>OY755250.1:65359927-66731004 GCA_963576725.1 Azorinus chamasolen
TGTATGGTTCCAAGGCGAAACTAAAGTCTAATCCGTCGAAAGTGTTTGTATCTGAAGATCTGACAAAATCAAACTATTCCATCATCAAAAGTCTCCAACCTCTGAAAAAGTCTGGTCAGATTGTCAGCTACTGGACCTCAAATGGAAACGTTTTGGTAAAGCAGGAAGAAGACAGTCGTCCTGTCAGAATCCACCATGTCGACGACATCGACCCACTACTTTCTGGTAATTAGTAAAACATCCTAGTAGAGTTTGTTTCGTTCCAGTTTACATATTTAGTAAAACGTTTGGCTTTTTCCGCAAGTGTTTACATATTAGAAGAAATATCGCCGCATGACAGGTGTTCTATTAAAGGTTTTCTACATCAAATCTCGTGTAGAAGAATTTATCACTTATACGCAGAATATCTCCATATGATCTGGATCTAAATAGCCATGTGTTACATCGTGTTCAAAGTGTTGCTGTGCGTAACCATTATCCATAATCAATGATAATCCAATGATAATCCAATATTCGCTAAAGCCAGGTCTTTTACTTTGTGAGCATGTGTCGAGCTTTATTATGGTTGGAAAAACCAAGATCTATTAATAACATGTAACGCGTATATATATATAGCCCTTAGTTGTGGGCGTGTGGACATGAGATCACGTGAAAATCGTATAGTACAGTCGGACCTGAGTATCGCGCCCCTTTCTCGAGGATTCTCGATCTCCATTAAGAGGGGTTTTCTCTTTGCTCGTATGCTGTCGCATTAACATTAATCTTTGTATAATTATGAAGTTTGCTAAGCGATCGCAGACCACAGGTGTGGCTGTACCTCTGAAACGTACTGACTGTAACCCCAGTATCCAGAGCATGTCTGATAAAGGAACTGCATATACATTTATTCTCCATTTTTGTGGAAACCGAACAGTGACGGTAGTGAATGTCTATTATTTGTTATGCCTTCGCTGTCATTCCTTACAAAAGCGATACCGGCTTAACTCATTGAACAATAGCGTAGAGTACACTCGCCCGTATAAAGATTATACCTGCCATATGCAAACCGTGTAGACCCAGATCAGAAGATCCCAATACGGTGTCATCTGGCCGGGGTCGGCACTGGTTTTAATTCTGCATTATTTTTCAGAAAAAGTCCTAAATAGTAATAAATTGATTAGACTTAATTGGAAACTGGATTCTATATCAAGAGATTAAGTTAATGCACGTTTGAAAGTTATTTGTTTGTATTTATCGTTTACGAATAATAAATCTATTTATGTACATGTATATGATAAGTAGCTGATGAACGATATTACGGTATAACATCCCAAATTCAGTTGTTTTTGAAATATCATTACCTCTCATGAACTAATGTATTGTATCATATTGCAGTGCTGTCCCTCTTGAGCGACACTGAATCAATGCCTTATTTTAAGACGGGTGACAGTGAAATACATGTACTAGGTGAAAGTAATGCGGAGGGCTCCTGTAGGAGCCTTCTGGATTGCTCTTGTCATTCACTGAAAGATGTGTCGCTATTGAGGGGTAGCAATGCATAACATTTGTATTTCAGTTTTGTTTAGGAGGGTTACATTGCATAATTATATTACATAGCACTATGATAACACTCTTTAGTGACACTGGCCCGTTAATGTACTGCATGGAGATCTGTGTTGATCTTGTTCTGCATTAGGAATCTGTGTCCTTTTGCAGATCCATATCCATTATACATTTATAACAGGCCGCTTACGATAGGTGACACTGTATAACAACTATGTTTCAGTTGTTGCGTAATAGCATTACTTCTTATGAACTATTCTATTGTGCCATATCGCTACTGTGTTACCCCACCTAAGCGATATTGAAACCATGCCTCATCTAAGATTGTTGGCAGTACTGTCGAGCGGAAGTACTGCAGACGACTCCTTTGGGAGCTTTCTGTATTGCTTTTGTCAGGCATTAATAATCCACTTTGTTTTAAGAACCTAGCTCATACTGGGCGAGTGTTCGCTGTCGAGGAGCAGCACTGTTTAACATTTATATTGCAACTGTTTAACCCTTTACCCTATAGCCAAATTCTATTTGTGAAGACGGGTGACCACTTGAAGCGGGTTGAAAGTAGAGCAGAATACGCCTTAAGGCACATTCTGCTTGGCTTCCAGCTGGCTTTAGGCTGTCACCTGCTAAGACAATATAGAAATATTTTTAATTTTATGATGTTCATGGTTGTATGAATTTGAACTACTTCCTTCAGCGGATGAATAACTTGAACACACTAACAGCCGCTTCTGTCGGGTGAAGGGTTAAACGCGTCGCAGTTTTGTTACATGCATCATGTTATCCTAAATTTCCCTCCTGTGCTATAACGTACATTATAATAATGTCCCATTTGAGACAGGTGGCAATATACTGCAGCACGAAGGAATGCAGAGAGCCCCTGTGGGAGCTTTCGGTATTACTTTTGTCCTGAATAAGGTAGCCACGTCTTTTAAAGAGCCTATATTATCTTATATTGAAGATCTCTATCGAGGGTAGTGTTGTATATTATCTAAACTATTACTTGTCATGCATTGTTTTTATATCACATGTATTATAGCATTGTCCTTCTTGGGCGATTACATTATACTGTCTCAATTGAAACAGGCGGCGGTTACGTCTGTTTTGTAAAGGCTAAATCACAAATCATTCTGAACGATCAGTTGTTATAGAGGGGTAGAGTTGTATTATATTTGATCACCACAGTAATAGTTATATAGTTTTGATAAGTTCAGCCGCATGGTAATATATACAGAGGGACCTCTCTGTAGCGACCGCTAGATTGTGTTGATGATTTGATCTTGCCTATGTGCCAGACAGTTTGGAAGTTGATTAAACTTCGGTTTACTATAGACGCTCGCGTTGAATCCAAACTGTCTACACTCTTAGACTCATGAGTACAGCGAGACCTCTCTAGTACGAACGCTAAAGCGATGGATAACGAATTGTATCAAATACAGGTGACGGCTTGGGCTGGGTGGCAGTGACACGGGGGGCTCCCGAAGGAGCTTTCAATTTCACTGTCATCTTGCATTGAGCAGTCACCTGTGGTAAACAAATAATAACTGACCCGATTTGGTGGTCGTGGTGGGGAGGTTTAGTGGTGTTTGACATTGTTCTTCAAATTCCATGGTATTATTATCACATTATTATTAAACTATGAATTTTGTTTTTGGAAATTCTTGTAGGCGTTCGATGTAGACTCGGACTAGACGCCTCATTATGCAGCGTCTAGTCCGAGTCTGCACTGTTTACCAGTGTCACTGCTATGGATCGCTGGGAGAAATGTGTTAAGTCACCACACCTGTAATTATGATTTGGCCCCATAATTGTTTTGCTTCAGCGAGTTTAATACATACTGAAATGATTTCGTACATGTTTGATTCTAAATAGTATACCTTTTTGAGTTTTAAAGCAGACGCTGTTTTTCTGACGATGGAAGATGTTCTCGTATATAGTAACATAATTATTCATAATATAACCTGTGGTTGGTCTTGGCAATACTTTCGCTTTCGATCATTGCTAAGAGCAACCAAAAGGGTTACTTTATAGTTGACTGGTCCAATAACTATACTTACAGTGTACCCCGATCATGGATTTCTTATGACTGTATAAATTTGAACTAATTTCTACAGTGGATAAATAAATTAAACCCGCTGAAATCGCTTCTATGAGGTAAAGGGTTTTAAGTGTGTGTGTAACAATGCCTCCGGATATGCGTGTACAATAGGATTTGAGGTTTGGTGTATATACAGTCAAACCTTTCTTGGGCGGCCATGCTTTGAGGAAGCATAGTGGATATTTGGGGGGGGGGGGGTGTAGCTGGGTGTGGGTTGGAGGTAATGCAGAACGCTCATGTAGGAGTATTGTGCGTCGCTTCAGACCTGCAGTGGGCTGCAGCCTGCTATTTGCGTTCACAAAACTTCTTCACAGCATGGTCAATTAAGACGGGTTTTACCTGTACATGGGATTAGCGTTTTGTAGTGTGTAAGCTTACGGGCGTATGTGTGTGGGTGTTATTGTATGTATGTTGGTATGGCGTGCGTGTAGTTGTTTGATCTGGTTTAAATTGCATGTGGGAATATATAAATAACTTAAATTTACTGAAAATTAAACAAAAATTAAGCGACGATTAAATTCAAAACTAGAATTAAAAAAGGTGTTTAACCGTCTGCGTTATTTTTTCTTTTCTTTTCTTTTATATTTTAAGCTTTTTTCATAAGTACTAGTAATTACAGATCTAGATTTTTGTTTCTGATCAACCATATCGATGATTTGTACCACCAAAAATCTCGAATTCTCGTTTTCATTGAGTTGATTACAGTATGTCTACAACCATTCAATCTCAACCATGTTTTATTCTCTTTCTACTTCTACTTTTTTTCTTCCTACTCTCTTCTTTTGCGTTTTTGTGTTGCAATTTGTTTGTAATTTGGTATACAGGTGCTCCCATGACAGACATTGGCCATGAAATGGTCCAGATGGATATCTTTCAATTAATGGTGGCGTTATTTCCACATAGGTAATGACTTAAATGCGTGGAGGATATCTATTGGACTGTTTCATGGCAGATGTTTTAGTGTATCTAAACGATTTCGGGTGCATCATGATATTTTTGTTTTCTTTAGATACTGTATTTGGCTGTTTGTAAATTTGCATCTTTCCCTACATAAAGGAATATGTCTTTCAAAAGAAATATTTTACAATATTAGTTTTAGTATGGTTGTCATGCTACTACTTTTTGAAGCTGGAGACGTGGAAAAAAACCCTGGTCCTGACATATCTGACAATGCATCACTCTTATCTATTATGCATTGTAATATAAGGAGTATCCGAAACAAATTGGATTTTATTAGAGACCATTTCCTTGATTTTAATATACTTTGTTTTACAGAAACTCATTTAGATAACTTAATGTCAAATGAATCATTGTTTTTATCGAACTCTTTTGATGAACCATACAGGAAAGATAGAACAAACCATGGAGGTGGAATTCTTTTTTATTTGAACAAAGACTTAGTGCACTCAAGGGTTACTGATCTTGAGACATTCTGTGCTGAATCAATTTGGGTAGAGGTTATTGTTAAAAATGAGCGTTATCTATTTGGTGTCTTTTATAGCCCCAATACTGCTGATAGTGTATTTTTTAATAATTTAAATCTAAACCTCGAAGCAGCTTTTGAGAAATCAAAAAATATAATTTTGCTTGGAGATCTTAATGAGGACTTGTTAAATCCATCCTTTCATAATTTAAAAGATGTAATGCTACTAAATTCATTGCATAATGTTATTAAGGTTCCAACCCGTCAAAATGCTATTCTTGATCCTATAATTACACCAATAGACACAGTAAATTCAGATGCAGGAATTCTTCAGGTACCCAGTGAAATCAGTGATCACAATGCTACATATATAATCTTACCATTCTCTTATCATGTTCAACCTTGTTTTGAAAGAACGGTGTGGCTTTATGATAGGGCAAATTTTGAATTACTTAATCAGAAATTAAGTGATAATAACTGGGATGTCTTATATAATGGATCAATTCACGGAGCTTGTAATGTTTTTACTGAATTTTTTATGTCCTTTATTAAACAGTGTATACCTTCTAAACAAGTATGTGTTCGGCCTGATGACCAACCATGGTATGATTCGGAAATAAGAAAAATGTCTAGAAAGAGAGATCGAATAAAAAAAACAGCAAAATCCTCTAAAAAACAAACAGATTGGCTAAAATATAAACAATTGAGAAACAAAGTTAATAATTTAAAGAAACACGCAAAGGAGAAATTTTATAATACTTTAGAAACAAACTTGGCAGAATTACAATGTAATGACAAACGGGGTTTCTGGAAAATAATAAGACATTTTGTGAAAAGTAATTCTTCTTCAGCCTGCTTTCCGCCAATTCGTGAAACTTTATCTAATGGAAATGAAATTTGGTTTACAACAAACGAAGAAAAGGCAGAATGTTTAAATAGGTATTTCACGTCAATCTCAAATGTTGATGATAGCAATGTAACTCTTCCCTTATTTCATGAAAAAACTATTAATAGACTTTCAGTATTTGACATCAGCCAAAATGAAATAGAAGAAATTATTTTAAATTTAAATGTGAACAAGGCTAGTGGACCTGACAGCATAAGTCATAAAATGTTAAAAAATTGTTCTAAATCAATTTCAATTCCTTTAGCTATATTATTTAATAGATCTATACAGAACGGAATTTTTCCAGATGCTTGGAAAATTGCCCAAGTAACTCCAATTTTTAAAAAAGGAGACAAATCAACACCTTCGAATTATAGGCCTGTATCTCTTTTAAGCTGTTGTGGAAAAGTGTTAGAAAGAATTGTTTTTAAACATATGTACAATTTTCTCTTAGACAATAATTTGCTTTATAAATACCAGTCAGGGTTTTTACCAAATCACTCAACAACTTATCAACTTATTGATATATATCACCATATCTGCCAAAGTTTTGAACATAATCAATATTCTTGTATGGTTTTTTGTGATATTTCAAAGGCCTTTGACAGAGTATGGCATAAGGGTTTACTTTTTAAACTAAATGAAAATGGTATAAATCTTAATTTAATGAATTGGATTTCAAGTTACTTAGATAAATCTGGAACCCTGGTGCAGTATAAAACCTTATTGAACGAGGCCAGGGTCTAAGAGGGGCATATCTGAAACGTTATTATCCCAAAATGTATGAGGTTGCCCATCTTAGATATTCCACTAGTTGCTCATCTATGTATGTGTATGTTAAATACAGTTGAGCCTTTGTTCAGCGGCCACTAAATAAAGAACCATTGAACCATATCTATATGAAAAAATGACGCGGGTGAAAGTAAGGTATAAAACCCCTCTAGGAGCTGTCTGCATTACTTTCACTCTACATTAATCATTAATCTACATTAGTTATTAATCTGTAACCACTAACCAAGATTTTAGCTCAGACATTGTTTTGAGAGGCCGTTTTACAATACGTTTGCTGTATATACGAAAATAGGTTTTCGAAATGCACCGATTTTTAATTTAGTACTGTTTTTTTCATTTATGTCTTGATTCTTCTGAACAAGATTGTGTGGAGATACCTGAAAACAGCAACCTCAACCTGTCTCTCTCTACCTCTCTCTCTTTTTCTGTCTCTTTTTCTCTCCTCTCTCTCTCTCTCTCTCTCTCTTTCTCTCTCTCCTTAACAGTATTTGTATTATTTGTGAAACTGTAGGGGAAGGGCCGACTCTAAGTTGGTAGAACTTGTGGCTCAACCCCTTTTCCTGTAAAAATTTGGAAATAAAATATGTTTAAACTAACTAAACTAAACTAATTAATAGTAGTGGTAGTAGTATTGGTAGTAGCAGTAGTAGACGTAGAAGTAGTAGAAGTAGTTGTAGTAACAGCATTAGTAGTATAAGCAGCACCAGCTATAATAAACGTTGTAGTAAAAGTAGTAATATTAGTAGTAGACTTAGTAGTAGTAGTAGTAGCATTATCAGTGATAGTAGTATTAGTAGTATTAGTAGTAGTAGTGTAGTAGTTGTAATTGTGAGAAAAGCTGTTGTATCAATGGTTGCTGTAATAGTAGCGGTAATAGTAGTAGTAATAGTAGTAGTAGTAGTAGTAGTAGTAGTAGTAGTAGTAGTAGTAGTAGTAGAAGTAGTAACAGTAGTCTATTAAGTAGTTGCAGTAGTAATAGTAACAGTAGTGGTTGTAACAGTAGTAAAGTAGTTGTAGCAGTAGCAGTGGTAGTAGTATTAGAAGTAGTAGTAGAGGAAATGGTTGTAGTAGTAGTTGTTGTTGTAATAGTAGTAAATAATAGTAGTAGTTCTGGTAGTAGTAGTAGTAGCAGCAGCAGCAGCTGCAGTAGTAGTAGTAGTAGTAGTAGTAGTAGTAGTAGTAGTAGTAGTAGTAGTAGTAGTAGTAGTAGTAGTAGTAATAGTAGTAGTAGTAGTAGTAATAGTAATAGTAGTAGTAACAACAAAAGTAGTCGTAGTAGAAGTATTTGTAGTAATAGTAATTATTGTAGTATTAGCAATAGCAGCAGTAGTAGTAGTAGTAATAGCAGAAGTATTAGTACTAGTAGTAGCAGTTCAATAGCAGTAGTATTCGTAGTAGTAGTCGTAGTCGTAGTAGTAGTAGTAGTAGAAGTAGTAACAGTAGTCTATTAAGTAGTTGCAGTAGTAATAGTAACAGTAGTGGTTGTAACAGTAGTAAAGTAGTTGTAGCAGTGGTAGTAGTATTAGAAGTAGTAGTAGAGGAAATGGTTATAGTAGTAGTTGTTGTTGTAATAGTAGTAAATAATAGTAGTAGTTCTGGTAGTAGTAGTAGCAGCAGCAGCAGCTGCAGTAGTAGTAGTAGTAGTAGTAGTAGTAGTAGTAGTAGTAGTAGTAGTAGTAGTAGTAGTAGTAGTAGTAGTAGTAACAACAAAAGTAGTCGTAGTAGAAGTATTTGTAGTAATAGTAATTATTGTAGTATTAGCAATAGCAGCAGTAGTAGTAGTATTAATAGCAGAAGTATTAGTACTAGTAGTAGCAGTTCAATAGCAGTAGTATTCGTAGTAGTAGTCGTAGTAGTAGTAGTAGTAGTAGTAGTAGTAGTAGTCATCATATCGCAGCATGTTTTTTTAGCAACTGTCAGTTGACTGAACTTTTAAATGTCATGTTTGGCGTCCCTTAACCGGTAAACCCCAAGTGACTGTTGTCACTGACTGTTCCATGGCTGTACTTCTTGTGTGTTTCCGTGCGTCTTTTTATGTTTTTGGTAGCTATGTACATTTGCTGTTTTGTTGTTGTAGTGCTGTTTGGGTGGGTGTGTATGTGGTTTTTCATGCATGATTCATATCAGTACTTTTAAAAATAATTTTAGTAAGAATATTTTGAGACAGCTGACAGAAAATTTTATGCGAACTTAGGATTACCATGTTTGATTGTAGTTAGAATTCAACGGATGAGCAGCGCATTTAACCTTTTTCCAAGTATCTCAATGGAGGGGTTCTCTCGTGAGATTTTGGGAGATCGGGGCTATAATAAACAGTGTGTTTGAATTAGTAAGTTGTAAAAGTTGGTCGCTGTTGTTGGTATGATCTGACATTTATTCAATACACGACGACAAACGAACAGAAATAATGTAGATCCACCTCGTATCTCTATAGAGAGTGTTCTTTCTGGCAATGTAGAAAGTCGAGATAGAAATACATCGTGCTAGTATATTAATAGTAGATATCTAGCTGTGTGTTGAAAATCGTGAAATTTGAAAAGCATACTGGTACAGTCGGTTGCCTAAATATTGTTTCTAGTTTCTGTACCAGGCATCTTTTACTGAACATCGTCTGAAACTGATTGAGATATCACTTACTTAACCATTCCCCTGTTCTATATTTGTTCCAAATGTTGATGGACAGGGTTGTTATATAAATGACATAGCTATGGTTTAGCCATTTTAGACAGTTATGAAAGATATCTTTCATTAGATAACAAAGCAGAACTAGATCGGATGACTCCTAAATGAGCCATCTGGTCTGGATCTACTCTGTTTGCAAATGCGTAAACACGTTTAAATCAGGAGGAAATGGTTAATTATTACTACATAAGAGTCGATGCATTCGTAACTTCTCGTCGTATTCCGTCAGGGTTAGTAGAAATATCTGAGATGTTCTGAGTAGTGTCGATAATCCTGACGGAATAAGACGACTTGTTACGAATGTATATACAAACCGGAAGTGAGGGCATTTCCATTTAATGTGCATTGTGGTCAATTAAAGCAGACGTACTGTTGGCGATGCCGATTGGAACGAGGTTTTTATTAAAGTCTGTGATTTCTTAGCTGCAGGAGTCAGCTGTTTAGCTAGGACATTTCGTATTATGCGCAGAACCTGTAAGTCTTTAAACCATTCATTCGCATACTAATCAGTTCTGAATGCGCGTAGTGACACCGAACTCCACATCGAAAGGGGACATCTTTGAAAAAAACTGAAGTAATTGGACTGTAGTAGATCTGGATCTAAATTGTTTCAGCACATTTCAAAAGTTTCTGAGAGAATTCAATTTACATAGAAAATTATTAGAAGTAGATCTAGATAATTATTAGTGTTGGGAAGTTCATGAATATTAGCTTCTTGCACGTCAAGATTTACAGCCAACCAGTTCGGTCGCTAGATGCTTCGATCCCTAAAAGAACATGTTTCGGCCCTGGTCTTTCCGAAACATACAGTAGAGCATCAGATATTATTATTCTAATAATATGAACTATTCACTAGTATTCAGTCTTAGACATTTTATGGGCCTATCAATCAAACAATTATATTTTAATTGCATAGATCTATTAGATTCTAGTTTTTATGAAAACATACACATGTATCCTCCAGTTACCTCAAATCGGGGTAGAGTTGTTTTCGTGTTACCGGAAATTATTTCGATATCGCACACGCTGTTTTGATTCTGACGTCATAAACTTCAGAGCAAGTTGACAACACCCACTCAGCCAAGTTGCCACCAAAAATTCTAAGAATCAAACTTGGAGGGATAAATCACCGCTAATTTTGTGTCTATGGTTGCAAAATGTGGTATTTTATTTAAATCTGTTTGATGCACTATAGCTTTCATACAATTTTCTGATTAAAAAGTCCATCCAACAGCCCGAGTTACTGCCATCTGTTTGTAAACACAATACTACGCAACATCAGGGTCAGGTGTACCGATTCAATAATTCTGTTTACCATTGCAAGGGAGTTAACTGTGATTGTTTTCTTATGAGGCCCTAATACAAATTTTGTTGGAAATAAATCACGAATGCTGATGATGTTTATGAATAACATTAGATAGTTTAAATATAGATCTATAGGTCTATTTTGAATGGTTTTAAATGGTTTTTGAGTAGATTTATTTCTTATTTAGACGTATACTTTTAGATTTACAACATCCCACCTCCTGCAAAGAAGTACCGCCTTTACTCACCTTCATCGATGACATCTGCGTCATCAGTACGCCTTGAGGGCAATATATCCACAATTGTTTCAAGATATTGAAACATTGTGAAGATAAAAACAGTTTACAGTGAATGAATAAATAGAACTGACATTTTTTTTCTCTATGTGGTGGTTTGTTTACTTGTAACCCCACCAGGACCTCGATTTTATTGATTTTTCTGCTGTCCACGAAAATAGGTATACCCGCCTGTGATGATGTCATTTGCTGTACTGATCAAAATGACAGCGCTTATGCCAAAATAATTGCAACAATTTGTACATTTCTTTAGGGGCTAAACAATGCAATATTTGCTTTGTGTGTTGGCGTGTTTCATTTTTAAATTGATGTTATCTCGTTATGTTAATCCGCGATTGAATGGTTATCCACACGAAAACTGGTAACTCGATGGTATATATCTACATGCAGCGGGTGGAACTAGATTTAAGATATTGTACAGGGTTGCCACGAGTCAGGGCAAAGTCAGGGGAAAATATTTTTCAAGTTCAGGGAATTGTCAGGGAATTTTATAATCTGTCAGGGAAATTTTGAAATACAGGCAAATGTCAGGGAATGGGGGACTTTTGTGGGTTATCTCCCCAAATTCAATTTATAGGTGGCGCTCGCACCGAGTAGGTCCCTCATCCGGATATGTTCTGATTTGATCGATAGCCATTCATGATTGTATGTGTTTACTGAATTTATTCATGATAAGATTGATAAAAAAATGATTTCAATCATGTAGATGAAATGAAGATTCCTTACATTTTGAACATAAATATTGTTCTTTCAACCATTTCGCACAAACAGAGAGGGGGGATTAGACATTACACTTTCAGTACCGGTCATTACACTTCCCCTGTCACAATGTAAAATCTAACTTCAATGACATTGTGTATATGCCCTTGACAGTTGTTTGTTCTATATAATTTTAATTTTAATATTTCTTCCTTTTTGTTCATTTGAGAGTCCATACTTACTTTAATTATATAATTGCAAGTAAAAGTTTGCCTTTGCATACAGAGTAGACCCAGATCAGATGGCTCCTGTACAGTGTAGGGGCTTTCTGATCAGGGTCTTCTCTATAGTTTTATAGTTCCTACTTTTGCAAAACATTCATGTGTTAATCTGCCTTTTTAAAAAAATATCTAATCAATATTCACGATGCCACCATTTCTTACATGACATGGAGTAAATGGATAACACGTTCAAGCAGTTTGATCCAGATTGAATTGTAAAAAAAAGTTTAATAACTGATTAGAATTCACACTAATTGACCGTACACTATGTCTTTGTTGTGTTCCGAGTATAGTTTTTATTTATATCAGAAATCACCTCAGATATCAAATTAAATTAAAATATTTAAAAGTATAAAAATGAGTCATGCAGGAAACACCACATACAGAACAAACACTCGCCCGAACAGCAACACAAGGAAACAGCAAATGTACATAACTAGAAAAAACAACAAGAGACACACAAAGACAAAACAAACATACAATAGGAGGAAGATGGAAGTACCGCCTTGGAACGGTCAGTGACAAAAGTCACTGGGGGGGTTAAACCGGTTTATGGGCGCCCAACCTCACTCTTATTCCATCCCCACCCTAAAAGACAAACAGTGTAAATAAACGCATCCCCTCTCCGACTAATCTACAACAACTGCGACGGCAAATACAATGGTAAAGTGCATGTATAACAAAAAAACATTTAATTGAACATACTGTATCCACCTATCGCTAGTGTACTCAATGATTGAGCTGCAAACAGAGTAACTGTAGAAAAGTAATAAAGGGTACGACAAAAATTTAATAGTACAGATATCCGACGTTCTCCTTCCATTTCTGGATTTAAGAGGTCGCCATCATAGAGTACTAAACCTTTCTTGTCGGCGTACATGCAAAGAGGCCAGCGTGATTGCCAACTGTAAAAGGGTTCACAACCAAACATGCAGTATGTTGTAGTACTACAGGATCATATCCCTTTTTAATGAATTGTTTAACACATTTGATGAACAAAGTTAGAAAATGGGTATGTCCAATAATTTTACGAAGTTAGTAAATCACATCACCATAAAATTCAGGATGTGAAATACCGTGTCGCAGAAGCACCTTGAGATTACATTGGTACTTGCCAATAAGCGAGAGATTTCGATAGTAAAATTTAGAGAAAGTTTTTCTTAGTTTATGGTATCTATATCCTTGCTTAAGCAGCTTTTCAGTTAAAATGAGATTTCGACTGTTAAAATCGTCAATAGATGAACAAGCTCTAGCAAAACAAATAAGTTGAGATATATAAACCCCGTAAGATGGAGCACGGGGAACATCCCCGTCAATATGACGAAAATTTACAATATTAAAATCAAAATCATTCCTTTTGTCATATATTTTAGAAGAAATCAATCCATTATTAATTTTAAGGTCTAGATCAAGAAACGTTGCATAAATGTCGGACGGGTTAGCTTTATTCAACCCTTACAAAAGGTAGGAGACCAGTCTATAAGACATCATCTAATTGTAATGACCGTGACGAGTCTTTGTTTTTATAGGTTTTCTCATCAGCGTCTGCAATGTTTTATTTTTACAAACGTCATTCGGTTGCACCACAAACAGCACAGACGATTAGTATTCTTAATAGTGTAACTCATTTATATAACAGCTTCTGATCAGTATCCAATATGTATTGTTTGTTTCTTCTTTTTGTATAGTCTGTTTTTGTTTGCATAAATCGGACAATCAAACTTTAATTGAATAAGTAAAACGAAATATTAATAAAGCTAAAAATGTTGTTTATTTTAATTGTGATATACATGCATGTCAAGTACCAGGTAGATACCACTGTTCCCTGCATGATTGATTGGATTTCCGGTTTAACCCCTTTCTCCTCATGATTGCATTTTACAAAACACTAACAGATGGCATACAGAGTAGATCCTGTTAAGACAGCTCTCTTACAAGCCCTCTAAACTTGATCTATACTATTTGTACAGAACACATGTACTCCTTTTCAACACAGATGTTATACTACAATAACTGTACAAAATACATGCTCTCTTGTAAGTTGTAGTCTTGTTTTTATCCATTTGAATTGATATTTAAACCTAGCAAAATTACTTTAACAAATCAAAAGATCCAGAGTGCTGTCTAGCTTCTTGAAGAGTTGCTCCATCCCGAAACTGTCCCCACAATCTTATGCAAGTCTATGGTCTTTTCAAAAGATGGTGACAAGTTTTTGCGCCTTCATTTTTCTGTATGACAACTACCCTTTTTCTTCTCTTTGTGTGTCAGGCTTGTTGATCTGGACTATAGGCACAGCTGTATCCCCAGTCCTGCAATAACAAATGTTACTAATAACATAAACATTATCAAAATAATATTAAACCTAATTCTTCCTCCCTGTTTATGTTTTATACACTTCAATTCAACAACCTATAATGAAAGATTTATCATGTTTTGACTGACCTATTTACATGTACATGTCCAAATTTATTGACAAAATTTCATAAATCTGGATATTTAACTTTTTACATCATACACTTCTATGGCTTTGCAAATGGAGTAGACCAAGATCACTCCTGTATGAGATAACTAATCCCCATCTTCTCTATTTGCTTTTGGAATAATACATTTTTTGCCTAAGCCAGAATGTGTTCATAATTTTATGCCATAATGAAATATAATCTAGTAATAATGTGACGCAATTACTTCCATGAACATTCATGGTGTAAAGTGTTACATCTCAACAAATCTTATAGGTCTGTTCCCAACTAAAACAGGTAAGAATATTATTTTACTTGCTATACTTTCATTTTCATTGCAAACATGACTGCTGGAAAAAAGTAAACACATTCAATTTTCTTTTTTAATAAATCTGGTTATTGGTTGTATTTTCATGTCTCTCCCCATGAGATGCATGGGTACAGAGACTCTGATGTAGCATGGTTGATCATTGTCACGTTAAACAGAAATAGAGGGTAGAGGGGTGAAGAGCTAGCTAGAATATTACCCCACCCACCCACTTACGTGAAAATCGAAGATAAACAATATTGAATAATAAAAATCTAATTAGTCTTAATTTATAGAATTGATAATTAACTCACCATGGCAATTATGGAATTTTAAAAGCCTAATTCAGCTGTGTTCCATCAACTGTCATGCTATGTAATCGACAACTTGACACATTTTTAAAACTAGAAACATTGACAGTTTGTAGCCACCATATTGGTTTCTTCCCAGTATTGCATCATGGGTAATTTATATAGTTGCCAAGACTCAACAAGTTGCCAAGACTCAACAACTGATCTTTGGCATTTACAATTAAGGCTATTTAGCATTTTATTTTACATTACATGTACCTTGCAACCGATCCCTTGGGCTGGAAAAACCAGCTAGGACAGTATCAAGTTGTTCTTCGCTGCATAGACATTCTCTTCCAAGCGGGCTATTTTACATGAAGGCATTATGTGTAACGGTTCTGCCATGGAGTTGATAGAAAGTTTATAAGAAACTGCCAACTGTATACTGGTCATCAATAGATTCACGTCAAACTGAAAATAAACATGAAAACAGCGTGAATATATGTCTGATGTATATCCTAGTCATTTCAATTATTCGAACACAAATGCATACTGTGCATAATAATACAACGCAATGATACAATAACATTTCGTCCGAAACATGGGTGTCCGAAATCATGCATTTGAACGGAGACTGATTTGAATTTGAAAATCGTCGCAAATAAACACAGTGTTTACAAACTGTAATCGTATAGAATATACCTGACAATGACACGATTTTAATATTGCATAAAATATACACAAAGATTGAGCTATATTTACCTCTTTGGAGCCCTTTCGGCAATGCAAAACGAAATTATCCACTAACTTCTTCAACCGCCAGAATTTCAGCAGATTTCATACGTTGGGAACCAAACACGCGAAAGGGAACCAGAATGGTTCGGGCCAGCGAGCTTCGTACCTACGATACTCGCACTGGGCTGCATTTACAGTTTCGGCGAATTAATAGCGTATTTATCGTGTTAATCAGCTAGAGTTTGATTTCAGGAATTTAACAAAGACAAGTTGGAATATTTTAATTAATTTAATTGGTTTACGGAAGCAATTAATTGGTGTTTTTTAGTGTGATTGACCATTTGGTAATTCTTACGCAACATAGTCTAATAAGAGATATATATACGTCTCTTGCCTGATTGTGCAAACACCCCCCACCCCCCACCCCCCCCACCCAATCAGATCGGAGTGTTTTTTTTGTTTTTGTTTTTTGTTGTTGTTGTTTGTTTGTTTTTTTTTTTTTTGGGGGGGGTCACCAACTTTAACGTTGGTCGTTACTTTTGAGCCATTACAGATAGAGACTTGATTCTTGGCATACATAAGTATCTCATAAAGCAGCACAATTTGAGGGGTGACATGTCAAGGTCATCCTTAAGGGTCAAAGGTCAAATGTTTGTTTGTTTGTCAGCAACTTCAAACTTGGGCATAACTTTTGAATCAGTAGAGATAGAGACTTGATATTTGGCATTCATGAATATCTCTTGAAGCTGCATATTTTCAGAGGTGACATGTTAGGGACAAGGTCATCCTTCAAGGTCAAAGGCCAGATATACATGTAGGTCAACTAACTTACTTTCGAACCAATAGAGATATACAGACTTCATATTTGGCATTTACATATGTATCTCATGAAGCCTAGCTCACAGTATGAGTGGTGACATGACAATGTCAAGGTCATCCTCCAAGGTCAAAGTACAAATGTTTAGGTATTACATTTGCTATACTGTGGGGGCATATAGTGTATATATAATAGTGTTTCACAAACACATCTTGTAACCTTAGATGGAGTTGTTTGTTATCTATATTTCATTGGTTAATAATATATATTAATTGACCAACGCAATAGGGGCGATGCTACATGGGGAAGGGGGAATATATACTGGACCAGTGGATGGAGATATTTGATCTCACGCTGAGCCAGAATGATCAGTGTCTGCACTTTTCCACATTCAAAGAGGCAACTTAATTGGCGCCATGCCAGGCAACAGGGCGCTAGCAAATAAGGAACGGGTGATGCGCCAGCTATTTCTTATCAGCTGGATCACTGATCGTCAGCTTGATATGGAATCTACATTGTCATTATACTATTAGTAATAAAATATGCTAGCTCCGATTTGTTTTCCATTTCTATAGTAGCTAGGATCCTATACCCATAACTTTTAAAGGTTCACAGTTTTTATCATGCAGTAAAATGAAAACTGCTATATACTGGCTCTTCTGTTCAAATAAAAGCAACCAGAAAACTGCTCCAAGAAAAGTACTGCTAGTTACTGCAAATTAAACCATTTTTTCAGGTAGCAGTTATGTTTTACTGTTAAAAACTGTCACAAATGAATGGAACTATACATCCAGTTTTTAGCAGTTATTTGAAAACTACAGTAAACTGCTCACCAACAACTGATGGCCATGATAAAATTCTGCTAAAGAAGGCAGTATTTTAAAAAAAATGCTATTTCACTGCTAAAAAACTGCAGTTTTTAGCAGTTCTTTTTCCTAAGGGTAACTGTTACACTCCTGACGGAAATACGTAACTTATGATGTCAACTTAAACTTTTAGATGTTTTTCAGAACTTTGACCTCTTCAGTTGCATCCTCTTTTCCGTGTGTTGAGCTACTGGTCTAAATTGTAATCTTTCTGTTTAATACACCAGCTTAAGTGGTATTCAAATTTCAACACTAATAACATTGAAACTAATGATCCCAAAATACCCGAAAATATAACAACTCTGAGAATTATGTATGGGGCGACTTTTTACGCCCGCCACACGAGCACTTAACACCTGCTGTTGTGAAGTGTATAAGTCCTGATAGAAGGTAACTCTATATTTCCAAGCTGCAATGTATGCTATAGATGTGCCAGTCATCTATGGGTTGTATTTCTCACTATGTGCTCAATAGTGTTGGCCCAAGCTCTTGGGCTATCTTGGAGATTTCCTCTAACTCTTCCAGCAGCCTTTCTAATGCTGTTTGGCTTCTTCTGCTTTCCTGCTTCCCTCTTCAGTTGCACCCTCTTATCTCAGGCAGCTTGGCTCTGTTGACTTTTCCTTTTCCATTCTGTTTTGCTCACCAGAGTACAATGTGTTCAGGGTGAGCTTTTGTGTTGCCTGATGTCCGTCGGCATGCGTCATCAGTCGTCAACAATTTGAACCTTAAAAATCTTCAAAATCTACAGGGTTCTCAGCTTTCATCTTTGACACAAAGCATCAATCTGTAGGTTCTCTACAAAAGTTATATAAATTATGTTCCTTGGACAAAATTGGCCCCGCTTCAGGGGTGGCCAGTTTTCAATAGAAACATATAGTGAAACTTTGAAAATCTTCTCCTCTGAATCTACAGGGTTCTCAGCTTTCGTATTTGGCACATAACATCCTGTTCAAGTCCTCTACAAAAGTGATAATAAATTGTGCCCCTGGGGTCAAAATTGGCCCCGCCCCAGGGCTGGTCAGTTTTCTATAGAAACATATTATGAAAACTTTGAAAAAAATTCTTCTCTGAAACTTGAAGGTTCTCAGCTTTCATATTTGGCAATCATTTGGCACATAACATCAACTTCAGGTCTTCTACAAAAGTTATAGAATTGTGCCCCTAGGGTCAAAACTGGCCAAACCCCAGGAGTTGGATTCATATTTGGTACATGGCATCATCTTGAAGTGCTCTACAAAAGTTATATGAATGATGCTCCTGGGTTCAAATGAGGCCCACCCTAGGGGTGGCAAGTTTTCTACAGAAACAGTGAAAACTTTGAAAATCTTCTCCTGATTGTCTGGTGAGCGATACCAGGGCAATCATGGTCCTCTTGTTTGCTTTTTTTTCATTTTCTTGTCAAGGGCAGGATCTGACAGCTAGTCTGTCCTGTCATATCTGTTCCTTGTAGCGTTTGTTTTCTTCCTTCTATCTCATTTTCCAAAACTGTCGGTTTTCAGATTTTCACAGTATTTTCAATTTTTTCTGTTGATGTGCCTAGTTACAATATTCTGATCTGTAGTTGCTCTTTTCATATTTGTCAATGACATTCTAATAGCTGGAAGGCTCACAACTAACTTGCCCATGCGTGCTTTGATATTAATTCTGTAGAAGATGAATGAATAATACTTCTTACCAACTATGGTCAGGAGTGTAACATGTACATATACATGTAAACAGTTATGTTAGAAGCACAACTTGGTTTCTTTTATATAAATTTAAATTTTAAAATGGTTATCACTTAGTATAGCAAAGCAAAAAAATATTTTTTAATGATTGGCAATCACTTTTAAAAAATATCATGCATTTTGATTTAAATATCTAAATTCTAAATAAAAATAGACAAAATGTAAATGTTTCTGTCAAATTAAACTTACCTTATTTGCACCAGATGGAATATTTATTATCCAAACTTCATTATATAACTTTAAAACACAGCACATAATAACTGTAATACATTTCAGAAGGCTGAACAAAGAATAGGCATAAAATCGCAAAAATATGTTACACTCCTGACAATCACATGATGTCCATGTACTTGATACACAAACACCATCTTCACTCATAATTGTTACTTGTGATCACTCTCAGACTCAGACTTCCAGGAAAACCATATAAAATATAAATGTGTAAAGTTTTTGGCATCACACTTTTTCATTATATACCAAATGTTTCACTCCTGACGGATTCAGGCCAGTTTTTTTCTATGAAGCAAAACAACAGTTACATTAATAACATAAGAAAAATATTTTACCTAGTTTATTACAACACATTTCTCTTAACTCTGAACAACAAAGAATGTTAATCATTTAAATGTTATTGAAGTTGTAGCTCAATACACATTTTTTAAATATCTTTTTTAGTGATTTTTTTCTGAATACCCATTTATGTAATCACTTATTTTTTGCGTCTTGACATGATAATAATGCTTAAAATTATATACCACCTTCAAGGCAACATGTTAAACTTTTTGTTAAAAACAATTGTAACTTTCAAAGTTATCAATATTTTTTAAAGGAATGTCTTGAATTTGGTGTTTGTTGAAAACTGTCACGCTTTTTTGTTTCACTCCTGACATTTTAGACCCGGTTTCTTATCATAACTTTTTTTCCTGTTAAGCAAATTCCTTCAAACTTCACACACTATTTAATGACATTGAATGACATGTTTTGGGGTAAAAGATGTTAGCATTATTTGTTTAGAATATATTTTATTGTGGAAAAACCCAAACTAGCCATTTTTTTGAAAATAGCCCATGTTTGCGATTATGACAGCATATCACAAACAATTAGGATCGAGATCAGAAGCACAGTATATAATTGGTTTATACTTGTCTTATTTTTAAATATTTGCATGAATATTGTAATGATAACACAAAGCAAAAGTAAAGGATTGAAACGAAAACAAGACTGCTTATTGTGTTTCTCCCCCATCACCGGAACAACTGCACTCGCTTCATGCAGAAATGACTGCCCGTTATTGTACTATATTGTACTGAAAAACGAATTACATTAATTAAGCAGGATATATCAGTTTATACCAAAAGATTTTGAGAAAGATACTTCAGAATAAAAGAAAAAAATAAATAAAAGAAACAAAAGAAGGAAACGAAGGTTGAGACATATATGTAGAGAGGTCAAGGATTCTGAGCAGTACAAGAACATACGAAAGAAGTTGAGCGTACCGAGTTTATTAGAATCGTTTTGAGGTTTGGATAAACCGATGTACAGCTTCGTCTATAATGATGTTTGTATTATAATTTAAAAGAGGATCACCAAACACAAAGACAGACAGGGACGGAGTAGTGAATCTGGCAACATCATCAAAAAGTTGTTTTCCTTCGTTGGTTTCCTTCGCTGGTATATTTGCCACAGCTTAAGAAGAAGTGCGATGCGTTCTCAACAAGGCCACATGTACACAAGGCAGTGTCAGATATGTTCTTTGAGAATAGGTCATGGTTCAAGGAACTACAGTTTGTACGAAGCCTCTTGTGCAGGAACTGCTGTTTTCTGACTGCTGTTTTGGGAACAGTTAGCAGGTTGATATTCAAAGACGTTTTGAATACGTTTAGAGTAGAAAATTGTTTTTCATTTTCGGGGAGGTTGTTCCATTCCTGTATTGTTGCAGGGAGGAAAGAGTTGCTATAAATAGTTTTTGCGACAGGCCAGAGGTTGAATATCACCAGCGTTTCTTAATCTTAAATTGCATCGAGAAACACTTCCAGTCACCTCAGGTACCATTTCCGTGAGATATTTTGGAGTGAAATGAAACGCCATTTTATAAAAGAAAATAAGTATGTGTTTTACGTCTGGTTTCAAGGCGTTTCCATCCAACTTCATGCAATAATTTACCAACAGAAACCAATTTAGTTGTCACAGTTATTCTACGGGTAGCTTCATATTGATTTTTTCAAAACTGTTAGATTCTCTGGCATTACAGTTATCAAATATAGTATCATCGTATTCTAAAGTAGGTATCATGAAATATACGTAGATTGTTTAAAGGGAATATCTGTCCGAAGTGAATTTGAGTTTTCGCATGACATTTATTCTTGTCCATGCCTTAGTATCGATATATTCGATACATATATGACAGTGCCATGTTAGATCACGTGAGAGATAAACGCCAATGTGCTTATGTGAATCTACTTCATGAATTTGATGGTCTTGCATATACACGGATGAGACATTTTTCTCGAGATAATTAAAGACTCAGTCTTCTTAGGATTGAATTCAACTAGCCATTTCTCTGCCTTTTTAATATATTATTATTGATATTTGTTGCCATATGTACGGGAGTAATAGCTACACTAAACAAGCTAGTGTCGTAAGCAAACAAACGAATGTTCCATCCAATGTCGCTAACAATATCATTTATAAAAACAAGAAATAACAATAGACCTAATGCATATCATTGTGGAACACCAGCTTCATAGTATATTCCAGTCAGAGAAGGTACCAGGTAAAATTACACGTTGCATTCTTTCAGTAAGATAGCTGGAAAACCAGAATAGAATTATGGGTAGAACAAGACCTGGATATATACTGGTTATTAAACATTTAAGGACAATGTTTTACTTACAAAAATGAAGTGAACTGATTTTTAAGTTTAAATAACATGTTTTTGAAATGTCGGCAATTCATTTAGCGAACATAATCGGTTAATCTGTATCATCTGTCAGAAAAAAGAACCTACCCTCGGATTATGTTTTACAGGAATTTAGTTGAGTTGATGTAATTTAGCACTTGGTCCATATCTCGTCAGTTTCGCGATGACGGCTCTGGGCTGAGTCTGTATGGAATGTCTAAATGCCATTTCGTAGGGCATACATGCATTTTAAAGGTGACATAGAAATAAACGTGAAATAATTATATAACAGAAAAGTATAACAAGTTAATGAAAAAAACATATATTTATTGGACCCAAATAAATTGCCTTGAATTTCAATGTTTTGCATTTCACCATTTAGAATTATTTTGCTTGTTTATTTCAAAACGTCTCGTATTACATTAAAAGTTAATGTACGTTGCCCCGATTTTCCCGATATATATGACTTAGCTCTTTTCTTCTAATTTTCATTGGATTTTTAGGATTGGCATCTACACAGTGGCTGATGGTTTCCTTTGTCTCGCAATAGTAACAGGCAAATAATCTGAAAAGATATGTAAAGTAATGTAAAGTAACAGTACAAAGTGCTTGACTTAATTTCAGACGCTCTGTATTTGCATTAGGACTGAAACGGGTAAAACACTTTTACCCAAATACCCAATCAGTTAAACTTAAAAATCAATTCACTTCAAAACTTTTTAAGTATAACATTGTCTTCAAATGTTAACCAGTATAGATCCAGATTATATGCTATGCTTCTGTTCTCGATCCTAATTGTTTGTAATATACTGTCAAAATCGCAAAGAGGCAGTGTGTGAAGGAATATCTACACTAGTTGGGATTACACTATCTAGACCTACGACGCATATTCAAACGTTAGTATTTGTATGTGTCTAAACCGTACAGTTTTTGTAAGAAAATCGTGTCTAAACCGTACAAAATAGATAGGGTCTAAACCGTACAGTGCACTTTTACCACCACGGGCTAAACCGTACACTAGACATTTTTTTCAACCCTTTCAAAAAGACAAAATGTAGATTTGTGCTTCAAACTAATTAACTCAACGTTAATATCGGACTCAAATGCATATACCCACAGTGTTAGAAAAGGCTTAGCGTTGTTGGTAAGCTTACAATGAGGCAAAATATGACCTCCTTCTCGATTCGATTTCTGATTTTCGGTTTCTGCATTGTTTACGGAAGATTTTGAGCCTTACACACAGAAATGGACCATTAGGAGGTAAACCGCTGTTGACGGGCGTTATAATTCTGTGTTATGACACCAACTAAAAGACGGAAAGAAAAATCTACATTATCTAAAAAGTGTAAAAATGTGATGCTTACCTTTCAGTCTCCTGTTCGTCCGCCATCTTGGAAAAGTCTAAACATTCGCGACCGTACAGCTTCTACCACAGTGTATATTAACACAGGAATTTGGGGGCATAGCAGAAACTGTGGAATCATATCTATATTTATCATAAGCAAACAGAGCACATCCTGATTAGACGGTTCCTAGAGGATCTGTCTGATCGGGGTCTACCCTGTTTGCAAAGGCATTATCTGTTAAATGATATAATAAAGACATTTTAACATTTAAGTAGCAGTCTGAAATGTAGCCATGTATTTCTATCGGTTTCTTATGTGTAGGGTAATAAAAGGGTATTTTTAAAGAAAAGTGCAAAATAAAACAAAAATAAAACTTCGAAATGCAAACAGTATATTTCCACATGCTTCGTTGTTCTCGATTAAAAAAACAACTTTGTGTAATCAAAGTGAAAACATTCAATAATGTATAACAAAAGTGTAACAAAGGACTAGAGACATATACATGTAGGTTTCAGAAAGGACCTACTCGGTGGCAGCGCCACCTGTTTGGACAGGGGCAGATAATCAACAAAAGACGCTCATTAGCAGTCTAAAAGTGGTGTCTGCTGAAGGATTACAGGGTTCCTTTAATGCTTTCCTCCATGAATATTCATTTGAAAATAATGATGTCAAGAATATTAATTAGATTAATTTGTTATAATACACATGGACACAACATTGTTTGGCCTTGGCAGCTACTGTAGAATCATAGATCTATATTATAGTATGTATCGTAAGCAAGGATAGGAGACGTCTGATCTGGGTCTACTCTGTTTGCAAAGGCGTATAATGGCGTATTGATTGAGACTAGTAAAGGGTAACGCTTTGAATGCTAAGTTTTCATCATAGTCTAACCCTTTCCCTCATATAAATACCTTTTAATGCACTGGCAAACCTAGTAGACCCTGATCAGATGGCTCCTAGTCCTAAAGGGGTTATCTGATGAGGGTCTGCTATGTTTGCTTGTGACATGATCGGATTCTACAGTTTCAGTCATAGCAAAAATTCCTTTGAAAAGCTTGCATTATAGAAATGCAGCTAATAATTATTAATCAATCATAATAACATTATTTCTTACATGAATATTGAACAGGGAAAGGGTTAAAAAAATTGTGTTCACTCGGTAAAAAATATACTTTTCGTGAGGATCTTGAATGGCAGACAGTGTAGACCCTGATCAGGAGGTTTCTCTTTGATCTAGGTCTACATTGTATACATTAATATCAGTATACATGTGTTCAGCTCTAAAAAGACTGAAACATCTATGTTTAAATGTCAGTCTTACATTCCAGGAGAATCCCAGGTTACCCGGTATCGGCTAGTTCTTTAGACAGACTGAAAAAATCTGAATCCGTAATGGTCTATTTGCATAAATGCTTGAAACAATTCGTTGAAGGGCTGACTAATTTGAATAAAACATGTTCAAAGATACATGAATGATGTGTTTTCTATAAATATATAATTATTTGCTTATATAGACTAGTATTAGTATAATTTACGGTAAATTTGATTCTAGCCTTTGTCTGTATTGGATCTCTTACATGAATATTCATGGAGTAAAAGGTTAACACTATTAGTTGGATGGGCTTTAACGAATAGACACAGATTATGATACAGTCCAAATGTACATTGATATAGGTACCAAAATAACTGATCACCTCCCTTCAGAATTTGAATGATTGTTTTGCCTTTGTGTGTCTCTTTGTGTCTTTTATATATATGTACATTTATTGTAATGCTTTTTTGGGCGGGTGTGTGTTTTGTACGAGTATGCGGTGTTTCCTGCATGACTCTTAACATGTACTTTGAATGTCTATCTAAAAATGTCTCTCGATATTTTGGTAGTGGTTGCGTCTTGTATGTGGCTTTGCAAATGGTTCATATTCTAAGTATCTCATTTAAGAAATAGGAATTCATTTTGTGAAAAGAAAGTTTAAATGTATTTACAGGAACATAAACATTACGGGCAATTCTTAGGTCCCGACTCGAGTGAATCCCTAGGACGTAGCCCATACTGGAAGTGAGAATGTATAAGAAGCCAGTCAATCGACATTGTGATATATAGAGCTAGTATCAACGGAGACAGATCTACTGCTTGTGATCTTGAGTCGAACCCAGTCAAAATAGTTGGTCAGAGATACATACATATTCATTCACATTTAAGGTAAGAATAAAAGTTTATATTGTCTAAGAATTCTATTTTTGCAATTGAAAATTGAAAAATGACGGATGGTTTCTGAAGCCGTCTTTCAGTTTTACCTATTTTATCATGAATATCAATTAGATAGATATACAGGTATAAAATATATTGGCATTTTATACAGAAGATTGTTATGCCATGGCATAAACTGATAAAAGTACAATAATAATAATTATGTAACACAAACAAATTTCAGGACATATTGTGTTTACTCCTTCTTATTATTACTATTCCTATTCTTTCTCTTATTAATCTTCTTCTTCCACCTTGAACTTGTCAAGACACATTTCTCCTATCCTAATGACACTTCACATGAACATTGCTGGTTTTGTGCAAATGTGCATTCAGCTTTTGGTTTTTATACGCCCGAAGGGTCGTATTATGTTATGGTCTCCATCGTCTGGCCGTCGGCTGGGTGTCTGTCTGTCCGTCCGTCCGTTAGCAAATTCGTGTCCTGGCTATAACTTACTCATTTTTTCTCCGATTTTCAAAATTCTTTCACACAAATGTTCAGTATCACTTGAAGGTGTGTCGCGTACAAAACCCAATTGTGAACTTTCAAGGTCAAGGTCACAAATAGGGCGTTAGCAATTTTCTGTCCGTCCGTCCGTCCGTTAGCAAATTCGTGTCCTGGCTATAACTTACTCATTTTTTCTCCGATTTTCAAAATTCTTTCACACAAATGTTCAGTATCACTTGAAGGTGTGTCGCGTACAAAACCCAATTGTGAACTTTCAAGGTCAAGGTCACAAATAGGGCGTTAGCAATTTTCGTGTCCTTGCTAAAACTTACTCATCTTTTCACCAATTTTCAAAATTCTTTCACACGTATGTTCAGTATCACTTGAAGGTGTGTCGCGTACAAAACCCAATGGTGAACTTTCAAGGTCAAGGTCACAAATAGGGCGTTAGCAATTCTGTCCGTCCGTCCGTTAGCAAATTCGTGTCCTGGCTATAACTTACTCATTTTTTTTCCGATTTTCAAAATTCTTTCACACAAATGTTCAGTATCACTTGAAGGTGTGTCGCGTACAAAACCCAATTGTGAACTTTCAAGGTCAAGGTCACAAATAGGGCGTTAGCAATTTTCGTGTCCTTGCTAAAACTTACTCATCTTTTCACCAATTTTCAAAATTCTTTCACACGTATGTTCAGTATCACTTGAAGGTGTGTCGCGTACAAAACCCAATGGTGAACTTTCAAGGTCAAGGTCACAAATAGGGCGTTAGCAATTCTGTCCGTCCGTCCGTTAGCAAATTCGTGTCCTGGCTATAACTTACTCATTTTTTCTCCGATTTTCAAAATTCTTTCACACAAATGTTCAGTATCACTTGAAGGTGTGTCGCGTACAAAACCCAATTGTGAACTTTCAAGGTCACGGTCACAAATAGGGCGTTAGCAATTTTCGTGTCCTTGGTAAAACTTACTCATCTTTTCACCAATTTTCAAAATTCTTTCACACATATGTTCAGTATCACTTGAAGGTGTGTCGCGTACAAAACCCAATGGTGAACTTTCAAGGTCAAGGTCACAAATAGGGCGTTAGCAATTCTGTCCGTCCGTTAGCAAATTCGTGTCCTGGCTATAACTTACTCATTTTTTCTCCAATTTTCAAAATTCTTTCACACATATGTTCAGTATCACTTGAAGGTGTGTCGCGTACAAAACCCAATTGTGAACTTTCAAGGTCAAGGTCACAAATAGGGCTTCAGTATCACTTGAAGGTGTGTTGCATACAAAACCCAATTGTGAACTTTCAAGGTCAAGGTCACAAATAGAGCGTTAGCAAATTTTGTGTCCTGGCTGTAGCTAACTAGACCTACATCATTACCTTTAAGGTCAGTCATATTTGAAGGTGAAAGGTTAAACGCACTTATGTCACGTTCGGTTTAAACTTTCTCGACTTTTTTTCCAAAGTTCAAAAAAGTCTGAAAGTCTGAAAATGATTGCTATGTACACTGTTCTTACCATGCTCATATCTTGGATATTTTTCATTCTGGAGTTATTGCCCTTTGATAGTTTCGGGTAGCAATTTCTTGTGCAACTAACTGCTCCTTTATTTTTCAACATAATTTTATAGAACAGCATTCGGGCGTATATTGCCCCGTCTTGCGGTGCTCTTGTTTAAATGTTGCTGGGGTTACCAAATGATTGTCTGTATTTGCTCAAAATTTATCAGTTTTATGTATTGTTTATTATTGCTGCAAATTGGTATGATGGCATATTTGAGTATCCAGAAATCAGCCGTAGTTATTAATACATAATAGTTGGTTACAAGGTAATGGACTGGTGTATATGGGTACTCTGAACGTAATAGCAAAAGTTTTAAGTGTTGGTTGTCATCATGGTATTCCTGTGATAGTCTGTGATTGGTGAATATTGTGATAATTTGCTCATCAGTACCTGTTGACTGTTTCGTTAGGAGGGCAATCTGTAACGGATTCCATTACAGATAGATCTTGGTAACCCCATTACTGAATGAATATTCATGTAAGAAATGATGCATCATTAATATTCATTTTTTGGCCTGGGTTGGCTTGCCAAGCCGAAGGCCATAGTAGTCGTGCCATAATTTTAACCCTTACCCAAACTTTTCCGAAGAAAACCGAGTAAAAGTGTGATTTACCGCTTGCACAAAATGCCAATACTCTTAAGCAAATAGATCGGTGAAGTTCCAATTTGTTTGGGCTTCAACATTTAACCAATACCAAACTATTCTTTGTTCATGTCGTGTCATTGTAAAAATTCATCTAATTAATATTCACAAAGTTATAAAAGAGTAAAGAAAGGTTTAGTACTCTATGAAGGCGACCTCTTAAATCCAGAAATGGAAGGAGAACGTCGGATATCTGTACTATTTCATTTTTGTCGTACCCTTTATTACTTTTCTACAGTTACTCTGTTTGCAGCTCAATCATTGAGTACACTAGCGATAGGTGGATACAGTATGTTCAATTAAATGTTTTTTCGTTATACATGCACTTTACCATTGTATTTGCCGTAGCGGTTGTTGTAGATTAGTCGGAGAGGGGTTACGTTTATTTACACTGTTTGTCTTTTAGGGTGGGGATGGAATAAGAGTGAGGTTGGGCGCCCATAAACCGGTTTAACCCCCAGTGGCTTTTGTCACTGACCGTTCCAAGGCGGTACTTCCATCTTCCTCCTATTGTATGTTTGTTTTGTCTTTGTGCGTCTCTTGTTGTTTTTTCTAGTTATGTACATTTGCTGTTTCCTTGTGTTGCTGTTCGGGCGAGTGTTTGTTCTGTATGTGGTGTTTCCTGCATGACTCATTTTTGTACTTTTGGTAAAATGCAATTTTAAGAGTGAAAAAACAATGAGTGGGAGTTTGGCATATAAATGCATTATTTCATATCTACAGATTTCTAGACTACGCACAGCATAGTGCACATACATAATGCGAAATTGTACGGAAATGTCCGATTGCTTACGGAAAAGCTTGGTTGAATTGAACGGAAATGTATCGAGAGCAATAGATAACGCTAAATTCTATTCATTCCGTCTATATTGTTGTGTACTTTTGTGGCCCTGTTGGGTACATTTAACTCGCCCCCTCCCCCTAAACTATATTTAGAGCCAACCTCTGTCAAGAAAAACTGTAGTATATCGCTAGGTAAGCGATTTGATGTATCTCTGTATATGCAGGATTATCTCCCTTTTTGACTTTTAGTAATAATTCATTGTGTATCAAAGTTATTTCACTTCTAAACTTCATTTTGTTTTATTTAATACCTTGTAAAAATTAGTACTTTGTATATTTTCGAACGTGTGAGGCGGTTGGTCAATCGAAATAATATGAATAAAAACTGTTAATATGCTAATTTGCTGAAATTATTCAGATTAATGGAAACGGGATTATCTCCCTTTTTGACTGTTAGTAATAATGCGTTGTATTTCACTTTTAAACTTCATTTTGTTTGTTAAATAACTTATAGAAATTATTCCTTTGTATATATTCGAAAGTGTGAGGTGGTTGGTCAATCGAAATAGTTAATATGAATAAAAAACTGTTAATATGCTAATTCACTGAACTTACTCAGATTAATGAAAACTGTATACAAATGCTTAGACTGGAGCAAGCGTCGACCATCACTGCTGGTTATTTTGAAGAATGAGGCTGGATCTTGACAATTAGGGCATCGCCAAGCATCCTGACAACATTTTTTAATTTATTTATCGAAAAGAAGCATAACTATAGAAAAGCAGAATTTTGGAATTGTTCAAAAAGGCGCCAGTAGAAAAGAATTAGTTAATTAAAACAAAGGAACTGCCCAACAAGTGTACATGTGTTAGAACGTCCGTTTGTCCGTCCGTCAGTCTGATTTTACTTTGTCCACGCGGTTTCTCCAAAACCTTTGATTAGATTTTCATCGAAACTTTATAGGATTAATCAGCACCATGCCTAGTTGTGCATATCTTATTCCTGTTCCAGTTTAATTTTTTACACAAACAATGTTTTCCGCGCTATTTCTGGAAAACGTTTGATCATATTTACATGAAACTTCAAGATATTGATTAGCACCATGCCTAGTTGTGCATATCTTTTTCCTGTCCTGGCTCGATGATTTTCTGCAGAGTTATGGGACTTTGAATTGTTAACATGGAAAATTTTATCTCTGCGGTTTCTCCAAAATCTTTGGTAGGATTTTCCTGAAACTTCATAGGGGATTGATCAGCGTCATGCCTAGTTGTGTATATATTATTCCTGTTCTGGTTCAATGATATTCTGCAGAGTTATTGGACTTTGTATTATTTACATGGAAAATCAAACTCCAAAACTTTTTGAACACACGATCAACCCTTCTTATGCCCAGGCCTACAGCGCCTGCGGCGCTTTGATTTATTATAATGGCACAAACACAGGAAGGCTTAACCATGGCAGAACTGTAGAACCACCATGTCTACCAATATATTTGAGCAAACAGAGCAGACCTAGAGCAGACAGCTTCTATTGGAGCTGTATGATCTGGGTGATTAAAAATAAAACCAAATTAAAATATTCATTTTTTCTACCATGAGGCTTAATTGGATTCCTTTTCAGTCCTGCAGATTTGTTTTCTTGTGGTGAACTTGACTGCAAAGTTTTGTCACGATATCTAGCTTAAAATTAAAGTATAAAGATAGTTTGAAAACACACCCCAAAAACGTGTACAGTTTTTGCGTGACATTTTAACTTAAATTGTGAAAATGGGTGATCCCTCGAAAGTAAAAGAAGAAATGCAAAAAGAGAAAATTGCAGACTCGGTTTAAGCCTTAATTTCAACTCCAAACTACACTTAAAGTTGCAGGATTACAATATATTCCAAGTAAGAAAATATATGTAGGTTCAGAACAATTGAATTTAACAATTTGTTGACGCTATGTCTTTTTAGCTCACCAGAGCATGAAATGCTCAGGGTGAGCTTTTGTGATCACCTGATGTCCGTCGTTCGTCGGCGTGTGTCGTCCGTCGTCAGTCGTCCGTCGTCAGTCGTCAACAATTTGAACCTTTAAAAATCTTCTCCTCTGAATCTACAGGGTTCTCAGCTTTCATCTTTGGCACATAGCATCATCTTTAGATCCTCTACAAAAGTTATATAAATTTTGCCCCTCGGGTGAAAAATGGCCCCGCCCCAGGGGTGTCTTATTTTCAATAGAAACATGTAGTAGAACTTTGAAAATCTTCTTCTCTGAAACTGAAAGACTCTCAGCTTTCATATTTGGCACATAGCTTCATGTTCAGGTCCTCTACAAAAGTTATATAAATTATGGCCCTGGGGTCAAAATTGGCCTCGCCCCAGGGGTGGGGAGTTTTCAATAGAAACATATAGTGAACTTTGAAAATCTTCTTCCTTTGAAACTGAAATGCTTCATAGCTTTCATATTTGGCACAGAGCATCATATTCAGGTCTTCTACAAAAGTTATATAAATCATGCCACCAGGGTCAAAATTGGCCCCACCCCAGGGGTAGCAAGTTTTTCAAAGCTGACTTACATAGCTATTTATAAATATTTGCTGGTGTCTATTTTTAGCATACATTTAAAGGGAGATTATCTCCCTTTGCCCCTTTTTAGCTCACCAGAGCACAAAGTGCTCAGGGTGAGCTTTTGTGATTGCCTGATGTCCGTCGTCCGTCGGCGTGCGTCGTCTGTCGTGCGGTGTGCGTCGTCCGTCATCAGTCGTCAACAATTTGAACCTTTAAAAATCTTCTCCTCTGAATCTACAGGGTTCTCATCTTTCATCTTTGGCATATAGCATCATCTGTTGGTCCTCTGCAAAAGTTATATAAATTATACCCCTGGGGTCAAAATTGGCCCTGCCCCAGGGGTTTTCAGTTTTCAATAGAAACATATAGTGAAAACTTTGAACATCATCTCCTCTAAAACTAGAAGGTCCTCAGCTTTCATATTTGGCACATAGCTTCAACTTCAGGGCTTCTACAAAAGTTATATAAATTATGCCCCTAGGGTAGAAGTTGGTCTCACCCCATGGATTGCCAGTTTTTTTAAGCTGACTACTTAAACAGCCCATAGGATCACTAGTTATGCATAGGAAAAACTTTAAAAGTATTCTTGTCAGAAACTACATGTCCCAGAGCTTAGATATTTGGTGTATAGATTTACTTAGCATAACTTTATGGGTTTTATAAGTATCATAGTTCTTGGGTTAAAATTGGCCCTGCCCTGTGTGTACAGTCTTCTTCACTTCAGAAACGACAGCCTAAAGGTTTCTCCTTAATATATCAGCCTGCAGAGCTCAGACCTTCTTATATAACCACCCTTAGCCTGATCAGTTGAGTAGAAATTGTGTTTAGACAAATAACACACTCTCATTTAAGATTGAGAAAATTGTGGATAGTTCTTAATATGCAGAACACTCTTAAAGCTTTTTCTCATACCTATGCCCTTCATTAAGCTACCAGATATCAATATAGAGCATATCTGTTGTGAATTTCAGCTTAACTCTTTGCATGCTGGGTAATTTTGTCATCTGCTAAATGGTTGTCTGCAGCATATTCATAAGTTATCCGTACTACACAATTTCTTTCTAAGTTTTTCAGAATTCAGACTCATTGACAAACAGTTTGGATACCAGATCAGGCCCCACATTATATTGGCCCTGATCTGGATCCAAACTGTTTGCATAGGTCATTAGTGGTGGGAGAATCCCACTACACACTTTCTTTCTAAGTTTTTCAGAAGTTCAGTCTCATTTACAAACAATTTGGATATCAGATCAGGCCCCACATTATGTGGGCCCTGATCTGGATCCAAACTGTTTGCATAGGTCATTAGTGGTGGGATAATCTGCCTCTAGCATCCAAAGAATTAATACAAGTTCCAGTGGTCTATGCTCTATCCATTCTTTCACTACATTCTTTCAGCATCATGTTCTGGTCCTCTACAAAAGTTATATAAATTGTGTTCCCGGGGTCAAAATTGGCACTGCCCCTGGGGTGTTACGTTTTCAATAGAAACATATGTGAAAACTTTGAAAATCTTCTCCTCTGATTGTCTGGTGAGCGATGTCAGGGCCATTCTGGCCCTCTTGTTTTATAACAACTGGATTGTCTCCCTTGTTGGTAGTAACTCTGCAGTAATATTAAAATTGTGAAAAATTTTGCACAGTAAATCAGACAATTAACCCTTTACTCCATAAATATGCCTTTCTACACCTTTGCAAACAGAGTAGACCCAGATCAGATGGCTCATGTAGTAGCCATCTGATCAGTCTGCTGTTTGCTTAAGATATAATATATAGTGCAAAGTGCATTACATTATTTTCATTTTGTGTACAATATACTTATAATATGTTTGCTAACCCTTTCCCTCATGTTAACACTTTTTTCACACATTTGCAAACAGAACAGACCCAGATCAGACAGTTCTATAGCAGCTGTCTGACCAGGGTTTGCTCTGTTTGTCAATGGAATTTGAAAGATGTTTCTTTACTTTCTAAAATGGCTACACTGTCCCACTTTCCATATTTCATTATAACTATTTTATCTATGAATATTCAGTAGGTATTTAAATTTTGAATAAACATAGAACAGGGGAAGGGTTGAAAATAAATTAAGATATGAATAATAATAACTCATGAAGGTGTAATGAAAATATCTAAAATTTTGAATATTATTTATAAGTACATGTATAGATTAAATTTATTCTTTCTAAAATTCAACCAATTTGCCCAGGGAAAGGGTATACATACTTTTGTACATGCCCTTCTTTAGATTTGCATTGTTATATGTTTTCATTTACATTTTCTTAAATTTTCTTCACTTGAGGTCCTCTACAAAAGTTACATAAATTATGCCCCTTGAGTCAAAATTGGCCCTCGCCAGGGCTGGCTAGTTTTCTATAGAAACACATAGTGAAAACTTTGAAAATCTTCTCCTCTGATTGTCTGGTGAGCGATGTCAGGGCCTTTCAGGCCCTCTTGTTTACATAAGGGTTCAAAGCATTGAGATGCTTGTCATTATCACACCAAAACATTTATCACTGTTTACAAATCATGATGCCGTTATAAAATGTGATTGAAAATCTACAAGAAACTATTGCTTATTTTGGCATGAACAGACTGGTGTATTCTAAGCTATTCTTCATATTTTTGAAAGTATTTCTATATTATTTTGTCATTGTAAGTTGTATTAAGCTGTATAGTAAATGCAGTCAGAATTTGTTCAACGTGTACAATTTGCTCTAAATGGCTGATTTTTTTAGCTCACCAGAGCACAAAGTGCTCAGGGTGAGCTTTTGTGACCGCCAGATGTCCGTCGTCCGTCGGCGTGCGTCGTCCGTCTTCAGGCGTCAACAATTTGAACCTTTAAAAATCTTCTCCTCTGAATCTACAGTGTTCTCATCTTTCATCCTTATGCTACTTAACACTTTCACATTTAGTTTCATAGCAGATTTTTTGAATGTTTGAAGAAATGGCCCAGGACTGACAAAATGACACATTGTTGCAAACAAAGGGTCATAACTCTAGTGTTCCAGGGCCAAGACATTAACCCTTTCCCTGTTCTATGTTTATTCCAAATTTCAATACCTACTGGATATTCATGGACAAAAGAGTGATAATAAAATGTAGAAGGTGGAACTTTGTAGCCATATAAGAAAGCAAAGAAACAGATCTGTCAAATTCTATTAGCAAACAGAGCAGACCCTGATCAAACGGCTCCTCTAGGAGCCGTCTCATCTGAGTCTACTCTGTTTACAAATGCGTGAACACACCTTTATATGAGGGAAAGGATTAAAACAACATCGTCTTGTTCCAGGAAGAGGAATTAAGCTCAATTCTTGGTCGATCCCATGTCTTCATTCTAAAAAATGACATGTAGGTGGTCACGACGTAGGGGTATACTAGAGTGTAATACATAGAAGGCTGTGTATTTATATTTACCTCTCTTGTATGTGTTTTATTTACTACAAATATTAGGATATGTAAACCTTTACAAATAGCATTGTTTCGGAGACTCTCCCAATGGAAATTTCAACTTTTTGTAGTTGTACAACACTTTGCCCGCTAATCGCAATCTAACTAGTATTTACAAACAGATCTAGGTGAGAGGCCGAATAACTTGGCGTTGCATCAGAATGCAAGCTGTTTGAAAACTGGTCAGAATTTCTCGAAATTGGAAGTAAGCGAAAACTGTAAGAGGTCCACAAGGGGAGGATATTTCTTTTTATTTATTCCTAAACAGAGTAGACCCAAATCTAAATAAACACTCTCAGATCTGGATCTACCCTGTTTTTTCAATGGCAGTTACTGATTTAATGAATATGTATTAGGTAAAGACAATTAGCAATCACCTTATACAAGTATTACCACAATGAGAGAAAATTCCTTATTTTAATTTCCAAAAAGAGTAGACCCAGATCTACAGAATCTGCCGTCATGATCTTACCCTGGGATCTCTTTTAAAAAGCGTTCTTCAGTTCCGTGTCATTTTAGAACATTTTCCATCGAATGCTTCAAGTATCTTTACTAATTAAGCCCCTCGCCTCATTTAAACGGTCATAAGCGTACTGCCCGAATGCGAAAGTTGTCGGTTCCACAACATCTTAGTCATTTCCTCGGCTGTTATCGTTGATGCTCTTTCCGTTGCGGTGTTAATTGTTTTATTAGGCCTGGCCTTAGAAGAAAATTTTCTCTAATATTTTCGTTTCCAAAATACAAACAATTCAACCCTGAAACAAAGTCTGTCAACCTGTTTCCAACTATATAAATTATTCCATACATAATGATTTTATAATCAAATAAGATTCTTGATAAATTAGCCCTCCAACCAGTGAAATTCCATCGCCAGCATTCCATATATTCCTTCAGGCTTCCGGACAATGAATTTTTTGTATCCAGATATTTATAACGGATTTTTGTTTTATGGACAAGATAACATAAATTACAAAGCTGTTTTTGGCACATTTCAAATCACCTGAGCATAATTATGATCTTAATTACTCAGGGATCCCCCCCCCCCCAAGTTTTCTTAAGAATTACCCATATCTACAAATTCACTCAAATCACAGCCAGTTTTTGTTCTTAAACTATAAAACTGGTACCACATTGAAGATAAGACATTTTGCCTTTATTTCCAGTTTGATTTTTGTGTCACATGCCAAGAGACAGTGCGTCACTTCGGGATCACTTTTCCGTTGTCTGTCTGTCTGTCAAACTTTCTTGTTTTGGCTGTCATTTCTAAACTACTTATTATAGAGCTTTCACATTTCACAAGTGTCTTCCTGTCGCTAAGGTTCATTACTCTGCATGCAATACTTTTTGAGTTATTCCCCTTTGTTCACACCTTCTAATTTTGGCTGCCATTTCTAAACTAATTATTACAGAGCTTTAAAATTTTACAATTATGTGTCTTAATCTCATTGAAGACAATTGATGTAACTCAGGTCCATCACTCTGCATGCAAAACTTTTTGAGTTAAACACCTTTATTCTGATTTCACTCCAGCATATTAACAGTTTTTGTCAGCTGCGAGAAGGTGACGTGTTCCTCTGAACACTCTTGTTTTAAATTACTTCATTGACATACGCATGAATATTAATGAGAACATTTAAAAATGGTTAAAAAAGGACAGAAATAACGTAAACCTTTCACTTTTTTATCCTACAAATATCAGAAAGTTTTAAATACAGTTTAACATGATCATTTGATGAAAAAATCCTTACAAGAACACAATATCCAACTTGAGGACCAACAAAACATTAATTTTAAGTAACGTTTTAACTTTAATGATTGCCGAAACCTGCAAAATTGTCTATATCACAACCAGTTTTTGTCCTTAACCTATAAAACTGGTACCAAATTGAAGATAAGACATTTGCTAAAATTTAGCTATTCTTTGAAATGTGCCTTAGTTGCATACTCATGAATACAGGGGTCTTTCACCTTCTATAACAGAGGCCTGTAAAAGGCCCCTTCCCAATCGAAAATTTCTTTAAAATCATGCAGTTTTCCCCAAAATCCAAACTTACACCAGCTTTTTTGTTTCCCAAATCAGCAATTTTAGCGATAATTCTTCCCAAAATCAGCAGGCTAAGGCCCCTTCCCAAGAAAGAAAAAGCCCTGGAATATTATTGAGAACATTAAAGATAGTAAAAACAATATAGAAATAACGTAACTGTAAATTATTCACTTTTTATGCCACCATCGGCAGGCATATAGTACTCGCATCGTCCGTCCTTCTGTCTGTCCGTCAGTCCATCTGTCCCTGTTCGTCCGTCTGTCCTTCCATCCGTACATCCCAAATTGTGTGTCCCTTCTATAACTTTTTTTTTATCTGTGAATGGATTTAAAAAAAAAACTGGTACAAATGTTCACCACACAAAGACCATGTGTTGTGTCAGTCATCCTTCAGGGTCAAAGATCGCGGGGGCATAGTGTTTCACAAAAACATCCTGTTTATCCTACAAATATCGGAAAACCACTACGAGTACAAATGCAGTTTAACATGATTATAAAATCCTCAGAAAACAACATATCCAATTTGAGAATCAAAACATTAACTTTAAGTAACTTTTTAACTGTTTCCAAAGTAACCATTCATAACATAACACATATTTTATTAGTCGACACCTTCCTGCAAAAATCTTCCATATCACGCAAAGTGTTTGTGCTTACTGTATAAAATTGGTACGGAATTAAAGCCAATACCTTTTGCATACACATGTTTATTAACGAGAATAATAAAAAAATAGTAAAAACAAATACAGAAATAACGTGAACCTCTACATTTTAGCTCATCAGAGCACAAAATGCTCAGAATGAGCTTTTGCGATCGATCGATGTCCATTGTCTGTCGGCATCCGTCGTTCAACGTCCGTCGTCAACAATTTGAACCTTTAAAACTCTTCTTCTATGAATCTACAGGGTTCATCTTTGGCACATAGCCTCATCTGTAGGTCCTTTACAAAAGGTATATAAATTATGCCCCTTGGGTTCAAATTGGTCCCACCCCAGGGGTGCCTTGTTTTCTACAGAAACATTTACTAAAACCTTGAAAATCTTCTCTCTTGAAACTGGAAGGAGCTCAGCTTTAATATTTGGCACATAACATCATGTTCAGGTTCTCTACAAAATTATGTATATTATACCCCTGGGGTCAAAATTGGCCCCGCCCCAGGGGTGGTCAGTTTTCAATAGAAACATATAGTGAACATTTTGAAAATCTTCTCCTGAAACTGGAAGGTTCTAAACTTTGATATTTGGCACATAGCCTCATGCTCAGGTCCTCTACAATAGTTATGTAAATTATGTCTCTAGGTGTTTTCTATAGAAACTGTTTCAAACATATACATGTAGTAAAACTTTACAAATCTTCTCTTCTGAAACTGGAATGATCTCAGCTTTTATATTTTGCATGTAACCGAGTGTTAAAAAAACATACCCGCTCAGACCCGGGATCGAACCCAGGTCGCCAGGATCGCAGTCATGCACTCTACCATGTCGCCATAAAAGCGCGCTTGTACAGCAAGGCTATACAAGTGATTATAAACCTACACACTGTGACATACTCCCCCAGCAAGTTAAAATCCCGAATTTCGATGGTATGAGAACGACTGGGAATCAAACACAGAGTTTATACAGGCACAGTCCCACGTTTGGCGCCAAATGCAACATTGTGAAAAAGGTGTGACTTAACTGAGACTCGGACCCAGGACCTCTGGCTTACCATGCCAACACTCTACTGACTGAGCTACCAAAAGTACAAAAATGAGTCATGCAGGAAACACCACATACAGAACAAACACTCGCCCGAACAGCAACACAAGGAAACGGCAAATGTACATAGGTAGAAAAAACAACAAGAGACGCACAAAGACAAAACAAACATACAATAGGAGGAAGATGGAAGTACCGCCTTGGAACGGTCAGTGACAAAAGTCACCGGGGGTTTAAACCGGTTTATGGGCGCCCAACCTCACCCTTATTCCATCCCCATCCTAAAAGACAAACAGTGTAAATAAACGTATCCCCTCTCCGACTAATCTACAACAACCGCGACAGCAAATACAGTGGTAAAGTGCATGTATAACAAAAAAAACATTTAATTGAACATACTGTATCCACCTATCGCTAGTGGTGTAACAATACATCAAACTATCGAACTATTGTGATAGTTCTCTATCCCAATTACACTATCGATAGTTATTTCCAATTGACGATAGACTATTGCGATAGTTGCTCTGACTATCGATAGTTTCGATAGTTCTTTCATATAATTGGCATTGTATTTTCAAGATGGCGTCGACCATCGGAGAGATCGGGTTTGTTAAAAACAAAATCGGTAAAACACAAGTGGCAAAGCCCAATTCATTTTAAATCATTTCCACAAACATTTTTTAGTAAGTATTTACAGCAAAGTTATATCTTACACTGTGCACATTTGCATTTACAAGTTTTCAAATCTTGGCAATAACTATTGCAATAGTATTGCAATAGTTTCCAGCAATAGCAATAGTATCACAATAGTACTTTCAGCAATAGCAATAGTATTGCAATAGTCAAATATGGCCCCAATAGTCAGCCCTACCTGTCGCTAGTGTACTCAATGATTGAGCTGCAAACAGAGTAACTGTAGAAAAGTAATAAAGGGTACGACAAAAATGAAATAGTACAGATATCCGACGTTCTCCTTCCATTTCTGGATTTAAGAGGTCGCCTTCATAGAGTACTAAACCTTTCTTGTCGGCGTACATGCAAAGAGGCCAGCGTGATTGCCAACTGTAAAAGGGTTCACAACCAAACATGCAGTATGTTGTAGTAATACAGGATCATATCCCTTTTTATACGCCCACCTAATAAAGGTGGTCGTATATTGTCGTGGCCCTGTCCGTCCGTCCGTTCGTTCATTCGTTCGTTCGTTCGTTCGTGCGTTCGTTCGTCTGTCAACATTTTGTTTGTCCGCTGTTTTCTGGGAAAACTATTTGACAGATATTAATGAAACTTCAAACAAATGTTTAATGCATCAAGATCTGAAGCTGAGTAGATTCTGAGGTTCATTTGATTTGTCGTTTCGGAGTTATGGCCCTTTTACTTAAAAAATAATGCAAATACATGCAAATAGTTTGTCCGCTGTTTTCTGGGAAAACTATTTGAGAGATATTAATGAAACTTCACACAAATGTTTAATGCATCAAGATCTGAAGCTGAGTCAATTCTGAGGTTCATTTGATTTGTCGTTTCGGAGTTATGGCCCTTGTATTTAAAAATAATGCAAATACATGCAATAGTTTGTCCGCTGTTTTCTGGGAAACTATTTGAGAGATATTAATGAAACTTCACACAAATGTTTAATGCATCAAGATCTGAAACTGAAATGATTCTGAGGATCATTTGATTTTTCGTTTCAGAGTTATGGCCCTTGTCCTTAAAAAATAATGCAAATACATGCAAATAGTTTGTCCGCTGTTTTCTGGGAAAACTGTTTGAGAGATGTTAATGAAACTTCACAAAAATGTTTAATGCATCAAGATCTGATGCTGAGTCGATTTTGAGGTTTATTTGATTTTTCGTTTCGGAGTTATTGCCCTTTTACTTAAAAAATAATGCAAATATATGCATATAGTTTGTCCGCTGTTTTCTGGCAAAACTGTTTGACAAATTTTAATGAAACTTCATACACATGTTTAATGCATCAAGACCTGAAGCTAATTCGATTCTGAGGATCATTTGATTTGTTGTTTCGGAGTTATGGCCCTTGCACTTAAAAAAATAATGCAAATCTATGCAAATATGAGGATGGCCATAACATTTTCATTTGAAATGATATTTACTTCAATTTTTTTATATAGTTAAACCTTAATGTGAATTTTCACATATATTGCGGGGGTTTTGATAAAAAAATAGTATCACCTTAATATGGAAATCAAGATCTGAAGCACAGATTAGAAAATGTCAACACTTTTAAGGCATGTTGAATCAGAGAAAGTTTGCAAGTGGGCGTATTATGTAGCGTATGCAGTACTCTTGTTAATGAATTGTTTTATACAGTCAAACCTGTCCTAGCAACACATTGTTTTTAGCGACATCCTGTCAGATGCGACATTATTTCCTTCCTCCCGATGTATTTTCCTCCATATTTCAACTGTATATAGCGACACACTGGCAGATGCGACATACGACACTAAATTTGTACTCCCAACTCGGCAAACGACATTGTTTTTAGCGACAATGATCTTTCACTGTATCATTGTGTTTGTACCTAATTGCCCTCATTAACGTGTCAAAGGATTAATGCCCAAGGTGATAAGGGATTATCTGGTCCAATTGGTCTGTTAGTCTCACTACTGTTAGTGTTTTTATAGCTAGCTACCCAACCATAAAATTTTGATAATGAACTGCGCTTTAATCATCTATTTATTTATACCGGAAATCGGTCATAATGTCGTAATTGGCTATTCTAGTGATTTAGTTGCCAATTTTGTTTCATAACTTGACAAGAAGTTAACCACACCACTTCAAAAGGTTTATTTCATTATAACATAAATTGTATTCTCATAATTAAGATACAGACATATAGAAATGTGCCTCTGCTTCCCTGTCAAAGACAGGTGTGCTTGGCCTCGTTGTGGCAATGGGCCGAAACGCTTCGAAAAACTACAAGGCCTTTTGATTTTCATGAATTTGTTTTGTGCACAAACCTACTTTTTATTAATAGATTTAATGATAAGGACACTAAAGAAGTAACATTATAAAATATTTTTTTCCATTTCAAACCATAAAAAAGTAATACCTAGATATAAATTTGAAATGTCATCAGTTTTCGCGAAGGATGTTGATCAAAACGACATAGACCCTGGAGCGGTTGGTTTTGGCCCATGAAATTTTCAACCTGAATTCAAAGACACCCTGTGAGATAAGACACTTTTGGCTTTCTCCCAAACTATGTCTCTAAAAACAGGTTTGACTGTATATTTGATGAACAAAGTGAGACAATGGGTATGTCCAATAATTTTACGAAGTTTGTAAATCACATCACCATAAAATTCAGGATGTGAAATACCGTGTCGCAAAAGTACCTTGAGATTACATTTGTACTTGCCAATAAGCGAGAGATTTCGATAGTAAAACTTAGAGAAAGTTTTTCTTAGTTTATGGTATCTATATCCTTGTTTAAGCAGTTTTTCAGTTAAAATGAGATTTAAGCCACACAGTAAAGCCTTTCAACTTATTTCACCATAATCTCTACCCGACTACACACGGCTTCACCATGTCACATTTGGCGCCCAACGTAAATAACCCACAGAGTGATTTATATGAAGATAAGATGGAGATTATATGAAGATAATTTGTAATAATAAGGAACTCTTGGAGTGTTCTTTCAGTAAGAATACGGGATGAATTCTTGTTTAGAGGGTGTGTGTGTAGCCGGGTAGAGATTATGGTGAAATAAGATGATAGGCTTCATTCTCAGTGTTGTCATATTTTCTGGTCCATCGGGATCATTAGTTTTCATGTTATTAGTTCTGAAAATTGAATACTTCTTAAGCCGGTGCTAGGGGTGTGAGTAGTGTTGCACTTTTAATTACTACTCATGAACAGACTCAATAAAACCGAGTCTGCAATTTTCTCTTTTTGCATACCTACTTTTACCTTCGAAGGATCAATAATTTTCAGAATATATTTACTGTATGGATTGGTAGCTCAGTTGGAAGAGTGATGGCATGGTAAACCAGAGGTCCTGGGTTCGAGTCCCAGTCGAGTCACGAATTTTTCATGAAGTTACATGTACATAGCAAAAGTCCCCAACAAAAGTTATATAGATGGGGTCAAAATTGGTCTGGCCCCGCCCTAAGGGTGGCCAGTTTTCAATAGAAACATATAGTAAAAACTTTGAAAATTTTCTCTTCTGAAAGTGGAAGGTTCTCAGCTTTCATATTTGGCACATATCATTATGTTCAGGTCCTCTACAAAAGTTATATACATTATGCCACCCAAAAGGTACATTTATCATTGCAAGCTATATTTGGAGAATGGTGTAATGTTGTGCTCAGCATACTGCCAGAAATGTTATTTTCAATATTGTTTTCTTAACAGTAATTAACTTATTTACGTAAACGCTTTTTCACGCCACGCATTTTTATGCCCCCAAAGGCGGGCATATTTATATATAGTAATCGCGATGTCCTTCCGTCCGTCCGTATGTCCTTCCATCCGTCCAAAATTCATGTCACCAGACAGAGACGATGTGTAGCGTTATACTCCCTGGTCCATGGGTCAAAGGTCAAGGTCACGGGGTACAATAACGTTGTCACAAATTTCGTGTCCGGTCTGTAACTTCTTCATCTATCAATGGATTTCAATATAACTTGCCACAAATGTTCAACACATAGAGACGATGTGTCGCGTTCAACTCCCTGGACCATGGTTCAAAGTTCAAGGTCACAGGATACAATTACTTTGTCAAAAATTTAGTGTCCGGCCTGTAACTTCTTCATCTATCACCGGATTTCAATATAACTTGCCACAAATCTTCAACACACAGAGACGATGTGTCGCTTTCAATTCCCTGGTCCATGGGTCAAAGGTCAAGGTCACAGGGTACAATTACGTTGTCACAAATTTCGTGTCCGGTCTGTAACTTCTTCATCTATCAATGGATTTCAATATAACTTGCCACAAATGTTTACCAGACAGAGACGATGTGTCGCTTTCAACTCCCTGGTCCATGGGATAAAGGTCAAGGTCTTGGTACAATTACATTGTCACAAATTTCATGTCCGGTCTGTAACTTCTTCATCTATCAATGAATTTCAATATAACGTGTTACAAATGTTTACCAGACAGAGACGATGTGTCGCTTTTAACTCCCTTGTCCATGGGTCAAAGGTCAATGTCACAGGGTACAATTACGTTGTCACAAATTTCGTGTCCGGTCTGTAACTTCTTCATCTATCAATGGATTTCAATATAACTTGCCACAAATGTTCACAGACGAAGACGATGTGTCTCATTTAGCTCCCTTGTCCAAAAAATAAAGGTCAAATCACAGGGTACAATTACTTGTTTATCTGTAAATGAATTTCAAAGGTACCTGGCACAAACGTTCACCACACAAAGACGATGTGTCAACTCCCTGGTCCATGAGTCAAAGGTCAAGGTCACAGGGAACAATTTTGGGGGCATTTGTCACGTGACTGTGACATCTCTTGTTCTAACAGAGTCTGAGAAGACCCAGGTCAGACGGCTCCTAAAGTAGCTGTCTGATCATGGTCTGCTCTGTTTGCTAATGGAATTTAATAGATCTGTTACTTTAGTTTCTAAAATGAGTACAATATTAACACTTTCCATATTACAGTCTAGCTATTTGGCCATGAATGTTCAGTAGGTATTAAAAAACAAGAGGGCCATGATGGCCCTTAATCGCTCACCTGTTAGTAACAGATTAATGATTTCAATGACAGATTGCATAATTTGAAAAATCTTGGTAGAAAACCATTAGATGATGCTACATACTAAATATAAAGAGTCTAGACCTTACAGATTTGGAGGAGAAGATATTTTAAAGATTTTCCTATGAAAAACTTGTTAAGCCCAAGGGCGGGCCCAATTTTGATCCGGGTTCATAATTTGAAAATCTTGGTAGAGAACTATTAGATAATGCAACATACCAAATACCTAAGGTCTATGCCTTACAAGTTCAGAGAAGACTTTAAAAGATTTTTAAGAGAAGATTTTTAAAAACTTTCCTATGAAAAACTGATATGCCCCTGGGCAGGGCCGTTTTCAACCCAGGGGACATAATTTGAACAATCTTGGTAAAAAACTATTAGATAGCGCTACATACCAAATATTAAAGGTCTCTGCCTTACAGTTTTGGAGAAGAAGATCTTTTCATATGAAAAACTGATAAGCCTCAGGGCGGGGCCATTTTTGACCCAGGGGTAATAATTTGAATAATCTTGGTAGAAAACCATTAGATGATGCTACATACCAAATATCAAGGGCCTAGACCTTACAGTTCTGGAGGAGAAGATTTTTAAAGATTTTCCTATGAAAAACTGATAAGCCCTTGGGTGGGGCCATTTTTGGTCCGGGGTCATATTTTGATTCATCTTGGTAGAGGACGATTAAATAATGCTACATACCAAATATCAAAGGTTTATACCTTATAATTTTAGAGAAGATTATATTTAAAGATTTTCCTATGAAAAATCTGATAAGCCCCGGGGCGGGGCCATATTTGGCTCAGGGGTCATAATTTGAACAATCTTAGTAGAGGACCATTAGATCATGCTACATACCAAACACCAAAGGTCTATTCCTTACATTTTCAGAGAAGAAGATTTTTAAAGATTTTCCTTTGAAAAACTGATAAGCCCCGGGGCGGAGCCATTTTTGGCCCAGGGGTCATAATTTGAACAATCTTAGTAGAGGACCATTAGATCATGCTACAAACTGAATACAAAAGGTCTAGGCCTTACGGTTTCAGAGAAGAAGATTTTTAAAGATTTTCCTATGAAAAATCTGATAAGCCTCGGGGCGGGGCCATTTTTGGTCCCGGGGTCATAATTTGAACAATCTTTATAGACGACCATTACATGCATATTAGTTTATATCAGTAAATTCTGAAGGGTGGTGATCCCTCGAAAGCAAAAATTGCAACACAAAAAGAGAAAATTGCAGACTCGGTTTTATTGAGTCTGTTCATGAGCAGTAATTGAAAGTGCAACACTGCTCACGCCCCCTAGCACCGGCTTAAAGGTCAAGTAAACAGATTGGGTTTTCGTCAAATTCTGATAGTATACAGTTAGTTAAACACCAAACTTTAGAAAATTCTTACCGTTTTTATCTAGTTTTGATTTAAATCGAGTTTTTATTGTACCGCTAACCGTGTATTTTGAAAATCGATACATGATTATCTCCCTTGCGTGACGTCACTTGTGATGCTCGCCAGTCAGGGATCCCATTGAGAGGGAGGAATGTACACAGAAACTTAACCTTTTCCTTTAAATTAACGCCTATGCAAACAAAGTAGATCCAGATCAGAGCCTACAGGAACAGTCTAATTAGGGTCTGTTCTGTTTGCTTACAAAATTATATCAAATCGGACTCCTAAGTTTCTATAAATACCCAAATTATTTTCACACTTTTCCGAACATTACGTCCATGGATTAGCCATAGAAAGTGACACTTTATCGAGTAGGTGAAACTATTTATGGGGTGTGATGTTTATTTTAGGTGTGAAATACAATGATACTTAAAATTAAACACATATTTTTTATGTTAAACCTTCTCTTGCCTTTTACCCATGCCCTGTTGTATAATTACATATAGCTTCACTGTGTACACGTATTTCGCTATGCAATCACTTCTGTAAATCAACTTGTAAATAGTGCAGACCCTGATGAGACAGCTCCTGCAGGTTTTCACTATTTACAAGTATATTGACGTGAATAGCAAGCGAATGGTTAAAACTTACTCTACCTGTCAGCGAATTAACACTACTCATAAACTATAATTTAAAAAGAGGATGAGGTTAGAAACAAGACCATTAGCAAATAGCGTAGATTCAGATCAGAGGGATCATTTGGGTCCCACCCATAAGTTGGGTCCAAACAACTTTTAGACAGAACCAGACAACTTTAGATGAATTTCATATTTAGGCAAAGTGGGTTCAGATGAAATGGGACGTTCTCGTTAAGTAACATAGTACTATGTATAAACGTACATACTTTAGAAAAAAAAGAAATTCCACCAAAATGCAGAAAAATAGAAAATTTATTTATTTATTTATTTTACTTAATATTTGCAATACCAAAAATGATGCATTACTCTCGGGAAATTGAGTAAAGTTTGAACTACCAAAATATGTATTTTGTTGGGAAAATGAGAAAAAGGTGGATCTTGATAATAAATGGTTGTCAGTCTTGAAGAATGACTAATTTTTTTTTAATATATTTATGTTTCTAAAGCTTGTGAATTATGTTTAAATGACTGGACCCACTACAAATAAAAATGTCTATAAAAAAAATATGGTCAACATATTAAAACTGTTACTACATTTTTCTTTATCATAATTTTACAGTATACTCGTATGCGCAATTTAATTATGGTTTGTATTACATGTATATGGAAACAACAGTAAACATAACCATTAGAATTTCTCTATGCATGTATGAATGAATGTGTTAAATGGCCTTAGGCCATATTGTACTAAGCCATATTACACAAAAAATGCCCCATGCAGGGTCAGTCGCCAGATGTCAGTTATCATAGTGGCCTTTAGGATTATTGCAAGGCCATAAAACCCGCTTCCTGTATATTACATATTGTTGCATTCCTTTATGTAGCTGTGGTAACTTGTCAAAAGAATCAATCATTGCGGTCATGGTGCCTCAAAGTTAGTTTTGGGCAAAATGTAGGTAATAATCAGTAAAACTATAATTATAAAACGCATCCAATGAACAATTTCGTAAATTACAGTAATCCAGAATGACTTTTTATGCCCCCAACGGTGGGCATATAGTAGTCGCATTGTCCGTCCTTCCGTCCTTCCGTCTGTCCGTCTGTCCGTCCGTCTGTCCTTCCTTCCGTCCCAAATTCGTGTCCGGTCTGTAACTTCTTCATCTATCGATGGATTTCAATATAACTTGACACAAATGTTCACCAGACAGAGACGATGTGTCGCGTTCAACTCCCAGGTCCATGGGTCAAAGGTCAAAGGTCAAGGTCACAGGGTGCAATTACTTTGTTACAAATTTCGTGTCCGGTCTGTAACTTCTTCATCTATCGATGGATTTCAATATAACCTGACACAAATGTTCACCAGACAGAGTCGATGTGTCGCGTTCAACTCCCCGGTCCATGGGTCAAAGGTCAAGGTCACAGGGTACAATTTTTGGGGGCATTTGTCACGTGACTGTGACATCTCTTGTTTCCTATGGATTTATGGTCAAAATTGTCCATGTTCAAAAATTGCAAAAGGATCATATTTATGATAAACTATTTCCCTGATGAAAAAATATGTGTCAGTAAATCACTTCACGAATATAAACCCTTCATTCTATGTGCCTGTTTATGCCAATGCAAACATAGTAGACCCTGATCAAACGTATTGAAACAAATTTACAAACAGAGTAGATCAAGATCAGACAGCTTCTGATCAGGTTCTTGTCGATTTGCTTATGAAATAATATACCGGTAGGTCTGGTTGTACAATTACTGCCATAGCATGTGCTCATATATATCATTAACTCTCCATGAAATCATTACTTCTTACACAAATATTCATGAAGAAGATCTAAATTTAAGGCTTTTTTCACAATGTTAACTTTTCAAATAGATCATTGGCTCTGACAGATAAATTAGGATTAGATCAACAAAATTTCGCAAGCAAACAGAGCAGAACCTGATCAGACAGCTCTTACAGGAACTGTCCGATCTGGATCTGCTCTATTTGCAAACGCGCGTGAAGCCGTTTATATAAGAAGAGAAGGATTGGGAAATTGATTTTAAAGCAAATTAGGTGTCTGCTGCCAGCAGTGCTAAATCGTGTTTATTAATCATTTTTTCTCTTAAGAATATTTATTAAAGATTTCATGACCTCATGAATATTCATTACAGGGATTATAGAGACGCTAGACAACCCTGGTCGAATCTAAAGACATAAGTCTTCGGACTAAGCAATCAGAGCATATCCTGATCAGACAGTTCCTGCGTGATTTGGGTTTACGCTGTTAACAAAACGTTTGTATAGAATAATTTTTAACGAAGAAAAAGCCCATTAACCTACAGTGCTAGACCTAAGTCATATTTATAACAGAATGTAGCATATATCCTTTTTTATAATTGTAGACCCAAGTCATCCACTACATCTCTAGTATAAATTTCACGGAAAACAGCCATCGAGACAAAATGTAAATCACATCACATTTTCTTGAACTTCTCGTCTTTTGGTAATTTAAATAATCCTATTTAGTCTCTGTTGGATTAGGAGCTACACACATAGGCAGGGATACGCCCATAGGTAGCACAAATTGCCATTTTAGCACTCAAAACGAAACAGAAGTTCATTACGTGCTATTCTTTTCTATACGATATCTAGTTCGACATTTATAGCGAATGTCACAAGTGACGTCATCACAAGGGAGATAAGCGAACGACCAAAATCAGCCAGTGCTTACTTATCGGTGATATATGACACCTGCTATGTGCGATATGACTGTATTTTTTTGTGTTTTCGAAACTTCGTCGTACCAGGTACCCATTTGTCAAATATTTACGAAAAAGTGTCCTACCTGTTTACTTGACCTTTAAGCGGTATTCAATTTCCAGAACAAGAAGTACTGAAATTCATGATCTCGAAGGATCAGAAGGTATAACAACACTGAGAATGAAGTACGGGGCGACGTTTTACGGCCGACATTAAAGTAATATTTAATATTAAACAGGGGTGTGATTTTTCCTCCTTTCAGAGGATTTCCTCCCTTTGAGTTTGAGATCCAATTTATGAAAGTTGTCATATTCAATGAGATCAGCTCAGATCTGATGGTTTTGGAATATCATGTAAGGAGTGTTAGGACATTTTCCTCCCCTCAATAGTTTCAGTAATCACACCCCTGTATTAAAGCAATGCCTTATATCTATGTTTGTAACAATTGTTTTAATGATTCGTCAAAAATAACTGAGTTCTAGCGAAGTATAACAGTCAGATGTCAATTTTCCAAAAGGTGTGGAAGGTATTTGCTTTCTGAGTATTTTGTCATCAATTTAAACTACATCTGAAGTTGTTTTCTGATATTGGTTGGATAAAAATTGAGAGGTTTACTATTTCTGTATTTTTAGCTCACCAGAGCACAAAGTGCTCAAGGTGAGCTATTGTGATACCCCTGTGTCCAGCGTCCGTCGTCCGTCTGTCTGTCCGTCAACAATTTCAAATGACTTCTTCTCTGAAACCGACTGCCCAATTGTGACCAAACTTGGTCAGATACATACTGTGGGTGGGTGCTTCAAAAGTTGTTAAAAGACAGTGGGTAGGGCCATCGGTCTTGTTGCCATGGCAACTGTACACAATATCTAGAAAAATCTTCTTCTCCAGAATGACTTGTCCGATTTGAATATAGTTTTCACCAAAATGTTTCTCAGTTGATAGACTTTAAAAGTTGTTAAAAGAATTTTGATCAGGCAAAAAACATGGCCGCCAGAGGGCGTGGTCATTTTTTCTATATATGTTAATCTTTAAATCTTTAATCATTATCTTTAAAAATCTTCTTCTCTGAAACTGTAAAGCCTAGACCTTTGATATTTGGTATGTAGCATGATCTTATGGTCCTCTACAAAGATTGTTCAAATTATGACCCCGGGCCAAAAATGGCCCCGCCCAAGGGCTTATCAGTTTTTCATAGGAAAATCTTTAAATATCTTCTTCTCTGAAACTGTAAGGCCTAGACCTTTGATATTTGGTAAGTAGCATGATCTAATGGTCCTCTACAAATATTGTTCAAATTATGACCCCGGGCCAAAAATGGCCCCACCCAAGGGCTTATCAGTTTTTCATAGGAAAATCTTTAAAAATCTTCTTCACTGAAACTGTAAGGCCTAGAACTTTGATATTTGGTATGTAGCATGATCTTATGGTCCTCTACAAAGGTTGTTCAAATTATGACCCCCGGGTCAAAAATGGCCCCGCTCAAGGGCTTATCAGTTTTTCATAGGAAAATCTTTAAAAATCTTCTTCTGTGAAACTGTAAGGTCTAGACCTTTGATATTTGGTATGTAGCATGATCTAATGGTTCTCTACAAATATTGTTCAAATTATGACCCCGGGCCAAAAATGGCCCCACCCAAGGGCTTATCAGTTTTTCATAGGAAAATCTTTAAAAATCTTCTTCACTGAAACTGTAAGACCTAGAACTTTGATATTTGGTATGTAGCATGATCATATGGTCCTCCAGAAAGGTTGTTCAAATTATGACCCCCGGGTCAAAAATGGCCCCGCTCAAGGGCTTATCAGTTTTTCATAGGAAAATCTTTAAAAAAATTCTTCTCTGAAACTGTAAGGCCTAGACCTTTGATATTTGGTATGTAGCATGATCTAATGGTTCTCTACAAATATTGTTCAAATTATGACCCCTGGGCCAAAAATGGCCCCGCCCAAGGGCTTATTAGTTTTTCATAGGAAAATCTTTAAAAATCTTCTTCTCTCAAACAGTAAGGCCTAGACCTTTGATATTTGGTATATAACATGATCTAATGGTCCTCTACAAATATTGTTCAAATTATGACCCCGGGCCAAAAATGGCCCCGCCCAAGCGCTTATCAGTTTTTCATAGGAAATTCTTTACAAATCTTCTCCTCTGAAACCGTAAGGCCTAGACTTTTGAAATTTGGTATGTAGCATCATCTAATGGTCGTCTATAAAGATTGTTCAAATTATGACCCCGGGACCAAAAATGGCCCCGCCCCGAGGCTTATCAGATTTTTCATAGGAAAATCTTTAAAAATCTTCTTCTCTGAAACCGTAAGGCCTAGACCTTTTGTATTCAGTTTGTAGCATCATCTTATGGTCCTCTACAAAGATAGTTCAAATTATGACCCCCGGACCAAAAATGGCCCTGCCCAGGGGCTTATCAGTTTTTCATAGGATTTTTTTTTAAAAATATTCTTCTCTGAAACTGTAAGGCCTAGACCATTGATATTTGGTATGTAACATGATCTAATGGTCTTCTACAAATATGTAGCTGTGGCTGGTGGTAGTCTGCCAAAAATATTTAACTTACGACCCTGACCACTGGGCGAAACTTGGCCCTGCCTCAGGGCTTATCAGTTTTTCATAGGTAAAATATAAAATATTATTTTTCTCTGAAACCATAAGGCTTAGAACTTTAATTAATGGCATACTGCTTTGCCTAGTGGTTCTCTACCAAGGTTGTACACATGATTTCTTGTGGTCAAAAATGGCCCCGTCCCTGGGGTTATCTCAGGTGAGCGCTTCAGGGCCTCATGGCCCTCTTGTTACAATTGTTTTTATTATTCTCATTAATATGCATGAGTATGCAAATAAGGTACTTCCTAAGTATAACCTTTAAACAAAAGCACAATATCTTAGCTTTAATTCGCTATCATTTTTATACAGTTAGCAAAAAAACTTTTGTAATATGAAATCTTCAGTTTCGTACCAGTTTTATAGGCTTAGGAAAACAACTGGCTGTGGTATGGACACTTTTGCAAGTATGGGTCATCATTACAAAAACTTCAGGGTTGCCTTGGAAACAGTTAAAACGTTACTTAATGTTACTGTTTTGGTCCTCAAGTTGGATATTTTGTTTTCTGAGGATTTCTATGCCCCCAGCTCTGATCTGAAGGGCATATTGTTTTTGCCCTGTCTGTTTGTCTGTCTGTTTGTTTGTCAGCAACTTTAACATTGGTCATAACTTTTGAGCTAGTACAGATAGAAAGACTTGATATTTGGCATGCATATGTATCTCATATAGCCACACATTTTGAGGGTTGACATGTCAAGGTCAAGGTCATCCTTCAAGGTCAGAGGTCAAATATATGGGTCAAGTTTAACATTGGCCATAACTTTTGGACCAGTAGAGATAGAGACTTGATATTTGGCATGCTTGTGTATCTCATCAAAGGTCAAATTGTCTGTTTGTTTGTCTATAACTTTAACATTGGTCATAACTTTTGAGCCAGTACAGATAGAGACTTCATATTTGGCATGCATATGCATTTCATAAAGCCGCACATTTTGAAGGGTGACATGTCAAGATCACGGTCATCCTTCAGGGTCAGATTTCAAACATATGGGTCAAATCACCGACTTTAACATTGGCCATAACTTTTGAACCAGTACAGACAGAGACTTGATATGTGGAATGCTACACAGTTTAAGGGGTGACATGTCAAGTTCATATTAGAAGGTCAAAGGTCACCAACATTAACATTGGCCATAACATTTGAACCAGTAGATATACAGCCTTGATACTGGTATGCATGTGTATCTCATGAAGCCGCACAGTTTGAGGGGTGACATGTCAAGGTCATTGTTCATGGTCAAAGGACACCAACTTAAACATTGGCCATAACTTTTGAACCAGTAGAGATACAGACTTGATATTTGGTATGCATGTGTACCCCATGAAGCTGCACAGTTTGAGGGGTTACATGTCAAGATCACGGTCATCCTTCAGGGTAAAATATCATATCTAGGGGGCATAGTGTTTCATAAACACATCTTGTTAAATCAAATTAAACTGCATTTGAGGTTGTTTTCTGATATCTGTAGGATAAAAAAGTGAAGGGTTTACGTTATTTCTATACATATAATATTTTGCTATTTTTAATGTTCTCATTAATATGCATGAGTATGCAAATAAGCTAATTTAAACAAAACAACTGGAAATAAAAGCACGATGTCTTATCGATCATTTGGTGCCAGTTTCATAGGTTTAGGACAATAAATGACTGTGATATGGACGAATTTGCAGGTATGGGTCATCATTACAAAAACTGGGGGGTTGTCATGGAAATGGTTAAAGTACACATAACCTAAAAAAATTAAACTTCAGTACATTCGCGATTCTGATTCAATATACTTTTTCTGAACATTTTCTGAACGAAAGTGATTAATACCCCCCTGGCACATTTGACGGAGATGGGGTTATAGAAATTAAGCTCCACGACCGCTAAATATTTAATTTGTTAAATTACGAAAAGGGAGATCATTCATCTATGCACATAAGGACCTTCAAAATTTTAAAAAAAGTTCTGTTGAGGTATGACAGACAAAAGCTCCTAAAATTCATTTATTTAAACGAACCAGATTTTGACAAAAAAAACAAAGGGCAACAACTCAAACAATACTGAAGACAGAGCAAAATGTCTGTTGTGGTGTATACACTTGTGGTCAGCATGATCTATCTGTATATAAAGTTTAAAGCCAAAATATAACTTTTATGCTTTGAAAGTTATGATCCAAACAAACTAGATTTTGAGAAAATTAACATGCATGGCACTTATGGTCAATGTGATATATCTGTTTGAAGTCAATAGCTTTTATGCGTTTGAAGTTTTGATCCGGGCAAACCAGATTTTGACAAATATAACAAAGGACAATAACTCGAACAATACTGAAGACAGAGTTATGGACCTAGTTCACTGCACTTGTGGTCAATGTGATCTAGCTGTATATGAAGTTTGAAGTCAATAGCTTTTTTACTTTGAAAGTCAAATTTTCGGGAAATAACAAAGGGCAAGCTAACCAAAAAAAGCTGAAGACAGAGTTACGAACCTTGTGCACTGCACTTACGGTCAATGTGATCTATGTATATCAAGTTTGAAGTCAATAGCTTATTATACTTTGGAAGTTATGATCTGAACAAGCCAGACGGACGGACGAACAGACGGATGGACATAGTGACTCCAGTATGGCCACCCAAAACTTTGTTTGTGGGGGTATAAAAAGTCTAGGGGTGCACAGTAGACTCCACTGGCTCCTTGAGTAAATGAGCTACTGTAGGCGACTAACCAGACAGAAACTTCGGTGGTTCAGACGAGCGAAGAAAACAAATTCAGAGAAAGATAGGAAACAGTATAAGGACATCAAACGTCGTGCACAGCTAGCATGCAGACAGGCCCACGATAACCATGTTTCATCCATGTTAACAGAGAATCATGAAAATCCGAAAGTCTTTTGGCAATACATAAAATCAAGGAAGAAAGATAACTTTGGAGTCTCACCACTGAAAAAAGATGGACTTACATATAGTGATGGCAAAGAGAAAGCCAATATTCTAAATAACCAGTTCTCTTCCGTTTTTTCCAATCCTGTTTTACCGCCGCAAACTGAAATGCCACACAGTCACATACCAAAGTGCAAATCGGATCACTAGCAGCCAACATGGAGTCTACAAATTTAACTCTTGCAAGGCCTATGTTCAGATTATAGGTTAGATGTTAACCTTTAGCAAGCTGATGAATGATTATTTCTGCAAACCACAATAATTCCCTTGGAAACTGACACAGGCTTGTTTTAAATATTCCCCACATATAAACACCTTTTCATCAAATTGGAAACAGAGTAGACACAGATCAGACGACACTAATTCCCTTGAAAATACTACTTTATAAAAATTTAGAATGTGCATCCATATTTAAAAGTAATCCGATCATACATGCTATTATTGCATGATTAAAGAAATAACCAATGAAATAATTAGTACAAACTATCGAGGCTATAAACATCTCATGTATGAGAGTAGCGCAAACAAGTTCTACCATTAATTAACACTTAATTTGTTATTGTTATATCATTCAAACAGCATTGCAATTGATTCTGGTTGTTTGATAATTAACACGATCACTGCCAATTTCTTGGATTCGATAAAATATTTCAATAAGAGTTTACAAAAACACTAATTAATGTAATTACAAATTTAAGCAATTATCAATATTTGCATCATTTTTTTTTCAGAAATATTCAACACTTTATTCTTATTGGGTTTATATTTGATTCATATAGGGTGGAAACAGATGCCTGATGGAGCTTGTTGAGGAACAACTAGGTGCAATAGCACTACATAGGATTTTAGACATCCTGTCCAATCTGACTGGATATCTCTTTGCTTTCTTTATTTCTTGTCTCTTGTTAATGCATAAATACTTGAACTGCTCTGATCTAATATTTCGCCCACTAAGGGCCTTTTTCAAAGATTATCATGTCAAAAAGGCCCTTAGTTGTCGAAATATTAGATCAGAGCAGTTCAAGTATTTATGTATTATATTAATTCCCTATTTTGGAATATTTTCTTCTTGTTGATGGTCAATTTTCTTAAACAGAGAACACAATTTGTTTAAATAAAAATTTGATGTCTATTGCTGATATATTCCACGTATTCCTTGGTCGTTTCGGTCCCAAATGTGGCCGAAACGACCATTGCCGAAACGGATTGGGTCCGAAACAACCCGGGACCAGTTGGAATACCCCAAATCCTATTTTTAGCGGTCTCGCATTTGATCAATAACTCCCTAGAGGGATACCTGTAATTGACAATTGACACTGGTTCCCGCATCTTGAAAAATCTATATTTAAATACGAATGATGCGGGGAAACGCCTATGTACACCATTTCCGGTTTACTTTCCCGACATTTTGTGCATGCTGCAGACGACAGTAAAAATGTCTAGCAATAAAAGAGAAATAAGTGAGTTCTTTCGCCCCGTGGTGAGTTAATCTATGGAAACCTTGGAGATTCAAGCAGAAAATTAAAAAGCCTCCAGCTAGTTCGGATTCGAAAAACGAGCACGATGATGATCCTAAGAAAACGTCCTATCAGAAAAAAATGGAAGGACCACAAAATATCAGCTATCTTGTCTCAAATCATCGTTTTGAAATTTTCAAAGTTTTGAAATATACTTTTACTAAATGTGTGTTGAAAGCAAGAAAACCAACACGTTCACTTGTGCAAATGGATGCGTTAACTACCACACATCAACTCTAATAAGAGTCTGCCGATCACATATAACATTGTCATTAAAAGTAAGTTGTTAAAAGTTTCAAAAGTGTCAGAATGAGATGAAAGGACATAGGCATTGATAAGTGCTATGAGAACAGCCTCCTATATTGCAATTGAAAATATTCCCACAGCAAAAGAATCTAGATCTAGCTCTATTCAAATCTTTCAGATGTTCGAAAATTCAATGGCATTGATCAAAGTTGGAGAAAATGCCCATTATGTATAAGGGATATTTGAGAATTAATAGACATGTGTCATGTAAGAAAACTAGATCTAATATGTTTACTTACAAATGTAAATGATGCATTAACTAGTAATAACTACTGCCTGTTAACTGCCCCCCCCCCCCTCCCCAGTAGGTCCCCCACTTTTTTTTTATTTGATGGGGGATTTCTCCCACCAAATTGAAATCCTGGCAGCATCTCTGCACATTATATTCAGCAATATCATGGCCCATTTCGAAAATTATACAGTATAACCTTGGTTATCCGAAACCTATTGCATCCGACAAACTAATCTATCCGACAGCAATGTTTGGTCCCGAACATTTCCTTCTTTGTTCTATGTAATTAAAACCTTGGTTTTACGGATCCTCGTGTAACCATTATCCGACACTGTTTGGAGGTCCCAATGTGATAATTGCGGCATTTTTCACACCTGCGCATCCAACGTTGACGGTTGTATTGAATTGAGACCACCTATAACTGAGCAATTATCACTTCCGCGACATTTTGGGTACAGGCTAAATCTATAATTACAGGTTTTTATCGTTGTGATGACACACTTAATCCATGTAATAGAAAACATGTATAGTTGTTTGAATAACGTTATGTGTAAACTCGATCTGAAATAAAATGTACTTTACTTGTTCAGCCAGATCTAATTGTTGCAAACAATTTGCATACAGATGAGATGCAGAATTGCTCGGCGTCTCATCTGGATTCAAATTGTTAGACACACTGGTATTTATCTGGGTACTTACATAAACTTATATAAACCCCCTCATCTTTAAATAAAGAAATTTCGAGCGAAACTGACTTGTTGATAGGATGTCAAATTCTGCGTAAGGGAGAAAAATCTGCCTGTTGCTGTTTTCAAAAATGAAAGGTCACCGTTTTCAGAAATGAAAGGTCACATGTGATGTCGCGTGTGATTTATTGGGGTTTTGAATTTAATTTGATTGGTCAAAGAGCACACACCCTTTTCTATATTAGCATATAACCTCCAACCCCGCTCTGAGTCAGGGTTTAAAATTCTAATGATGTTTGTTTTTACATAAACACCCAACGCCATGCAATTAAAGTAACGTGCACACAAACTTCTCAACACCCCATATTGGCACATTTAAAAGGTAAAAGAATTGAAAGGATTATCAGGCCATCGATTATAATCTTCCCCTTAGGCCAATGTCAACGCTTGGTTTATTTCGTTCACTTCCGACATAACGAAATACAATATAAAGGCGTTATTTCGACACTCGTTTTTCCGAGACACCCGCTTATTCCGAGGGAATGTTGAGGTCCTGACTCAAATTCTGTCAAATCTCATTGCAAATACCTGCATTAATCCGAATAGCGACAATCCGAAAATTCGAGCATGTGTGCTGGTCCCGCGGATCATTCTGGTTCCCTTTATTGATTGTTTAATTCGAGCATGGTGTTTTCCCACCTCCGAGGTCATTATTCACACCTTCTCGATACATTGTCGTGACCTTTTGAAAGATCCGTCTATGGGACATTAGATCTTCCAAATGTGTGAATAACACATTTGTTGAATGCACACATTACTTTGGTGTAAATAATGATGAGAATTTAATAGACTGAAGTCTAATAAACAAAGACTGCAGTGATTTTTTTACCTGCGAGTCCCGAGTCCTGTACTCACAAAAATCTCTGGGGATGCAAAGTTTCAAATTATGTGAGTCCCAATAATGCATTGAAATTTCCAACAAAATTTAATTTTGAAGTTTTATTAATATTCAATACCCTGTTTTTCATCAGCTATTAGTATGAAAATGCCAGTTTTACAAATACTTTTGGCTGGGTGCTTTATAATGTACTTTCATGGAATATTTGGACTCATTCTTTCAATTTGGGGACTCGCAGATTTGCAGTTTATCGAGTCCCAGGACTCGTGCAAGAAAATTTGTAAAAAAATCACTGAAAGAGTCACGAGTGTTCCGTTTATTAATTAATTTGGTCACTCGCCCTTATCTTCCTTACTACGAAACAGCACGGGAACAAAACGAAAATGTTTGTGTACCCAACTCAGCACCAACAACTAAATTAATGTCGACAAATGGCAAAATATGCAATATAAACGACATTACGCTATACGCTAGGACTGCTCTAGGGATATGTCTAAATGGTTTGAAACAAGTTTTGAGTTTATTGTGAAGCACGGACCCATACAAATTATACTGAAACTTCGGTCACCGATGTGAATAGTGTTTTCTGTTATCACTTATATAAGGAAAGAATCGATGAATTATATATGCATTGAAGTTTATGATAATGTTAACACAGTTTACTGTGAAGAAAATCGCTTCCTCTCGTCGTCAAAACCATGCTCTTTGAAATGACATAAAATACTCTCGGTTCTTTCGATCATCGCGATAATCCGAGGTTTTTGCTGATTTCCGATGGTGCTCGAAATATCGCCAATATACTATACACCGACGTGGCCAATCTATGCACTTTTCCAACATAACGGAAGTTTCCGAAGCTGTCACGATATTTAGATTGACGATTTCTGTAATGTCGGAAAGTTACGATGCACAGCCTCCATTTTGACAGTTGAGTCATCTGAAAGTGTGTATTGGGTTTTCACACTTTTCAATCGGGCCACCAGGCTGTCTGCTGGCCGTCTAATGGGGTTGAAATATAGGGTTTGGGGTGAATTATGGCATATGTTTATATTCAATCATATTATAAGGTATTTACAAAAAAAATAATATTTTGGCGACACAGACCACCGGATACCTCAGTAAAACGATCCTCGGTATAACAGAGCTCCAGTGTGCATTTATTTTCATAAACTTTCAGAATTGCTGCACTCATTTTTCCTACGACATTTACGTAGCATGCAGAATGTTAACATTTGATTCTAACGGGTTTCATGCCGAATGTTAATAAATATCAACAGTCAATGTTATCGTCGTTGTATATTTCTCTTCCGATTTTTAACAACCGACACACCGATGCATCCCACAGTTTCAGGCGGTCCGAACGTATGTCGGATGACCAAGGTTATACTGTAGTGTACTAACTGTTTGCCAGCATGGCTTCCGCAAACGTCGCTCATGCGACACCAAACTGCTGCTCACCATAAACAATTTGACAAAAAATCTAGATAAAAACCAGCAAACGGATGCCATCTTACGGGACTTCAGCAAAGCCTTTGATAAGGTATCCCACAACCATCTGTTACTGAAATTAGAACACTACGGCATTAGAGGCACATTGCTGAGGTGGGTACAAGACTTTCTATCTGGTCGGACTCAACATGTAGTAATTGATGGTGCTAGTTCAGACATCCATCCTGTTACCTCTGGTGTCCCACAAGGCAGTGTCCTAGGTCGTTTACTCTTTCTAACATATATCAACAACCTGCCTTCCAAAGTTAACTCTACTGTGCGTATGTTTGCAGACGACTGCCTTCTATACAGAAACATTAGAAGCCAATCCGATGCAAACGAATTGCAAGAGGACTTAAATAATCTACAGCACTGGGAACACGACTGGCAAATGGCATTTAACCCACACAAATGCGAAGTGATCCGCATAACTACTAAAAGAAACCCAATTATCCATAATTACCGTCTTCACCACACTGAACTTAAGTCAACTGACAGAGCCACCAGATCTTTCTTGGAAAAATCATGTCGAAATCGTCACTAAAAAGGCTAACTCAACTATATCTTTCCTCCGTAGAAATATTCGCTCCAGTCCTCAGAATGCAAAGTCAAACAGCCTATAAAACCTATGTTCGACCAATATTGTCACCAGACAACTAAAATACAGTATAACGGCGTTATTTCGACTCTCGTTTTTCCGAGATACCCGCATATTCCGAGGGAATGTTGAGGTCCCGGCTCAAATTCTATCATATCTCATTGAAAATACCTGCATTAATCCGAATAGCGACAATCCGAAAATTCGAGCATGTGTGCTGGTCCCGCGGATCATTCTGGTTCCCTTTATTGATTGTTTAATTCGAGCATGGTGTTTTCCCACCTCCGAGGTAATTATTCACACCTTCTCGATACATTGTCGTGACCTTTCGAAAGATCCGTCTATGGGACATTAGATCTTCCAAATGTGTGAATAACACATTCATTGAATGCAGACTTTACTTTGGTGTAAATAATGATGAGAATTTAATAGACTGAAGTCTTAATAAACAAAGAGTCACAATCATAATTTGCATACGTTCGCAAACGTGTAGTGATTTTTCGGTACGCTGAAAGTGTGCCATATAAAGTATTTCTGCTTTAAATTTTGAAATAGTGCAGTGCTTTTCGTGTAGTGCTTTGAAATTCGCAATATTTTTATTGCTTTTAGACAGTCTCGTTCATGCAGACTCTTGCTACGAGAGATGAACGAGAATAACTACGTCAGACGAAAAAAGCCGAGTGTTCCGATTATTAATTAATTTGGTCACTCGCCCTGATTTTCCTTACTACGAAAAAGCACGGGAACGAAACGAAAATGTTTGTTTGTGCACCTAACTCTGCACCAACAACTAAATTATTGTCGACAAATGGAAAATATGCAAAATAAACGACATAACGCTATACGCTACGACTGTTCTAGGGATATGTCTAAATGGTTTGAAACAAGTTTTGAGTTTATTGTGAAGGGTCCGTTGAACGGACCCATACAAATTATACTGAAACTTTGGTCGCCGATGTGAATGGTGTTTTCTTTTATCACTCATATAAGGAAAGAAGCGATAAATTAAATATGCATTGAAGTTTATGATAATGTTAAAAAAGTTTACTGTGATGAAATACGCTTCCTGTCGTCGTCAAACAATGCTCTGAGGAAATGACATAAAATGGTCTCGGTTCTTTCGAGCATCGCGATAATCCGAGGTTTTTGCTGATTCCCGATGGTGCTCGAAATATCGCCAATATACTGTAATGTTAATTCACTTGAAATGGTCCAAAGACGCGCAGCTAGATTCGTCACAAATGACTACTCGCGTGAAAGCAGCATCACCAGTATCTTAAACTTATTAGGTTGGGACACTCTACAACACAGACGGGACAACGCCAGAGTTACCATGTTTTTCAAGATTCTGAATGGTCTCGTTGACATCACTCCAGATCCACTGCTCCATACTGCTAGATCTACAAGAGGCAACTCACAACAATACTGCCTGATTCTATGCAAGAAAACTTCCTACCAACACAGCTTCTTTCCTGCCAGCATCGTCTTGTGGATCCGCCTCCCGGACACAGCTGTGGTACAACCAACTGTGGAAACCTTCCAGTCGGCCCTCGGCAATGTTGTACTGACTACCTAAACTCGGGCGGTTTTTAACATATTCTTTTAAAACAAGTGTGTAAATAAACCCCTTTTTAACTCTCAGATATATTGACCAAATCATTCTGCGCATGTGCTTTTTAACCATTGATCATCACGAGTATACTCTGAAAGAGTAAAGCGATTACTGAAGATGATGATGATGATGTAATTGCTAATAGTCAAGTAAAAGCTGGAACCATTTGCCTGGTTACAGTATAACTTCAGAAAAAATCCTCGTGTGACCCTCTACCAAATGTGTTCAAACCATTTTGATTTGATAAAAGCATTAACACCTGGGATCGGACATACATGTACAGTCCAACCTGCTTCAGCGGTCACCTGGTATCAGCAGCCACACTGCTGTAAGCAGCCACTCTAGGACCCTTCCAGCGAAAAACACTATATATTACACCTGGTATAAGCGGTGACATGCCTAATGCGGCCAGCGGCCACTCTATTTCATCCCAAATGGCCAATTGGCAATACACACTTGTGTAAACGGCCAGTAGTGAAAAATTATGATATCGATCTGTTACTTCTCCAAAAAGATTTTCCAACTCATCTTTCAACTGTTGCCAACTTAAATATTGATTACTTTGTTAACGTTTTTGTATGAATTCTGACACAATCCCTGTACTGGATCTTAAAGCAATTAAGTTTTTCTTTGATTCTGAAATATTGTTAACTAACACAAATTTGTCAATATTTCTTATCTATGATTCAAATTCTTTAGTTTTTCCATCAAAAGTGAAGTTTACATTTTGTGCTGATACATTTTCTAATTGATTTGCTAACTTTCCAAAGTCTGAGTCAATCTAATTTCCGCCATTATTAATGATCAAAACAACACCGCCACAAAGTGAAATGACTTACCCGTACTCCAACTTTTTCCCGCGACGGATCCAGATTCTTGTGTCATTGGCACCAAGAAGCGCCTTGAGATTACATTGGTACTTGCCAATAAGTGAGAGATTTCGATAGTAAAATTTAGAGAAAGTTTTTCTTAGTTTATGGTATCTATATCCTTGCTTAAGCAGTTTTTCAGTTAAAATGAGATTTCGACTGTTAAAATAGTCAATAGATGAACAAGCTCTAGCAAAACGAAAAAGTTGAGATAAATAAACCCCGTAAGATGGAGCACGGGGAACATCCCCGTCAAGATGAGGAAAATTTACAATATTAAATCAAAATCATCTCTTTTGTCATATATTTTAGAAGAAATCATTCCATTATCAATTTTAAGGTCCAGAATAAGAAGCTCTGCATAATTGTCGGACGGGTTAGCTTTATTCAATTTGAGTTCTTTAGGATAAATTGGAGGAATCAGAGCATCAAAGAAAGAGTTATCTAAGTTAAAAATATCATCCAAATATCGACAAGTTTCATTGAAGGCTTTTATGGAAAAATAGTCAAACAGGGAGAGCCACACACGAAATGACACAGCACCAAACACCATCAAACAAGAAACGGTAAAGTATAACATCTTCTTGTGTTTGAGGATTCAAACGCAACATGAAATCTCTCTCATAGCAGTACAAAAATAAATCTGCAACAAGTGGTGCACAATTCGTACCCATAGGAATACCAATTACCTGACGGTATATAGCATTCCCATAACGCACAAATATATTATCCAAAAGAAAGGTTAGTGATTCGCAAACTTCTTAGCACGTCCAATTATTGTAATATTTCATTTGCTCGTCAGTAAAGAAAGCTTTTTCAGCATAACCGGTACATTTAGTCCATGAGCCAGTAGGGTTTGTCGGTACCATCTCAGGGGAATAATTCCCATTGTGATTTTTTACATCATATACATCTATAGAGTTAGAAAATATGTGATAGCATTGCATCGATGGTAGCTTTCTATGTGTTAATGCGTTTTATATTATGCTATACAATATCCGCATTTCGAGACAAAATATCAATGAAAAGTAAAGCTAACGATTTCAGATTTACAACATTTGGTATCATACCCCAACAACGAAATTATGATGGTATACCTGAATCAGATTGTCAGTCTAACTGTCCTTCCATCTGTCCACCCCATATGTCTGTTCCTCTATCTGTCCGTCCATTCATCCGTCTGCCTATCTGTCCATTTAAAGACGCTAGTGCCCCAATGTACAAGTTTGCTTAACACTTGATATTCTTATTATTTTAGTAACCAATGCACTTGCTAGTTATGCCCCTTAAGTATACATATTGTTTTTGTGTGTGGCGTCCATCTGTCCATCTGTATGTCTGCAGCCCCCCTCCCACACACACACACACACACACACACTTACACTTCCGTCCGTCCGTTCTTCTGTCCGATTTTAGTTTATCCGTGCGGTTTCTCCAAAACCTTTGATAGGATTTTCATGAAATTTCATAGGATTGATCAGCACTATGCCTTGTTTTGTTTATCTTATTTATGTTCCGGTTCAATGAGTTTCTGAAGTGTTGTGGGACTTTGATTTTTATGCACCCTAACGGCGGGAATATAGTAATCGCATTGTCCGTCATTCCGTCTGTGCGTCCTTCCATCCGTCCGTCCGTCCCAAATTTCTTGTCCTTTCTATAACTTTTTTTTATCTGTGAATTGATTTCAAAATAACCTGGCACAAGTGTGATGTATCGCGTTTAACTCCCTGGTCCGTGGGTCAAAGGTCAAGGTCATCCTTCAGGGTCAAAGGTCGGGGCATAGTGTTTCACAAACACATCTTGTTTTACATTGAAATTTTGTCCTCGCGGTTTCTCCAAGACATGTTGTCGGATTTTCATTAAACTTAATAAGATTGAACTGCACTTTGCCTAGTTTTGCTTATATTATCCCTGTTCAGGTTCGGCGATTTTCTACAGAGTTACAGGACTTTGAAAATTGTATATGGGAAACTTTGTCCGCGCGGGGGTGGGGGACATCAATTTTTGTATAAAAAAAATCTTGTTTCATTTGGACCTGATCATTATTTATTTATTGGTCCAGTTTCCACTTTATCTCGAAATAAATTAGTAGCATGTAAGATGGGATGTGGCGGGGTGATAATATTTATTATCATTAGCATTCGTTGCTTACCATTTTAGTTAGACCGTATCTAGCTCTAAATTGTTTTATTGTCATTATCTTTTGAATTGAAAGAGATTAAAATATCCTCAAACTTTCTGTCTGATGAAGATATGTGGGTATGGGCATTCGTTGTGTTCATATTTTTCTTGTGACTTAATGTACATGTAGTGTCAAACAAAATACTCAGTAGTATGTTATTGAAGAATGTGGATATTGAATCTGCCACATTCAAAGAAATCACCCGTATTGGTTCGTACACAATTACATATTCCTAGATGAACCATGGGTCATTCTTGATGGACATCTGTGTCAATCTAACATACATGCTTTCAGTGATTTCATTGTCGCATGGTATCCAATACAAAACACATTACAGAGCAATTACATTTTTGCATTTATGATGAGGAGTTTAATATGTAGGATGGAGAATGGCACATCTGAATGACATGTTGTTTAAGATTAGAACAAGGGGCAGTTGAGTTAAAAAGTGCCCAAAACCCCCCAGTGTCCTTTCTCTGAAAACGTTTTTTTTTCTCCGTGCATTGTCACTGACACATAAATTACAGAAAAAATATTATCGTATCATTGTTCTGTCAGATTTTCTTCAAGATGATTCCCATCAGACTGAGGTTGAAGGGATTGTCCTAAAGGTTATTACAAAGGTTTTGATATGATTCAATATGGAAAAATAGTCAAACAGGGAGGGCCACATACGAAATGGCACCGCACCAAACACCATCAAACAATAAACGGTATAACCACAAGACAAAACATAACAGGACGCATATCAAGACAAAAACATGAAACATTAAGCATATTAAACAACCAAGTTGACCATAGGCTGAAAGTAGGAGTACCGCCTTGGAACGGTCAGTAGCCAAAAGCAGCTAAAAGTTTCACATTTGCTTTGCACTTGGCATATGAAGGTAGCTCTAAGATATGTTAACCTGGTGATAGGATAATGTATCGATCTGCTAATAGTAATTTTGACAGGGAATGTTGAAGAACCAGAGAGCAAGAGTGTTCTTCTGCTCTCCTCCAATCTCTCCTGTTGGATCATTGATAGTCCTATGTGGCAAATGAATGATAAAACTAACGTAAAGCAAATATACATAACAAACAATCGCCCTACTTACAAATACATGTATTCTCACCAGCTACTGACATAAGTGTAGAAAGTCGTTATAGGCATTCACAAGTTTAAAAAAACAGACATCCCAATAATTTAATACTGTTCGAAAGTTGGTTGCCTGACCACCCATCAAATGCACAAATAACATTGCCTAAGCTATAATAATTTTGAAAATTTGGATTCTGAATTACGGCCTGGTCGTTTGTATTTTTGCGAGCGCTATGCAAAGTTTTCGCTGCATAGTTGTTGAAGATTACCCTTCATCATCGCACAGCAGAGGTCGCGTCTGGCATGACCTACACATTATGGTGAATGTAGGAGACAGACACATGGCTGCACTTCATGTAACAATTTGAAGCAGATCTCCTATTTCTAACCAATTTAAGAACTTTGCTTAGGGATTTTCTTTCCTGGTCGGGAATCCCACTGTGCTTGCCTTACTATTATAATTAAGGCCGTGCCAATGCAAAGTTACACACAAACTTATATTTTAATAGTAATGGTAATCTTCCTGATATTATGGAGTCATTGCTCCAGTCCCGCATTTCTAATATAATGGGACTCTGGTGTATGTATCAGCATGAAAAGCCAAATACATTACAAAGTATTCTGTGTTCTCTGACCAGGTTATAAAAACTTTATTTACTACTTCAGTTGCATAGTCAGACTCTCATCCAGTTAGTACTGAAGTGCCAGGCCCTTCTCACTGTCATTAAATGTGTTTGCTGTATCCTTCTATTGCCAATGCATTGGTTGACTCACCTCCCCAAATGCTTCCTAATCTGTTTAATTGTTATGCTTAGCATCTAATGACCAGACTCTCTACTTCAAGTCATCACCACAGTTCTTGATTAATTTTTCCCTTCATAATTCAAACATAATGTATATTCTGTCACGGCCAAAGATTTTATACCACATTGATAATTAATTTCTGTTTGAGCAAACTCTATCCTATCTACTATTGCAGCACAATAACATGTACTTGGACATTGTTTACACTAGTCAATTTCTTCTGCAAATCTATCTTACTAATGTGTTATTGTTGCTTATGTCTAGCATATCATGATTTCCTTTAGCCACTATGTTTCAAATGGATAACAAATTGTTAAACTTTGTTTTGGAGGTTCCCTCTCATGTTTTGTCATTGCTTGTTGCTTTTGAAAAATCCTAAATATCACATTCTATGAAACCAAATGAATGTTGTGCAATTCTTTTAACCAGAACACACCTGACTAAAATCTGCATTACTTACTGATAACTCAATGTTTTAATATATTTTCACTTCTCTGTCTTTACTGTCCAAATGTATCACCAGTACCCGATGATTATTAAGTCCTTGACCTTTGCCATCTTGTGCTAATAGATGCATTAGAGACAGAATTGGATACAGCAACTCCGATTTCATTGATTCTTTAATGTGTTTAGTGTATAGAATTGAAAACTGCAACCCATACCCAGTAACATTTACCGGATATCGGGCCAACCAGCCCACCTTAGTACCATTTTGAAAGTCTTTGGTAAGACCCGACCAGCGATCATACTCACAACGTCCTGCCCGAAAGCGAACGCTGTACCATCTGAGTTAACTGAAATGCTGACCTTAACATGTACCAATGGACAAACTAACGGATGGTCAGACAAAATACGTTTTACTTCAAGTTACCTTGAAGTGAAAACAGAATGTCTACATATAAGCATGCTAAATATGGTAATCACCATTATGCTCCTATATATATCTCGCAACGTTTATGTTTCCAACTCCTCATACACCAATGGGGGCTATGCTTCAAACTTTCGCAAATTGGCAACCTTGATGTGAAAATGACCGTTAAGAAAGAAATGGTTGTTCTGACCATTTTATCCAGAGTTACAGGTCTTGGCAAATTTCTTTACCATAAAGCATATATATGCATAAAACTTTCACAGATAAACAACTTGATGTGAAGATGGGGAATTGTGTAGTAAGAAAAATTACGGGACTTTGTTTTGGGTTTTTTTCTTACTAAAATGCATACTTGACTAAAGACAATATCATCGTAAGGAAGAAGGGAAGGGGATCCATTTCCTATAGTTCAAGTTGTAATGCTTATGATGAATAATAAATATACATGTACAAAAGTATATCATGGATTAGCTAGCTCTGAAGTGGTTGATCGGATATTTATAGCTTACCTGTTACATACAAGTTTCATAAAGGGACATAATTTGGCCTAAACAATGACTGGGTTCTGGCTTAAAGGGTTCTCATCGTTAATTTGGTCGTTGATATAATGACAGTGAAATGCTGGTGAACTTTCATGGGGCCAACTCAAAAGATATTTCAGTTTTGGCACAATTTGAGTGTATGGAAGATTTAAAAGGGACATAACTCTGACAATTTGCATTAAGAGATGCTACATGTAAGGGTTCTAGTCTGAAGTCAATTCATTGCCCTCATTACTGTGAATATACATATGAAGTTTTATGAGCCTAGTTATAAAGATGATGAAGGTATGCAAAACTCCGGAGAAATTTTACTTCTGCAAAATACATATGAATTTAAACATAATTCCGTGTACGTATATGCAAGAATTAAATTATATGAACCACTTTTTTGTGAAAAAATAACAACATTAATGAAACGTGTGTAACTACAGCTACACGCCTGTCAATTTTCAAGTAGATACAGGATGTTACAAGAGAGAGACATCAGTTTGAAATTTAATGATGTCTTATCTTTAATGCTAGATTTAGAAAATACTATTTTTACCATAGAGTTAAAATTGGTGAAAAAAATACAAAAAGCTACCACCGATTTACTGCTATCACATATTTTCTGATTCTAGATACTTATATCTTATCAAAAAGCATTGATAGCATTATTCCCCAAAGATGGTACCGATGGCCAAAATTTGGGCCTCTGGCTCATGGCCTAATTCCAGGAATGATGTTTTTTCCCGGGCAAATACTTTCTCGATTAAGTTAGTAAGCTTATCCTCAATTAAAATATGAGGAAGAGATGTGTACAGAGTAGAAAAATCGTACGTGCTTACAGTGGATGCAAGATACCTTTTGCTCTTAAGACTTCTGAAGAGTTCTTAATAGACCAGAAGAGATTTATTCCAGAATTTTCATAAGTCTTATCACAGTAGAATTTTACATGTTCCTTTACCTTCGTTAAACAAGAAGTCAAAAGTATAGACAATTTAGTAGTTGTACATGAACTAGAATTTGCAATGAATCGCGCTTTATATGGTTTTTTATGTAGTTTAGGTAACCAATACATTGTAGGAAATTTATGTTGTGTAATTTTAATATCGGTTCCAAGTTGTTCACACTTTTTGACATGGTCTGAAAAGATGGTGTAAAGGTTAGGAATAATAACTTCGCGTTGTGTTGGCTCGTAGCCTTTCTAATCTTCTAACTTCTCAAACATGTTTATAAATAATAATGACGTTACTCCTTGGCGCGACATGACGTCTTGGCGCGATGGCGCCAAGACGTTTCCGACATTCTCCCGGCTGCGAAAGTAATAAAGTAATCAATTATCATATGCAAATGTAATGAAGGCTCAAATAATGAAAGAAACATGTAAAATACAAGCAATAATATGATCTAGTTTAGACAGTCCTAATCACTGCCCTATTTAAAGTACTCAGTCCTAAATTAAAGCACTGTCACTGTTGCACGATTCATATCCTATAGAAGTACGAATATAATCGTCTCTATATAACTTCCAATGGATATAGTCTGGCTATCGGCCTCGTTGTCTCGCCGTGCTGGGTCTTCAGTTTGGCAGTGCGGACCAGCCCGTCGGTACCGGCTATCAGCTGCTGAATGAAGGCCATCTTCCAAGTGGATCGTGGTCTATCATCGTAAATCCCTTCCTTGATTGTCTGTCGGTTATGTCCCGTTTTCTGGTGATATTCTCTAAGTGCGGTGAGATACTCAGACTTCCACCGCTCCCGGAAGTGGCTGATAATGTCCCTCAGGCGTTGGACCCGTCTGCTAGTCTTGGAACCGTCGCTTATAACTGATGCGACTGTGTTGGCGTCTATGGGGTCCTCTATGTATGGCAAAGTTGTGAGACGCCGTCCATGAAGAAGGTGTGCTGGCGTCAGTGGTTCTGCATCCATGTAACTAGAAGATGTGTAGGTCAAAGGACGGTCATTCAAAGATGCTTTGATTTCTGTAACGACCGTTTGGAGTTCTTCATAACTTATGTACGAATGTCCAAGAATCTTCTTCAGGGTAGTTTTTATACGCCCACCTAATAAAGGTGGTCGTATATTGGCGTGGCCCTGTCCGTCCGTCCGTTTGTTCGTTCGTTCGTCCGTCAACATTTTGTTTGTCCGCAGTTTTCTGAGAAAACTGTTTGACAGATATTAATGAAACTTCACACACATGTTTAATGTATCAAGATCTGAAACTGAGTTGATTCTGAGGTTCATTTGATTTTTCGTTTCAGAGTTATGGCCCTTGTCCTTAAAAAATGCAAATAGTTTGTCCGCTTTTTTCTGGGAAAACTATATGAGAGATATTAATGAAACTTCACACAAATGTTTAATGCATCAAGATCTGAAGCTGAGTCGATTCTGAGGTTCATTTGATTTGTCGTTTCGGAGTTATGGCCCTTTACTTAAAAAATAATGTAAATACATGCAAATAGTTTGTCCACTGTTTTCTGGGAAAACTATTTGAGAGATATTAATGAAACTTCACACAAATGTTTTATGCATCAAGATCTGAAGCTGAGTTGATTCTGAGGTTCATTGGATTTTTCGTTTCAGAGTTATGGCCCTTTTACTTAAAAAATAATGCAAATACATGCATATAGTTTGTCCGCTGTTTTCTGGGAAAACTGTTTGACAGATATTAATGAAACTTCACACACATGTTTAATGCATCAAGACCTGACGCTAAGTAAATTTTGAGGTTCATTTGATTTGTCGTTTCGGAGTTATGGCCCTTGCACTTAAAAGAAATAATGCAAATCTATGCAAATATATTTGAGGATGGCCATAACTTTTTCATTTGAAATGATATTTACTTCAATTTTTTTTATATGGTTAAACCTTAATATGAATTTTCACATATATTGCGGGGTTTTGTTAAGTCATTTTATTCTAAAGTTATGGTCCTTGAACTTTGTGTGTTTGTTGCTTTGTTTGTCGGTCAGCTTTTAGTTTGTCTCTTGTTTTCTGGGAAAACTATCAAAATGATATAAATGAAACTGAACAGAAATGTTTTAAGCAACAAAATCTGAAGCTGAGTTTATTTTGAGGTTCATTCAGTTTGTCTTTAGAGTTATGGTCGTTGCACTTTTCAAAAATCTGCAAATATGAGGATTAGCTGTAACTTTTTTATTTAATAAGATATTCACTTCAATTTTTTTAAAAATAGTATCACCTTAATATGGAAATCAAGATCTGAAGCATAGATTAGAAAATGTCAACACTTATAAGGCATGTTGAATCAGAGAAATTTTGCAAGTGGGCGTATTATGTACCGTATGCGGTACTCTTGTTGTTACTCCTATGAGGCTTTCCCAGAATCCACCGTACCATGAACTCGTGTAGGTATAAACAGCCACTGGGTTCCCTTGTGATTTAAGTCTTCTTGTATCTTAGTAGATCTGAAGAGCTGTTGTATACTGTTTGCAGCGGCTTTGAATGTTGTTGCATTGTCCGATATCATTACACTCGGAACGGATCTACGGCTGCAAAATCTTCTGTATGCTTGCATGAATGTTTCCTCAGAAAGATCAGCCACTAATTCCAAATAAATGGCCCATGTCGAGGCACACGTGAACAGGCATATGTAGGCTTTTGTCTCTTTTCCTATGTTGTCTCGAACATATATGGCACCAGTGAAGTCGACGCCTGATATGGTAAACGGTTCACAGTCCTGAAGTCTGTACTTTGGCAGCGGTGGTGGGTCTTGAATGTTGTAAGGTTTCCCTTCCACCTTCTTGCAGACAACGCATTTATGAAGGACAGTCTTGGTATTCTGGCGTGTAGCAATTATCCAATACTTCTGTTGCAACGAGGTCACAGTAGCAAAAACTCCAGCATGAAGAATTCGTTCATGTGTATCTTGGATAATAAGTCTTGTCAGTGGATGTTTCCCTGGGAACAGGTACGGAAATTTTGCCGTCTCTTCTATAGGTGCTTTATGTAACCTTCCCCCACAACGAATGTATCCTTCAGCGTCCACAAACAATCTCAGTTGTTTAGAAAGAGTTAAACGACTCTTGTTTGTCATCATATTGTCAATTTCAGCTTGAAAAGTTGTTGCCTGGCAACTTTTAATCCACGATTTCTCCGCACTCTGCAGTTCTTGTAGTTTCAGTACGGACACTTGTCTATCCCGACGTTTTTGCTTGCAGTTCTGTACAAAGCGAAGAATATAAGCCGTAATACATAGTAGGGGTGAAACGGTACACTACCCCCACGGTTCGGTTCGGTACACAGTACATGGGCCACAGTTCGGTACATTTTCGGTACACAAATTTTTATCTTGTAAACATAATTTTGAAGCTTACCTAGAAAAAAAAACCTTTTGACTGGAATCAGTAACTGCCACAGCTAACAAAGATGGTGATTAATCTCTTAAAATTATAAACAGTCGAGTGTATTTAAAAGAGAAAAACACTAAAATAATGTAATACTGAACACCATGTCATAGACTATTGATTAATAGTTCTTAAAATACAAATCTCCTTCTATGGAAAATATCACTATCTAATAATCTCTTCAACTGGAACTTTAAAATAACCAACAATGTACTGGAAACGAGGAAACAAAGCATTGCAAACAGTGTAGATATGATTAGAAGTTTTCTAATCTTGGACTGCACTGTTTGTCTATAAATATTATAAAAGTTTAACAGTTTGACATGTAGGATGATAATTGAAATTGAGCCTCACTATAAGATTTCCAACCAAAGTGCATTGCAAACTGTGTAAGCCCTGAGCAGCTGTCACATTCAAATGTCACATTTTAATAAGACAGCTTATCTTAGTCCACACAGTTTTCAATGGACTATGAGAGCAGAGTTTAAGTCTATTATATAATAATACCCAGCACATTAAGGATTAATAACAATAACTCACTTGTCTATCATCAGTAATTTCTACAACAGTCAGTTTGCGTTCAACGTGCTTTATACGGCACGTCCGCAAAACAACGCTTACATGACATGTTGCCATTCTGCTCTTAGACTGGCCTTCCCGAAAGCCAAAAGACTTCCAAACTTTCGACCAGTAGCTTGTTGGTGCATCTTTCAATTTGGGAACAGTTTCAAACTGTTCCCAAATTGAAATATGCACTTTCGTTTCCCTCCGGAGAAGCCATGTATGTAAACTATGTGTAATGTACTTAACGCATAATCTTATTGGATATTATTTATAGAATGAACCAATCAGAGAACGGCTTTTATATTATTACGGCAGATTCGTCCCTAGACATTACGAAATGTTCGGTTCGTACCGTAAAGTGGAAATAAATACCGAAAACCGAACCGTAAGTGAAAAAAAACGTGGTACACGTGTACCGTAAGATACCGTTTCACCCTTAATACGTAGCAACTTCGAATAACGACTGTAATTGTCAATATTAACCAAAGAATGGATCCCGTTCACTGTAGGCAAACCCTGCTTTGTATCGTCAGAAGGCTCTTCACTTGTATATAAAATTTCCGATGTATTACTATGATCCCATTTTGGCCATTTCTCACTATTATTGTAATTAGTACATACAATATGTACTCACCAGTTAGCTGAGGAGAGCTGTTTCTACTCGAGTGTGAATGGTTCGGGAGCTGATGCTAGAGTGGGGTCGATCTCCTGGTTTCGCGGGCGAACGTCAATCCGGTGCGCATGCGCCCACTATCAGCTCCCTGCACATGCGCCACCTGCTCCCGACGTAGTCCATTCGGCCCCAGCCGAACCGTACACAAAGGATAACCCACTTTTGCTACATTCCTCCCCTTCTTATAGAAAGGAGGAGTACGTGGGTATATCCGAATAAGCTTCACTGAATTGCTTCAGGAAAATGAATGCCCTGAGATGGGAACCCGGAAAGCTTAGCCTCAGTAGGGCTAAAAGAGTGTGTCCCTAGTGATGTTACCACAGCACATTCTGGATGAATATGGCTAATATTACAAATAAATATAGAAATATTAGGAACTGCTGGAAATGGGTTGCTAAATATACAACTAGACTGAACAGGCCCTAAAGTCATGTAATATATAAACATACTAGAAAAATAACTAGAACCCATACAATGTTTTGGTGTTTTCTAAAGCATGGGAAAACAATGTTGACAAACTGATCTCCCGCTTGCTAGACACAAGGCAACCAACGTCCCCAAGGAATTTGGGCGTATTAACCCGAAGCCTCCTTACAGGGGACAAATAGGGAGAATCAGTTTCCAACAAGATTCTGTTCAAAGGGACTGCTTGTAACCCAGAGATCTGTTTGGGTGAAAATTGCTGGACTGATGCTGTAAACCCAAAATTACACTTCGGAAAATGTTGGGACCAGACTAAGACATCCTCTGCTGAACCCCCAAAACAGTGTAAATGAATGGGTTGAAGGCTACCACAATACTGAGTAATCATATCAAAAACTGTGCAATAAGGATTAATGTTAACCTTAGGAGAACCTCTAGTATGCATAACAAGAGTTTTTGAAACACTGCAGTAGGATAAAACCCTTTTCAAAACATCTAGCTGCAGCTGCCAAGTATTTTCCGGCTCAGTAAGGTCATAACCAACTTCCCCAATAGCATTTACACCAGGATGGTGAATCGGAGAAACAAACTGTTGTTCCTTCTGCATATTAAACAGCTTCACCTTCCTGGGGTGCAACCCAACTGCCATCTTCAGATGATTATCTAAAGGCAAGACAGAAGGATACCTCTCCGGATCACAAAACACGGCGACCACCCCCACCACATTAACAAGAACTTTCGGACGGACCCCCTGATCTACCCCCATGAGCTCCCTGACCGACCGTATGCCAGAACCACTACCCCACATAGAGGCACATGCCCGATCCAAATGCATATGGCTGTCAATGACCTCAAAGGGAACAGGGACAGCGGGAGATACAACCGCCTTAACAAGGGGCGTGCTAACAGGGTGTGGGTCGACGACGTGCTGAACCAAAGGGACAGAAGCTACCTTAGCTGGAATCTCCGCCAACGAAGGACAAGGACTAGGAAAAGACTGTTGGGAAGATGACGAAGACTTTGATTTCTTTTTGATTCTACGTAAACTCCTAGCTCTTCTCCGAAACTGACTCAATTGCAGATCGGAAAGCAGATTACACAAAATCACAAGGCACCTCCAATGAATCAGACAAGCCGGAGAGTTAATAGGGTGTAAAGTGAACCTATCAGGAACGGTCCAACCCTCATGCTTACAAAGCGCCAACATCTCCTTCCTCATCGTCTCAGTGATGATAGCCTTGGACAAATCCCCTTTTTCCCCCACCAAAGTAATTAAAGTATCTAAAGGTTTCTCTGCCCCCCCTAACCAATCTCCCAAAAGCCTTAACAACACCGCCCTAGACTTATGAAATCTTGAGGACCCTAACTCCAGCTCCGACAAATTAGACCAAAATAAGATCGGAAGATGTTTCTGAAACATGTGTTGTCTAAGATGCCGACTGACGAACTTACAGCCCTTAAAATTACAAATATTAGTATGAGCAGGACGGACTTCCACTCCTGACACAGAAGGCAAAATACAAGACTCCTCAAGTTCCATACACTCCTCCTCCATTGGTGGAAAGACTTCGTTAACAATCTCCGACCAAGAAACAGAAAGACCTTCCTCCTGTGAATCCCTTGCTCCCGAAACTATTGGATCCACCTCGAGACACAGGGAAGCACTCCCTGCAGAGCTCTCAGAAGGGGCAACAGCCTGAGTTTGGGGACACTCCAGAGACACTGACTCGCCCGTAACGGACGGGACAGCATCAACTGACATAGGAGAGTTACCAAAATCGGTCTTAATGACTTCCAGACCAGGATTACTTTTCAAACGAATATCCTTACAAATTTTACCAGGTTCGTATTCTTGGACTTTGGTATTAGGGAGACGCACTTTGTTCATTTTTGGATTTACATGCGGGATATTAGTGAGAATCCATTTAGCGGAAAAGAAAAATTCAGCTTCGAGCTGAGCCTGTTCAACCCACCTCCAGCAGCGTTTAGAAACCGCCAAACGGTACATAGCTATGACTAACCTTTCAAAGTCTTCAGAGCTTAGATTCATAGCCATACCCAAAGTTTGCTTGAATAGCTGTGACGGCTTCATCAAGCAACCAGAATCCAGTTTCTTTTGGACCTGCTGGATGGCGACCTGGGCATTCATGATTGACTGCAAAATAAGAAGGAGGGATTAAGCATCAAGACAGAATGAACAAAAATACTCATTAATATTCAGTGCGTCACTCGGAGTAATATTCACACATCTGCCATGAAACCACTCCGCACAGCTGTCACACTGAATCATGAAGTCATTCTGATAAGGACCTCTACACGAACAGTAGAGATCTTGTCTGCTGTCGCCCAAAGGCTTGGCTACGAGAGAGTCCATAAGAGCAGAGTTGCCCTGGAACTTCCGCAGCCAAGTAGGCACCTCCCTATCCTTGCAAATTTTGAGCTTGTCATGATGGCAAGTGACAATAGTATTCCTCAATTTAACCCGAAATAAAGTAGGACTGAACTTAACTACTATAATGCCTGGACCCTTCCATTGTGGCAAGAGTTTCATGCCCTTCCCCTTGTTCTGACTCAGAGAATAAACAAGGTCACCAACCTGGAAGGTGCGCTCCAAAACACGCAAGTCATAGTCCCGCTTCATCCGCTTCTGATTAGTCTTGAGATTGTCACGAGCCGCCTTATGGGCCAAAGAGATAGCTGACTCGAGCTTCGCCAGATATTCCTCCGCACCATCATATTTTAAGTGCCTAGTGTTAAAGATCAAATCGGTTACCTGGTTTGTCTCTCGACCCAACATGAGCCGATTAGGTGTAAAACCTGTTTGACGATTGACCGAAGACCTCAGTGCACCGGCAATTTGCGGAAGGAAAGTATCCCAGGAAGTTGGGGATCTCTGAATGAAGCATCGAACAGCATCCATTAAAGTCCTATTAAATTGCTCAACTTGACCATTGCCTGAGGGTCTATAGGGCGTGGTTCGTGCCTTTTTCAGAATCTCACACAGTTTGGTAAACAGGTGACTTTGAAAATTACTACCTTGATCACTGAAAACTTCAAAAGGGTAACCAAACCTACTGAAGAATTCATTAACCAAGGCGGTAGCAGTAGTTTCCGCATTCTGGGAAGGCAATGGAATACACTCCACCCATTTGGTGAATTGATCAACAATCATTAGAATATATTCATTACCTTTCTCAGTGCGAGGTAAAGGACCAAGGAAATCAATGTGCACTCGCTCCATGGGCGCTCCAGCTTGATGTAGGATCAGAGGGCTCTTACTCTTCCTGGACGCCTTTTTGTTTTGATTGCAAGTGGAACAAGAAGAAACATAAAATTTAACTGCTGTGCTCATACGATACCAAAAATACTTGCTCTTCATTTGGAGTCGAGTCCTATCAACACCTTGATGACCAGTAGAAGGAAGATCGTGGTTCATTCTCAAAGCCTCCGTTCGGAGGGCTTCGGGGACGACCAACACACGGTCTTCACCTTCGTGTTCATTATTAGATTTCCAAAGTAGGCCATCCTCCAAAAAGAATAAATCTCTGTTAATCCAATAAAACTTCTCAGCTGGAGAGGCCAATGGAGCGAGTGCACATTGATTTCCTTGGTCCTTTACCTCGCACTGAGAAAGGTAACCCACTTTTGCTACACTATCATTCTGGTCCTTTTTTCCAAATTTCACTGTCTTTGAATTGTCTTGCTGAAATTCCTCTGGTCAGGAGGTCTGCAGGGTTTTCACTTGTAGGGCAATACATCCACTTCCTGTTGGGGTGAAGTTCACGGATCTCTTTGACGCGATTGGTTTCAAATCTTCTCAATGTCTTTGAACTGTGTAACAAATGCAGAACTATTTGGCTATCGGAACAAAAGTAAATGTCTTATAACGGATATTGATATTTCCAGGTGAGAAGCTAGTCAAGCGCCAACCATTGCTGCCATCAGCTCTAGCCTCGGAAGAGTCAGTTTCTTCAAAGGAGCAATCCTGTTTTTCGCCATCACTAGGGTTGATTGGTTGCCCTTGCACAGATATGCTGCGGCACCGTATGAATGTATGCTGGCGTCCACAAAAATATGAAGATCCTCTTCTGCTAGTTCCACTTGCTCCGCGCTGTGGTCAAAATAGTGTCTTGAAAATTTGGTGTCTGCTCTGACTGAGTCTAGATCACTGGCAAGCTGGGTCCATTTTTCTTGTATCTTGAGTGGAAAGAGGTGTGTCCCAGTCAAACTTATGTTGCCACAGAGTTTGAAGTAACAACTTGGCATGTACAGTCACTGGGCTAATGAGTCCAAGTGGATCGTAGATCCTTGACATCTGTTGCAATATTTCCCGTTTTGTCACGTTGTCTCTTATATATCTGTTTTCTTAACCGGATATGAAAGTTCGTCTGACATTACGTCCCAAAACATCCCTAGAACCTTTGTCGCAGAATCAGTGTCAAGTACGCCACTTTTCTCTCCAAATTCCGCACACTTTCACTATTAGACGTCCATGATCTCAGATTGAATCCCGCATCCAACATCAATGCTCGGGTTGAGCGGAAATAGTCTAATGCACGGTCTTCCTGTGCAAAACTTGATAAAACATTGTCCACGTACAAGTCTTGTTTCAAATACATACATACCCAGTTGCCTTGATTCTCATCGATATGTTTCAGTAGTGTTGCGTTCAGTATAAATGGCGAACTGGTACACCTGAACAACACAGATTTGAAGCGATGTGTTCGTAAGGAACTATCCGGATCACTAGGGTTTGATAGCCATAAAAACCTTGTCACATCTCTGTCACTTACAACCAATTGTACATGAAGAAACACCTTCTCAATGTCCGTTGTTATGGCGTAGCGATGACGTCGAAATCTCGTCAGTATGCTGGTAACTTCGTTTAATTGAGGCGGTGTCGACTCTAGACAGTCGTTTAAACATGGCGAGTCCTGTGACTGTCCTGTAACTACAATCGTACACAATCCTGATTGGTGTTGTAGATGAATCTTTTTTCACTGCATGGTGAGGAATGTAGTGAACACAATTTGGTGTTTCCTCAGTTTCTTCAACCTTCTCAATAAATCCACGTTTTTCCTGGTTGCTGTTCAAAGAACCCTGAGCTGTTTTGAAGTGCCGCCGAAATGTGACAAACAAATGCTCTCACTCCCTGTCTGCTGTATGTTTAAATCCTGTGCTAGCCTCTCAGTAATAAAAAAAACGCTAAGCCCCTTCGTCGAATAATATGTTTGCTTCAACGATATCACTTAGGGCACTGACCTGTCCTATGGCCGTCTTTAACAATACGCTTGGTCCCTGTTGACTCACGGAATGCAACACCGCCGTGTCATTATGTGATTGTGGCTCTTGAAATGGTACCGCGTTCGGATTCAATGTTGATTTATTGTTTGTAATTTTTGCACAAAGCACTGTATGATGTTTATTGTTGCAGTGACGGCACCTATAGTTTGATCTGCAAATAGCTACTCTGTGTTTTCGAAAGCATAGTCCCTTTGATTTCACTATGTCCCGTTTCTCCTGTAACGTTTTCTTCTCGGTGCAGTTAAGAGCAGAATGTTTTTTCCCGCAAAATATACACACTTGTAAATACATTGTCCCTGTTTTTCTGAAATTGACGCGTCCTGTTCTTTCCGGCTCCTGCGAAGAATGAAGCTGTCGGCATGTGTTGGTGACGTTCGTTTGAAGGTTTCGATTGACCCGCTTCCAAAATGTTTATTTCACAATTTATAGACCCCCTCCGTTCATTCAGTGTCCACCAGTTGTATCCGCCCAGTTAGCGCGCTATATTTCTTCGAATCTCACTTGGCAATTTTTCTCTCAAAATTGGCACGAGTAAGTCACCATATGAGTCTGAACACTGTCCTAATGACTCCAAACCTCGAATTGATGACTCCATTTTGTCATAAAAAATTGGCAAACGTGAAACTTGATTGTCTGGTGTTGTAAGATCTAGCAAACATTGCATGTACCTGTCTTTGATTTTATGCGTTTTTCCAAATCTCTGTTGTAATAAGTCCAAAGCGTTTGCATAGTTGGCATTTGTTAATGGAAAACATGTTATTGCTGATGCGGCGTCACCATAGAGTAGAGATTTCAAATAGGTGAACTTCTGTATGTCTGATAGGGTTTCATTTGTGTGTACAGCAGATTCAAAACTGTCCCAAAACGTTTGCCATTGTCTTATTTCTCCATCGAATTCAGGTAATGTTAATTTTGGCAACTTATGATGTGTGTGATATAAACGATTAGAACTACTAGTACTCACAGCAGGGTTTGTTCCGCTCCTTATCAAATTTGAATCCCCTGGATAAGTCTTATCTGTAGTTTCTTCCACCCCGTTGGTTGCATTGTTGCTGCTCTGTCGCTCCGAAGACGTCCCTGTAAAATCCGCGGGTGGGGTAGGTACTTGTTGAGATGCTAAGTTGCTGATCTTCAGGTCAAGGTTTATCGAGTACTCGTCACTCTAAATGAGTTCTGCTGCCAAGCCTTCTATCTCTGGATGGTTGATAATCTTCTCATTCAATCCTTTGATAATTTCTGATTTCTGCTCGATGATGTTAATAAGCTTCGCCGCGTCCCCATGTTGTAAATCTCTGTTGAATTTCTCCAACTGAATAGCAATAACGCACCGATGGCTCTCTCGCAGAGAAATGAGCTTCTGCAGATTCATCTTCTTAAGTCACGGCACCAAAATGTAAAGGAAAGGAATAATAACTTCGCGTTGTGTTGGTTCGTAGCCTTTTTAATCTTCTAACTTCTCAAACATGTTTATAAAACAATAATGACGTCACATTACTAAAGTTACTCCGTGACGCCTCATGTAAAGACGTTTTCCGACAGATGGTCTTTTCGTCAGTAGTAACTGAAATGTATGACTTGGTATTAATAATTTCCTGCTTCAAGACATCGATATAATGTAATCATCAAATAATAATCACATTATTCGATGCCTTATCAGCAGGAACAAAAACGTATTTTGAATGGAAATCCTGTGAACCCTTTTTATACGCCCACCTAATAAAGGTGGTCGTATATTGTCGTGGCCCTGTCCGTCCGTCCGTTCGTTCGTTCGTTCGTTCGTTCGTCCGTCAACATTTTGTTTGTCCGCTGTTTTCTGGGAAAACTGTTTGACAGATATTAATGAAACTTTACACAAATGTTAAATGCATCAAGATCTGAAGCTGAGTAGATTCTGAGGTTCATTTGATTTTTCATTTCAGAGTTATGGCCCTTGTCCTTAAAAAATATGCAAATAGTTTGTCCGCTGTTTTGTGGGAAAACTATTTGACAATTATTAATGAAACTTCACACAAATGTTTAATGCATCAAGGTCTGAAGCTGAGTCGATTCTGAGATACATTTGATTTGTCGTTTCGGAGTTATGGCCCTTTTACTTAAAAAATAATGCAAATACATGCAAACAGTTTGTCCGCTGTTTTCTGGGAAAACTATTTGACAGATATTAATGAAACTTCACACAAATATTTAATGCATCAAGATCTGAAGCTGAATTAATTCTGGGGATCATTTGATTTTTCGTTTCAGAGTTATGGCCCTTGTCCTTAAAAAATAATGCAAATAGTTTGTCCGCTGTTTTCTGGGAAAACTATTTGACAGATATTAATGAAACTTCACAAAAATGTTTAATGCATCAAGATCTGATGCTGAGTCGATTTTGAGGATTATTTGATTTTTCGTTTCAGAGTTATTGCTCTTTTACTTAAAAAAAATGCAAATATATGCAAATAGTTTGTTCGCTGTTTTCTGGCAAAACTGTTTGACAGATATTAATGAAACTTCATACACATGTTTAATGCATCAAGACCTGAAGCTAAATTGATTCTGAGGATCATTTGATTTGTTGTTTCGGAGTTATGGCACTTGCACTGAAAAAAATAATGCAAATCTATGCAAATATGAGGATGGCCATAACTTTTTCATTTGAAATAATATTTACTTCAATTTTTTTATATGGTTAAACCTTAATGTGAATTTTCACATATATTGCGGGGGTTTTGATATGTCATTTTATTCTAAAGTTATGGTCCTTGAACTTCGTGTGTTCATTGCTTTGTTAGTCGGTCAACTTTTAGTTTGTCTGTTGTTTTCTGGGAAAACCATTAAAATGATATAAATGAAACTTAACACAAATGTTTTAAGCAACAAAATTTGAAGCTGAGTTTATTTTGAGGTTCATTCAGTTTGTCTTTACAGAGTTATGGCCATTGCACTTTACAAAAATCTGCAAAAATGAGGATTAGCTGTAACTTTTTTATTTAATAAGATATTCACTTCATTTTTTAAAAAAAATAGAATCACCTTAATATGGAAATCAAGATCTGAAGCACAGATTAGAAAATGTCAACACTTATAAGGCATGTTGAATCAGAGAAAGTTCGCAAGTGGGCGTATTATGTACCGTATGCGGTACTCTTGTTAAGATGTCTAAAAGGAATTCTAGGTTTAGGTGGAAGAAGGTGTTTATTAGAGCTATAAAAGGAAATGCGTTTGTCAATTATATCAAAAATTAGTTTTTTTCCAACAAGAAAGAGCATTAGACTCAATATGTTCTCTTCAACACCACTTAATACTAAAATTCTGTAAAGCCTCCACAATCTGAACTCGACAAGAGTTAATATCTATCAAGGATGGTATTCTGTATTTGGGACCTTTATTCAAAAGAGATCGTAGACGTGTATCTTTAATTATCTCAAAATTACCAGTAATCACATGACCAGCCGGAGAATAGCAAAATTTTGAGGTGGCACAATCTCAATCATTTAATTATTATAGTTGAAAATTGTATTTCTGATGGGTTTGTTATATTTGTAGCAGATGATAGGTGGTTCTGTATTTTTAAAGTATTTAGGAATAGTGTCAATTACATTTTTGTCTCTAAAAATACTTTGGAGGTAATAAAATCAATACCTTTATTAATAAAAGGAACTTTCAAGAAGAATCTTTGGTAACTTGGCTTCTTGACATATTGATAAATATATATACACTGCATGTACACGTTCACACAGTCCATACCCATTAACCTTCCCTCAGTAGATACTTTTAACCTTTAACCAGTAACATAAGTATTATGTTAGACATCACCCTTCCTAAAAAAAGGATTTTTACTGGAAAAATTCTTGTTTGTAACGCCATATAGACCAAAACACTTAACACAAATATTCTTGTTATTATTCTAACTTCAATGTTTTTGCTCAGGGTGAGCTTTTGTGATTGCCTGATGTCCGTTGTCCGTCGTCAACAATTTGAAATATTATGTTACAATAGATTATGCCCCTTGGGTCAAAATAGGCCACACCCAGGGTTGTCAGTTTTCAATAGAAACATACAGTGAAAACTCAGATTTTATATTTGGCACATAGCTTCATGTTTGGATCCTCTTCAAAAGTTATATAAATTGTGTCCCTGGGTTCAAAATTGAGGGGTGGTCAGATTGTCTGGTGAGCGATTTCAGGGCCAGAATGGCCCTCTTGTTTATAATGAGCAGGCAAGGAATAGTTCTATGAAAGTTGTGTGAAGGTTTATGTGGGTGCGTGCATGCATGATTCCTGCTCTGTGTGTGTATTGCATAAACAAAAATGTTAAAAACAGCGCTCTCTTACTGCTAAGTGGCAGATGTTTTATTGAATGCTACATAATCATTCTTGCAATTGTATCAATATTTCTTGCCCCATTTCAGGATGGCCGTACCATCAAGACTACAGGATGAGTCGTACACAAATTGGTTACGTGACAGTTTGGCACTCCTGTTTCTAAAGGAAGGCATTGAAAACTTTACAGACAAAAGAGTATCAGACTTGCACACTTATTTGCTTGGAATAGTGTCTCAGCAATATTCTCAGGAGCAATCTTCATCCTGCAGTTTTTGTACCCCTCAAAATGTGGAACGACACAACCGCAGCTGGAGAATTAGGTGCCCGAACAATGTCTGCAACATATGGATGAAAGAGATCTTGAAAAAACATGCAGATGTCAAAAACATTGTAAGCACCAACTTGAAGCCACAGCTTTGGCCAACTCATCCGTGGGAAGTGGCCAAATGTTTCCTTCCTCATGGAAGTGAGAATGTTGCAGCTGCACAGGATGCTGACGTGGCAGGTGCTTTGAAATTGATGTTATCTTGCGACTACATGTACAAGTTCTTTCCAGCCCTCAGCTTAGTGCATGAGGTGAGATTCTTTATAGGTTTTTGTAGTCTTTATACCCCTACCAACATTTTGAGATATTGAATTTAGACATGATATATATAATAATAAAAAATATGTAATCATGAAAGGTAGCTGTGGAATACACAATGTTCATCTGTTTATCACTGACCATTGCAGAAATAATTCCTTTGAGCATTGAGAATTTTTGTCATTTTGGCTTGAAGCATAGGTATTTGGATATGCAATCAAGGCTGCTGTGCATGGGTATTTCTAGTTCTAGTTGTATCAATAAGTATTTCCCCTTTTAACTTTGAGTATTTTTAGCTCACATGGGTATTATATCATGTTAGCTTTTGTGATCACCCATTGTCCATCTATCTGCCCGTCCGTCAGCAATTGCTTTAAACGACACCTCTGAAACCATAAGGCAGAAAGTAACTAAACTTTACATAAGTGATATTTGTATGAATGCACTTGTGATTGTTACAAATATTATTAAAATTATGTTGATTTCTCAACACCTTACCACCAGGAGGGGTGTAGATTTCCTTAAATAACTATATAGAAAACCTTGAAAAACCCGGTCGTCCAATTTAAATAGAGTATATTTGTCTATTTGGTAGGAATAGTCTTGTGGTGACCTTTTATCAAAATTGCTAAAATCATGATATTGCTGCCAGTGGCTGGATTAGATTTCCTTATACATATACAACAACAACATTAAAAATCTCATCAGAAAACAAATGTCAAGTTGGAAAGGTATTTGATAGATGTTGTCATCTGGTGATCCTTTATCAAAATTGCTAAGATCATGTTGAAATCTGAAAAACCATGTTCAACCGGAATGAAGCTAAATTTGCTCATCAAAATATATAAACTTTAAGAATCTTCTTCTCCAAAACCGGTCGTCCAATTTAATTGCAAGTTTGTGTTCTGATGAACCCTTTATCCAATTTGTTAAAATTATGTTGTTATCTAAAAATAACACATGACCTCATGGGCGGGGCTAGATTTCTTAAAAATAACTTTACAGAAAACCTTTAAAATTCTTCTCAGACACCGGTGGTTCAGTTCGAATGGTATTTGGTAGGAATAGTAGTCAGGCAATCCTTTATCAAAATTGCTAAATTCATGTTGATACATGGCCATCAGCAGCGGAGCTAGATTTCCATATAAAATATATTGATATGTATATAAATATGTAAGTAGAAAACCTTGAAATATATTCATCTACAAAACTGATTAAATTTGGTATGAATGCTCTTTTGGTGACACTTATCAAAACTTCTAAAGTCATATTGATATCTAAATTAATAAAAGCTGCCAGAGGCTTGGCTAGGTTTCCTTACTCATATATAACTATATATAAGAAAAAAATCAGAAATCAGTGGTCCAATTTGGTATTGTGGTAGGCATAGTCGTTTGGTAACCTTTTATCAAAATGGCTAACACCATGCTGATATTTGAAACAAAAATAGGGTTTTCATGGGCGGACCTAAATTTCCTCTATAGTAACTAAGTTGGTACTAGTAGCTCCCTTGTCTACGCTCGACAATAAAGGTGTAGTTCTAGGACTGGTCGGCCCGGTGTCAGAATAATGTGACTGGGTGGGGTGCCCTTGCCATGTACCTGTGGCAGGAGTATTCCAGTGAGGCAGCACTATAACTTGTCTCATGCGGGTGCCGTCTGCAAATAACTGAAATACTGTTTGTTGAACGTAAAACCCAACTCACTCACTCTATAGGAACTATAGAGAAACCTTTAGCAATCTTCTCCAAAAGCGATAGTGGAACTTGGTATTTGGTAGGAATAATCCTCTCTATGCAAACAATATGGTTGTCAGGGGCTACGTTTTGCATATGCACTCTGATATGCTAAAACCTTGCTGTTATCAGAAAATACATGACCACCGTGGGTGAGGCAAATTACCTTATATGACTATAGGTAAAAATAGTTGACCAATTTGAATAGTAGTTTGTTTGTAGGAATAGTCCTCTATTATTTAGAATTTATTTGACTACCAAGCATATGAATAAGTTCTTAAATTGAAAAATTAAAATTACTATAGCCTCTTATCTTCATTTCCTGGAATGTTGTGACTAGTTCATCTCTATCTAGTGCTACATTTTGCAAGTGCGCGATATATGGCCATGATGACCCTTTTGTTTGTTATCTGGATGAAAAAGTAGTAGAAGTCAAGCATGAAAATTCTGAAGGGAGGTACAAGACACAACCATCGCCATAACATCGGTAAAAAGCAAGTAATACATAAACGTACACACACACAAGTATACAGACACTCGCACGAGATGGAGTCTTAAACATGAACAAACGTACAAGTACAATGACTACACACAAACACACATTTATACACGCACAAGCATGAACATGGGTTGAACTTGCAATCATTTCTGCCGTCCTGGAGTGTTCATTATCCTTAATGATAGTTCTAGTTATTTTGTTGATGTATTTCCCCACCCCTCCTTTTCAGGTGTAAAAGTGAAGCGTTGTTGCAAAGAGGCAAAGGGGCATATCCACATATATATCTGGTTCTACCTACAGGCACTAAACATCTGTCATGGAAGCCAGCATAATAATCATCTTTGCATTTTGCATTTTAAAACCTAGGACAAAGGAGGAAAATGTAAAATGTTCAATCATTCAACTAAGAACTATCTATCTAGCTATGTCAATGTTCAAACAAACACTTGTAGTATCTTTTACTTCATAAATGTCTTTAATACCTTTTCGACCTGAATAGACCTATATCACTCATTTTGATTGGACTTTGTAGATTCTGCTGTTGTCAAACTTTCCTGTATTATATATTTACCTAAAACATGATTCCCTTCATTTAGCACTTAGACAATGATTATTTATCAGTGCTTACCTTCCAGGTCTTGAACATACGACATTCATTAATGCATTCAAGTAATATGAGTGTGAGTGATGCCAAGCTGCAAGATGATACAGGAAAGATGATCCAACTACTCAACAGTATGGTAGACCTATCACCTGCAGAAACGAGCACTGTTCATACAGCAATTGACAACATAGAAAAGGTAGACCGGGGGACATTTTGTCTAGAGCTTTAACATCTTTTAACAATTGCCCTAGGGGGCGTGAGTAGTGTTGCCTCTTTAATTACTACCTATGAACTGACTCAATTTAACAGTCTGCCATTTTCTCTTTTTGTATTGCTACTTTTGCTTTCGAAGTATCTTCCACTTTCTGAATGCAAAACACAGCAGCCTGCATCATAACCAGAACTCCCCGATATAATCATATCACGCCGGTTAAAAGACTGAAGGAACTTCACTGGCTTCCGGTTCATCATCGGATTGAATTCAAAGTTCTGACACTTACGTATAAAACCATGCACAATGAATCTTCCAAGTACATTGTCGACATGATTGACGTGTACAGGCCACCCAGAGAGTTAAGGTGAGCAAGTAGATCATTTTCGTTAGTTGTGCCAAAATGTTGTAGGGTAAAATACGGTGAAAGCAGCTCCAAAACTTTGGAATGCTCTACCGTCAGACATTAGAGATGCATGTTCAATGGCATGTTTCAGAAGGTGTCTGAAATCGTATTTTTCAACATTAAAATTTTGTTACTATAAAAGTTTAGTTCAGAATAGGAATGGCTTTCAGCCAACCTATTAAGCTAACCGTTGACCCAATAGTCACGTACAGTGGCAACGGAGTTCAGGATAAGAATGGCTTTTAGCCAACCTATTAAGCTAATAGTTGACCCAATAATCATATAAATGTAATGATTTTCAGTCGGCCCATTTATTCTAATTTATGATATTAGTGAGCATGGCTTTCAGTCAACTTGTCTGTATCAAGTTTGTTAATACAGATTATTCTAATTTATGATATTGATGAGCATGGCTTTCAGTCAACTTATCTGTATCAAGTTTATTAATATAGTTAATGTGGTTCCTTGCTGTTAGTGATTTCATATCTATTGTATATCTTTTGCATATCTTTCATTGACCAGATAGACAATCATATAGTTCCTTCCGACTAAGAACAAAGATTGTTCAAATTATGTCCCCCGGACCAAAAATGGACCCGTCCCGGGGCTTATCATTTTTTCTTAAAAAATCTTCTTTACTGAATCTGTAAGGCCTAGAACTTTTATATTTGGTAAGTAGCATGATCTAATGGTCCTCTACAAAGATTGTTCAAATTATGACTCCTGGGTCAAAAATGGCCTCAGGACTTTTCAGTTTTTTATAGGAAAATCTTTTAAAGGGGATGTCCCTACATTTGACGTGTTTCATAAACACTTCAAATATACAAAACTCATTTATTTATATGCTGAAAAGTAGTATGTCTCAAAAAGCCCCATCCAATTACCGTTTATAATGGCAAAACATCCATGTGTTTGATATCGCCGATCCCGGTTTTACTGCCCGAAGTTTCAGTTTTATTCGGGTTGGGTTGTAGTTTCGTAACTGTTGCCCTATTCGCGATTCCCCGACCGCTTCCGAGAAAGCTATTACGTAAACAATGGAGGGATCGGGTAATCATCGGCAAAACGCGGAATAATTTAACGGAAAGGGCCGATAATATTGTGTTGTAGAACAAAAATTATCAGTATTGATGAAATCGGTTTATTTGTATCACAGGGGCATTTTTCGATATAAGTTCAAATTGGGAACCTTCATAATAATGATAGAGCATAACAAATACCAAGTTTTAAGATATTATTGAAAATATGCCATCATTGTAGGGACCTCCTCTTTAAACACTTCTCCTCTGAAACTTTGATATTTGGTATATATCATTATTTGATAGTCTTCTGCCAAGAATGTTCAAATTATTACCCCAAGGCCAAAATGGCCCCACTCCAGGGTTTATCAGTTTTACATAGACTTATATAGGACAACCTTTAAAGGTCTTCTTGTATTAAACCATAAGGCCAATACCTTTAATATTAGACATACAGCTTAACCGTATAGTCCTCAACAAAGATTGTACAAATTATGTCACTTTGGTAAAATATTGCCTCGCCCTGAGGCATATTAATTTTTCATAGACTTACTAAGAAAAACCTTAAAAAATAGTAGTCCCTTACCATAATGTGGTTGGTTGGTCATGACAACTAGATGACCCCTTTTGATTTTGAGGACACTAGGTCAAAGGTCAAGGTCATCATGACCTTAACTGATGAAATGGTTTCCAATTAGTAACTGCTCAATTGTTTGGTTCGGGATCTTCAAACTTGCAGTGGTAGTTGGTCGTGACCACTAGATGACCCCTATAGTTGTTGAGGTCACTAGGTCAACGGTCAAGGTCACCATGACATTAATTTCTGAAATGTTTTCAGATCAATAAATGGTCAGTGGTTTGGCTTAGGTTCTACAAAGTTGCTGTTGTGATGTTCATGACCGCTAGATGACCTCTGTAGTTGAGGTCACTAGATCAAAGGTCAGGGGGTCGGGGGGGGGGGGTATACATGTTTTACAAACATCTCTTGTTTGCATGTTTCATTCGTGTCCTTAAAACTTCGGATCATACTATATATTCTAACAACAAACATTTTTATATTTTAGCTCCGTTCCAAGGTGATAGATGTTACACTTAATGGTGAAACTATCGTCCTGAGCTCACGCATGCATACTGTAGAGTCAGAGCTTGCAAGTCTCAAGGTAAAGTGCAGCAACTACGAAACCAAAATTCTCCAGGACCTCACTAAAACCTCAGACGATTTACAGTCCCTTGAGAAAGATGTCAAACAGACAAAAGCAGAGATAACTCAGGTATTGTTAATTACGGTGTAATGGACTCATGATAATGATCAAATAGAAATAAATTTGCAGTATTGTCAGAATTTGTAAGAGCAGTTTGGTGAGCTAGTTGGATCACCCTGAGTCAATTCTCTTGCGATGTCAGTCATCCCTTATCAACAATTTCCAATAACATCTCCACTCACAGTCTTAACACCAAATTTCAAAGAATGTTCCCTACCTCAAGCAACATCTGCCAGTGGCACAGACATTGTTTGATCAAGTTGTTTTTGAGGAGGATTGCATGTAGCTTACAGATGGAATTAACTGCTATTCAACTTTCCATCTTCCCCCTATTGCATGTTTGTTTTGTCTTTGTGCGTCTCTTGTTGTTTTTATAGTTATGTACATTTGCTGTTTCCTTGTATTGCTGTTCGGGTGACTGTTTGTTCTGTATGTGGTGTTTCCTGCATGACTCATTTTTGTACTTTTACATCATCATCACCGTCACAAATACCGTATAAGTGGATTTTTTCATGAGAAGGAAATTTTCGCTATTTTCCTGTGTCCATCAAACACACGTAAATATAATCCGATAAAAGTCCTTCCTTTTTCTCCCCATACAACTGTTGCTACAACAGACGACAATGTTCGACAGACGATAAAAATAAAACATTCGCCGACATTTGACACTTGTATATCCTTAGCTCATGTGGTGGGCATGATTACATAATATAGAAACATGTATGAACAAGAGTACCGCATATGGTACATAATACACACACTTGCAAATTTTCTGATTCAACATGACTTATAAGTGTTGACATTTTCAAATCTGTGCTTCAAATCTTGATTTCCATATTAAGGTGATACTATTTTTAAAAAAAATGAATATCTTTTTTAAAAAAAAAGGTTACAGCTTATCCTCATATTTGCAGATTTTTGTAAAGTACAACGGCCATAACTCTGTAAAGACAAACTGAATGAACATCAAAATAAATTCAGCTTCAGAGTTTGTTGCTTAAAACATTTGTATTAAGTTTCATTTATATCATGTTAAAAGTTTTACCAGACAACAACAGACAAACTAAAAGTTGACCGACAAACAAAGCAACAAACACACAAAGTTCAAGGACAATAACTTTAGAATAAAATGACATATCAAAAACCCGCAATATATTTGAAAATTCATATTAAGGTTTAACCATATTAAAAAATTGAAGTAAATATCATTTCAAATGAAAAATTTATGGCCATCCTCATATTTACATAGATTTGCATTATTATTTTTAAGTGCAAGGGCCATAACTCCAAAACAACAAATCAAATGAACTCAGAATCAACTCAGCTTCAGATATTGATGCATTAAACATGTGTGTGAAGTTTCATTAATATCTGTCAAACAGTTTTCCCAGAAAACAGCGGACAAACTATATGCATATATTTGCATTATTTTTGTAAGTAAAACAGCCATAACTCTGAAACAACAAATCAAATGAACCTCAGAATCAACTCAGATTCAGATCTTGATGCATTAAACATTAAGCATATGTGTGAAGTTTCATTAATATCTCTCAAACAGTTTTCCCAGAAAACAGCGGACAAACTATATGCATGTATTTGCATTATTTGTTAAGAACAAGGGCCATAACTTCGAAACGACAGATCAGATCATTTGATTTGTTGTTTCGGAGTTATGGCCCTTGCACTTAAAAAAATAATGCAAATCTATGCAAATATGAGGATGGCCATAACTTTTCCATTTGAAATGATATTTACTTCAAATTTTTTTATATGGTTAAACCTTAATATGAATTTTCAAATATATTGCAAAAATGAGGATTAGCTGTAACTTTTTTAGCTCACCAGAGCACAAAGTGCTCAGGGTGAGCTTTTGTGATCGCCTGATGTCTGTCATCCGTCGGCGTACGTCGTTCGTCGTCAACAATTTGAACCTTTAAAATCATTCTCCTCTGAATCTACAGGGGTGTCAGTTTTCATCTTTGGCATATAGCATCATCTGTTCGTCCTCTACAAAAGTTATATAAATTATGTCCCTGGGGTCAAAATTGGCCCCGCCCCAGGGGTGCATTGTTTTCTTTAGAAACATATAGTGAAAACTTTGAATATCATCTCCTCTGAAACTGGAAGGTTCTCAGCTTTCATATTTGGCACATAGCACCATGTTCAGGTCCTCTACAAAAGTGATGTAAATTATGCTCCTTTGGTCAAAATTGGCTACACCCCAGGGTGTACAGTTTTCTAGCAAACTTATAGCTGACTGCGTTTTTAAGCATCTTCTCTTTGCTCATAAATAGGTCATCCAGTCAAGCAGTAGAGAGAGATGACCAGTGGCTATTTTAAGTGCACCTGTATCTGGTGCTGGAGCCAGTGTTAGTCAGTTCTGTCTACCCTTTGCCTGTTCTATGTTTATTATTAATTTGAATGCCTACTGCATATTCATGAACAAAATAGTTAAAATGAAGTATAGAAGGTGGAACATTGTAGCTATTTTTTTCCAAATTTCACAATTCATCTACAAAATAGTTATAATGAAATATAGTAGGTGGAAAATTGTAGCCATTTTAGAAACTTAAGGAACAGATGTATCAAATTTCATTAACAAACAGAGCTGGCCCTGATCAGATGGCTCCTATAGGAGGCATCTGATCTGGGTCTACTCTGTTTTCAAATGTGTGAAAACACGTTTATTTGAGGGAAGGGTTAATTAATACTAGTGATTTGCATTATGATATTATTATAACCTAACATGCAGTTCAGAAGAAGGGTAAATCATGTAAAGACTCCAGAATGCCAAATTAAAGATTTTAAATAAATTATGAAATATTTTTTAATATGAAAATGGAATTACTTGAAACTATTAAGTTAAACTTGAATATGAAATTAATTTGTAATAATTTATAATAATATTCAAATGTAAAAAATCAGTTTGGAATGCTAGAGTACACATACCCGTTCAGAAGAACAGTTGATCTCCTTTAGTCAGAACTGTGTATGGCCTTGTTTAAATTATGCCCCTTGGGTTAAAATTGGCCCCACCCAAAGGGTGGTCAGTTTTCAATAGAAATATATAGTAAAAACATTGAAAATCTTCTCTGAAACTGGAAGGTTCATAACTTTCATATTTGGCACATACATGTAGCTTCATGTTCAGGTCCTCTACAAATGTTATATAAATTATGCCCCTGTGGTCAAAATTGGCCCTGCCCCAGGAGTAGCCTGCTTTCAATAGAAACATGTAGTGAAAACTTTGAAAATCTTCTCCTCTGATTGTCTGGTGACCGCTTCAGGGCCATTCTAGCCCTCTTGTTATTTAATAAGATATTCACATCATTTTTTTTTAAAAAAAAATAGTATCACCTTAATATGGAAATCAAGATCTGAAGCACATATTAGAAAATGTCAACACTTATATGGCATGTTGAATCAGAGAAAGTTTGCAAGTGGGCGTATTATGTACCGTATGTGGTACTCTTGTTACAGATATTGAAGTGATATTTGGTATGTGGCTTTATTATAATGAATTACACATCAAGTTTGAATTTCGTTATGAATCATTGAATTTTCACGGAAATACAGTGATTTTACTTAGAAATTTTCCGGAAATTCAGCTTTTCTGGAGTTTTTTCTAAACCTTTACAGCTATTGAATTGATATTTGGTATGTGACTTTTATAATTAGTTACAGCTTAAGTTTGAATTTTGTTACGCTTCATTGATTTTTCACGGAAATACAGTGATTTTACCTAGAAATGTTCCGGAAATTGAGGTTTTCCGGAGTTTTTTCTAAACCCTTGCAGATATTGATGTGATATTTGGTATGGAGCTTTATAATAATGATTTACAGATCAAGTTTGAATTTGTTACACTACATTGATTTTTAATGGAATTACAGCATTTTGACTTAGAAATTTTTAGGAAATTTCAGGTTTTCTGTTTTTCTAAACTGTAGTGATATTTACAGTATGTTGCTTTATTAGATCACCTGTCACAAAGTGCCAGGTGAGGTATTGTGAGGGGGCAGTGTCCGGCGTTGTGCGTATGTGTGTCGTGCGTCGTCAACAATTTACTTAAACATCTTCTTCTCTGTAACCATAAGGCCTAGATCTTTGATATGTGGTATGTAGCATGATCGAATGGTCCTCTACAAAGATTGTTCAAATTATGACCCCCGGACCAAAAATGGCCCGGCCTGGGGCTTATCAGTTTTTCATAGGAAATCTTTTAAAAATCTTCTTCTCCAAAACTGTAAAGCCTAAAATTTTGATATTTGGTATGTAGCATCATCTAATGATTTTTTACAAAGATTGTTCAAATTGTAACCCCAGGGCCAAAAGTGGCTTATCAATTTTTTATAGGTAAATCTTTAAAAATCTTCTTTTCCAAAACTGTAAGGCCTAGACCTTTGAAATTTGGTATGTAGTATCATCTAATGGTTTTATACCAAGGTTGTTCAAATTATGACCCCAGGACCAAAATTGCCCGCCAATGGAATCATCTAAAGTTTTTTTATTAAAAATTTTAACCTCCAGGCCTAGAATTATGGCCTTTGGTTTCATATTGGCCACAATCTGAAGGTGACTTATTTTTACATAGAAATACAGTGTATGCATAAGTCTATAGTAACCAGGTGAGCGATTTAGGGCCATCATGACCCTCTTGTTATAATGAGTTACAGATCAGGTTTGAATTTCGTTACGCTTCATTGAATTTGAATAATGTTGAACACCACGTCTGAAGTTCTGCACCTGCGATAAAGGTTTTGATTAGTCGCTTCATGCATGAATGAATGATCTCTCTTTTCGTAGTTTAACAAATGGAAATTTAGCGGTTGGGAGCTTTATTTCTATAACCCCAATCTCTGTGTCAATGTGCTAGTGGGGGTATTCATCACCTTTAGTGGTAGTTCTAGTTTTGTCTATGAATATTCAGTAGGTATTGAAATTTTGAATTAGCATAAAACAAGGGGGTGGGGACTCAGTTAGCATAGATGTACGGTAGTAGGTTATGGGGGTTTTGCCATGTTTTATACAGAAACATATTTGGACAACTTTGAAAATATTCTTAGCTTTCATATTTGGCACATAGTATCATCTTGAAGTCCTCTACAAAAGGTTTATTGATTATGCTCCCGGGTTCAAACCAGTGTTTGAAATTAACTTTTTCCCTGCTGGCAAGTACTTGCCACCTTATCTGAAAGTTGGTGGCAAAATGCTCTTACCTGGTGCCAAAATAGGAAATTAGAAAGCTGTGTATGTAAATTTTCAACAAACAAGAAAAAACAAATGGTGGTCTGATAATTCTTGAAGTGTTTTTCTGATTGTTTTGATTTCCACCCAATTATTTCTGGTGGCAAGATTTTGCCACTGATTTTCAGATCAGGGTGGCAAATTGGACATTTCTGGTGGCAAAACTGCCACTGTTAATTTCGAACCCTGGTTCAAATGAAGCCCCATCCCAGAGGTGGCGAGTTTTCTATAGAAATATAGTGAAAACTTTGAAAAAACTTCTTCTCTGATTTTTGGGTGAGCGATATTAGGGCCATCATGGCCCTCTTGGTTCTGTCAAACTTTTACAAAAACTTTAGGAAGTATTGTTAAAGTCCCAACTTTTCTTCCTTTTAAGGCGAGTTCAAAGTAACTACTTTTTCGGTAAGTCGAAGTCATTTTCCTTCTCCAAATTGTCTGTTTGCATGTAATTAAGGGAGTTTGTACAGAAGTCACACCTCTCAGCCTAACAGATCCAAAGCCAGCAAGGTATTCGCGGCACAGGTAAATTACAGTGTGTTTGAACAATCACTACAATCAAACATACAAAATCCCCAAATGAGTGAATGTTATTTAGTTTATAAAACGACATGTTAATTGGTAGACTACTAGACTTCACTCTGATTATTAGAGTTACTTCCCTTAGTTTGTTTAGAAGTGTTATTTACAATGTGTGTTATTTGTTATGAAAAATGAATACTGCTTAAAACAGTGCTAGGGGTCGTGAGTAGTGTTGCACTTTTAATTACTACTCATGAACAGACTCAATAAAACCGAGTCTACAGTTTTCTCTTTTTGCATTTCTAATTTTGCTCTCGAAGGATCACCCATTGTCAGAATATTTGCACTGGCAAGATACAAAACAACATCATAAAATAACGATGTTTATTTCGTTTCCATGGAAAATTCATTTTCAACCCGTTTCCGCGAATAATAATGACGTGAAAAATTAATACGGTATTTTCATTTGTAAGAAACCATTTAATGAGTTAATGTGTTTTATCTTCATTACATAATGGTAAAGGAGGAAAGACACAGTCAGCTCAACTATAAGTGGTTATATAAAACATCAGCAAAAACTTCTGCTTGAAATATCCAAGTGGCTAGATAACACATTGTGTAGGTTAATCATCACTTGTACGGCCTTGCTGTACAAGGGCGCTTTTAAGTTGACGTGGTTGCGTGCATGACTGCCAACCTGGCAATCTGGGTTTATTTCTTTATATGAAGAACACCCTGTTACAAATGTACATTTGGCGCTCAACGGGGGACTGTGACTGTATGTGCTTCAAGTTCGATTCCCAGTCGCTCTCATACCCATAGAAATTCGGGATGAATTTCAGCTTGCTAGCGGAGTATGTCACAGTGTGTAGGTTTATCTCACTTTTACGGCCTTGCTGCTCAGGCACGCTATTATGGCAATGTGGTAGAGTACATGACTGCGAAACTGGCGACCCAGGTTTTGGCATGTATGTTTCTTTATAAGAACACCTGGTTACATAGATATGAAACGACCAGAACATAAAACACATGTAAATGAAAAAGCAGGAAAAGCCACACACAAAACGCCACCATCACTAAAACACCGACAGAAAGCAATTTATACACACACATACAATAGAAAGGCACAAGACGCAATCTAAGCCGCAATCACCACCAACACATCGATAAACAGCATGTCACACACACACTCACCAAACACACGCAAACACATCAGATGAACACAGAAAACACCAACAAATACACAATCACCAGAGACAAACATGAACAAAACAGAAGCACATGCAGACACAAGACCATCAAAAGTAAGAGTTACAAGAACCGCCTTGGCACGGTCAGTAGCAAAATCACCACTGGGGGTTTAACCGGTTTATGGACGTCCTAACCTCACACTTATCTCAAAGTCACCCTAGCTAAACAAACATTGTAAATAAAGGTATCCCCGCCGGACTTCCCCACAACATAGACGACAGTAATCATAGTACAAAATGTAAAATATAGCATAACAACTGTGAAAGTCTGTCAGATATGTACTCAATGACTTTGCTGCAGACAGAGCAACTGCAGGGAAGCCGTTAAGGGCACGACAGAGAAAAGGTAATACATGAGTCTGGTAAGCTCATCCCATTTCTGGGTTTAAGAGTATGCCATCATAGAGTACTACCCCTGGCCTGTCATCGTTCAAGTAAAGAGGAAAGCGTAGCGACCGACTGTAAAGGGGTCGATAACTAAACATGCAGTGTGTTGCAATATAATAGGGTCGTAACATTTCTTCCTAAAAATTCGATGCGTTTAATAAAAAAATCATGAAAATGGATACGACTACAATTTTCCTAAGTTTGTAGATAACATCACCATAGAAATCTAGATGAGAAATACCTTATTGCAGTAACGTCCGTAAATTGTAGTTATATTTACTAATGAGGGGTAAATTTCGATAATAGAATTTTGAAAAAGCTTTCCAATTTTATGATATCCTTAGCCTTGTTTAAGAAGTTTATGAGTTATAACTAATTTACGACTATCAAAATCTTCTAGCAAAGAAAAACCAATCAGTCCTTTTTAGCTCACCAGAGCACTTTTGTGCTCAGGGTGAGCTTTTGTGATCGCCTGATGTCCTCCGTCTGTCAGCGTGCATCGTCCGTCGTCGGGCATCAACAATTTCAACCATCAAAAATCTTCTTCTCTGAATCTACAGGGTTCTCGGCTTTTATCTTTGGTACATAGCATCATCTGTAGGTCCTCTACAAAAGTAATATGAATTATTCATCTTAAATTCATTTCGTCTAATTCCCATTTTGTCTACTCTAAAATTTTAGTCTGTTCCCATTTCATCTACTGTTATAATTAAGTTATATTTACTCAGTTATTTTGCTTATATCATACAAGATTCTGGATCTATTATGTTTGTAATAAGATGTAAGAAATATCCTTCTTGTGATAATACAACTTATGCTTTTATAAACATTGATAATTGAGTAATATTAGTCTTATATGATCATGAATTTCAGTACTTCTTGTTTTGAAAATTGAATACCGCTTAAGCCGGTGCCAGGAACAGACTCAATAAAACCGAGTCTGCAATTTTCTATTTTTGTGTTGCAATTTTTGCTTTCGGGGGATCACAACCCTTCAGAATTTATTATATTACAGTGATCTAACCTAATGAATATTCCTTATTAGAATAAATAGATATTAATATTATATTATAACAAATGATTTGATAAAATGCATGTAGTGTTTGCATATCACTTGGCTCAACATTTAGGATGTGGATTTATATTCTAATATAACTATAACTATCACTGACAAACAGTGTAGATCCTTATTAAATTGCTCTCTTACAAGTGATTGATTTGGACAAACACTATCTGTTGTGATAGTGAAGATGTACTTGGTTTTATTTGGTACATACAAACAGTAGTGAAAATCAGGTTATTACCATATGCATAATAACATAGTTTTTTATTACTTTTATTCCCATTGAAGTGAAATATTTATACTTATTTCTTTTCTCATATGTTTTATTCTCCCTTTCTATTGCTTTGAAGTGCCATGTGTATATATAATTCCTTAATTAAATACATAATTATGTTTAACATGGGGGTTTGTCCACATGGGGTATTGTCCTACTGGGGTTTGGTCCTAGTGGGGTATTGTCCTATTGGGTTACGTCCTAGTGGGGGTTTGTCCTACACCCGTCAATGGCCCTCTTGTCTATAGAAACATATATATAGTAAAATCTTACCACAGGTCCCCACTCCAAACATAAACTCAAACAAAATGATAACATTAATTAATTTCTTATCTTTGATCTCCAGAATACTATTGTTGTTTCTGTGACAAAATGCCATTGGAAATCATGTGATGTTTGACATTGTCAAAATAAACAATTAATTGAAGCCTGAAGTGTGAAAATCTGTCGACTATCAACTTGTATATGCAGTCATGAACGCAAAACACTCCGCCGATTACCGGCTTGAATCAAGTTAGTGAAGCATGGGAACCAGTTCCTAGTCAAACTCTTTTCTGCATCAACATAAAAGTTGTCTCGCACAGTAAGGCTGTACAAGTGTTGATACAGCTAAACTATACACAGTGGCATACTCTCCATTTAAATTGAAATTTGTCTTGAGTTTCTATTGGTACGCGGAACAATTTGCACTGCATCCAGAACACAAAAAGTCGCGGTCCCCCGGTAGGCACCAAATACTGCCGGTGATTCTCTGAGAGAAAATATACCTTTCTAGTGTAGGGATCGAACTCAAGACCTCAATATTCCTAGTCAATCGCTCTACCACATCACCATGAAAGCTGGCATGCACAGCAAGGCTGGTCAACACGTTGATACAGATAAACGACACACTGTGACACATGGTCATGTGATTCACTGACGTGATATAATGCTAACTTTAAATTACAATGCTTGTTCTGCGATAGTTTCCCGAGTTATTTCTAAGCATATGAAACATAGAAATACGTTTTCTAAAGAAAACTCCTTATAAACTTGTTATGATGAAGTTATTTTATTCACATACTGGTTGCATATAAATGAATGTAGTAATTGATCTGTCCGTGTGTGTGTGTGTGTGTGTGCGCGCGCGCGCGTGCGTGCGCGCGCGTGCGTGCGAGTGTGTCAATTTGGTACATATTTGGATGGTGGAATGTCATATACCATTTGCAAATCTCTGTGACCACTGACCTTAATTGATGGTAGGAATGTCAGTTTTTGTGGGGGAGTACATCTAGGGATGGCGGAGTGTCGCATACCATTTTCAGGTCTTTGTAACAATGACCTTGACTGCTGACCTCGGGTATGGTAAAACTTGTCGTGATTGTATCTCTTGTATTGCTTGAGATAGTAATTAACATAAATTTGGTATGTGACCATATCTTTGGATGCCGCTGACCTCACGTATAGAAAACCCTTGTTTTGAGCGTATCTTTGGAGCGCCAAATTTGGTATGTAAGTACATCTTAGAAGTACATCTCAGAAAGGCGGGGTGATGCGTACTATGTTTTAGGTATTTAATTGTGACTATGACCACTGCACTATAGAAAAACTTCATCCGGATCGTATCCCCTATATGACTTGAGGTTGGAATGTCTGATGACAAAGTAACTAGAAGAATAGAATTTTGATCAATCCTTAGATGATCCAAATCAAAGTGAAATATAGTGGCCCAATCAAGTTTGGTAGATGTGCATATTAGACCTATTACACAGGCAAGTGATACAGGGCCATCATAGCCATCTTTATGTTAGGGTTAGGATATATTCATACAAGTCCTCAGTAAGTTTGGGAGTTACATATTGTGATGTATGTTTGATGTACATATAAATCAATTACAGTTTTAGAATTACAATTTTTGAGATGAAGTAATTCATACAAAGTCATAGTCACTAATATCAAAAACTTCAGCAAGAGTTCGTGGCTCAGCTAAAAGTCTTGCTTGGTGTGTGTGATAATATGATTTATGTACTTGTAGCTCAAACAAATAAGGGACAGATTTGAGGAGTTTCTGCGGGAAAACGATCTGACTCAAGATGTGGCTAAATTAACGACAACGTTACAGGAACACAGTCAGAAGATTGGTCTTCTCAGTCAGATGTTTGATCTTCATGATCAACGGTTGTCTGCTCTTGAACAAAAAGAGAAGGTAATAACATTACAATGACCTTTAAATGAAATATATAGCTGTCGGTGTATATAATGTTGTTACAGTCAAACTTAAGCCGGTGCTATGGGGCGTGAGCAGTGTTGCACTTTCAATTACTGCTTATGAACAAACTCAATAAAACCGAGTCTGCAATTTTCTCTTTTTGTGTTGCAATTTTTGCTTTCGAGGGTTCACCACCCTTCTGAATTTACATCAACAGATCATTCAAGAGATGTGTAGAGTGTGGTCAGTTAATAGAATGGAGTATATTAATACATGTAGTTATTTACACACAAAAGAAGTTAAGGACATATATTCTTGTCTGTTAGTAGACCCACTCTTTTCAGCTTCCACGTCTATCATTTTGTGTCAGAAATTCGTTATATTATCGATATTTCGGTACCTGCAAAATGTCATTGGATCTGATGACACTCTTTATTAATGTACATGCTTTGTTTTCAGCTCCCATGGCATAATGTGCCAAGGTGAATTATTGGGATCACCCTGTCCGTCGTGTGGTCACCAATTTCTTTATACCACGTTTCTTAAACTACAGACTGGAATTTCACCAAATTCATGAGAATGATCAACAAGTGACTCTCAGTTAGATTTTATAAATTGTTTTGATTAGCTACATGATTTGTTCTGCAAGTGATCGATATAGGGCAATCATTGCCCTCTTGTTTGATCTTGTTTGAGGGGTTGACTCGATAAAACTTTTTGGTGTACATGTATATCTTTGATACTGCTGCAAATAGTGATCCATTAATAGGACCCGACTTACCAAGTCTTACATAAGTTATATCTCTCTCCATCCTTCTTTCCGTAAACCAAATGGTGTTGTTCAATAATTCATTGTCCTTACTGGATGACCTCCATGGAATTTGCGGTTAGTGTATCGAGGTTACATTTCAATGTCAAAAGTAAATGTCATTGTGTAACATTCATGTAACACAAACTTCTCTTAGTTTAGTAACCTCAAATGAATAAGGTTGTATGACCAATGTTGATGCACAGATAAATTTATTGAAAAAGGTTTGCTTTGAAAATCGGGTTTGGCATCAAGGCCATTATTAGAAACATTATCAAATTTGGGACTTTTGCCAATGTAGGAATATTACAGAAAGGAATATGTTTTCTATGGTATTGCTATGTACAACTTATTTTGATGGGGGGGCTAACTGAAATACATTATCTTTCAAGACCCGCATGCAAAAATTACATACATGTATTTGTTTACTTCTCTCACATTATTTTGATCCACTACGTTACCCATTTAACAAATATTCTCTATATATGATGGATTGTCATATTTTAAACACACCTTTTGTTTGCGAGGTCTTGTTTTGGTTAGTAAATCTAGACCTGAAAATTTGTGACGGGAAACCCTGTATACTATAAATACTAAAGTCATTTTAATGCCAACATCATTTCTCATACAAGTCCCTTTATCTCCGGATTAGGACAACGGGATAAGATTCTCTATTTCCGTAATAATTACAATGTCATCATCTGGGTTAAAATAAATGATGGAAAGTGGTCTATACAATAAATCAGTTATTGGGTTTGCCACTGACCCACTACAGAAATATAGCCTAGCCCCTTATTCATCTTACAGGCCCCCTATATTTCCGTAGTGGGTCAGAGATGAACCCAATAACTAACAATAGTAACTAATAATGTATGACTGCAATGTAGTACAGTAACACTTATTGGTCAAACTGATATGACATTAGTGTGCTGTATAATCCAGTATATATGTAATGGGCGTGACATTCTAATCCGAGCCAATTAGAATTTACAGAGAAAATCGAAAATCAAAAGCGTGTAGTCTCCTTAGTGAATTTGGTAATTTAGGTGTGGTAATTTAGGTGTGGGTTCATACATAATACACACATTTATTAAGTCTACTCCATAGATCTAGTCGACTATTCGTAACAGCGGTTCCTGTCCTGAAAATAAGTTGAATGACAAACATTGAAATCCAATCAATCTCTCTCAATATATATATAAATAAAAAGGCCAAATGACTTCTCCACAATTACTCTGGCCTCTGAATAGTTGATTAGTATCAACTTTTTGTTATATTTTCTTGCGATTTGGTTTCAAAAATATAGGTGTGGAAATAGTTCATGTATTTTTCCCGTACTTTAGATTATGACGTCATTTAAATGATGACTTCGCTTGTTTACCTCTTCCATTTATTTTAAAATCATTTAGTCTTGGCAGACATCGCTATTCATGTTATGAAGTTGTCTGCAGGAGGAATTTTATATTTACATTTTGACTAGGGTGAAAGTGGGATAAGAGCGAGGTAGGGTACCTGTAAACCAGGTTTAAGCCCCCAGTAGCCGTTTTTGGCTACTGACCATTCCAAGGCGGTACTCCTGCTTTCAGCATATGGGCAGCTTTGTTGTTTAATATGCTTAATGTTTAATGCTTTTCGGTGCCTTTTCTTGTTTGATGGTGTTTGGTGCGGTGTCTTTTCGTATGTGGCTCTCCCTTTTTGACTATTTTCCATATTAACCATAGATCGTATCATAAAAACATACCTGTACATTGATCTGGATCCAACATAACTCTACATAGATCTGTATTGAAACCAAAACATAACTCTACATTGATCTGTATCCAAACCAAAACATAACTGTATATTGATCTGGATCCAACAGAACTCTATATTGATCTGTATTGAAACTAAAACTTAATTCTACATTGACCTGGACCAAAACTAAAACATAATTCTACATTGATCTGGATCAAAACTAAAACACAATTCTACATTGATCTGGATCAAAACTAAAACATAATTCTACATTGATCTGGACCAAAACTAATCTCCAATTAGTACATCTCTCATACCAATGGCCTATAGAACTCTATACAATCAATTTATACAAATCATGATCATGGGACACTGTCTTGGCTTACAGTGGCAACGAAGTGGTTAATGGACCAAGGGAGATAACTATTGTTCTTACTGATCTATGGAACCAAATACATCCACTCCGACGATTTACTCTTACTCCCATTTGAAAGTTGTGAAACCACTGCAAATAAAGTGACAGAACGAAGTTAAAGCATGACTTGTTAAAAAATCAACATTCTTGAAACGCAAAAGCAAAGTCTAAACTAAAAATTCTGAAAGGGGGTGATCCCCGAGAGCAAAAATTACAACACAAAAAGAGAAAATTGCAGACTCGGTTTTATTGAGTCTGTTCATGAACAGTAATTGAAAGTGCAACACTGCTCACGCCCCCTAGCACCGGCTTAAGCGGTATTCAATTTTCAGAACAAGAAGTACTGAAATTCATGATCTCGAAGGATCAGAAGGTATAACAACACTTAGCAATACACCTTCAGCTCAAAGAGAATAAGATGGATTTAATATGTAAATGTAAAATTCATACAAACTTCAATAGTATCAAAGGCTACAGCCACTATTATTCCCACGCGACACTTCCACGTCCAAAGTTATCGCTAAACTGACCGACAACTGTCAGAGCTGGGATCACGTTACATTAATCTACTGCTTGTGTGCTAAGATATATTAATCAGCCAATCACTAGCGCGCTTGTCATGCTATGTTTATCCATCACATGATATGTCTCATAACCAAGAAATAACTACTTGACCCTTTCCCTGTTCTCTGTTTATTAGAAATTTCTATACCAACTGAATCTTCATTAACAAAATACTAATCAAGAAATTTGGAAGGTGGAACAGTTTAGACATTTTAGAAAGCAAAGAAACAAACAGAGCTCTCAAATTCTATTAGCAAACAGAGTAGATTCTGATCAGACGGCTCCTGTAGGAGCCGTCTGATCTGGGTATACTCTGTTTGCGAATATGTGAAAACAGGTTTATAAGAGGGAAAGGGTTAACAGGACATAAATCAAAGAACCAAACATGCCGAGAGGTAAATGATGAACGATATCAAAATAATATATAGTGATAAAAAATCAGCATAGTTACATGGGTATAGTGCAAATTTCAGAAATACTCTCAGGAATCACATGGCAGATTTTGATGTCATTCTCGGGGAAGGATTTTTAGTCAATCCAATATAAAAAACGTCCAAATGGGATTGATTCCTTTAAAATAATTGCTATTACAGATCACAGATGAACAGTGTTGATGTGGAGATGTACTTAAAGAAGGGTACTTAAGCTCTGGTCTATTTGACCAGATGTATGATTTTTACCGGGTTTTCCACGGAAAACTCCGGTTATTGAAATGGTGATATACGGCTGGCGGCTGCCAGTTTTGTCCGAACGATAACTCCTATATGGCTCATGCCATTGGATTGAAATTTCATACATAGAAAGATCATGATAAGAGGAAGTGTCATGCACAAGGTCCATAAATCTGGTTTCATTAATATTGGAGTTATGCCCCCTTGATCTTAAAAATGTGTCAGTCCATATGTGCGTCTTGTCCGGGCTGTAACTCAGAATCCCATGGATGGATTGTGAAATCACTTGGCATAAATGTTCCTCTAGACAGTACGGCGTGTCACATGATAAAACCATGTCAATAGCTGAAAGGTCAAGGTCATACTTAGAGGTCAAAGGTCAAAATCATGTATATTTTTAACCGGAATTAACAGATTTTGCTTGTCCGAAGCATATCTCCTACACTACTTTGGCTAGGATCATCAAATATGGTGTGTGATTTCATCTTGGGATGGCGGAGTGTCGCATGCGATTTATGTCTCCCCCCTTTAGGGGAGGGAGACATTTTGATGTTGTGCTTTCTGTCTGTCCGTCCGTCTGTCCGTGCAGCTAACTCCTCCTACACCATTAGAGGGATTTCCTTCAAACTTTTACATATGAATCAGTTATATGTGAGGATGGTCATGTGGTTCAGAATTTTGGCTGCAACAATTTTGACAGAAGTTATGGCCCTTTGTATTTTTTCCTTATATAGAATATATAGTGAAAACATCTTATGCAGCTAACTTCTCCTACACTATTTGAGGGATTTACTTCAAACTTTTACATATGAACCAGGTATATGTGAGGATGGTGATGTGGTTTGGAATTTTGGCTGCAACAATTTTGACAGAAGTTATGGCCCTTTGTAGTTTTTCCTTACAGCGAAAAAATCTTGTGCACCAACTCGATTTTCCTGCTATAGAGTATATAGCGAAAAAATCTTGTGCTGTCTGTTAAAATTCTTGTGCAGCTAACTCCTACACCATTAGAGGGATTTCCTTCAAACTTTTACATATGAATCAGCTATATGTGAGGATGGTCATGTGGTTTGGAATTTTGACTGCAACAATTTTGACATAAGTTATGGCCCTTTGTATTTTTTCCTTATATAGAATATATAGCGCAAAAATCTTGTGCAGCTAACTCCTCCTACACTATTTGAGGGATTTACTTCAAACTTTTACATATGAACCAGGTATATGTGAGGATGGTCATGTGGTTTGGAATCTTGGTTGCAACAATTTTGACAGATGTTATGGCCCTTTGTAGTTTTTCCTTACAACGAAAAAATATTGTGTGCCAACTCGATTTTCCTTGTATAGAATATATAGCAAAAAAATCGTGTGCAGCTAACTCCTACACTATTTGAGGGATTTACATCAAACTTTTACATATGAACCATCTATATGTGGTTTGGAATTTTGGCTGCAACAATTTAGACAGAAGTTATGACCCTTTGGAGTTTTTCCTTATATAGAGTAATAGCGAAAAAGTCTTGTGCAGCTAACTCCTCCTATACTATGTAAAAGTTTTCATTCTAACTTTTACATATGAACCAGCTATATGTGAGGATGGTCATGTGGATTGGAATATGGGCTGTAACAATTTTGACAGAAGTTTGGATTTTTTCAGATATGAAATTTATAGGGAAAACTTGTGTTTGTAGATGTCTACAAAAGTATGTAGATAACCAATCTGTATGTGATGCACAACCAATCTATATGTATCTATGTATCTCTTGGTTACAACGTTCATTCCTCTTATGGGTGTGGGGGCGGGTACCGGGGGGAGACATGTGTTTTTCTCAAAAACAAACTCTAGTTTAGGTCAGTGTGACCTTGACCTTTGACTTCATTTACAAAAAAAGCTTGTCCGGAGCATATCTCCTACACTACTCCATCTAGGATCACCAATATGGTGTGTGAGTACATCTTGGGATGGCGGAGTATCGCATACTATTTATAGGTCAATGTGACCTTGACCTTAACCTTGGGCTTCATTTACAAGAAAAACTTGTCCGGAGCATAACTCCTATACAGAATTAGCTAGGATCACCAAATATGGTGTGTGAGTTCATCTTGGGATGGCAGAGTGTCACATACTATTTTTAGGTCAATGTGACCTTGACCTTGAACTTTGACCTCATTTACAAAAAAAGCTTGTCCGGGGCATATTTCCTACACTACTTCAGCTAGGATCACCAAATATGGTGTGTGAGTACATCTTCGGATGGCGGAGTGTCGCATACTATTTATATGTCATTGTGACTTTGACCTTGGGCTTCATTTAGAAAAAAACTTGTCCGGAGCATACCTCCTATACGGAATCAGCTAGGATCACCAAATATGGTGTGTGAGTTCAACTGGGGTTGGCGAAGTATCATGTACTATTTTTAGGTCAATGTGACCTTGACCTTGAACTTTGACCTCATTTGCAAAAAAAACTTGTCCGAAGCATATCTCCTACACTACTTCAACTAGGATCACCAAATGTGGTGTGTGAGTACATTTTGGGATGGCGGAGTGTCACATACTATTTATAGGACAATGTGACCTTGACCAGGGTTGCCACGTGTCAGGGAAAAGTCAGGGAAATTTATTTTTTTTCAAGGTCAGGGAATTGTCAGGGAATTTTGAGAACTGTCAGGGAGTTTTGAAAATATTGGCAAATGTCAGGGAATTGTCAGGGAATTTTGAAAACATGAGAATGAATGTTATATATTTAAAAAAGTCTGTAAAGTATTACAGAAATTTATGAAAGAAAGACCAACTTTCGCGATGAAATGTGTCAGGGAAATTTGAAATTATGTCAGGGAATTGTCAGGGAATTTTGTTTCTTCTGGTTTGTGGCAACCCTGTCAATGACCTTGGGCTTTATTTACAAAAACACTTGTCCAGAGCATACTTCCTATACGGAATCAGCTAGGATCACCAAATATGATGTATGAGTTTATCTTGGGTTGGCAGAGTGTCACATACTATTTTTACGTCAGTATGATCTTGAACTTGAACTTTGACCTCATTTGCAAAAAAACTTGTCAGAAGCATACCTCCTACACTACTTCAGTTAGGATCATCAAATGTGGTGTGTAAGTACATTTTGGGATGGCGGAGTGTCGCATACTATTTATAGGTCAGATTATGTGACCTTGACCTTAGGCTTTATTTACAAAAATACTTGTCTGGAGCATACCTCCTATACGGAATCAGCTAGGATCACCAAATATGGTGTGTGAGTTCATCTTGGGTTGGCGGAGTGTCACTATTTTTAGGTCAATATGACCTTGAACTTTGACCTCAATTGCAAAAAAGCTTGTCCAAAGCATATCTCCTACACTACTTCAGCTAGGATCACCAAATGTGGTGTGTGAGTACATTTTGGGATGGCTGAGTGTCGCATACTATTTATAGGTCTATGTGGCCTTGACGTTGGGCTTTATTTTCAAAAACACTTGTCCGGAGAATTCTTCCTATACGGAATCCGCTAGGAACACCAAGTATGGTGTGCAAGTTCATCTTGGGATGGCGGATGTTGCATACTATTTTTAGGTCAATTTGACTTTGACCTTTACCTCATTTACAAAAAAATCTTGTCCTCCGCATATCTCCTACACTACTTCAGCTAGGATCACCAAATATGGTGTGTGAGTACATCTTGGGACGGCAGAGTGTCACATACTATTTTATAGGTCAAGGTGACCTTGACCTTTGACCTCATTTACAAAAAAGCTTGTCCGGAAAATGTCTCCTGCATTACTTCAACTATGATCACCAAATATGGTGTGTGAGTACATCTTGGGACGGCAGAGTGTCACATACTATTTATAGGTCAATGTGACCCTATCTGACGTCTGTCAAATTTTGTTTAGCCGTCATTTCTAAACTAATCATTGTAGAGCTTTCAAATTTCACATGTGTCTTCCTCTGAATGAGGACCATTCATGTAACTAAGGTTCGTCACTCTAAAAGGCAATACCCCTTTGTTCTGATTTTTGCACACCAGTGGATTTACAGGTGACAAATGTGTACGAAGGAACACTCTTGTTTTGTCATTGTGCTGATCGGGCGTACGTATATGTGCTTGTATATGGTGTTTCCTGCATGACTCATACATGTACTTTAATTACATATCTCCATTAATTCCTGCATGACTAATACATTGAGTCCAGTGATCAATGATCGGTATCAGGATAGTAGTGTTTGGATTGGTTGAATGTGTACAGCTACTTTCTATTCTGTTAATAATTTGTGCCATATGACCTATTTAATGTCACAGTGCAGCGATATCCAACTTACTGATAATAAAACTGTATGGCTTAGTATGAAAACTGGGTTGGATTATATGAAAGTCAGGCAGAATACACATGTCACCCAAAACATTTCACTGTATATTCCAGGACAAAAAAGACACTAGAGCTGTTTGTAGCTGGGAGGAGCAGTGCAATGGTACGTATAGTAATGAACTAGTATTGCCATGTGAGCTATAACTATAACTGCTTGTGTCTGAGAATGGACATCTGTCAGTTCTTCTTATTCCCCCCAACGGCAGGCATATTGTAATCGCATTGTCCGTCCTTTCGTCTCTCCATCCTTCCATCTGTTTGTCCTTCCATCCGTTTGTCCATGCCAAATTTCAAGTCCCTTCTGTTACTTGTTTATCTGTGAATGGATTTCAAAATAACCTGGCACAAATTTTCTCCACACAAAGATGATGTGTCGCGTTCAACTCCCTGGTCCATGGGTAACCTGCAGTTGGTACATATAGTTGGTTGTCACAGTTTTTCATTATCTTATATCTCACTAACCACTATAGCTGTTGGCATGGAATTGCATATATACACATAAACCACCATCCATATTTTCATTGTGCATCCAGCCCATGCTGCCCACAAGCCCAAGGTCAAGGTTAAATGGCTTAGGAATTTTACATGCAGCTAGGTAAGCACCACCACGGGGACAGACTTACAGACACAATTTTCTAGTTTCAAATCCATTCCAGTAAGTGCTCTACTTTAACACTTCAAACACAAAACGGAACTTGTAATAGTTGCAGAAATTGAGTAAAGAATCACCGGGGCATAAATAAACAAATTGGTTTGAAAATCCTGTGCCAAGTTGAAATCGGGGTTTTAATACCTGCCTTGTTAGATTCATTCAACAAAGATTGTGTTTGGTAGCGGTGACTTGTTGTTTTTAGCTCACCTGAGCTAAAGGCTCAAGGTGAGCTATTTGGACTGCCTGTCGTCCGTCAGTCTGTTTACTTTTATTAGCTCACCTGAGCTGAAGGCTCAAGGTGAGCTATTGTGATCGTCCGTCTGTCCGTCTGTCTGTTCATTCACTTTTACTCAAATGACTTCTCCTCCTAAACCACTGGGAGGATTTCAACCAAATTTCACAGAAATGTACTTTAGGGTGTCCTCTATCAAGTATGTTCAAATCATGAACCCCGGGCAAAAAATGGACCCGCCCCACTACTTTTAAAGGTGTTTTTTTTTAATCTTTAAAAATCGTCTTCTCTGAAACCACATAATCTAGAGCTTAAGATATTTGGTATGAAGCATCACCTAATACACCTCTACCAAGTTTGTTCAAATAATGACCCCTGGGCCAAAAATGGTCTCACCCTGGGGCTTTAAACTTCTTAATATCAGAAATAACACCAAGGGACATCAACGGACAAGGGGAGATAACTGCATAGGACAAAATATTTATAATGAAATATGGAAGGTGGACCAGTGTAGCTGTTTTAGAAGACATAGAAACAGATTTATCGAATTCCATGAACTAACAGAGCAGACCCTGATCCTATAGAAGCCATCTTATCTGGGTCTACTCTGTTTGCAGATGCATGAAAACAAGTTTATATGAGGGGGAAATAAGGGTTAAATAAACTTCTTCACATCAGAAACTAGTTAAAATGTTACAGCACTGGACAGTAGTGCTCTTAGAACAACTGTTAATCTCTCCAGGTCAATGCTACTCTTAACTCTGCACGCTAGCGGCGAAGCTGTGATTACCAACAATCAGTTTGGATCCAGATAAGAGGCCACATAATGCCGCGTCTCATCAGGATCAAAACTGTTTGTCATCTTGACCATATTTTTGCAAAAAAATGATAGAAAGTTTATTTTAAGAATTGAAGCAGACGACAATTGTTGCAGATGAAAAATTACTTAGCAAAGGGCATTTTGAAAGGAATGTTGACCCATTAACCCCATGAACATTGTTGGCGACTTGTGGTGCCAAACTGGGAATTTCACAGCTGGATGTTATCATAAGTCTTTGCATAATGTTATGTTGTTACTGCAGTTAATTTATGTGATTTGAAAAAAAAGTATTGAATATCAATATGGTCATTTATTTTAATAATTTTATTATGCGAGGCATGTAATATAGTCTTTATTAATTGCATTTAGTTGAACTTTAGGGGGTTTAATAAAGACTTTTCTCCTTGCTATTAATTGTATTTATTTTAATTTGATTTTGAAAACAAATACAAATGTAATGTCTTAAGTTAATCAAAATTATTGTCAATAATTAATGTTACTCAAAAAATGAGTAATTCCTCTCAATTTCAATTGTTAAAAAAACTAATGGCCCGTTTAATTGACTGATTATCAGATATACATACCAAGAGCTGGAATTTATTTCTAAACACCTATTAACCCTTTTTCCCAGTTTGCTTTGACAAAACCTGATCTGGGTCTACTCTGTTTGCTAATGAGTAAAAACACGATATTTCCATGAAGAGAAGTTTTAGCTTTGATAAAAACTGTAAAATCAAATCTATATCTTGTCAAAAGCAAACAGAGCAGACCCTGATCAGACAGCTTCTATAGGAGCTGTCTGATCTGGGTCTACTCTTATTTTCAATCCTTAAAAACACATTATATCTGTAAAGAGAAGTTTTTGCTTTGAAAAAAACTGTAGAATCAGATCTATATTGTGTCAAAAGCAAACAGAGCAGACCCTGATCAGGCGGCTTTTATAGGAGCCGTCTGATCTGGGTCTACTCTGTTTGCTCATGCGTAAAAACAGGTTTATATGAGGGAAAGGGTTAAAAGATTTTTTAAAGATATTTTATTTGTCATTTCACTATTTGTCAGCTGGATACTGTGTATTGGGGGGGGGGGGGGGGAGTTCACTTATATAAGGAGCTTTGAAATGCTCTTTCAAATATATCTGTAATGTCATTTGAATTTCTAAAAGATCAATTTTAGGCATTTTGACCTAAGTTGTAAACAATTTAGATCTTGGTCAGAGAGTTCCTTGGTATTAGATCTGAATCCAGACTGTGTGTCAATCTTAGTTCAAGTTGATTCAGCAGTGAAAGGGTGAAAGCAGTGCCATCTGCTAGAAATGTTGTCTGCTGAAAAATTAACATTGTCAATATTACTGTAATTCAGGTGAGCGATATAGGGCCAATGGCTCTCTTGTTTCAAACGACTGGGAGGATTTCAACTAAATTTCACAAAAATGTACCTTAGGGTCTCCTCTACCAAATTTGTTAAAATCATGACCCCGGGCCAAAAATGGCCCCACTGCACTACTTAAATGGTTGTTAGTCCCCCACCGGTTACCGGTTGGGGGACTATAGGTTTGCTCGATTCCGTCCGTCTGTCCGTCCGACCGTCTGTCCGTCTGTCACGCTTCGTGTCCGGGCCATATCTCCTACAAAGTTATGCCAAATTCATTATAACTTCACACATTGAAGAAGCATGATGAGGGCTAGTGTCATGCAAAAGGGACATAACTCTAGCATCAATATTTTTGGAGTTTCTCCCCTTTTTCATATTTTCTTGTCAGGACAATAACTTTTTATTTACTGATTCAATGTATGAAAGTAGGTACTAATACCATTCAGATGGTCATGTATATACCAACACCATGAGTGGGTGGGGTGGGGAGAGTGGAGGTTTTTTTCAGTCCGATGGGGGACTCATGTCTTGCATAGCAATACAACATGCCCTTGTTTTTTTAATCTTTAAAAATCTTCTCTGAAACCACAATTCCTAGAGCTTTGATGTAGCATCATCTCATGGTCCTTTACATGGTCCTTTACCAAGTTTCAATATCGGGAGAGGATCTATATAAGCAAACCTTGCTTCCGATCCAATCCCATTTCTCAACATGACTATGTTCAGCATTATGTTCTTGTATATATACATGTATTTGGAAATAAAATATGTTTAAACTTTGTTTGTTCAAATGATGACTCCTGGGTCAAAAATCGCAAAAAAAAACCCAGTTTAGATCTTTGTCAGTTACTTGGTATTAGATCTGAATCCAGACATGTTCAGGTCCCCTTCAAAAGTTTTATAAATTATGCCCCTGGGGGTCACAATTGGCCCCGCCTCAGGGGTGGCCAGTTTTCTATTGAAACATATGGTGAAAACTTTGAATGAAAATATTCTCATCTGAATCTACAGGGTTCTCAGCTTTCATCTTTGGCATATAGCATCATCTGTAGATCCTCTACAAAAGTTATATAAATTATGCCCCTGGGGTCAAAATTGGTCCCACCCCAGGGATTGCCAGTTTTTTGTAGCTGACTGCTTAAACAGCCCATGGGATCACTAGTTATGCATAGCATAATGTGTAGGTCCTCTACAAAAGTTATATGAATTAGTCCCTGTAGGCAAAATTGGCCCGCCTCAGAGGTGCCTTGTTAAGTTTTTAGCTCACCAGAGCACAAAGTGCTCAAGGTGAGCTTTTGTGATACCCCTGTGTCCGGCGTCCGGCGTCTGTCTGTCCGTCTGTCCGTCAACAATTTCAAACGACTTCTTCTCTGAAACCGACTGCCCAATTGTAACCAAACTTGGTCAGGTACACACTGTGGGTGGGGGCTTCAAAAGTTGTTAAAAGATAGTGGGCGGGGCCATCGGTCTTGTTGCCATGGCAACCAGACACAATATCTAGAAAAATCTTCTTCTCCAGAATGACTTGTTGGATTTGAATATAGTTTTCACCAAAATGTTTCTCAGTTGATAGACTTCAAAAGTTGTTAAAAGAATTTTGATCGGGCAAAAAACATGGCCGCCAGAGGGCGTGGTCATTTTTTCCATATATGGTAATATGGAATTTTCATTGGAAAATCTTTAAAAATCTTCTCTGAAACTGTAAAGCCTAGACCTTTGATATTTGGTATGTAGCATGATCTTATGGTCCTCTACAAAGATTGTTCAAATTATGGCCCCCGGGCCAAAAATGGCCCCGCCCAAGGGCTTATCAGTTTTTCATAGGAAAATCTTTAAAAATCTTCTTCTCTGAAACTCTAAGGCCTAGACCTTTGATATTTGGTATGTAGCATGATCTTATGGTCCTCTACAAATGTTGTTCAAATTATGACCCCCGGGCCAAAAATGGCCCCGCCCATGGGCTTATCAGTTTTTCATAGGAAAATCTTTAAAAATCTTCTTCTCTGAAACTGTAAGGCCTAGATCTTTGATATTTGGTATGTAGCATGATCTTATGGTCCTCTACAAATATTGTTCAAATTATGACCCCCGGGCCAAAAATGGCCCCGCCCAAGGGCTTATCAGTTTTTCATAGGAAAATCTTTAAAAATCTTCTTCTCTGAAAGTGTAAGGCCTAGACCTTTGATATTCGGTATGTAGCATGATCTTATGGTCCTCTACAAATATTGTTCAAATTATGACCCCCGGGCCAAAAATGGCCCCGCCCAAGGGCTTATCAGTTTTTCATTGGAATTTTTAAAAATCTTCTTCTCTAAAGCTGTAAGGCCTAGACCCTTGATATTTAATATGTAGCATGATCTTATGGTCCTCTACAAATAGTGTACAAATTATGACCCCCCGGGCCAAAAATGGCCCCGCCCAAGGGCTTATCAGTTTTTCATAGGAAATTCTTCAAAAATCTTCTTCTCTGAAAGTGTAAGGCCTAGACCTTTGATATTTGGTATGTAGCATGAACTTATGATCCTCGACAAATATTATTCAAATAATGACCCCCAGGCCAAAAATGGCCCCGCCCAAGGGCTTATCAGTTTTTCATTGGAAAATCTACTGAAACTGTAAGGCCTAGACCATTGATATTTGGTATGACTAACATGATCTACTGGTCCTCTATAAATATGTAGCTGTGGCTTGTAGTCCTCTGCCAAGAATGTTTAACTTACGACCCTGACCACTGGGCGAAACTTGGCCCTGCCTCAGGGCTTATCAGTTTTTCATGGGAAAAATATGAAATATTATTATACCCCCCTTTTGAAAAAATGGGGGTATATTGCTTTGCACATGTCGGTCGGTCGGTCTGTCGGTCGGTCGGTCGGTCGGTCGGTCGGTCGGTCGGTAGATCGATGGTTTCCGAACGATAACTAATAAACGACTTGGCCTAGAATCTTCAAACTTGCTGTGGTGGTTGGTCATGACAAGTAGATGACCCCTATTGATTTTGAGGTCACTAGGTCAAAGGTCAAGGTCACCATGACCTTAAATGGTTAAATGGTTTCCGATCAATAACTGCTCAAGGGTGTAGCTTAGAATCTTCAAACTTGCTGTGGTAGTTAGTAATGACCACTGGATGACCCCTATTGATTTTGAGGTTACTAGGTCAAAGGTCAAGGTCACCATGACCTTAACTGGTAAAATGGTTTCTGATCAATAACTGCTCAAGGGTTTGGCTTAGGATCTTCAAATTTGCTTAGGTAGTTGGTCATGACAACTAGATGAGTCCTATTGTTTTTTAGGTCACTAGGTCAAAGGTCAAGGTCACCATGACCTTAACTGGTGAAATGGTTTGCGATCAATAACTGCTAAAGGGTTTGGCCTAGGATCTTCAAATTTGCTGTGGTGGTTGGTAATGACCACTAGATGACCCCTATTGTTTTTTAGGTCACTAGGTCAAAGGTCAAGGTCACCATGCTCTTAACTGGTCAAATGGTTTCCGATCAATAACTGCTCAAGGGTTTGGCTTAGAATCTTCAAACTTGCTGCGGTAGTTGGTCATGACAACTGGATGACCCCTATTGTATTTGAGGTCACTAGGTCAAAGGACAAGGTCACCATGACCTTAACTTGTAAAATGGTTTCTGATCAATAACTGCTCAAGGATTTGGCTTAGGATCTTCAAACTTGCTGTGGTGGTTGGTCATGACGAGTAGATAACCCCTATTATTTTTTAGGTCACTAGGTCAAAGGTCAAGGTCACCATGCTCTTAACTGGTGAATTGGTTTGCGATCAATAACTACTCAAGGGTTTGGCTTAGGATCTTCAAACTTGCTGTGGTGGTTGGTCATGACAACTAGATAACCCCTATTGATTTTGAGGTCACTAGGTCAAAGATCAAGGTCATCATGACCTTAACTGATGAAATGGTTTCTAATTAATAACTGCTCAATGGTTTGGTTCGGGATCTTCAAACTTGCTGTGGTAGTTGGTCGTGACCACTAGATGACCCCTATAGTTGTTGAGGTCACTAGGTCAAAGGTCAAGGTCACCATGACCTTAATATGTGAAATGTTTTCAGATCAATAAAGGATCAGTGGTTTGGCTTAGGATCTTCAAAGTTGCTGTGGTGATTAGTCATGACCGCTAGATGACCTCTATAGTTGAGGTCACTAGATCAAAGGTCAGGGGGTCTGGGGGGGTATACATGTTTTACAAACATCTCTTGTTTTTCTCTGAAATCATAAGGCTTAGACCTTTAATTAATTGCATACTGCTTTGCCTTGTGGTTCTCTACCAAGGTTGTCCACATTATTTCTTGTGGTCAAAAAAGGCCTCGCCCCTGGGGTTATCTCAGGTGAGCGCTTCAGGGCCTCATGGCCCTCTTTTCTATAGAAACATATACTGAAAACTTTGAAAATCTTCTTCTCCTCTGATTGTCTGGTGAGCGATATCAGAGTCATTATGGCCCTCTTGTTAGCTCGTCTGTTTGAAGAAATCAAGAGCTGTTGTCGTAACTCCGGGTCCGCGTCATCGTCCAAAATCTTAACATTAACCATAACTTCTTTAGTTAAAATATTAAAACTACTATGACCCTCTTACCTTCATTTCCTGAAGATAATTGTGATTAGTTCATCTATCTAATGTTACAATTTGCATGTGAGTGTTTTAGGGCCATCGTGGCCCTCTTTTAAGCTCATCTGGCGAGGTATTGTGAGGGGACAGTCTCCGTCGTCGTGCGTATGTGCGTCTTGCGTCGTCAACAATTTACTTAAACATCTTCTTCTCTGAAACCACCAAGCCTAGAACTTTGATATTTGGTATGTGGAATCATCTAATGGTCCTCTACAAAGATTGTTCAAATTATATCCCCGGACCTAAAATGGCCTCGCTCTGGGGCTTATTAGTTTTTCTTAGGAAACTCTTTAAAAATCTTTTCCTCTGAAACTGTAAGGTCTGGACCTTTGATATTTGGTATGTAGCATCATCTAATAGTCCTCTACAAAGATTGTTCAAATTATGACCCCCGAACCAAAAATGGCCCCACTCCCGGTCTTATCTGTCTTTCATAGGAAAATCTTTAAAAATCTTCTTCTCTGAAGCCGTAAGGCCTAGAGCTTTGGTATTTAGTATGTAGCATCATCTAATAGTTCTCTACCAAGATTGTTCAAATTATGACACCCGGGCAAGAAATGGCCCCGCCCCTGGGCTTATCAGTTTTTCATAGAATTTTTTTAAAAATCTTCTTCTCTGAAACCGTAAGACCTACACCATTGATATTTGGTATGTAGCATTATCTAATGGTCCTCTACAAAGATTGTTCAAATTATGACCCCTGGACCAAATATGGCCCCGCCCCGGGGCTTATCAGTTTTTCATAGGAAAATCTTTAAAAATCTTCTTCTCTGAAACTGTAGGGCCTAGACATTTGATATTTGGTATGTAGCATTATCTATTGGTCATCTACAAAGATTGTTTAAATTATGTCCCCCGGACCAAAAATGGCCCCGCCCTGGGGCTTATCAGGTTTTCTTAAGAAAATCTTAAAAAATCTTATCCTCTGAAACCATAAGGCCTAGACCTTTGATATTTGGTATGTAGCATCATCTAACGGTCCTCTACAAAGATTGTTCAAATTATAACCCCCGGAACAAAAATGGCCCCACCCAGGGGCTTATCAGTTTCTCATAGGAAAATATTTAAAAAATCTCCTTCTCTGAAGCCGTAAGGACTGGACAAAGATTGTTCAAATTATGACCCCTGGACCAAAAATGACCAGCCCTGGGGCTTATCAGTTTTTCATAAGAAAATCTTTAAAAATCTTCTTCTCTGAAACTGTAAGGCCTAGACCATTGATATTTGGTATGTAGCATTATCTATTGGTCCTCTACAAAGATTGTTCAAATTATGACCCCTGGACCAAATATGGCCCTCCCCGGGGCTTATCAGTTTTATCTTTAAAAATCTTCTTCTCTGAAGCCGTAAGGCATAGACATTTGATATTTAGTATGTAGCATCATCTATTGGTCCTCTACAAAGATTGTTCAAATTATGATCCCTTGACCAAAAATGGCCCCGCCCCGGGGCTTATCAGTTTTTCATAAAAAGCTGCTTCTCTGAAACCCTAAGGCCTAGACCTTTGATATATGGTATGTAGCATCATCTAATGGTCCTCTACAAAGATTGTTCAAACCATGACCCCCGGACCAAAAATGACCCTGGCCCGGGGCTTATCAGTTTTTCATAGGAAAATCTTTGAAAATCTTCTCCTAAACTGTAAGGCCTAGACCTTTGAAATTTAGTATGTATTATCATCTAATGGTTTTCTACCAAGATGGTTCAAATTTTGACCCCTGGACCAAAATGGCCCCGCCCCTGGCTTATCAGTTTTTTATAGGAAACTCTTTAAAATCTCCTGTGAAAATGTAAGGCCCGGAACTTTGAAACTTATATGAAGCATCATCTAATGTTCCTTTATTTAGATTGTTCAAATTTAAAACTCAAGGCCTAAAATTATGGCCCTTGGTTTCATATTAGTCCCAATCTGAAGCTTACTTATTTTTACATAGAAATACAGTGTATGCATATGTCTATAGTAACCAGGTGAGCGATTTAGGGCCATCATGGCCCTCTTTTTTATAATGGCATAATTATGTACACCAGATCTTTTAGAGTCCAATTTATTACAATGTCATAAGCGAACAGAATGGTGCCTTATCAGACGGCTCCTACAGGAGACGACAAACACTTGGAAACTTGTTAATATGAGAGATACGATTAATGTTGAGGTGTACCTATTCATTACTCAATATATGACTTTTAATGACTTTTGTTACAGGTGTACAACAGTACCTCATTGAGATATACCAGACCAAGTGTTTGTGGGAAAATCCGATGACAACTGACCAACAGTGTATTCCTGATATATATGTGCCACCTGCAGCAAAACTAATGAGGGAGAAAGACGAACATGGTGGATTGGAAGAGGTGAAAAATGTACAGTCGCAGCCGTTTCGTCCAAGTTATCAACAGGTCTTCTCTTCCCGGTCAGGGCCATGTACAAATGTATACATAACAGGAGATGCTGGAACTGGAAAAACTACATTCTGTAACCAACTGGCTCTCACCTGGTGCAAAGCAATGCAGAATGTCCGTGACAGGGCAGTTTCAGCAGATATGACAATTCTGTCACAATTTAAATTCTTGTTTTACATTAATCTGAGAGACACTGAGGCAATCTATCATATTGAAGAAATGCTTGAAAAGTTTATGAAAAATGCTCCACTATCTGTAGACATATCCAACTTACTGAAAACCGAGAAATGTTTGATTGTTCTTGATGGTTTGGATGAATGGTCTAGTCCAGATGAGACAAAATGCCAAGGTGTGAATGAACACATACCAGGCAGAAACATAATGAATAAGAACTGTGTCTTTCTTACTACAACAAGAAATTGGAAGTATGATGTTAGTGATCTGAAAACAAAAGATGTAGATAAATACATAGAGTTGTGTGGCATTGGTAAGAAATCCTCAAAAGAACTGGCTCAGAAATTGGTTGATTATCTAGACAAAAAATCCAAAAAACCAACAAAAACAAATATTGGTACCTTTAATAGCGAAATACGCCAGAAAAAGCTGTCCGACCTTATAACTGTGCCAGTTCTTTTGATACAGTTGGTAACTCTGTGGTATTGTGGCAAAGACTTTGGTAACTCACAATTACAGTTGTACTGTAGTATGCTAGATCTGCTGTTTGAACGGTCTAAGAAAAGAATGTCTGAAAAACAATCACAAAGTACATGTACAGCTGCTAATAAACAGGAAATGCTGCTTCCAGAATGTTTCAGTACAAAAGATTGCTGCCAGAGTCACACAGGGTTACTACTGTGCTTATCAAAGTTGGCATATAAATCTCTGTTTAACAAACAAAGAGAAGAAGTCTTGGTCTTCAAAAGTTCGAAACTTTATATTTTTGGAATTTCTCCATCAGATATCAACCTTTGTTTACAGTGTGGCATATTATCTCAAAATAAGGATTTTGGTAATTATACAGGAAAATATAAAAAGTTCTCATTTTTGCACAAAAAAATGCAAGAATTTCTCGCAGCAGTACATATAGTAACTGTCGAGCCTGTTGAAAATACCTTAGAATGTCTCAGAGAATTCTGTAGTTCAATAGATATAATGATAGAAATGTCTCAAGTTTGGCTGTTTGTGTCTGGGATGAGTCCCGACACGATGAGACAGTTGTTGAAACACTTCCCTAATGTTATTAATGCTGACAAACGAGTACAAAACTACAGACAGAGTTTAGGTCGTGACTGGTCTGGAGAACGTTTGATACAAGACATACAGACATTTGTGGCCGACTGTGTAATTGAAGGTCAAAATAATGGCCACACATACGAAAACATCGGTTTAGAGGATTTGTATATTAGCAAACACACTTTTAGACATGTAGAACGCTTGTTGCCAAGCAACAGAGTGTCTGGGTTAGAGACTATCTACTGCCGCACTATTAGCCATGTAGCACGTGCGTTGCTAGGCAACGTGACGTCATGTATAAAGTCCGTGTACATAACCGACATTGACGTCATGACAGTTGACCAGTTAAGACGTATAACTGGTCTCTTACTACACAGCCAGGCAGTGCAGAAACTGTACCTGGAGGACCCCAGGTCACGTATTGCCAGAGAGACGTTGACAACATTCTTACGAAACTGCAGGAACAAGTTGACCAGTTTACACTTGGTCAGTGTGACACTAACAGAGAGTGGAGTGACTTCAATATGTCGCAGTATCAGCGAGCGTTTAATGGCGATTAGGCTGCATCAGGTTACACTGACTCATGTAGATAAAGTAAAACTGTTGAACGCGTTATCACAGTCAGCCTCCATTAGACAGTTAGACCTGTGGTTAGACTGTACAGACCATGGCTACCAGTGTAGACCTCGTATAGACGTGTCTACTATGACACAGTTACAGACACTTTGGCTGTTGTTCATGTGTGTAGATAATCTACCGACCGTGACACAATGTATGGAGCGGGTTCTCCTGTACGATGTTACTTTATCAATGGCGACTCTGTGTGAGTTTGTACGGAACATTTCACAGACAAAACGACACGTAGAGGTAGCACTACACTGGGTAACAGTTAGAGAGGAGAGTGAGGACCGTGTAGACCTGGAGACTTTCCTCCGTGGTTGTCCCGGTCTGACAGTGACAGACTACGAGTATGATTACATTGACAACACATGGACGATAGAGTTCCACACAAACGAACAATAAAGTGAAATGTTTGGTCAAACACAAAACTTGTCAGCGTCCATTTTACTGTGTAGAACGTTGACTATCTGATGAGACAAGTTTCAATTCGAAGTTCAAAAGAAAGTTATTTTTCATCTCTCAACTGCCTTTTATCATATTTTAAACATCTAAGAATCATTTAAACATTCAACTGTCAGTATTTGTTTTATTATTTAGAACATTTTCTGTCTAATAAAACAACTTTTAGTTCAAAATTCAAGAAAAAGTTGGTTTTCATCTCCGAGCGGCCATTACTTTTTGTCTTTTAAACCACTTAAAATTAACCAAACACCTAACTATGAGTACTTATTTTCTTAGTTGGAACATTTCCAGTCGGATTATGCAAGTTTTAAATCAAAATTCCGAAAAAAATACTTTTTCATCTCCTTGGGGTGGCGCGTGCAATAATTCCATTGTGAAAATCTTATTTTCAGCCGTAAAACTCGAAATAATTGTTCAAACACCCAACAATGAGTATTTGTTTTCTTAGTTGGAACATTTCCAGTCTGATGGTGCAGGTTTTATATAAAAATTCAGAAAAAAATGCTTTTTCATCTCTCGGCAGCTTTTTCTATTAAATATTGAAGTCAACTGTAGATTGGTTGAATGTCAGCCATTACTCTAAATGACAGTTGTGTACCTGCCGCTCATTAAGACACAACACCACGTTTAGAATTTGATCAGTGGACTTAATTATCAGTCTGCACAAACGTTTGATGGATATTTATTTCATTGTGTGTCTAATAAAAGAGTAAAATTCTCTAAAGCACTGCCAAAGTGCCAAATCCTGGGTATTAAAGCCAGGAAATAGCTGAATGCAGATCAGACGTTTTGCAGAGAACTTCCATGGGACCTTTATGCAGTCTATCATTCTGGATAAAGCTACCGCCTGTTTGAGCCCTTTCTCTGATTCATACCTATTTAAAAATCTCTTCGCCCATGAATATTCATCCAAGGAATCAATAAAATTAAAAAGAACATTTTTTCACTGATGTGGAAACTGCGTGATTCGATCTTTAAATTTCCATAAGCAAACAGCAAACCCTGATCAGACGGCTCCTATAAGAGCCGAGTGATCTGTATAGGAGCCGTCTGATCTGGGTCTACTCTGTTTGCAAGTGCATAAAAAAGCGTTATGAATAATAAGGAAAGAGTTAAATAGCCTACATTCAATACACTCGTTTTATATAACGTTATCGCTTTAGAGAGGGTCTACTGTATGTAAGCTACATGTACATGTATGTTTAAATTGATGTTTGAAGTAAATAAATTTTAAACTGTTGTTGCTGGTCTTTCTTTTTTAATTCCTTTTTAGATCACATGGCACAACGTGCCACGACGAGTTTTAGCTCACATGGCACACTATGGCAAGATTCGTCCTGTGTTCGTCGTTAAACATCGTCCGTTATTAATGCATGACCTCTCATCACGACCCAAACCGTTAAGATTTTGGTTTTATATTTTTACGTGTTTTCGTAAAGCAGCAACTATAGAGCGGCTCTCTGTAAGTTCTGATTAAAGAACTACTTTCCGTTAGACTATGGCACTTGCAAGTTTCAAGTCTCCGTAAGCATTTTCGAAGGATCAGATATATATGAATTGTGCAGGAAGATTCAACGTGAACACTGATCAAGGTCTACATTGCTAGTAATATACTAACCCACCATATGTGAATTGCACGGAGGGCAGTTTCAAACTCAACATAGTGACCCTAGTGCGTAGAAATCCAGCTTCAATTATGAAACCAGAATGCCACCCAGTTTGGATCCTGATGAGATAACGAGTCACTCGGCGCCGTATCTAGTTCTGAACGGTTTACATATACCCTATATGAACGGCTTAGTAATACAGTAAAAACACATTAAACTGGAATTTTAATAAAGGTTTTAAATATTTGTAGGGCGTTCGCTGCTTAAGGCATAGTTAAGGGCACGCAGAAAGCTTCATACTCTTTCTGCATAATTTTCACATTGCATTAAACTGCCACCTGTCTTAACCCTTTCACTGCTAAATTATGTCTGCTAACTTTGTCGTCTATTACAAATTTTCATTTTTTTGATTTTCTTCATTTTTATTTCAAAAACATAGTAACAGTTACTCAGCGTCTCATCTGGATCCAAACTGTTTGCTTATGTAATCACATATACGGCACTGGCAGCGAAAGGGTTAAAGACGGGCATTGATACTAATTTGGTTTAGAGGGGTCTCACTGTATTATTACCAATTCGAACTATGTAACGTGCTAACACCAAGAGTTGCAAGTGCAGTATTACTACCCATGACATCTGTCTGATTTTCTCCCTGCATGCATTAAGGTACAGTAAAACCCCGCTAATACGACCACCTAAAAGAGGTATAATTCTGGGTGCTAGATGCAGGTTGTAGCTTAATGCAGGACAAAAGTAATGCAGAACGCTCCTAGAGGAGCTTTCTGCATTACTTTTGTCCTGCATTAAGCAACCACCTGCTTATAAAGACACCCATGTTTATTCCTTAAGTGGTCGCATTAGCGGGGGTTTTACTGTAGTTCGCGCTCTTGCTCCGCAAGAATCAAAGTTTATCCAATTATTATCATATTTGGTGCAGGTATACAGAAAGTTACCGCTGACACGACTGCGACATTCATTTTAAATTTGACGTCGGTTGCCTAGCAATATCTGACATCAAAAGCGCCCTCTAGTGTCATCTAAGCAATTCACATGTGTTTGCGTATTTCTTTATTTATTTACAAGTGCCGTTGTGTATTTCAATGATTCGAAAACTTTTTTGAAGAAGAAGAATAGTTCTTCAACATGATATGCGATATATGTTTTACAAGCGTAACACTTTTGTTAAGTCGGGAGTTGAAAGTTGGGAAACCCATTTTACCGCATTCTGATATTTAATGTTTTCGTCATTTTCGTGGAATTCCAAAAATACTAGACGGTGAAAGTTTATAAAAAATTATATGTCATACACTCTTCATTTCTTAACAGGAACAAGTAAAAAAATCAATACCTATTCGAGTTCATATTCTCGCTACGAGTGATTTTGCTAGGTGATCTCGCCATCATACTCGACGTCAAGGCGACGTTGAAATAATAATTATATAAAACTGTTCCAGATCTTATTTATATTATATATGCTCATTGCTCTTCTTATTACACTATTTTTTCATGGAAATATCAGTATGACTTGAAGTTGTAGTTTTAATATTCCTGAAAACTAATTGTCTTTCATCAGAAAAAAAAACTTTTTCCTTCTATTAATAACAAATAGAGCAAACCCATATCAGACACTTCTGATTAGGGACTTCTCATTTAGTTTAAAAATATATTTTAAAAAAGAGTACTGTACACATATAATTGATAACTATTATTTAATATGCCTTTTTAATATGTTCTTTATTTGTTTAGAGTTGTCATATTGTATGAAATGTAATTATTTTGAGGGCGGGGTAGATTAGTCTTTTGACTAACCGAGCTACCCTCTTAAAATAAAGTGTTTCATTCTTTCATTGACACATGGCGCAAATGGTACGGGTCCATGTTGGAAACTTCCCACAGAAGTTTCTTGCTTGGTTCAGTTCTATTTGAAACTTTGTTTATGTAGTTTGTATAATTATGCTGATTTCATTTTGCGTTATTTAAATGGTTTAGCGTAATATCTGCATTGGACACATTGTTTATTATGGTCTGTGATTTTTGCATATACGTGTATGAAATGTACTGATTAACAAGGCCCCGGAGTACCTAATGAGCTAACCGCATTAAATGAAGTATTTTAGAATGCATTCATTAATTTAGATTAATTGGGTTACTTTCAAGTCTTTCATTCATTCATTCATTAATTCAATTTGTTATAAACCTTGTGCATATAGTTTGGATCCAGATGAGACTCAACGTCTCACCAGGTTCAATTAGTTTACACTCTAACTGCATATTTCTAATTTTGAAGAAGATAACATTTTATTTTAACTAAAACTAAGCAAAAATATTTTTTCGTATTATAGTATTGACAGCGTGGGTAAATGACGTCACAAATATGTGGGTTTGAATATCGCGTGCGTTTATCAACCTGAATCGGGGTCAAATGACAGTTATGCACTTCATTTGGCAACAGTTAAGCTAAATACAGCTTTATATTAACTATTTGGATGCTAGTGGCAAATCAGAACTTCAATGTAGATTAGTCATTATGACTTTTTAGTTTAATCGTATCTTATTGCTTGCTTTTATCTTTACATAATTACAATATTGCATATTCATTATGACTAATTGAGCTTCCCTCATTAGATAAAGTATTACATTCATTCATTCATTCATTCATTCATTCATTCATTCATTCATTCATTCATACATACATACATACATACATTCATTCATTCATTCATTCATTCATTCATTTATTCATTCATTCGTTCTTTATCCATTCATTCATTCATTCATTCTTCCGTCAGAAGATATGGCCGAATTTAAAAGAATAAGAAGTAGATCTAAAACAAATTTAAAAATCTGCTGTGAAAATACGTAAGAAAATCAATACAATCAATTGATATATATACGGTGTCAAATGTTTTACTGCCAAATATTTACATTACAACGCAAAATGTAAAAACGACGCACAATATAATACATGTGATTATTACAAAATGTGCTGATTCATTACATTATGCTGGAAAATTGTTAACGCAAAATGTAATAACGACGCAAAATGTAATAATTATTGAAACGGGTCTGATTCATGAATTCCATACACGACTATATTCGCGACTTTCGAAAAGAAATGCATATACATGTACACATAAAATAAACCTCTTCCAGGGGCGTAGCTTGACTTTAACAAATGTGTGGGCACGACTTTAGTACTCTATGAAGGCGACCTCTTAAATCCAGAAATGGAAGGAGAACGTCGGATATCTGTACTATTTCATTTTTGTCGTACCCTTTATTACTTTTCTACAGTTACTCTGTTTGCAGCTCAATCATTGAGTACACTAGCGATAGGTGGATACAGTATGTTCAATTAAATGTTGTTGTTTTTTTGTTATACATGCACTTTACCACTGTATTTGCTGTCGCGGTTGTTGTAGATTAGTCGGAGAGGGGATACGTTTATTTACACTGTTTGTCTTTTAGGATGGGGATGGAATAAGGGTGAGGTTGGGCGCCCATAAACCGGTTTAAACCCCCGGTGACTTTTGTCACTGACCGTTCCAAGGCGATACTTCCATCTTCCTCCTATTGTATGTTTGTTTTGTCTTTGTGCGTCTCTTGTTGTTTTTTCTACCCATGTACATTTGCTGTTTCCTTGTGTTCTGTTCGGGCGAGTGTTTGTTCTGTATGTGGTATTTCCTGCATGACTCATTTTTGTACTTTGGGTAGGGGGGTCCAGGGGCATGCTCCCCCGGAAAAAAAATTGAAAATCTAAAATGCTGGAGGCGCATTTTAGGGGGTTCTGGGAAGACATTTATGCAAAATATAAATGATATAAAATGCTTCAAATGTGATAGAATTTACAATTTGGGACAGAAAGATGTTGGGTAATTTTGACAGAAAAAACATAGTTGTAGATTTATATATAGATTTTCTTTCAGTCAATTAGGCGATTTTTGGAATATATTCGTAGTATTTTACCTATTGAAAAACTCGCTATTTAAAGCTTATAATTTACTGAACTTAAATTTTCGAAACAGGTTGATCTAGCACCTCTTAATTAAGCTCTGGGATTTCAGGCTAAATTGTAGATAGTGTGAACCCAGATCAATAGCTTTTTATGCCCCAAAGCTAGGCTTTGGCGGCATATAGTGATCGCACCGTGCGTGTGTGTGTGGGTGAATGTGTGTGTGGGGGGGGGGGTGTACCTTTTGTCCGGAGTATATTTCCTTTGTCACATCAGCTATGGATACCAAATTTGGTGTGTGAGTTCATCTTGGGATGGGGGAGTGTCGCGTACTATTTTCATGTCACTGTGACCTTGACCTTGACCTTTGACCTTGATTTTACAAAAAGCTTGTCCGGAGCATATCTCCTTTACCTTACCAGCTACAGATTCCAAATTTGGTGTGTGAGTTAATCTTGGGATGGCTGAGTGTCGCGTACCATTTCCAGGTCACTATGACCTTGACCTTGACCTTTGACCTCGATTTTAAAACAAGCTTATACCTTACCAGCTACAAAAAGCTTGTCCGGAGTATATCTCCTATACCTTACCAGCTAAGGATTCCAAATTTGGTGTGTGAGTTCATCTTGGGATGGAGGAGTGTCGCATACCATTTTCAGATCACTGTGACCTTGACCATGACCTTTGACCGATTTAACAAAAAGCTTGTCCGGAGCATATCTCCTTTACCTTACCAGCTACAGATTACAAATTTGGTGTGTGAGTTAATCTTGGGATGGCTGAGTGTCGCGTACCATTTCCAGGTCACTATGACCTTGACCTTGACCTTTGACCTCGATTTTAAAAAAAGCTTATACCTTACCAGCTGCAAAATGCTTGTCCTGCGCATATCTCCTTTACCTTACCAGCTACAAATTCCAAATTTGGTGTGTGAGTTCATCTTGGAATGGCGGAGTGTAGCTTTCCATTTCCAGGTCACTGTGACCTTAACCTTGACCTTTGATCTCGATTTTAGAAAAGGCTTATACCTTACCAGCCACAAAAAACTTCCGGAGTATATCTGCTATTCCTTACCAGCTAAGGATTCCAAATTTGGTGTGTGAGTTCATCTTGGGATGGAGGAGTGTCGCGTACCATTTTCAGATCACTGTGACCTTGACCATGACCTTTGACCGATTTTACAAAAAGCTTGTCCGGAGCATATCTCCTTTACCTTACCAGCTACAGATTCCAAATTTGGTGTGTGAGTTCATCTTGGGATGGCGGAGTGTCATGTACCATTTCCAGGTCACTGTGACCTTGACCTTGACCAAATTTGGTGTGTGAGTTCATCTTGGGATGGGGGGAGTGTCGCGTACCATTTTCAGATCACTGTGACCTTGACCATGACCTTTGACCGATTTTACAAAAAGCTTGTCCGGAGCATATCTCCTTTACCTTACCAACTACAGATTCCAAATTTGGTGTGTGAGTTCATCTTGGGACGGCGTAGTGTCGCGTACCATTTCCAGGTCACTATGACCTTGACCTTGACCTTTGACCTCGATTTTAAAAAAAAAGCTTATACCTTACCAGCTTTAAAATCTTGTTCGGAGTATATCAACTATACCTTACCAGCTAAGGATTCCAAATTTGGTGTGTGAGTTCATATTGGGATGGAGGAGTGTCGTGTACCATTTTCAGATCACTGTGACCTTGACCTTGACCTTTGACCGATTTTACAAAAAGCTTGTCCAGAGCATATCTCCTATACCTTACCAGCTACGGATCCAAAATTTGGTATGTGAGTTCATCTTGGGATGACGGAGTGTCGCGTACCATTTCCAGGTCACTATGACCTTGACCTTTGACTTCGATTATACAAAAAGCTTATACCTTACCAGCTGCAAAAAGCTTTCCGGAGTATATCTCCTATACTTTACCAGCTACGGATTCCAAATTTGGTGTCTGAGTTCATCTTGGGATGGAGGAATGTCGCGTACCATTTTCAGGTCACTGTGACCTTGACCTTGACCTTCGAGCTCGATTTTACAAAAAAAATTGTCCAGAGAATATCTCCTATACCTTACCAGCTACGGATTCCATTTGGTGTGTGACTTTATCTTGGGATGGCGGTGTGTCGCGTACCATTTTCAGGTCACTGTGACCTTGACCTTTGACCTAGACTTTACACAAAGCTTGTCCGGAGCATTTCTTCTATACCTTACCAGCTACGGATTCCAAATTTGGTTTGTGAGTTCATCTTGGGATGGCGGAGAGTCGTGTACCATTTTCAGATCACTGACCTTGACCCTGACCTTTGACCTCAGTTTTACAGTCTGGAGCATATCTCCTATACCTTACCAGATACAGAAAGCATGTCCAGAGCATATCTCCGATACCTTAAACGTTGACAATCAACCCAGGGTCCTTTTTAACGTTGAGAATGACCCTTTTGACACTTGGCTCTTTTCTTAGCTATCATAATCGTCAAAGGTTCTGTTTCTTATGTTAAGAACTGACTCCTGTGTCATTTTTAGCTCACCAGAGCACAAAGTGCTCAGGGTGAGCTATTGTGATCGCCCGTTGTCCGTCGTCCGTCGGCGTGCGTCGTGCGTCGTTTGTCATTCGTCGTCAACAATTTGAACCTTTAAAAATCTTCTTCTCTGAATCTACAGGGATCTCAACTTTCATCTTTGGCACATAGCATCATATTCAGGTCCTCTACAAAAGTTATATAAATTATGTCCCTGGGGTCAAAATTGACCCCGCCCCAGGGGTGCCTTGTTTTCAATAGAAACATATAGTAAAACTTTAAAAATCTTCTCCTCTGAAACCAGAAGCTTCTCAGCTTTCATAATTGGCACATAGCATCATGTTCAGGTCCTCTACAAAAGTTATATAAATTATGGCCCTGGGGTCAAAATTGGCCCCGCCCCATGGGGTGGGCAGTTTTCTATAGAATCATATAGTGCAAACTTTGAAAATCTTCTTCTCTGAAACTGGAAGGCTCTCAGCTTTCATATTTGGCACATAGCATCATGTTCAGGTCCTCTACAAAAGTTATATAAATTATGTCCCCTGGGTCAAAATTGGCCCCGCCCCAGGGGTGGGCAGCTTTCAATAGAAACAAATAGTGAAATCTTTGAAAATCTTCTCCTCTGAAACTCGAAGGTTCTCAGCTTTCATATTTGGCACATAGCATCATGTTCAGGTCCTCTACAAAAGTTATATTATTTATGGCCCCGGGGTCAAAATTGGCCCCGCCCCAGGGGTGGGCAGTTTTCAATAGAAACAAATAGTGAAATCTTTGAAAATCTTCTTCTCTGAAACTGGAAGGCTCTCAGCTTTCATATTTGACACAGAGCATCATGATCAGGTCCCCTACAAAAGTTATATAAATTATGACCCTGGGGTCAAAATTGGCCCTGCCACAGGGGTAGTAGACAGTTTTCAATAGAAACATATTGAGAAAACTTTGAAAATCTTCTTCTCTGAAACTGGAAGGTTAATATCAGCTCTCATATTTGGCTCATAGCATCGTGTTCAGGTCCCCTACAAGTTTTTCTAAATTAATTCCCTGGGGTCAAAATTGGCCAGCCCCAGGGTTGGCTAGTTCTCTATAGAAACATATAGTGAAAACTTTGAAAATCTTCTCCTCTGATTGTCTGGTGAGCGCTTCAGGGCCATTCTGGCCCTCTTGTTAACAGCATTAAAATTTCATGTTACACATGCATTACATTGTATTGTTTTTCCGCCAAAATGCATTTCGGTGTCAAACACTTTGGGGGCATTTGTCACCCGTGACGACTCTCTTGTTTAAAAATTGTTATATTCCGACAGAGTTTTTCTACTGAAACTTGTAACACAACACTCTTAAGCACATTTTGATGTATGTGTAGCACATGTCTGTTTGACGTGCCAGGCGCGTAGGCAAGTTTTGGAGATTTGGGTCGCGAAGGATATTAGCAAACTTGTTATTTTACCAACAAAACGTCATTCTGATTTTCAATGTCCTGCGTGGCTAAGAAACTAAATCTGGTATAAATGAACTATTGTTGAATCAAACAAACATAAGAAACGACGAGTATACATTTATAAAATGTAATAACAAAAACTCTGCATTTTTAGCTCACCAGAGCACAAAGTGCTCAGGGTGAGCTTTTGTGATTGCTTGATGTCCGTCGTCCGTCGGCGTGCGTTGTCCATCTTGCGTCGTGCGTCGTCAGTCGTCAACAATTCGAACCTTCAAAAATCTTCTCCTCTGAATCTACAGGGTTCTCAGCTTTCATCTTTGGCACATAGTATCATCTTTAGGTCCTCTACAAAAGTTATATAAATTATGGCCCTGGGGTCAAAATTGGCCCCGCCCCAGGGGTTCCATGTTTTCAATAGAAACATATAGTAAAACTTTGAAAATCTTCTCCTCTGAAACCAGAAGGCTCTCAGCTTTCATATTTGGCACATAGCATCATATTCAGGTCCTCTACAAAAGTTATATAAATTATGCCCCTGGGGTCAAAAATGGCCCCGCCCCAGGGGTGGGCAGTTTTCTATAGAAACAAATAGTGAAATCTTTGAATTTTTTCTTCTCTAAAACTGGAAGGCTCTCAGCTTTCATATTTGGCACATAGCATCATGTTCAGGTCCACTACAAAAGTTATATAAATTATGGCCCTAGGGTCAAAATTGGCCCCGCCCCAGGGTGGGCAGTTTTCAATAGAAACAAATAGTGAAATCTTGAATATCTTCTTCTTGGAAACTGGGTGGTTCTCAGCCTTCATACTTTGCACATAGCATTATGTTCAGGTCCTCTACAAAAGTTATATAAATTATGCCCCAGGGGTAAAAATTGGCCCTGCCCCAGGGGTAGCCAATTTTCAACAGAAACATATAGTGAAAACTTTGAAAATCTTTTTCTCTGATATTGGAAGGTTCTCAGGTTTCATATTTGGCACATAGCACCATGTCCAGGTCCTCTACAAAAGTTATATAAATTGTGCCTTTTGTGTCAAAATTAGCCCAGTCCCAGGGCAGGCTAGTTTCCTAAAGAAACATATAGTTAAAACTTTGAAAAAGTTCTCCTCTGATTGTCTGGTGAGCGCTTCAGGGCCATTCTGGCCCTCTTGTTAATAGAAAACATAATAATTAATGCATGTTATGGCAGTATGCATGTATTAAGCCTTCACCTGCTAGACATAAACTGTAAAATGCACACAGTTAAGATATAGATGAGATGCCGCGAGTAGGAGCGTGTAGGAGTGTGTAGGAGTGTGTAGGAGTGTGTAGGAGCTCATCAGGGCATGAACATGACCAGTGTCTTGATGCCACTGTTCTATCGACATCTAAATTTATATACATTGTATTCTGGGTTTTTTCCAAAAATACATGTAAAAGCTGAAATCTTCCGTCCTTATCTCACATTATGCAGTCAAAGTTTTTGATAGAGAAAGACATTTTTACCTGATTGGAAATGATAAGAAAGGCACGAGTTCCGTGCCTCATTAAGGATGCAAAGGTTTGTGTTTTCATCTGTAATGCTGAAGTTGGGATCTCCAATATCAGGATATATACATGTATAGATATGTATTACTATACACGCCTAAAAAACATGTCAGAGCCGGGATACAATAGATCTAGGAGGCGACATTGTGTAATTTGCTGATAATTTTCTTTGACCCATTGATTTATTATGAGTCTTTATGACTGAAAACGACTGGTAGGCTATACATCTATTTAACTAAAATAGTAGATCTAGAAAGATTTACAAATCATTCTTCTTATTTGCCTGGAAGTTCAGAACTTGATGGTGTCCTTGGTCCAGTATAAGGGCTTCAAACATAAATCCTTATCCCACTTAGTCGTCATTTTTATTACATTTTCGGCATTTTTAGCCTTTTTTATTTATCGAATTCTGAAAAAAAGTGTAGGCCCGTGCCTTTGTGCCTAATAGGAAGCTACGCCACTGGCAATACACTGAAAAAGCAATGCATATATAAACATCGTGAAATAATTAATGAACCATGTCAGTCACATCAATATCAAGGATGACACAAAAAAGAGAATATGGTCTCTTACTTCCATTGCGGTCTTTGATAGTTGATAATGCGGCAACCAATTGTGCATTTCTTATGTTCAAAGGCAAATTATTCCAAATACTATACTGAGGGATAAAAGTTAATTCCACGTCGTGTTGTTACATTTATATCAAATTAAATGTATTATATGTGGACCCTAATCAAACTGTTTCTTCAGTCCAGGGTTTGATCTTGGGCTATGCATTCGGGATTTATGGCATTATTAAGTCAAGCTATAAGTAGAGTGATCTCTTCTAATCAAGCTGTAAGAAGGATGAGCTCTCCTAATTAAGCTGTAAGAAGGGTGAGCTCTCCTAATTAAGCTGTAAGAAGGGTGAGCTCTCCTAATCAAGTTGTATGTAGGGTGGTCTCTCCTAATAAAGTTGTACGTAGTGTGATCTCTCCTATCAAGCTGTAAGTAGGGTATCTTAGATAATCAAACTTTAAGTAGGATGATGTATCTAGACATGTTTAACTTGTATAAATTTTGACACCCATTTTCAATCAATAAGGTATATTAAATTGATTTATTCCACGTCATCAAAAAGTTCAGATCCTGATGTGGGTTTGGGCTTTACTTCTTATGTAGAGCAAAAAAAATATGCGTATATATATATATACGAACGGTAAATTATATATGGACAGTTTTTACAAGAAATGCGAGTCTTCTGGTGATGTAGACACAGACTAACGGTGACATATATGGAGTTTTACCAGAAATGCGTTTCTTAGAGTGATGTAGACCAACACTAACGGTTACATGTATATGAATTCGGAAGGGAGGTGATCTAGTTTTACAAGAAATGCCTGTTTTAGGCCCACGCTATGAGCTATATATGGTCTATTACAATGGGTACATTCATAATTATAGTGGGGGAATTTATTAGAGTGGATACATTTATTAGAGTTTGGCATTTATTAAAGTGGGGGAATTTGTTGCGGGGATACATTTATTATAGCGTGGCATTTATTAGAGTGGGACATTTGTTAGAATGGGGGAATTTTTCAGTGGGGACATATAGTGGGGTATTTATTATTGGGGGGTGCATTTCTTAGAGCGGGGCATTTATTAGAGTGTGGGTATAATGGCCATTTATCAGAGTGGTGGATTTATTAGAGTGGGGCATTGCTCGTAGTGGGGGCATTGATCATAGTGGGGGCATTTATCATAGTTGGGGCATTGATCATAGTGGGTGTATTTCTCATAGTGGGGGCATTTATCAGAGTGGGGGCATTTATCATAATGGGGGCATTTATCATAGTGGGGGCATTTATCATAGTGGGGTATTTATCATAGTGGGGCATTGATCATAGTGTGGGAATTTATCATAGGGGGCATTTATCAGAGTGTGGGCATTTATCAGAGTGGGGCATTTATCATAGTAGGGTTATTTATCAGAGTGGGGGAATTTATCAGAGTGGGGCATTGATCAGAGAGGCGGAATTTATCAGAGTGGGGGCATTTATCAGAGTGGGGGCATTTATCAGTGGGGCATTGATCAGAGTTGGACATTTATTAGAGTGGGAGAATTTGTCAGAGTGTGGGCATTTATTAGAGTGAGGGAATCTATCAGAGTGGGGGCATTTATTAGTGTGGGGATCTATCAGAGTGTGGGCATTTATTAGTGTGGGAATGTATCAGAGGGTGGGCATGTGTGGGCATTTATCAGAGTGTGGGCATTTATTAGTGTGGGAATGTATCAGAGGGTGGGCATGTGTGGGCATTTATCAGAGTGTGTGCATTTATTAGTGTGGGAATGTATCAGAGGGTGGGCATGTGGGGGCATTTATCAGAGTGGGGGCATTTATCAGTGGGGCATTGATCAGAGTTGGACATTTATTAGAGTGGGAGAATTTGTCAGAGTGTGGGCATTTATTAGAGTGAGGGAATCTATCAGAGTGGGGGCATTTATTAGTGTGGGAATCTATCAGAGTGTGGGCATTTATTAGTGTGGGAATCTATCAGAGGGTGGGTATGTGTGGGCATTTATCAGAGTGTGGCAGAATATAATGTATCCCTTATCTATGGTTCATTAACTGTCCTGTTACAAATGCAAGGGAGTTGTATTGTTTTGAAACCATTGTGATAAATGGAGCATGAATTGTTCCTATGGGGCCTATCTATCAGAATGGTTTCAGACGTCAAAAGGCACCAATATGAGGGAATGGGTTAACTGTTATCATAACAAAACTTTGCGGCGTGTACAGCTAACGGGTTAGCAGCTTCCGCTTCATTCAAGCTTTCAAGAAAACTAAATACAGAATGTCAAACAGCTTGGATCCTGATCAGATGCCGATCTGGATCTAAACTAATTGCAAACCAAAGTCAAGTATGATGTGTACGTGAATCCATTATAACATTATTAAATAGTTTGAATCCAGAAGCCAAGTCATTCAATACCAAATCAAAATCAAAACTGTTTAAAACCTTTTTTGTTTAAGAGAAATGACAGGAAAAACAATGTTCATACTAGCAGCGAAGCATACGAAATATTTTCAATACTTTAGCCTATGTATACCCCCGCCGGACCAAGTCCTTCGGACGAGACTGGGCATCTAAAAGAACCAGCGAAACTCAGTTGATAACAAGAGTAGGGCATCGCGCCCGGGTTTCTCTGTATCCTCTCCCCTCTCTCTGGGGCGTCCAATTAGCCCATAGTAAGCAGAAACGGACGTTAATCAACACAAACAAACAAACAAACTTTAGCCTATAAAAGATTGAACTGGTGAACTTGCAATTTAAACCTTGTATGACTGGATCACTTCATGAATAATTATCATATTTTATTTAACTCATTCTCTCCTAGTCTTTTTTAGACCCAACCTCTTTGAACAAATCTACCGAAAAGGAGCATTAACTATAGACTATACCAAAAGGATAATTTTAGAGCTGTGTAGTCTTGAAATCATTTTGATAAATAGAGCATTTGCTCATATGGAGCAAATACTGTATTTATCACAATGGTTTTAAAATGTGAATTTCACGGAGGACCCAGCCTCATTGAACAAATCTACCGAAAAGGAGCATTATACCAAAAGGATAGTTTTAGAGCTGTGTAGTTTTGAAATCATTGTGATAAATAAAGCATTTGCTCCTATCACAATGGTTCTAAAATGTGAATTTCACGGGGCCGGGGGGGGGGGGGGGGGGTTAATGTATTTTAAAAGGAACATATAAATTTTATTTTTCCATAGAGGTATGAATAATATAACTAGTGAATGTAAGAAAGAAAACAAAACAATATTGACAAATCATTGGTTTATTTTCAACATTAAATACCAATTCATATAACTGCAGTAAATACAAAGTAGTACAGGCAAGGTGTGGCCTAATTTGTTTTGCATGGGGGTATGAAACAAATTCAACCAATCACAGCTCACCAAAAGTAACAAAAACAAACAAACAATAATTAATTATAAGGTAAATATTTTAAAGGGAATTTTGTTGGCTCAGACAAAAACTATAGGATCAGATTTATATAGTTTCATAAGCAAACACAGCAGACCCTTATCAGGTGGCTCCTACAGGAGCTGTCGGGTCTGGATCTACTCTGTTTGCAAATGTGTGAAAAGGATTTTGAATGAAGGAAAGAGTGAAAACAGTAAATATGCACAAAATTATTCTATATACGAGTAAAAAGGAATGTTCTCTATCATTTAACTCTTGACACACACCGTGCTGTGTGCTAAACATTGTAATCACTCAAAATATCTTTGTCATGGTGCTGTTCGGGCTGCTGTGTGTTTTGCATGTGGTATTTCCTGCATGACTCATACATGTACATGTACTTTTAACCTATCTTTTCACAAAATACAACCATGGTAACAGAGTTCCTAATTACAAAATAACCTTTTACCAGATAGAGATGTTTTTGTAAACAGAGTAGTCCTATATCAGACAGCTCTGGTCAGGGTAAACTGTGTTTGCTTAACTTTCTCCATATGAAATTATATTATGAATATTTATTAGCTGAATTTTAAAATGTAAACTTTTCAATGATGTCATTGTTTCTTACATGACCGTGTACGTGTACCTCATTTTGATACAAACCATTTCTGAAGTAACAAGTTAACCCGTTACTGCATAAATAGGCATTTCTACCCATTTGCATCCAGAGTAGACCCTGATCAGATGATTCCTATTGAAGCTGTCTGATCAGGATCTGCTCTATTTGCTTATAATTTAGATATGATTCTATACTTTCCACCAGGGCCAAAAATTCCTATATGTTTTATTGTAACAATTTATCCCTGTATGTTTTATTGTAACAATTAATTCCTGTATGTTTTATTGTAACAATTAATTCCTGTATGTTTTATTGTAACAATTAATTCAGCTGATATGCATGATGTCACTTTTATTTACATGAATATTCATGGAGAAAAGGGTTAATTGATAACTAGCTGCTACTAATAAAGAGTTCAATCTCTTTAACTGTGACGGAATGTTTAAATTTGTGTCATTTGATCCATAACTTAGAACCTTAACTCCATACTTCCACCTTTTATACAACTTTACAAAATAATGGAGCAGACCAAGATTAAATAGGTCTGTAAAACATAAACAAACAGTAGGATCTGTCTCATATGGGACTACTCCGTTTGATGGAATGTTTAAAATTGTGTAATTTGGTCCATAGCTTAAAACCTTAACTCCATACTTCCACCTTTTATACAACTTTGCAAATAGAGCAGACCAAGATCAGACAACTGTTTGCTTAACCCTTTTCTCAATAAATACGCATTTCTATGCCTTTGCAAACAGAATATACCCAGATCAGATGGCTCCTGTAGGAGTTGTCTCATCAGCGTCTGTCCTGTTTGTTTGATATAATATAACTCATGCAGGACTCCTTTTGCGAACATAGATTAATCTAACTGTTGTGTGACACTATAAATCGATAACATGTATTGCTTTATTGAAATAGATTTTAAGATCTGAAAACTACATGCAAACAGTAGGAGCTGTCTGATCTGGGTCTAGTCTGTTCGCCAAGGCATAACAATGGAACGATTAATAAATAAATGGTTACCAATCCCAACATTTTTTTCTCTAACCCTTTACTCCATGAATATTCATATCAAGAATAATGACTGTATGAAATTACTTAGCAGAATTATTAAATCATAGCATATAAAAGTATTGTGTACAGCAAAACCTCTCTATAATGGACACTGAATTACATCAAATATTGTGTTAAAGGCAGGTGGCTGCTTAAAGCAAGGTGAATGTAAACAGAACGCTCCAGGAGCAGCCACCTGCCCTAAATACCAACTAATTAACACAATTTAGTGGCCGTTATAGACGTTTTATTGTACTATAGTATGGCGTCATGAACAGGGGAGTTTTTACCTGTGTTTGTAAAATACAATAAGTTGGAATGTTACACATCAGCTTTAAGCATGGAATGTTCAAAATAAAGCATGACTAGATATATGAGAGAATTGGTAGAACCGATGAATTCTCCCAAACTGCAGACACATTTTAAGTATGAACAAAGGGCAATAACTCCTGAATTATGCAAAAGAGAGTGATGGTTCTTGTGCACTGAACTTCTCCTTATCAAAATCAATCTACCTATGAAGTTTCAAGTTGCTCCGGACAAAAGTTCGGATGGACGAAGCTGCAACTATTTGCTCCCCCAAAACCATTGTCTGGGAGCATAAAAAGATGTACAATTATGGTGTTTACCGGTTCTTGTAAAACCCTTTTCCGCCATGAATATTCATGTAAGAAAGAATAAGGTCATGAATCTTAATTGTACAAATTTATTATAATAGCCCATGGACAAAAATTGTTTTAGCCATGACAGAAACTGTATCATAAGGTGTCACTATGAGTGAATGGGTTAAGCATGGAATGTACAAAATAAAAGTATGACCAGATATAATAATGTACAATTAGTGTTTACCGTTATTGTAAAACACATTAAACTGGAATGTTACACCTCAACTTTCACCCTTTCCTCCATGATTCATGTAAGAACTAATGAGGTCATGAATATTAATTAGATTAATTTGTTATAATAGCCCATGGACACAGGCATTTTAGCCATGACAAAAAATTTGTAGAATCATATCTATATTAATCATATGCAAACAGAGCAGACCCTGGTCAGACAGCAGACCCTGGTCAGACAGCAGATCCTGATTAGACAGCAGACCCTGATTAGACAGCAGACCCTGGTCAGACATATCTTATAAGAGCTGTCTGATATGGATCAAACATATCTCATAGGGGAGCTGACCGATATGGATCTACTCTGTTTGCGTATTTATGGAGTGAAGGGTTAAGCCTGGAATGTACAAAAATAATTTCATCTCCTCCAGAAGACTTCTGGTCAAATTCTGCACTATTTGTTGAACATCTACATTTGGACCCTTTCCCTGCAAGAAATATTCATGTAAGAAATAATGGCATCGTGAATATTTATTAGTAGAATTTTCACGCTGGCATATGTAAACAGAAAAGTTTGGCTCAGGCAAAAACTGTAGAATCAGATCTATATTACACCATAAACAAACAGAGCTGACCCTGTTCGGACTGTTCATATGATGTTACAGTTTCTGCCCTAGCCAAACACTATTGTGTTTGTGTGCCATTATAAAAAATAATCTTATTAATATTCATGATGTCATGAATGTCATTTTTTCTCACATGAATATTCATGGAGTAATGGGTTAAACGGTAAATAAACATACAGTAAAACCTCTCTATAACGACCACTAAATTACATCAAGTATTTTGTGTTAAAAACAGAATGCTCCTATAGGAGCATTCTGTTTTACTTTCACCTTGCTTTAAGCAGCCACCTGCCGTAAAAACTAACTAATTAAAAAAATTGAGTATTAGGGCTGTCCCGCATACACATTTAAATGAAACAGCCCTTAGGTTATTTGTATATTTTCTTATGAGGGATGAAGCAGTTCATATACAAAAGAATTAATCTACACACAAAGATTATGAAAGCAGTGTCTACTATTAAAGCAGTACTTTTCTGTATGACAACCAGTACTAAAGCAGGGAGTTTCTGTATGACAACAGTATTAAAGCAGTACTTTTCTGTATGACAACAGTACTAAAGCAGAGAGTTTCTGTATGACAACAGTGCTAAAGCAGGGAGTTTCTGTATGACAACCATTACTAAAGCAGGGAGTTTCTGTATAACAACCACTACTAAAGCAGGGAGTTTCTGTATGACAACAGTGCTAAAGCAGGGAGTTTCTGTATGACAACCACTACTAAAGCAGGGAGTTTCTGTATAACAACCACTACTAAAGCAGGGAGTTTCGGTATAACAACCACTACTAAAGCAGGGAGTTTCTGTATGACAACAGTGCTAAAGCAGAGTGTCTGTATGACAACCACTACTAAAGCAGGGAGTTTCTGTATAACAACCACTACTAAAGCAGAGAGTTTCTGAATAACAACAGTGCTAAAGCAGGGAGTTTCTGAATAATAACAGTGCTAAAGTAGAGTTTCTTCATGACAACAGTGCTAAAGCAGAGTTTCTACATGACAACAGTGCTAAAGCAGAGCTTCTTCATGACAACAGTGCTAAAGCAGAGTTTCTGTATGACAACCACTACTAAAGCAGGGAGTTTCTGTATAACAACCACTACTAAAGCAGAGAGTTTCTGAATAATAACAGTGCTAAAGCAGGGAGTTTCTGAATAACAACGGTGCTAAAGCAGAGTTTCTTCATGACAACAGTGCTAAAGCAGAGTTTCTACATGACAACAGTGCTAAAGCAGAGTTTCTACATGACAACAGTGCTAAAGCAGAGTTTCTACATGACAACAGTGCTAAAGCAGAGTTTCTACATAACAACAGTGCTAAAGCAGAGTTTCTGTATAACAACAGTGCTAAAGCAGAGTTTCTACATGACAACAGTGCTAAAGCAGAGTTTCTACATAACAACAGTGCTAAAGCAGAGTTTCTACATAACAACAGTGCTAAAGCAGAGTTTCTGTATGCTGATAGGAAATATAACAAAAAGATTTATTATAAATTTATAACAAAAACATTGTAAAACAAAACAAACCAACAAGTGTAAAACTGATAAAAAGAATCCTTTTATCTAATGAATATGTCTGCAAGAATTAATCACGTCATGAATATTCATTCATTTTTATGAGGTAAAATTTAATAGGGAATTGTTGGGGCTCAGACAAAATACGTAAGGATTAGATCTATATACATGTACATGTAATTCCATAAACCAACAAAGCAGACACTGATTAGACAGCTCCTATAGACGTTTGATCTGGGTCTACTCTGTTTGCAATTGTTTAAAAAGGTGTTGCTATGAAGTAAAACAAGCCTAACCCACATCACATGTGATTCCTACCATCTGATCAGGGCCTGCTCTGTTTGCTTATGGAATAATAAATATCTCATTCTACATTTTGTGCCATGGCAAAAACATTCCTTTGTTCATTTGCCTTTTTCAAAACTTCATCCAATATGAATAGTCATGATGACATAAATATTCATGAAGGAAAGGGTAAAAATTGAACAAATCAGACCATTGTCCAATCACAGAGCCACAAATCAGACAATTGTCCAATCACAGAGTCATAAATGGGCACATTTCAAATAAAACATTTCTCCTGCAGACCCTACGTTGTGCTTCAAATACAGTCAAACCCATCTAAACCGAACATTCAAATTGGTATGAATGCCATTCTATAATACAGGTGGCAGTTTAGTACAGGGTGAAGGTCATGCAGAAGGTTCATACAGCATTAACCCATTACCTCATAGACTATTTTTAGATCCATTACCTCACAGACTATTTTTAGATCCAACCTGTTTGAATAAATCTCCCAAAAAGGAGAATTTACTAGAGAAATGGAAAAGTTTAGAATTATGTAGTTTTTAAATCATTGTGATAAATAGCGCATTTATCAGGATTGTTTAAAAAAGTGACTTTTACATGATGTCAAATGGCATCAATATGAGGAAATGGGCTCGAGAGAAACATGCCTAAAGTATCTAAATTCTTCTTTAACCCTTTTCTCCATAGGCTATTTTTAGATCAAACCACTTTAAATAATTCTACCAAAAAGGAGCATTAACTAGAGAAAAGGAAATTTTAGAATTGTGTAGTTTGAAACCATAGGAGCAAATTCTCTTTTTATTACAATGATTTCATAAAGTGAATTTTACAGAGACATAGAAAGGTGTATTTGTTGAGGAAAGGGTTAATAGAATTCCGTTAATAGGGGCTTAACTGTCAAATATTTACCCCCAAATCCTATGTTGTGACGATATAGTCATGAATAAAGAGGGTCATGACTCAATTGCACACCTGGTTACCTTAAAAAACAAGAAAATGATAGCTCCCTATTGCTCTCCACATTCGGAGCTGTAATACCATCTTAGGATTATTCAATCAAACAACTCTTGATCAAAGTCTTTCAGAAGTATTAGAGGACATGTCAAGACCCGTAACTGTGAAAAAATTAATCAGAGCAATTATTCCTCTCTTAAAACCATCTTCACATCAAGGTTATTTATCCATGAAGGTTTAAAATAAATACTTCCATTGATGTATAAGGAGCGGATTAGCAATCATTGGTATGTATGGACAAAGCAAAGGCCTGAAACGTTTTCCTGTTCTATATTCCAAATTTCAATACCTGAATATTCGTTGACAAAATAGTTATAACGAAATATGGAAGGTGGAATAATGTAGCCATTTACGAAAGTAAGGAAACAAACCTTTCAAAATCCACTAGCAAATACAGGAGACCATAATCAGACAGCTTCTATAGGATCTGGGTCTACTCTGTTTGCAAATGCATAAAAACACGTTTATATGAGGGAAAGTGTTAAACCTTGTGGGGACATAACATTTCCTTCTAGACTATTTCAAGACCAGTCCTCTTTGAATTTGCATTTACTAGAAGAAAGGAAAATTATAGAATTGTGTATTTTGAAACCATTGTGATAAATAGATCATTTGCTCTATTTATCTCAAGTGTTTCAAGAAGAGACTTTAACATAGGCATCAAAAGGCACCAATATTAGTGAATGGATTTCAAAAAGTGACTTTTACACAGGCTTCAAAAGACGTCAATATGAAGGAATGAGATAATATTAGAGTATCATATATCGCAAGCTCTCTATAACAACCATTATAGATAGGTCTAAGCAAACATCTAATATTAAAGATACTCGTACTTATTCCTTGAGTGGTCTTAGCAATCAACCTTTAATTCCATCAACACACTTATCTTCGCCTTTGCAATCAGACAGGAGCCATATGGTCAGGGTCGGCTCTGTTTGCTTGTGGAATAATATAGATCTGACTTTTACAGTTTCTGCTTTGGCAAAACCTTTTAAGTTTTAATTTGATATTATAGAAATAACTTAATTAATATTCATGATGTGACCATCATCATTTCTTTCATTAATATTTATGGAGTAAAGTTTTAAAGATAGCCATGCTTATTTATTCAGATGTTCTATTTTCTATTTCTTTTCTTCAATGTACAATTTGGCACAATTATTTCCACAACAGTGAGTCTACAGGGTACAGATTCTCTGTTGAATGTTTCCCTCCTATAACCCACTCCTTTCTATGTCCTTTCGTATAACCCATGCCTTTCTGTAAAAATCACTTTTGAAACCATTGTGATAAATAGAGCATTTGCTCCATAGGAGCAAATTCTCTATTTATCACAATGGATTCAAAACTACATAATTCTAAAAAACTTCCTTTTCACTAGTAAATGCTCCTTTTCGGTAAGTTTAATCAAAAGAGGTTGGCTCTAAAAATAGCCTATATGGTAATGGGATAAACTGAGTAGACCCTGATCAGACTACAGATTATCTGTTGAGTGTTGTATAGCCCTTTCCCTCATATAAACACCTTTACAAACTGAGTAGACCCTGATCAGAAGGCTTCTCCAGGGTCTGATACGTTTTCTTAATGTATAACACAGATTATGGCTCTGTATGAGCGAAAATAACATAATTATGTTGCTATACCATTAAAAACAATTAATCTAATTAATATTACTGATATCATTATTTCTTACAAGAATTGTGGATTCTGATGAAACGCCTAGGCAGAGCTACTGATAACGGTGCATACTCAAATACTAAAATCTTCATTTCTCCACCGAACCCTATATTGTGAGCACTTTTTAGAATCGTCTCGAAGGGTTTGGTGGAGCAATGAAGAAGTAACCCCAGACTGTAACGTTAATTTGTCTGGAGCTCTGTCTAGGTACTCTGCACCTCATGTAGCCCCAAACTGCTGCAACAACAAGAGTGAAAAGACGTTTATATGAGGGAGAGAATTAAATTAGCAAATACAAAGAGGAGGCCCAAGATGTCATGGAGGGAGATAGTTGAGAGGGATCGTAGAGAGTGGAGGCTATCGGCCAGTGACCCACATGATAGAGACACCTGGAGTGAACAAGAGTGAGATCTGTCATGTGTGCAACTAGCCAGCTGTCTGGAGAGGGGCCCACTAGTGTAGTATAATGTGGAGGGAGATGCGTGCAGCTAGCCAGCTGTCTGGGGAGGGGCCAACTAGTGTAGTATAATGTGGAGGGAGATGCGTGCAGCTAGCCAGCTGTCTGGAGAGGGGCCCACTAGTGTAGTATAATGTGGAGGGAGATGCGTGCAGCTAGCCAGCTGTCTGGAGAGGGGCCACCTAGTGTAGTATAATGTGGAGGGAGATGCGTGCAGCTAGCCAGCTGTCTGGAGAGGGGCCCACTAGTGTAGTATAATGTGGAGGGAGATGCGTGCAGCTAGCCAGCTGTCTGGAGAGGGGCCCACTAGTGTAGTATAATGTGGAGGGAGATGCGTGCAGCTAGCCAGCTGTCATGATAGGGGCCCACTAGTGTAGTATAATGTGGAGGGAGATGCGTGCAGCTAGCCAGCTGTCCGGAGAGGGGGCCACTAGTGTAGTATAATGCTCCTGCACCTCACGTTCATCAAAACCAATGAAACAACAACAACAAGAGTGGAGATTTGGTGTTGGAATATTTGGTGTAGGATATTCTTACAGTATCTACAACACTGAAAGGAGATGAATTCACAGTTTGTAGCCACACGCTTGTTTTATCATGCTGAGGTATTTACCTTGTTGAGTGTCAACAGATGAATCACTGACCTGTCCATCTTCATACACAAAGAAAAATCGTGTACAAACATTATTTTCATTAGGACACACCCAGATCGAATTGTTTTTTTTTTTCAAATCTGGTGACGTGATGACCTCACATATTGCAATGCACGTGATATTGTTACTCTTAAGGAAGCGCAACTTCCCGTCTGAATCTTTGGATTTATTTTTCTTCTGGAGGTTGTGCGATCCATAGCCCATACGTGAGTAGCCCATGGAGGTGGAAATGTGCGGGCTGAGATAGATCCCTTTTCCATAAGCTGCTCCATTCACCTGAAGCTTTGTCCCCGATGCATTCACCAGCACCTGTCTAACAATGGTGAAAAATATAAAATTATTCACACAAATATAAAACAAGGTACACAGATATAACATTAGGTACACACATACAAAATTAGGTTCAGTAAAACGGCGATAATCCGAGGAGCGATTGTCCGAGTATATGGTCTAATCCGAGGGAATTTGTATGAAATCTATTATTTCAATACAACTATGTACAGTGTAATCCGAGTCTCGATAATCTGTTTTTTCGAGCATGCATCTCGGTCCCTTCAATCAACTGCTTCATTAAATTACCCGCCTAATCCGAGCATGCATCGTGGACACTTCGAAGTCAATTTATCACACCTCCATTGTTGATGTCTCGCGACTCTGTGCCCCCAGCAATTAGAAGTGCCACTGTGTTAGTTTGCAACTATGTGTAAATAACACCGGGTCGAACAGTATCCACGTATGTAGGCAGTAATTTTGAGCGCATAATTATGTATTATACATCGATTCTCTACTTATATAAGTGATTACGGTAAACACCATTCACAGCTGGGACCGAAGTTTCACTGTAGTTTGCTCCATTCAACAGACCCTTCACAATAAACCCATAATTAGTTTCAAACTATCAGACATAGAACAGTCGTAGGTTATTACCTTATACTTATGGATTTTAGTTTGCCTAATTTTCCTCTCGTCGACATTTCATTTAGTTATATTTACATTCGCCCTGCAACATCCTTATATAACCTTATTCTAAAAAGAAAGTTTCCCATGAATGTTCATTTCAATACCGGTTTGAGCCGGTTCTCCTTTTCCAAGAATTCCGCTGTGTAAGCGCGGAGTAATACTGTACTGACCCAGTTATGACCTATTTTAAGATTTATCAATGGGGAATCGATACGTGACAATGTAAACATAAACACTCCACTTACTGAAACGTCAGCGATTAACGACGCCTTATTTCAGTACTTATGTGGTGAAGACCTCCAAATGTTTATTTTGCAATGCACGAATGAAAATGAAATAAATAAATCTAAATCAATGCTCTAGTAATATGTCTGAGAACTAAGAAGTATCTATTACCAGCAGCAAACAGGACAGACCCTGATCAGTTGGTTCCTACATGGGCGGTCTCATCTGGGTCTACTATATTAGTACAACAAATGGCGACGTCAACATTAATTAGATCATCACGTTATTTGGGTCTACTATATTAGTTTATAACATAACACGTGGCTTCAGCGTGACGTAACACTATAATTTATTTTTTGATAATCATGGGCATATAATCACTAGTGAATAACATTCGAACGACCGAATGACATTCGAACGATTCATACGCGGTGTCAAAACAAACAAACTGGCGAACGGTCCACGATTGAGTCACGATAGATGGCAAAGGATTGTTGGCACTTGCGCCTTAATTTCGATAAAATAATACAAATTGTAATCGCTGTCAGGAATCATATACAAAATGTATGCCAAAAAAGACCTACCAGCTACTCTGACCCATACAATCAATTCTACATTTAAATTAAAATGCCTATTCAACTTTGCATTTTCTTCACCGCATGTCCTTTTGTTTATGCAGATTTCTACTCATACAAATATCTCATCAATCAACAACAATAGTCATCTGAATCCAGCACAGCACAAACATATTTTCAAATATGCTATACTCACTAACTCAGCTGATCGCGAAAATCTTCCTCCTGTTTCAACACATTTTATGCAGCAGTTCGTACTGAATCTTTTTTCCATTTCAAACATTTTCACTGAACTTGAATCGAGATTTTTTTTTTCGGTGGAAATGTCCATGTCCATGTGTATACATACAACTCTAATGAAGGGCTTAATATACCAAAACGAAGGCGTATTTCGAATCCCATTGACAGTGAGTGTCGGACGTGTTGGCGACTGTATGTAGGTCTTCATGTAAATGGCGCGCTTTACATAGACACATGTTGTGTACAATGACGTCATAATGTGACGTGTTTGTAACTATGTATGTCAAAACTGTAACTAACTCAAAATTTATTTTGACGTGTTTCTGTATGTTTTTGTATCATAAACTATCACAGTTAAATTGAATACCAGAGAGGTCTGAATTAGATCCTGGTTGATATGACTGTAAGTAAAAAATAAAGTTGGAAAATTTGGATCTACTTTGTCCCCGTTACCTAGCGAACCTAATAACACCTTTCATTCATCGTTTCTATATGTAAGGAGAATTTATGTTATAATAGGATCTTGCATTCGTGTAAGATCCTCTATGTAACATGAGGCGTCCGATCTGGGTCTACTATATTAGTGCGATAAATGACGACGTCGATCACCATTAATTAGATTCATATTCATTAATCACGTATTTAGTGGTGGTCATTGCAGAAAATGTCACGTCTAATTTACAAGATCTGAAGCAAACAGAGAAGACCCCGATCAGACCCTGACCAGTCGGCCCCTACAGGAACCGTATGATCTGGATAAAATCCTGTAATTGAACTTGTACATGGTGATACAACACAGCATGTTGTCAATGGGTGTGAATCAAGTGAAGCAGACATTAACTGGAGCCCCCATGAGTTTTAAGCGCAAAACAGAAAATGGATTGCCGTTCAAGCGGCCCTGAAAATCTGGCATCTTCTTACTGATAATTATCGCTTGAATACATAATATTGCCAACTTTAACAGCCGTGGTGTATCAAAATATATTATCAAGTAATGAGTGAAGCATAAATAAGTCAATGTCCTTACCGTTAACATAGAAAAATCCGAGAATAAAATCCAACGTTGTGACCCGCTTTCGATCAAGCATGGCGGGTGAGTAAAATGGCTTCGACACCGCGACCTACATTTAAGAAGATGCTTTAATACCAACATTTCGTAAATATATATGATTTGAAATATCTCGATAATCTTTTCTTTAAACATAGCTGGACAATTTACTGATTAAAATCTTGTATTCATTCTATATTTATAATATGTGTTTGGGACTATTTTTCATACCATATATAGAGATCCTACTTCGTTAGAAACGAACCTGGCAACGACCTAGACAGCTGCTATTACTTGACCGGTATATAATATTTAAAAAAATCTGTTGAAATATAAGAAATACAATGGAATATAAATATAAGAAATAAAAACGTGCTCCCGGTGTTCATGAGGTTATGCAACGCATAGATTTACGAGCAAAGATTCACGTGAAGCCCTTCGGGTTTCACTAACTTTGCTCGTAAAGCTATGCCGAGCATAACGAACAACATCGCTTCACTCCTGTACTGTTTCGTGATAAGAAAAATCAGGGCGAGTTGAATTAATTAATAATCGGAACACTAGGTGTTATTCGTCTGAAATACTCTGTAAAGATTGTTTACTCTCGTAATAAGTGTTTGGTTGAATGAGACGTTTTTTTAAAAATACGCAAACATATCAATTAAACTGTCAAGCATTCTGTAGGCAAAAAGCACATGTATACATGTGCGTACACTATACAATATATTTGACACATTGAATCCACAAAGTATGAGTTCATGGATAATCCGAGTGTAGCGGTATACCGAGCATTTACTCAGTTCCCGACAGTCCTCGGATTATCACCATTTTCCTGTACACAAATATAAAATTTGGTACACAAATATAAAACAAGAGGGCCAGAATGGCCCTGAAGCGCTCACCAGGCAATCAGAGAGAAAGATTTTCAAAGTTTTCACTATATGTTTCTATAGAAAACTAGCCTCCCTGCCCTGGGACGTGACTAATTTTGACCCAAGAGACACAATTTATATAAATTTTGTAGAGGACCTAAACATGATGCTATGAGCCAAATATGAAAGCTGAGAACCTTCCTGTTTCAGACGAGAAGATTTTCAAAGTTTTCACTATATATATATGTTTCTATTGAAAACTGGCTACCCTTGGGATGGGGCCAATTTTGACCCCAGGGCCGTAATTTATATAACTTTTATAGAGGAAATTTATATAACTTTTATAGAGGACCTGAACATGATGCTATGTGCCAAATATGAAATCCGAGAACATTCCGGTTTCAGAGAAAAGATATTCTAAGATTTCATTATTTGTTTCTATTGAAAACTGCCAACCCCTGGGGCGGGGCCAATTTTGACCCCGGGGCCATAATTTATACAACTTTTGTAGAGGACCTACACATAATGTTATGTGCCAAATATGAAAGTTGAGAACCTTCAAGTTTCAGAGGGAAAGCTTTTCTAAGTTTTCACTATTTGTTTCTATTGAAAACAGCCCACCCCTGGGGTGGGGCCAATTTTGACCCCAGGGCCATAATTTATATCACTTTTGTAGAGGATCTGGACATGGTGCTTTTTGCAAAATATTAAAGCTGGGAGACTTCCAGTTTCGGAGAAGATATTCAAAGATTTCACTATTTGTTTCTACTGAAAACTGCCTACCCCTGGGGAAGGTCCAGTTTTGACCCCAGGTGCACAATTTATATAACTTTAGTAGAGAACATAAACATGATGCTATGTGCCAAATATGAATGCTGAGAGCCTTCTATTTTCAGAGAAGATGATTTTCAAAGATTTCAATATTTGTTTCTATTGAAAACCCTAGGGCCATAATTTATATAATTTTTTTACAGGACCTGAACATGATGATTTGTGCCAAATATGAAAGCTGAGAGATTTCCAGTTTCAGAGAAGAAGATTTTCAAAGATTTCACTATTTGTTTCTATTGAAAACTGCCCACCCCTGGGGCATGGGCCAATTTTGACCCCTAGGCCATAATTTATATCACTTTTGTAGAGGATCTGAACATGATGCTATGTGACAAGTTTGAAAGCTGAGAACCCTCTGGTTTCAGAGGAGATGATTTTCAAAGTTTTACTATGTTTCTATTGAAAACAGCCCATCCCTTGGGCGGGGCCAATTTTGACCCCAGGGCATAATTTATATAACTTTTGTAGAGGACCTAAAGATGATGCTATGTGCCAAAGATGAAAGCTGAGAATCCTTTGGATTTAGAGGAGAAGATTTTTAAAGGTTCAAAATGTTGACGACGCACGACAGACACCGCACAACACACGCCGACGGACGACGGACATCAGGCAATCACAAAAGCTCACCCTGAGCACTTTGTGTTCTAGTGAGCTAACAAGAACCGCGTATGGCGCCAATGCTTGTCTGTAGAGATTTGGTGCTTGTCCAGCTAAATTTTAAAACAAGAGGGTCATGATGGCCTTTAATCGCTCACCTGTTCGTAACATATTAATGATTTCAATGACAGATTGCATAATTTGAAAAAATCTTGGTAGAAAACCATCAGATGATGCTACATACTAAATATTAAGAGTCTAGACCTTAAAGATTTTCCTATGAAAAACTGTTAAGCCCCAGGGCGGGGTCAATTTTGATTCGGGGTTCATAATTTGAAAATCGTGGTAGAGGACTATTAGATAATGCAACATACCAAATATCTAAGGTCTATGCCTTACAAGTTCAGAGAAGACTTTTAAAGATTTTTAAGAGAAGATTTTTAAAAACTTTCCTATAAAAAATGGTATGCCCCTGGACGGGGAAGTTTTCAACCCAACGGACATAATTTGAGCAATCTTGGTAGAAAACTATTAGATAGCGCTACATACCAAATATTAAAGGTCTCTGCCTTACAGTTTTGGAGAAGAAGATTCTTAAAGCTTTTCATATGAAAAACTGATAAGCCCCAGGGCGGGGCCATTTTTGACCCAGGGCTAACAATTTGAATAATCTTGGTAGAAAACCATTAGATGATGCTACATAGCAAATATCAAGGGCCTAGACCTTACAGGTCTGGAGGAGAAGATTTTTAAAGATTTTCCTATGAAAAACTGATAAGCCCCGGGATGGGGCCATTTTTGGCCCAGGGGTCATAATTTGAACAATCTTAGTAGAGGACCATTAGATGATGCTACATACCAAATATCAAAGGTCTATGCCTTACAGTTTCAGAAGAAGATTTTTAAAGATTTTCCTATGAAAAACTGATAAGCCCTGGGGCGGGGCCATTTTTGTCCTGGGGGTCATAATTTGAACAATCTTAGTAGAGGACCATTAGATGATGCTACATACCAAATACCAAAGGTCTATGCCTTATGTAACATGGTGAAAAAGTTGTGACTCGACTGGTACTCGAACCCAGGGCCTCTGGCTTACCATGCCAACACTCTACCGACTGAGCTACCAAGCCACACAGTAAAGCCTATCAACTTATTTCACCACAATCTCTACCCGGCTACACACATCCCCTCTACACAAGAATTCGTCCCGAATTCTTACTCAAAGAACACTCCACGAGTTTCTTATTATTACACATTATCTTTATATATTCTTCATATTATCTTCATATAAACCACCTTATGGGTTATTTACGTTGGGCGCCAAATGTAACCGGGTGTTCTTATAAAGAAACATACCCGGTCAGACCCGGGATCGAACCCGGGTCGCCAGGTTCGCAGTCAAACACTCTACCACGTCGCCATAAAAGCGCGCTTGTACAGCAAGGCCGTACAAGTGATGATAAACCTACACACTGTGACATACTCCCCCGGCAAGTTGAAATTCGTCCCGAATTTCTATGGGTATAAGAACGACTGGGAATCGAACTCGAAGCACAAACAGTCACAGTCCCACGTTGGGCGCCAAATGTAACATGGTGAAAAAGTTGTGACTCGACTGGGACTCGAACCCAGAGCCTCTGGCTTACCATGCCAACACTCTACCGACTGAGCTACCAAGCCACACAGTAAAGCCTATCAACTTATTTCACCACAATCTCTACCCGGCTACACTTACATTTTCAGAGAAGATTTTTAAAGATTTTCCTATGAAAAACTGATAAGCCCCGGGGCAGGGCCATTTTGGGCCCAGGGGTCATAATTTGAACAATCTTTTATTTTTATTTTTTTATTTTCAGTCATAAAAGGCGTAATAATTGGTCAAACACCCAACTATGAGTATTTGTTTTCTTAGTTGGACCATTTCCGATCGGATTAAATAAGTTTTAAATCAAAATTCAGAAAAAAAATACTTTTTCATCGCTCTAGGTGATACTTAGAACCATTCCATTGTGAAAATATTATTTTCAGTCATAAAACGCATAATAATCGGTCAAACACCCAACTTTGAGCATTTATTTTCTTAGTTTGACCATTTCCTGTTAGATTACACAATTTTTAAATCGAAATTCAGAAAAAATACTTTTATCATCTCCGAGTGATCATTGTGAAAATAGGTTATTGTTAGCCGTACAACTGGAAATAAGTAATCAAACATCCAACTATGAGTATTTGTTTTCTTCGTTGGGTCATTTCCCGTCCAATGTGTCAAAGTTCACCATAAACTTTGGGAGAAATTGTTTTTCATCGTCAAGCTAGTGACGGTTTAATGCTGGTGGGACGCTTTCATAAATCTCTCATCCAGGTTCAGAGATTATTATTATTAAAGTGTTTTCCAGCCAGTGACAGCTTAATGCTGGTGAGAAACTTTCATAAATCTCTCATCCAGGGTTCGAGGTTATTCTCAAAATCTGAACCATCCGGTGATTGAGAAGAATGATGTCGGACTCTATCAAACAGGGGCTAGGATGAAGCTTCCACATTTGTGTTATTAAGCAGTCACTATAGAGGGTATATATTGTACTTTTATCAAATTATGTTTGAAGAAAATAAATTATAAACTCTTGTTTCTAGTCTTTCATTTGTTTCGCCAAATTAGCTCACATGGCACAAAAGTGCCACAGCGAGTTTTAGGAATCGCCCTCTGTCGGTCATTAAACCTCGTTCATTCTCAAGTGATGTATTCACAGTTCACAGTTTCTATACTGTTTTGCATGTCAACAAACAAGGCACCAGTCACTATGATGTTAATTCGAGTAAAATGTTTGAACACGGTTTGAAATTACGAAAATAAATGTAGTATTTTCAAAAAGACAAATCAATTTATTAGCTGACGTCTGTTTAGAAGAAAAGTCGATGTATTGTGATCGCTTGGTCGTAGATGGTGGTGTTGTCGTCGTCGTCGGTGTGCAAAAACTTTAATGTAGTTCATCACTCGAAAAGTATAAGAGGTATCAACACGACACTTTATAGGTAAGTAGATCTCATTGAGGGATAGACACCTACATGATAATCATAACTCTTTGATTTCAAAATTTTGGAGTTGTGGCCCAAATATTTTTATTAAAAAAAATTAAGCTGGACAATCCCCAAATTAGACGAGAGTTGGTGCCGCACGCGGCTCTTGTTGCCATTTCTGCAAATTTCAATACTTTTTCCAATAGTAAACCCACTATACAGAGGTCCCTTAAAAGTCTATTTTTTGATTTGCGAGAAAAGTAATCAAAACATTACACCGATTTTGTTTCTTGTTACATTAATTTCGTCCTATAAATATTTAGTTTTTAACCCTTTTGCCGCCATATGTGTATTTCCGGTGACAAATTGAAAGTTTTATTGAGATAAGACCCGGAGTATCATCAGGATCCAAACTGTTTAAAATCTTTGTTCCTTGATTACGCATTTGCAAACAGTAAACCCAAAACAGGTGACGTCTACTGGAGCTGTCTGCTGTTTGTAAATGATATGATAGAGATCTACTTCTACAGAAGCCGTCTGATCAGAGTTAACACTGATTATGTGTTTATACTAACACGTGGGTTACTCATAAAGGTCGCTCTAGAGCAGTTCCAAGTTTTCCCTCTCATCAAAGAAGAACTGTTGTAGACTCTAATAAAGAACGGAAGCCAATTAACAGCTCGGCCTAGTGCCTTGTCTCGTTTTAACCCTTCTCTTGCTGAATTTTGAAATACATTTCTCCTTCTTTACCCATGCCCTGATGTATAATTACATTTATCACACAATCTGCCTTGTGGGAGTGCCGTAACTGAGTGCCGTATATCGCGAAAATGTACTAGAGCATTTTTTATGCAAATTAGCAATCGTTAGCCAACCGTAGCGCTCATTTAAGCGTTAGCCAATCGTAGCGGACCATGTGGATCGTCCGTTGTGCTACTACGCTGTATATAAGGAATGGTCGAAACAGCCGTCAGCTATATACATATACCCTGTTTTATTTTCTATTGCATTTTAAGGCTTATGTGATAAAAAGAATCTTACATTCGTGTTCGTTACACATTCTTTTCATGAAGCTCGTTTACTATTATGAATATGACACTCGCTAAAGCTCGTGTCGTATCAGTATAGTAAACTCGTTTCATAAAACAATGTGTAATGAACATTCATGTAAGGTCCTCTATATATCTTCACTGTGTACAAGTATTTCGCTGTGCACTCACTGCTGTGGGGTGCAATGGTTGCACAATCAACTTGTAAATAGTGCAGACCCTGATGACATCTGGGTGTTCACTATTTACAGGTAGGTATATTGATGTGAATAGCAAGCGAAGGGTTAAAATACAAGATATATCTAATATCTCTTCCAATATGCAATGAGAATGTCGCGCAGTTTTGAAACGCCGAATTACGCGGCAACGTATCTGGTTCCAAAATGTTTATATACGTTATGACACATTCGAATACCCGTCTGAACGTTTGAAGTTTTCATATGAAGAGGTATTCCAGCTGCCTTGCAGGAGGTCGGTGGCTCTTCCTGGATGATCTGTGCCGGAAGCTACGATATTTGTAATTTTCATGGAAGAACTTCTGGGATCTTCCTCCATATGTTGTGTGCACGGAAGAGAGTATTGGGTCTTCCTCAACCTGTTGTGTACACGGAATAGACTCTGGGGTCTTCCTCTACCTGTTGTGTGCACGGAAGAGACTATTGGGTCTTCATCTTCCTGTTGTGTGCACGGAAGAGACTATTGGGTCTTCCGCCACCTGATGTGTGCACGGAAGAGACTATTTGGTCTTCCGCCACCTGTTGTGTACACGGAAGAGACTATTGGGTCTTCATCCACCTGGTGTGTGCACGGAAGAGACTCTTGGGTCTTCATCCACCAGTTTTGTACACAGAAGAGACTATTGGGTCTTCATCCACCTGGTGTGTGCACGGAAGAGACTCTTGGGTCTTCGTCCACCTGGTGTGTGCATGGAATAGACTATTGGGTTTTCCTCCGCCTGTTGTGTACACGGAATAGACTCTTGGGTCTTCATCCACCTGGTGTGTGCACGGAAGAAACTGTGATGGATACGATATAAGTTCAAATTGGGAACCTTCATAATAATGATAGAGCATAACAAATACATGTACCAAGTTTTAGGATATTATTGAAAATATCCGATCATTGTAGGGACTTCCTCTTTTGTGTCCATGAATATCCAATAGGTACTGATATGTGGAATGAACATATAGAGCAAGGGAAAGGGATATTTCCGCACAATATTGATACATTAATATTAAAGTGTTAGGTCAGTCGGGTTTTGGATTGAGCTTAATCCGCCTTTTCAAATACATGTACGTCGAATTAATATTATCCCATTTGCTCCCACGATCCATATATGGGGCGTAGGCAAACAGTGTAGACTGATCAGACGCCGCATAATGCGGCGTCTGATCAGAGTCTACACTGTTTGTGGATAGGAATTTCAATATAAAACAAAACGAAATTGAAAATTTAGGCCAAACACCCCTTAGATAAAAAATGGACTAATCCAATATAAAAACACGGAAGAATCCACCGGGAGCAAATAGGTTAAGGTTGAATAGATGTATTTGGCTTTTAGATTGATATTGGTTGCTCACATTCCGTCAAATCAAACTTCAGGAAATATTGTCTCTACAAAGTCATCAAAAAGTTTAGATCCTGGTGTAATGCTTAAATACAGTTTAAGTTTGAAAAGTCTATCACAAAATCCATCGTAGCAGGTTAACCCTTTACCCAATAGCCTGTTTCTAGTTTTGAAGACATATGACCACTTAAAGCAGGTTGAAAGTAAAGCAGAATGCGCCTTAAGGCGCATTCTGCTTTACTTTCAGCCTGCTTTAAGCTACCACCTACTAGGATATAGAAAATATTTATTATGCAATATGTTCATGACTGTATGAATTTGAACTATTTTCTTCAGCGGAGGAATAAATCAAACACGCTAAAAGAAAAAGGGTTAAAGGTTAATTAGTTTTATTTTTCCTCAAAGAATTGCAGATCACTCTGTTTTGGGGCAAATATGTGATAAAATGAAGAAAAATGACAGCATGAATCCTTGTGTATGTTTGTAAATGCTAAATATAAACTAATACTCGTTTATGAACAAACACATGTGTCCTAAATAGCAAGCGGTAGCTTAATGCAGAACGAAGGAGCTTTTAAATTGCATTTAACTAACCCCTGCTTGTAAGACCCAGAGTAGACCCGTTCTTGATGGTCGCTCTGGAGGGATTTTACTGTAGTTGATTATTGTTCGTGCGTATTAAACTTTTACTTGTTTATTCTTGGAGAAGAGCAATCGGCGTGCTTGGAGCAAAGTGCATACTTAGATAATTGCATTTGGATATGTCTTTAATATTTTGCCGCCATAGATGACTTTACGTCGGCATTTGAAAACAGTTCAGATCCAGATGTGGCAACGAGTAACTCGGCATGTCATCAGTCAAAACAGTTTGGATCCAGATGTGGCACCGAGTGACTCGGCATGTCATTATTGTTTAAACAGTTTAGATTCAGATTAGGCACCAAATAAATCGGTATGTCATCATTGTCCAAACAGTTTGACACACGGATTGTAAATGATTCACTTTCAGTAATGATTTCAAACACGAGACGAGCCTGAGTTTGAATGGATGACATTTAGCTTGCTAACGATCAAATATATAATGGACAGTTTAACAAGACAAGTGTACACATCTTGTGGTGATATAGACCCAGACTAGCGGTGATTATATATGGCATACACACAAGACATTGATGACTTCTAGTGATATAAACTCATACTAACGGTTAGATATATGTGGGCAGTTTACCAAGACAAGTGTACACATTTTGTGGTGATATAGACCCAGACTAGCGGTGATTATATATGGCATACATACAAGACATTGATGACTTCTAATGATATAAACTCATACTAACGGTTAGATAGATGTGGACAGTTTAACAAGACAAGTGTACACATCTTGTGGTGATATAGACCCAGACTATCGGTGATTATATATGACATACATACAAGACATTGATGACTTCTAATGATATAAACTCATACTAACGGTTAGATCATATATGTGGGTAGTTTTTTCACAAAAAAGACCAATCCGTGCTGCAGATAGTTCTACTCTTAGTCACCGAATGCTGAACGAGTAAGACACTATTCCACCGAACTTTTTACCAGCTGTTCCAAAAACGAACTCTCTTCCTAAACAATCTAGTTTGCGAACAACGTTGTTATCAAGGGAGAGAAACGAGTTATACCTTGATCTATTATCAGTGTTATCTCCCATAGAAACCATAAAGCATAAAGCAAATCGAATAAAATGTAAATAACAAGGCACGAATTACAATGTAGCTAATAACGCCATTTTTAATAGATTGGATCCATATAAGATGCCAAGTTACTCGACATTTTATAAGGATCCAAATGCGTGTCCTTGAAGAATATATCTACAAATTGAAGCAGACAACGTTTTTTAATTATACAGACCCAACATTACTTAGCGAGCAATGAGTTTGTTTCTGAATATTGATTTCTTGTGCGTATATATATCTGTGTTTTTACTGTTTTGTATTTTGTATGAAATGCTTTTGTTTGAGGGCCTCAAGGTAGATTAGTCATTATGACTAATTAAGCCACCCTCATTAAATAAAGTCTTTCATTCATTCATTCATTCATTTCATTCATTCATTCATTCATTCTGTTTCATAGAGCTACATGTATTGTGATCACAGGATCGTAGTTGTAGGCGTCGTCGTAGACATTCGCGTGCAAGGTCTTTAATGTAGCACATTACACGAAAAGTATCAGAAGTATCAATATTGAGCTTCATAGGTGGGTAGTTCTCATTGTGGAGAAGTCCCATACATAAGAACCATAACGTTTGATATTTTCGAGTTTTCGATCGTTGGCGCGGGACTCTTGTGTAAAATTATTGCAGACATTGATCGAGGTTGCCCATGTGGCTTCGTGTTGGTTTTCATGTTGCTGGTATTACATGCATCTAGCAGGTTATTAGATTAACCGAAACGAAATGAAACAGTGTGAATGAATTCATTCCGTTCACATATACAATGTAGACTACTACGGTACCTATTTAACCATTTACTTCATAGAAATGCGCCCTATAAATTATTTACTCCATGAATATTTATGTAAAAAATCATGACGTCATGAATATTAGTTATATGGAACGATACTTTTTGGCCATGCATCTAGCAGTTTATTACAGTAAACGGAACCTAATGAAACGGTCTGAATTCATTCAGTTCAAAAATACAATGTAAACTACTACGGAACCTATTCAACCATTTACTAATATACAATGTAGACTACTACGGAGCGTATTTAACCATTTACTAATATACAATGTAGACTACTACGGAACCTATTTAACCATTTACTAATATACAATGTAGACTACTACAGAGAATATTTAACCATTTACTAATATACAATGTAGACTACTACGGAACGTATTAACCATTTACTAATATACAGCGTAGACTACTACAGAGCCTATTTAACCATTTACTAATATACAATGTAGACTACTACGGAACCTATTTAATCATTTACTAATATACAATGTAGACTACTACGGAACCTATTTAACCATTTACTAGTATACAATGTAGACTACTACAGAGCCTATTTTACCATTTACTAATATACAATGTAGAATACTACGGAACGTATTTAACCATTTACTAATATACAACGTAGACTACTACAGAGCCTATTTAACCATTTACTAATATACAATGCAGACTACTACGGAACATATTTAACCATTTACTAATATACAATGTAGACTACTACGGAACGTATTTAACCATTTCTTTTATAGATATGCACCCTGTGACCCATTTATGTTCATATTATCATATCATTTACTCCATAAATATTTATATAAGAAATAATGACGTCATGAATATTAGTTATATGGAACGATACCTTTTGGCCATGCATCTAGCAGGTTATTACAGTAAACGGAACCTAATGAAACGGTCTGAATTCATTCAGTTCAAAAATACATTGTAAACTACTACGGAACCTATTCAACCATTTACTAATATACAATGTAGACTACTACGGAGCGTATTTAACCATTTACTAATATACAATGTAGACTACTACGGAACCTATTTAACCATTTACTAATATACAATGTAGACTACTACGGAACCTATTTACTAATATACAATGTAGACTACTACAGAGCCTATTTAACCATTTACTAATATACAATGTAGACTACTACGGAACGTATTTAACCATTTATTAATATACAACGTAGACTACTACAGAGCCTATTTAACCATTTACTAATATACAATGTAGACTACTACGGAACCTATTTAACCATTTACTAATATACAATGTAGACTACTACGGAACCTATTTAACCATTTACTAATATACAATGTAGACTACTACGGAACGTATTTAACCATTTCTTTTATAGATATGCACCCTGTGACCCATTTATGTTCAAATTATCATATCATTTACTCCATGAATATTTATGTTAGAAATAATGACGTCATGAATATTAGTTATATGGAACGATACCTTTTGGCCATGCATCTAGCAGTTTATTACAGTAAACGGAACCTAATGAAACGGTCTGAATTCATTCAGTTCAAAAATACAATGTAAACTACTACGGAACCTATTCAACCATTTACTAATATACAATGTAGACTACTACGGAGCGTATTTAACCATTTACTAATATACAATGTAGACTACTACGGAACCTATTTAACCATTTACTAATATACAATGTAGACTACTACAGAGCCTATTTAACCATTTACTAATATACAATGTAGACTACTACGGAACGTATTAACCATTAACTAATATACAACGTAGACTACTACAGAGCCTATTTAACCATTTACTAATATACAATGTAGACTACTACGGAACCTATTTAACCATTTACTAATATACAATGTAGACTACTACGGAACCTATTTAACCATTTACTAATATACAATGTAGACTACTACAGAGCCTATTTTACCATTTACTAATATACAATGTAGAATACTACGGAACGTATTTAACCATTTACTAATATACAACGTAGACTACTACAGAGCCTATTTAACCATTTACTAATATACAATGCAGACTACTACGGAACATATTTAACCATTTACTAATATACAATGTAGACTACTACGGAACGTATTTAACCATTTCTTTTATAGATATGCACCCTGTGACCCATTTATGTTCATATTATCATATCATTTACTCCATGAATATTTATATAAGAAATAATGACGTCATGAATATTAGTTATATGGAACGATACCTTTTGGCCATGCATCTAGCAGGTTATTACAGTAAACGGAACCTAATGAAACGGTCTGAATTCATTCAGTTCAAAAATACAATGTAAACTACTACGGAACCTATTCAACCATTTACTAATATACAATGTAGACTACTACGGAGCGTATTTAACCATTTACTAATATACAATGTAGACTACTACGGAACCTATTTAACCATTTACTAATATACAATGTAGACTACTACGGAACCTATTTACTAATATACAATGTAGACTACTACAGAGCCTATTTAACCATTTACTAATATACAATGTAGACTACTACGGAACGTATTTAACCATTTACTAATATACAACGTAGACTACTACAGAGCCTATTTAACCATTTACTAATATACAATGTAGACTTCTTCAGAGCCTATTTAACCATTTACTAATATACAATGTAGAATACTACGGAACCTATTCAACCATTTACTAATATACAACGTAGACTACTACAGAGCCTATTTAACCATTTACTAATATACAATGTAGACTTCTACAGAGCCTATTTAACCATTTACTAATATACAATGTAGAATACTACGGAACGTATTTAACTATTTACTAATATACAACGTAGACTGCTACAGAGCCTATTTAACCATTTACTAATATACAATGTAGACTACTACGGAACATATTTAACCATTTACTAATATACAATGCAGACTACTACGGAACCTATTTAACCATTTACTAATATACAATGTAGACTACTACGGAACGTATTTAACCATTTCTTTTATAGATATGCACCCTGTGACCCATTTATGTTCATATTATCATATCATTTACTCCATGAATATTTATGTAAGAAATTAATTACGTCATGAATATTAGTTATATGGACACGGTACTTTTTGGCCATGCATCTAGCAGGTTATTACAGTAAACGGAACGTAATGAAATGATCTGAATTCATTCGGTTCAAAAATACAATGTAAACTACTACATGGATATGATCAATGTTGGCCATAGCAGAAACTGTAAAGTCGGATCTATATCTGTATCATTTCATAGGCAAACAGAGTAGACCCTGATCAGACATCTCCTATATTGCCCTGTTTGCTTATGGAATTATAATATGCCCAACTCTACAGTATCTACCAGTACCTGATATTCACGTGTACTTTGTTATAATAGCACATGGATACAGGAATGTTTGGTTGCAAATTATGTCGCGCTTAGACAGCCAAGGTTAACCCTAAATCTGACATCCACGATCTCATTCGAATTTGCAAACGGCTTGGATCCGGATCAGACGCCGATTAAATTCATGAAAAAAGATATGCAATTTTAAAATTTTAACAAATTAATGTACATGGGAAATGATCAAACGCAAGTGGCTATGCTATGCTCCTAGATGAGTTACATTAAGCTACTAACTGCATTAAGGTATTGGGAGTTAGAGCTCCGTGGCCGCTGTAGACATGGTTCAGTTTCAAAGCAGTAGCACGGTTAACTCGTCCGGTAGCACGGTTAACTCGTATAAAAGCAACCCAACTAGTAGCACGGTTAAATCAACTAGAAGCACGGTTAACTTAACTAGTAGCGGTTAACTCCGCCAGTAGCACGGTTAATTCGTCCAGTAGCAAGGTTAAGTAAACTAGTAGAACGGTTAACTCGTCCAGTAGCACGGTTAACTCGTCCAGTAGCACGATTAACTCGTCAAGCAGCACGGTTATCTCGTCCAGTAGCACGATTAACTCGTCCAGTAGCACGGTTAACTCGTCCAGTAGCACAATTAACTCGCCCAGTAGCACGGTTATCTCGTCAAGTAGAACGGTTAACTCGTCAGGTAGCACGGTTATCTCGTCCAGTAGCACGGTTAACTCAACCAGTAGCATGCTAAAGATTAACTGTCTTCACAAGATAGTCTCCCTTGAGTATCAGTCACCATTAATTACCTGACTCGCATTTGAAAACAGCGTGGACCAAGACGAGACTCCGGGTAACTCAGTGTCATATAAGTGTCAGAACTGTCGACACAACCGGTGTCATATCAGCGTCTAAAGTGTTAACAGTTTAAAACATGGCATGGTGTCAGTCACCATCAATTACCTGAATCGGCGTCTCATCTGACTCCAATTTTGTTCTATTATCAAACTTACACCGTGCTAAAGGCAGCATAATCTATGTATTGAACGATGACGTAATGAATAACAATTAGCTTAATTTTATAATAGTGAATAAACACAGGAGCTTTTGGCCATCATAAGGTGATCTCAATAATTTCTTCAGCACAAAAGCAGCCCCAGTGGAGCCATCTGATCTGGACCTGAAAGGCGTATTAATGTGATAAATGGTTAACGTGTCCCCTGTGCAGGGCCAAGGGTTATGAAACTTGTGCATATGAGTCTGAGGTACTCAGAAGCGAACTCAGCGTCTGACCAATCAGATGTTTGAAAATGATCTCAAACTCAAAACAAAAACAGTTTTGTATCCTTGAGCCATACCGTATTGGTAGGAATGGTGTTTAACCCTTACCTTGGTCTGTAGCAATTTTTACTTCTGATGTTTCAAGCCTTTTGAGAGACACCCGATCTAGTCTCAAACTGAGTACTTACGAAACGTCGAGTTACTTACATGATAAAGGGTAAAACACCGAGTGTATCCGAAATAAGCCGAATGCATTGTTAAAATAGACCTAGGAAGTTTGGCCTTTATGTTGTTAAGTGACGTCATCAGCATGTAAGGACTCGACGTCACATCTGGACCCAAGCTGCTTGTATATAACAATCAGGTCGCATTTAGTATAGAGGTTAAAACACTGAATGTATCCGACATAAGTCGAATGCATTGTTAAAATACCGACTGTATCCGAAATAAGCCGAATTAATTGTTAATAAATTGCCACTGCTGCTAGGTCATGTCATCAGCACGTACGAACATGCCACTGTATGATAATAAATTTTGTTAGAGCAGAACCTGTCTTAAATGGGTTTAATTATGTTCTGTAAGGCAGGGATTAGTTTAATACATGTCAAAAGTAACACAGAAAGCTCCAATAGGAGCTTCCTTCTGTATTCCTTTTGTCCTGTATTAAGCAACTACCTGCTTTTTCACACGAAACACCTCAGATATTTCCATCGCAATAGACCTATATTTTGAACTCTGACGGAATACGGCGAGTAGTTACGATTGCCTGCTTTTTAAGATGCATGTGTTCAATTAATATAAGTACTATAATGTCGCTTAAGACAGGCTGTACTGTAGATCATACAGTAAGTCCTCTCCAGCAAACAAAAGATAGCTAATGCTGAGTCTTAACTCATCTCACTCTGGCATTTGCAAACAGTTTGGATCCTGCTGAGACGCCGTATGACATCCGGGTCTTCGATATCAAACCTTCTTCGGCGTTTATTCGATTGACTTTCATGCGATACACAGTAAAACCTATCTAAACCAGATTTCTTGTGGAGAAGGATTTATATACTTTTAGGAAGGTGGCTGCTTGATGCAGTGTGAAGGTCATGCAGAAACCTCATAGGGGGTTTCTGTATGACTTTTACCCTTCATTAAGTATAGTATATAAACAGTATAGATCCATATCAGACCGAGACAAACAGGGTAGATCCAAACCAGATCCAGACAGACTTGACATTTTCGTTTTTAAACTTTGATATTTTCCTACTCTGAAAGATACGCATTTGCAAACAAGGTAGATCAAGACCTGAGACTACTGTTTGTCGTGGTACTATATGTACGTTTGGATCCTGATGAGATACTGAGTTACTCGGTATAGTTATTTTCTAAGTTACTCGGCGTCTAATCTGGATCCAGGCTATTTGTAGATGTCAGTTAGATCAAGCTTGGCACGCTAAGGGTTATTTAATATTCGTATAATCTGACATGAATATTCACCAGGTAAAGAGTTAAGCAGGTAATTTAGGAGGCGAATGTATGGAGTATCAAAGGGTTGTTTAGCTAAAATAATGTCTGCGCATGGAACAATCAAATATAGAATCAGAGTTATAAACCATCCTGAAGCAAATGGACCAGACTATGACGAGACTGAAAATGACGTGTCTATGATGAAGAGAAAATGACGTGTCTATGATGTAGAGAAAATGACGTCTGCATATAATGTAGAGAATAATAGAATTAAGCATGTGTCGCGTAGTGACTTTTAACCTCTTGATTTGGATCCAATATCTTGGTTTGGATCCAAACATTATATAGATAGGAGAACTCTGTAAGCAGGAAATACTTAAATATGAACCAGGAAACACTTTTTGAGAGTCGCGATCTGCTTGGATTGATAATTAATTAATTATAGCTTATGGGTATATTGCTATGGCAACTGTCCTTAGATTGGATATGGAGACGAAACCGTGCACTGCAAACAGGAAATGCCTGTCACCTTGCTTAGTGATATATACTGTCAAATATGGACATTCAGGGAGTTCAGAGTGGGTAGTTCAGTTAGAGAGTCAGTCTAGATTAGATCAGTTGGGCAGATTAGATCTAGAAATGCATTATGGGAGTTAAGGACTGCAAGATACGTGGCAGGCGTATGCCAGTATCAACTCAGACACGAATAGGGGCAGTCATGTTAGAGAACTTTAACTATGTGTTGCTGTATTAGAAGTTATGAAATATGTTGTATTAAAAATATCTGAGACTGAAAATGTGTTGTAAATGAAGCCCATAACGCGACACATGGGTTTTGTTAAAGACTAAAGCTCGTTTCCAAATGGAACAGGCCAACATCGGGTATAGACACCACCCGGCTTTAACAAAACCAATGCTTGATTATTTATCTCGCTTAAATACACACTAAAACAAGCAAATAAATTCATTTTGTGAGGTACTACTTTCCATTGCGTACTACGACTTCTATATCTAATAGCAAACTCCTCACAGTGATCACCTATGTCACTACGTGCGGTCATCACTGCCACCACAAGTTTTTCTAGCTAGACTTTAGCTAAAGTTTGTTTTTGCATATTTTATGTTTTTGAATGTTTATTTCAATAGTTTCCGATTTTGTAACATATTTCAGCACCGGTAAAGCCAGCAAAGTAGAACAATACTCAGCTTTCCTAAAAAAGAATTTTGGTAACCATTATCTTTAATTCTCTATATCGTAGTGACGTCACAATAATGACGGCGCCTTAACAACGTTAAAACAATAGCTTAGTTACGCATCACTTGCTCACAGCCTTATGCATTTCGGTCAGTTTGGGGTACCGAGGAAATGGATCTAGATCAGTTTACCAATTCCCGAACAGCTGGTTTTAATATTTTCTTGAGGGACAGTGTGTAATAGTAAATTAACAGGTTGGCTGTGGTAAGAGTTTGCTGCCGAAATAGCGTCTGCCATAGTTTGATCACATGATGTACATCATGGTCACGTGGATGTTGTGGTGGCAGGGATCTCTTCTGCGTAGTGATTAGGGGAGATTACTGCGTTGGAGGTTGATCTAATAGCAATACACTGCAGGTGGCCTTAAATGACGTCATTTGTTACCGGTATACACGTTACGTTTTGACGTAAAATATAAATGACCGAGGGACTACAAAACAACGTGTTCGGCTAATAAAACTAGCCCTTTATTAAATTGTTATATGATAAATAGAACTTCATACCTGGACTAGTTACTTATATCAATTTTGATTTATGAACTCGTAGACTACAGAAATGTTGGTATAATTCTGTAAGAGGTGTCAGCCCGGTCACTTTTGCCCTTCTTTATTCTATGTAAAAACAGGCATTTTCTGCATCCCCTAGCTACTTCCAGGCATAGATTTGGGTTGTACCCTCTTAACACATTCATATTTAGTCAAAACACAGTCTCTAGATCACAAGGAAACAAGGTCAAGAACGTTGACTTTTTTAGCTAGACAAAAAAGTATGTACACACCGTATATTTTCGCTTTAAATTTGGGGCATTCTGACGCTCCACACACATATATCCCAACATCCACCAGAGGAAGTAGTCCTGCAAGAGAGTCACAAAACATTATCCCAATTGGCAGAGAATACACACAATAACTTGAAAATATACAATCATCCAGCTTGCTAGGTTCTTAAGAGACACTTATTAGCTCATATTTAATGCACTGCATTTCTAAAGAACTACTTCTTACGTACTATGACCTCCGGAAGCAATTGCTCACCGGGGTCACTACGACCTCCGGAAGCAATTGCTCACCGAGGTCACACCAAGAGTTTCTTCCCTTGTATTGATTTTACTTAATCGCGCGTATGAATACTCCAGACAGGGGGTGTTCCAGATAAGGATTTCTAGTACGGCTATTTTTAGTAACTCGGCTTATCTAGCACGTATGAGAAGCGAGACAATGACGTCTGCATATAGTGTAGAGAAACTGACGTCTACATATAATGTAGAAATAATTTTCAAAGGATATGTTTATTTAACCGAGTAAAAACATTTCGAGTGACATATTTTCAATATTAGTGGAAATAAATTGATTATTGTGTTTAGTATATATACATATGTCATTAGTTTGTTTAAATAGAATCTACGCTTTTTGTATGAATGAATGCGGACTTGTGATAAAGAATGAAGTCTGTAACCCTAAGGCTTTCCTTCATATGAACGACTTTTGACACTTTTTTGTGCTTGATTGCATGTACAGTTTGTTCACAGTAACATATTTCTAAATATAGTCATAAACCAGAGTTTAAAATTAATGCAGGACCTAAATTTATAAACGGCAGCCTTCTAATCAGGATCTACAGTAAAACCCGTCTAAACCGGGCGTTAAATTCTGTATAAATGTCGGTCATGATGACAGATGTCAGCTTAATGCAGGGCAAAAGAAGGCCTAATGCAGAAAGCTCATCTAGGAGCTGTCCGCATGACTTTCACCGTGTATTAAGCTGCCACCTGCCTAAACATATCTAAATTCTTCTCTACTAGAACTCTATTTTAGAGGCGTTTTACTGGACTATCAGGTAAAGGGTTAACTTCCATCTTTCAAGTCTGAATTTTCACAGGGGAGCATCAGTTTTTAATTATGAATCCACGAAGTGTGAAAGGCTTACATCTGCTAGAACTTTTTGAATGCTCCTTTAAAAGCCCTCTGATCTGGGTATACACTGCGTGGCTATATCCTATGTAGTAAGCTCGCGTGGATGTAAGTATTATTCCTTCCCTTTCATATAACCGATTTTTTATGTCTTTGCAAACAAAGCAGGGTCCAATCTATTTACTTATGGAATTATAACAGTGCTGATTCTGCAGTTTCTATCCAACACCAAAATATCCTTTGTCCTTATATCATTGTACAATATCAGCTAATACATATTCATGATATCATTAGTTTGTACATGAATATTCAACAGGAGAAGGATTAAACTTCAGTATTAATAATTTGAGTTGAAGCATTTACCGTTTAGCGGTTAAGACTTTAGAAATAGGCATGTAGCATAAAGTGTTAACAACTATCATATGTTAGTTAACAGTATACACTTAGCGATTTGCAGTTAAGACTTTAGAAATAGGCATGTAGCATAAAGTGTTAGCAACTAACATACGTAGATAACAGTATAAACTTAGTAAAATCCTTCTTCTAGGGTTCCTCTAGGAGGCCTGTCATCTGAGTCTACACTGTTTGCAAAGGACATTAGTGATTCATGTCCCGCACAGTAAGGTTTGAATCCGAGTATTCCTGTAGTAACGTCCTAAATACGGTCTTCTCTGTTTGTTTATGTAATACTCTAAACGACAATCGTTGTCACCATGGTCAAATGTCCTCCTGTATGTTCGTAATGTTATTAAGGAATTTAGCTAAGTTAACAGTATACACTTAGCGATTTGGTCACTTGAAGTTGGTCGCTTAAAGTTGGTTTAAGTTGGTCACTTAAAGTTGGTTGAAGTGGGTCACTTAAAGTTTGTTTAAGTTGGTCACTTAAAGTTGGTTTAAGTTGGTCACTTAAAGTCTAAAGGTTGGTCACTTAAAGTTGGTCACTTAAAGTTGGTTTCAGTTGGTCACTTAAAGTTGGTTTAAGTTGGTCACTTAAAGTTGGTTTAAGTTGGTCACTTAAAGTTGGAGATATCGAGGATCCACTCTATGCATGAGGTCATACTCATCAGGCAAATATTTTATTCTAACATGAATATTCACCAGATAAAGGGTTTTTCTCACATGAATATTCACCAGGTAGAGGGTTTTTCTCACATGAATATTCACGAGGTTAAGGGTTTTTCTCACATAATTAGTCACTAGGCAAGTAGTTAATAAATATACATGTTAACCCTTCGCTTGCTATTCACGTCAATAGACCTACCTGTAAATAGTGAAGACCCAGATGAGACAGCTCCTGCAGGAGCTGTCTCATCAGGGTCTGTACTATTTACAAGTTGATTGTTCAACCAGTGCACTCCACAACAGTGATTGCACAGCGAAATACTTGTACACAGTGAAGATCCATGTAATTATACCACAGGGCATGGCTAAAGAAGGAGAAATGTATTTTAAAATTCAGCAAGAGAAGGGTTAATATTCCCATTCAGAGTCTTCCATTCCGTGTTTTATTATCCCGTTTGTTTCCATTTTATTTAGCCCGTTCGCTCCTTGACTATTTTAGACCAATTTCCTCCTAGACTCTTTTTAGATCTAACCAATTCCCGTATAAGTTATTTTTAGACCCGATCCCATTGAATAAATCTACGGAAAAGGGATTTTACTGGAAAAAAAGGTTTGTTGTGAAATTGTGTAGTTTTTAAACTGTTATGAAAAAATTGCTCCATAGAAGCAAATGCCCTATTTATAAATGGTTTCAAAATGACTTTTTCAGAGATGTATAATGGCGTTGATCGGAGGAAATTGGCCAAGGGAAACTCATCTATATCATACTTTGGACTCCGTTTCATTTTACACGTGGAGAGGTACAGCAAACATAATATTTGCAGGAATAAGTCATTGACGTTGATCGACTCAACAAACAGTGCAGAACCGGACCAGAGGGCTCCTTCACATTGTTTGCTTGTTTTAGGCTCCTCCTATTACCTTGTTTGCCTGTCTTTAGGCTCCTCCTCTACCCTGTCTGCTGGAATAAGTCACTTGCGATGATCTGTTCAACAAACAGTGCAGATCCTGACCAGAGGGTTCATTCTCTGTCTTGTCTGCCTGTCTTTTTAACTCATTCACTCGTAAACTTCCTTTAGACACTTCTTTGAATAAATCTACCGAAAGTGGGCAAGGAAATCTCGTTCAATTCTTACTTTAGACCTCATTTCATTATTCATGCAGAAAGGTACAGCAAACAAAATTTTGCTAGAATATGTCATTGGCGTTGATCGGTACACCGTGCAAAACCTGGTCAGTGGGAGGGTCATCTTCGACCTTGTTTGTTTTTTGAACAGTGCAGAACCTGGCAACGGAGAGGGTCACCCTCCACTTTGTTTGTCTCAAGTTTTAAATTATTCTCTTCTAGACTAATTTTAGTCACAACATCTTTGAATAAATCTACCGAAAAGGAGCATTACCTATAAAAAGGAGATTTTAACAATGACACCACTATTTTTTTGAAATGGCCAATTAACTTATTTGTGTTTTTTTTCCAAAACAAAAGCTGTAGATTCAGATACATGTATATAGTACATATACATAAGCACACGGAGCAGACCCTGATCAGACGGGTCCTATAGGAGCCTCTGAACTGAGTCTACTCTGTTTGCAAAGACGTAGAATGACGTATTTATGGAGTACAGGGTTTATAAATAAACATAAGAACAGGTGACCGCTTTACCAGTTCCATGTTTGATATTCCTGTAAGAAAAGTGTTTATATTAAGGAAATGGTTCATGCAGAACGAAAATAATACAGAACGCTCTTATGGGAGCTCTCTGCATTGCTTTCATTTTGCATTGAGCTACCACCTGTCTATTAGAGCTCTCTACATCGCTTTCTTCTTTCATTGAGCTACCACCTGCCTACTGGAGACTTCTGCATTGCTTTCATCTTTCATTGAGCTACCACCTGCCTATTGGAGCTCTCTGCATTGCTTTCTTCTTGTACTGAGCTACCGCATACCTTTACGACGCAGTTAGATCTTATTTAAGTGGTCGAATCTAAGACGCTTTACTGTTTATCACCATGTAATTGTTCTCTAGTACAAAACTGACCTTCGATATCTCAAACTCGGATAACTCGAACTCCAGGATAAGTCGAGTCAAAGTTAGGTCCTTTCAATATATACAATACAGAATTGTTCAAAAATATATCGCTACTCATATGTAGAAACATTTATGACAACTTATTGCGAGTCGAACGTTATGTTAAAAGTTCCTACATGAGCGTTCAACAATATTTCAGACTTGCACTATATTGTGAACTTGAGACAGAAATTGTTTAGATTAGAAATCGGATAACTCGAATCTTGTTATTTTTAAGTATCCTGTATGGTTCCATGAAGTTCGATATATTAAAATAATTTGTATTTTTATAAATTTCGTGACTGAGACTGGGTGACAAAGTGATGAAAGAAAATTTACCTGTATTATAAACATATCTAGGTGTTTCTATGGTAACCGATTTATCATTTTCCAAAAAACAGCAAAAAAACCACAACATTGCCTGGTATCATTTGAAGTCTTTACACACTGGGTAGACCAAGATCTGACTAGGAGCCGTGTGATCCAGATCTGTTCTGTCTGCATATAGAAATGCATTAAAGCCTTAGGTGGCCATCAAAAAGAGGTCTAATTATGTGTCTGTAAGGTACGTGGTAGCTTAAAGTAATGCAGAAAGCTCATATAGGAACTTTCTACATTACATTTGTCCTGCACTTGCTTTCTAGGAGTCCTAATTTAAATAAATGAATGATCGATTAAAACATGTTCTACATTATCTGCCATGACCGTCGAGGGATAGGGTATTTCTGTAATGGTGGAAGCCTACATACAGACGCGGTAGGCGCGACTTATCTGACAACCTCAAGCGGTAGGGTATTTCTGTAATGGTGGAAGCCTACATACAGCCGCGGTAGGCGTGACTTATCTGACAACCTCAAGGGGTAGGGTATTTATGTAAGGGTGGAAGCTGACATACAGCCGCGGTAGGCGTGACTTATCTGACAACCTCAAGGGATGGGATATTTCTGTAATGGTGGAAGCCTACACGGTGTGACCCCGGTGAGCAATTGCTTCCGGAGGTCGCAATTGCTTCCGGAGGTCGCAATTGCTTCCGGGGGTCGTAGTACAGTAAGAAGTAGTTCTTTAAAAATGCAGTGCTTTAAATATGAGCTAATAAGTGTCTCTTTAGAACTAGACAGGCTGGATAATTGCATATTTTCAAGTTATTGTGTGTATTCTCTGCCCATTGGGGTCATTTTTGTGACTCTCTTGCAGGACTACTTCCTCTGGTGGATGTTGGGAAATATGTGGGTGGAGCGTCAGAATGGCCCAAATTTAAAGGGAAAATAGACGGTGTGTACATACTTTTGTGTGTAGTGAAAAAAGTCAATGTTCTTGACCTTGTTTTCTGGTGATCTAGAGACTGTGTTTGGACTAAATATGAATGTGTTAAGAGGGTATAACCCAAATCCATGCCTGGAAGTAGCTAGGGGATGCAGAAAATGCCTGTTTTTACATAGAACAAAGAAGGGCAAAAGTGACCGGGCTCACACCACACACGGCTGCGGTAGACGTTGTCGAGGAGTACCGACTGAAATAAAAATGTCGGCTTTTCTCTCCACAAATAACATTTCTCAGCCAAACCACGCACTTCTCATACAGGAACCGTCTAGTCTGGATCTACTGGGTCTACACGGTTTGCACAGCTGCCAATTAGTAGCACTATGGTTGAAAAGGTTAGTCATTCCCCTCACGCCCTTCCACGCATTTATAAACAGAGTAGACCCAGATAAGTCTGATCAGGATCTACTCTGTTTGAAGATGTATGCGTCTTAATGCGCTTACATAGTGATGATGTTCTCATTGTTTTCCTCAATAAAAGAGACTGCTGCAGTTTACATTTTTGGCTATATTTCAAACAATTATTTGACATGCGTACATGTAAATGTATGTTCTTACATTTAGATCCCATCACCTATAATCTTAGATGAACGATACTAACACTATTATTATTATTATCATCATCATCATTATTTTTTATGCAGAAGCCATTTGGTCTGGATCTTCTCTATCTGCAGATGATTAAAACACGTTTATATGAAGTAAAGGGTTAATTTGACACGCATCTTAAGCACATGTACACAGTGTACCATGTATACTAGATTCTAAACTTTTGTTTTGAATTATCTCCCATTTCTTTAGTGTTTCCTGAAATGCACAGTCTACCCGTACTTTCTTTAAATTCTTTATTTATATCTTTACTTCATTACTCACAGACAATACAAATCTCTGTGCTCATATGTAAAAATGTCGATGGTCGGTTCCGTTAGAGGCAGTGCCTTAGTTATTATACAGATCTGATTCTGCAGTGTTGTCATAGCAACTGTTTTTAAAACAAATACCATTATAACAATTCAGCACTATTACTTGTTGAACAGAGAAATGGTTAAACGACAGTTAGGGCCTATATCTATTAGTGACCTTGATGCAGACAGTACAGATAATTGATCATAATTCAGTCAACGAAGAAGCAGCTGAGTAATATGCGTCTAAAATATACTTTCCCAAACGAACACCCTTTTTATATCTCGTGTTAAAGTCTGTGTCGACATAATCTTTTTACTAAACGGGTGACATCCGCTCAAACCTATACACGCGCTAAATTATGGAGTCTCATGAAAATCGCAAGCAATGTAGACCCGCACGGACCAATATACAACAATGTGCATCTGATCGAAGTCCATCCTGTTTGCAGTAGCAGCGGACATAATGTCGATGCTTTCTAGTGTAAGAAGTGTCATGTTAAAACTACCGATAAGCAGATTTCCCGACCCATTTGAAATAACACCCGGTTTGAGACAGCCAAGATAGAATAACCACTAATGTTTGGTACGAACATGAAGCTGGGACATTGTAAACACTATATAATGGGAATTGCCAAAACTGTCTAGACTCAATAAGATATTTGCATTGAACATAGGTTGTCTCATGTGAAGACTTAAGCATGAAGTCAGTGGTGTGTCTGTTCCCACAAGTAAACTAACATCATGCTTAGATACCAATATCTGCATGAAAGACATGTTGAAAACGTGCTAATACCTACATCCTGTAAACAGGCTATGCATACGTCATGGCTCCTGTATAATAGAGGTGTTGAACACTTGCTTCTCATGTACCAATACCCACATCCTATAAACTGGCTATTCATACGTCATGGCTCCTGTATACTAGACGTGTTGAAAACTTGCTTCTCACGTGCCAATATCCGCAACCTATAAACTGGCTATTCATACGTCATGGCTCTTGTATAATAGACGTGTTGAAATCCGACTTCTCATGTGCCAATACCTACATCATGTTTGTATGAGAAACGTATTGAAGACTGGCTATTTTTACTTCAATGCCCAAGATCCTCATCTTTGTTCGGTTTAGTGGCTAATTATACTTCATGACTAGATGTAAATTTCTGTATCAGAACCGCTTTTTAAATAAGTTACACGATTCATTTCCTACATCCTCATCTCTTTATGAGAGACGTACTGAAGACTGGCTATTTATACGTCAACATAGATCCTGTAATATAGCTACTCAAGTGTCATGGCTGCTGGAGTATTATTTCCGCTGGAGCACATGACTACTCATAAACGTCAGTGATGCTCAGGGTCCTCATCACTGTTCGGTAAAAAAATCGCTGTCCATAGTTCATGATAGCCTAGATTCTGATTCTGATTTGTGCACGAGGGGCGCATTGCAACCTAATTAGTCATACCTAAATGTCCAGACCTTCAGCTCTGTATCAGAGACGTGTTTTAAATTAGCAACTCATAAGCCAATGCCTATATTCGCATACCTTAATGAGAGACGTATTGTAGGCCAGGCACTCATTCTTAAATGTCTAGATCCTTATCTCGGTATGTGATATGTATTGTAAGCTAACTACTCATGCTTCAATACTTACATACTAAAGTGTGTACGAGAGAGGTGATGTGAATCTGTTAGCATACTTTACTACCTAGACAGTCATTCCTGCATGGGAATCGTTTTGTTTACTGGATACTAATCGTTTAGTGATTGACGACTCATCGTTGTATGATAGAGGTATTGTAAACCGTCTTCTCGTGGTTCAATGCTTAGATGTTCATCTATGTAAAGAATACATAATTATTGTAAACAAGCTACTCATATGCTAATATATGTATGAGATATGTATCAGATATGTATTGTCGATCATCATCGCTGTAAGGGACGCCTATCATCAATGAACTCTTAGTTAACCTTAAAACATTTAGCATTATTCCAGCTTAGTCAATTTATACAGATTGTATATACCACAATACTGTAGAATATGCTTTCAGCGGTCATCAATTATATAGATAGACAGACAGATAGACAGACAGACAGATAGACAGACAGATAAAACATGTAAACACTAGTGCAATCACAGACCAAACACAGACGTTTTCAAACTTCTATCAAACTTCTTGAGAAGATGCAAGGTCTTGCATACCGGATTTAGACACAAATTCAAACGTTCTATAAGATCGAACCCAGGTTTTGAGAAAGGCAATTTCTAACCAAGCAGCTACTCGAAAAATATTAATTCAGACTCAAACTCATAACTGTATAACCTCAGATAAAGTTTGAGAAATATAGACAACAGCGTTACTTCAGTTTTATGTAAACATATATAACAAAATCATACACTATTACAATGAATTCAGTTCAAATTATACGAGTACATGTATATACATGTATAACGAAACCACACACCATCACACGTAGTTTAGTCCAATTTATACATGCATATATAACGAAACCACATAGTATTGCAATCGCATCAATTACAATTATACATATATATATAACGCAACCACACACAATCACAATTAGTTTAGTCCAATTTATACATACATATATAACGAAACCACATAGTATTGCAATCGCATCAATTACATTCATACATGCATATATAACGAAACCACACACCAACACAATTAGTTTAGTTTAATTTATACATGCATATATAACGAAACCACATAGTATTGCAATCGCATCAATTACATTTATACATGTGTATACAACGAAACCACCAACTATCACAATTACTAGTATTATATATGCATGATATACATGTACATGTAACGAAACCATCTACTATAACACCGTGCAACCCGAAACCACGACCATACTTTTTCAGTCTATTAACAAAAATAAAATACGATGCTGAATGACACATTGTATGTACAGTTTGGTGTAGCTGAATGCCAAAGTGAAGGTTCATTATGTTATAGGTGAATGTCATGGTGCATATTAATTACACCGCAGCTGGGTGCCACAGTATATGCGCATTATGTCGAAGCTGATTTTCACAATATATACAAAATATTTTGTAGCCACAGTATAATTTCATTACGTTGTAGCTACATGTCACAGTGAATGTTCATTATTTTGTCGGTGCAATCCACAACGTATATCAATAATGTTTCAGCTACATGTAACATTGTACATGTATGTATATTATGGTGAAGTTGAACGTAACATTGTGATTGCATTCTGTAGCAAATGTATGCCATAGTGAATATATTTTTGTTGTAGCTATATGCCATGCTGTATATTCATTATGTTATAAGTGCATTTTATGGAGTACATTTGTATATAATTATGTTGTAGCTGGATGACACGGTATATGTACATTATATATGGATATCACAATGTATATAACTTATGCTGTAGCCGCATGTCAGTATCTGTTCACTATACTGTAGATACATGCCACAGTGTGTGTGATTATGTTGTAGATACATGCCGCAGTGTTTTCATTATGTTGTATATACATGCAGCAGTGTGTCTTCATTATGTTGTAGATACATGCCATCGTGTATGTTCATTATGCTGTAGTTACATGCCACTGTGTATGTTCATTATGCTGTTGTTACATGCCACTGTGTATGTTCATTATGCTGTAGTTAGATGCCACTGTGTATGTTCATTATGTTGTAGGTGGATGCCACTGTGTATGTTCATTATGTTGTAGGTGGATGCCATAGCGTTTATTCATTATGTTGTAGGTGGATGCCACTGTGTATGTTCATTATGTTGTAGGTGGATGCCATAGCGTTTATTCATTATGATGTAGGTACGTGCTACAGAGTATAATACATTATATTATAGATGTATGTCACAATGTTGTACCTATATGTCACAGTGTGTGTTCATTATGTTGTAGTTACATGCCACTGTGTATGTTCATTATGCTGTTGTTACATGCCACTGTGTATGTTCATTATGCTGTAGTTAGATGTCACTGTGTATGTTCATTATGTTGTAGGTGGATGCCACTGTGTATGTTCATCATATTGTAGGTGGATGTCACTGTGTATGTTCATTATGTTGTAGTTACATGCCACTGTGTATGTTCATTATGTTGTAGGTGGATGCCACAGTGTGTTCATTATGATGTAGGTACGTGCTACAGAGTATAATACATTATATTATAGATGTATGTCACAATGTTGTACCTATATGTCACAGTGTATGTACATTATGTTGCAGATGCATGTCACAATGTAATGTACAATATGTTGTACATGTATGTCAAAATGTATGTACAGTATGTTGTATATATACATCCCAACGTAAGGTGCATTATGTTATACCTATATGTCACAGTTTATGTACATTATGTTGTAAATGCACGTGACAATGTATGTACATTATTGTGTAGCTTAATGCAACAACGTATATAAATGATGATAGTGAATGTATAATATGTTGTTGATGCATGCCACAGTGTAGAAACAGTTTGGTGTAAATACATGCCACAGAGAATTACACTATGTTGTAACTGAATACTTGTTTCTACATTATCTTGTGGGATGCCGCATTGTATATACATTATATTCTAACTAAATGCGGAAATTTGTATATCTTATCTTGTAGATGAATGCCACTTTACATGTACATTATGTTTTAGCTTAATCTCACAATATATGTACAATATGTTCTAACTTAATGCCGCTTTGTACATTATCTTAAAAAATATCACATTGTATACCCTAGTCAAATGACACCATGTATGTACAATTTGTTTCAGCTGCATATCACAGTGTTTAGTATGTGTATATGAATACCACAGAGTATGTGCGGCATGTTTTGGCTAAATGCATGGTGTAAGTAATGCAGCATTTACTTTATCGTACAGACGTTTTACCTTAACTTAAACAACTGTAGTCAAACACATTTAAAGCATCTAACGAATATAAACAGGCAGTACATGGAGACGTCTAGACAAGGTCTACTGTGAGTTTTCAGCATTGGAAGTGTCCCAAATGCATTGCTTTCATGTAGGATTATAATCATTCATCTAAGTACTGCAGCAGGGCTCAGCAAAATGGTAAAATGTTAGACCGCTGTTTTCGATGTTGAATTAATGGGGAGGTTACTCGCTTTGCAGTAGGTACCGGGGGGTCTAACGTGTCTGTAGAAATAAGGAATCCAAAATCCGCTTATAAACTTTACTTAATTTCACACAACTGGTTGTAAGGCAAGTGATCATATGTTTCGTTACAATACAATAATAGTTCTATTTGCTAGCGTATCATTGTGCATGTTCATATAACAGAAATTTGTTATGTAAACACCAGTCCCGTCAAATATAATTAATACCGGAACAGTTAAATTTCCAAATTACTATGAGCGGTTAATGTATAACCGTAACTCATACATGCACAACGATAACACTCGCACACAAAGTTACCAGATAATAAAATACCTATCATATAAAGACCACCGGTAATTCGTGATACGAATTAGCTCAATGAATATCAGAATTCTATTTACATGATAGCTTGTAGTATGAGTCCATTAATTCCCCTCATACTAAGAAAAGGTAACTTTGCAAACAGTATAAGAACATATTATAAATCATCAATTATATGTATGCACAGTTGCTCTAAATTCTAAATAATTATTTGAAATTACTATGCCAGTCTAATTATCTTTAGGCACACAAATAAATAATTAAGTGTTCTCACTGAACACTTAATTAATGTATGGGTATACCTATATGATGATTCTTTGAATATTAATTCAGTAAATAATATGAACATTTATAGATAACTGGAATAGTAATTAATTTATATGCAACATTGTTACAATTCATACATGTATAATACCAATTTATTATTCAGGATTTCAGTGAAGTATTGAGCTCCTCTTAAATACAAACAAATAAACACTAACCTGTAGAAATAAGGAATCCAAAATCCGTTTATAAACTTTACTTAATTTCAAACAACTGGTTGTAAGGCAAGTGATCATAACTTGTAGACCCTGCTCATTTATTTAATTTACCAGTCACGTGACTAAAATCAATTAAGCAAATCACGGTGCCGAATTATAACTTCGATTTGTGGATCCTTAAAAATAGGCGTGTCAAAGGGGCCACGATCAGCCAATCGATTTATAATATACCTTTGAAGTTTTTCAAATACAATTTATGTTTTATGTAGAAATAAAAATGTCAGCCGGTCTTTCTAAGTAATGCCCGTGCTTTATGAAATGTCGGCCTTCTACCTATCTAAATATAAATATGCTAAAGATGTCAGAGAATGAAATTTTAAGGGCAGAATTCAATATCCCGAAGGCGTAAGAAGGTATTTACTATCTATATCAATGTTAATGGAGTTTACACACACAATGGACATTCTCTTTAGCCACCCGCTGAAGGCAAAGTAATTATAAGGTATCTAACAGGTTTTATTGTACTTAGGAATTTAGCACGATCACCTATCTTATAAACTGACCACGGAAACTGATCAGTATTAAATCTATTTAGATTACACAACTGATGATATTTGAAGATGTTGGAATCAGTTCATCTATTTCATTTCAATGATCTGTATTAAAACTATCAGCCTGTAGTGGCTTATATATGTAAATTATACTTTAATTAATTTGTTTAATAAATACTTAATAGTGAACTGTTTACTTTGAAGTATTGTTTAATAAATACATCAATACTTCAATATAAACCCCTTCTTCCTTCATTATCTGTTAGTGTGAATATCACCTATGTAACAAAAATTGGCTAATATAAAAATATTGACACATGTAATAACATATTCAAATTCAAAATGGGTTATACTCGTAACTCTAATGAATGAGCGTTTTATTTGTTATCGAAACAGAATAACAGAATATGGTCTGATAGGAGTCCGATTATCTAATGCAGCAGCTGTCCATATTTACCTAGTTTCAGAATCGCTGAAGAAATTTACTCTGATCGGAAAAACACATTCCAAGACAATGCCTATTTATTAAGTAATACGAGCGTATAATAGCACATACACAGTAGAATAATATCAGGTACTAACACATACACAATGTGTTCTATAGAACACAATCAGTACTAAGGTTTACAACATTAACATTTGACCCTAAAGTACAACTTTACAGTCGTTACAATTCAATGGTTTGAATAAAGTGTGCTGAAAAGAGTGCTGCTTTTGTTTTTCAATTTATATTGTTGAATGCTGGACTTTCAAAGTAGAGATGCTCATCACTATTTAACACAAGAGTCAATTCAGTCCGAAATGAGTCCATGCACTAGGACAGTATTGACTGACAAACAGTGCATACCCTCTTCAAATGTGTCCCCCCACTGTTTACAAATGCCGGTGCACTAACTTCCCGTGTATTTATTTTGATTATGACGGAGGACGTATTTGTTTTTGATCCATGACACATGGGGTATTTATTCTGATCGACGACATAGGACGTATTTAATTTTGATATGTCACACAGGTGGTATTTATTTTGGTCTATGCGATTAGAGTATCACTATAAACTAAGCCGTCGTTTGTAATCGGAAATCCGTTATTCATTAAAAGGCAGGTAATCGGGATATTGTTTCATCACTATATTGTACTTTTTATCTCCCTCTAAACAGCATACTGTTAGGCATTGTGTATATATAGCGCTCTACACAACCAACGGGGCATTTTGATATATATCACAACTAGTTAAGATCTATAAATGAAAGTTATGTCTACACTGACTGACTCATGAGGATATGTCACAACTAGTTTAGATTTATAACTGAAAGTAATGTCTACATTGTCTGACTCATGAGGATATGTCACAACTAGTTTAGATCTATAAATGGAAGTGATGTCTACACTGACTGAGTCATGAGGATATGTCACAACTAGTTTAGATCTATAAATGAAAGTGATGTCTACACTGTCATGAGGATCTGGACTGTTTGATACCTTTATCTAGATTACCCACACTGCGAACTAATCGTGATTTAGAATTTTAGCGGGAAAATAGACAGCCGCAATTAGTCATTTAGCATAATAAAATTATTGCTTGAACTTTGCAGTCTGTCTTCATTCAGGAAAGTCAAAAGGTAGTTTATGGTACTACTTAGATTTCTTCTTTTAGAAAAGAAGCAGACAATACAAATAATATTAAACATTTAGTATTATGGTTAACTAAATACTGTATCTGGTATTGCACCCAATATATGGACTTACTTAAAAGCATATCACAGTATCAACGGCTTGGTGCGAGATTAATGCAAATAATAACCATCATATGAGAAGTTTTCAGTACTATAACAATTATACCAGATAAAAATGTTTCAAAACGAACTACACTAAATATTCTGTGAGAAAAGTTCTTTGTAATTATTAGAGTGAATCATTTGTATCTTATCTTTACCTTCGTATGCAGGCAGTGTGGTTAACCTGGTGCACCAGATCAGACATTTATAGCTTGCTTAACGCTGAAATATTGCATCCTGTAAAGACGTATGTAGCGTGTTAAAGGTTAACACGGTGCATCCTGCATAGATGCCAGTAGCATGTGTAACGCTAACATGGTGCATCCTGCACAGACGTATGTAGCATGTGTAACGTTAATATGGTGCATCCTGCATAGATGTCAGTAGCGTGTGTAACGTAAGCATTGCGCATCCTGCACAGACGTATGTAGCATGTGTAACGTCAATATGGTGCACCCTGCATAGATGTGAGTAGCACGTGTAATGTTAACATGGTACATCCTAAACAGACGTATGTAGCGGGCATAAAATTAACACGGTACATCCTGTACATATATTTGTACATGCAGCTTGTTTAATTCTAGCATACACGTGTGTATCTTGCTTAACGTTTACATGCTGCATCCGGCATAGAGGTATGTATCTTGTTTAACGTTAACACGGTGATTCCGGCATAGAGGCATGTATCTTGTTTAACGCTAACACGGTGATTCCGGCATACAGATATGTACAATTCAATTCAATTCTTTATTTGATATAAGGCCTCCGGCCCATACACAAAAACATACAGTACATAATATACACAAAGTATAATATAGTGCGGAGTAAAGGAACAAAGTTGTTACATATGTTAAACGTAATTAGGACCTTTTTAATCTTGTTTTACATAAGCATGTATTCGTTGTTTTTCCCTCTCGAACAGTGTAGATCTAGCTAAGATCTCATACATGAGCCTCTTACCATGAATTCTACCGTTTGAGATATGTTCAGTGTACTGAAAGCACAAAATGATATAACGTACAAAGGTACAAAGATAAAATGTTATTACACTGTACACAGTGTAGATCCAGATTACAGGGTTCGTTGAGGAAGCCTCTGATCGTGATCTCCATTGCTAGACCCAGTTTTTGAACACTTTACTGTTTGATTATCTATTTTTTAATCCAAACAGTACATACACATATCTTAATATTACATGTAATTGATATTAATTCATAGCATATTCATAAGATCCAGGTTGTCACTCTTATTTTACTATACAGCATTTTCAATCATATATATTAAGATATACATCTCGTTCCTTAAAAGCATAAAAAGTATACATAGCAGTGTTACGTATTACGTACATGTATCTTGTTTAACGCTAACACGGTGGTTCCAGCATATATTTCTGTAGCTTGTTTTACATTAACATGGTAAATTCGGCGTAGACGCCTGTAGCGTATGTAACGTTAGCATGTTGCATATTGCAAACGTGTGTAGCTTATTAAACGTTAATATTTTGTAGCATGCATAGACGTGTGTAGCTACTGTAACGTAAACATGATAATCCTGTATAGGTATCTGTAGCTACTTGCACGTTAGCATGTCAAACGTTATCATTGTGCTCCCTGCATACATTTATGTAGCATTGCTACGTGAACATATTGTTCCCTGCATACCTTTCTGTATCTTGTATACGTTAACATGGTGCATCCTGCATAGATATATGTATATAGCTTGTTTAACGTTAATATTTTGTATCCAACATGAACGTGTGTAGCTACTTAAAGTTTTACATTGTGCATCGTGCATATATTTCTGTAACATATTTAATGTAATCATTATGATTTTGCATACGTTTCTATAGCTTGTATAAATGAACATAGTGCAGACGTATGTTGCTTTTTAATGTTAATATTTTGTATCCAACATAGACGTATGTAGCCACTGTAACGTTAACATGGTACATCCTGTAAATATGTATGTAGCTATTTTAACTTTAATAGGTTGCACTCTGCACGGACATCTGTTGCGTTCCGTGGTAGAGCGTCCGCCTGCGGTACTGAAGGTCGTGGGTTCGATCCCCGGCAGCGAAATACCAAACATCATTAAAAGTTGGTACATGTACAAGTAGCTCCCTTGTCTACGCTCGACATTAAAGGGGTAGTTCTAGGACTGGTCGGCCCGGTGTCAGGATAATGTGACTGGGTGGGATGTGCTTGCCGTCGTACCTGCGGCAGGGGTATCCGAGTGAGGCAGTACTATAACTTGTCTCATGCGTGTGCCGTCTGCAAATAGCTGAATAACTGTTGGTCGGACGTAAAACCCAACACATTCACTCACGTCTGTAGCGTGCTGACGCTAACATGGTGCTTCCTACTTAGATGCCTGTAGTGTGCTACAATTACAAAATGGGTGTTAAATTTATGTCGAAACACTGCTTAGGAGAGGTTTACTGTTCATCCATAATATAAAATATACATTGATAATTGATAAGTTTAATTAGTCAATTCCCGATGAGACACATGGCGACTTGGCGTCTCGGTAGATCCAACTCGCATAATACACACATTTGTTTAATACTTTGAATTACAGGTTCAATACACTATGAGGTTTTCAAAACATCCTTTTAACACCCTCGAATTACAGGTTCAATGCAATATGAGGTTCTAAACACGTCTTGTGTCTTTAAAAGATGATTTTGATTTTAATATTGTAAATTTTCCTCATCTTGACGGGGATGTTCCCCGTGCTCCATCTTACGGGGTTTATATATCTCAACTTATTCATTTTGCTAGAGCTTGTTCATCTATTGACGATTTTAACAGTCGAAATCTCATTTTAACTGAAAAACTGCTTAAGCAAGGATATAGATACCATAAACTAACAAAACCTTTTTCTAAATTTTACTATCGAAATCTCTTACTTATTGGCAAAAACCAATGTAATCCATAGGCGCTTCTGCGACACGGTATTTCACATCCTGAATTTTATGGTGATGTGATTTACAAACTTCGTAAAATTATTGGACATACCCATTTTCTCACTTTGTTCATCAAATATGTTAAAAAAATCATTAAAAAGGGATATGGATCCTGTAGTACTACAACATACTGCATGTTTGGTCGTCAACCCTTTTACAGTTGGCAATCACGCTGGCCTCTTTGCATGTACGCCGACAAGAAAGGGTTTAGTACTCTATGAAGGCGACCTCTTAAATCCAGAAACGGAAGGAGAACGTCGGATATCTGTACTATTTCGTTTTTGTCGTACCCTTTATTACTTTTCTACAGTTACTCTGTTTGCAGCTCAATCATTGAGTACACTAGCGATAGGTGGATACAGTTTGTTCACTTAAATGTTTTCGTTATACATGCACTTCACCACTGTATTTGCCATCGCGGTTGTTGTAGATTAGTCGGAGAGGGGATACGTTTATTTACACTGTTTGTCTTTTAGGGTGGGGATGGAGTAAGTGTGAGGTTGGGCGCCCATAAACCGGTTTAACCCCCAGTGACTTTTGTCACTGACCGTTCCAAGGCGGTACATCCATCTTCCCCCTAGTGTATGTTTGTTTTGTCTTTGTGTGTCTCTTGATGTTTTTATAGTTATGTACATTTGCTGTTTCCTTGTGTTGCTGTTCGGGCGACTGTTCGTTCTGTATGTGGTGTTTCCTGCATGACTCATTTTTGTACTTTTATTCAGACAACCTTTGGACTACTGACAAATATTTCAATAGAAGTTTTGATCATCCACTACATTTTCCAATTTCAGGCTATTATCAGTATATCAACCGAAATGCAATCAGGATGTCGAACAATTTGGATCCTGATTTGTAAACTACGCGTCTCATCTAGGACCACACTATTTGTAAATGTAAACATGGACCCACCGGTAGGGATTAAGCAGTAAACCAGTGTATGATCCATCAAACCTTTAGTAAGTAAAACGACAAATGGTCATATTGGTGTGTATGTCTCTTTAGCTTTATAATCAATTCATCTTCCTTTTGTTTATACATGTACGCAGCACCAAGATTATAGTTTATATTAAATAACAGTTCTAAAGATGGCAGCTCAGAATCAAAATGATATATGGCTATTATATAGGTGTTCGCATTTAAGGGGTGTATCTATGTAAACACGGTGAATTAAAATTAGCAAAGGTTGTATTAAATTTCTTTTAAGCACAAAATTGTGATAAGCAGTTATGGTAAACATGCGCCTTCTGATATGTATAATCAAACCAATAGAGTATGGATCCTGATTATTTTTCACGTACGATATATGATTTGTATTTGCGGTATAGATAATAAACATCTATATCGTGTACATGAAAGCAGGCGTGTGCAATTGAGTACTTTAATCCCCTAGTGCCACAACGTCGGATCTGTAATTAAGTATGTAAATCAATTTCGATCTAGATGAGACTTCGAATAACCAGGATACAAACTGTTTGACACTTTTAAAAATAAATAAATAATCAGCCATTGTAAAGCGATGCAGACCGAGGTATGTCCAGAAGACAACAATGCTGGCATTGCAAACGATATGACATTTAGTGTGCTGAATGTCTTACAATGTGATACAATGTCGTTTGCTTTATTTTGTTCTTCCTTACTCAAAAAAGTTTGTTTTACAATATATTTATTGTGTTCTTTCTTACTCGATAAAGATCCAAATCAGATTCAGCTAGTTCTCATGTAGAATTACTACAGGCGTTTTGCTTGGATCCAAATTCATGTTTTTTTATAAGTTTTAAGTTTTAAGCAATTAAATATACTTCCTAACTTCGATAACCTTTTTAACGGACCAATACACACGATGATTCATAAGTCTATATATAATGGATAAGCCCTTCAGTGTACTGTTTACAAGTTGAATGGACTATACCTTGTTCATAATATAATCCATTTGGTAGAAGATGACATGATCTATGCGAGAAGAATTCTGGTGACAAAAAGTGCTGATCCTATCAAATAGACCCAAGCATGTTATATCATAAATCTGGGTAAACACTGTTTTAGAATAATTAGTTACTGGATTTCCTGAACTCAACGAGTTGATCAAGACTGATACTAAACAACTTAACTTAACCATTTGTGTGGTAAATTCTGTATAGCATATCGTATCAGTTACATCGTAATCGTATCACATTAAAGTAGAGTACCGCATACGGTACATGATACGCCCACTTGCAAACTTTCTCTGATTCAATATGCCTTATAAGTTTTCTTATTTGTGCTTCAGATTTTCATCTCCATATTAAGGCGATATTGTATAAAAAATGAAGTGAAAAGTTATGGCCATCTTTATATTTACAGTATAAAAAAAGTTATGACCATCCTCATGTTGGCAGATTTTCATAAAGTGCATGGTCTATAACTCTGTAACGATATACTGAATGGACCTCAAAATCAACTCAGCTTCAGATTTTGTTGCATAAAACATTTGTCTGAAGTTTCATTTCCAAGAAAACAACACACTAAATTAAATGTTGACGGACAAACAAAGCAACAAACACACAAAGTTCAAGGGACATAGCTTTAAAATAAAATGACTTATTTCCAGTCATCATAAAGCTGAGACCGCCCCCGTGAACGGTGTGTAAGAAACCGAACAAACCGTTTGTCACGTGACTAATCGGTTTTGTTTCATCATCGATTCGCGTAAACAAACTCAATGTCTCTGTTTATAAGGAGGTTATTTCCTATGAAATAAACGGAATTAATTCATTAAAACTGTCTAGCATCTACACGCATGGATGGCAAGAACTTAGTATCAATAACATGTTTGTATCTCACTTCTTTTGTTTTCGCCAAATACCCCATACCTTGTTTACTTACAGCGCGTGCAAATCGGCGCTTTAGTTTCAGTGATGGCATACGTCATTTTTGAGTCAGGGCTTTATTGACAGATGTGCCAAATCGCACGCGCTGTAAGTAAATGTGGAGGATTAAATATTACAGAATTGTGTTAGGTTATGCATGTAGTCTTTCTTGTAATTAACCCGGACTGGAAATAAATTCGTTACACGGTGTTTCGGCTTTGTGCTAAGGAAATACGGAATCCAAAACGGCCATACCAACCCGTACACCCTGTCGAAAAACCCTGTAACTAATAATATCAAAAACGCGCAATATATGTTTGTAACAAACCATCCTAAGGTAATATCATATAAACGATTGAAGTAAATATCATTTAAAATAAAAACGTTATGGCATTCCTTATATTTTCTAAGTACAAGGGCCATAACTGCAGAACGACAAATTAAATCAACCTCAGAATCGATTCACTCTCAGATCCAGATGTATTAAAAATATGTCATTAAAAAAATTCAGTGGACAAACAGAATATTGAATGACGAACAAACGAACGAACGAACAAACGAACGAACGAAGGAAAGAACGGACGGACGGTCAGGGCCACGACAATATACCACCACCTTTATTAGGTGGGCGTATAAAAGGTAAGGACTTGAATACTTGCTTCAGTACTGAATAAAATTGCCTAATAGGATGTGCATACAAACAATACAAAGAGAGCAGATATATACACACACTACATGACACAGTCAAAGTAGATCAAAATTATATATGTTTGGTCTCTATCAGATGATCAAACATAAAGCGAGAAGTGTTTAAATGACATGATACGCATGAGACACGAGAAGTACAGAGTATAGTGACAAGTATAGCAAATTGCCACTAAATTGCTCAATTAAAGTATATTTGATTGGCCGTCCCTTTTGTACACACTGAAATGCGTATTGGTTCTGTAGCGTGCTTGCTTAATGTTACCCTGCTGCATCTGACATAGACTCTGTGCGTGATTAATGTAACTATGCTGTATTCGACATAGACATATTTAGCGTGCATGACGTCAGCATGGTTCATTCTGCTTAGGCATCTATAGCGTCTTTATGTGGTCATACAGTGGTAATACAATGGTCACCTAGCGGTTAATACGTGATCATATAATGGTTAACTATCATGAAGTAGTCATACATTGGCCATGCAGTGATCATACGGTGGTCTTACAATGGCCATACAGTGGTTATTCTGTGGCCTAACAGTTGTTTATGTGTGGTCAAAAGTGGTCGTACAGTGGTCATACGATAGTTATTCCGTGAACAAATAGTTATTTTCAACGCACATATCATGTGTTAAAAGAGCGCTATATACTTGTGGTATAATGATAATAATAATAATTAACAGTAATTACTCGGTGGTCATACAGTGGTCATCTAGTGGTTAATATGTGGTCATACAGTAGTCATTGAGTGGTCATAAAGTGGTCATACAAATGGTCATTATGTGGTTCAACAGTCGTTAATACATGTATGTGGTCAAAAGGTGGTGAGACAGTGGTCATACGATAGTTATTCGGTAGTCAAATAGTGTTTGATCTGTGGTCATATAGTGGTCATACTGTGGTTATTCTGCTGTAAAGCGGTAGTTAAGTTACGGGCATACAGTGGTCATACGGTGGTTTTTCTGTAATCATACGATGGTTATTCTGTAGTCATAAATTGGCTTACATGTATTCAAATAGAGGTCATACAGTGCTCAATCAGTAGTAGTACACAGTGGTCAAACAGTGGCTGTACTGTGGACGTACTGCGCTCATACGATGGTTATTATGTGGTATTACTGTGGTCGTACATTTATCAGAAAGTGCAGTGGTCATTGAATGATCGTAAAGTGAGCATACAGTGGGTGTACAGTGATTACACAATAGTTATACAGTGGTCGTACTGCGATCGTAAAATGGGCATACGGTGCTTATTCTGTGGTCAAACAGTGGTTGTATAGTTGCCACACAGTGGTCATATCATGGCCATACAGTATTCATAAAGTTGTAATGAGTGGTAAAACAACGGCCATAATGTTCACGTTACAGTCATGCAGTTAAAATGGAATAAAATAAGCAAAACTGGACAAAATGACCAAATTAAGTTGAATGAACATATGTACATGTAAGTCAAGTTGAACCTCTCTATTCATTTTCACATTGATTATTCATGTAATAAATAATGAAGTAATGGATATTTATTAGATGATAATGGTATATGTTATGTTTTTAGTATTTGAAGAAACTGTATAGTTTGGAGTTATTAATCATTTATGCGCATCAAAATGATAATGATTATGTACAGTTGTCATTTGATTAAAATCCTACCACTATACATTCGTCATATGCCAAATTGAAATAGTGGCAACGTCTAATCGGGTCTGCGAACAGCCACTGCATTCTGTTCCTGTCTGATCGGGGCCTGAGAATAACCGCTGCATTCTATCCCTGTGTCTGATCGGGGCCTGAGAATAGCTGCTGCATTCTATCCCACTGTCCGATCGGGGCCTGGGGATAGCAGCTGCATATTATACCCGGGTTTGATCGGGGCCTAGAATAACCACTGTATTCTATCCCTGGGTCTGATCGGGGCCTGAGAGTATCCGCTGCATTCTATCTCTGGGTCTGATCGGGACCTGAGAATAAATGCTGCATTATATCCCTGGGTCTGATCGGGGCCTCTCTTATTTGGAACACATCAGAATATGTACAATTTCGTTTTATAGCTTTTTTTAAAAATCGTATTGAACCAGATAGGATATTGTGTTGCAAACGCGAAAGCTGGTCTGGATCCATGTCTTTTGCTTTATATGGTATTACATGTATATTCCATTCTGTGTAACCTGTTTGTATTTACAATGTATTTCTAAACTTTTCGTATCTAGCTGCATTGACCCCAGACTAATCGGTTTATCACGGTTTATAGTACACTGTACGATTTTGTTTGATCAGATTTAGCCTTTCCTCCATATGTACACCTCTCTACGCCTTCGCAAACAGAGAATAGCCATCTGATCAGGGTCTGCTCTGTTTGCTTTTTCAATAAGGTAGATCTGATTCTATCGTTCCAACGTTCGCAAAAATCACATGTTAACATATCAAAATCAATCTCATTAATATTCATGATGTTATCTAGACATTTTACGCCTTTGTAAACAGATTAGACCAAGACCAGATGAATATTGTAGGATCCGACTGATCAGGATGCTAACCAACGATTGATTAATTGTGAAAATGCATTAAAACTTTACAATGATACTACCTGAACAAAAAACATCCATGTCAACTCACTCCAGCAGACTCCAATTGTTCCATAATATGGCATATATAATAAGCATGTTGATATTGATTTAAATCATTATCTTACACCAAACTACAGACAGTCAAGACAAAATTATCGCATGGCTTTCCAAATACCTACTGCCTCAGTGGACTGTTACAAATACTATTTTCCCCAAAGGACAGTTGTCCAGTGGAACTCCCTGCCACATGTTGCCAGTGCTGACATCATTCAGGTCAGTACTGGTTGTATGCATGGGATATACATAAACAAATATTCACTTGTGTGTTGCTTTTTTATCTTATTTCCCTGTTCTATATTTAGTCCAAATATCAATACCTACTGAATTTTCATGGCAAAGAGTTATAATGAAAGATGGACGGCGGAGAACTGTAGCCATGTTAGAAAGTAAAGAAACATATCTATCAAATTCCATAGAAACAGAGCAGACCCTAATCAGACGGCTCCTATAGGAGCTGTCTGGTTTGGGTCTACTCTGTTTTCAGATGCGTGAAAACACGTTTATATGAGGGAATAGCTTGGCAGTCGTTTTTACTCCAGTCGTTTCTTATATGAAATAAAGTACGTATACACATAATTTAGGTGGCCCTTGAACATGACATATAAACACAAGAAAATCATTGATGCGAAACATCAAAAGGCGCGTATTACTGTATAATAATTAAACCTATTTTATATAATATTTAGATATGGGGTAAAGTAACAAACAACATTTTTTTTTATTTTACTGCATACATGTTTCGATTTACATCTTCATCAGGACATACCAAAGTCGAAATATAATATAATATAAATATAATATTTAAGTAACGTCAAAAAATGTCTAAATGTTTTAGACTACTCATATAGTCTTAGTAACTTAATAAAAATCATCAGTTTCATCATAAAGGGCCCTTGAATCGACAGCCATTTCAGTCGGGTGACCCTAGTTATACCATTTCAGTCTCACAATGGACCCCTTATCCCTTTTTCAGGATAAATATTCATTTTTAATCCTCCTTTCGCCCAAAGCCATCCTTTCGTATTTTAGGCATACTCGGTTTCGCAACATCTTAGTCATTTCCTCGGTGATTATCCTTGATGATCTTGCCGTTGCGGTATTATACGTTTTGTATTAGCCCCGACCATAGGGGAAATTATTTTCTAACATTTTCATTTCCAAAATACATTCAATTATACAGTGGAAACAAATGTGTCGACCTGTTTCCATATAATTGTATTATTCCAACCATACTGGTTTTACACTTATAAACCACAAATTACAATTCCACAATAGTTTCACAAGTCTTGATAAATCAGCGCTTCTACCAGTGAAATTTCACCTAATGCGTTCCATATAGATGCGAGATCTAATGCTCTCGTGCCGATAAAACAAAATAAGGTAAAATAGTTCACAGTTGTGGGTGTTCGAACGCCCATTATCGATGTATGGTTGTTTCCATTCGTTATGAATACGTGGACTTTTAATTAGGCTATAAATGGTAGACTTTACATGATCTAATCAGCAACATGCTCTTTTCTTAAGTCAAACCGTAAATGTATATGTTAATACACTTTGAATTATAATTTGCAAAAGTTGAAATAGATTTCTGTTAAGTACAAAGTTGTATACACGTATGGTCAGAGATGAACTATAAAACTAATAAAGCATGGAACTTGAATATTTATCAAACACAGTATTGTACAATTTGTATTTGCGGGGAAAAGATAAACATTCTGTGGTATATCTTAAAACAGGCGTATGCAATTTAGTTATATGATACGTTAGCCCCTTCTGTGGCATGGTGACGGGCGTGTGATATCATATGCAGACAGTTTCGATCCAGATGAGTCGCCGAGTCACTCGGCATCTCATCAGAATCCAAACTGTTTAACACTCTGATTATTGTCCATAAAGAAATTAAACAATCACCTACGCTAAAACTTGAATCAGACGAAAATATGTCCAGCAGATGACATTACTGGCAGTCAAAGGCCTAAGCAAGCAATTTGCATGTGTCAGTGAACATATAGCGGGCTGAATGACTGAATAGTCGTAGTCTGCTAAAATGTTGTTCGCGTAATTTGCTTAGATTTACCTACCCAAAAAAGGTCAAATCCAGAGTCAACCGGTTCTCTTGTAGAATTACACATGGTTTTGTGGGGATCAAGATTTCTATTTTCATAAGTTTTTGAGCAAAACATCACCCATGTGTGTTTGACAGACTACTGCACACAGTAATGTATTTGAATGATCTATATTTTTTTATAATATAATCTATTCGGCATAAAGTGGCATGAGCCTTGCGAGATCTTTAACCCTTTCCCTCATATTGACGACTTTTAGCGACTCTGTAAAAGTCACTTTGTGAAACCATTGTGATAAATAGAGCATTTGCTCCTAGAGGAGCAAATGCTCTATTTATCACAATGGTTTCAAACTGCAAACTTCTAAAAGTTACCTTTTCTCTAGTTAATGCATCTTTTCGGTAGATTTATTCGATGGGTTGTATCTAAACATAGCCTATGAGGTGATGAGTTAATGAAAAATGCTGTAGATCTTCCAATCCATGTCCTCCTAACACCGTTTTCATAGTATTACTTACCGGATTTCCCGCACTCATCGAGTTAATTAATACTGATACTAAAACAATTTGACTTTATTCATTTTAATGTTGAATACTTATAGTATATTACGCCATCTGCATCTAAAATATTACAAAATCTGTAACGGTTGTGGAAGCATAATGAAGTTGTAAATAAGTGAGGCAGTGAATACATTAAGAAAACTTAAGGGGAAAGGCCAATAGCATACTACCCTTGCACCTCTCCCGGATAAAACCAAAGCGCTGAAATCCTTGAAAGACTTGCGGAAAAGTAGCCCCGCCCCTGGCAGTCATGTTATTTTAGATCCTTCTACGTCACTGAATAAACTTGCTTAACTAAGATGAGTATAAAAACAAACACCAAGAAAGCAGAGAACGAAGGAGAACAGAATTTGAGCGACAGTAAGACATATCAATAAAGACTTAACTCTGAAATAAAATAAACGACAGAACGAAAATAATTTCATAGGCGAACAAACAGTGACATAGCTAAATGAAAGTATATCCGATTTTTTATAATGAAGTAGTAAATAAGTGATGCCTTGAATACATAAAGTACTACGTTGCTTAACCAAGGGACATAAATAGATAGCTTAACACAGTCTTCAATATGTGGGTCCAACTAAGGGACATGAATAGATATTTTAACACCGTCTTCAAGATCTACATCCTTTATTAGCCTGTTTACACATCCACCATAGACAGTAAATGGAAACTTGCAAACAGGGAGACAGGTCTGAAAGCAATACATAGTGTTCATTGTCTTAGTGTTTATGTAAATTAAACCATAACGACACAGGAAACGACACAGGAAGTACAATGAAAATAAACTTAAACATACAATAATAATATTTTCATATGTAAAACCAGAGTACTCATATAAACAGTTCTGGTGGCCTTTGACCTAGTGGACCGTACCGGTATATATTTGAAATGGACACATGAAAGAATGTAACACGACTATTGGCATTAATTGTTTATACGATCTTTGGACGAATTAACCCATCTTACCAGTCTAGATAACGGCTATGCAGCGCTTCCCAACTCTCTTTCTTCTAAGGACATAAATGTTAGGGCTGACCATCTGTTGGAACAAGAGTCATTCAACTTGTGATTAAATATCATGGTGAGTTCAAACGACAAAATTTGCCACAGAACGTGACAGAATCTACAAACTACTTTCTAAACGCGAACGACAACAATCGTCAGCACACAGCGATTAGACAGTTTCAAACCTATTCAATATTTAAACTTACAACTCATTCCACAAAGCTGACCATGCCTCCGAACCCAACCAACAAAACTATACCACAACCCATTGATAATATTTTCACGGCGACATTCCTTTACGAAGTGAAGCAAATAGTGGATTCACGTGATCGTATATACCGCGCAAAGTTCACGTGACAAAAACAGGCAAAGCGACACCTACCAGGAAGAATTTACCAATACAGTCAGAGAACACCAAATTCTCCGAGTTTTAATACGGCCAGATGACACCAATTATTTGAGGGTTGATCCCGATTATTTCGATAACCATACATTGAAAATACAATCCGTCATGCGGAATAGTGTAGACCCTTATTATATATAAAAAAACAGTTAACACAATTCGTCAGAAAATTAAATATAAAAAACCAACTGGACCTTTTACATCACGAGTCATTTCCTTCATTTGTATGCACAAATGTCACTTCACATGTTCATCAATAGTATTATGTTTTAATGATCTAATGTGTACAATTCTGTTTTTGTGATGTGTATGTTTCCTTTTTTGCTTTTTCTAACCATGTTTCTCTCCTCTCTTACTGGTTTTTGTTCCAATAAAAATAGCCACAACCTAATTAGTTTATATACCCAAATGCAATCCGGGTGTCAATTAGTTTGGATCATGATGATGATCTTGATCCGCTCTCATCTGGATCCAAACTGTTTACCTAGATACACATAAGTGCGCGGACAGCTGGCTCAAGGTTAAGCAGTAATTCAACATATCATTTATTCAGCCTTTGGTAAAAAGAACGATAACTCACTTACGTGAATGTGTATGTCCCATAAGAGTTATAATCAGTCAAGTTATTTACACATATTATTGGCTTCTAGGCGTAAAATGTGTTAGATAAATATAGATTAAGTGATAATTGAGTTAAACAGAAATCAATAACGTAGGATACAATAATCATACAGTGGTCCTACAGTAGGACCACAGTAGTCATACAGTAGTAATACACTGGTGATAAGTAGTCATACATTGATCCTACAGTGATCAAACAACTTTAATACACTGGTCATACAGCGGATAGTATGTGGTCATACAGTGTTCACTGGTTATCGTAGTGAATGACTGGTCATACAGTGACTGTGTAGTGGTCTTACAGTGGTCATACAGTGACTGTGTAGTGGTCTTACAGTGGCCATACAGTCACTGTGTAGTGGTCTTACAGTGGTCATACACTGACTGTGTAGTGGTCTTACAGTGGTCATACAGTGACTGTGTAGTGGTCTTACAGTGGCCATACAGTGACTGTGTAGTGGTCTTACAGTGGTCATACACTGACTGTGTAGTGGTCTTACAGTGGTCATACAGTGACTGTGCAGTGGTCTTACAGTGGTCATACAGTGACTGTGTAGTGGTCTTACAGTGGCCATACAGTGACTGTGTAGTGGTCTTACAGTGGTCATACAGTGACTGTGTAGTGGTCTTACAGTGGTCATACAGTGACTGTGTAGTGGTCTTACAGTGGTCATACAGTGACTGTGCAGTGGTCTTACAGTGGTCATACAGTGATTGTGTAGTGGTCTTACAGTGGTCATACAGTGACTGTGTAGTGGTCTTACAGTGGTCATACAGTGACTGTGCAGTGGTCTTACAGTGGTCATACAGTGACTGTGTAGTGGTCTTACAGTGGTCATACAGTGACTGTGTAGTGGTCTTACAGTGGTCATACAGTGACTGTGTAGTGGTCTTACAGTGGTCATACAGTGACTGTGTAGTGGTCTTACAGTGGTCATACAGTGACTGTGTAGTGGTCTTACAGTGGTCATACAGTGACTGTGTAGTGGTCTTACAGTGGTCATACAGTGACTGTGTAGTGGTCTTACAGTGGTCATACAGTGATTGTGCAGTTGTCTTACAGTGGTCTTACAGTGACTGTGTAGTGGTCTTACAGTGGTCATACAGTGACTGTGCAGTGGTCTTACAGTGGTCTTACAGTTGCCATACAGTGATCATACAGGAAGTAGCCTTACAGTTGTCATACAACAGGCATGCAATCTTTATTATATGGTCATCCAGTGATTAGTATCTGGTCATACTTTGGTCATACAGTGACCATACAGTGGTCACACAGTGATCATACAGTGGTTAATATGTGGTCATGCAGTTGTCAGTGATTATACAGTAGTCATAAAATGGTCATATGGTGGTCGTACCGTGTTCGTACAGTGGTCATACAGTCGTTGTACTGTGGTCGTACAGTGGGCATACGGTGGTCATAAAATGGTCATAGTGGTCATACAGTGGTCGTGCCGTGTTCGTACAGTGGTCATACAGTTGTCGTACTGTGGACATACAGAGGTAGTACAGTGGTCATAAAGATGTCTTAGAGTATTCCAATACTGTCATATAGTGGTCATACAGTGGTCATACAATAGTCGTACAGTGGTCATGCACTGGTCATGCAGTGGTCATACACTGGTCATACAGTGTTAATACAACGGTCATACAGTAGTCATACAGTAAGTATACAATAGTCATACAGTATTCATTCAGTAGTTATACAGTGGATATACAGTGGTGATACAGTAGTAATAGAGTAGTCATACAGAGGTCGTACAGCAGTCATAGGGTAGTTACACTTATACTTTGGTCAAATATGTGCCGTACACTGGCAGTAGGATTGTTTTCTTTGTACATATAGTGGTCATGCAGTGGGTATTTCATGGCCATCCAGTGGTTATACTGTCATCATACAATGGTCATCTTTAGATATACAGTAGCCATACAGGGTTATTCAGTGGTTATACAGTGGTCATTTTGGTGGTCAGTGATCATGCAGTAGTCATAAACCATGTCATACAGTGTTCATGCACTGATCAATCAGTGGTCATACAGTGGTCATTCTGGAGTCAGACAGTGATCAAATAGTTCAGTGGTCATACAGTGATCATACTATAATCATACAGTAGTCAATACAGTATTCATACAGTGGTCATATAAGGGACATAAAGTAGTAAAACAGTGGTCATACAGTGGTCATACAGTGGTCATATAAGGGACATAAAGTAGTAAAACAGTGGTCATACAGTGGTCATACAGTGGTCATACAGTGGTCATATAAGGGACATAAAGTAGTAAAACAGTGGTCATACAGTGGTCATACAGTGGTCATACAGTGGTCATATAAGGGACATAAAGGAGTAAAACAATGGTCATACAGTGGTCATATAAGGGACATAAAGTAGTAAAACAGTGGTCATACAGTGGTCATATAAGGGACATAAAGTAGTAAAACAATGGTCATACAGTGGTCATACAGTGGTCATATAAGGGACATAAAGCAGTAAAACAGTGGTCATACAGTGGTCATACAGTGGTCATACAGTGGTCATATAAGGGACATAAAGGAGTAAAACAATGGTCATACAGTGGTAATACAGTGGTCATATAAGGGACATAAAGTAGTAAAACAGTGATCATACAGTTTAAGCACAACCATTTGAACCCCCAAAGAAACTAAAACATCTTTAAAATCTTCAAATAAACATCTTTACATGTCGGTCAAGTTTGACCTGTCTATTCCATTTCACGTTCAGTACGAAATTATGAAACCCTGAATATTAATTGGCTGATAATGGTATATGCACACATTTGGTATTGGTGGAAACTGTACAGTCTGAGTATTGATAATAGTGTTAGCAAGCGGAGCAGACTCAAGCCGAACGGTCGTCTGATGTTGGTCTACTTCTTCATAGGTTAAACTGAAGCATGCAGGGGCGTAGCTAGCGATACGCACATACGCACGTGCGTAACATCAATCTGAAAAGTGAAAACTTTATTATGGCGAAAATGGAACAAAAATCGAAGGTTAAGGGGGTAGTCATTGATAAGCGTTCCGTCTTGTCACGCAAGCTTTAACCGAAACCCTTCAATTGACACTTTTTGCCGCCTCTGTAAAAGTCACCTGTTGAAACCATTGTGGTAAATAGAGCATTTGCTCCTATAGGAGCAAATGCTCTATTTATCACAATGGTTTCAACAGGTGACTTTGTACAGAGTCTCAAAAACAAATGCTAAATTTTCTTAGGGGACTCGAATAATCACGGTGCGTACACTATATTTGGATTCAGCTACGCTAGTGACATGTGTGTAGTGACCATAGATTGAAGCATGTGTGTAGTGACCATAGATTGAAGTATGTGTGTAGTGACCATAGATTGAAGCATATGTGTAGTGACCATAGATTGAGGCATGTGTGAAGTGACCATAGATTGAAGCATGCGTGTAGTGACCATAGATTGAAGCATGTGTGTGTAGTGACCATAGATTGAAGTATGTGTGTAGTGAAGCATGTGTGTAGTGACCATAGGTTGAAGTATGTGTGTAGTGAAGCATGTGTGTAGTGACCATATATTGAAGCATGTGTGTAGTGACCATAGATTGAAGCATGTGTGTAGTGACCATAGATTGAAGCATGTGTGTAGTGACCATAGATTGAAGTATGTGTGTAGTGACCATAGATTGAAGCATGTGTGTAGTGACCATAGATTGAAACATGTATGTAGTGACCATAGATTGAAGCATGTGTGTAGTGACCATAGATTGAAGCATGTGTGTAGTGACCATAGATTGAAGTATGTGTGTAGTGAAGCATGTGTGTAGTGACCATAGATTGAAGCATGTGTGTAGTGACCATAGATTGAAGCATGTGTGTTAGTGACCATAGATTGAAGCATGTGTGTAGTGACCATAGATTGAAGCATGTGTGTAGTGACCATAGATTGAAGCATGTGTGTAGTGAAGCATGTGTGTAGTGACCATAGATTGAAGCATGTGTAGTGACCATAGATTCAAAATATCTCTGAGGTGGAAACCCCATTTGTAGAATATTTGAGTAGACGGTGGCTTAACGCTGGAGACATATATGCAGGTAGAATGTAACTTAATACAGAACAACAAATTGCAAAACAATCACATTCCATTGAGCATTACATCAAATACAGAAGAATACGTGAAAGTTTGGATGATCGAATGCCCATTATCGATTAATGGTTGATCATATTTATTATGAACACGTGGACTTTTGTTTAGGGGTATAAATGGTAAACAATGAATGATCTGATCAGTTTGCAGCTCAGCAACATAAATGGTGTAATACATCGGTATGGCATACATATATGATCTGATATGAATGGCAAAACCAATAAAGTATAGCTTCTGATTACTTATCAAACACGATATTGTACTTGCTGAAAATGTATTAACCATTATGTGGTGTATCTGAACACAACCGTGTGCAATGTAGTTAAATGATATTTTAAACCATTCAGTGTCATAATGACGGGTATGTGATGTCATATTCAAATAGTTTGGATCCAGATGAGTCACTCGACGTCTCATCAGAATCCAAACTGTTTGACACTCTGATTATTGTTTATAAGGAAATTAAACAATCCCCTACGCTAAAACCTTAAGCAGACGAAAACGTACCCAGCAGGTGACAATACTGGCACTGAAAGGGTTAAGCAAACTATGTTATTGTGTCAAACATTTAGCGGGCTGAATGACTTGTACTCTGCTAATATGTTGTTAGCTTTATTTACTTTGTTTTTTAACTACCCAACACAGATCCAATTCAAAGTTAACCAGCTCTCATGTAGACTCACTGGTGGTTTTGCGTGGATCAAGGCTTCTGTATTTATAAGTTTAAAGCAATATCGCCCATGTATATTTGAATACTGACTTCCAAAGAGTATTTGACAGGCCAATACATACTGATGTATTAGTCTAAATCTAACGAATAAGCCTTTCAATGTACCCTTGAATTATCTATATATCCTTCAAAAAAATAATCTATTCGGTGTAAAATGACATGATCCTTGCGAGAGTTTTAATGACAAATGGCGCAGATCTTATCAAATGGTCTCAATCATGCCCTCCTAAAGTTGGGTTAACATTGTTTTCATAGCACTAGTTACCGGATAGCCCGGACTCAACGAGTTAATGAATATTGATAGTAAAACAGTTTGACTTTGGCCATTTTTGTGTTGAACACTAAAAGCATATTATACAATCCGTATCTAAAATATCACGAATCTTCCAGGTACGGTTTTGTACTGAATTAGCAAGCGAGTAAGGTATTGAATACTTTTCTGCGGTGCTGAATAAACTTGCTTAAGTAAGAAGGTGAGTTAACAAACAATACCAAGAAACCAGAAAAAGGTATATATGTACTGCATTACCAAAATAATTTGACTTTTGTATGACTTGTACCAGAGTAATGTGACTGGGTACATGGTCGGTACTAGTATAATGTGACTGGGTAATTGTGCGGTATCAGCATATTGTGAATAGCCGGTGTATGTATAGGCAAATCCTTTAAGCCATTATAACCATGTTCATTTCGTCACCTGCTGCAATTTTCTGGCTAGACCGTCTCTATGTTCGTTTAAACTGCTACAAAGTCTAATGCGATTTCACCAATAGTGCTGAATAGCACAGTATACAAGTATAGTAGTACTTACTTTTATGTTAAAAGTAAAACTATTGAAGATTTCAACATTCAATCAGTAACATTATTGTAGCTGTAGTCTTAAAGTACACATTTCTTCATGTTTGTGTCAATGTGTAAAGGGTTAGATCATTGAAACACATGACGAACAAAGCGTCATGAGATATTGAATTACAAGTCCGTACTGTATATTATAATGGTTTACACGTCTATGTAATTATTCACTAAAGGTAAACCCAATCAATATCGAGTAAACCATTAGCATGCTGAAAAAGAACCAAACATACAACTGTTAATCTCTTAAGCTATGTAACACACATCACGATCTTTTTTTTCCTGCAAATATTCAAAACTCGTTAAAATAGTATTTTGTGTACAAAAGGTCCTAATGTGACCATCGTTTAAAATGTCCACAGAGATGAAATGGCATTTATAATGACTATATATTTCGAGTGAAACGTGTTTGGCAGAAAAATAGAGTAGAAAGAGGTTAGCATACAGTAAGATTAAACTGTATAAGAGTGTCTAGAGAGTACGAATGAAGTCCGTATCAAGTACCCGTGATGTAAGAGTGTAACCTGTACAAATTTTGTCCACCTGGAGGGACGAAACCTGTATATATGTCCACATGGTAGGTATGAAACCTGTATAATGTGTCCACATGGTAGGGATGAAACCTGTATAATGTGTCCACATGGTAAGGATGAAACCTGTATAATGTGTTCACATGGTAGGGATGAAACCTGTATAACGCGTTCAAAGAGTGAGAACAGAAATATTAAGCTGATAAGAAAGTGAGAGTAAACCTTGTAAAATGTGTCCACACAGTAAGAGTGAAACCTGTATAATGCGTTCATAGAGTAAGAGAAATTGATGTTTTAACTGAGTTAAAGTGAAACCTGTATAACTTGACCACAATATAAGAATGAAACCTGTATAAAGTGTACATATAGTAAGAATGAAGTCTGCAAAAAGCGTCCACAGTGCAAGAGTAAAAACTGTATTAAGTGTTTATAGAGTAAGAGCAAACCCTGTATATAACGTCTACAGAGTAAGAGTGGTGTATAATTTGTACAAGAGTGTTAATAGAGTAAGAGTCAAACTTGTATAAAGCTTCCATAGAGGGTGAAACCTGTATAAAGTGTCAAAAGAGTACTTGTGAAACCTATATAAAGTGTCCATAGAGAAATAAATATTGAGAATTTTTATAACGTCCATAGAATAGGATTGAATCATGTATAAAGTGACTAAAGAGTAAAAAGAAACCTTTAGTTTAAACATATTTTATTTCCATATTAGAGATAATTGGGTCGGGTCACAAGTTCGTACGGGCATTAGATTTGACCCTCCCCATACAAAGCATGTGAAACCTTTATAAGACTCCATAGAATAAGAGTGAAACCTGTATAATGCGTCCATAATGTAAGAGTAAATTTGTATGAAGTATTCATACAGTAAGAGTAAAACTTGCACAAAGTGGGCATAGAGAAAGAGTGAACCTGAACAAAGTGTCCATAGAGAAAGAGTGAACTTAAACAAAGTGTCCATAGAGAAAGAGTGAACCTAAACAAAGTGTCAATAGAGAAAGAGTGAACCTGAACAAAGTGTCCATAGAGAAAGAGTGAACTTAAACAAAGTGTCAATAGAGAAAGAGTGAACTTAAACAAAGTGTCAATAGAGAAAGAGTGGACTTAAACGAACTGTCCATAGAGAAAGAGTGAACCTAAACAAAGTGTCAATAGAGAAAGAGTGAACCTAAACAAAGTGTCCATAGAGAAAGAGTGAACCTGAACAAAGTGTCCATAGAGAAAGAGTGAACCTAAACAAAGTGTCCATAGAGAAAGAGTGAACCTGAACAAAGTGTCCATAGAGAAAGAGTGAACCTAAACAAAGTGTCCATAGAGAAAGAGTGAACCTAAACAAAGTGTCAATAGAGAAAGAGTGAACCTGAACAAAGTGTCCATAGAGAAAGAGTGAACTTAAACAAAGTGTCAATAGAGAAAGAGTGAACTTAAACAAAGTGTCAATAGAGAAAGAGTGGACTTAAACGAACTGTCCATAGAGAAAGAGTGAACCTAAACAAAGTGTCAATAGAGAAAGAGTGAAACTAAACAAAGTGTCAATAGAGAAAGAGTGAAGCTAAACAAAGTGTCAATAGAGAAAGAGTGAACCTAAACAAAGTGTTACAGAGAAAGAGTGAAGCTAAACAAAGTGTCAATAGCGAAAGAGTGAACCTAAACAAAGTGTCCATAGAGAAAGAGTGAACCTAAACAAAGTGTCAATAGAGAAAGAGTGAACCTAAACAAATTGTCAATAGAGAAAGAGTGAACCTAAACAAAGTGTCAATAGAGAAAGAGTGAACCTAAACAAAGTGTTACAGAGAAAGAGTGAAGCTAAACAAAGTGTCAATAGCGAAAGAGTGAACCTAAACAAAGTGTCCATAGAGAAAGAGTGAACCTAAACAAAGTGTCCATAGAGAGTATCGAACGTCAATAGAATAAAAGTGAACCCGTACAGTAAGAGTGAAACCTATAAATGTGGTTATGCAGTAAGAAGTGGTTATGCAGTAATCTTGAGCGAAACGTGTATGAAACTTTTGAAAAAAGTGTCTGCAGATTAAGAGTGAAACCTGCATAAAGTTTCCATACTGATAATCTAAAACTTTTTATAGTGATTATACATTAAGAGTTAAACCTGCATAAATTCACCATACTGGGAATATACAATGTGTTATAGTGTCTATACAGTAAGCTTGAAACAATAATAAATTGTTCATAGATAAATATAGATTAAGACCTGTGTATAATGTCCTTAGATTATAGGATTCTAAATTAAGTATCTATAAAGCTAGAGTGAAAATTGTATAATATTCCCATAATTATATTTATCCAATCACCAGGCTTCTCTAGTGACATAATAAAGGAGGTGCAAATAAACTTAGGTTTATTAGGTTACTTCCGGTAGTAGAAGGTTTATTAGGTTAGTAGATAGGCGTAATGATTCTATAACCATGGAACTATTTTAATTTTCTGTAAATATGCATTAAGGCCATGTTGACGAAATAGATCTAACAGAAAATTCACCAAAAGAATTATTCAAATGAGAAAAAATAATAATAATTGGCTATGGCTGGATTCGAACCCGCGCCTGATCCTACAAAAACAATTCTAATCACTCTAGAGACATCGTCCTTACCGATTACGCCACTGAGGCCACATACAAAGTGACGTTGAATTATCAGTTTTATTAATTTAATCCACCGCTGGCAAATCGCGTTTTTGATCAAATCAAGCCTGGAAGCAAAGATTGACAGATAATTAGTAAATGTTTCCTTTTCACTCTCATGATAATTTGATTGATAAACTCTTACAGGGGCGGTGATAGTCATAGACCTAAATATAGCCTGTTCATTTCCATCGATTTAAGAGTGACGTTAGGTCTATCTAAAAATAGAATCCGAGATTTGACCAGAGAATATAACCACGTCTGTTTCAAATAACTTATCGACCCTCGATTCAAATCATCTTATTTTTCAAATTCAACCACGTTTCCCCCTCTTGTATGCAAGTATTGAAACTATTTTCTCTGCGGTAGCTCATTAGATCTATAAATTTACGTCTTAAATGGAAATGAAAAGTGAGGGATCCGTTGATCGAAAAATTGAATTTTCAATGTAAGTTATTTCAAGAGTGTTATGTTTTATGAGTCTATGGAAAAAGATATTTAACTAAATTGACTGGATAAATCGAATCATAGGTTAGTGTCGTAAATGGGACGCCTTTATCCGACTCGGAGAGAATACAGTTGAGGCTCGGCAAGCCTCGCCTCAACGTTGTCTCCCCTCGTTGGATGAAGGCGTCCCATCTACGGCACTAACCTATTATTCTCTATAAGAGTGAAATCTGTATAAGATGTCCATAAAGTAAAATTATCATTTTTAAAGCACCCATAAAGAAAGAGTGAAACCTGTATAAAGTGTTTATAAAAAAAGAGTTAAACCTTTATAATATGTCTATAAAGTAAGAGTGAACGCTGCATACAATGTCTATAAAGTAAGAGTTAAACCTGTATAAAGTGTCTATAAGAATGAGTCAATTCTCAAGCTTTTATGAAGTGTCTATATAGAGTAAGAGTGAAACCGGTATACAGTGTCAATAGAGTAAGAGTGAAACCTGTATATAGTGTCAATAAAGTAAGTGTGTAACCTGTATAAAGTGTCAATAAAGTTAGTGTGTAACCTGCATAAAGTGTCAGTACAGTAGGAGTGTAATCTGTATAAAGTGTCTATAGAGTAAGAGTGAAACTTGTATAACGTGTCTATAAAGAAAGAGTGAAACCTGTATAAAGTGTCTATAAAGAAAGAGTGAAACTTGTATAAAGTGTCTATAAAGAAAGAGTGAAACCTGTATAAAGTGTCTATAAAGAAAGAGTGAAACTTGTATAAAGTGTCTATAAAGAAAGAGTTAAACCTGTATAAAGTGTCTATAAAGAAAGAGTTAACCTGTATAAAGTGTCTATAAAGAAAGAGTGAAACCTGTATAAAGTGTCTATAAAGAAAGAGTGAAACCTGTATAAAGTGTCTATAAAGAAAGAGTGTTAAAGTGCTGATAGAGTGTGAATGAAACCTGTATAAATTGTCCATAGAGTAAGAGTGAAACCGGTATAAATCTCCCATAGAGAAATAGAGAAAACTATATAAATAGCCTAAAAGTGTCCCCAGAGTAAGAGTGGAAAATGTGCAAAGCGTCAATATAGTTGGAGTGAAACCTGTATGAAAGTGGGAGTATGATTGAGACCTGTATAAAGTGTCCAGAAATAATAACATTGACGCTTGTATAACGTGTCCATAGAGTATGATTGAAACCTGTATGATGTGTCCATAGTTGCACATATATGTGCGTTCATGCACAACAAAACTAAACATTATTCATCCTGTCTTAATTTACCACCTATGGTATTATATTTTCGAAATGCAACTGACTTTTCATCAGGATTTTGTCTGCTGTATTTTTGTCCTGTATAAAATATCACAGTTAGTTTCGTTCTTTCAGTGGTTACTCAAGACAGGATTTGTTATTCTGATTTATAGTCACCTTAGAGAAGTTTCGACTTATTCTATAGATATTTTACTTTAAATTAAGGTATTTCTTGTGAACCATTTAAAGTCAAAGTATGGCTTCTTTAGAGAGGTTCTTTTTTAACCACTATGGCGTAGAGAGGTTAGACTTTACCACTCTTGTTTTGAATAGCGTTAGTAATGATCAATTTATGCTGCGCACTTGATTTCATGTCAGTAGCGTACAATTATACACCTTCAACTAATTTTAGAACGCAAATAACCTTTTGAATGTTTGCAAGTTAGTTTTTGGCTTATTGTTTAATCCATTCAGTATCAAAAGATTCATTTCCCTTTAGGTAACATACCCAGAACAAGATTATTCTAATCAATATCTCTGCTGTTTGCAAATGTCATGTATTTTGTTTTTAACTTGTAAAGGATGCATATACATATACATATATACAAACATACAGCGAATGTAATTTCACAATATCGGATCAAAACTCTGTAAAGAACACATTGTACTAGGGTAATTATTGTAAACATGTGTATTCTAGAATAGATTTAACCACATTCCTTATCAAATAGTATACTGGCATCGCGGTATGCATGATAAATAGTCCCGTTTTTGTCTGAATAACAAATTAAGTGCACGGCTTTGTAAGCAAACACCATTTGTATGTCTGTGAATCTTTAGTGTGTTGTGCTCTAACGTGTCGTTTGCTTTATTTATCGTGTTTATGCCATTCGCTACAAAATCCAGTTCCATAATCAAACAAAATCCTTGAACAGTTATAAGTAATTGGTTTGGATCCAAATGGAATATTTTTACAATTTTTAAACAATATTCCGTCCATAAATTCCTATATGTTTCAGTGCAATCAATATGCAAACATATAACCATTCATGAGTATAGATCAACTGATAAAGCCTTTGAAGTACGTGTTATATTCTCAGTGTTGTTATACCTTCTGATCCTTCGAGATCATGAATTTCAGTACTTTTTCTGAAAATTGAATACCGCTTAAGCCGGTGTTAGGGGGCGTGAGCAGTGTTGCAATTTCAGTTACTGTTCATGAACAGACTCAATAAAACCGAGTCTGCAATTTTCTCTTTTTGTGTTGCAATTTTTGCTCTCGGGGGATCACCCCCTTTCAGAATTTGATTAACAGTGACAAGTTAAACGATTAAAAATCATTACAGAACATATGTTAGGCAAAACAGCAATCGTTCGACCCTTTTGCTTCTCCTATATCTACACTCGTTGTTAATAAATGCATGACTTAAACCGAGTCTGAAATTTTCTCCTTTTGCATTTCTACTTTTGCTTTCGAAGGATCATCCATTTTAAGAATATGATATGATTTTATCCAGATTGAGTGGTTTAAAGAATGTTATTAATAAGAATAGCATTTTACGTTTTCATCAGTATAAATAACTTATACCGGCCAACATAATACCATTGTTTAATGGTACAGTTTATTATGGTACAAAAGGACATGATCCCTGCAAGAATGTTAAAATGACAGCATAGGATATCTTAGTCGGATGGTATTCCTTTTTTTCTCTTAGAGCAGGGTCTACAACGTTTGCAAGTACATCATCCGGTAACATAACTGGTACTTGATCTTCTTTGTTCGAAATATACTTTAAAGCACCATTTTTATTCGTCTTTATTTCAATTATTTCATATCGTTCTACTGACAGTTTCTATTATAGACAAAAGTCAGTTGATAGTTCTGATGCTGTTTTTGTTTGTTTGTGTTGATTAACGTCCGTTTCTGCTCACTTTGGGCTAATTGGACGCCCCAGAGAGAACGGGCGGAGAGGATACAGAAAACCCGGGCGCGATGCTCAGCTCTTATTATCAACTGAGTTTCTCTGGTTCTTTTAGATGCCCAGTGTAAAGCACTGATACATCGGAAATCGGTTTATAGTCTCGTCCGAAGGACTTGGTCCGGCGTGGGATCGAACCCGTCACCCCTGGTATTGCAGTCGAGCTGATGCTATTTGATCACAATCGTTTACTTCACAAACATGTAAGTTGAAACTTTAACATAGACTTAGAGGAAATTGGAAGAAAATATGCTTAAGATATAAGCAGAAGACACTTTATGTTAAGGAAATGCACCACGAAGTGAATGTACTTAGTGTTGAAATGGTTAAAACGGAATCAATGTCCGTATACATTTTATAATATTACAAATTATGCGCAATGTAGTCAACAGATCTTTTAAATTTAACATAAAGATCCATTGCTGAGCTTCATTGAGTTTATTGTACTCCTGTGCAGAATAAGAACAATCATGAATAGGTTAAATCATCCAAGGGGGGGGGGGGGTAGAGTACATAGACAACGAACATTTGAAGTTTAAAATAGTGGCAATATGTTTATGTTTGTTCGCTTAAGATTGTAATTATGTCAAGGTCAGATCACGACAGAGTATATACATCTTTTAATGCGCTTGTACGTTTCTCATTTGACTTGTAAGTCAATAATTGAAATGGACACTATTTATAAAATGTATTCGTTTCAACGTGGGGAAATGTATCTGTTTTATTTGCATAAGTGTTCGTGAATATTAATCTATAATGATAGATAGTTTGTCACGTGATGTTTTATGCCTTTAATTACGTCACAAGTACCTATTTTGTGTTTATAGCAACAGATAAACCCTGGGCAGGGTGTGACATAAATCGTTAACAGGATAAACCCCGGGCGACTTGGTATCTCGAATGTGAAATAATTCATTCTGAACGGTCAGCGAAAATTGACTTAATCCTCTTGACAGGTAAGATAGATTATAATTAGCCTTAGATACGATAACGTAGCTCTATTCCTAAATAGAGCTACGATTCGCTAGCATCTCTACAATGGCGCAAAATCTAAAGTGCTTGTAAACCAGCACGAGTCTCGAAACAGTTAATGTATTCCTTTAAAACTTATTATTTATCAATAAAAATCAGATTTTATCAGCCTACGCTATCTTATAACTTCTCTGCGGTCGATTAAAAATATTTGCAAAACCGGCCGACTTTTATTTTGATTTTGGACGCCATGTTGTTGTTGTTGTTGTAAATTCCTCCGATGTCTTGACGGAGCACCCAGTAACTATTGGTCCTGGTGAAAATGGCTTCCTTTAAGTTCACTGTCGCAACTCTTGCTGGATTAGTTCCCAGCACAGGAGAATAAAAACAAAACACTTGATCCACCTAACTATTTACATTATACTATCAAAGTCTTATGAGTCTTGCCTGTTATCAGATCCTTAGATCACAGCTTATGTATTATCTCGTGTCTCCAATGTTAATACTGTTATTAAGCAATACCTATAATTGATTCCTTTACATTATTATTGATCTCTAACTTAGTTGTATATATATGCAAACTTGATATCGGGTATCGGTAAAATAGAAGAGAGAAAAAAAAAAATAAATAACATCAACAAAGGACATTATACAGAGTAGGATACTAGGGTTAACCCCCTCCTCCATATGTATTTATCCGAGTGCAAGCCTCACACATCCACTTCGGGTGTAGGGTTGATCAGGCTCAAGGTGGGATGAATGGAGAGGGGAAGCCTCCGGTCTGGAGTTTTCCACTCTACTTTCCTCCCATAGTATGCAACTAAATATAGATGCAAGTGTTTTGAGGTATTTGAAGGCACTCATGTATTGACCAAATAGTTGGTTGGAGGAGGATATTAAGCTTAACCACCATCTCCCATGCCACAGGTGCAAGTCACCCACATCCAGTTGTGCTGTAGGCAATATGTTTACCTCGGTTAGATGAGAACAAATCAGCGGGATTATGCGGCCCTCTGGTTTACTTTCATCTATTGGTTTACAATGTGCGCTATAAACGCTGGTTCAATGCGCTACGGATGGGAAAGGGCGAGACGCATTCAGAAGGCACTCGAATGATTGAACATTGGGTGTATAATTTGAGAAAAGAATTTGAACGTTTCTCCTCACTATTTTAGGGTGCATCTCATTCTAATGCAATTGTATTATAAGTAATGATTAAGGTCAGAAGGCGGCAAAGCAAAAGGCTCTTTTAGGGAGAAGGATTCAGCAGGGTTACAACAGGGTTAGCCCATATTAAAGCATGAAAGTAAGAACCCCTTCAGCATTATAAGTCAAACTGTGCAAGTAGGTTAGGTTATATTATATATATATATATCTATATTTCTTAATATTAGATTATATTATATCATGAAAGTAAAGGCCCTTTCAGCATTATAAGTCAAGTTGTGCAAGTAGGTAGCATCTACTGCGGTGCAGCTTCGCTAAGAACTGTCAGGAGAGGGTGATATGGGGGGGGGGGGGTTCAACCCAATAAGCCTATGTATACAACAGGGTTAGCCTATATTAAAGCATGAAAGTAAGAGCCCTTTCAGCATTATAAGTCAAACTGTGCAAGTAGGTTAGATGATATTATATATATATCAATATTTTTTTTTTCTTTATTATTAGATTATATTTTATCACGAAAGTAACGGCCCTTTCAGCATTATAAGTCAAGTTGTGCAAGTAGGTAGCAACTACTGTCGTGCAGCTTCGCTAAGGACTGTCAGGAGAGGGTGATGGGGGGGGGAAGAATTGAACCCAATAAGCCTATGCATACAACAGGGTTAGCCTATATTGAAGCATGGAAGTAAGAGCCCTTTCAGCATTATAAGTCAAACTGTGCAAGTAGGTCAGATTATATTATATATATATCAATATTTCTTTTTTTTTTGATTATATTATATCAGAAAGTAAAGGCCCTTTCAGCATTATAAGTCAAGTTGTGCAAGTAGGTAGCATCTACTGCGGTGCAGCTTCGCTAAGAACTGTCTGGAGAGCATCTCAATCTTCTCAATTTCTGTCTGATCAGGGTTACTGAGATTACAGGCAGGATGTGTGCAATCGAGCACAAGCTGAGTAAAGTACTCAGCATTAATTAAAATTTCCTTCATTGCTCGGCCTGAATTAGGATGCAAGATTTCTGCAAATCTCGACTTATTCACTACCCTTCAGAATTTATTATATTTCACTCGGATTGGATCTGTGGAGGCACAGCAGGCTATGAAGTGGATTCTAGTTTCTGCTTCAGCATTGCATAGTCTGCAAGTCGAGTCAACCCTGTGCTGATTGAAAACTGCTCTGTTGGACTGAAGGGTATAGGTACCTGTCAGGAGTCTGGCTTTGATTTCTGCTCTTTTAACATCTTCTAAATTTGGCCTAACTGTCGAGTAAATAGGGTGCACGGACCCGACACTAACCGACTTTGGATTCAGATACTTTAAGGATGTCTTTCCTGCAATATCTCTGGCCCATTGGGTTTCCACATTAGAGTTTATAGCTTCTGTCAAAGTTTTCTTCCAAGTATCTTTGTTCGGTGTAGAGTTAAGTAGGCTGTACGCATCAGGGAGTCCATAAGATATAAGTAGTTTCCTGATTCTGGAGAAGAGGCTGATGTCGTCCAATGGTTTAACTGCTAATTGGCGTTCGACCACACTGTACACAATCGATTCTCTGTCCTGGATGGCATTGTAGAAGAGGTTCAAGGTGTTTTTATGGATTTGAGCCGAGAGAGGAAGAACACCAAGCAGAGCATTTGCGGCCACATTTGCTACTCTATCAGGTAGGTGCTGGATTTGCTTCAATGTCTTGTTCTGGTATCTGTCCAATTTATTTAAGTCGCTTTGTGTGTATGGCAGAGTCTCGATGCCAAATAGCAGTCTGGGTACAGCATATGTCTGCCAAATATGTGCTTTCACGTCTTGCTTTAGCCCATTTCTTCCATGGAACCCAGCTCCTAGGAGTGAATATGCAGTTCGCCTACCTAGGCTTATTTTGGCTTCTACATCCAATTTAGATTTTGCATTTCTCTGGATTCCAAGATGATTAGTAGAGTTGACCTTAGGAATCTCCTCACCGTTCAGATAAAAATCGAGATCGGTTCCTTTTTCCTTGTGGTTTGCTACACAGGAGCTTTTCGTTGCATTAATGTCGTATCTATGATTTTTGCTGAATTCTTCTACTGTAGATAACATCAGCCTGGTTTCCCATCTTGAGTGTGAGAGCAAGGCAAGATCATCTGCACAGGTTGTATGTGGGATGGAAATATCCCCAATTTTTGCTCCTTTGAAGTTCTCTTCTAGTTTGAGGAGGAGAGGGTTGTTATACCTTTTATAATGTTCTGTAGAGAGGACACCGCCTTGACGTACCCCTAGATGAATACGGAATGATTTCGATTTTTCCCCCATCCATTGTATGTTGGATTGCATACCAGAGTACATGTCCTTAAGTAAAGCCCATTCTGCAGTGGGGATGTTGTCATGAAACAGGTTCCGTAGAAGTATCTCGTGGTTAACTACATCAAATGCTTTCTTTGTATCCAGTGTAACTAGGAAAAAGTTCTGTCTTGTAGATTTCGCTTCCTGTTGACACTCAGTCACCAGAAGAGCTGCAATCATAGAAGAGGTTTTCCTGGTAAAGCCAGTTTGTAGCCGGGATTGGGTTGAGAGGAAGAGATTCCTGTGTCTTTCGTTTAAGACGTGTTCTATGATCTTCAAAACTACTGAGGTTACAGTGATTCCTCTGTAGTTGTCCGGCAGTTGTATATCACCTTTCTTGAAGACTGGGGTTATAGTTCCCAATTTTAGAATGGGAGGAATCTCTTTCTCTTCAAAGATCCGGTCGATGATATACTTCAGTGTCGGGCACAGCAGGTTAATTCCATATTTAAAATGTTCAGAGGTTAATCCATGGTAGTCTGCAGCTTTGTTATTGTTAAGATTTGAGACTGCTGCTTTGATTTCCTTTACACTTACTGGAGAGATTTGTGCCTGAGTTGAGTTTATGAGACTTTCTATCTGTAAGAGTTCATCGGTGGCTTGTTTAAGGAAGCTGTCATTGTAATCAGGTCTTTCTTTGGGAGTTGCAAGAGATTCAAAGTGAGAAGCCCAACCTTCAAGAATTTCTGCAGGGGACGAAAGTTTCTTATCGTTGACAATTAAACAGCCAATGTCTTTATTTCCAGTGTTCCTCTGGTCACGGATAAGTCTGTAGAAAGTGTTCTGGTCGTCAGCATTAGCAGTCATGATGTCTGAAAGTCTATCTTTACGTAATTGTGCTGCTGCTATTCTCTGAGCTTTACGTAAGAGCTTTTTTGCCTCAACCATTTCCCGTTTTGCCGGATGGTTTTGGTCGTTTGGTCGACCTAATGTTTTCCATTTATGCCATGCAGATTTACTTTGCTTTGCTGCAAGCTTAATGTCCTGTCCTTTCGGTTTTGCTATAAATTTTCTCTTCTTTTTCATATGTTTTGATTTAAATCCAGGGATACTGGCTTCCGTAGCTCTGTTCAATGTGTCTATTATATTTTGTACGGAGGACTGAGTATCAATTCCTAGTAAGGATTCTGCATCAGGTAGATTGTCAGACAACGAATCTAAGTAGATATTTTTCCTACACTTCTTCCAATTCGGTTTCTGCAAATATTGCCGTTTGATAGTTTTCACTTGGTACGGGGAGACAAATATTACCGTTGTCACTGGATCGTGATCAGAGACGTTGATACAGTGTTCATTAATAACGGAGACTTTGGAGGATATGGCCACTGCCATCTTGTTCTTCAAAATATAGTCTAATTCGGCAGTATATTGTCCACTAGTATGAGTGAAGGTAGATTTGCCATCTTGTTGGTTTACAAGTTCATATTTATCTACGAATTCCTTCAGTAAGTTATCTCTCTCATTGGGTGGCTGTCTTGAAAGTGATGCATTAAAATCTCCACAGATAAAAAGAGCATGGTCTTGAGAGTATTTGTTCAGCAGTTCCTCGATCTCTTGGAGCACTTCTATATATTTTGATTTTGCATTGTTACCTCTGCTAGGCATGTATACACTGACGATACAGATTTTTGGATTACAGTCCAACAATAAAACAACAATTCTGTCGCTACCTTCCTCACTTGGGGTTGTCTTGAGGTCCCAGTTTTGTCTATATATAATGGCATTCCCTCCATATCCTCTAGGGATCTGTAAGGGTGAGATTGGATCTTTGGCATGACAGATCTCGCGAGATCTCGTTTTGCCATATAAGGAAACCTTACTACGGGTCGGCCATGTTGTTTAGATTGACGATTGGTGCTCGTTTTACTACGATTTCCATATATGGAAGCTATTTGCATATAAGGTCACCTGTGACCACCCGGAGCATGGGTAATTTTTCAAAATGTCCGACCATCTCTCGGAAACGTCGTCTGCTTTTAGTGGTAAAACTTTAATCGGAAATTACATGATTTTCAAGAAAGGTAACATAATTTGGGACAACTGCACTTTACCGGTACGTGTACGAGCACTTTGACAACTTTTGCAACATCGGAGCTTTGACAACTTTTGCAACATCGGAGCAGAATAATATCCTGGAATTATTTGATTATTTTTCTTCAATTTCATGTGATTTTTTGCTTCATGTCGGGGGCTACCGCCCCCAAACCCCCACGTTTACGAAGGCAATCACCCGATTAAAATAAAAATGGTGGCGGCCATTGTTGTTTATGCACATGCGCAGTACACGTACCGGTAAAGTGCAGTCTAGCCCATACTTTTGTTAGCCCAGCGTGTTCGAAAAATCGATTTAAATCGAAACATTGATTTATTTTTACATTTTTTTGTGAAAATAAAAGCGTTAAACCGCCGCGTGTGATTCACATTCGGCTTGCGCCACAGTAGAGATGCTAGCATGTCGTAGCTGTAAACTGGACGCTAGTCATTATCAGTCTTACAGCTACGATATCGCATCTAAATTAGCCTATGTTGTTACTTCCGGCTAAATAGTTTACTCTCACACTAACACTGGGTCATCAAAGAAAATTACGCTTATCGGGTCGTGTAACGGCATCGGGTGCGGATACAGTCGTGCCATTTAAAATTCTATTATCAAACATGCAAACTTGAAACGAGTTGTTAGGTTCATACCCGAAGAGATAGCAAAGGATGATACAGGAACGATCTCAACATGTGCACATCAACGACAGGCATAATTCAGATAACGCTACCTTCCAAAATTTCCTCAACTGCTTTCTAAAACCTTGCTTAATAATCTCAATGAGATGATATACAGATACAGGTGACAGCTCAGAAGTAGGATACTCGTGTCTTGTTGCTGCTCTACAGGTCGCCAACTACTGATATGTCTTCTTTTCTTTGATTACAGTTAATATCTTAATCTTTTACAAACAGAGATAGGGGAGATAGAGAAAAGTCACACTTAGAGAAAAAAGACAGAGAGAGAGACTGTGATAGACATAGAGAGAGATAGTCACAGAGACGCTAAGGGAGAGAAAGATAAAATATGAGAGAGAGCGGAATAGAGAGAGAGGGAGAGAGAGAATGACAGACAAACAGACATACATACAGAGTAAGACAGACAATGACAGAGATATACATAGATAGAAAGAAAGAGAGGGAGAAATAGACACAGGTACATAGAAAGAAACAGGGACACAGAAACAGGCAGACAAATAGATAGACATACATAGAAACTGAGAGAGACATGGATAGACAGAGAAAGAGATAGTCATACAGGAGAGAAAGAAAGAGGAGAGAGAGAGTGGAAAAGAAAGAGGAAAGAGGGAGAGAGATGGGAGAGAACGGAAATAACAGTCAAACAAACATACAGAATACGAGAAACAGAGACAAGGTGTGACAGAGAATGGCAGAGATTGACAGAAAAAAACAGAGCGTAACAGAGAGAGACACAGACAAATACAAAGACGCACAGGGAAATGCAGACATACAAACAGCCAGAAAGACAGCCATATAGAGATAGATAGTGAGAGAGAGAGAGAGAGAGAGACAGACAGACAGACATACAGAGTAACAGAGAGAGAGAGAATCAGAGACATAGACAGACAGAGACAGAGATAGACAGACAGACAGACAGACAAATTTATACACAAAAGACAGAGAAAGGCACAGAGAAGCATATGATATTACAGATCAGAAACCGCCAAGCATTCAAATCAGCTATCAACTAGAAAATAAACAGTGAACTTTAATCTAACATTTTTTTCCTGATCAAAAATAAAATTGTGTCGAACAGCGGAGTAGGTAAATAGCTTAGTTAATAAATAAATATTCAATAAAACTAGTGGCAAAGCCTATCTAGAATAATTGCAAAGCTCTGGTTGTAACCAGTTGATAACACATACCATATAGACAAGTGACAAAGGTCTGGTTGTAACCAATTGATAACACACAACAATTAGACTATTGGCAAAGTTCTGGTTGTAACCAGTTGATAAAACATAACATCAAAGCCCTGGTTGTAACCTGTTGAATTTAGGATGCCATATCTGAACGTATAGCAAATAGCTCATCGGCCAAGCCCGTTTTTTAGACCATACCGGAAATGACGACAGACACTTAAGCGCGTGCAATGTGGAATAATGAAGCAGACGGAAACTTTTGGCAAGTCTTGTCATAAAACCCAGCATTTTGTTGACTGTAAACTGTCCCGTGCGTTTAAGTTTGGAAACATTCATACTGTTTATGTGTTGTTACGTATTCAGTAGATTCTACTGTTATGTTATATACTCCGTCTCTTTTTGTCTATCTTCTCGTGTGTCTAAATGGATGACACCATAGGGGGCCAGAGCGTAGGGGGGTCATTCTCAAAAAATGTCAGAATTTCAAGTTGGTAAATAATGATTCAAGACAAGTCTTCTAACATCAATTTTCTTTCTTAATTTTCTTGTATGATATCTTCTGATTGTAACACAACATATACGCAATCTTAACATAAACTATAAAAATAATTATTTAAAACAAACATAGCAGAGGGTGGAAGTCATGTCCATCCTGTTACCAAAATAAGAAGATGAAAATAAATGGGTTTTAATTTATCAAAGATGATATAATTTTCCTAACACACACTGTCTTAACAACATTAAGTATTGGAAAAGTGAAATGCTCACTTGATATAACCATTTTACTGAAATTCAAAAAGAAAGCATGCTACCATCTATAATTTGAAAAATGTTAATGATTCAGTTTTTTATCAACGAAAATGAGTAATTACTGGTCTCATTTGCAATTTTGGTATTATTCATTGCATCTCAGAGTAACAAATAACCTGTTTCTAACATCTGTAGGTATATTACCTAGCATGCTAGACAGACTTTTAACTGTGGTAACAGGAGGGACATCTATGTAACAGGATGGACAGGAAAAGTAACAGCATGGACATTAGAGTCTGACTTTATTCTTTTTAAGTAATTTACGCTTTTGGTATGTCTGGTGATAAGACAAACTACTTATTACGTGCTTGTATTAATAGCGCTGAAATTTTTTCTCAAACATTGTAATGTTTCAGAACAAAATGCCAGATATCCATATATAACAGTAACAGTATGGACATATGAACCAACTACTTGCGGCAAAACTCCGCGCATGAGTAATTTCTTGTCTATTTCAAATTTTAACTGAACGCATATGCTCAAAATTTCGTAAGAAGATCGATTGAATGACAAACAGCTTGGACCAGGATGAGACGCAGAGTAACTCGGCATCTCACTCAGATCAAAGCTGTTTGCATATGATAGGTAAGAGTAATAGGCAATAGGTAAGGCTAATTGCATTTTTAATATGTTGGCTGGCTAGTATTGAGCGTGACATTTGTTTTTATGTCTAAGAAAACATCAGAACTTGTTAACATTATGAACATTTTAACACAAAAAGACCCTCTTAAACAACACTTAATAAAATCAGACGGGTCAATTCACTGCCATCGGTCTAGACCAAGACCAACTATTCTGTTGATATTGTAGAATTAGGAAACGTTTCAGTCTTCACTTGGAAGATATTAGTTTAGGTCTATCCTATTTGCAATATTCTGACCTCTTAAAGTGGATTGGAGAACTGGATATAAAAACATTTATCACTATATATGTGATGAGTTACTCTTTAACTTTCCACAGATGCATATGCAAACACTTTTTCAAAGACGATAGACAAAGCTAAGAAGTATTTAAGTGACCGGTCTAAGTTTATCCTGTTTGCAACACACTGAATATTATGTAGTCAACATTTAACTCCATAGTTAAGTTTCTTAATATCTTTGAAAACAGAGTACGGCCAGACCGAACACCATGTCTCAAATATAACATATAATCTGTATGTGCTCTGTTTGAACATTAAATCATGATGACTAGTCTGAGTCTACCTTGTTCAAAAAGCACAAAGCTCTAACACTTCTCATGCTACATTATAAGAAGACCGCGAACAATATGCATTATAATGTCCTGAACTAACCCCATTTGATAATGAAGAAAGAATCGTTCGTTTCCTCAGTAAACAGTGCAGACTGGGATAAGACGGAATGTATATACAAACAGCGCACACCCTAATCTGACAGCTCCTTCAGGGACTGTCAGGTCTAGGTCTACACTGTTTGCAATGTATAAGTGTATGTTTTCATCATGAGAAGGATACAGCCTGTTTCAAGCTGGAAGTCTACCTAGTGTCCAAAGAACATATATTTAAACTTGTGAGAAGAAGTTTAAGTGATAAACAACACAGTCATTTCTTGATCCTTTTGATGTTTTATGCATCTGTTTACACTTTGCAAACAGAGCAGACCCATATCAGACACTTCATGTATGATCTGTCTAATTAGAGTCTACTTGTACATGTAATGCTTGTAGACTGTAACAGGTGTAATTTAACCATTAACCGGCTAAGCACGACAATAGTTGCACTTGCAAACAGTGAAGACCTAGATGAGAGAGTTCCTATAGGAGTCCCATCAGAGTCTGCACAGTTTGGTATTGGAAAACTTCCTATCCACACACTATACTATTGCCATCACATAGATATTTGCTGCTCACCCCCAAGTCCATGTGAAAATATTCTTAATTAATATTCATAGAAGGAGGAGCAATATGAATTATTCAGCGGGTTAAGGGTTAATGCTTTACTTTAACAATAGACTCCTCGCCTAAGTTGCTGATTGTAACCATTACATTTTCATAATAGAAAGTCTTGAATGAAAGAATATTTATGGACTAAGCGCTGGAATCCACTTTGCACCATTCGACAACTTCTCACCAAGTGTTTTTAATCTACTTCATACATTGATGAATGTGTCCATTTTGTTGACTTTGGAATGGTGGCCAGAATATCAACCGTGTAATACCAGCATTTGTCTTTTCTATCTTTTATTACAGCTTTAATTTTTAACAGCTGACTGTAGTATGCAGATGTTTCATTCCATTTACTGAAATGAACAACATATTTGATAAACAATTTACAGTTAATGAAGTTCTGTATGAATATTCATGAGATGAATATTAAGCAATTATTTTAAAATGTACTTATTTTAAAGCATTTGATTAATGGAGTCGCACTGATAATCAGATTCAGTAACTGAGTGTCCATACTGTTACCGTATGTCCATCCTGTTACCTTTGATTACAAACACCTATGCAGAAAATTAGAACCTAGTAATCAATGCAAAGTATCAACTACTTTAATTTAATGAGCTATCAAAGTAAGATCTGCAGACACAATTTCAGAATAGCATATATGATTCATATTTATAAGCTGAGAAAACACTTGTTTGTCCATCCTGTCACCAAAACTGTCCATCCTGTTACCTTTTCTATTGGTAACAGGATGGACAGTAACAGGATGGATGTATTTAATATGTTTTTCTGATGTAAATGCACTTAGTCACCCCAAGCACATGAACAACATTACTTTTATGCATAGCAATGTTTGATTGTTGCTAATCAAGGTTCCCTACAGTTTTGTGAAGAGTGATGAGTGAATCCTACTGGTAACAGGATAGACAGGAAAAAAATATACTGCATGGGCACACTTACTATTTTCAAAGTTTTTGTCGAATCATGTCACATATCAGCACATCAGCAGCAGACATATTGGAAAACAGGAAAGGAGTAATATCCAGCACATTTTTAGGCAATGAAAGGGTCATTGGATAACACTCTACATGAAGAGTTTGTAGTAAGGTAACAGGATGGACAAGAATTTATGTATATCAGTAAAACGCCTAAAACTGACACTTAAATGCCAATAAATGATAGTTTTCATGGTGTTTCAGCTATTTTAAAGATGTAGTTAATGTTTTAGTCCACAGGATTTAGTTAAAAATGTTATTTTTAACAATTAAAATGAAGTCGTAAGTAAGGACACCAGGTTTTGTACAGGCAGCTTTTTAAAGATATTGATACATCAACTTTCAATTTAACAATTCTAAAGGGACTTAGGATTCATTTTTAGCTCACCAGAGCACAAAGTGCTCAGGGTGAGCTTTTGTGATCGCCAGATGTCCGTCGTGCGTCGTCGTGCGTCGTCCGTCGTCGGGCGTCAACAATTTGAACCTTTAAAAATCTTCTCCTCTGAATCTACAGGGGTCTCAGCTTTCATCTTTGGTACATAGCATCACCTATAGGTCCTCTACAAAAGTTATATAAATTATGCCCCTGGGGTCAAAATTGGCCCCGCCCCAGAGGTGTCTTATTTTCAATAGAAACATGTAGTAAAACTTTGAAAATCTTCTTCTCTGAAACTGAAAGGCTCACAGCTTTCATATTTGGCACATAGCATCATGTTCAGGTCCTCTACAAAAGTTGTATAAATTATGGCTCTGGGGTCAAAATTGGCTGCGCCCCAGGGGTGGGAAGTTTTCAATAGAAGCATATAGTGAACTTTTAAAATCTTCTTCCCTTGAAACTGAAATGCTTCATAGCTTTCATATTTGGCACATATCATCATATTCAGGTCTTCTACAAGAGTTATATAAATCATGACACCAGGGTCAAAATTGGCCCCACCCCAGGGGTAGCAAGTTTTTCAAAGTTGACTTACATATAGCTATTTATAAACATTTGCTGGTGTCTATTTTTAGCATACATTTAAAGGGAGATAATCTCCCTTTGCCCCCCTTTTTTTTATAACAACTGGATTGTCTCCCTTGTTGGTAGTAACTCTGCAGAAATATCTACTATTACAATGAAAATTTTTGCACAGTAAATCAGACAATTAACCCTTTACTCCATAAATATGCCTTTCTACACCTTTGCAAACAGAGTAGACCCAGATCAGATGGCTCATGTAGTAGCCATATGATCAGTCTGCTGTATGCTTATGATATAATATAGTGCAAAGTGCATTACATTATTTTCATTTTGTGTACAATATACTTATAATATGTTTGCTAACCCTTTCCCTCATGTTAACACTTTTTTCACACATTTGCAAACAGAACAGACCCAGATCAGACGGCTCCTAAAGCAGCTCTCTGACCAGGGTTTGCTCTGTTTGTTAATGGAATTTGAAAGATGTTTCTTTACTTTCTAAAATGGCTACACTGTCCCACTTTCCATATTTCATTATAACTATTTTGTCTATGAATATTCAGTAGGTATTTAAATTTTGAATAAACATAGAACAGGGGAAGGGTTGAAAATAAATTAAGATATGAATAATAATAACTCATGAAGGTGTAATGAAAATATTTGAAATTTTTTATATTATTTATAAGTACAGATATTTATAAGTATAGATTAATTTATTCTTTCTAAAATTCAACTAATTTGCCCAGCAGGGAAAGGGTATACATACTTTTGTACATGCCCTTCTTTAGATTTGCATTGTTATAATTATGTCTTCATTTACATTTTCTTAAATTTTCTTCACTTGAGGTCCTCTACAAAAGTTACATAAATTATGCCCCTTAAGTCAAAATTGGCCCTCGCCAGGGCTGGCTAGTTTTCCATAGAAACACTGTCACATAGTGAAAACTTTGAAAATCTTCTCCTCTGATTGTCTGGTGAGCGATGTCAGGGCCTTTCAGGCCCTCTTGTTTAACTTACCTTGCTTATAAACTGTTTATTTCATCCTGAGAACACTGATTTTATTAGTCTAAATAAATACTTTTGCAGATATTCTTATTGTACATAAATTCTGACATTTTTTGAGAATGACCCAGGGCATAAATTGACCAAAAAAAAAAAAAAAAAATGACCTCCGAAAAAAGAATATATATACGAGTATATATTATAGACAAGGGTTCGAACTGTCAACAATGCCATTTCACTACCTCCCGTAATAAACACGTCATATTTTTTTCACGTATTGATCAAATCGACTAGATCCAACTTTTCCAAATACCTAAATAGTCACACTAATGATAACCATTAACACTTATCGTGTATTTTTTCTTGATCTCGAAAACGAAATAAAAATCCGAGCAAAATGTTGCTCATTTTACTAGGTTGTCAAAGTTCGTGCAATCGTCAATTTCAAGACTGAACAGCAACATAACGCCATGCAGGGGAGAAACGGCAGCATGCAACCATTAAACGAACATATAATATGTAACTTGCCAGCATTAATCACCCGCGAATCACTCTTGGGTCCACCGATTTCGCAATCATTCTGTTCAAACCTTCAAATTTCAAGCTGGTTTTCCATTTTGAATCACGTGACTACATTTCGAGGGCTTGGTGCAAAACTATTCTAACTCCTTCACTTTAGTGAAGGAGTTAGAATAGTTTTGCACCAAGCCCTCGATTTGTAAGCTGTCATTTCATTGGCCGGGTCCACATGACATCCAATGAAACGGCAGCTTACAAACGCTCTTACATCTGCAGTCACGTGATTCAACATGGAAAGCCAGCTTGAAATTTGACGGTTTGAACAGAAAGATTGCGAAATCGGTGGACCCGAAAGCGATTCGCGGGTGATTAATGCTGGCAAGTTACATAATATTATATGTTCGTTTATTGGTTGCATGCTGCCGTTTCTCCCCTGCATGGCGTTATGTTGCTGTTCAGTCTTGAAATTGACGATTGCACGAACTTTGACAACCTAGTAAAATGAGCAACATTTTGCTTGGATTTTTATTTCGTTTTCGAGATCAAGAAAAAATACACGATAAGTGTTAATGGTTATCATTAGTGTGACTATTTAGGTATTTGGAAAAGTTGGATCTAGTCGATTTGATCAATACGTGAAAAAATATGACGTGTTTATTACGGGAGGTAGTGAAATGGCATTGTTGACAGTTCCTATAATATATACTCATATATATTTTTTTTTCGGGGGTCATTTTTTGGGGGTTTTTTTGGTCAATTTATGCCCTACGCTCTGGCCCCCTGTGGATGACACCATCGCTGCAGAAACTGAAATTAAAATAGATCTGATGCCCGACGAAACTGTTCTCTAAGTAACGTAGATCTCTACATTGCTATTCCGATTCATTCCGTGGTGTGGGGAGCTATTCTAGGATATTGCCTATTTATTTTAGAAGGAAGGTAGTCTAGATTCTATTCCATTTTTTCAATGTTATAAAAATTTAGATCCATATCTAGACCATTTTACTACTCAATACAATGACTTAGTCATTCACTTCGAGATCTGTTAATCATTCTAATTCATAAAATAATGTACAATTAATAAACTGACATGGGTTACAATGGTTTAAAATGTCATGACTGAATTTTAATGTAAAATTTAACAAGGAAATAAGACCAATATAATTAATAAAAAATATATTTTCAAGGTAATAGGGCGAATCTCTGTAAACAAACCCGTCGATTTCGCGCATGCGCAGTTAACTGGTGGGCAAAAACGCCAATAACAACCTATAGATGTATCCCTATGTAAAGGCTAAGCAACAGTTAGCCTACACATCATTTAAAGTCATAATATCGCTCAAAATCATGTTAAAATCGCGTATTTTCTAACATGGATATATTATCCTTGATACAAATAACCATGGAATCCGTTATAATAACACTGTTTTGTGTAACCGGTCGTTAGTAATCAGTTTGTGAATGTGTTGATTTCTTATGCTGCTATCATAGCACTATACGGATGTTGTTTACATTTTGAAAATACTTCGGCTTGCCGCGGAAATCTCGATTGGTGTCGGGAGGTCACGTGGGTGAATAATTAATTTCTGATATTGAAACACAACAACATGGCGCCGGAAGGAAGAGAAAATCGGTGTTTTCGCAAACGGAGAGAAAAAGACAGTGACAAGAGTTATATAAAACGATCAACAGAACCGCGATTGTCTAAGAAGATCAATTTGAACGCTGGAGGTTATTGAAAAGTGACATCGGTGTGAAAACAGATTCAGAAATGGCCAAATTTCTACCGAGTTCGAATCCACACTCAGTAGCCATACAATCACAACAGACTACAGTGCATCTGTTTTCCTGCCTGGTTGAGTGCATGTTTGTATTTATGGAAGAAATCAAATTGGTATGTATAAATAAACTTTAAATGTGTGTGTTATTTAATCGTAATTGCACAGCTCATTTACATGGAGTAATTTCGACACACGTATGTGGTTTCGCCCATCGTCAATTTTTATAATGATACAGTATCGATATAAACAAATTAACAGTTTCTGTAGTGCCAAGAAATCCGAGTTTCATATATTAGTGAAACACAGACAATAAAGTCACTAGTTACTTTTTCGGATTTGGTATATTAGTCCACATGTGTGTATTCTACATGGCGATATCGAGCTACTTTCGGTTTGGGGCGATATACCCGGCAGACGGCAACACTCACACTAGAGTTTACATTATGATTTTATGGGATGGTTAAAATCACAGAGGTCCATTTCGTGGGTCTACATGGTCTAAAAGGTAAAAAAAATGATTTGGTCGATTTAAATTAGTGTTATATTATATACGTATATAATATAACACTAAATCGACCCAATCATTTTTTGACTTTTTAGACAATGTAGACCCACGACATGGCCCCTGTGGTTTAAAATCATAAGATCGGTTGGGGTCAGTGCAACACAAAACTATTCTGTATTCCAGCAATTTGCTAAAATGTGAATGGATTGATGGGGATGACATGTATTTTTATTATGAACAAATAAAAATCAGAAGCAATTTATTCACACCTTAAGTAACCATTTCCCTGTTAAATATTCATGTAAAAAATAATAACATCATGAATATTTATTAGCCGAAATTTTATAATTGCATATGTACACAGGAATGTTTGGTATTGGTGGAAATTGTAGGGTCAGATCTTTTATAATTCCATAAGCAAACACAGCAGACTCTGATCAGACATATCCTCTAGGAGCTGTATGTCTGGTCTGGGTCTACTCTGTTTGCAAATGCATAAAAAGGCATTGGTATGAAGGAAAGGATTTGTCATATATAGAAAATCAATAAATATCTCTCTTTACATTTTTATCATGTCATAAATTAATGAATTATTATTTCTCAAACCAAGATGCAAAAGCAAATATTGTTCGTTTCTGGTCAAGTTTCAAGCAAATGTAGAGAAGGATTGTTCAACCATTTATCTGTTTAATATTCATGTAAGAAATAATGACATCATGAGTAGTGTACTATGTATAAGCTACATTTTTAGCTCACCAGAGCACAAAGTGCTCAGGGTGAGCTTTTGTGATCGCCTGATGTCCGTCGTCTGTCGGCGTTTGTCGTGCGTCGTGCGGTGTGCGTCGTGCGTCATGTGGTGTGCGTCGTCAACAATTTGAACTTTAAAAGTCTTCTCCTCTGAATCTACAGGGTTCTCAGCTTTCATCTTTGGCACATAGCATCACCTATAGGTCCTCTACAAAAGTTATATAAATTATGTCCCTGGAGTCAAAATTGGCTCTGCCACGGTCCCAGGGGTGGCCAGTTTTTTCTAGCTGACTGTTGTTTTCTGTACAAGTAGCAGAATGCTGGGCTCACTTAGGTTAGGCATGGGGAAAACTTCAAAAATCTTTTTGTCAAAAACTACATGTCACAGAGCTTAGATATTTGGTGTATAGATTTACTTAGTATTCCTTATTGACATTGGTAAATATCATAGTTCTGAGGTTAAAATTGGCCCTGCCCTGTTGGTTATACTTTAAAATATTATTTTACACTATAAAGGTTCCTCTGAACTAGAGGGATTGAGGTCACTCAATCTGTGTTGCATAATCACTGAATAGGTCAAGTTCCTGGTCAAAACTCTGCTTCAGAATTAGTCTCTGTTTGCTCACACTGTTTTTAACCCATTCACTCATAGGATATTTTCAGAATCTGCCTCTTGAAAAATTTCAGAATTGTGTAGATTTGAAACCATTGTGATAAATAGAGCATTTACTCCTATGGAGAAAATGCTCTATTTATCACAATGGTTTCATAAAGTGACTATTTTACCTCTTTGAATAAATCTACTGATAAGGAGCATTAATTAGAGAAAAGGAAAATTTAAGAATTGTGTAGATTTGAAACCATGGTGATAAATAGAGCATGTACGCCTATGGAGCAAATGCTCTATTTATCACAAAGGCTTTTTTTCAGATCCTACCTCTTTGAATAAATCTACTGATAAGGAGCATTAATTATAGAAAAGGAAAATTTCAGAATTGTGTAGATTTGACACCATTGTGACAAAGAGAACATTAATTTACTCCTATGGAGCTTTTGCTCTATTTATCACAATGGTTGGCAAATGCTCTATTTCTCACAAAGGCTTTTTTCAGATCCTACCTCTTTGAATAAATCTACTGATAAGGAAAATTTCAGAATTGTATAGATTTCAAACCATTGTGATAAATAGAGCATTTGCTCTATAGGAGTAAATTAACTCATATACAAACCACATATAAAGTTACATACCGGTCTGTGTCAGATCAGAATCCAAACTGTGTGCTAATTTTGGTCAAGTCATGCTAAGCAGTGATAGGGTTGTCATCTGTTAGAAATGTTGTCTGCTTATTCAAAGAGGTAAATCTGGGTCTACTCTATTTGCAAATGCGTGAAAACATGTTTATATGAGGAAAAGGGTTAATTAGAGAAAATGAAAATTTCAGAATTGTTTAGATTTGAAACCATTGTGATAAATAGTGCATTTACTCCTATGGAGCAAATGCTCTATTTATCACAAAGGCAAATGCTCTATTTATCACAATGGTTTCATAAAGTGACTATTATACCTCTTTGAATAAATCTACTGATAAGGAGCATTAATTAGAGAAAAGGAAAATTTCAGAATTGTGTAGATTTGAAACCATTGTGATAAATAGAGCATTAACTCCTATGGAGCAAATGCTCTATTTATCACATAGGCTTTTTTCAGATCCTACCGCTTTGAATAAATCTACTGATAAGGAGCATTAATTATAGAAAAGGAAAATTTCAGAATTGTGTAGATTTGAAACTTTTGTGATAAATAGAACATTTACTCCTATGGAGCTTTTGCTCTATTTATCACAATGGTTAGCAAATGCTCTATTTATCACAAAGGCATTTTTCAGATCCTACCTCTTTGAATAAATCTACTGATAAGGAGCATTAATTAGAGAAGATGAAAATTTCAGAATTGTGTAGATTTCAAACCATTGTGATAAATAGAGCATTTGCTCCATAGGAGTAAATTAACTCATATACAAACCACATATAAAGTTACATACCGGTATGTGTCAGATCTGAGTTCAAACTGTGTGCTGATTTTGGTTAAGTCCTGCTAAGCTGTGATAGGGTTGTCATATGTTAGAAATGTTGTCTGCTTATTCAAAGAGGTAAATCTGGGTCTACTCTGTTTGCAAATGCGTGAAAACATGTTTATATGAGGAAAAGGGTTAAATAGAGAAAAGGAAAATTTCAGAATTGTGTAGATTTGAAACCATTGTGATAAATAGTACATTTACTCTTATGGAGCAAATGCTCTATTTATCACTAAGGCAAATGCTCTATTTATCACAATGGTTATTATCACCAGTTATTGTTAACAAGTTTTAATTTTCCATTTCCATAACAATTCCGTTTGTATAAATTGTTGAAATCGCGATTTTCATACAATTTCTGCTTTGAAACAATCATCAGTACTCTAATTCTGAAGGGGTTCGAAACGTTCAGGTGTGAACTGGTTTTGTTACGAAACGTGCTCTACAAGGGTTGTAGTTCGTTTCTAAATACGCAATATATCAAGGAGTTGTTAGGTTATGCGTAGTAATATGTAATGGAAAATGAAACTTTTCCACATATTTTTTGTGCGTTATATGCTTTCCAAGTTAACGTTCGGTAAACGTTCGGTATTGGACTTAGAAAATATTTATAATAAAGCAAATCATCCCAGAAAGCTTGCCATTATAATTATACAGAGAAAGGGTCAAATAACATCCCACAAAACAGGTGTCCAGTTTTGTTTAGAAACATACATGTAGTTGAAACTTTAAAAATCTTTCCCTCTGGTGAGCGATTTCAGGGCCATCATGGCCCTCTTGTTAATGTTTATGATGGTATATGAACATAGATCGGGTCTTTTCTATTTTCAATGTCAAAACAATGCATTTGTATGAAAATACTGGTAAGGGTTGACTGAATTAATTATGTACAGTAAGGGCAATGTAAAAAAGACGCAAAACTTTATTTTGTCAATGGATTTTGGACTGAGGCTTGCATATGTCTGAAAACAAGTTTTGCCATTATTTGCCTTTTATACACATATCATTATTTATAAATTATTATAGTAGTGTTAGCTTCATTAAATAATTTATTTTCCTTAGAGTTACTTGCATAAACAGAAGACCGCTGCCATGTCGGGGACCTCAGGCAAACCGTTCAAACAACACACAGCTGCCAAGCCTGGTACTTCCGGAATTTCAACGTCGACACAGACCACTAATACAGGCAAATGCACATAGACTGATGGTAATTTGAATATTGGAAATATCTTCAGTAGAATCAGATAAAAGGTGTGGTTTATGTAAAACAGAACATTTCCCTCATATAAATGTGTTTTCATGCATTTGTGCATTTTCAAACAGAGCAGACCCAGATTTGATGGCTCCTAGAGGAACTATCTGATCAGGGTCTGCTCTGTTTACTAATGGAAGTTTGATAGATCTGTTCCTTTACTTTTTAACATGGCTACAATGTTCCATCTTCCATATTTCATTGTAACTTTTTTGTCAAGGAATAGTCAGTAGGTATTTAAATTTGAAATAAACACAGAACAGGGAAAGGGTTAAGGATATATTCTGATATGGGTGACCCTTTACCTGTTTGGATCTTCAAGTCAGAAATAATAACATGGTCATGTCTACTATAATTCCATAAGCAGAGTACATTCTGATCAGACAGCTCCTACAGGAGCCATCTGACCTGGGTCTATTCAGGTAAGCAAGTGTACAAAAAGACATTTATATATGAGGGAAAGGGTTAAAAGATTATTTCATTTTTCTTACAAACTTGAATACTTTTAAAAGCATAAATTGCCCTGCTAATGAATGCTACTGGTGGGTATGGTTAAACTGTTACCATAGGATTAGTTTTAGATCCTTACCATAATACTTAAATTCTCCAGTTACTCATAAGTCAGTGAAATTAAACATGGTATTTTATGCATAGTATATTATAATCTATGGGCATACAGTATCTGTTATGTTTTGTCAAAATGTTTTAACAATGTTTTACAGACAGAGACTCATATTTGGGATATGTTTTGATTGCCTGAATTGAGAATAGTGGCAGATCATATCATAGTCATTACTAATTGCCAGATGACACATTATTTGTCAAAACCTCTGTTGGGAACAAAGTGATATTTTACAAATACATCTTGCTAAGCAAGCCTGGCTCAAGATGGACAGTCACTGGTCACGTTCATTGCTAATCAGTGTTACTCCATGGCATTACATCAATATTAACCCCTCCCCTCATATAAATGCCTTTTCACACATTTGAAAACTGTGTAGATTATCCAGATCAGAAGGCTGCTGTAGGAGACATCTAAACAAGATCTGCTGTTTCCTTATGGAATTGTATATAGATTGTCCTCGTTCTGCATTTTTTGTTATCATAAAACATCTTTATCCATAATGCCATTCATAATTATCGAATTTCAGCTAATTCATATTCATAAAGTAATTATTTCTAACATGAAATTCCTAAAAGTGGATCCAAGTTGCTGTCAAGTGAACCATATAACTAAGAATATGTATAATGTACATCCACAGCCAGCTTGTTATGGGTGATAATGCTTTAATAAAGAAATTATTTCACTTGAAGCTGCATATCCAGTGTATAATGCATTTGCAATTTCCAACCACAGGTTTGATTGAAAATTGTTTTGAAAAGCATTGCAATATACATGTATTATCTATGTTATGAGAGAATGTGACCCATAGTTTATCAAACAGTGTAGTTTCTTATTTGGATTACTTTAAAGACATACAATAATACTGAATTACTTGTTTCAGTTGACAGGAGTAGAGTTTCTTCTTGAAACAGAGAGTGAAAATGGAAAAACAAGGTATGTATATCTGGGTTTGTTTGTAAATAGGAGTGCAATCCACTGAATCCAGCATATTGGTTGATTATTTAACACTTTCCCAAATATAAAAACCTTTAACCCTTTCCCTCATATAAACGTGTTTTCACGCATTTGCAAACAGAGTAGACCCAAATCAGACTACTGATCAGGGACTGCTCGGTTTGCTAATAGAATTTGATAATCTGTTAGTTTCTAAAATGGCTTCAAGGTTCCACCTTCCATATTTCATTATAACTATTTCGTTAATAAATATTCAGTAGGTATTGAAATTTGGAATAAACATAGAACAGGGAAAGGGTTAATGCATTTGCAAACAGAGTAGACCCGGATCAGATGTGGCTCCTAGAGGAGCTGCTTTTTCAGGGTCTGCTCTGTTTTCTAATTGAATTTGATAGTTCTGGTTCTCAGTTTCTAAAATGGCTACAATTTTCCACCTTTCATATGTCATTATTACTATTTTGTCCTTGAATATTCAGTAGGTATTGAAATTTGGACTAAATATAGAACAGGGAAAGGGTGAAATGGATATTATTTATTTGTAAGTAAAAAACAATGCAGCCCAGTATACTTGCTGTTCATTTAACCCTTTCCCTAATTGAAATGCCTTTTAAAATATTTGAAAACAGACTAGACTCAGATCAGATGGAGCCGTCTGATCAGGGTCTACTCTGTTTGAAAATGGATTTTGATAGGTTTGTTTCTCTAGTTTATAAAGTAACTATAATGTTCCATATTTCTTTATAACTATTTTGTCTATGATTATTCAGTAGGTATCAAAATTTGCACTAAATATACAACAGGGAAAGGAGAGACACACACAGAGTAATCCACATCTCTCTCTCTCTCTCTCTCTCTCTCTCTCTCTCTCTCTCTCACTCACTCTCTTGCCCCCTCTCTCTTGCCCCCTCTCTCTCTCTCCTCTCTCTCTCTCCCCCCTCTCTCTCTCTCTCTCTCTCTCTCTCTCTCTGGTCAAGGTCATACACCTAGGTCAAATTATTTAGCTACACTGCACATACATGCTTCAAAGTTGGCATGCATGTGCAGCTTATGGAAGTGGACATCTTCAGGGTTTTTTTTATTATGGCCAAGGTCATACATCAAGGTCAAAGGTAAAATTTAAATACATTTCACATACATACTTCAAAATTGGCATGTATGTGCAACTTTTGTAAGCAAACATTTTGACAGGGGGGACTTAGTAAGTAAAGTCAAGGTCATACATCAAGGTCAGTGGTCAAATTACAGGTCAAATTTAGATTGGCCATAATTGTGTCGCCATTCCACATGCATACTTCAAACTTGGCAAGTAAGTTTAAGCAAATATTTTAGAGGGTGACTTATTAAGGTCAAGGTCATACATCATATGGGGGGGCATAGTCTTTCAAAAACACATCTTGCATAGCTGAAGTTTTATAATGGCATGTGTTGGATACTTTTGTATTGATAGATACTGTAGAGACTAATTGTAATTTCATTAGTAAACAGAGCAGACTGATTGGATAGCAGTTGATGCAGAAGTTATGCAAGAAGGTCCATCAAAAATATATTATGACCCCGGGGGCATTCGTTAGCAATAATAATGTACACATGTGTATGTTGGAGTTTGTATGAATTTACAGATTTTCATATTACAGAATACACCTCAAGTAGAAATATACCGTCTTCAAAACAGCTTTACAGTAATCGAGAAAATCTTCAGATTTCAAGAGAAATTAAGTTATATTGCATATCTGAAATAGCATACCGTGTATACTAAGATCAATTGTTGCCTTCATAAGTGTCATTTGATCAAGTTCTTTACTGTTGTGGTTGTTATTTTTGGCTACACAATGTGATTCCAATAATAATTTTTAGCCAGATTTTTTTTAGAAATTTCTTGGCTTATAGTTTGGCAAAACTGGGTGGGCAGTTGGGCGGACTAGCTGGATTTTTTTAGAAAAATCTTGGCTTATAGTTTAGTGAAAACTGAGCCGGCGGCGGCAGGTTTCGGCATGCCGTCGTTAAGAAAACTTTAACATTGCTTATTTCTTCTGAATTACTTAAGCTAGACCATTCATATTTGGTATGCAGATAGCTTGGGTCAACACCTTTCACTTGATACAAGGATACATGAAATCAGGTCAAGGTCAAGGTCACTGTTTCCAAAACTTTGCCGTTTTTAGCAAACTTTAACAATGCTATAACTTCTGATCTACAAATGCTAGGCAATTAATCTTTGGTATACAGATAGATTGGGCAAAGGCCTTTCACTTGATACAAGAATATATAAAATCAGGTCAAGGTCAAGGTCACTATTCCCAAAACTTTGCTGTTGTTAACAAAACTTTAACATTGCTTATAACTTCTGAATTGCTTAAGCTAGACCCTTCATTTTTGGATGCAGATAGCTTGGGTGAAGGCCTTTCACTTGATACAAAGATACATGAAATCAGGTCAAGATCAAGGTCGCTGTTTCCAAAACTTTGCCGTTTTTAGCAAACTTTAACATTTTGCTATAACTTCTGATCTACAAATGCTAGGCAATTCATCTTTGGTATACAAGTGGCTTTGGTTAAGGCCGTTCAGTTGATATAAAGCTATTTGATATTAGGTCAAGGTCAAGGTCACTATTTTGACAAGTTGGCCATCATTGAAATACTTCATTATTTTTTTTTAACTGCTGAACCTCACATGGTAGACAATTCAGATATGGTATGAAGAGAGCTTTGGTAAAGGAGTTTCAGTTGATACAAGAATTCATGAAATTGGGTCAAGGTCACTATTTTGAATAATTGACTGTTTTTAACAAACTTTAACATTTTGCTATAGCTTCTGATCCATGAGTGCTAGGCAATTCAACTTTGGCATTTAGATAGCTCTGATAAGGACCTTATGGATCACATAAAGATACATTGTACCTGAAATCAGGTCAAGGTCACTATTTTGAAACATTGGCTGTCATTAAAATGTTGTTATAACTTCTGAACTACATTGGCTAGTTGGAATGCAGATAGCTTGTGCCTTTCAGTTGATACAAGGATACATGAAATTGGGTTAAGGTCAACACACAAAACCCGGCTTTAATGCGGTTTCTGCTTTTTTTGCTCGTTATTTGTTACAATAGTTTTCGCTTTCCAGCCACTCATATTTAGCAATTTGCATGTATTTATCAACCGGTAAGATTAGTGTTCATTTGCAATTTTGCAGAAGCACAGGAGAGCTGGGGTTTGTAATCAGCTGATCAGGATGTACTGTGCAAAACAGTTTGCATACACACCTCCAGCCTACAAGATGGGAAAGTTCCTTATTGCTATCAACTGAAACATGGATCATGATACACAGAAGTGGAGTCATGAAGGCAGCTTATTGTAAGTTCTGGACATTCATCAGACTTGTATATTTAGATATGATTTTAACAATGAACAACTATGTGTAGAACTCTTAGGTTTTAGTTTTTCAAAGTGTTGTTACCAAGTCTCATCATGATTTCACTTACAAGACATTGATCATTTGAAACAAAAATATATCATAACTTCATACCATGTTGCCACAAACCAGAGGAAATAAAATTCCATGACATTTCCCTGACATATTTACGAATTTCCCTGACACATTACATTGAACATTTTTAGTGTTTCCGTCATAATTTCCGTAATGCATTATTAAACTGTAAAGTATATCACCTTCATTCTCATTGGTTATTTTTTCAAAATTCCCCAACAAAGCCCTGACATTTGCCTATATTTTCAAATTTCCCTGAAAGTTCTCAAAATTCACTGACAATTCCCTGACTTTTTACTGACGTGTGGCAACCCTGTCATAATATATCAAGTTACTTGTACTTTGGCTAACTATGCAAATTTATTTTGCCAAGTTTCTAGTATTTATGTATGCGAAAAAGTCATTCATAATTAGCTTATTTACAATATTAATGATAGCACTTCTAGCTTTCATTAGAATACTCCTCCTATGGATTTTGAATAATTTATATTTCCTATAGAGAACAGGTTTCTATCTATTTTAGCGAAATATCAATATTTTAAAATGTTTTAATTGTTTCAAAATTTATGCATGTTTGAGTAAATACACCTTACCATATTGCAGCCCTTAAATGTTAACATCTGTTTGAATTTTTATAATGATGGCTATACTGATGATGAACTATTAATGTTTTATCCAGTCACCAGGCTTCTCTAGTGACATAATAAAGGGGGTGCAAATAAACTTAGGTTTATTAGGTTACTTCCGGTAGTGGAAGGTTTATTAGGTTAGTAGATAGGCGTAATGATTCTATAACCATGGAACTATTTTAGTTTTCTGTAAATATTCATAAACATGTTGATGGAATAGATCTAACAGATCTATTTGGTCACCAGAAGAATTATTCAAATGAGAAAAAAATAAAAAATAATTGGCTACAGCTGGATTCGAACCCGCGAATATAAATATAGCCTGTTGAGTTCCATCGATTTCTGAGTGACGTTAGGTAGAATCTAAAAATAGAAACCGAGACTACGTAACTCGAATTTGACCAAAGAATATAGATCATGTCTGTTTGAAATAACTTATCGACCCTCGATTCAAATCATCTTATTTTTCAAATTCAACCACGTTTCCCTTCTAGTAATACAAGTATCGAAACTATATTCCTCTGCGGTAGCTCATTAGATCTATTTACGTCTAAATAGAAGTGAAAAGGGAGGGATCCGTTGATCGAAAAACTGCATTTTCAATGTAAATTATTTCAAGAGTGTTATGAGTCTATAAAAAAGACATTTAACTATATTGACTGGATAAATCGAATAATAGGTTAGTGCCGTAGATGGGACACCTTTATCCGACTCGGAGAGAAAACAGCTGAGGCTCGACAAGCCTCGCCTCAACGTTTTCTCCCCTCGTCGGATAAAGCGTCCCATCTACGGCACTAACCTATTATTCTCTATTTTGGACTACTTTGAAATTTGTGACAAAACAAGACATTGACAATACCTTAAATTTTATTTTCAAGTAACAAATACAAAACAAAACGAGAGAACCACGTGTGGGTACCAACACTCGTCTGTCACGACATTTGAAGTTTTTATTTCCTACACTCATAAAAGAGCATAATTGTGTAAAACAGCCTTACAGAGGAATAGGCAATGTTAAAAAAGTTATTAAACAGAAATTAAATTAGGTCAAAGGTCAAGGTACAAGTCAGAAAATATAACATTGATGGTAAGGCCTTGCTACAAGGGACTCCCACATAAATATATGAGAGCCCATCTGCTGATGGTTTAAAAAACAGACATCTTAAATTTTGATTTTCAGACACCTTCAATTGATATTTTCTAAGTCCAAAAAAGTGCATAATTTTGTCTAAACACCTTACAGAGTTATGGTCCAAGGTCGGATTATAGATCTGCGATTGCGAACAAATGTGAGAGATTTCTTAAGAATTGAATGAATGGTAAAGAAGTAATAGCCAACATTAAAGTTTTCGGATGACATCGTGAAAGCCAGTTACAATATCTCGTATTGTTTTCCTTCAAGAAACGGATGAGCTAAAATTCAGACAGATGTGATAAAACAAGACTATGATAGTACCTTGACTTTTTGTTTTGAGTAAAAAACACAACAGAAATCAGAAAATATATGTCTTGTTAACTGTTTATTCCAGCCACAACGAATATTGTAACAGTCAATGTTTCCAGTGATGTGGACAAATCATATCTACATGTCGTGGCCGTGGTCAAACATGCGCCCATGCACCTACACCTCGGCATCAAAGCATAAAAGCCAGAGGGCTGGAGCCAGATGAACCAAGACGATCAGGAAACATTTTGCTTCTGCAATGCCACCAACCCGCACATAAACTAGTACAACAAGTGTCAAGATTTGCAGAATAAACCGAACAATAATTATGACATCATTTTTAATACAAGTACATCGTTCAATTTTGTTAAAGATATAATCATAAAAATACTGTGTAGGTTATGTAGACTGGCATACTATAAACTTAATACCTAACTCGTTCCTTTGGAATATTTATGTAAAGATAATGACATCATGCACATTTATTAGCTGAATTTTTATATAGGCATAATTATGTAGAAATGATTGTTTGGTATTGGTAGAAACTAGAATCAAGTCTATTATACTTTCATTAGCAAACATCATACCCTGATCAGACAGCTCCCCCAGAAGTCATCTGATCTGAGTTTACTCTGTTTGCAAAGGTGAAATGGTTAATTGATCCCACAAATAAGTTTTACTGTGATAGCTAGTTTGCATTGTTTTTCAAAATGAATGAATTAATATCATTGAAAGGGAAGTGAGTAAAAGCATGGCTTTTGAAACAAAGTTACGGACATTACCACTGGAGGTCAACTACGTATCATTATCAAATGTTCTGCTACGACAATTTATATGGGTATTATAACAGATTTGTTTTCCTACGAAGCTAGTGTATCAATTGGGAAATGTTATCCTACGAAAACAAAGTGGCCTTCGTAGGAAAACAAATCTATTATAATACTCATATAAATTGTTTTAGCAAAACATTTTGGTAACAATACGTAGTTTGCCCCCAGTAATTACTATACCTGTAAACAATGATCAGCTGCTGCATTGCCAAATACTATTTTATGCAGATCTGCACTGTTTGAAGTAGTAATACAGCCAATTTTATGCTAGTAATTAATGCTGGTAATTGACCAGAAAGTTATAATGTTCAAATACTGGTTGTCATACCATTCATACATTTGTATATACAATGCTTTAAATTGGCTAGTAAATTGCAAAAACATGGAACATGAGTTCATTGACTTTTCAAATCAAGACCAACTTACATTGTCTCAAGCATAGCCTTAACCGTTTTCTGATTCTGTGTTTGTTTCATATTCCAGTACCTTATGAATATTCAATATACATGTAATTATGATGAAATATGAAAGGTGAAACATAGTGTCCATTTTAATGAATAAAGAAACAGATCTATCAATTTCCCTCTGCAATCAGAATAAACCCTGTCACCCTGAATAGAAATTGTCAGTGCAATCTAAGGAATTCACTTTGCAAACTCTTAGCCCTACTATCAACAAATTCTTTTTTAACCAAGTACCTGTTTGCATAATGATTTGATGCTAAATTTTATAAAGAACTTTTTTCACTAAACCTGCAGAACATTTTGAGTTAGTGTCTATGAGATTATACTTGCTGTTGTTGCTGGATCACTAAATTGAAAAATTACAAGTTAAAAGCAGTGTAGACCGAGATCAGCTGCAGCACTGAAAAGTTGGCAACAGTGAGCTGATCAGATTCCACAATTTCAATGCAGTAGCTGATCTAGGTCTTGTGTCTAGCTTGTTTGCAATTTTCTATGGTTGGAAATATCATAGCGCTTAGCGGTACTTTTACATGAAGTGACAGGATAATTCATTGCTAGTATTTAGTGGTGTATATTTACCATGTAGAGTGTAAAACAGCTTTCTTGGAAAATATCTTCTCTTCTGTTGTTATTTCTCGACATTAACAATGCATGTCTGACCATTTCCCATCTGAATGGAGATAGTATTTTCTTCACTGAATTAACATGGTTTAGTCCTTATTATGGATGGACCATACATGTCTGTTTTAGAAGAATGTCTTTCATCATTACCTTTGTCTGTTTTTAAAGGAATGTCATTCATCATTGCCCTCTATCATACAAGCAATGGAATTCTGAAATAATAGACAATAATCATTTAAATAAAAAAAAAATCTAAACAGTATAGGGCTTATATTCAGGTTTGTTTTCACAAGTGATCTGCATTTCTATCACATTTTGATCGCAGAATGTCTTATTGATCTTTGATTACACCGAATGGAGCTATTATGCAATTTATAGTGTTATCTATTTCCCTCGTATAAATGCCTTTTCATGCACATGCAAATGACTCCTATATTAGCCATCTGATTAGAGTCTGCTCTGTTTGCTTTTGACATGATACAGATCTAATTGTACAGTTTCTGTCAAAGCAAAATAACCCTAGAACATTTACAATTACATTATAAAATTGAGCTAATGAATATTTATACTGTCACTATTTTTACATGAATAATGAACAGGGAAATGGTTAAGTCAAAGTGTTGACATGTTTCTTTTCCTTTATGTAATTTATTTGCTACTTTCTTTTCATCTTTCTGTTATCTTTCATAAAGCTAAATTGCCAAAGGAAGATGATAGAGGAGGGAAACAAGAATAAACAAAAATAACAATATTTATGATGTCATTGTTGTGACATTTCTCATTCAACCATTCAAGTAGTTGTCTTAAATATATTGACACTCATGTTGATACTTATGAGCTGTGTATTGACAAAACTAGTCTTAGTGGCATTCAAACACTGTAGAGCCAGATCAACTATATTTTTTCTTTTTCTTAACCCTTTCCCTGTTCTATATTTATTCCAATTTTCAATATCTACTGAATATTCATAAACCAAACCGTTAAAATGCAATATGCAAGGTATTACATTGTAGCCATTTAAGAAAGTAAAGTCACAACTATCAACTATTTTATTACAAAACAGAGCAGACCCTGATCAGACAGCTCCTTTCGGAGTCATCTTATCCGGGTCTTCTCTGTTTGCAAATGTGTGAAAAAAGGTAATATGAAGGAAAGGGTAAACACTTAGTATAAATTCTGAAGGAATGTGATCCCCCGAAGGCTGGTTTTGTCACGGTGCAGCTGACTTATGAATACTGAATTTGATGAGATGTCATGCAAGTGAATGAAATAAAAAGCATCAATCTACTTCGCCTTTCAACATTTTTTCCCTCAAAATTCCACATAGTCTGAAATTCTAAAGGAAGTCAATCATGAAGAGTATAATTATGATTTTGTGAAACCATAATGGCATTTAGTATCATCATTTCATATCACAAGCATTGCCATTTTGTACTATAATGCAGACTGGCTCACTACATATACCATTTTGCCACACAGTGATTTGTAAAATGTAATTAAAAAATATCCTTTTAATAATTGAATGTTGAATTAGGCATATTGTATTATTTACATATAGTATCATAAGTTTAACCTAAATTCACAAATTCCAAGATCATGTTTCTGCACATTATCATATGATAAGAAATGCTGCTTTTAACCGTTTACTCCCTGAATATTCATGTAATGACATCATGAATATTAATAAGACTTATTGCTTATTTGCTATGATACCAAAATGACAGGAGTTTGGACTGTAGAATCAGATCTATTTTACCCCCCCATGAATATTCATGTAAGAAATAATGACATATAATGTTGGTTAATTTTTATACATGCACCTGAAAACTGACCATGGCAGAAACTTTAAAGAATCGATCTTTGTCATTGCAAAGGCATACCAAGCAGATCCTGATCTAATGCCTCCTATAGGAGTTGTCTGACCTGGGTCTACTTTGTTTGCAATGGCATAGAAAGGTATATCCATGCATTAACTGCAAAAATATGCCCATGCAAACAGAGTAGACCGAAATTAGGAGCCGTATCCATGGATTAAAGTGTTAGTCGTATTTAATCCAATAAGCCACATTGTGCATAGCTATAACATATCTGTGACTTTTGATTTTTGGCAAAAGTGGATCAATTGGTCTACTCAATAGCTATATACTCTCTCATGTATATTTCTGTTTACACTTTACACTATAGGCAGAAACCGGGCCAATAGATCTATATATGGATTTGTTGTTTAAATATATCAGTTTTGCGTGTGAACTAGGTGTACGAAACGGTAAAGGTACGGTACAAAAATTTTACGAACTAGATTTGTACCGAAATGTGACTGGCAACAAATGAAAGCTTCAAACATTATTTTCTCACTGAATGGCGGTATATAGATAAAATTGGTCTATATTAGTTGTTAGTGCATAAACATTTCAGTAAATTGAACTAAAATATCCATAAAATAGATCTATAGACGGGTACCGCTTTATATAGCCTGCACCGATGTCGAAACCACCGATATCGTTTAGAACTAGATCTAATACATGCTGAATTTACATATTCTGACCTTCGTACGTTCTTTCCTGGCCTTTCCTTGAATGAAACTTCAGCTTAAATCTATCAAGCCAGTCGCCTCTCTGTCTTACGTCTACTCTAATTTGCCATATTCTTGGTGCTGTAACGCTTCGTCTCAACAAGGGATGTTGAAGGCATTAGCGACCGACATTTTGGTGTATCACGTGACATCTTAATAAGGTACATCCGATTCATTCCGAGTGCAGCCGAGAAAAGTCGGTGTAGTTCGTGAGCGTTCAAAATGTCAACAAACCCGTGTTATCGGTGATAATTATTCAATCAATTACTCGCTACATGTTGCAACTTTCGACTTTGTTTCTGCGTGATCACTGATTTAATAGTTCATATTTTGTTATAGACAAAATAGAGAACTATATGAATTTACGCAAATTATCGCGATTTTGAGCAATATTCTGACTTTAACGACTGTGTTGGTTATGAATTGTTGATTTCTGTACATTTATTATTGTCTCTGACTATAATGACAGTTGTGTTTTAGTTTCTAAGGATAGATACAACAAGAAGCTTGAATTAATCGGCCGTATAAACTACCAGCTGAACTTTGGAAAAAAACACACCAAAAAACCCGATCCCTTTGCCTTTCTTTGAAATGGGAGACATTCTTATTTATTTGTTGGGCATGCCTGATTTGTCGAATAATTTAGATCAGCAGTGCTTAAAATTTTAATTTTCGTTTTATTTTACTATTATTAGATCTAGATATTAAGATATACAGTCTCATGTCGTTCATTCGTGTGTTGTAAAATTTCTTTCTGGCTATACTGTACAATACCGTAGTGCTCAGATCTAGTAAAGGTATTTTAGAATAGATCTAGATCATATCAATCAATATATTATCTTTAGAACTATAATTCACAATAAACTTACTACCTTTTTAAATATATCTAAATCGTTGGGGTTTGATTATGCTTAGCCATAGATCTTATTAGTCAAAACATAGTTATCTTCTATTGTTCGGGAAGCTGTTTAACAAATTGTAACTTTAGACAATTGGCACATTGTTTGGTAGTTGTTAAATTAGAAGCATTCCTGTTACGTAATAGTTCATAACTTTGTTGATAAGACAGTGTGTGATGGATGGCAGTTGTGTGATCGCTGACCCATGTCCCCTGCTGAGAAATTAGGGGATTTACTGACCATCTGGCACCTTTGATCGTTACTATTTTCCTAGGTCTAGTAAGTAAATTAGCAGTATTTCGGCTGAGTAAGTAATGTAATAATATAATCTCCAACTGTCTAACGCAATTCATTTTCAGTATTCAAAACTAATAGTTTGAATTGTTAAAATCTTTGAATGCGGGAAATTAAAGTACTGACATTTGAAAAATGTAGACACAGACAATATATTTAGCTAAAATTGCAACCCTCTGACCAGGGTCTTCACTGTTTTATTATTCAAAATCATATAGCAAATTTAAGTCCTATTATAATTATAATGAATGGAATCTACAGTTAAACAATGACAGGCCACTCCACCTTAAAATTTAAGCATTCAAAGATGAGATGTAACCCTTTCTCTAATATAAACGTGTTTTCATATATTTGCAAACAGCATATAGACCAGATCCTATAGGAGCCGTATGATCCGGGTCTGCTCTGTTTATTATAAATGAAATTGTAATAGTTCCGACTCTACAGTTTCTACCAACAAAACAATCCTGTCTACAAATGTCATTAGAAACATTAGCTTATAAATATTCATGATACATTGTATCATTATTTCTAACATGAATACTGAGCAGGGAAAGGGTTAATCATCACAAAGTAACAGAATAAATAACAAGAATGTTTTTTTCTTCGTTATACAATTCATAAAAATATGTTTATTCGTTTAAAACTCCTAACCCTTTATAAACAAATTTGCAAATGATTAGAATAGACTCAGATCAGATTGCAAATAGAAGCTGTTTGATCAGGGGGTCTGCTCTGTTTGCTTATCCATTTACCATACATTAACAGTTTTCCTACAAAACAGAGTAGACCAAGATCTAAAGGCTATTGGAGCCGTATGATCGGGCCAACTCTGTTTGCTTATGAAGTTATATCAGATCCGACTCTTCATTTCTACCAGTACCAAACACTTGAAACTATTTAAGGCATGTGTTTCTATACCGTTATAAATATTAATGATTTCATCTTTTTCTGACATAAATATTCAACAGGGAAAGGGTTAACAACCAACCTGAAGTTACGAATTCAGCAAAAAAATGTATACCTGACATTACCCGGCAACAGAAGTAAAAGTTATGAAAACATCGACACTTTTTCACGTGCTTGCAAATAGGGCTGTCACGGTTAGATAATTCTTGAACCGGTTAATCGGGAACGCCGAACCGAACCGTAACCGGTTAACCGCCATATTTATCATCCGTGTCAGACTGTATATATGATAAAGCATGGTGCGCTATATATTCGGAAATTAAATCCTATTTGGGCCGATATAAGACTTGAAAACCTTGTTGACATCCTGCTTGACTCATTTGTTGACCGAAATCATTGAACCATTCATTTCAATATGGTAGATTTATGGCGAAAGTGAAAGTAAGAATCGTGTTTACCTTTCGAGTCTCTACTTCCGCTAGACTGGTCTACAGTAAAATTATCAACTTCCTTTATGAATGTGTACTGACTAATAGTGCAGGTTCGAATGCCCTTCCACTTTACCGTAATGCTTGTAAAAGTAATAGTACACACTACACAGAGATGAGGAAAACTGGATAAAATTGAGAACGAACAAACATTGGTTCATTGGTAGACAAGTGCACATGATAAACCACCTTTAGGCAAGTGGAAGACTGTTACCTTTCAATTAGATTTGAGAACTAGAGACAGGTTTTTTAAAAAAAAATTAGCATGTAAACGTGATACGTAGCTCGACGTGAACTTTGTTTACAGAAGATGATATGTACATGTATATGATTGACAGCCTCGAAAAGTCAGATACCTGCATTTCTCCATCATAGTATGTCGAAGGGAAACAAAATGACTTAAATGAGATATGACAGTATAAAATAATATTGTTTAGCGTAATTTACTTTCCCAAATTATTACAGGCGGCTCACGGTTAGTGAAATTTTGAACCGGTTAGAACAACGAACCGAACCGTCAACGATTAACCAAGTAACCGTGACAGCCCTACTTGCAAACAGAGTAGACCCGGATCAGGGTATTCTCTGTTTTCTTATGAATTTATGTCAGATCTGACTCTACAGTTTTTTCCAATACCAAAACATCCTCAGTACATATATGCTATTATAAAAATTTACTTAATAAATATTCATGATATCAGTATTTCTTACGAGAATAGTCACGGAGTAAAGGGTCCCAGTCAATTTATATGTGTATTACGATGTCAACTCTTAATTCTGGGTGAAATTTCACGCCTTATGATTTTAAATAAATTTGCAACAAATAACGTTTTTGTCATCATTGGCAATATAGAATCCTGTGATAGGAACTTTGTGACACATCTTTAGAAATGCATGTACTTTTGTAACTCTAATCAATTATACACTTTAGATATGACCCTTTATCAAATACAGTTAATACTTGTGTATTTTACCAAATTTTTAACTTTTTTCTGATTTTGTACTCTGTATTATCCATGCTTTGAAAAGCTTATATCTTTCAATTCCACAGGTTGGCATGTTAAACTGTTGTTATTTTTGTTACGTATCAGCAAATAGTTTATTGTACACCTGTCGTGTTATAATTTGTTGTACAACCGATTCCAAATAAAGATTTTTGTATTGTGTAAATTCATCTTCCAGAATCAATTTTCGGATCATGTTTATGTTTTTACACGTACTATCCATGTAATTATCATCAACAATTGCACCATAATCGTTTTTTATTAATTTTAACATAAGTTTTCAAAGTGCTGTCAATGTTTCTGTTATTGTTTACATATCAGCTGTCAGTCTTTTTGCCCACCAAGCTTTTCTCGGCTAAGATAACAGGTGCGCGTGACGTCACGGCGATTCGCCCTATTTCTGCTCTTATTTGGTCAATTGTTTTCACATTCATACTCATTAATGTCATTATAAACCCTTTTCTAAATGCTTAACTATCTTATAATATCCAAATGTATCTTTTTAGCTCACCTGAGCAAAGCTCAGGATGAGCTTTTGGGAGACTTGAATGTCCGTCGTGCGTCGTGTGTCGTCAACAATTTGCATGTGAACACTCTAGTTGTCACAATTGTAGTCTAATCTTTATTAAACTTGGTCATAATGAATGTCTTGATAAAATCTCAGACTAGGTCAAATAGTAGGAAAACCTTGTGAACCCCTCCGCAGGTCACATTTTCTGCCCAATTTTCATGAAACTTGGTCAGAATGATTGTCTTGATAAAATCTCGGAGGAGTTTGAAAAATGGTTTATGTTGGGGAAAAAACTAGGTCACTAGGTCAAACAGTAGAAAAACCTTGTGAACACTCTAGAGGTCACATTTATAGCCAAATCTTCATGAAAATTGGTCAGAATGAATATCCTGATAACATCTCGGACGAAAGTGGGTCAAGTGTAGTTAAAAACTAGGTCACTAGGTCAAACAGAAAAACCTTGTGAACACTCTAGTGGTCACAATTTTAGTCCGATTTTCATAAAACTTGGTCAGAACGAATGTCATGATAAAATCTCGGACGAAATCAAAAGTGGTTCAAGTGGAGTTAAAAACTAGGTCACTAGGTCAAACAGTAGAAAAACCTTGTGAACACTCTAGTGGTCACAATTTTAGTCCAATCTTCATGAAACTTAGTCATAATGATTGTCTTGATAAAATCTCAAAGGAGTTTGAAAGTGGGTTATGTGGGGTTAAAAACTAGGTCACTAGGTCAAATAGTAGGAAAACCTTGTGAACATTCTAGAGGTCACATTTATAGCCAAATCTTCATGAAAATTGGTCAGAATGATTGTCCTAATAAAATCTTGGACAAGTTTGAAAGTGGGTTATGTGAGGTCAAAAAGTAGGCCACTGTGTCATATCTTAGAGAAATCTAGTTTACACTCCAGTGGCCACATTTTTAGCCCAGTCTTCCTCAAACTTGCTCAGAGTGTTTGTCTTGGTGATATCAAGGTTGAGAGTGATCATGTATTTGGGTGGGAATAAAAAGTAGGTCACTAGGTCAAATCTTAGAAAAATTACTTTAGAGAGCACATTTTAGCCAAATCTTCATTGGTCAGAATCGTTGTCTTGATAAAATCAATATACTAAATCTTTGAAAATCTTGTTCTGCAGAACCACTGCTCATGATGCACTGCTCATGATCCACTATCAACATTGTTCATATATATTGTCCCTAAGGTTCATATATATTGACCCTTCCCATGGGCTACCCTGCAAAAATCTTAAATCTATGGTAATTAGGTGAGCGATTAAGGGCCATCTTGGCCCTCTTGTTTAATTGGGTACATATTGACTTAAAAGTGGGTACATCATGACCTGGGTGGGTACATCTTGACTATATGTAGGTACTCTTGACTGTGGGTACATCTTGACTGCAATCCGTTTTGTTTACCTTCTTAAGTGCCAAGATGGCGGGTTACCTAACTTGTTTTCGAACCTCCAATCAAAATTGTCGTATTAAAGTAATTAAATGTAGTACAGTTAGACCATGCCATTCATTCCAAATTTGTATAAAAACCATGCATGTATAGTGCCATACATGTGATAATTTGTTGGAGGCAAAGAGGGAGATTTCCTTTTCAAATGAGGGAGGTTGGGTGTCAAAGAGGGAGAAATATACGGATGGAAGATTTTGGCCTTATTTGTTGGTAGATCTATACATACAAGTTGGTCTCAAAAGTGTTAACTTAAATATTATTTAAAAGTGTAAAAATACATTGATTTGAATAGATCAAAATACCAAGATGAATGGGAATTTAACAGGCTGGTTACTTTTCTTGCACTAGATTTTGAGAATCATCAGTTTCAATGTCTTTTGGTTATTGACATCTTTGGTAGGCATTTGTGAGTGATGTTGGAGAATGCAATCTGTATTTGCTCACATAACTAGATCTACCATGATTGATAACAATTTCTGAACTTGGAAAGGTTAAAAATGTGTTATATTATGTTAAATACATGTTAAGGGAATAGATGTTTTGAACTGCCCTGTTTATATCATATAAATCACTACATCATACTTCTTAATTGGGATTTCCACAGATATAGAATCATATACATTTTTCGCGTATTTTGATAACTGTCCTTCTGCTTATAACTGCAATTATTGTGTATTAGGGAAGTGTATGACATCATAGCACGTGCATTAGAGGTAATACTCGCGAAAACAAGAACAAATATTTGAAAATTATTCCTGTTGAATATTCATGTAAGAAATAATGACGTCAGATTTTTACCGAATATTTATAATGACATTCGTTATTTGTACACTGGCACTTTTGGAATTGATAAACTGTGCATCATTATACATATATCCAGTGATTAATCTAGAAATTTGAACCATGAGTCCCAGGACTCACTAATCTGAAAACAATGAGTCCCAGAGGAAAACTATGAGTCCCAAACTAAATTGATGAGTCCCAAAGTATTAAATTAAATGAAAACTGATGTTAAATCGTAATTCTGCAGTTACATTCTAGTTTTGGAACATTTACTGCATTATAGTTATAACTTATAAGTATAACCAGGTTTCCTGGCTAGTCTCATCAATTAGCTGTTAACTTTCCCCTGTTCTGTTTATACCAAGTACCAGTACTGTACCTAGTGAATATTCATGGAAAAAGAAGTTATAATCAATTTTATGGAAGGTGGAATATTGTAGACATTTGAGAAACTTTAAAGAAACTGATCTATCAAACTTCATTAGCAAATAGCAGACCCTTTTCTGACAACTTCTATAGGAGCCGTCTGATCTGGGTCTACTCTGTTTGAAAATGTGTGAAAACACGTTTACATGAAGGAAAGGTATAAGACAGCATGGATGTCGAATATTGTCAAAACCGAAAGTAGATCGATACCACCATTCAGAGTACCCATGTGTGGACTACTTACCTGGCACGAAGCAACAAAATGATATTTTCGATAGTGTTTCAATAGTGTGTACATTTACCATGCAATGTTTGGCCTGATATTTGTCGCATATGCAGCAAAACATGAAATCAAGTCGACCAGCCGTTGCGTAACAGAAGTCAACTAGGAGTAAGTCGCCAACCACTTTGGTCAGAACTCTTTCTCTCTTTAAGCTGACAGTCGTTATTTTCCTCCATTACATCGGATTCGGGATCCTTATTTTGATCCACAAACGTTGAAATCATGTCACTGGGACACAACTGACCTAAAATTGTTTAATTTGAGTCGATCTTAGCGACTATTTTCGGTAGCAGCATCTTGGATTATCCGGGGTCTTTCGGTGCTGCCATTGTTGTTGTTGTTGTTGTAGTAAGTTTCCTCCGCTGACTTGTCGGAGTACCCAAGTAGTCTTGGTGATGTAGCCTCCTGGTATCTGAATATGGTCTTAACACTAAGCACGGGAGAATATGATATGTACGCCTTCACCGTTTTAGCATGCCTATATACAATATTAAGCTGATAAAATGATAAAACTCATAAGACCACTAAAAACAGTTCTCTGCCTAAAACTTACGTGCTACTGCATATGCATATAAAGTTCTGCCATTCTGTATATACTCAAGATTAGCTATCACCACAAGGAGTAGATCTAGTTAAAATATATCATAACCCTCATTATCTGTCAGAGGGGAATACTGAACTTAATAACAATAAAATTGTGTGGCCATTGTTGCTATCAGTGAACCCTTATAGTAGTTAAGGGCCCTTTGCTAGCTCACGGGATCTCTGCAGGTGGATGTTCCAGATGAACTCCCTGGATAACAGCTCCATTTGTGTCACCTCTTCCTCAGATGGTTGATAGCCCTGGCACACCTTTGGATGTGTACAATCCAGCACCAATTGTGTGAAGCTTTCCTCGGTTTCAATAAGTTCCCGGGTGTCTGGTCTACCTTGGGTTAGCAAGCATCTGTGAATACGACTTCTATATTTCTCCCTGACTGACGTAAAGACTGGACAATTAGATATGAAGTGAGCCCTAGTCTCTGCTTCTCTATTGCATAATTTACAAGTCGGGTCAACTGCATGTTGGTTAAATACTGCTCTGTTAGATTGCAGGGTGTAAGTTCCTGTTAGAAGCTTTGCCTTTACTTCTGCTCTCCTAACATCAGTTTGGTTTGGTCTCACAGTGGTATATATATGGTGGGCATGTCCAACTTCCACTGCATATGGATTCAGGTACTTCAGAGAAGATTTCTCTTGATTTTCATCTCTCCATCTGTCAGTTGTGTATCTATCAACTGCCTCCCTCAGTCTGTTCTTCCAAGTCGCCTTATCCGGGTGTCAGTAATTAACTGATATGCATCCGGTAAATCATACATCAGAAGAAGCCTTCTTGCCCTTGAGAAGAAACTTTGGTCCGACAGTGTTTTGAAAGCCAACTGTCTTTCCGCCACTCTATATTCCACAGTATCCGGGTTTTGAATGACACAGTAGAACAGGTTTAGGGTGTTCTTGTGGAGTTGGGTAGTTATAGGTAGAATGTAAGGGTGAAACGATTAATCGCGATGTGAATTGAACCGCGATCTTTTGCCCTCGATTCGGTTCGGTTCAATTCGGTTCAACAGGTCTCATTTTCGATTCGATTTTTATTATAAAAGGCTAGTTTCTTAATGATTGGTAGCGAAATGAAACTAACCTATGAAAATTCGCCGTGAAAAGTCGAAATACTTGTTTTCCAGGCATTAGAGCTGTCAAAACAAACATACTCGTCGAATTCTGATAGACCCAAATCGATTGGATGAAGGCCAACTGTTTTAGCCAATCAAATTACACGTTGCAATCGTTGCACTTAGTCTGATCGTCTGGGCGCTTTATTCAAGCGTCTTTGTGTTCTCTCAAAATGTCGGATGCTGAAGCTGTCAATCTACGTGCTACCCCGAAAAACTATCGCTCCAAAATATGGAGATTTCAGATTTCGCGAGAGCAACAGCACAAATAAACCAACATGTAAGATTATTTTACAAATATTCTCTGCAACACAGGAAATACGACAAATCTGTCAAATTGTATGGAACGGAAACACGGTATTGCAATTTACACTTCGTCTTCTTCCAGTAAACTTGGTTGCAAATTTGTGTATGCTTAAAATTTATGAAGACGTGTATTGATAACTGGCTAAAATATACTCGCAGCAATGTCTAGTGCTTTTTGCTCAGAGACAGGGAGATGTCATATCTCTCTTCAACTGATAGCTATCTGTATCAGATGAAGAGAGAGATAACATCTCCTCCAAGTGCTCAAATTCTTTTTTCGGAAAAACTAACATGTTCTACAGAGTTAGGCAGTTTAGTCAATTAGACAATTAGCCAATACTATTTATGTTAGAGTTACCATTTTGCTTGGTTTAAGTGACCATGCAGTTATAAAAAAGAACTTCCAAAAACAAACTGCATAAAGGTTTGGCTGTTAAAGTCAGATCTATCTGTGACTAGGCTTTTATGATATTTTTCCACCTGTATATGTCTTAGCAGTCTGTTTTCAGAGTTGTTATACACAGTATTTATTCTAGATAGTGCATTCTTTTTATTACAATCTTAAATCGAATCGAATCGAAAATAATCTAATCGTGTTGTAAAAAATCGAAATCGAATCGAATCGAAATTTTTTGAATCGTTTCACCCCTAAATTCTACCCAAGTAATTATCCGGGTACTGGTTGTCCCCTTTCTTGAAGATAGGTGTAATAGTTCCGCTTTTCAGGCTATGCGGAATCTTCTTCTGTGCGAAGATTTCATTGATAATGCTGACCAGTGCATGATATAAAATGTCTCCTCCGAACTTGAGATGCTCAGCCGTCAGGCCCATGTAGTCTGCTGCTTTGTTATTTTTCAACTTATTATTCAGCATTTTTACAGCTGCCTTCACCTCTTCTATGTCCGTGGGCTGTACGACATTTCCTCTGGAATGTATGAGATTCCGTACTGATTCTATATCATCTGTGGCCAGGTCCAAGAAGTCATCATCATACTTCGCGTTTACCGTTGGAGTCACTAAGGCGTAAAAAATAGAGGTTTGTTTCTGGTTACCCGACCGACCGTCCATTTTACCCCCCGACTCACTTTTTAGCTCACCTGAGCCAAAGGCTCAAGGTGAGCTATTGTGACCGCCTGTCGTCCGTCTGTCCGTCTGTCCGTCCGTCTGTCCGTTCACTTTTTAGCTCACCTGAGCAAAGCTCAGGATGAGCTTTTGGGAGACTTGAATGTCCGGCGTCCGTCGTCAGTCGTCCGTCGTGCGTCGTGCGTCGTCAACAATTTGCTTGTGAACACTCTAGTGGTCACAATTGTAGTCTAATCTTCATGAAACTTGGTCAGAATGAATGTCTTGATAAAATCTCGGACGAGTTCGAAAGTGGGTCAAGTTGGGTTAAAAACTAGGTCACTAGGTCAAATAGTAGGAAAACCTTGTGAACCCTCTAGAGGTCACATTTTTAGCCCAATTTTCATGAAACTTGGCCAGAATGATTGTCTTGATAAAATCTAGGAGGAGTTTGAAAAGTGGGTTACGTATGGTAAAAAACTAGGTCACTAGGTCAAACAGTAGAAAAACCTTGTGAACACTCTAGCGGTCACAATTGTAGTCCAATCTTCATGAAACTTGGTCAGCATACATGTCTTGATAAAATCTCGGACGAGTTCGAAAGTGGTTCAAGAGGGGTAAAAAACTAGGTCACTAGGTCAAACAGTAGAAAAACCCTTGTGAACACTAGTGGTCACATTTTTTGTCCAATCTTCATGAAACTTAGTCATAATGATTGGCTTGATAAAATCTCAAACAGGTTCGAAAGTGGGTTATGTGGGGTTAAAAACTAGGTCACTAGGTCAAATAGTAGTAAAACCTTGTGAACACTCTAGAGGTCACATCTATAGCCAAATCTTCATGAAAATTGGCCAGAATGATTGTCCTAATAAAATCTTAAACATGTTTGAAAATGGGTTATGTGAGGTCAAAAGTAGGTCACTGGCTGACTGGGTCATATCTTAGAAAAATCTAGTGGCCACATTTTAGTCCAGTCTTCCTCAAACTTGCTCAGAGTGTTTGTCTTGGTGATACCAAGGCTGAGTGTGATCATGGTTTGGATGGGAATAAAAAGTAGGTCACTAGGTCAAATCTTAGAAAAATTACTCTAGAGGGCACATTTTAAGCCCAATCTTGATCAAATCAATATACTAAATCTTTGAAAATCTTGTTCTGCAGAACTACTGCTCATGATCCACTATCAACATTGTTCAAATATTGTCTCTAAGGTCAATCTTGGCCCTACCCATGGGCTACCCAGCAAAAATCTTAAATCTATGGTAATCAGGTGAGCGATTAAGGGCCATCTTGGCCCTCTTGTATTTAAAATGACTTCTTTTCCTAAACCACTGGGAGGATTTCAACCAAATTTCACAGAAATGTACCTTAGGATGTCCTCTATCAGTTTTGTTAAAATCATGACCCCCTGGCAAAAAATGGCCCCGCCCCACTTCTTTTACAGGTTTTTTTTTTAAATCTTTTAAAATCTTCTTCTCTGAAACCACAATTTCTAGAGCTTTGATATTTGGTATATAGCATCATCTAATGGTCCTTTACCAAGTTTGTTAAAATGATGACCCCCGGGCCAAAAATGGCCATGCCCTGGGGCTTGTAGTTTTTACATAGACTTATATCTATGGAAACCTTTAAAAATCTTTTTGTCTGAAACCACATAATCTAGAGCTAAGATATTTGGTATGAAGCATCACCTAATATACCACTACCAGGTGTGTTCAAATAATGACCCCTGGGCCATAAATGGTCTCACCCTGGGGTTTTATGCTACTTAACATCAGAATCTGTAACACTTAAAAGGTAATTTCTTCACAGTTATTTCCCTTGTCCCATCAGCATAGCCATAAGGGACAAAGGGAGATAACTGCATTGGAGTGCTAGTATCATTCTATTTATAACTATTTATGATAAAATGTTGAAGGTGAATCAGTGTAGCTGTTTTAGAAGGCATAGAAACATCTATCAAATTCCATTAGCAAATAACAGACCTTGATCCTATATGAGCCACCTTATCTGGGTCTACTCTGTTTGCAGATGCATGTAAACAAGTTTATATGAGAGAAATTAAGGGTTAAATAAACAATTTCCAGCTTTATATGAGGGAAAGGGTTAAACGATTTTTAAAGATATTCTTATTGGTCATTTCACACAAAAACTGGCATTATGTACTGCCCAAAGGTGCCCGACGCATGCTTGGACTCATCCATGGACCCCCCCCCCCCCCAAAAAAAAAAATGTGATCGAAGCATGTTCAACTGGCCTAAAACTATCTATTTGAACCTAAAACCACTCCGAAAAACGAGAAAAACACGACCCAGAAAAAATTTCCTATCGGGTCTATATATGTATTGAAAGGTATCTAACTACGACAGATCAGCGGCGGAAAATACAACAGTCATGTTTTTCAAAGTCTTACAGCAAAGCCAATTCAACACCGATTTCACTCAGTTTGGTCTTGATCCGTTCCAAATTCCATATGCTAAGCGGCACAATTAATGCTTTCCTTAAATATTGCTCCGTCTTGTCGCTGCAAGACCGCGAATTTGAAAAAACGCTAGAGCGAAACGATGTGACTCCCGCCAGGATGCATAGACGTATATAGGGGGATCTGTATTCGTTAATCTTTTCAACAAAAACGTGAATTATGGTTAAACACTATCTAAAAACATTAAACTCACCGCAGTTAAAACGGTGCTTACTATTTCCAGTCAGCTACGAGGCGCCAGCTTTCTTTCTCCAACTTTCCTTTTGAACGGATGCGACCATTTTGCTGTGACCCGGCTCATAAACTATTCGATATGCAAATATCCGGGCCACAGCGATTTGGCCACCTCCGTTCAAAACGAAAGTAGGAGAAAGAAAACTGGCGTCTCATAGCAGACTACAAATAGCCAACACCGTTTTAACTGCGGTAAGTTGAATGTTTTTCGAATGTGTTTCAGCATAATTCGCGTTTTTGCTGAAAAGTTCAACGAATACAGATCCCCCTATATACTTCTATGCATCCTGGCGGGAGTCACATCGTTTCGCTCTAGCGTATTTTCAAATTCGCGGTCTTGCAGCGACAAGACGGGGCAATATTTCAGGAAAGCACTAACAGTGCCGCTTAGCATATGGAATTTGGAACGGATCAAGACCTAAATGATTAAAATCGGTGTTGAATTGGCTTTGCTGTAAGACTTTGAAAAACATGACTGTTGTATTTTCCGCAGCTGATCTGTCGTAGTTAGATACCTTTCAATACATATATAGACCCGATAGGAAATTTTTTTCCGGGTCGTGCTTTTCTTGTTTTTCGGAGTGGTTTAAGGTTCAAATAGATAGTTTTAGGCTAGTTTAACATACTTCGATCACAATTTTTTTTTTTTTTTTTTTTTTTTTTTTTGGGGGGGGGGGGGGTTTCCATGGGTGAGTCCAAGCATGCGTCGAGCACCTTTGGTACTGCCTAGCACTCTATTTGCCTATATACCTGGGTCAAGGTATAATTGCATAGCTTTATTGAAGTCATTTGAATTTCTCAAAGACCAGTTTTAGGCATTTTGAGCTAAGGCAAAAATGGCACAAGTTGTAAACAGTTTAGATCTTGGTCAACCAGTCACTTGGTATTAGTTCTGAATTCAGTTCAAGTTTATTCAGCAGTGAAAGGGTGAAATCAGTGCACTAAGCTTATTTCATCTGCTAGAAATGTTGTCCACTGAAAAATTAACATGTCAATATACATGTATTACTGTAACTCAGGTGAGCGATATAGGGCCAATGGCCCTCTTGTTTTATCTTCTCCTCTGAATCTACAGGGTTCTCAGCTTTCATCTTTGGTACATAGCATCATCTGTAGGTCCTCTACAAAAGTTATATAAATTATGCCCCTGGGGTCAAAATTGGCCCTGCCTCAGGGGTTTTCAGTTTTCAATAGAAACATATAGTGAAAACTTTGAAATTCTTCTCCTCTCAAACTAGAAGGTTCTCAGCTTTCATATTGGCACATAGCTTCAACTTCAGGTTTTCTACAAAAGTTATATAAATTATGCCCCTAGGGTCAAAATTGGCCCCACTCCAGGGATTGACAATTTTTTTCAGCTGACTGCATAAACGTCCCATGGGATCACTATATATGCATAGGAAAAACTTTGAAACTCTTCTTGTCAAAACTACATGTCACAGAGCTTAGATATTTGTTGTATAGATTAACTTAGCATGCCTTTATGAGTTTTGTTAATATCATAGTTCTGAGGTTAAAATTGGCTCTGCCCTGTGTATATTCACATCTGCAGTCTAAAGGTTCTTCAGGTTAAGGTTTTCCTAATCCAGTGCTCTGATAGGACTGCTGGCCAGAGTGTATTGGTAATCACCCTTAGCCTGATCAGTAGAGTAGAGATTGTGTTTAGAATAATTACACACACTCATTTTAGATTGAGAAAACTTTGTGGATAATACTCAAAATGCAGAAAGCTCTTAAAGTTTTTTTCATATCTATGCCCTGCATTAAGCTGCCAGCTATCAATATATATCCCATAACTGTATCTGCTGTGAAGTTCAGCTTAATATAAATTCAAGTGTTCTATTGCATCTTTTAGAACAGAACAGAACAGAACATAATTTTATTCAGATTTGTACAAAGTACCTCGTCTGATATCACACATATATACATACAAAAGTCACGTGACATATACAACTACAACAATAGAGGATGAATGCAATTGCTAACGTATATTTAGGGTCTGTCTAATATTCAAAGCAGATTTTATATATTTACTTAAATTACGCATAATTGTTTTATTTGTAGAACCCATTAACTCAACAAATTTCATCATAGAAGGTCTATTTGTGTAATATGTTTTAATATATTGTTTCCGTAAATCATTAAACCGACTACAGACACAAATGAAGTGAAACTCGTCTTCAAGGTCATCAGACTCGCAGAGTAAACACTTTCTCTCATTTCTAGGTAATCTATTATTCTTGTATCTACCAGAATGTACTCTCAAGGAATGTGAAGACAGTCTTATTCTAGATAGGTTACACCTTAAGGTATACGGCAAAATATCCAAATAAGACTCATATTCAAAATGTGTTTTAAACCATTTAAACGATTCCAATACTGGACTACTTTCAACAGTTACATGCCATCTTTGTATGAAACTGTCAACTACTCTTTGTTTAAAAATAAGAGAAAATGCATTAACATTCAATGCAGTAACGTTATAAAATACATTACCAAACCCATATTCATTTAAAAGTTTCTGGATACATGAAACCCAGTTGTTATAGCCCTTTTCACAGTCTTTCAGACTTTCTTCATACACGGTTTTAATCAATATATTATCACTGTTTGCAACTTTAAACCAGTATTTGATAATTCTCACATATCGAGATACATATAGAGGATAACGACAAAGTTCCCCATAAACTGCAGCTGAACTTGTATTTAATCTAACACCAAGGATTCGCTTACAAAATTTCAAGTGTAATCTTTCAATATCATTAAACTTCTTAAACCCCCAAATTTCAGAGCTATAACATAAGATTGACCCAACAAATGAGTCAAAAAGTTGGCATAAAATTCTTGGCTTAAGATTTACCTTTTTACAATTATACAATAAAGCATTTAAGGCTTTAAGTGCTTTACCACATATATGATCCTGGTTTTTCAAAAAACTACCCGTATAATTAAAAACAGTTCCCAAATAATTGAAACTGTCGACCACTTCTAACAATTCACCATTATAATACCATAACTCACCATTTTTCAGTCCACCTCTTTTTCTAAAAACAACAATTTTTGTTTTGTCTGTGTTTACCTCCAGACTCCATGAGTTACAGTAAGCATATAAACTATTTAATTTATCCTGCAGTTCGTCAACTGATTTACATACCAGGGCCATGTCATCCGCAAATAACAACAATATAAGTACAATATCATTAAAATTTAACCCACTACCAATGCCATCTTGAAGAGATAATTCTAGGTCTTCAAGAAACAGTGACACTAAAATCGGAGAAACAACCTCTCCCTGACGCAAGCCCACTGCATATTCAAAGTATTCCGAATAACTATTACAATGCTTTACACATGACTTAACTTTACCATACATGTCTCTCAATACTCGTAATAGCTTACCCTGTATTCCTGTTTTATATAGTTTATACCACAGTGCATTTCTATTAATACTATCAAAACATTTTTTTAAGTCAACAAAGCAAACATATAGCCTTTTGTTTTCATTTAAATATTTTTGAATCACTGATAACAAAATAAACATTGGATCAACTGTTGAATTGCCTTTCTTAAACCCAAACTGGGCATCTGATATTCTACCATTTTGTAGACAAAATAATTCAATTCTATTATTTAAGACAGTGGTAAATAGTTTAGACATACAACTGACTAAAGTAATACCTCTATAATTACCAACACAGTTTGGGTCGCCTTTTTTATACAACGGTATTAGTACACCTTCCATCCATGCATCAGGAAAGTGCCCTGAGTTTAAAATACTATTGAATATATCACATAAGTGATACCATTGTGATAAATAGAGCATTTACTCCTATGGAGCAAATGCTCTATTAATCACAAAGGCTTCCTATGGAAGCTGTCTGATCTATTGACACCAGGACTGTATGTTAATATAGCATAATGCTTTAAAAAGTCCATAACAGGTTTCAAGAGGCATGCTTTGTTTGCTTTAAATTTATTTAGAGAAAAGAATATAAAAAAAGATAAAGAATAAAGAATATATTAGAATATTTTTTCCATTTGCATTTGGTTTTGACGGGATTCGAACCAAGGACCTAGAGATTCATAGATGCAGCTCTTTCCCCTCGGCCACCGCTTGGGTCCCAATATATAAGTGTTACATGGTTCTATTTAAACGCTACAAAGGTGTGAAAAGCAACAACGACTAGTGAACGTACATCCTTAATATGCAAATTATACAGACCCATTTTTCATGAAATCTCCAAGTATAAAATGAATAGATTTTACCAATGACCTACTGTCATTCCAAACGCCTTTGTTCAAACAGCATGGTGCCTTTTTACAACAGAAGTCCGACATAAGGTCGTCGGATTCTGAAAGTTCCATACCCTTCCTGTGGTATTTACAAAAGTCCGATATATTTTTGTCGGATTCTGAGTTAAATGCCCCTTTTACCTACACACTTATATATATATATATATATATGCTACTCTTTTTTTTCTTTACTTTCTTAAATGGCTACTAATTGCCACTTTTCATATTTCATTGTAACTATTTTGTCCATAAATATTCAGTAGGTATTGAAATTTGGAATAAACATAGAACAGGGAAAGGGTTAAGGAAATTAGGGTTTTTATAAATCAGACATTTCTTGCATATGTTTGGTACTGACCAAGTAATGGTCAGAATCATCCGGGGTCCAGTCTAGACCTACAGTGTTCTCATTCAACGATAATGGTGAAGTCGTTAATTCTATTATGCTAAGCACGACTTGACTTGACCCGTACTTTCAAATAACGGAGTGATGGCTCTTTACTATATAAGCTATCAATTTTGGCTCTATTGGCACAAAGTGGCAAGATGAGCTATTGGAATCGCCCTGTATGTGACATGTTCATAAAACAATTCTTTAAATGTCTTCCAAACTACTGACATGATTTTCAGAAAAATCCACAGCAAACAATCAATATGATATATATTATGTCCGAAACCTTCAGTACTGTCAGTACTTTGATTAAAATCCTGGCTACAACACTGATTGTATACTGCTTAAGCCGGTGCTAGAGGGTGTGAGTAGTGTTGCACTTTTAATTATTACTCATGAACAGTGGAGGTATTTTCTTGACCCTTTTGTCCGTGTCGGCAACGGTACGATATTTGATTAAAACCAATTTCACTATCTACTGAATATTCATTGACAAAATAGTAATATTGCAATAAGGAAGATGGAGCATTGTAGCCATTTTAGACATTAAAGAATCAGATCTTTCAAATTATGTTAGCAATAGGAGCCGTCTGATCTGGGTCTACACTGTTTGCAAATGCATGAAAAGGCGTTTATATGAGTAATAGGGTTAAGGCTCCTATGTTCAATAAATGTATGTCCATTTAAGACAGGTATTCTGTAGTCAACACTGTCTCAGATTCAACTTTTAGCAGACATTACTTTTTCACAGCGGGATAAAAGTAAAGTAAAACGTGTCTTCAGTTAATCCTTTCCTTCATATAAACGTGTTTTCAGTTAACCCTAATTCCATCATATAAACGTGTTTTCAGTTAAACCTTTCCTTCATATAAACGTTTTTTCAGTTAACCCTTTCCTTCATATAAGCGTGTTTTCAGTTAACCCTTTCCGTCATATATAAACGTGCTTTCATTTTCAGTTAACATTTACCTTCATATATAAACGTGTTTTCAGTTAACCTTTCCTTAAACGTGTTTTAAGTTAACCCTTCAAGTTCATATAAATGTGTTTTACACCCTTGCAAACATAGTTTACCTCTGCACTGTTTGCTATTAATGGAATTTGAAAGATCTGTTGTTTCACTTTTGAAACCATTGGGATAGCTTTATTTATCACACTGTTTTCAAAACTACAAAGTTCTAAAAAAAATCCTTTTCTCTCGTTAATGCTCCTTTGTGGTAGATTTATTCAAAGAAGTTGGATCTAAAACAGTTTATGAGGTAATGGGATAAACAAGGAATGTTTGGTCATGGCATATTTAGTGAACTGTACATTCATATTTATAATTATTGCATAAGCAAACATAGCAGACCCTGATCAGATGGTTCCTATAGGAGCCATCTGATCTGGGCCTACTATGTAGCAAAGGAGTAGACATGTGTATTTTTGGAGTTTTAAAGGATAAAGTATTCAAACGCACAAAGTTCGGCAAACTGTTCAGACGTAGATAACACTTGTCCTTCTAGGTTCACACTTGTTTACTGTCTCAGCATTGTTCAGAATTAATTGATTCTCACCTAGACTATTTTTGGAAACAACCTCTTTGATTTAATTTACGGAAAAGTATATTAACCATAGAAAAAAGAGAAATTTAGTATTGTGTGGTTTTCAAACCATTGTGAGAAATAGAGCATTTGCTCAATAGATTGTGATAAATAGAGAAAATGTTCTATTTTTCACAATGGTTACCAAAAACGAGTTTTACAGAATCACAAAAATGGTTATTAGGAGAGAATGGGTTCAGCAATATGAAGGCACATTAACCCTGTCATCTCTGCATTTTCTAATGGACTATTCCAATATCTAAAAATGGCAAGCTTATCATGAATATTCAGGGATTTCTTTTTTAAAAAAGAGAGAAAAGAGTAACACGGCAAACAATGCAGACTCTGAGGATGGAGCTGCTCTAGTAGCCCTCTCATTTGGGTCAACACTATTTGCATAGGATATTGGTCACTCGTTGTTACACTAAACGAGATAACATAGCTTTTAAAAACCATGCAGAGGAGATGCCTGAATACAAAGTGTGGGTTTCTTTGAATACTTATGCTAACTGAGACTATTGCGCTTCTGTGTGCTTATGCTAACTGGGGGTGTTTCAATACTTATGCTAACTGGGGCGATTGGGCTTCTGAATACTTATGCTAACTGAGGCGATTGGGCGTCTGAATACTTATGCTAACTGGGGCGTTTGAATACTTATGGTAACTGGAGCGATTGGGCGTTTGAATACTTATGCCAACTGGGGCGTTTGAATACTTATGGTAACTGGGGCGATTGGGCATCTGAATACTTATGCTAACTTGGGCGTTTGAATACTTATGCTAACTGGAGCGATTGGGCGTTTGAATACTTATGCCAACTGGGGAAATTGGGCGTTTGAATACTTATGCTAACTGGGGCGATTGGGCGTTTGAATACTTAAGCTAACTGGAGAAATTGGGCGTCTGAATACTTAGCCATTTATTTCGTAGATACATCTATTAATGCCATTGCAAACAGAGTAGACACAGATCAGATGACTCTTGTAGGAGCCGTCTGATCAGGGTCAGCTCTGTTTGTTACAGTTTCTGCCATAACCAAATAATTATTGTTCTCTGTTCACAATCCATTATGAAAAATCATGTACTTAATATTCATGATGTCAATTTTACTTATGTTCATATTTTGTGAGTAAATGGATCATGTCCTGGTAAATAGGGTTACGTTTAGCTAGGATCTCTGTGTCTTATGGACACATTTCTAACTAGTGTATATTTCTAGTCCTGTAGATTTTGTAAGATGAGTTTGAATGTCCATTAAATTTTATTTATATTTTAATTATTTATTTTTTTTTTATTCTGTTCAAACCCTGTTTTTCTGTCGCATACAGTAAAATGAAACATTCACAGAATTGAGTTTCCCAGTCTCTAACAGGCATAATTGTGTACACCGGGCAAAGTGTCTGGAGCATTATCTTCTATACTGTACCATTTGCATATCTGTGACCTGTGATATTCGGTATGTACATCTAGCTAAATTACATCGAATTGGAATTTTACTAGGCTACGTTGATTTTTCTCTGACTTGCGGCAGTTGAACAATTCAGGGTAACAAATAATTATCAAATATATATTATTGATTTCTTATTTCAAAGAAGATTTTATATCAATTATATAAAGTCAGCTGTAAATCCCAAAATTTTGTACTTTTCCAAGCCGGTAAGGGACATTGTACGGCAAAAACGATACTCTTAGAATGTGTGTTATATAATTATACATGTACCAAAAAAATATTAGAAATTGCAGACACTGAATCTGTTGAGCAGTAATTAGTAGCGCAAAACTGGAGGGTTCTCAGCTTTCATATTTTGCACATAACATCGTGTGCAGGTCCTCTACAAATGTTTTTTTAGCTCACCAGAGCACTTTTGTGCTCAGGGTGAGCTTTTGTGATCGCCTGATGTCCGTCGTACGTCGTCGGGCGTCAACAATTTGAACCTTTAAAAATCTTCTCCTCTGAATCTACAGGGTTCTCAGCTTTCATCTTTGGTACATAGCATCATCTGTAGGTCCCCTACAAAAGTTATATAAATTATGCCCCTAGAGTCAAAATTAGCCCCGCCCCAGGGGTGCCTTGTTTTCTATTGAAATATATACCGTAGTAAAACTTTGAAAATCTTCTTCTCTGAAACTGGAAGGTTCTCAACTTTCATATTTGGCACATAACATCATGTTCAGGTCCTCTACAAAAGTTATATAAATTATGCCCCTGGGGTCAAAATTGGCTACACCCCAGGGTGGCCAGTTTTCTAGCAAACTTGAAGCTGACTGCACTTTTAAGCATCTTATCTTTACTCATAAAGGCCATAGAGAGGGGAGACTGGTGTGTTCCCACTTTCCGCACAATTGTTTAATTGGTAAAGTAATTGGGGTGTTTGGTGTGGGGAATTGGGGAATCTATTGTGTAGGGTAACAATAGACTAAAAGGTGTTATTGGAAGTTTAAAGGTGTATCACAAATTTTGTCTTATTTTTGTCAGATTGTGGAGTATGAAGATGAAATGTTTTACTATAAATTTTGTAAAATTAGAAAATGGCCATCGTATTTTCCTATTTTTTCTTATTTGTGTCAGATTGTGGAGTATGAAGAAAAGTGTTTTACTTTAAAATTTCGTACCAGAATTTAAGAAAATTAGGAAAATATAATGACCATATTATGATTTGTGAAAAATTATTTCACAAATTAGAAAATGGTTATTGTATTTCCCTAATTTACTTAATTATTCTGTAACAAACTCCTTAACTCAGATTCTGAAAATGCAGATCATGTAAATGCAATATATTAAGAGATCTGATATAATGTTTTACCGGAATTATTAAGGAAAATAACATGACAGTTATCTAATTTGTGAAATAAAATGAATAATTTTCACTTTAACTCTTTCCCCTGTTCTATGTTTATTATACCTACCAAATTATTATTAGTTATAATGAAATAAGGAAAGTGGAACATTGTAGCCATTTTAGAAAGTAAAGAAACAGGTCTATCAAATTCTGTTAGCAAACAGAGCAGACCCTGATCAGATGGCTCCTATAGGAGTCGTCTGATCTGGGTCTACTCGGTTTGCAACTGCGTGAAAACACATTTATATGAGGGAAAGGGTTAAATAAATGGACATGTTAAAATTGAAGATTATTTAAAAAATTAACAGATGAAAAAATTGTCTTGTTTCTAAATTATAAATACATGTAAAACGAAACACAATACAACTTTGATGTTATTCATTAACATACAATGAAACATTAGCAAATTTTAATTTTTATTATAAAGTAAAACAGTGATGTAGTAAATACATAATGTATATAAAGATCATTAATCAGCAAATCTGCACATCTAGTGTTCTGAAATTGTTACATTATAAGTATTCAGCTTGTAATACATGGCCCACGTTTATATTGAACCTTTACTGCATAACTATGCCTTTATGCACCTTTGCAAACACAGAAGACCCAGATCATATGGTTCCTATTGGGGCAGTCTGATCAGGACCGAGTCTGCTCTGCTCACTTTTGAAATACAGATCCGAATCTACAGTTTATGACATGTCAGTATTACTTATTATTTGATTATTCATGGAGTAAAGGGTTAAATGACATTGAATTGCAAGTATATTAATATTTAAACTTTATGCAAACAGAAAAGAAGCAGATTAGATGGCTCCTGTGAGAGCCGTCTGATCAAGGTCTGCTCTGTTTCTTATATGCCGTATTATGTTTATTAGTTTTATTAAAATTTCTACAACTATATTAAATTCTATTACCACATTCCGCTTTCTATAACTTAAACTATAAAGCAATATATGCATTTCTTTAATTATCACAATGTTGATCATTTTTTCTTCTTTTTAGCTCACCTGTTCGTAGAACAGTAGAGCTTATGCTATACCCCCGGCGTGAGCGTGAGCGTGAGCGTGAGCGTGAGCGTGTGCGTGAGCGTGGCCAAGGTTAAAGTTTTTTGGACGGGTTGTTTTAAAGCTTAATATTTGTACTAGGATGCTGAAATTTTGTATGGAAGTTCATTTGAGGTTAAATATTGCTATTATGAAGTTAAACATTTAAAATATTTTTCAATTTTATCAATTTTTGACATGTTTTGGACTTAGTCCTTTTGGCCACAAATCACCAGGTTAAAGTTTTTTGGACGGGTTGTTTTAAAGCTTAATATTTGTACTAGGATGCTGAAATTTTGAATGGAAGTTCATTTGAGGTCAAATATTGCTGTTATGAAGTTAAACATTAAAAATATTTTTCAATTTTATCAATTTTTGACATGTTTTGGACTTAGTCCTTTTGGCCACAAATCACCAGGTTAAAGTTTTTTGGACGGGTTGTTTTAAAGCTTAATATTTGTACTAGGATGCTGAAATTTTGTATGGAAGTTCATTTGAGGTCAAATATTGCTGCTATGAAGTTAAACATTAAAAATACTTTTTGATTTTATCAATTTTTGACATGTTTTGGACTTAGTTTTTTGTGGGGCCAAAAATCACCAGGTTAAAGTTTTTTGGACGGGTTGGTATAAAGCTTAATATTTGTGCTATGATGCTGAAATTTGGTGAGAAGGTTCATATTGTCGTGACCCTTCCGACCATGCCAACATTTTTGCCCTTCTGACCTTGACCTTTGACCTACTTTTGCAAAAATCTTTAAATACCTATATTATTGGAGCCATTTGGCCTAGGGCTTCCATACTTGGTATGACCATGCCAATATTTTGCCCTTCTGACCTTGACCTTGACCTTTGACCTACTTTTTCAAAAATCTTTAAATACCTATAGTATTTGAACCAATAGACCTAGGGCTTCCATACTTGGTATGCAACTTTCTTGTGTTAAGACTTTTGCAACAATATTATTGTTTGCCCTTCTGACCTTGACCGTGACCTTTGACCTACTTTTGAAAAAATCTTTAAATGCCTATATTATTGGAACCAATAGGCTTAGGACTTCAATACTTGGTATGATCATGCCCACATTTTTGCCTTTTGCCCTCCTGACCTTGACCTTTGACCTACTTTTGCATAAATCTTTAAATGCCTATAGTATTTGAACCAATAGACATAGGGCTTCCATAATTGGTATGATCATGTCAACTTTTTTGCCCTCCTGACCTTGGCATTTGACCTACTTTTGCAAAAATCTTTAAATGCCTATAACATCCAACAATATTGTCTCCTGACCTTGACCTTTGACCTACCTTTGCAAATTTTTTTAAATGCCTATAACATTTGAACCAATGGGCCAAAGGCTTCCATACTTGGTATGCAACTTTCTTGTGTTAAGACCTTTCCAACAATATTGTTTTTGCCATGTTACTTTGACCGTTGACCTACTTTTGCAAACTTCTTTAAATGCCTATAAAATTTGAACTGGTAGGCCAAGGGCTTCCATACTTGGTATGCAACTTTTTTGTCTTAAGACTTTTCCAACCATACCATTGTTTTCACCATGTGACCTTGACCTTTGACTTACATTTGCAAAAGTCTTTAAATGCCTATAGCATTGCAACAAATAGGCCTAGGGCTTCCATACCTGGTATGTCCATGCCAACATGTTTGCCTTCTGACCTTGACCTTTGACCTACTTTTGCAAAAGTTTTTAAATGCATATACTTCCATACTTGATTTGTATCTTTTCTGTTTGAAGACTTTTTCAAACTTACCAATGTTTTTTACCATATGACCTTGACATTTCACCTATTTTTGCAAAAATCTGTAAGTGCCTATAACTTGGAACCAGTATACCTAGGACTTCCATACTTGGTATGACCATGCAAACATATTTGCCCTTCTGACATTGACCTTAACATTTGACCTACTTTTGCAAAAGTCTTTAAATGCATATAACATTGGAACCAATAGATCTAGGGCTTCCATACTTTGGATGTATATTTCCTGTCTTAAGACTTTCCAACCATACCAATGTTTTTTACCATGTGACCTTGACTTTGACCTTTGACCCTTCTTTTGCAAAAATCTTTAAATGCCTATGCTATTGGATGCGATGGACATAGGACTTATATACTTGGTATGACCATGCCAACATTTTTACCCTTCTGACCTTTACCTTTGACCTAATTTTGCAAAAATCTTTAACTGCCTATTACATTGGAACCTGAATAGACCTAGGGCTTCCATATTTGGTATGTATCTTTTTTGTTTAATAATCTTCTTAAATTTATGAAAACTGGTATTTGGTTGCCTTTGGTTGTGATATTGATGCAGTTCAGTTTAAATTGAAAATTGATTTTTTTTTTGTATTCAATATGACACATTTTAGACTTAACTTTTAAACAGGCGAGCATCAGGTGGCTTTGACACCATTTCTGGTTTATTCTTTTTTCAGTGTATTGCTATTGTAACCATGTTACTTGCACATATTGAAATAAATAAATATTTATACTATTTAATAGTGAAATAATGAAAATTTTAGCATTATGTTTGGTAGGCTACCTTTATTTTTTATACAGGTAAGGTCTCATTTTGCAGCACTTGCTAATTGGACCCAATTACCCTAATAGGTGTGAATTTAGAAATGTGGGGAAAGTGAGAACAAGCCGGGAGACTGACCTAGTATAGCCAGTTTCAGTGTTTGTGCAAGTTTTACCCTTAGTCTGATCAGTAGAGTAGAAATTGTGTTTAGCCAAATAAATAACAAACACTCATTTTAGATTGAGAAAACTAAGTGGATAATTCTCAAAATGCTCTTTGCATATCTATGTCCTGCATTAAGCTCTCAGATATCAATATAGAGTCTTATCAGTATATCTTTGTGAAGTTCAGCTGAATACAAGTCAAGTGTTCTATGCTGTAGCATTCTTTATCAGTATTATATGTCTGCTTCAGAATTGTTGTCTGCTTGTCTAAGATTGTTCACATTGTTTTTTAATACATGTCAATCTTACAATTAACTCTCTTGTACAAAACAATTATGAAGTACAATATTGGATTCTAATCTGACACATATGTAACTTGAAGTTACATATGCATCAGATCAGAATCCAAACTGTGCTAGGTCTCCCTTTGCACTTTTGATAACAACTGGATTGCCTCCCTTCTGGGTAGACAACTGATATTTTTAGATCTGGCCTATTGCACAGACAATTAACCCTTTACTCCATAATTATGCATTTCTACACCATTGCAAACAGAGTAGACCCAGATTAGATGGCTCATTTAGTAGCCATATGATCAGTCTGCTCTGTTTACTTATGATATTATATAGTGCAAATTGCATTAAATTATTTCCATTTTGTGTACAATATACAATGTACTTATAATATGTTTACTTAACCCTTTCCCTCATATAAATGCCTTTTCATGCATTTGCAAGCAGAGCAGACCCAGATCAGGCGGCTCCTTTAGCAGCTGTCTGATTAGGGCCTACTCTGTTTGTTAATGGAATTTGAAAGATGTTTTTCAGTACTTTCTAAAATGGCTACACTTTCTATTTTTCATTATAACTATTTTGTCCATGAATATTCGGTTCATTCAGTTTGTCTTTACAGAGTTATGGCCGTTGCACTTTTAAAAATTCTGCAAATATGAGGATTAGCTGAAACTTTTTTTATTTAATAAGATATTCACTTCATTTTTTTAAAAATAGTATCACCTTAATATCGAAATCAAGATCTGAAGCACAGATTAGAAAATGTCAACACTTATAAGGCATGTTGAATCAGAGAAAGTTTGCAAGTGGGCGTATTATGTACCGTATGCGGTACTCTTATTTCCTGTTTTCCCAGTAGGGTATAAACACTAGACATGATGGTGGTGATTAACAAGTATTGATTGATCAAACATTTGCTTGTCCTAGAACTATTAATTATTATTAAATCACATGTACATATTAAATGCCAAATATGTACAAAAAATTGATTACTTAGATTTAAGAATTAGATCTAATTTGGATTTAATTTAATACAGATCTAAAAAATATATATATTTCTAATTTTTATACGCCCACCTAATAAAGGTGGTCGTATATTGTCGTTGCCCTGTCCGTCCGTCCGTTCGTTCCTTCGTACGTTCCTTCGTTCGTTTGTTCGTTCGTTCGTTCGTCCGTCAACATTTGTTTGTCCGCTATTTTCTGGGAAAAATATTTATATATAAATTTTTAAAAATTTCAAAATAATGCAATTACATGCAAATAGTTTGTCCGCTGTTTTCTGGGAAAACTATTTGAAAGATATTAATGAAACTTCACACAAATGTTTAATGCATCAAGATCTGAAGCTGAGTTGATTCTGAGGTTCATTTGATTTTTCATTTCAGAGTTATGGCCCTTGTCCTTAAAAAATTTGCAAATAGTTTGTCCGCTGTTTTCTGGAAAAAAACTGTGAGAGATATTAATGAAACTTCACACAAATGTTCAATGCATCAAGATCTGAAGCTGAGTCAATTCTAAGGTTCATTTGATTTGTCGTTCGGAGTTATGGCCCTTGTATTTAAAAAATAATGCAAATAGTTTGTCCGCTGTTTTCTGGGAAAACTATTTGAGAGATATTTATGAAATTTCACACAAATGTTTAATGCATCAAGATCTGAAACTGAATTGATTCTGAGGATCATTTGATTTTTCATTTCAGAGTTATGGCCCTTGTCCTTAAAAAATAATGCAAATAGTTTGTCCGCTGTTTTCAGGGAAAACTATTTGAGAGATGATGATGAAACTTCACACAAATGTTAAATGCATCACGGTCTGAAGCTGAGTCGATTCTGAGGTTCATTTGATATGTCGTTTCGTAGTTATGGCCCTTTTACTTAAAAAATAATGGAAATACATGCAAATAGTTTGTCCGCTGTTTTCTGGGAAAACTATTTGACAAATATTAATGAAACTTCACACAAATGTTAATGCATCAAGATCTGAAGCTGAGTTGATTCTGAGGTTCATTTGATTTTTCATTTCAGGCTTATGGCTCTTGTCCTTAGAAAATATGCAAATAGTTTGTCCGCTGTTTTCTGGGAAAACTATTTGAGAGATATTAATGAAACTTCACACAAATGTTTAATGCATCAAGATCTGAAGCTGAGTTGATTCTGAGGTTCATTTGATTTTTCATTTCAGAATTATGGCCCTTGTCCTTAAAAAATAATGCAAATACATGCAATAGTTGGTCCGCTGTTTTCTGGGAAAACTATTTGACGGATATTAATGAAATTTCACACATGTTTAATGCATCAAGATCTGAAGCTGAGTTGATTCTGAGGTTCATTTAATTTTTCATTTCAGAATTATGGCCCTTGTCCTTAAAAATATGCAAATAGTTTGTCCACTGTTTTCTGGGAAAACTATTTGAGAGATATTAATGAAACTTCACACAAATATTTAATTCATCAAGATCTGAAACTGAATTGATTCTGAGTATCATTTGATTTTTCGTTTCAGAGTTATGGCCCTTGTCCTTAAAAAATAATGCAAATAGTTTGTCCGCTGTTTTCAGGGAAAACTATTTGAGAGATGATGATGAAAGTTCACAAAAATGTTTAATGCATCAAGATCTGATGCTGAGTCGATTTTGAGGTTTATTTGATTTGTTGTTTCGGAGTTATGGCCCTTTTACTTAAAAAAAATTGCAAATATATGCAAATAGTTTGTCCGCTGTTTTCTGGCAAAACTGTTTGACAGATATAAATGAAACTTCATACACATGTTTAATCCATCAAGACCTGAAGCTATGTCGATTCTGAGGAACATTTGATTTGTTGTTTCGGAGTTATGGCATTTGCACTTAAAAAAATAATGCAAATCTATGCAAATACGTGGATGGCCATAACTTTTTCATTTGAAACGATATTTACTTCAATTTTTTTATATGGTTAAACCTTAATGTTAATTTTTACATATATTGCGGGGGGTTTGATATGTCATTTTATTCTAAAGTTATGGTCCTTGAACTTCATGTGTTCGTTGCTTTGTTAGTCGGTCAACTTTTAGTTTGTCTGTTGTTTTCTGGGAAAACTATTAAAATGATATAAATGAAACTTAACACAAATGTTTTAAGCAAATGTTCAATGCATCAAGATCTGAAGCTGAGTCAATTCTAAGGTTAATTTGATTTGTCGTTCGGAGTTATGGCCCTTGTATTTAAAAAATAATGCAAATAGTTTGTCCGCTGTTTTCTGGGAAAACTATTTGAGAGATATTTATGAAATTTCACACAAATGTTTAATGCATCAAGATCTGAAACTGAATTGATTCTGAGGATCATTTGATTTTTCATTTCAGAGTTATGGCCCTTGTCCTAAAAAATATGCAAATAAATTGTCCGCTGTTTTCTGGGAAAACTATTGGAGAGATATTAATGAAACTTCACACAAATGTTCAATGCATCAAGATCTGAAGCTGAGTTGATTCCGAGGTTCATTTGATTTGTCGTTTCGGAGTTATGGCCCTTTTACTTAAAAAATAATGCAAATACATGCAACTAGTTTGTCCGCTGTTTTCTGGGAAAACTATTTGAGAGATATTAATGAAACTTCACACAAATGTTTAATGCATCAAGATCTGAAGCTGAGTTGATTCTGAGGTTCATTTGATTTTTCATTTCAGAGTTATGGCCCTTGTCCTTAAAAAATATGCAAATAGTTTGTCCGCTGTTTTCTGGAAAAAAACTGTGAGAGATATTAATGAAACTTCACACAAATGTTCAATGCATCAAGATCTGAAGCTGAGTCAATTCTAAGGATCATTTGATTTTTCGTTTCAGAGTTATGGCCCTTGTCCTTAAAAAATAATGCAAATACCGTATATCCTCTTATAGACACTCCCGGGCGCGATGCAAAACGCAGAGAGGGAGCTCTTATTTCATACCAAAAATTCGGAGTTTTTACTATGTACATGGTACATGGTAAAGACTGTATAGGCTAAAGAATGATACATTGCGTACTCTGAAATTTAATCATATTTGCGCCGATATAAGACTTGAAATAACCAGCAGACATCCTACTTGGTTCATTTGTAAAGACTGTATAGGCTAAAGAATGATACATTGCGTACTCTGAAATTTAATCATATTTGCGCCGATATAAGACTTGAAATAACCAGCAGACATCCTACTTGGTTCATTTGTTGACAGAAATCATTTATTTCAAACTTAATCTTCGGTAGATTTATGACTTTTAAAGTGAAAGTAAGAATCGTATTTACCTTTCAAGGTTCAACTTCCACTAGACTGCTCTGCAGTAAAATTATCAACGGAAGTTACGGGTGTGTAGGTACGGTCTTAACGGAAATGTTCGAAGACCCTTCCGCTTTACCGTAATACTTGTAAAATACTACTGTAGAATATGCACTACACAGAAATGGGGGAAACTGGACGCAGACGGAAATCGAGAACGAACAAACATTGATTTAATCCGTTAGGCAAGTGGAGAAAACAGAATCACCTTTCCATTAGGTATGGGAAATAGTGACAGTTTTAAAATAAGAATTAAAGAGCGATATGTAGGTGAGTCGGTGTTAAATGAATGGCTTGCAGAAGTGACATGTATACATGGTTTACAGCACCGAATAATCAGATACCAACGCTTTTTGCAAACATAACAAGTCGAAGAGAAACAAAATAACCTACCGGTATGCAACAACAGTATAAAATAGTTTCATTGTAAATTTGCTTTCCCTAATTACTACTAGTGATGATGCATTGAGTTTTCGTTTTCTTCGCCAACTTTTTTACTTCGAGGTGAGGTGGGTGGGGTAAGTTGATCCCCCCTATGGCTTTTCGAAGCGTATATTATAGGGAGGGAGCTACTATTAGAGAGGGCGCTATAGAAAGGAGAAATACGGTACATGCAAATTGTTTGTCCGCTGTTTTCTGGGAAAACTATTTGAGAGATATTAATGAAACTTCACAAAAATGTTTAATGCATCAAGATCTGATGCTGAGTCGATTTTGAGGTTTATTTGATTTGTCGTTTTGGAGTTATGGCCCTTTTACTTAAAAAAATGCAAATATATGCATATAGTTTGTCCGCTGTTTTCTGGCAAAACTGATTGACAGATATTAATGAAACTTCATACACATGTTTAATGCATCAAGACCTGAAGCTAATTCGATTCTGAGGATCATTTGATGTGTTGTTTCGGAGTTATGGCCCTTGCACTTAAAAAAATAATGCAAATCTATGCAAATATGAGGATGACAATAACTTTTTCATTTGAAATGATATTTACTTCAATTTCCTTTTATGGTTAAACCTTAATGTGAATTTTCACATATATTGTGGGAGTTTTGATATGTCGTTTTATTCTAAAGTTATGCTCCTTGAACTTTGTGTGTTTGTTGCTTTGTTTGTCGGTCAACTTTTAGTTTGACTGTTGTTTTCTGGGAAAACTATTGAAATAATATAAATGAAACTTAACACAAATGTTTTAAGCAACAAAATTTGAAGCTGAGTTTATTTTGAGGTTCATTCCTTAATATGGAAATCAAGATCTGAAGCACAGATTAGAAAATGTCAACACTCAAGGCATGTTGAATCAGAGAAAGTTTGCAAGTGGGCGTATTATGTACCGTATGCGGTACTCTTGTTAATGATTGCACAATGAATGAACAACACATCATTTATGTGTAATTTTGAATTTGATTATTATTTGTTGTTCATTTATTGTGAGATCAGTATACATGCATATATAAATCTTATTTTAACCCTTCTCTTACTGAATTTTAAAATATATTTCTCCTTCTTTACCCATGCCCTATTGTATAATTGTATATATCTTCACTGTGTATAGGTATTTCGCTGTGCAATCACTGCTGTGTGGTGCACTGGTTGCACAATCAACTTGACAATAGTGCAGACCCTGATGAGACAGCTCCTGGCTGCAGGAGCTGTCTCATCTGGGTCTTCACTATTTACAGGTACGTATATTGATGTGAACAGCAAGCAAAGGGTTAAACAGCTTTAATTAAGATATATATATGCACTATTTCCTGCGGCGTATGTTTCTCTTGTGACCACTAAACACATGTGCAATGTAAAAAAACCAACAACACAATTTTAACAATTTAAAAACAAACCACTTTTTATCAAATATTATGTGATTAGGAGCTGGGTCTAAACTATGAAATCGGCAATTTGCGATAATTTCCAGCATGCGTCTATTGGTTAGGCTAACATGAAATGCTTCTATTATAATTATTGATAAAACACCTATTTATACATATTTATACATTATATATTTTGTATATTAATCTATACCAGCTTTACCGCATTGTATCAATTATGACGTACGTAATCTTGATCTGGGTCTCAACTGTGATTTGGCAGTTTGCCATAATTGCCGACACGAGCCTAATTGAAAAATTTACATGCAGTACATAGCCACGGCATAGTTGCGAAAAAAATCTCTATACACATATAATTATAAGGTCGACGAAACGACTTTGGGTCTACTATATAAAATAGAAAAAGGAAGGTAGGCGAAACGACCAATCACCCGTTACTGGCATATATACTGGAATTAATCAGAAACAGAAAATTAACGGACACACGGACAGACACAAAAACAGACAGATATCCACATAGACAAACAGATATGCACATAGACATAGACTCACACCTCTGACAATCTTCAACTTGCTGAAGGTGGTCAGTATTATTTAGATGTAGACATATATTAACACTTTTTATTTAATAGGGCGAATCGCCGTGACGTCACGGGCACCTGTTATCTTAGCCGAGAAAAGCTTGGTGGGCAAAAAGACTGACAGCTGATATGTAAACAATAACAGAAACATTGACAGCACTTTGAAAACTTCTGTTAAAATTAATAAAAAACGATTATGGTGCAATCGTTGATGATAGTTATATATACATCGATAGTACAGTCATGTGAAAACATAAAAATGAACCGAAAATTGATTCTGGAAGATGAATTTACACGATACAAACATCTATATTTGGAGTCGGTTGTACAACAAATAATACGACAGATCTACAATAAACTATTTGCCGGCTATGTAACAAAAATAACAACAGTTTAACATGACAACCTGTGGAATTGAAAGATACAAGCTTTTCAAAGCATGGGTAATGCACAGTACAAAATTATAATAAAAAAAAAATAAAAAAATATTGGTAAAATACACAAACCCTTTCCCTGCTCAATATTCATGTAAGAAATAATGATATGATGACTATTTATAAGCTAATGTTTCTAATGACATTTGTAGACAGGATTGTTTTGTTGGTAGAAACTGAAGAGTCGGACATATTACAATTTCATAAATAAACAGAGCAGCCCCAGTATGATCTGGGTCTACGCTGTTTGCAAATACACGAACACACGCTTATATTAGAGAAAGAGTTACATCTTTGAATGCTTTAATTTTAAGGTGGAATGACCCATCATTGTTTAACTGTAGATCCCATTCATTATATAATAAGACTTAAATTTGCTATATGATTTTGAATAATAAACAGTGAAGACCCTGGTCAGAGGATTGCTTGTTTAGCTCTATATATATATATATATATATATATATATATATATATATTGTCTAGGTCTATATTTTGCAAATGTCAGTACTTTTATTCACCGCATTCAAAGATTCTAACAATACACACGATTTTTTTTTTGAGTACTAAAAATGAATTGTTTAAGACAGTTGGAGAGAATATTATTACATTACTTACTCAGCCGAAATACTGCTAATTTACTTACTAGACCTAACAGTAACGACCAAAGGTGCCAGATGGTCAGTAAATCCCCTAATTTCTCAGCAGGGGACAAGGGTCAGCGATCACGGAACTGTCATCTATCACACACTGTCTTATCAACAAAGTTATGAACTATTACGTAACAGGAATTCTTCTATTGTGACTACCAAACTATGTGCCAATACTGTCTAAAGTTATGATTTTTAAAATAGATTCCCGAACAATGGAAGATAACTATGTTTTGACTAATTAGGTCTATGGCTAAGCATAATTAAATCCCAACGATTTAGGTACATGTATATTCAAAAAGGTAGTTTATTGTGAAATATAGTTCTAAAGATAATATAGATATGATCTAGATCTATTCTAAAATACTTTTACTAGATCTGCTACGGTACTGTATAGTAGCCAGAAAGACAATTTACAACACACGAATGAACGACATGAGACTGATAACTCAATATCTAGATCTTATTGAAATAAAACAAGATTTTTTTTTTTAATATTGTTGATCTAAATTATTCGACATATCAGGCATGTCCAACAAATATATAAGAATGTCTCCCATTTCAAAGAAAGGCCAGATCAAGGGATCGGGTTTTTTGTGCGTGTTTTTTTTCAAAGTTCAGCTGGTAGTTTATAGGGCTGATTTATTCAATCTTCTTGTTATATCTATCCTTAGAAACTAAAACATAATTGTCATTATAGTCAGAGGATACAGTAAATGTACAGCAATCAACAATTCAAAACCAACACAGTCATTAAATGATGTGTAGGCTAACTGTTGCCTACCCTTTACATAGGGTTACATAGGTAGGTAATGGTCTTTTTGCCCACCAGTAAACTGCGCATGCGCGAAATCGACGGGTTTGTTTACAAACAGAGATTCGCCCTTATAGATCTAAGTATTTTATCTGCAATATACGTGAACTTAAACATTATCGGTAAAACGTTTTAAAGAAACATAATCGGTTATATTTTTCAAACACTATTTCTAAAGTATTTTTAAATTTTCAAAGAGAAAGTTTCTTTCTTTGTAAAATATCACAGATAATACATGCCTGTTGTTGGCCGAGTTGATTATAGTACGAAACGGTGTCGGCACTGTCATATTTCACTTCCAGGAACTTTCTAGTAAGTAGTTCATATATAAAAGTGTATATTGCATGTTTTACAGGGTCTGATATATGAAGATTTAGTGATTAAGTTTGCATTTAACAATGCCAATGTAAACTGTGATTTTATCCAGAAACTTTCAGTCCTGTTCATTTTTTTTCAGAACTATTTCACAGCGTAGAAGAAATGAGTAATCAGTCTCTGCGGCGGCCATGATAGATATGTTCATAATATCGGACAGCGACTGGAGAAATTGTGTTCTCCCGTAGAATCTGTGTTTTGACATTCTATATTAATTGACATATACAGATGGGCCAGATATGAGTATTCAAATTGATTGTCTGTTACTGCTCAAGCTTTGTTCTGAAAGGAGCAGTTGATCTTTAGAAAACTGATTCATATGAGAAAACACCAGGCCGATATTGAGTCATTCGCAGGGATATCCTGAGGTGGGACTTTTTTTTATCACCAAACGACAATGAAACAAAAAAGACATTGATCTGTCTACTGGACGAATTAGCCGAGACACACCAGGCCGTTCGATTTACATCATCTTATAAGGTGAGATCTAAATTCATACTGTTTAAGTAACACATTTATTTCAGTTTCGATATCTATAGATATATAATAGAAGGACGACGACAGTTTTCAAGGGAGGACTGCTGGCTGTGTCAACCCGGAAGTCGGCATCAGTTCCTTACTGCACTTAATGAATCTATATAGATTTAGACTATGTCGAAGACACGAATACTGACTTTGAATTGTTGAAAACTTAGATATTTATTTAGTTCACTTTGTGATTAGTGCTCTATATGCGGTTTTTAATACAGACACATTAGTATTAGATCTAGCGTGGTCTCACCAGTTTTAGAACCCCGAACGTTTGTAAAACTTGTTTGATTCAACAGAGAAAAATCAGCGGATGTCATTTGCATAATTATGTGATTGTCTCCGCCCATATTTAGCATGGTCTCGCCGTCTATCGAACCTCTTAACCTTTGACCAGGAACAGAAAATGTTTACTGTGAATATTGAAGAAAAAAATAAATCAGCAGTTAAAAATAATCTTTTATTCATACCTTGAAACAATTAAGTACTTTTATTCTCATCTATTAATCCCCAAACAATCCAGTGTTCCCCACCATCCACATAACAAAAACAAAAATGGCTGCCAGAAAAATATCACCTTTTTATCGAACCTTTATTTTAGAAGCTGTTTACTGTAACATAATACTCATAATCACGTGATTTCATCATGGGCACGCGACCTTTGCATAAGCTGAAGGGGTCAGAGCTGTCAAACATTTTCAATGTGGTACACTTTTCAATTTATGTTGATATTCTGTGTATATTTTTTTACGTATATTTCGTTTTTAAAGCTACGAGGCGTTTTTTACAGACAAAGCAACGATACTCATGATTTTATGATGCAGTATGCACTTGTACGTGCGTCAAAAACACCAAAAAATGAAAGGTTCGATAAACAGGTGAGGTTCGATAGAAGGTGAGTCTACGATATATGGGGAGAAATATTGATTTGGTGAGAGTTGTCTGTCTGTCAGTCCGACCGTCTCTCCGTCACACTTTTTTGTCCAGACGATAACAATGTCTCCTCATTTCGACACCCAAAGTGTATATTTTCGTGCATGCGCACTACGATTAACAAATGCTTATTTCATTGAATACATATAACGAAAGATGGACTCTAACTAGAGATCGTAGAACAAACAAAACAACATTAACTAGACTATCAACAGAACAAATAAAAATGGGTACTTTTATCATAAATGTGCAGTCATCAAAATCTCCCAAAAGCTTTATCCTCAGTTCGTTACTCACATTGGCTGCTTAAGGTCAAGGCCGTGTTTTGAAAAAAATTTATTCTACAGTTCAGCTCAATAGCTCTGTTCCATATTCAGTATTTTGGTGCATTATGTTTCTCTTGTACTTCGTTTAAAATGGCCATAACTAGCCTGTGGGTAGTTATCTTAAAAAGATTGCAATATAAATACATTTGATAGTATACGCAGGGATCATAGCGACTCCTAATTTTCCTAATTTTTCCTACTATTTCCTACTTTTTTAAAGTGCTCCTACTTTTTCCTACTTTTCCAAAAAAAGCTTCCTACTTTTTCACTTGAACTGGAGCAAAAGAAAAAAAAGAGAAAAAAAACAACAAAACCTTAAATTAGTTTGCCAATTGCTGTCATTTATGATTGTGATTCAATAATAGGTAGTGTTAAGATTTACTGATTATGCATTACATATTATGAATCATCTGGTCAACAAACCCTATACTCTAGGGTTAGAGTAAATGAGAGTACTCAGAGGAATATTATTATTTTTTAGCTCACCTAGTATGAAGTGCCAATTGATGTGAGCTATTGTCTGTTGTGTCCGTTGTCATTAATTATCAATTTTTTTCTTAAAATGACATCTCCTCCTAAACTGCTTTCTTTGTTTTTACCAGTCTTCGCAGGAATGTTCCTTGGGTCAACCTCTTCCAAAGTTGTTCAAAGAATTTGATTCCATGCAGAACACTGGTTGCCATGTCCAACAAGAACTAAAAACTTAAAACATCTTCTTGTAAAAAAAAGCTGTTAGGCATAGGGCTACCATATTTGGTATGCAGAATCACCATGGGGTCACAAGTTTCACATAAGATTATATGGTAAAAACTTTAAAAAAATTCTTGTCAGAAACTGAAAGTTTTAGAGCTGTGATGTTTGGTATGTAGCACCATCTAGTAAACCTTTATCAAGATTGTTCAAATAAGGCCCCTAGGGTCATAATTGGTTCTGCCCCGGGGGTCACAAAGTTTACTGAAAACTTTAAAAATCTTATTGTCAAATTCCGTAAGGCCTAGAGCTTAACCACATTTGGTGTAATCAAAGTTTGCCTCTGGGGTCAAACTGGCTCTACCCTGGGGGTCACAAGTTTTACAAAGGATTATATAGTAAAAACTTAAAAAGCCACTTGTCTGAAACCCAAAGGATTAGTCAGAGATGTAGATAAGCTGCGTATTTACGCAAAAAAAATGACCAGAAAGAATTCTTTATAATCTGTCAGCGTAATAAAAAGAAAACAAAAAGCAGTCTAAGAATTTCCTTTGAAATGCAGTGCGTAACGGAAAGCAAACGTCCGACGTAACTTTGCTTCAGACAGTCTGCATTACATCATCGGTCAGTGCGCGTTAATTCTCGGTATAGTTAGACTGGTATAGAATCTTGTTCTTATCATTGCTATTGCAACATATCGGGCTGCATAAAAGAACTGAGGCAGTCCATTTTGCTCATTTGTCTCTTCTTATGATTATTGTAAACCAGTCTTTCATAACAAATTTCCGTTTCCGCTTTCGTTTTCACGATGTCGCGAGGTCGAAGAAAATTGGCAAGTGCCAATGTTCAAACAAATACATTACTAGGCTACATCGCGCCCCGGCGGACACTGGTGAGAAAATTTGTCGTTCTCTCATCGACAATCTCCTACAAGACATTTTATTTCGTAGCGAAACCGACGTAAAGCAAATTTTAGATGATGTCTTGGACCGGGTTCCCCCCCCCCCTTTACTAAAAAGAAACACGATGGTATCCGTGTCAATCAAAAAACAATATCTGAATGGAAGACCAAATTCCCATGGCTAATTATAAATGAAACAAGCACAAACATGAGATGTGAAATACCGGTATGCACAAAAATGAAATCAAAATTGAAACTGACATGTGTTTGGGCTCATGAAACACCCCTAGAATCAATAAAATCTGGTAATTTTTATGCCCCCATAGACGATAGTCGGGGGGCATATTGTTTTTGCCCTGTCTGTCTGTCTGTTTGTCTGTTTGTTTGTCAGCAACTTTAACATTGGTCATAACTTTTGAGCCAGTATAGATAGAGACTTGATATTTGGCATACATATGTATCTCATGAAGCCGCACATTTTGAGGGGTGACGTGTCAAGGTCATCCTTCAAGGTCAGAGGTCAAATATATGGGTCAAATCGCCGACTTTAACAGAGTAGAGATAGAGACTTGATATTTGGCATGCTTGTGTATCTCATGAGGCTGCACATTTTGAGGGGTGACATGTCAAGGTCAAGGTCAGAGGTCAAGGTCAGAGGTCAAATATATGAGGGGGCATAGTGTTTCACAAACACATCTTGTTCAAAAATAGAAGAGTCCACATGAAAACTTAAGCATAAAAAGAGTTAAAACTTTTCTCATGAAACCTCTTTTCCACAGCTATACCTGTTCCTCCACACAGACATCCATTTGAAAGTCAATTCCTATGTATAGATGACAAGTAGTTGCTTAATCTTCATAGTTTAGGCAGGGGTTGCTTTTAAAAGAAGATTGAAAGAAAAGCAGAATGCTACCACAAAGAGCATTTTGTTTTCTTTCAAACTGCCTTAAACATTGAAACAATCTATAAGGGAAAGAGTTAAGAAAACCACTATGAGTTGTTGTCTTAAGCAATTAACCAAATATCAGTGGGGTAAAAATATAACTGTTACTCAATAGAAAATGGAATAAGCAATTACCTTAAAACTAGTGGAGTAAATACCCTATTTTAAGAAAAAGTTATCTACAGCTCTGGATTAGTTCTGTGATATTTGTTTTGTAGCATTATCTAGTAGATCTCCTCAAATATTATTTAATTTTTGTCCCAGGGTAAAAGTGACCCTGCCCTTTTGGTTGTCAGTTTACATAGAGTTATATAGTGAAATCTTCAGTCCACACAGCTTCTCTGAAACTAATATGGTCAGAGCTTTGATATAGAAAACAAAGCAAACCAGGTGAGCGATACAGGGCCATCATGGCCCTCTTGTTTCTTTACTTAGGAATTTTAGAGACACTGTAGAGTCTATCTCCTTCATAGGCAAGAACATTCAAGGGCGGGATTGAAGACAACCGTTTCTGAAATGCTTCCTTTGAATTAAAATGCAACATATTCACCATGATAATCTCATTTTTTTCCAAATTTTTGCCGCATCGCTTGGCAGGAGGGGAAACCCCTCCCGCACCCACCCCTTATGACTCAAAATGTCACCCCATCCTAAAATCTTAGGGTAGGCTCTGGTCAATAACATCTGATCATGGTATATGAAATCATATATTTTGCAGAAGGGGAGGGGAGGGGGGAGCTGGATGCTGAGTTGAAAGGCTCTTTGATTGTACAGTGCTGTGGTGGTTACTAAGAACAGTCTTCCCCCTGCTTCTTCATAAGGTTGGTATGTGACTTGTGTGTGCCCCTCAAACTACTGCAGAAGCAAAGAGCCTTCCATTTCAGCACCCAGTGGTCTAAGAGTGAGGTAAACTGAAACCTATCATATGATATAATGTATAGCTTTGTGTTTAGAAGTTCCTACTTTATTGTTTGAATTCCTACTTTTTACCTACTTTTCTCCTACTTTTTTATGGTTTGAGTTCCTACTTTTCTCCTACTTTTTTGTGACATGCCACTATGAGGCCTGTATACGCTAATTCGTTTTTATACGCCCGTTCGAAAAAACGGGACGTATTATGGAATGGCGCTGTCTGTCCGTCTGGTTGTCTGTCCGTCTGTAACATCTCTAACTCAAGTTCCGCTTGGTGGATCCTTCTCAAATTTAGCCACAATGTTTATCTAGACATGCTACAGTAGCCTGCCAAGTCCCGGTTTGTTTATCCATGGTCAAGGTCACACAATTGGACTTAGAATTTGCGTTTAGCAAAAATGTTAACCGGTCTGTCTGTCTGTAACATCTCTAACTCAAGTTCCGCTTGGTGGATCCTTCCCAAATGTAACCAAAATGTTTATCTAGACATGCTACAGTAGCCTGCCAAGTCCCGGCTCATTTATCCAAGGTCAAGGTCGCTTAATTGGACTTAGAATTTGCGTTTAGCATTTGCGTTAAGCAAAAATGTTAACCTCAATTTATGTGGAACAAGTCCACTTATTTACATAACACTTTGTGATAAAGCTTTGAAACTTGGAACACTAGTTCACCGTCACAACCTTCACCTGTAGGCAAGAGTAAATAACTCTGTCAAGTATTTTGACTGAATTATGCCCCTTTTTAACTTACAATTTTTGGTTAATGCTTTGTTAAAGTCCATTTATTTACATAACCCTTTGAGATAAAGCTTTTAAACTTAGAACACTTGTTCACCGTCACAACCTTCACCTGTAGGCAAGAGAAAATAAATCTGTCAAGCATTTTGACCGAAATATGCCCCTTTTTAACTTAGAATTTTTGGTTAAGGCTTTGTTAGTCCATTTATTTACATAACCCTTTGAGATAAAGCTTTTAAACTTGGAACACTTGTTCACCATCACAATCTTAACCTGTAGACAAGAATACATAACTCTTTCAAGCATTTTGACAGAATCATTCCCCTTTTTAACTTAGAATTTTTGGTTAAAGTCCACTTATTTTCATAACCCTTTTAGATTAAGCTTTTAAACTTGGAACACTTGCTCACCAGCACAAGCTACACCTGTAGGCAAGAGTACATAACGCTGTCTAACATTTTGACATAATTATGACGCTTTTTAGCTTGGAAATTTTGGTTAATGTTTTGGTTAAAGTCCACTTATTTACATAATCCATTCAGATAAAGCTTTTAAACTTGAAACATTTGTTCACCATCACAAGCTTCATCTTCATCTCAAGCATTTAGACATAATTATGGCACTTTTTAATGTAGAATTTTTGGTTAAGGTTTTTTATTAAAGTATGCCTATTTACAACCTTGAAACTTGGTCGCAAAATTGCACTTAGAATTTGAATTTAGCAAATACGCAGGGCCTCCCCTGGCTTTTTTTTTCTTTGCGCCATCACTTTCGCCAAATGAGAAAAACTTGTGCCAAATAAGAATTTTGTTGCGCCAATTTGGATCTGTTGGAGCCAAAGTTAGAGCCAAAGTTTTCCTTCAGATTGATTCTACGTCTTGAAACCTTTGTTTATGCTTGAAATGTGTAACCAACATAACCAACTTGTGTATGTTTACATTTCCTTTATTAATTTTGATAATAGTAACAGTTTATGTCAACATAAGACTGTGTTGACACCTATGGGTCTGATCAGGCTGGTAGCAGTCTTGAATCAACTTCAACATGTAGCTGTTGTCTGCCTTGCTGGCGCTAATCATTACATTTGATGCTTTAGCTGCGGTGGTCATTTTAGGGTCACTTCTTATTGATGGAGTAGAATCTGGAGCCTCGGATTTCTCTTCCCCACTTGAAGAGCTGAAATTAAACAAACAAATGAAACAAATAAAAAAAAATATCTGTAAACAATATTAACAGTCTCTTGGTACTATTAAAAACTCATGGTAAGCCAGAGAACAAAATAATAAGTGTACAATTAAGTATTGAATTTGTCACTAATTTCAGAGACATATACATATATGTATGTATATGTCTCTGCTAATTTCCATTAAGTTTTACATTAATTTCAGATTATTTTGCTTTATAAGATAAATAACTTGAAATTTCAAAACTGTTTTTACTTTCACTGCAAACAAATAATTTCAGAACAAATATATATTCTATATTAAAAATAACTTTTAAACACTAACAAAGAGGATTTTAAAAAAATGGTCAATTCATTTTCTCTACAGTTAAAAGTTATACAAAGAAATGTGTAATGTTTCTGTTATATATGCATTTCCTTTAGTGGTTTCATAACACTACACGGTAGTCAGTGTGCCATGTAAAGTTGCTGAAACTGTGTATTAACAGACTGAAAGCATAAAATATATCTTTAATATATAACAGGACACACGATACACAGATTTATTTACTCCCAATTATGAAACTGAGAACTAACACAGTAGCCTGAATAGTGGTGTAATTGTTCCTTACCGTGGATCTACAAAGTCCGATCTGTTCCAAATTGCCCGAGATAATCGCAAGCCAAATCCAATTAATTGCCTTGTTAGTCGTTCTTTAATCTCTTTGTCGCATAATCTTAGGTGTCAGTTCCCTGGTTTGAGTAATTAACGTGCCACAAGAAGAAATCAAATTGCCCACGGCTGAACTTGTAAACAACGTCGCCATCTTTGACATGACTGGTTTCCCGCATAATCTGTTTGCTTAACAAAATACTAGGACACAAATTGGGAACCAGCTTAACAAAATAGTAGGAAGAGAATATTGGGAACCAGCTAGAATCACATCTTTCACGCATGATTTCCGGTGCCTGCAAGGGAAATCCCCAGATAACTCTTGTGTAAACAACCGACACGCTTTGCACACAAACAGAAGAAGCAGCGATAATTGACCGAGAGGTTAACCATGGGTCTGTATTTCTCGGCAAAATCTGCAAAATTGTCTTTCGCCACAAAATTCGCCAGATTTAATTTTTTATCGCCAGATTATGAATATTTTCGCCAATGGCGATTTTGGCGACCGCCAGCGGAGGCCCTGAATACGTTAACCCCAGTTTATGTTGAACAAAACCTCGACGGGCGTATATTGTGCCCACTGGCACTGTTGTTAAGTTTGATACACTGTTTACAAAAGTGTGTGGAATATTAAAAATGAACCTGACTGTAAATCATTCGTGTCCTCAAATATAGTATATAGAAACCGGATGTTTTCTATTTTCGGTGCGTGCTGCTAATCAAATAAAATGTGACGTATCGAAATCATGCACAGTGTCAAACTGAGGAGACAACACGATATAGCAATCTATCAAACCTCATAAATTTTGACCAGGAACAGAACATTTTTACCGCGAATATTGAAGAAAATCAGCAGTTCAAAATCTTTTATACAGTAAAACTTGACCTAACGGTCACCTTAAATGAACGGTCACCTCGTCTTAACGTTCAGTTTGAAATCCTCCCAACGAAAATCAGTCTTTAATGCACCTGTTTAGGCGGCCACCTTCCTTCCGCGGCCAGCGGCCACCATATTTAATCCCAAACCCTATATTTCAACCCCATTAGACGGCCAGCAGACAGCCTGGCTGCCAGATTGAAATGTGTGAAAACCGAATACACAGCCAGCTGACACATCATGTGACATGTCAAAATAGAGGATGCACATCGTAACTTTCCGACATTACGGAAATCGCCGATCGAAATATCGTGACTGCTTCGGAAACTTCCGTTATGTCGGGAAAGTGTATAGATTGGCCGCTTCGTTTTTTTTCGTTATGTCGGAAGTGAAATAAATAAACCAAGCGTTGACCTTGGCCTTATGGCAAGATTATAATCAAGCATGATAGTCCTTTCAACTCCTTTACCCGTTAAATGCGCAAATATGGGGGAGTTGAGAAATTTGTCTGCACGTTACTGAATCAAAAGAGATAACATGAAAACAAAATATTCACGCCTTTTCCAAACTAAGTTGCTCACGTTAGAGAATCGAGTGAAGTGTAGAACTACATGTGTATTTCCGGATGTGTCGAATAATTCTCCCTGATGTTTTTTTTTCGTTTTGTGCATGTAATTTACAGTACATGTTGTATTTTACCTGTATTTACAAGGATAATTTCTTTGGATAAGGCATTAAAGTACGTGTAGATATATTTTGCGTTTGTCTGACCAAACAGAAAAATCTCCCAAAATACCCCCCTCGATTAAGTGGTCACCTCGCTTAAGCGGTCAATTCGGCCGCTTCCCTTGACTGGCCGCTTAACACAGGTTATACTTACCTTGAAACAATTAAGTAATTATGTCTCCCCCCATATTTATATGGGGGAGACATATTGTTTTCGTGAGAGTTGTCTGTCTGTCCGTCTGTCCGTCTGTCTGTCACACTTTTTGTCCGGACGATAACTTCAATATGCCTGATGCCAGTTGATTGAAACTTCATATATGGAAAGAGCATAATAAGAGGAAGTGTCATGCACAAGGTCCATAAATCTGGCTTCACTAATATTGGAGTTATTGCCCTTTGTAAAAAAAATCACACTTTTTTGTCCGGACGATAACTCCTATATGGCTCATGCCATTGGATTGAAACTTCATATATGGAAAGATCATGATGAGAGGAAGTGTCATGCACAAGGTCCATAACTCTGGCTTCACTAATATTGGAGTAATTGCCCTTTGTAAAAAATATCATAATTTTTTGTCGGGACAATAACTTCAATATGCCTGATGCCATTGGATTGAAACTTCATATATGGAAAGATCATAACGAGAGGAAGTGTCATGCAGAAGGTACATAACTCTGGCTTCACTAATATAGGAGTTATTGCCCTTTGTAAAAAAAATCCCACTTTTTTGTCCGGACGATAACTTCTATATGGCTCATGCCATTGGATTGAAACTTCAAATATGGAAAGATCATAACGAGAGGAAGTGTCATGCACAAGGTCCATAACTCTGGCTTCACTAATATTGGAGTTATTGCCCTTTGTAAAAAAAATCACACTTTTTTGTCCGGACGATAACTTCTATATGGCTCATGCCATTGGATTGAAACTTCATATATGGAAAGATCATAACGAGAGGAAGTGTAATGCATAAGGTCCATAACTCTGACTTCACTAATATTGGAGTTATTGCCCTTTGTAAAAACAATCACAATTTTTTGTCCAGATGATTACTCCTATGTGACACATGCCATTGGAGTGAAACTTCATACATGGAACGATTATAATAAGAGAAAGTGTCATGCATAAGATCCTTAACTCGAGCTTCAATAAATTTAGAGTTATTGCCCCTTGTACATTTGTTTAATTCTTTCTTGTCCGGACGATAACTCCTACATGGCTCTTGCCATCGTATTGAAACTTCATACATGGAAAGAGCATGATGAGAGAAAGTGTCATGAACAAGGGCCATAATTCTGGCTTCAATACTTTTGGAGTTATTGCCCTTTGTTACATTTTTTGGCCGATCAATAACTCCTGTTCGACTGATGCTATTGGAATGACATTTTATTTTTGGAAAGAGCATGATGAAAGTAAGTGTCATGCACAAGGGCCATTAATCTGGTATCAGTATTTTTGGAGTTATTAGCTGTTATCATTTTCTTCTTGAAAAATGTAGTGTGGAAAACGCATAACGAGGGGAAGTATCATTCATCAAGACCATAACATTTTTAGTGATTTCCCTTTACATATTGTTTTTATAAGAGGGGAGACATCCGTTTTTTTGACAAAAACCTCTAGTTTTATCCTCATCTATTAATCCCCAAACAATCCAGTGTTCCCAACCACCCACGTAACAAAAACCAAAATGGCTGCCAGATAATTCCTAATGCTATTGGCTGACATTTCATACATGGAAAGAGCATGATGAAAGGAAGTGTCATGCACAAGGGTCATAACTCTGGTATCAGTAGTTATTAGCTGTTATCATATTTTTTTGAAAACTGTGGCGTGGAAAGCACATAATGAGGGAAAATATAATTCATCAAGTCCATTACTATGGTAGCAACATTTGGAACTACTTCCCTTTATATATTGTTTTTGTTAGAGTTGTTTGTCTGTCTGTCACAGTTCCGGTCGAGTTCTCATGTACAGAAATTTGACACTATGTCTCAGTGTGTATGTGTCTGTGAGGTGTGTGTGGGGTGTTGGGGGAGGGGGGGACGTCTGTTTTTAGCTCACCAGAGCACTTTTGTGCTCAGGGTGAGCTTTTGTGATCACTTGATGTCTGTCGTCGTGCGTCGGGCGTCAACAATTTGAACCTTTAAAAATCTTCTCCTCTGAATCTACAGGGTTCTCAGCTTTCATCTTTGGTACATAGCATCATCTTTAGGTCCTCTACAAAAGTTATAGAAATTTTGCCCCTGGGGTCAAAATTGGCCCCGCCCCAGGGGTGCCTTGTTTTCTATTGAAATATATAATAAAACTTTGAAAATCTTCTCCTCTGAATCTACAGGGTTCTCAGCTTTCATATTTGGCACATTGTATCATCATGTTCAGGTCCTCTACAAAAGTTATATAAATTATGCCCCTGAGGTCAAAATTGGCCCCGCCCCAGGGTAGCCAGTTTTGAATAGAAACATATAGTGACAACTTTGAAAATCTTCTCCTGAATCTACAGGGTTCTCAGCTTTCATATTTGGCACATAGCATCATGTTCAGGTCCTCTACAAAAATTATATAAATTATGGCCCTGGGGTCAAAATTGGCCCGCCCCAGGGGTAGCCAGATTTCATTAGAAACATATAGTGACAACTTTGAAAATCTTCTCCTCTGAATCTACAGGGTTCTCAGCTTTCATATTTGGCACATAGCATCATGTTCAGGTCCTCTATGAATGTTATATAAATTATGCCCCTGGGGTCAAAATTGGCCCCGCCCCAGGGGTAGCCAGTTTTGAATAGAAACATATAGTGACAACTTTGAAAATCTTTTCTTCTGAATCTACAGGGTTCTCAGCTTTCATATTTGGCACATAGCATCATGTTCAGGTCCTCTACAAAATTTGTATAAATTATGCCCCTGGGGTCAAAATTGGCCCCGCCCCAGGGGTGGTCAGTTTTCAATAGAAACATATAGTGAAACTTTGAAAATCTTCTCCTCTGAAACTGGAAGGTTCTCAGCTTTCATATTTGGCACATAGCATCATGTTCAGGTCCTCTTCAAATTTTTTATAAATCATGCCCCTGGAGTCAAAATTGGCCCGCCCCAGGGGTAGACAGTTTTCAATAGAAATATATGGTAAAATTTTAAATTTATTCTTCTCTGAAACTGAACGGTTCTCAGCTTTCATATTTGGCACATAGCATCATGTTCAGGTCCTCTACAAAAGTTATATACATTATGCCCCTGGGGTCAAAATTGACCCCGCCCCAGGGGTGGCCAGTTTTCAATAGAAACATATAGTGAAAACTTTGAAAATCTTCTCCTCTAAATCTACAGGGTTCTTAGCTTTCATATTTGGCACATAGGATCATATTCAGGTTCTCTACAAAAGTTATATAAATTATGCCCCTGGAGTCAAAATTGGCCCGCCCCAGGGGTAGACAGTTTTCAATAGAAATATATGGTAAAATTTTAAATTTATTCTTCTCTGAAACTGAACGGTTCTCAGCTTTCATATTTGGCACATAGCATCATGTTCAGGTCCTCTACAAAAGTTATATACATTATGCCCCTGGGGTCAAAATTGACCCCGCCCCAGGGGTAGCCAGTTCGCAATAGAAACATATAGTGTCAAATTTGAAAATATTTTCCTCAGAAACTGGAAGGTTCTCAGCTTTCAAATTTGGCACATAGCATCATGTTCAGGTCCTCTACAAAAGTTGTATAAATTGGCCCGCCCAAGGGGTGGCTAGTTTTCTCTAGAAACATACCGTATAGTGAAAACTTTGAACATCTTCTCCTCTGATTGCCTGGTGAGCGATGTCAGGGCCATTCTGGCCCTCTTGTTGTGACAAACACCTCTAGTTTTTATACGCCCACCTAATAAAGGTGGTCGTATATTGTTGTGGCCCTGTCGTCCGTCCGTCCGTTCGTTCGTTCATTCGTTCGTTCGTTCGTCCGTCAACATTTTGTTTGTCCGCTGTTTTCTGGGAAAACTATTTGAGAGATATTAATGAAACTTCACACAAATGTTTAATGCATCAAGATCTGAAGCTGAGTCGATTCTGAGGTTCATTTGATTTGTCGTTTCGGAGTTATGGCCCTTTCACTTAAAAAATAATGCAAATACATGCAAAAAGTTTGTCAGCTGTTTTCTGGGAAAACTATTTGACAGATATTAAAGAAACTTCACACAAATGTTTAATGCATCAAGGTCTGAAGCTAAGTCGATTCTGAGGTTCATTTGATTTGTCGTTTCGGAGTTATGGCCCTTGTTCTTAAAAAAATACATGCAAATAGTTTGTCCACTGTTTTCTGGGAAAACTATTTGAGAGATATTAATGAAACTTCACACAAATGTTTAATGCATCAAGGTCTGAAGCTAAGTGGATTCTGAGGTTCATTTGATTTGTCGTTTCGGAGTTATGGCCCTTTTACTTAAAAAATAATGCAAATACATGCACATTTTTTGTCTGCTGTTTTCTGGGAAAACTATTTGAGAGATATTAATGAAACTTCACACAAATGTTTAATGCATCAAGATCTGAAGCTGAGTTGATTCTGAGGTTCATTTGATTTTTCATTTCAGAGTTATGGCCCTTGTCCTTAAAAAATATGCAAATAGTTTGTCCACAAATAGTTTGTCCGCTGTTTTCTGGGAAAACTATTTGAGAGATATCAATGAAACTTCACACAAATGTTTAATGCATCAAGATCTGATGCTGAGTCAATTTGGAGGTTTATTTGATTTTTCATTTCGGAGTTATGGCCCTTTTACTTAAAAAAATGCAAATAATTTGTCCGCCGTTTTCTGGCAAAACTGTTTGACAGATATTAATGAAACTTCATACACATGTTTAATGCATCAAGACCTAAAGCTAAGTCGAGTCTGAGGATCATTTGATTAAATGTTTCGGAGTTATGGCCCTTGCACTTAAAAAAATAATGCAAATCTATGCAAATATGAAGATGGCCATAACTTTTTTCATTTGAAATGATATTTACTTCAAATTTTTTTATATGGTTAAACCTTAGTGTGAATTTTCACATATATTGCGGGGGTTGTGATATGTCATTTTATTCTAAAGTTATGGTCCTTGAACTTCTTGTGTTTGTTGCTTCGTTAGTCGGTAAACTTTTAGTTTGTCAGTTGTTTTCTGGGAAAACTATTAAAATGATATAAATGAAACTTTTAACAACTTAACACAAATGTTTTAAGCAACAAAATTGAAGCAGAGTTTATTTTGAGGTTCATTCAGTTTGTCTTTACAGTTATGGCCGTTGCACTTACAAAAATCTGCAAAAATGAGGACTAGCTGTAACTTTTTTATTTAATAAGATATTCACTTCATTTTTTTAAAAATTAGTATCACCTTAATATGGAAATCAAGATCTGAAGCACAGATTAGAAAATGTCAACACTTATAAGGCATGTTGAATCAAAGAAAGTTTGCAAGTGGGCGTATTATGTACCGTATGCGGTACTCTTGTTCTGAAATTGACGCGTCCTGTTCGTTCCGGCTCCTGCGAAAAATGAAGCTGTCGGCATGTGTTGGTGACGTTCATTTGAAGGTTTCGATTGACCCGCTTCCAAAATGTTTATTTCACAATTTATAGACCCCCTCCGTTCATTCAGTGTCCACCTGTTGTCTCCGCCCAGTTCGCGCGCTATATTTCTTCGAATCTCACTTGGCAGTTTTTCTCTCAAAATTGGCACGAGTAAGTCACCATACGAGTCTGAACACTGTCCTAATGACTCCAAACCTCGAATTGATGCCTCCATTTTGTCATAAAAAATTCGCAAACGTGAAACTTGATTGTCTGGTGTTGTAAGATCTAGCAAACATTGCATGTACCTGTCATTGATGTTATGCGTTTTTCCAAATCTCTGTTGTCCAAAGTCCAAAGCGTTTGCATAGTTGGCATTTGTTAATGGAAAACATGTTATTGCTGATGCGGCGTCACCATAGAGTAGAGATTTGAAATGGGTGAACTTCTGTATGTCCGATAGGGTTTCATTAGTGTGTACAGCAGATTCAAAACTGTCCCAAAACGTTTGCCATTGTCTTATTTCTCCATCGAATTCAGGTAATGTTAATTTTGGCAACTTGTGATGTGTGTGATATAAACGATTAGAACTACTAGTACTCACAGCAGGGTTTGTTCCGCTCCTTATCAAATTTGAATCCCCTGGATAAGTCCTATCTGTAGTTTCTTCCACCCCGTTGGTTGCATTGTTGCTGCTCTGTCGCTCCGAAGACGTCCCTGTAACATCTGCGGGTGGGGTAGGTACTTGTTGAGATGCTAAGTTGCTGATCTTCAGGTCAAGGTTTATCGAGTACTCGTCACTCTCAACGAGTTCTGCTGCCAAGTCTTCTATCTCTGGATGGTTGATAATCTTCTCATTTAACCCTTTGATAATTTCTGTTTTCTGCTCGATGATGTTAATAAGCTTCGCCGCGTCCCCATGTTGTAAATCTCTGTTGAATTTCTCCAACTGAATAGCACTATCGCAAGGATGGCCCTCTCGCAGAGAAATGATCTTTTGCAGATTCATCTTAAGTCACGGCACCAAAATGTAAAGGAAAGGAATAATAACTTCGCGTTGTGTTGGTTCGTAGCCTTTTTAATCTTCTAACTTCTCAAACATGTTTATAAAACAATAATGACGTTACTCCTTGGCGCGACGTGACGCCTCATGTAAAGACGTTTTCAGACAGATGGTCTTTTCGTCAGTAGTAACTGAAATGTATGACTTGGTATTAATAATTTCCTGCTTCAAGACATCGATATAATGTAAGCGTCAAATAATAATCACATTATTCGATGCCTTATCAGCAGGAACAAAAACGTATTTTGAATGGAAATCCTGTAAACCCTTTTGAAGATGTCTAAAAGGAATTCTAGGTTTATGTGGAAGACGGTGTTTATTAGAGCTATAAAAGGAAATGCGTTTGTCAATTATATCAAAAATTAGTTTTTTTCCAACAAGAAAGAGCATTAGACTCAACATGTTCTCTTCAACACCACTTAATACTAAAATTCTGTAAAGCCTCCACAATCTGAACTCGACAAGAGTTAAAATCTATCAAGGATTGTATTCTATATTTGGGACCTTTATTCAAAAGAGATCGTAGACGTGTATCTTTAATTATCTCAAAATTACCAGTAATCACATGACCAGCCGGAGAATAGCAAAATTTTGAGGTGGCACAATCTCAATCATTTATTATAGTTGAAAATTGTATTTCTGATGGGTTTTTTATATTTGTAGCAGATGATAGGTGGTTCTGTATTTTTAAAGTATTTAGGAATAGTGTCAATTACATTTTTGTCTCTAAAAATACTTTGGAGGTCAATAAAATCAATACCTTTATTAATAAAAGGAACTTTCAAGAAGAATCTTTGGTAACTTGGCTTCTTGACATATTGATAAATATATATACACTGCATGTACACATTCACACAGTCCATACCCATTAACCTTTCTTCAGTAGTTACTTTTAACCTTTAACCAGTAACATAAGTATTATGTTACACATCACCCTTCCTAAAAAAAGGATTTTTACTGGAAAAATTCTTGTTTGTAACACCATATAGACCTAAACACGTAAAACATAAATATTCTTGTTATTATTCTAACTTCAATGTTTTAGCTCACCAGAGCACAAAGTGCTCAGGGTGAGCTTTTGTGATTGCTTGATGTCCGTCGTCAACAATTTGAAGTATTATGTTACAATAGATTATACCCTTGGGTCAAAATAGGCCACACCCAGGGGTTGTCAGTTTTCAAGAGAAACATACAGTGAAAACTCAGATTTTATATTTGGCACATAGCTTCATGTTTAGGTCCTCATCAAAAGTTATATAAATTGTGTCCCTGGGGTCAAAATTGAGGGGTGGTCAGTTTTCAATAAAAACATATCTGATTGTCTGGTGAGCGATTTCAGGGCCATTCTGGCCCTCTTGTTTATAATGAGCAGGCAAGGAATAGTTCTATGAAAGTTGTGAGAATGTTTATGTGGGTGCGTGCATGTATGATTCCTGCTGTGTGTGTGTATTGCATAAACGAAAATGTTAAAAACAGCGTTCTCTTACTGCTAAGTGGCAGATGTTCTAATGAATGCTACATAATCATACTTGCAATTGTATCAATATTTCTTGCCCTATTTCAGGATGGCCGTACCATCAAGACTACAGGATGAGTCATACACAAATTGGTTACGTGACAGTTTGGCAATCCTGTTTCTAAAGGAAGGCATTGAAAACTTTACAGACAAAAGAGTATCAGACTTGCACACTTATTTGCTTGGAATTGTGTCTCAGCAATATTCTCAGGAGCAATCTTCATCCTGCAGTTCTTGTACCCCTCAAAATGTGGAACGACACAACCGCAGCTGGAGAATTAGGTGCCCGAACAATGTCTGCAACATATGGATGATAGAGATCTTGAAAAAACATGCAGATGTCAAAAACATTGTAAGCACCAACTTGAAGCCACAGCTTTGGCCAACTCATCCGTGGGAAGTGGCCAAATGTTTCCTTCCACATGGAAGTGAGAATGTTGCAGCTGCACAGGATGCTGATGTGGCAGGTGCTTTGAAATTGATGTTATCTTGCGACTACATGTACAAGTTCTTTCCAAACCTCAGCTTAGTGCATGAGGTGAGATTCTTTATAGTTTTTTGTAGTCTTTATACCCCTACCAACATTTTGAGATATTGAATTTAGATATGATATATAATAGAAAATATGTAATCATGAAAGGTAGCTGTGGAATACACAATGTTCATCTGTTTATCACTGACCATTGCAGAAATAATTCCTTTGAGCATTGAGAATTTTTGTCATTTTGGCTTGAAGCATAGGTATTTGGATATGCAATCAACGCTGCTGTGCATGGGTATTTCTAGTTTTAGTTGTATCAATAATTATTTCCCCTTTTAACTTTGAGTATTTTTAGCTCACATGGGTATTATATCATGTTAGCTTTTGTGATCACCCATTGTCCATCTATCTGCCCGTCCGTCAGCAATTGCTTTAAACGACACTTCTGAAACCATAAGGCAGAAAGTAACTAAACTTTACATAAGTGATATTTGTATGAATGCACTTGTGATTGTTACAAATATTATTAAAATTAAGTTGATTGCTCAACACCTTACCACCAGGAGGTGTGTAGATTTCCTTAAATAACTATATAGAAAACCTTGAAAAACCCGGTCGTCCAATTTAAATAGAGTATATTTGTCTATTTGGTAGGAATAGTCTTGTTGTGACCTTTTATCAAAATTGCTAAAATCATGATATTACTGCCAGTGGCTGGGTTAGATTTCCTTATACATATACAACAACAACATTAAAAATCTCATCAGAAAACAAATGTCAAGTTGGAAAGGTATTTGATAGATGTTGTCATCTGGTGATCCTTTATCAAAATTGCTAAGATCATGTTGAAATCTGAAAAACCATGTTCAACCGGAATGAAGCTAAATTTCCTCATCAAAATATATAAATTTTAAGAATCTTCTTCTCCAAAACCGGTCGTCCAATTTAATTGCAAGTTTGTGTTCTGATGAACCCTTTATCCAATTTGTTAAAATTATGTTGTTATCTAAAAATAACACATGACCTCATGGGCGGGGCTAGATTTCTTAAAAATAACTTTACAGAAAACCTTTAAAATTCTTCTCAGACACCGGTGGTTCAGTTCGAATGGTATTTGGTAGGAATAGTAGTCAGGCAATCCTTTATCAAAATTGCTAAATTCATGTTGATACATGGCCATCAGCAGCGGAGCTAGATTTCCATATAAAATATATTGATATGTATATAAATATGTAAGTAGAAAACCTTGAAATATATTTATCTACAAAACTGATTAAATTTGGTATGAATGGTCTTTTGGTGACACTTATCAAAACTTCTAAAGTCATATTGATATCTAAAAAAATTAAAAGCTGCCAGAGGCTTGGCTAGGTTTCCTTACTCATATATAACTATATATAAGAAAAAAATCAGAAATCAGTGGTCCAATTTGGTATTGTGGTAGGCATAGTCGTTTGGTAACCTTTTATCAAAATGGCTAACACCATGCTGATATTTGAAACAAAAACAGGGTTTTCATGGGCGGACCTAAATTTCCTCTATAGTAACTAAGTTGGTACTAGTAGCTCCCTTGTCTACGCTCGACAATAAAGGTGTAGTTCTAGGACTGGTCGGCCCGGTGTCAGAATAATGTGACTGGGTGGGGTGCCCTTGCCATGTACCTGTGGCAGGAGTATTCCAGTGAGGCAGCACTATAACTTGTCTCATGCGGGTGCCGTCTGCAAATAACTCAAATACTGTTTGTTGAACGTAAAACCCAACTCACTCACTCTATAGGAACTATAGAGAAACCTTTAGCAATCTTCTCCAAAAGCGATAGTGGAACTTGGTATTTGGTAGGAATAATCCTCTCTATGCAAACAATATGGTTGTCAGGGGCTACGTTTTGCATATGCACTCTGATATGCTAAAACCTTGCTGTTATCAGAAAATACATGACCACCGTGGGTGAGGCAAATTACCTTATATGACTATAGGTAAAAATAGTTGACCAAATTGAATAGTAGTTTGTTTGTAGGAATAGTCCTTTATTATTTAGAATTTATTTGACTACCATGCATATGAATAAGTTGAATATTCTTAAATTGAAAAATTAAAATTACTATGGCCTCTTATGTTCATTTTCCTGGGATGTTGTGACTAGTTCATCTCTATCTAGTGCTACATTTTGCAAGTGCGCGATATATGGCCATCATGACCCTTTTGTTGTTATCTGGATGAAAAAGTAGTAGAAGTCAAGCATGAAAATTCTGAAGGGAGGTACAAGTCACAACCATCGCCATAACATCGGTAAAAAGCAAGTAATACATAAACGTACACACACACAAGTATACAGACACTCACACGAGATGGAGTCTTAAACATGAACAAACGTACAAGTACAATGACTACACACAAACACACATTTATACACGCACAAGCATGAACATGGGTTGAACTTGCAATCATTTCTGCCGTCCTGGAGTGTTCATTATCCTTAATGATAGTTCTAGTTATTTTGTTGATGTATTTCCCCACCCCTCCTTTTCAGGTGTAAAAGTGAAGCGTTGTTGCAAAGAGGCAAAGGGGCATATCCACATATATATCTGGTTCTACCTACAGGCACTAAACATCTGTCATGGAAGCCAGCATAATAATCATCTTTGCATTTTGCATTTTAAAACCTAGGACAAAGGAGGAAAATGTAAAATGTTCAATCATTCAACTAAGAACTATCTATCTAGCTATGTCAATGTTCAAACAAAAACTTGTAGTATCTGTTACTTCATAAATGTCTTTAATACCTTTTCGACCTGAATAGACCTATATCACTCATTTTGATTGGACTTTATAGATTCTGCTGTTGTCAAACTTTCCTGTATTTTATATTTACCTAAAACATGATTCCCTTCATTTAGCACTTAGACAATGATTATTTATCAGTGCTTACCTTCCAGGTCTTGAACATACGACATTCATTAATGCATTCAAGTAATATGAGTGTGAGTGATGCCAAGCTGCAAGATGATACAGGAAAGATGATCCAACTACTCAACAGTATGGTAGACCTATCACCTGCAGAAACGAGCACTGTTCATACAGCAATTGACAACATAGAAAAGGTAGACCGGGGGACATTTTGTCTAGAGCTTTAACATCTTTTAACAATTGCCATAGGGGGCGTGAGTAGTGTTGCCTCTTTAATTACTACCTATGAACTGACTCAATTAAACAGTCTGCCATTTTCTCTTTTTGTATTGCTACTTTTGCTTTCGAAGTATCTTCCACTTTCTGAATGCAAAACACAGCAGCCTGCATCATAACCAGAACTCCCCGATATAATCATATCACGGCGGTTAAAAGACTGAGGGAACTTCACTGGCTTCCGGTTCATCATCGGATTGAATTCAAAGTTCTGACACTTACGTATAAAGCCATGCACAATGAATCTTCCAAGTACATTGTCGACATGATTGACGTGTACAGGCCACCCAGAGAGTTAAGGTGAGCAAGTAGATCATTTTCGTTAGTTGTGCCAAAATGTTGTAGGGTAAAATACGGTGAAAGCAGCTCCAAAACTTTGGAATGCTCTACCGTCAGACATTAGAGATGCATGTTCAATGGCATGTTTCAGAAGGTATCTGAAATTGTATTTTTCAACATTAAATTTTGTTACTATAAAAGTTTAGTTCAGAATAGGAATGGCTTTCAGCCAACCTATTAAGCTAACCGTTGACCCAATAGTCACGTACAGTGGCAACGGAGTTCAGGATAAGAATGGCTTTTAGCCAACCTATTAAGCTAATAATTGACCCAATAATCATATAAATGTAATGATTTTCAGTCGGCCCATTTATTCTAATCTATGATATTAGTGAGCATGGCTTTCAGTCAACTTGTCTGTATCAAGTTTGTTAATACAGATTATTCTAATTTATGATATTGATGAGCATGGCTTTCAGTCAACTTATCTGTATCAAGTTTATTAATATAGTTTATGTGGTTCCTTGCTGTTAGTGATTTCATATCTATTGTATATCTTTTGCATATCTTTCATTGACCAGATAGACAATCATATAGTTCCTTCCGACTAAGAACAAAGATTGTTCAAATTATGTCCCCCGGACCAAAAATGGACCCGTCCCGGGGCTTATCATTTTTTCTTAAAAAATCTTCTTTACTGAATCTGTAAGGCCTAGAACTTTTATATTTGGTACGTAGCATGATCTAATGGTCCTCTACAAAGATTGTTCAAATTATGACTCCTGGGTCAAAAATGGCCTCAGGACTTTTCAGTTTTTTATAGGAAAATCTTTTAAAGGGGATGTCCCTACATTTGACGCGTTTCATAAACACTTCAAATATACAAAACTCATTTATTTATATGCTGAAAAGTAGTATATCTCAAAAAGCCCCATCCAATTACCGTTTATAATGGCAAAACATCCATGTGTTTGATATCCCGGTTTTACTGCCCGAAGTTTCAGTTTTATTCGGGTTGGGTTGTAGTTTCGTAACTGTTCGCCCTATTCGCGATTCCCCGACCGCTTCCGAGAAAGCTATTACGTAAACAATGGAGGGATCGGGTGATCATCGGCAAAACGCGGAATAATTTAACGGAAAGGGCCGATAATATTGTGTTGTAGAACAAAAATTATCAGTATTGATGAAATCGGTTTATTTGTATCACAGGGGCATTTTTCGATATAAGTTCAAATTGGGAACCTTCATAATAATGATAGAGCGTAACAAATACCAAGTTTTAAGATATTATTGAAAATATGCCATCATTGTAGGGACCTCCTCTTTAAACACTTCTCCTCTGAAACTTTGATATTTGGTATATATCATTATTTGATAGTCTTCTGCCAAGAATGTTCAATCTATTACCCCAAGGCCAAAATGGCCCCACTCCAGGGTTTATCAGTTTTACATAGACTTATATAGGACAATCTTTGAAGGTCTTCTTGTATGAAACCATAAGGCCAATACCTTTAATATTAGACATACAGCTTTGGTAAAATATTGCCCCGTCCTGAGGCATATTAATTTTTCATAGACTTACTAAGAAAAACCTTAAAAATAGTAGTCCCTTAAACCATAAGACCCATACCTTCTATATTTGGTATGTAGCTTTGCCTTGTTCTCTGCCAAGAATGTTCAAATTAAGAACCAACCTTCGAGCGAAACTTGGCCCAGCCCTGCTTATCAGTTTTTCATGGGGAAAATAATTATAAAATATTATTTTTCTCTGAAACCATAAGGCTTAGACCTTTAAATCAGGGGTGAGAATTTTCCGCGGAATTCCGCGGATTTCGTTTCACTCAGGGCCGTTTTTGAGATTGATGTAAATCCGATGAGAAATTTGTAAGGGGGGGGGGTATGGCGATTAATTCAGGAAATTATTATTTGCCGATATATTCTTTCACTATTCCAAGTAAATCCGCGTTAACAACGTTTATATCACGTTAACAGCGAGATTTCGGTTCAGCTAATCGAATAACGAGACTCTTTTCCAACAGCCAATCAAAACGCTCGTATTATGCAGTGTTCGTTCAACATTTCCAAGATGGCGTCCGTGATATGAAATTCTGTATCTGTACTGTCAATTAATCTGAATTTAAGACAAAAATGAGAAGCACAGGTAGAGATTACGATAACAGTGTGGAAAACAAGTTTTACCCAAGATGGCTACAGAAAGAAATTACGTTGACATTCGGTAAAGAAACAAGAAAAGTGATAATTGGGGACGATTTCGTGAAACTGAAAGTAAACTTCGGACGAGGGAACCTTGTGTAAACTTTGTTCCAAACAAATGAATTATGGAAAACGCAACTGCGTAGCATATAAGAACCTTCTGAAAAGCATTAAACATGTCCAGTTGTTGAAACAGCGGATTTCCAGTCACAGGTAAAAACCTGTAATGTCAAGTATTCACCAGAAAATTGTCTGTCAATAGCTATTCATAGGTAATGTTAAAGGAACTGGTCAAGATGTATCGATTCAGAAAAGTTATATTTTGTTTTTAATAAACCAGTTTAATGAATTAGAAGGTCGTTTATTGACATAAAAAAGTAATCAGAATCAGAGTTTGAATGTGAACTTTGACTAGAAATTGTGACTGTAATGTGAACTTTGGTGAATCATGTCTAGAAAGTTAATTGTTACAATACCATGCCAACTTTAAAAATCAAATTTTGTATCTTTATCTGTGATCACCGAGTTCCATTTGATTTCATTTTTAAAACGTGTGAGTTTTAATTGCTCGTGTTTGACCAGAAATTAATCTGGCAATGTTGAATGGATCCAATAATAAACTGAATGTAAATTGTATGGACATGTAAACACAGCTCATCATGTATGACATGCAACTCAAGTATAATTGTAACAAAAACACATGAATGACAGACCCAAGTGAAAATGTAGGAGAAGGCTCCTGAAGTGCTCAGGAAAGCTATAATTCATTTTGCCCCCCTGAACCCCCCACATGGGCGCTGCCCATGTCCCGCAAGGGGCCTAGGCGGCCCCCTTGACCCCTGCCAATTTTCCTCCTTTTTCACCACCGGCCATTCTCACCCCTGTTTAAATAATGGCATGTAGCTTTGCCTAATGACCCCACCCCGGGCTTTATCTACGGTGAGCGCTTCAGTGCCTCATGGTCCTCTTGTTTTTAAACCCTTACAAATACTGAAGTGATATTTGGTATGTGGCTGTATTATTATGAGTTACAGATCAAGTTTGAATTTTTTACGCATCATTGATCTTTCACTGAATTACAGTGGTTGACTTAGAAATTTTCCAAAAATTAGGTTTTCCAGATTAGGCGGCCCCCTTGACCCCTGCCAATTTTCCTCTTTTTTCACCACCGGCCATTCTCACCCCTGTTTAAATAATGGCATGTAGCTTTGCCTAATGACCCCACCCCGGGCTTTATCTACGGTGAGCGCTTCAGTGCCTCATGGTCCTCTTGTTTTTAAACCCTTACAAATACTGAAGTGATATTTGGTATGTGGCTGTATTATTATGAGTTACAGATCAAGTTTGAATTTTTTACGCATCATTGATCTTTCACTGAATTACAGTGGTTGACTTAGAAATTTTCCAAAAATTAGGTTTTCCAGATTTGTTCTCTAATGTGATATTTTGTATGTACCTTTATTAAAATGGGTTACAGATCAAGTTTGAATTTTGTTACTCTACATTTATTTTTCACGGAATAACAACTGTTTGACTTAGAGATTTTCTGGAAATTTCAGGTTTTCCAGATTGTTTATGCCCCCAGATCAGACCTGGGGGACATATTGTTTTGCTCTGTTTTTACTGTTTTTAGCTCACCTGAGCCGAAGGCTCAAGGTGAGCTATTGTGACCGCCTGTCGTCCGTCTGTCCGTCTGTCTGTCCGTTCACTTTTATTTCAAATGACTTCTTCTCCCAAACCACTGGGAGGATTTCAACCAAATTTCACAGAAATGTACCTTATGGTGTCCTCTATCAAGTTTGTTAAATCATGACCCCGGGCAAAAAATGGCCCTGCCCCACTACTTTTAAAGGTTTTAATTTTAAATCTTTAAAAATCTTCTTCTCTGAAACCACAATTTCTAGAGCTTTGATATTTGGTATATAGCATCATCAAATGGTCCTTTACCAAGTTTGTTCAAATGATGACCCCCGGGCCAAAAATGACCCTGACCTGGGGCTTGTAGTTTTTACATAGACTTATATAGGGGAACCTTTAAAAATCTTTTTGTCCGAAACCACATAATCTAGAGCTAAGATATTTGGTATGAAGCATCACTTAATGTATCACTACCAAGTATTGTCAAATAATGACCCCTGGGCCAAAAATGGCCTCACCCTGGGGTTTTATATTACTTTAACATCGGGAAGCTAGTTAAAAAAATTCCTCACAGTTATTTCCCTTGTCCCATCAGCATAGCCATAAGGGACAAAGGGAGATAACTGCATTGGAGTTCTAGTACCTCCAGAGTTATAATAAAATGTGGAAGGTGGAACAGTGTAGCTGTTTTAAAAGGCATAGAAACAGATATATCAAATTCCATTAGCAAACAGCAGACCCTGATCCTATAGGAGCCATCTTATCTGGGTCTACTCTGTTTGCAGATGCATGAAAACAAGTTTATATGAGGGAAATTAAGGGTTAAATAGATTCTTCTGCAGTTACAAGGTTATAGCACTGGGCAGTAAAGTCTCTCCAGGTCAATGCATGACTCTTAACTCTTTGCATGCTAGTGGTGAAACTTTGATTACCTATGCAAACAGTTTGGATCCAGATGAGAGGCCGCATAATGCAGCGTCTCATCAGGATCCAAACTGTTTGTCATCTTAACCATATTTTTTTAAAAAAATGAAAGTAAGTTTATTTTAAGAATTGAAGCAGATGACAATAACTTTTTGTTGCAGACGAAACATTAAAGGCATTTTGAAAGGGATGTTGACCCATTAACCCCATAGTGTGTAGTGTGAGTGATTTGTGGTGCTATACAGCTAGATGTTACCAATGTCTCTCAAATAAGATTTGGGAGATATTGGAAATCCTTAGCTAAGAAAACATGATTATGCATTTTCAGCCCCGAGACCAAGATCAGATGGAATTTAACGGAATTTAATAGATATGTTTCTTTCCTTCATAACATAACTCAACATCTCATCAAGAACAGACGGATTTTAAGATATAAACTGCTGGAAACAGTCAATAAACATGTTTTCACGCATTTGCAAAGTTTACCAGAGTAGACCAAGATCAGACAGACTTTAATATAATTTATTTTTTCGATTGCATCAAAGACAATGTTTTAATATGACTTTGATTATGTGATTTATGTGATTTATACAATTACAAACAAAGTGTCTATTAATTGAGCAATCTGACTTAATTAAATGTAATACTTTAATTACATTCAACCCTCAACTTTTTCCATCATCTTGTTTGAGTCATTAACTGTAATTATCAGTAATTATCAATTAATGTAGGCCAGTTCAAGCAACCTATATAGCAATCAATTGATACTGACTATAGTCTAATGCATGCTCCATTGAATTACCTGTCTGGCTTGATTGTGGGACTTATTGGAATTTTATCAACCAAAATGTGGGAGACATTGGAATAAACCGTTAACATTTTAGTTTCACAGGTCTTTGCACAATGTTATGTTTGTTTCTGCAGTTAATTTATGTGATTGGAAAAAAAATAGTTTCATTATGATCATTTATTTTAACAAATTTTATTATGCAACTCTTCTTTAATTGCATTTAGTTGAAATTTAGGTGTTTAATAAAGTATTTTCTCCTTGCTACTAATTGTATTTGTTTTAATTTGATATTTAAAATAAATAATGTCTTAAGTTAGTAAAAATCATTGTCAATCAATAATTAATGTTACTCAAAAAAATTAGTAACTCTTCTCAATTTCAATTGAAACTAATGACCCGTTTAATTGACTTATCATCAGAATGATATTCACACCTAGAGCTAGAATTATTTCTAAACACCTATTAACCCTTTACCTGTTTGCTTTGACAAAAATTGATCTGGGACTACTCTGTTTGCTAATGCGTAAAAAATTGTTATTTCCATAAAGAGAAGTTTTAGCTTTGATAAAACCTGTAAAATCAAATCTATATCTTGTCAAATGCAAACAGAGCAGACCCTGATCAGACATCTTCTATAGCAGCCGTCTGATCTAGTCTACTCTTATTTTTAATGCGTAAAACACATTATTTCTCTGAAGAGAAGTTTTTGCTTTGACAAAAACTGTAGAATCAGATCAATGTTCCATAGGTGTCGTTTGATTTGGGTCTACTCTGTTTGCTAATGCGTAAAAACAGCTTTATATGAGGAAAGGGTTAAAAGATTTTTAAAGATATTTTTATTATACGCCCACCTAATAAAGGTGGTCGTATATTGTCGTGGCCCTGTCCGTCCGTCCGTCCGTCCGTTCGTTCGTTCGTTCGTTCGTCCGTCAACATTTTGTTTGTCCGCTGTTTTCTGGGAAAACTATTTGACAGATATTAATAAAACTTCACACAAATGTTTAATGCATCAAGATCTCAAGCTGAGTTGATTCTGAGATTCATTTGATTTTTCATTTCAGAGTTATGGCCCTTGTTTTTTAAAAAAAATGCAAATAGTTTTCCGCTGTTTTCTGGGAAAACTATTTTAAAGATATTAATGAAACTTCACACAAATGTTTAATGCATCAAGATCTGAAGCTGAGTCGATTCTGAGGTTCATTGGAATTGTCGTTTCGGAGTTATGGCCCTTTTACTTAAAAATAGTGCAAATACATGCAAATAGTTTGTCCGCTGTTTCCTGGGAAAACTATTTGACAGATATTAATGAAACTTCACACAAATGTTTAATCCATCAAGATCTGAAGCTGAGTTGATTCTGAGGTTCATTGGATTTTTCATTTCAGAGTTATGGCCCCTGTCCTTAAAAAATATACAAATAGCTTGTCCGCTGTTTTCTGGAAAAACTATTTGAGAGATATTAATGAAACTTCACACAAATGTTTAATGCATCAAGATCTGAAGCTGAGTCAATTCTAAGATTCATTTGATGTGTCGTTTCGGAGTTATGGCCCTTGTATTTAAAAAATAATGCAAATAGTTTGTCTGCCGTTTTCTGGGAAAACTATTTGACAGATATTAATTAAACTTCACACAAATGTTTCGTTCGCTGTTTTCTAGCAAAACTGTTTGACAGATATTAATGAAACTTCATACACATGTTTAATGCATCAAGACCTGAAGCCAAGTCGATTCTGAGGATCATTTTATTTGTTGTTTCGGAGTTATGGCCCTTGCACTTAAAAAAATAATGCAAATCTATGCAAATATGAGGATGGCCATAACTTTTCATTTGAAATGATATTTACTTCATTTTTTTTTATATGGTTAAACCTTAATGTGAATTTTCACATATATTGCAGGGGTTTTGATATGTCATTTTATTCTAAAGTTAAGGTCCTTGAACTTTGTGTGTTTGTTGCTTTGTTTGTCGGTCAACTTTTAGTTTGTCTGTTGTTTTCTGGGAAACTATTAAAATGATATAAATGAGACGTAACACAAATGTTTTAAGCAACAAAATTTGAAGCTGAGTTTATTTTGAGGTTCATTCAGTTTGTCTTTATAGAGTTATGGCTGTTGCACTTTACAAAAATCTGCAAAAATGAGGATTAGCTGTAACTTTTTTATTTAATAAGATATTCACTTCATTTTTTAAAAAAATAGTATCACCTTAATATGGAAATCAAGATCTGAAGCACAGATTAGAAAATGTCAACACTTATGAGGCATGTTGAATCAGAGAACGTTTGCAAGTGGGCGTATTATGTACCGTATGCGGTACTCTTGTTGGTCATTTCCAGGGGTGTAAATTTTTTTCAAAAGCTACTCACCCTGCAGGACTAGTAACCATTGAGATCCACTCGCCCTTCTGCAACTTTTACTTGCCCTTGAATTTTCATATATAATTCATATGTATTAAAACTTTCACAATTTTCTTATTTATTTATCTAACCCCCAAAATATCAATTTATAGGAACATACTGTTTAACTCTTTCAACACTTTAGTAATTTGTGGGTCTTGTCATCGTCTCAACACCCCTGCTTTACTCCGAGGAACGACTGTAAAATAGTTTTGATGGTTTGTTTACATTTTGACATGTAGCGTGAAAACTAACGGTGCTTCCGTTTTTTTCGGCATGTAAAATTTTGACTCGTTCAAATTAGGTACGAAATCGTCGAAGCTTTATATTAAGAAATGATCACAGTTTGACAGCTTATTGAACAAAAAAAACACGTTATAACACTGTGATGCATACTTTAATTTAATAATTCGAATAAATATTTGAACCATTACTGGGAACTTTTAACACAAACCTTTTTTGGCCGATACTTTCTTACTCCGAGGGCCGAATAAAGACAAAACAAGTAGGTGCCCGTGAATCGGAACGCCTCTAACTTCTCCGTTGATAATAGTGAAATGTACGACATTGTAGAAAAGTTGACACTCGCGGAGAATTTCAGCCGTTTTAATTTGCTATTTAATTACATTACGCAAAGGTATTAGTTAGGAAAATACCAGACCAAAAGGTCCACTCGCCCTGAAGGTCGAGCACACATTTGAAAGCACTCGCCCAACTTCAAAACCTACTCGCATTGGCGAGCGGGCGAGTGGAATTTTACACCCCTGAAATTTCACACAAAAACTGGCATTATGTACTGCCTAGCACTTTATTTGCCTATATACCTGGATCAAGGTATAATTGCATAGCTTTATTGACGTCATTTGAATTTCTCAAAGACCAGTTTTAGGCATTTTGAGCTAAGGCAAAAATGGCACAAGTTGTAAACAGTTTAGATCTTGGTCAACCAGTCACTTGGTATTAGATCTGAATCCAGTTCAAGTGTATTCAGCAGTGAAAGGGTGAAAGCAGTGGACTAAGCTTCTTTCATCTGCTAGAAATGTTGTCCACTGAAAAATGTCAATATATTACTGTAACTCAGGTGAGCGATATAGGGCCAATGGCCCTCTTGTTCTGTTTGTTTGTCAGCAACTTTAACATTGGTCATAACTTTTGAGCCAGTATAGATAGATACTTGGTATTGTGAACAGAACAGAACAGAACAATATTTTATTTAGACTTGTACATAATACATCGTCTTTACATACATATATACAACCATTACAACTGTTCACATGATATTTTGGTCAGTAACACCTTTCGTTTCGATTCAAAACATGCAGGTTGACAAGTGTTATAGGTTATGGCTATTTTAAATACTTCTTATAACATGCTTGATATTATCGGAGAGCAGAAGACAAACATTTGATATTAAGATTTATAAACCATGTACACGGCATGCGCAAGGCAGTCACACAGTGCAGATATATACTCAAATCAGTGGGTTCGTAAGACCCACAGTTTTGATCTACACTGTTTGCAACGCTATTCGAACGGTAATCATCAACTCAGTTACACGTATTGTGATACATGTATACACCACGATATTGTGACGACAAGTGCTGTGAACAACGTCATAGGCAAAACATGCAACAGGTGTTTCTTCAGACTAGGGGACTCTTAACAAGTCTCCCAACCTGGATCAAACATGTTTGACTGTCAATGTAAGTATAAGTTCTTAAATAAAACTCACATATCATGGTGCACACGACTTGTATCACCTATATATACACACAGGAAATAACAAAACACAAACAACAGAATCCATAATAAAACCACTTCGATCACTCAATCGATCACATCAATTGATAGAAACCCCCACTGCAGTGCAAAAAAACCCAACAAACCTTTCTGTCTACATTACCCATTAAAACAAATTACACTTGTAAGTCACTGCACTGCAGTGAATGTGTTCTTCAATCTACTTACTATACATAGCTAAGTGTAGATTAAACAGATATATTTATATTTATATTACTATTTCTTTTGATAAGTGCCTCTTTGATAAAAATTGCCACATTTTTCATTAAACCTTTTTCATGATTACTTAACAACAAATTCAGTTTGTAAACCGATGGATTAATATAATATTTCATATCTAGATATTTTTTCCTTATATCTTTATAGCAATGACATACACAAATAAAGTGGTAAACATCCTCTATATCATGCAGGTTACAAAATAGACAATATCTTTCATCTCTCGGGATTCGATCTGCACCAAAACGGCCAGTATGTATCCTAAGAGAATGTGCTGATAATCTTAATTTAGTGATAAAAAATTGTAAGTGTGCAGGTACATAATCAAGATATTGCTCATATTCAAAATGTGTTTTAAACATCTTATATTCTTCCAAAATTGCATTTTCTTTCTAAAGCACCGTACCATTCTTGTATAAAACAATCGACAACTCGCTGCTTAAAAATCAAGTGGAACGATTTGACTAGATTAATGTCAAATTTTATAAACATATCTGAAAATCCATAGACATCAAATAGTGTTTTAACACGGGAAATCCAATTCCTGTGACCCATAGAATAGTCGTTAAGAGCTAACTGGTACAATTTGTGCATGCATATGTATCTCATTAAGTCGCACATTTTGAGTGGTGACAAGTCAATGTCAAGGTCAGAGATCAAATATATAGGTCAAATCATAGACTTTAACATCGGCCGTAACTATTGAACCAGTGGAGATAGAGACTTGATATTTGGCATGCAGGTGTTTCTCATGAAACTGCACATATTGAGGGGTGACATGTCAAAGTAAAGGTCATGCTCCATGGTCAAAGGTCAAATTGTCTGTTTGGAGCCAGTACAGATCGAGACGTGTATACAGGAATCACACTGGTGGCCAGCTGTCCGTCAATCGATCCTTGAGCATTCAAACATAGGTAGTTGGTGTAGTTGGAAGTAATTCTGTTTAGCTGTAGCATACATAATAACCATGAATATTACATGTGCAAAATATACATTTCGTGTTTTAAGTGCCTGACATTGTAGAATTATCCCCCTTGAACTTTGAGCATTTTTGTAATTTTGGCATGAAACATGGGTAGTTGGAATTGCGATCAATGTCATGTGGGGATATTCCATCTTCTTTTGTGATAGTTCTAGTATTCATTGATCAATGTAGGAAGGTGAAGTAACTGGTAACTCCCCAAAAACATGTAGATCATACTAAAATTTAGAATACTTTGATGGGCTAGCGGATGGAAGCCACGTACCATATAATTACAAAATGGCAGACACACATTGTGAAGAAATATCTTTGGTTTCATTTAATTTAAAATGTGTTTGAAAAATATGTGCTTTAAAGTCCCTGGACGTCATGAGATCGAAACAATGACACTTTAGTGTTTCTGATAGAGTGACCATCCATTTGAAAGAAACTGGTCTTAAAAAAGATTCAAACGTTAGGTTTGTGTTAAATTACTTTTTGAAATCGATGAAAACGAAAGTAGATTTAAATATATAGAGAAAACGAAAGTAGGTAAGAGACTGTGAGTATGTTTGTTTAACATTTTCTTTCTTTTCGGCCACGATGTAATTAGAGACAGTGCTCATACCACCTTGGCTTCCAAGAGAAGCCTAAATGCATTTTTATATCGGGAGGCACATGCGCGACGTATTTACTATATCTATAGCGAATCTGACATACTTTTTTGACCGATGGAACAAAATGTACAGCGCGATACATTTTAGAGTTTTTTTTATTGTCGTTTCTCAACAGAAAACAATCAAATGAAAAGCGAGACTGCTTATATGGTATACTGAACGGTACATTCAGCATATATTATTTTTTTAATGCAAAGGCGTTCAGAGACTTTAAAGTAAAGGTGAAATATATGTGCTGAAGATTTAATACTTGAAATTCCATAAGCAAATATGATATGGGTCTACCCTGTGTCAAAAAGCATTTAAGGAGCATTAAAATCCGGTTTAAAAGTAAATGGTTTGTTTAAGCTTCTCAATAATTTGATGTTTCATTCGTGCCTTTGCAACCTTGGATTATACAGTATATACTAACAACACAAATGTGTTTATATTTTAGCTCCGTTCCAAGGTGATAGATGTTACTCTTAATAGAGAAACTATCGTCCTGAACTCCCGCATGCATGTTGTTGAGGTTGAGCTTGCAAGTCTCAAGCTTAAGTGCAGCAACTACGAAACCAAAACGCACCAGAGCCTCACTCAAGCTTCAGAAGAGTTACAGTCCCTTGAGAAAGATGTCAAACAGACAAAGGAAGAGATAACTCAGGTATTGTTAATTACGGTGTAATTGACTCATGATAATGATAAAATAGAACTAAATTCGCCTTGAGCTAATCGGATCACTTGTTATATTAGAGTCAATTCTCTTGCGATGTCAGTCATCCCTTGTCAACAATTTCTAATAACATCTCCACTCACAGTCTTAACACCAAATTTCAAAGAGTGTTCCCTACCACAAGCAACATCTGCCAGAGGGAGATTCCATCCATGAAAATAACTGCTAATGAACTTACAGCCTCATTACAGTCACAAATGCCATATAAGTGGATTTTTTCCTGAGAAGGAAAATTTTCGCTATTTTCCTGTGTCCATCAAACACGCGTCAATATATTCCAATAAAAATTCCTTCCTTTCTCTCCACATACAACAGACGAAAATTTTCGACAGACGATGAAAATAAAACATTCGCCGCCATTTGACAGTTCATGTGTGGAATGTTTATCTCTAGTCCTTGTGTGTTTGTTTGTGTTTTCTGTGTATGTGCGTTGTTTGGGTGTGTAGTTTAATGTGTGTGTATGTGTGTGTGTCATGCTATTAGTCGATGTTTTGGTGGTGGTTGTGTCTTGTATGTGGCTTTGCCTGCTTGACTTTACTACTTTTTCACTTGTATATCTTTAGCTCATGTGGTGGGTATGATTATATAATATTGAAACAGGTATGAAACATAGTGTTCACAGATATCATTGCACCTATAGTTAAGCAAAAACGCAGTGATTGCAACTGATGAGTCCTCACTCAAATATGACTTGCTTTTTAGCTGGTTGAGCTTTTGTTATCGCCTGATGTCCGTCAGCCTGCGTCTAGCATCCTGTGTTGTGCGTCGTCAACAATTTGAACCTTTAAAGATCTTCTCCTCTGAATCTACAGGGTTCTCAGCTTTCATCTTTAGCACATAGCATCATCTGTTTGCCCTCTTTAACAGTTTTATAAATTATGGCCCTTGGGTAAAAATTAATCCTGCCCCAGGGGTGCATTCTTTTCTATAGAAACATGTAACTTGAAAACATTGAATATCTTCTCCTCTGAAACTGGAAGACTCTCAGCTTTCATATTCGGAACATAACATCATATTTAGGTCTTCAAAAATTGTATAAATCATGCCCCTGTAGTCAAAATTGGTCCCGCCCCAGGAGTGGCTAGTTTTCACTAGAAACATATAGTGAAAACTTTGAAAATCTTCTTCTCTTAAACTGGAAGGTTCTCAGCTTTCATATTTGACACATAACATCATGTTTAGGTCTTCTACAAGTTATATAAATCATGCCCCTGGGGTCAAAATTGGCCCAACCCCAGGGGTAGCCAGTTTTCTATAGCAGTTTTTTCAGTGTTTATGTTTTACCTGGCTATTTTTAGCATACATAAAAGAAAGGTTATCTCCCTTTGCACTTTTTGATAACAACCGGATTGCATCCCTTTTGGGTAGTGGCAGATGCAAAGAAAACAGTTATATTTAGATCTGGACTGTTGCAGAGTAAATATAACAATTAACCCTTTACTCCATAAATATGCCTTTCTACACATTTGCAAACAGAGTAGATCCATATCAGATGGCTCATGTAGTAGCCATCTGATCAATCTGCTCTGTTTGCTTATGATATAATATAGTGCAAATTGCATTAAATTATTTTCAATTTGTGTACAATATACATGTATTTATATGTTTACTTAATCCTTTCCCTCATATAAATGCCTTTTCAAGCATTTTCAAACATAGCAGACCCAGTTCAGATGGCTCCTATAGTAGCTGTCTAATCAGGGTCTGCTCTGTTTGTCAATGGTATTTGAAAGATGTTTCTTTACTTTCTGAAATGGCTACACTGTCCAACCCTCCATATTTCATTATAATGTAATTTTGTCCATGAATATTCAGTAGGTATTGAAATTTTGAACAAGCATAAAACATGGGGGTGGGACTCACTTAGCCAAGACGTACGGTAGTAGGTTTTATATAGAAACATATTTGGAAAACTTTGAAAATATTCTCCTGAAACTTGAAGATTCTCAACTCATATTTGGCACATAGTATCATCTAGAAGTCCTCTGCGAAAGTTATATGAATTTTGCCCCATGATTCAAATGAAGCCCCATCTCAGAGTTGGCGAGTTTTCTATAGAAACATAGTGAAAACTTTGAAAAATCTCCTCCGATTTTCTGATGGGCAATATTAGGGCCATCATGGCCCTCTTGGTTCTGTCAAACTTTTACTAAACCTTTACGAAGTATTGGTAAACTCCCAACTTTTCTTCCTTTTAAGGTGAGTTCAAACTAACTACTTTTCGGTAAGTCGAGTCATTTTCCTTCCCCAAAGTGTCTGTTTGCATGTAATTAAGAGGCTTTGTATAGAAGTCATACCCCTCAGCCTGACAGATCCAAAGCCAGCAATGTATTCCAGGTAATCGCGACACAGGTAAATTTCAGTGTTTTGTGTATGAACAATCACTGGTGTAATATAATTATTCAAACTATTTAACCCTTTCACCGCCGAAGTCGCATAAATGCACCACGACAAATAGTGCGGTCAAGGCGTCGTATGATCAGGGACTTCACTTTTTGTCTTATTTTCTATTTCTATATATGTGCTTTATTCTTTTGAAATTTGCATTTATTTATCTCATGTCCTTGACTCCTTACTGTACCGAATGATTTAGCAAAATTTGGATTGCATACGACATTTAGAAATTTGGCGCAAAATGGTTAAACATACAAAATCCACAAATGAGTGAATGTTATTTAGTTTATAAAACGACATGTTAATTGATAGACTACTAGACTTAGCTCTGATTATTAGAGTTACTTCCCTTTGTTTAGAATGTGTTACTTACAATGTGTGTTATTTGTTATGAAAATTGAATACTGCTTAAGCCGGTGCTAGGGGCGTGAGTAGTGTTGCACTTTTAATTACTCATGAACAGACTCAATAAAACCGAGTCTGCAATTTTCTCCTTTTGTATTTCTACTTTTTTTCTCTCAAAGGATCACCCATTTTCAGAAAATTTGAACTGGCAAGATACAAAACAACATCATGAAATACCGATTTTTATTTCGTTTCCATGGAAAATTAATTTTCAACCCGTTTCCGCGAATAATAATGACGTGAAAAATTAATATGGTATTTCGATTTGTAAGAAACCATATAAAGAGTCTTCCCCTATTGTATGTTTGTTTTGTCTTTGTGCTTCTCTTGATGTTTTTATAGTTTTGTACATAAATTTGCTGTTTCTTTGTGTTGCTGTTCGGGCGGCTGTTCGTTCTGTAAAGGTAAACGTGAGGTTTATAGTCTGGAACTACATGGAACTTCTGTATGTGGTGTTTCCTGCATGACTCATTTTTGTACTTTAAATGTGTTATCTTTATTATATATGATAATGGTAAAGGAGGAAAGACACTGTCAGCTCGACTATAAGTGGTTATATAATACATCGGCAAAAAATTCAGCTTGAAAGTGGCTAGATGACACATTGTGTAGGTTAATCATCATCTGTACAGCATTGCTGTACAAGGGCGCTTTTAAGGTGACATGGTAGAGTGCATGACTGCCAACCTGGTGATCCGGGTTTGATCCTGGATCTGAGAGGTTATGTTTCTTTATAAGAAGAATACCCGGGGGACTGTGGCTGTATGTGCTCCAAGTTCGATTGCCAGTCGCTCTCATACCCATAGAAATTCGGGACAAATTTCAGCTTGCTAGGGGAGTATGTCACAGTTTGTAGGTTTATCTCACTTTTACGGCCTTGCTGCTCAGGTACGCTATTATGGCGATGCGGTAGAGTGCATGACTGCGGAACTGGCGACCCAGGTCTGGGCATGTATGTTTCTTTATAAGAACACCCGGTTACATAGGTATGAAGTGACCAGAACATAAAACACATGTAAATGAAACAGTAGTAAAGTCTAGCAGGAAAAGCCACACACAAAACGCGACCATCACGTAAACACCGACAGAAAGCAATTTATATAGCTATTTATACACACACACACATACAATAGAAAGTCACAAGACGCAATCTAAGCTGCAATCACCACCAACACATCGATAGACAGCATGTCACACACACACACACACACACACACACACAACCAAACACATGCAAACACATGAGATGAACACAGAAAACGCCAACAAATACACAAGCACCAGAGACAAACATGAACAAAACACAAGCACACATATGCAGACACAAGACCATCAAAAGTAAGGGTGACAAGAATCGCCTTGGCACAGTCAGTAGAAAAATCACCACTGGCGGTTTTATAGGTTTACGGACGTCCTAACCTCACACTCATCTCAAAGTCACCCTAGCTAAACAAACATTGTAAATAAAGGTAAAAGGTAAAGGTGAGGTTTATAGTCTGGAACTACATACAATGTACATATTCTCCCGACTTCACAATTTACCCCCTGATCACTGGGTTATAAGTCGGCCATTAACACTCGGCGCCTAAGGCAGCCATGGCACATTGGCTTATTTCCCTCACAGGTAACCATTTTATACACCTGGGTAGAGAGGAGCGAACGTGGGATGCATTTTTTGCTCAGAAAAATTCTGATAGTCCGATGGCAGGATTTGAACCGGGGACCCTTCGATCCCAAGTCTAACGTCCTACCACTGGACCACCACTCCCACAAAGGTACCCCCGCCGGACTTCCACACAACATAGACGACAGTAATTACAGTACAAAATGTAAAACATAGCATAACAACTGTGAAAGTCCGTCATATATGTACTCAATGACTTTGCTGAAGATAGAGCAACTGCGGGGAAGCCTTTAAGGGCACGACAGAGAAAAGGTAATACATGAGTCTGATAAGCTCATCCCATTTCTGGGTTTAAGAGTATACCATCATAGAGTACTACCATCGGCCTGTCATCGTGCAAGCAAAGAGGAAAGCGTAGCGACCGACTGTAAAGGGTTTGATAACCAAACATGCAGTGTGTTGCAATATAATAGGGTCATAACCTTTCTTCCTAAAAGTTTCAATGCGTTTAATAAACAAATCATGAAAATGGATATGATCCCGAATTTTCCTAAGTTTGTAGATAACATCACCATAGAAATCTAGATGAGAAATACCTTGTTGCAGTTTATGATATCCGTAGCCTTGTTAAGAAGTTTATAAGTTATAACTAATTTACGACTGTCAAAATCTTCTAGCAAAGAAAAATCAGTTCTTTTTAGCTCACCAGAGCACTTTTGTGCTCCGGGTGAGATTTTGTGATCGCCTGATGTCCGCCGGTGTGCATCGTCCATCGTCGGGCATCAATAATTTCAACCATCAAAAATCTTCTTCTCTGAATCTACAGGGTTCTCGGCTTTTATCTTTGGTACATAGCATCATCTGTAGGTCCTCTACAAAAGTAATATAAATTATGCCCCTAGGGTCAAAATTGGATTGCCCTAGAGGTGCTTTGTTTTCTGCAGAAACATATAGTGAAAACTTTGAAAATCTTCTCCTCTGAAACTGGAAGGAACTCAGCTTTCATATTTGGCACATAGCATTATGTTTAGGTCTTCTACAAAAGTTATATAAGTTATGCCCCTAGGGTCAAAATTGGTCCCACCCCAGGGATGGCCAGGTTTTTGTTGCTGATTGCTTAAACAGCCCATGTGATCTCTAGTTATGCATAGGATAAACTTTAAAAATCTTATTGTCAGAAACTACATGATGTAGTATGTCCCAGAGCTTAGGTATCTGATGTATAGATTTACTTATGAGTGACCAGAACATAATAAAACACATGTAAAACCAATCAGTTCTTCTTTTGAAAAACAACCACCGGCCACTACTCCAAACAAAAACTCAAACAAAATGATAACATAAATTAATTTCTTATCTTTGATCTCCAGAATACTATTGTTTTTTTCTGTGACAAATTGCCATCGGTAATCATGTGATGTTTGACACTGTCAAAATAAACACCTAATAGAAGCCTGTGAAAATCTGTTGACTATTAACTAAACTCGTATATGCCACCATGAACACAAAACACTCCACCGATTACCGGCTTGAATCAAGTTAGTGAAGCGCTGTTAGCATGGGACACCTAAAATTCCTAGTCAATCTCTGTTCTGCATCAACATAAAAGTCGTCTCGCACAGTAAGGCTGTACAAGTGTTGATACAGGTAAACTATACACAGTGGCATACTCTCATGTCAAATTGAAATTTGTCTCGAGTTTCTATGGGTACGTGGAACAATTTGCACATGCATCCAGAGCACAAAAAGTCGCTGTCCCCCATTAGGCACCAAATGCTACCGGTGATTCTCTGAGAGAAAATATACCTATCTAGTGTAGGGATCGAACTCAATACCTCAATATTCCTAGTCAATCGCTGTACTGCATCACCATGAAAGCTGGCATGCACAGCAAGGCTGGTCAACACGGTGATACAGATAAACAACACACTTTGACACATGGTCATGTGATTCACTGATGTGATATAATGCTAATTTTAAATTTTACTGCCTGTTCTGCGATAGATTCCTGGTTTTTTTTCTAAGCATATGAACCATAGAATTACATTTTTAAAGAAAACTCCTTTTAACCCTTTCCCTCATATAAACGTGTTTTCACGCATCTGCAAACAGAGAGGACCCAGATCAGACGGCTCCTAGAGGAGCCGTCTGATCAGGGTCTGCTCTGTTTGCTAATAGAATTTGATAGATCTGTTTCCTTGCTTTCTAAAATGTCTACAATGTTCCACCTTCCACATTTCTTTACAACTATTTTGTTAATGAATATTCAGTAGGTATTAAAATACTAAATATAGAACAGGGAAAGGGTTAAGCCATTTGACGTCTAAATTGTAACAGAAATTGATGCACGAATAAACACACATCGTCAGGTATCAGCAATTGCCAAATTTGGTTGTGAAAGTGTCATAATTATACCATTTGCAAATCTCTGTGACCTTGACCTCTGACCTAAATTGATAGTAAGAATGCCAAATTTTGAGGGGGAGTACATCTAGGGATAGCAGAGTGTGTTTGGTAGATGTGCATATTAGATCTACTGAACAGGCAAATGATACAGGGCCATCATGGCCATCTTTATGTTAGGGTTAGGATATATTCCTCACTAATATCAAAAATTTTAACAAGATTGTGTGGCTCAGCCAAAAGTATTGCTTGGTGTGTGTAATAATTTGATTTATGTACTTGTAGCTCAAGACACAAGATGTGGCTAAATTAATGACAGCATTACAGGAACACAGTCAGAAGATTGATCTTCTCAGTCAGACGTTTGATCTTCACAGTCAGAGGCTTGATCTTCATGATCAACGGTTGTCTGATCTTGAACAAAAAGAGAAGGTAATAACATTACAATGCCCCCTTTAAATGAAATATATAGCTGTCGGTGTACATAATGTTGTTTCAGTCAAACTTACATCAATCGATCATTCAAGAGATGTGTAGAGTGTGGTCAGTTAATAGAATGGAGTATATTAATAGTTATTTACACACAGAAACGTTAGGGACAGATATACTTGTCTGTTAGTAGACCCATCCTTTTCAGCTTCCACATCTATCATTTTGTGTCAGAAAGTCGTTCTATTATCGACATTTGGGCACCTGCAAAATATCATTGGATCTGATGACATTCGTTACTGATGTACGTGCTTTGTTTTCAGCTCCCACGGCATAATGTGCCATGGTGAATTATTGGGATCGTCCTGTCCGTCGTGTGGTCACCAATTTCTTTATACCACGTTTCTTAAACTACAGACTGAAATTTCACCAAATTCATGAGAATGATCAACAAGTGACTCTCAATTTGATTGTATAAATTGTTTTGATTAGCTACATAATTTGTTCTGCCAGTGATCGATATAGGGCAATCATTGCCCTCTTGTTTGAGGGGTTGACTGATAAAGCTTTTTGGTGTATATCTTTGATACTGCTGAATATAAGCTGCTAATAGTGATTCATTACATTGACCTCGACTTACCGAGTCTTACATAAGTTATATCTCTCTCCATCCTTCTTTCCGTAAACCAAATGGTTCTGTACAATAATTCGTTGTCCTTACTGGATGACCTCTATGGAATTTGAGGCCAGTGTATCAAGGATACATTTCAATGTCAAAGGTAAATGTCATTGTGTAACATGCATGTAACACAAACTTTTCTTAGTTTAGTTACCTCAATTGAATAAGGTTGTATGACCAATGTTGATGCTAAGATAACTTTATTGAAAAATAGTTTGCTTTGAAAATCGGGTTTGGCATCAAGGCCATCATTAGAAACATTATCAAATTTGGGACTTTTGCCAATGTAGGAATATTGCAGAAAAGAATATGTTTTCTATGGTATTTTGATGGGGGACTAACTGAAATACATTATATTTTAAAACCCACATGCAAAAATTACATGTATTTTTTTTTACTTCTCTCACATTATTTTGATCCACTATGTTACCCATTTTAATAAATATTCTCTTTATATGATGGATTGGCATATTTTAAACACACCTTTTGTTTGCGAGGCCTTGTTTTGGTTACGTAAATCTAGACCTGAAAATTTGTGAAAATTTGTGACGGGCAACCCTGTATACTACAATGTATTAATACTGAAGTCATTTTAATGCCAACATCATTTCTCATACAACTCCCCTTATCTCCGGATTAGAACAACGGGTTAAGATTCTCTATTTCCGTAATAATAACACTGTCATCATCTGGGTTAAAATAAATGATGGAAAGTGGTCGATAAAATAAATCAGTTATTGGGTTTGCCACTAACCCACTACAGAATATAGGTGTGGAAATATTTCATGTATTTTTCCTGTGCTTTTAAATTATGGCGTCATTTAAATGATGACCTCGCTTGTTTATCTCTTCGGTTTATTTTAAAATCATTTAGTCTTGGCAGACATCGCTATTCATGTTATTAAGTTGTCTGGAGGGGGAATTACATTTTGACTTGGGTGAAAGTGGGATAAGAGCGAGGTAGGGTACCTGTAAACCAGGTTTAAGCCCCCAGTAGCCGTTTTTGGCTACTGACCATTCCAAGGCGGTACTCCTGCTTTTAGCTTATGGGCAGCTTTGTTGTTTAATATGCTTAATGTTTAATGTTTTTCGTCTTGATATACATCCCGTTATGTTTTGTCTTGTGGCTGTGCCTTTTCTTGTTTGATGGTGTTTGGTGCGCTGTCTTTTCGTATGTGGCTCTGCCTGTTTGACTATTTTTATGCCCCCATTGACGATAGTCAGGGGCATATTGTTTTTGCCCTGTCTGTCTGTTTGTCTGTTAGAGGCTTGATATTTGGCATGCATATGTATCTCATTAAGCCGCACATTTTGTGGGGTGACATGTCAAGGTCATCCTTCAAGGTCAGAGGTCAAATATATGGGTCAAATCTCCGACTTTAACATTGGCCATAACTTTTGGACCAGTAGAGATAGAGACTTGATATTTGGCATGCTTGTGTATCTCATGAAGTTGCACATTTTGAGGGGTGGCATGTCAAGATCAAGGTCATCCTTCAGGGTCAAATGTCAAATTGTCTGGGGTTTTTTGTCTGTAACTTTAATGCAACTTTAACATTGGTCTTAACTTTTGAGCCAGTACAGATAGAGACTTGATATTTGGCATGCATATGTATCTCATAAAGCCGCACATTTTGAGGGGTGACATGTCAATGTCAAGGTCATCCTTTAAGGTCATAGGTCAAATATATGAGGGGGCATAGTGTTTTACAAACACATATTGTTCCATATTAACCATAGATCGTATCATAAAAACATACCTGTACATTGATCTGGATCCAACATAACTGTACATTGACAGGGTTGCCACGCGTCAGGGAAAAGTCAGGGAAATTTAAATTTTTTCAACGTCAGGGAATTGTCAGGGAATTTTGAGAACTGTCAGGGATATTTGAAATTATAGGCAAATGTCAGGGAATTGTCAGGGAATTTTGAAAACATGAGAATGAATGTTATATGTTTTAATAAATCCATAACATATTAAATAATTTATGACAGAAAGACCAAAATTTCGCGAAGAAATGTGTCAGGGAAATTTGAAATTATGTCAGGGAAATGTCAGGGAATTGTCAGGGAATTTTGTTTCCTCTGTTTTGTGGCAACCCTGATTGATCTGTGTGGAAACTTAAATATAACTTTACATTGACCTGGATCCAAACTAAAACATAACTCTACATTGATCTGGACCAAAACTAAAACATAACTCTACATTGACCTGAATCCAAACTAAAACATAACTCTACATTGATCTGGACCAAAACTAAAATATAACTCTACATTGATCTGGATCCAAACTTAAACATAATTCTACATTGATCTGGATCCAAACTAATCTCCAATTAGTACATCTCTCATACCAGTGGCCTATAGAACTCTATACAATCAATTTAACAATGTAAACAAATCATGATCATGGGACACTGTCTTGGCTTACAGTGGCAACAAAGTGGTTAATGGACCAAGGGAGATAACTATCGTTCTTACTGATCTATGGAACCAAATACATCCACTCCGACGATTTACTCTTACTCTCATTTGAAAGTTGTGAAACCACTGCAAATAAAGTGACAGAATGAAGTTAAAGCATGAATTGTTAAAAAATCAACATTCTTGAAACGCAGAAGCAAAGTCTAAACTAAACTTAGCAATACACCTTCTGCTCAAAGAGAATAAGATGGGTTTAATATGTAAATGTAAAATTCATACAAACCTCAATAGTATCAAAGGCTACAGCCAATATTATTCCCACGCGACACTTCCACGGCCAAAGTTATCGCTAAACTGACCGACAACTGTCAGAGCTGGGATCACGTTACATTAATCTACTGCTTGTGTGCCAAGATATATTAATCATCCAATCACTAGCGCGCTTGTCATGCTATATTTATCCATCACATGATATGTCTCATAACCAAGAAATAACTACTTGACCCTTTCCCTGTTCTATGTTTATTGGAAATTTCTATACCGACTGAATCTTCATTAACAAAATACTAATCAAGAAATTTAGAAGGTGGAACAGTTTAGACATTTTAGAAAGCAAAGAAACAAACAGAGCTCTCAAATTCTATAAGCAAACAGAGTAGATTCTGATCAGACGGCTCCTGTAGGAGCCGTCTGATCTGGGTATACTCTGTTTGCGAATATGTGAAAACAGGTTTATAAGAGGGAAAGGGTTAACAGGACATAAATCAAAGAACCAAACATGCCGAGAGGTAAATGATGAACGATATCAAAATAATATATAGTGATAAAAAATCAGCATAGTTACATGGGTATAGTGCAAATTTCAGAAATACTCTCAGGAACCACATGGCAGATTTTGATGTCATTCTCGGGGAAGGATTTTTAGTCAATCCAATATAAAAAACGTTCAAATGGGATTGATTCCTTTAAAATAATTGCTATTACAGATCACAGATGAACAGCGTTGATGTGGAGATGTACATAAAGAAGGGTACTTAAGCTCTGGTCTATTTGACCAGATGTATGATTTTTACCGGGTTTTCCACGGAAAACTCCGGTTATTGAAATGGTGATGTACGGCTGGCGGCTGCCAGTTTTGTCCGGACGATAACTCCTATATGGCTCATGCCATTGGATTGAAACTTCATACATAGAAAGATCATGATAAGAGGAAGTGTCATGCACAAGGTCCATAAATCTGGCTTCATTAATATTGGAGTTATGCCCCCTTGATCTTAAAAATGTGTCAGTCCATATGTGCGTCCGTCCGGTCTTGTCCGGGCTGTAACTCAGAATCCCATGGATGGATTGTGAAATCACTTGGCATAAATGTTCCTCTAGACAGTACGGCGTGTCGCATGATAAAACCATGTCAATAGCTGAAAGGTCAAGGTCATACTTAGAGGTCAAAGGTCAAAATCATGTATATTTTTAACAGGAATTAACAGATTTTGCTTGTCCGAAGCATATCTACTACACTACTTTGGCTAGGATCATCAAATATGGTGTGTGAGTTCATCTTGGGATGGCGGAGTGTCGCATACGATTTATGTCTCCCCCCTTTAGGGGAGGGAGACATTTTGATGTTGTGCTTTCTGTCTGTCCGTCCGTCTGTCCGTGCAGCTAACTCCTCCTACACCATTAGAGGGATTTCCTTCAAACTTTTACATATGAATCAGTTATATGTGAGGATGGTCATGTGGTTCAGAATTTTGGCTGCAACAATTTTGACAGAAGTTATGGCCCTTTGTATTTTTTCCTTATATAGAATATATAGCGAAAACATCTTGTGCAGCTAACTCCTACACTATTTGAGGGATTTACTTCAAACTTTTACATATGGACCAGGTATATGTGAGGATGGTCATGTGGTTTGGAATCTTGGTTACAGCGAAAAAATCTTGTTCACCAACTCGATTTTCCTGCTATAGAGTATATAGCGAAAAAATCTTGTGCTGTCTGTTAAAATTCTTGTGCAGCTAACTCCTTCTACACCATTAGAGGGATTTCCTTCAAACTTTTACATATGAATCAGCTATATGTGAGGATGGTCATGTGGTTTTGGAATTTTGACTGCAACAATTTTGACATAAGTTATGGCCCTTTGTATTTTTTCCTTATATAGAATATATAGCGAAAAAATCTTGTGCAGCTAACTCCTCCTACACTATTTGAGGGATTTACTTCAAACTTTTACATATGAACCAGGTATATGTGAGGATGGTCATGTGGTTTGGAATCTTGGTTGCAACAATTTTGACAGAAGTTATGGCCCTTTGTAGTTTTTCCTTACAACGAAAAAATCTTGTGTGCCAACTCGATTTTCCTTGTATAGAATATATAGCAAAAAAATCGTGTGCAGCTAACTCCTACACTATTTGAGGGATTTACTTCAAACTTTTACATATGAACCATCTATATGTGGTTTGGAATTTTGGCTGCAACAATTTAGACAGAAGTTATGACCCTTTGGAGTTTTTCCTTATATAGAGTAATAGCGAAAAAGTATTGTGCAGCTAACTCCTCCTATACTATGTAAAAGTTTTCATTCAAACTTTTACATATGAACCAGCTATATGTGAGGATGGCCATGTGGATTGGAATATGGGCTGCAACAATTTTGACAGAAGTTTGGATTTTTTTCAGATATGAAATTTATAGGGAAAACTAGTGTTTATAGATGTCTACAAAAGTATGCAGATAACCAATCTGTATGTGATGCACAACCAATCTATATGTATCTATGTATCTCTTGGTTACAACGTTCATTCCTCTTATGGGTGTGGGGGCGGGGTACCGGGGGGAGACATGTGTTTTTCTCAAAAACAAACTCTAGTTTAGATCAGTGTGACCTTGACCTTTGACTTCATTTACAAAAAAAGCTTGTCCGGAGCATATCTCCTACACTACTCCAGCTAGGATCACCAATATGGTGTGTGAGTACATCTTGGGATGGCGGAGTATCGCATACTATTTATAGGTCAATGTGACCTTGACCTTAACCTTGGGCTTCATTTACAAGAAAAACTTGTCCGGAGCATAACTCCTATACAGAATCAGCTAGGATCACCAAATATGGTGTGTGAGTTCATCTTGGGATGGCAGAGTGTCACATACTATTTTTAGGTCAATGTGACCTTGACCTTGAACTTTGACCTCATTTACAAAAAAAGCTTGTCTGGGGCATACTTCCTACACTACTTCAGCTAGGATCACCAAATATGGTGTGTGAGTACATCTTCGGATGGTGGAGTGTCGCATACTATTTATATGTCAGTGTGACTTTGACCTTGGGCTTCATTTAGAAAAAAACTTGTCCGGAGGATACCTCCTATACGGAATCAGCTAGGATCACCAAATATGGTGTGTGAGTTCAACTGGGGTTGGCAAAGTATCATGTACTAGTTTTAGGTCAATGTGACCTTGACCTTGAACTTTGACCTCATTTGCAAAAAAACCTTTGTCCGAAGCATATCTCCTACACTACTTCAACTAGGATCACCAAATGTGGTGTGTGAGTACATTTTGGGATGGCGGAGTGTCACATACTATTTATAGGACAATGTGACCTTGACCTTGGGCTTTATTTACAAAAACACTTGTCCAGAGCATACTTCCTATACGGAATCAGCCAGGATCACCAAATATGATGTATGAGTTTATCTTGGGTTGGCAGAGTGTCACATACAATTTTTACGTCAGTGTGATCTTGAACTTGAACTTTGACCTCATTTGCAAAAAAACCTTGTCAGAAGCATACCTCCTACACTACTTCAGTAAGGATCATCAAATGTGGTGTGTAAGTACATTTTGGGATGGCGGAGTGTCGCATACTATTTATAGGTCAGATTATGTGACCTTGACCTTGGGCTTTATTTACAAAAACACTTGTCTGGAGCATACCTCCTATACGGAATCAGCTAGGATCACCAAATATGGTGTGTGAGTTCATCTTGGGTTGGTGGAGTGTCACTATTTTTAGGTCAATATGACCTTGAACTTTGACCTCAATTGCAAAAAAGCTTGTCCGAAGCATATCTCTACACTACTTCAGCTAGGATCACCGAATGTGGTGTGTGAGTACATTTTGGGATGGCTGAGTGTCGCATACTATGTATAGGTCTATGTGGCCTTGACCTTGGGCTTTATTTGCAAAAACACTTGTCCGGAGAATACTTCCGATACGGAATCCGCTAGGAACACCAAGTATGGTGCGCAAGTTCATCTTGGGATGGCGGATGTTGCATACTATTTTTAGGTCAATGTGACTTTGACCTTTACCTCATTTACAAAAAAATCTTGTCCTCCGCATATCTCCTACACTACTTCAGCTAGGATCACCAAATATGGTGTGTGAGTACATCTTGGGACGGCAGAGTGTCGCATACTATTTTATAGGTCAAGGTGACCTTGACCTTTGACCTCATTTACAAAAAAGCTTGTCCGGAAAATGTCTCCTGCATTACTTCAACTATGATCACCAAATATGGTGTGTGAGTACATCTTGGGACGGCAGAGTGTCACATACTATTTATAGGTCAATGTGACCCTATCTGACGTCTGTCAAATTTTGTTTAGCCGTCATTTCTAAACTAATCATTGTAGAGCTTTCAAATTTCACATGTGTCTTCCTCTGAATGAGGACCATTCATGTAACTAAGGTTCGTCACTCTAAAAGGCAATACCCCTTTGTTCTGATTTTTGCACACCAGTGGATTTACAGGTGACAAATGTGTACGAAGGAACACTCTTGTTTTGTCATTGTGCTGATCGGGCGTATGTATATGTGCTTGTATATGGTGTTTCCTGCATGACTTATACGTGTACTTTAATTACATATCTCCATTAATTCCTGCATGACTAATACATTGAGTCCAGTGATCAATGATCGGTATCAGGATAGTAGTGTTTGGATTGGTTGAATGTGTACCAGTGTTGCACCTAGGATTTCAAAAGTAGGGGGGATTTTTCCCCTTTCATCTGAAAAAATGGGGGGAATTGTAAAAAAGAGGGGGGATCTAAATAAAAAAAAAAAACACAAAAATAATGCTAAGTAACTTTTATTCAAATAAAACTAGTCTATCTGACTATGTATTCACTACTGTATTGTAGCAATTGTAGACACAGATAATACAGCTCTTACAAAAAGTTAAAACTGTTTCACCAGGGTCTACATAGATACGATAACGTAGCTCTATTCCTAAATAGAGCTTGTAAACTGGACGCTAGTCATTATCAGTCTTACAGCTACGATATCGCATCTAGGGTCTACACTGCTCTTTAACTCTAAAACAAGTAAAGTCTGGGTGATTTCACCTTCGGTTGGGGTTTCCATTGATTGAGTTTCATGATCGATTTCCTCGGCATTTCTATTACCATCAGATACTTTATTTTGTTTCGTTTTCGTACTTACGGGGGAAGGTGTGCCTGTTTTCGAGGTTGAAGGGCCCACAGCAGTGAAATATTGGCTAATTTTCCTTTAAGACATGTTTATAATAGTCGTGTTTACAAAGATTAACTTTCGTAAGAGTGTTTCTATGACAGCGCTATAAATAGCAATAGCGATAGGGTTTTGATAAAACAAGGGCATAGTTCGCGCCTACCTTCGATAAACCCGTATCGAGCGCGTCGTTCTAGTCGTGACTGGAGACAGCGGCCATGTTTTATACTAACCGGAAATGGTTACCGTGTCAAAGCTAATTGCGGCGCTACAGCCGATTTCAAAGTAGAAAACACTAAACAGCTCGGCGAAAATACATTTTTCTCAAATCAGACAAGAGTTAAATGCGCGATTAATCGCCCCTTGCCTTTGCCAAAATGCGCGAGTACTCAGGAAAAGGGGGGAATCGCGCGATCGCGCGTCCTAGGTACAACACTGGTGTACAGCTACTTTCTATTCTGTTAATAATTTGTGCCGTATGACCTATTTAATGTCACAGTGCAGTGATATCCAACTTACTGATAATAAAACTGTATGGCTTAGTATGAAAACTGGGTTGGATTATATGAAAGTCAGGCAGAATACACATGTCACCCAAAACATTTCACTGTATATTCCAGGACAAAAAAGACACTAGAGCTGTTTGTAGCTGGGAGGAGCAGTGCAATGGTACGTATAGTAATGAACTAGTATTACCATGTGAGCTATAACTATAACTGCTTGTGTCTGAGAATGGACATCTGTCAGTTCTTCTTATTCCCCCCAACGGCAGGCATATTGTAATCGCATTGTCCGTCCTTTCGTCTGTCCATCCTTCCATCTGTTTGTCCTTCCATCCGTTCGTCCATGCCAAATTTCGTGTCCCTTCTGTAACTTGTTTATCTGTGAATGGATTTCAAAATAACCTGGCACAAATTTTCTCCACACAAAGATGATGTGTCGCGTTCAACTCCCTGGTCCATGGGTAGCCTGCAGTTGGTACATATAGTTGGTTGTCACAGTTTTTCATTATCTTATATCTCACTAACCACTATAGCTGTTGGCATGGAATTGCATATATACACATAAACCACCATCCATATTTTCATAGTGCATCCAGCCCATGCTGCCCACAAGCCCAAGGTCAAGGTTAAATGACTTAGGAATTTTACATGCAGCTAGGTAAGCACCATCACGGGGACAGACTTACAGACACAATTTTCTAGATTCAAATTCATTCCAGTAAGTCCTCTACTTTAACACTTCAAACACAAAACGGAACTTGTAATAGTTGCAGAAATTGAGTAAAGAATCACCGGGGTGTAAATAAACAAATTGGTTTGAAAATCCTGTGCCAAGTTGAAATCGGGGTTTTAATACCTGCCTTGTTAGATTCATTCAACAAAGATTGTGTTTGGTAGCGGTGACTTGTTGTTTTTAGCTCACCTGAGCTAAAGGCTCAAGGTGAGCTATTTGGACTGCCCGTCGTCCGTCTGTCTGTTTACTTTTATTAGCTCACCTGAATTGAAGGCTCAAGGTGAGCTATTGTGATCGTCCGTCTGTCCGTCTGTCTGTCCATTCACTTTTACTCAAATGACTTCTCCTCCTAAACCACTGGGAGGATTTCAACCAAATTTCACAGAAATGTACTTTAGGGTGTCCTCTATCAAGTTTGTTCAAATCATGAACCCCGGGCAAAAAATGGACCCGCGCCACTACTTTTAAAGGTGTTTTATGCCCCCATAGACGATAGTCGGGGGGCATATTGTTTTTGCCCTGTCTGTCTGTCTGTTTGTCTGTCTGTTTGTTTGTCAGCAACTTTAACATTGGTCATAACTTTTGAGCCAGTATAGATAGAGACTTGATATTTGGCATACATATGTATCTCATGAAGCCGCACATTTTGAGGGGTGACGTGTCAAGGTCAAGGTCATCCTTCAAGGTCAGAGGTCAAATATATGGGTCAAATCCCCGACTTTAACATTGGCCATAACTTTTGGACCAGTAGAGATAGAGACTTGATATTTGGCATCCTTGTGTATCTCATAAGGCTGCACATTTTGAGGGGTGACATGTCAAGGTTAAGGTCAGAGGTCAAGGTCAGAGGTCAAATATATGAGGGGGCATAGTGTTTCACAAACACATCTTGTTTTTTAATCTTTAAAAATCGTCTTCTCTGAAACCACATAATCTAGAGCTTAAGATATTTGGTATGAAGCATCACCTAATACACCTCTACCAAGTTTGTTCAAATAATGACCCCTGGGCCAAAAATGGTCTCACCCTGGGGCTTTAAACTTCTTGATATCAGAAATAACACTTAAAAGGTTTCCCTTAGCAATTTCCTTACATTTATTTCCCTTGTCTCATCAGATAGCCATCAAGGGACAAGGGGAGATAACTGCATAGGACAAAATATTTATAATGAAATATGGAAGGTGGACCAGTGTAGCTGTCTTAGAAGACATAGAAACAGATTTATCGAATTCCATGAACTAACAGAGCAGACCCTGATCCTATAGAAGCCATCTTATCTGGGTCTACTCTGTTTGCAGATGCATGAAAACAAGTTTATATGAGGGGAAATAAGGGTTAAATAAACTTCTTCACATCAGAAACTACAGTTAAAATGTTACAGCACTGGACAGTAGTGCTCTTAGAACAACTGTTAATCTCTCCAGGTCAATGCTACTCTTAACTCAGCACACTAGCGGCGAAGCTGTGATTACCAACAATCAGTTTGGATCCAGATAAGAGGCCACATAATGCCGCGTCTCATCAGGATCAGAACTGTTTGTCATCTTGACCATATTTTTGGAAAAAAATGATAGAAAGTTTATTTTAAGAATTGAAGCAGACAATTGTTGCAGATGAAAAATTACTTAGCAAAGGGCATTTTGAAAGGAATGTTGACCCATTAACCCCATGAACATTGTTGGCGACTTGTGGTGCCAAACTGGGAATTTCACAGCTGGATGTTATCATAAGTCTTTGCATAATGTTATGTTGTTACTGCAGTTAATTTATGTGATTTGAAAAAAAAGTATTGAATATCAATATGGTCATTTATTTTAATAATTTTATTATGCGAGGCATGTAATATAGTCTTTATTAATTGCATTTAGTTGAACTTTAGGGGGTTTAATAAAGACTTTTCTCCTTGCTATTAATTATGTCTCCCCCCATATTTATATGGGGGAGACATATTGTTTTCGTGAGAGTTGTCTGTCTGTCCGTCTGTCTGTCCGTCCGTCTGTCCGTCTGTCTGTCACACTTTTTGTCCGGACGATAACTTCAATATGCCTAACGCCAGTTGATTGAAACTTCATATATGGAAAGAGCATAATGAGAGGAAGTGTCATGCACAAGGTCCATAACTCTGGCTTCACTAATATTGGAGTTATTGCCCTTTGTAAAAAAAATCACACTTTTTTGTCAGGACGATAACTCCTATATGGCTCATGCCATTGGATTGAAACTTCATATATGGAAAGATCATGACGAGAGGAAGTGTCATGCACAAGGTCCATAACTCTGGCTTCACTAATGATGGAGTTATTGCCCTTTGTAAAAAATATCATAATTTTTTGTCCGGACAATAACTTCAATATGCCTGATGCCAGTTGATTGAAACTTCATATATGGAAAGAGCATAATGAGAGGAAGTGTCATGCACAAGGTACATAACTCTGGCTTCACTAATATTGGAGTTATTGCCCTTTGTAAAAAATATCATAATTTTTTGTCCGGACAATAACTTCAATATGCCTGATGCCATTGGATTGAAACTTCATATATGGAAAGATCATAACAAGAGGAAGTGTCATGCAGAAGGTACATAACTCTGGCTTCACTAATATAGGAGTTGTTGCCCTTTGTAAAAAAATCACACTTTTTTGTCCGGACGATAACTTCTACATGGCTCATGCCATTGGATTGAAACTTCATATATGGAAAGATCATAACGAGAGGAAGTGTCATGCACAAGGTCCATAACTCTGGCTTCACTAATATTGGAGTTATTGCCCTTTGTAAAAAAAATTACACTTTTTTGTCCGGACGATAACTTCTATATGGCTCATGCCATTGGATTGAAACTTCATATATGGAAAGATCATAACGAGAGGAAGTGTCATGCACAAGGTCCATAACTCTGGCTTCACTAATGTTGGAGTTATTGCCCTTTGTAAAAACAATCTTAATTTTTTGTGCAGATGATTACTCCTATGTGACACATGCCATTGGAGTGAAACTTCATACATGGAACGATCATAATAAGAGAAAGTGTCATGCATAAGATCCTTAACTCGAGCTTCAATAAATTTAGAGTTATTGCCCCTTGTACATTTGTTTAATTCTTTCTTGTCCGGACGATAATTCCTACATGGCTCTTGCCATCGTATTGAAACTTCATACATGGAAAGAGCATGATGAGAGAAAGTGTCATGAACAAGGGCCATAATTCTGGCTTCAATACTTTTGGAGTTATTGCCCTTTGTTACATTTTTTGGCCGATCAATAACTCCTGTTCGACTGATGCTATTGGAATGACATTTTATTTTTGGAAAGAGCATGATGAAAGTAGGTGTCATGCACAAGGGCCATAAATCTGGTATCAGTATTTTTGGAGTTATTAGCTGTTATCATTTTCTTCTTGAAAAATGTAGTGTGGAAAACGCATAATGAGGGGAAGTATCATTCATCAAGACCATAACATTTTTAGTGATTTCCCTTTACATATTGTTTTTATTAGAGGGGAGACATCCGGTTTTTTGACAAAAACCTCTAGTTGTATTTATTTTAATTTGATTTTGAAAACAAATAATGTCTTAAGTTAATCAAAATTATTGTCAATTAATAATTAATGTTACTCAAAAAATGAGTAATTCCTCTCAATTTCAATTTTTAAAAAAACTAATGACCCGTTTAATTGACTGATTATCAGATATACATACCTAGAGCTGGAATTTATTTCTAAACACCTATTAACCCTTTTTAGCTCACCAGAGCACAAAGTGCTCAGGGTGAGCTTTTGTGATCGCCTGTTGTCCGTCGGCGTGCGTCGTGCGTCGTTCGTCGTTTGTCGTTCGTCGTTCGTCGTCCGTCGTCAACAATTTGAACCTTTAAAAATCTTCTCCTCTGAATCTACAGGGACCTCAACTTTCATCTTTGGCACATAGCATCATATTCAGGTCCTCTACAAAAGTTATATAAATTATGCCCCTGGGGTCAAAATTGACCCCGCCCCAGGGGTGCCTTGTTTTCAATAGAAACATATAGTAAAACTTTGAAAATCTTCTTCTCTGAAACTGGAAGGTTCTCAGCTTTCATAATTGGCACATAGCATCATGTTCATGTGCTCTACAAAAGTTATATAAATTATGGCCCTGGGGTCAAAATTGGCCCCGCCCCAGGGGTGGGCAGTTTTCAATAGAATCATATAGTGAAATCTTTGAAAATCTTCTCCTCTGAAACCGGAAGGTTCTCAGCTTTCATTTTTAGCACATAGCATCATGCTCAGGTCCTCCACAAAAGTTATATAAATTATGGCCCCGGGGTCAAAATTGGCCCCGCCCCAGGGATGGGCAGTTTTCAATAGAAACAAATAGTGAAATCTTTGAAAATCTCCTTCTCTGAAACTGGAAGGCGCTCAGCTTTCATATTTGGCACATAGCATCATGTTCAGGTGCTCTACAAAAGTTATATGAATTATGGCCCCAGGGTCAAAATTGGCCCTGCCCCAGGGGTGGACAGTTTTCAATAGAAACAAATAGTGAAATCTTTGAAAATCTTCTTCTCGGAAATTGGAAGGTTCTCAGCTTTCATATTTGGCACATAGCATCATGTTCAGGTGCTCTACAAAAGTTATATAATGTATGGCCCCGGGGTCAAAATCGGCCCCGCCCCAGGGGTGGGCAGTTTTCAATAGAAACAAATAGTGCAATCTTTGAAAATCTTCTTCTCTGAAACCGGAAGGCTCTCAGCATTCATATTTGGCACATAGCATCATGTTAAGGTCGTCTACTAAAGTTATATTAATTATGGTCTCTGGTCAAAATTGTCCCTGCCCCAGGGGTGGACAGTTTGCAATAGAAACAAATAGTGAAATCTTTGAAAATCTTCTTCTCTGAAACTGGAAGGTTCTCAGCTTTCATATTTGGCACAGAGCATCATGTTCAGGTCCTCTTTAAAAGTTATATAAATTATGGCCCTAGGGTCAAAATTGGCGCTGCCACAGGGGTGGACAGTTTTCAATAGAAACATATTGAGAACACTTTGAAAATCTTCTTCTCTGAAACTGGAAGGTTAGTCTCAGCTTTCATATTTGGCACATATCATCATGTTCAGGTCCCCTACAAGTTTTTCCCAGGGCCGGCTAGTTTTCTATAGAAACATATAGTGAAAACTTTGAAAATCTTCTCCTCTGGTTGTCTGGTGAGTGTTCAGGGCCATTCTGGCCCTCTTGTTCCCAGTTTGCTTTGACAAAACCTGATCTGGGTCTACTCTGTTTGCTAATGAGTAAAAACACGATATTTCCATGAAGAGAAGTTTTAGCTTTGATAAAAACTGTAAAATCAAATCTATATCTTGTCAAAAGCAAACAGAGCAGACCCTGATCAGACAGCTTCTATAGGAGCTGTCTGATCTGGGTCTACTCTTATTTTCAATCCTTAAAACACATTATATCTGTAAAGAGAAGTTTTTGCTTTGAAAAAAACTGTAGAATCAGATCTATATTGTGTCAAAAGCAAACAGAGCAGACCCTGATCAGGCGGTTTTTATAGGAGCCGTCTGATCTGGGTCTACTCTGTTTGCTCATGCGTAAAAACAGGTTTATATGAGGGAAAGGGTTAAAAGATTTTGAAAGATATTTTATTTGTCATTTCACTATTGGTCAGCTGGATACTGTGTATGGGGGGGGTTCACTTGTTCACTTATATAAGGAGCTTTGAAATGCTCTTTCAAATATATCTGTAATGTCATTTGAATTTCTAAAAGATCAATTTTAGGCATTTTGACCGAAGTTGTAAACAATTTAGATCTTGGTCAGAGAGTTACTTGGTATTAGATCTGAATCCAGACTGTGTGTCAATCTTAGTTCAAGTTGATTCAGCAGTGAAAGGGTGAAAGCAGTGCCATCTGCTAGAAATGTTGTCTGCTGAAAAATTAACATTGTCAATATTACTGTAATTCAGGTGAGCGATATAGGGCCAATGGCTCTCTTGTTTCAAACGACTTCTCCTAAATCACTGGGAGGATTTCAACTAAATTTCACAGAAATGTACTTTAGGGTCTCCTCTACCAAATTTGTTAAAATCATGACCCCGGGCCAAAAATGGCCCCACTGCACTATTTAAAAGGTTGTTAGGCCCCCACCGGTTACCGGTTGGTGGACTATAGGTTTGCTCGATTCCGTCCGTCTGTCCATCCGACCGTCTGTCCGTCTGTCACGTTTCATGTCCGGGCCATATCTCCTACAAAGTTATGCCAAATTCATTATAACTTCACACATTGAAGAAGCATGATGAGGGCTAGTGTCATGCACAAGGGTCATAACTCTAGCATCAATATTTTGGAGTTTCTCCCCTTTTTCATATTTTCTTGTCAGGACAATAACTTTTTATTTACTGATTCAATGTATGAAAGTAGGTACTAATACCATTCAGATGATCATGTATATACCAACACCATGGGTGGGTGGGGTGGGGAGAGTGGAGTTTTTTTTCAGTCCGATGGGGGACTCATGTCTTGCATAGCAATACAACATGCCCTTGTTTTTTTTAATCTTTAAAAATCTTCTCTGAAACCACAATTCCTAGAGCTTTGATGTAGCATCATCTCATGGTCCTTTACCAAGTTTCAATATCGGGAGAGGATCTATATAAGCAAACCTTGCTTCCGATCCAATCCCATTTCTCAAAATGACTATGTTCAGCATTATGTTCTTGTATATATACATGTATTTGGAAATAAAATATGTTTAAACTTAGTTTGTTCAAATGATGACTCCTGGGCCAAAAATCGCAAAAAAGAACCAGTTTAGATCTTTGTCAGTTACTTGGTATTAGATCTGAATCCAGACATGTTCAGGTCCCCTTCAGAAGTTTTATAAATTATGCCCCTGGGGGTCACAATTGGCCCCGCCTCAGGGGTGGCCAGTTTTCTATTGAAACATATGGTGAAAACTTTGAATGAAAATATTCTCATCTGAATCTACAGGGTTCTCAGCTTTCGTCTTTGGCATATAGCATCATCTGTAGATCCTCTACAAAAGTTATATAAATTATGCCCCTAGGGTCAAAATTGGTCCCACCCCAGGGATTGCCAGTTTTTTGTAGCTGACTGCTTAAACAGCCCATGGGATCACTAGTTATGCATAGCATAATGTGTAGGTCCTCTACAAAAGTTATATGAATTAGTCCCTGTAGGCAAAATTGGCCCCGCCTCAGAGGTGCCTTGTTAAGTTTTCTATAGAAACATATACTGAAAACTTTGAAAATCTTCTTCTCCTCTGATTGTCTGGTGAACGATATCAGGGTCATTATGGCCCTCTTGTTAGCTCGTCTGTTTGAAGAAATCAAGAGCTGTTGTCGTAACTCCGGGTCCGCGTCATCGTCCAAAAATCTTAACATTAACCATAACTTCTTTAGTTAAAATATTAAAACTACTATGACCCTCTTATCTTCATTTCCTGAAGATAATTGTGATTAGTTCATCTATCTAATGTTATAATTTGCATGTGAGTGTTTTAGGGCCATCGTGGCCCTCTTTTAAGCTCATCTGGCGAGGTATTGTGAGGGGGCAGTCTCCGTCGTCGTGCGTATGTGCGTCTTGCGTCGTCAACAATTTACTTAAACATCTTCTTCTCTGAAACCACCAAGCCTAGAACTTTGATATTTGGTATGTGGAATCATCTAATGGTCCTCTACAAAGATTGTTCAAATTATATCCCCGGAACTAAAATGGCCTCGCTCTGGGGCTTATTAGTTTTTTAGCTCACCAGAGCACAAAGTGCTCAGGGTGAGCTTTTGTGATTGCCTGATGTCTGTCGTCCGTCGTCGTGCGTCGTGCGTCGTGTGTCGTGCGTCGTGCGTCGTTCGTCGTCAACAATTTGAACCTTTAAACTTCTTCTCCTCTGAATCTACAGGGTTCTCAGCTTTCATCTTTGGCACATAGCATCACCTATAGGTCCTCTACAAAAGTTATATAAATTATGTCCCTGGAGTCCAAATTGGCCCCGCCACGGTCCCAGAGGTGGCCAGTTTTTTCTAGCTGACTGTTGTTTTCTGTACAAGTAGCAGAATGCTGGGCTCACTTAGGTTAGGCATGGGGAAAACTTCAAAAGTCTTCTTGTCAAAAACTACATGTCACAGAGCTTAGATATTTGGTGTATAGATTAACTTAGTATACCTAATTGACATTGGTAAATATCATAGTTCTGAGGTTAAAATTGGCCTTGCCCTGTTGGTTATACTTTAAAACAGTATTTTACACTATAAAGGTTTCTCTGAACTAGAGGGATTGAGGTCACTCTATCTATGTTGCATAATCACTGGTTAGGTCAAGTTCCTGGTCAAAACTCTATCAAGCTGTCTGCTTCAGAATTAGTCTCTGTTTGTTCACACTGTTTTTAACCCATTCCCTCATAGGATATTTTCAGAATCTGCCTCTTGAAAAATTTCAGAATTGTGTAGATTTGAAACCATTGTGATAAATAGAGCATATACTGCTATGGAGAAAATGCTCTATTTATCACAATGGTTTCATAAAGTGACTATTATACCTCTTTGAATAAATCTACTGATAAGGAGCATTAATTAGAGAAAAGGAAAATTTCAGAATTGTGTAGATTTGAAACCATGGTGATAAATAGAGCATTTACGCCTATGGAGAAAATGCTCTATTTATCACAAAGGCTTTTTTCAGTTCCTACCTCTTTGAATAAATCTACTGATAAGGAGCATTAATTATAGAAAAGGAAAATTTCAGAATTATGTAGATTTGACACCATTGTGACAAATAGACCATTTACTCCTATGGAGCTTTTGCTCTATTTATCACAATGGTTAGCAAATGCTCTATTTCTCACAAAGGCTTTTTCAGATCCTACCTCTTTGAATAAACCTACTGACAAGGAAAATTTCAGAATTGTATAGATTTCAAACCATCGTGATAAATAGAGCATTTCGAGGGCTTGGTGGAAAACTATTCTAACTCCTTCACTTTAGTGAAAGAGTTAGAATAGTTTTGCACAAAGCCCTCGATTTGCTCTATAGGAGTAAAATTTTAATTAACTCATATACAAACCACATATAAAGTTACATACCGGTCTGTGTCAGATCAGAATCCAAACTGTGTGCTAATTTTGGTCAAGTCATGCTAAGCAGTGATAGGGTTGTCATCTGTTAGAAATGTTGTCTGCTTATTCAAAGAGGTAAATCTGGGTCTACTCTATTTGCAAATGCGTGAAAACATGTTTATATGAGGAAAAGGGTTAATTAGAGAAAAGTAAAATTTCAGAATTGTGTAGATTTGAAACCATTGTGATAAATAGTGCATTTACTCCTATTGAGCAAATGCTCTATTTATCACAAAGGCAAATGCTCTATTTATCACAATGGTTTCATAAAGTGACTATTATACCTCTTTGAATAAATCTACTGATAAGGAGCATTAATTAGAGAAAAGGAAAATTTCAGAATTGTGTAGATTTGAAACCATTGTGATAAATAGAGCATTTAGTCCTATTGCTCTATTTCTCACAAAGGCTTTTTTCAGATCCTACCTCTTTGAATAAATCTACTGATAAGGAAAATTTCAGAATTGTATAGATTTCAAACCATTGTGATAAATAGAGCATTTGCTCTATAGGAGTAAATTAACTCATATACAAACCACATATAAAGTTACATACTGGTCTGTGTCAGATCAGAATCCAAACTGTGTGCTAATTTTGGTCAAGTCATGCTAAGCAGTGATAGGGTTGTCATCTGTTAGAAATGTTGTCTGCTTATTCAAAGAGGTAAATCTGGGTCTACTCTATTTGCAAATGTGTGAAAACATGTTTATATGAGGAAAAGGGTTAATTAGAGAAAAGTAAAATTTCAGAATTGTTTAGATTTGAAACCGTTGTGATAAATAGTGCATTTACTCCTATTGAGCAAATGCTCTATTTATCACAAAGGCAAATGCTCTATTTATCACAATGGTTTCATAAAGTGACTATTATACCTCTTTGAATAAATCTACTGATAAGGAGCATTAATTAGAGAAAAGGAAAATTTCAGAATTGTGTAGATTTGAAACCATTGTGATAAATAGAGCATTTACTCTCATGGAGCAAATCATCTATTTATCACAAAGGCTTTTATCAGATCCTATTACTTTGAATAAATCTACTGATAAGGAGCATTAATTAAAGAAAAGGAAAATTTCAGAATTGTGTAGATTTGAAACCTTTGTGATAAATAGAACATTTACTCCTATGGAGCTTTTGCTCTATTTATCACAATGGTTTAGCAAATGCTCTATTTATCACAAAGACTTTTTTCAGATCCTACCTCTTTGAATAAATCTACTGATAAGGAGCATTAATTAGAGAGGATGAAAATTTCAGAATTGTGTAGATTTCAAACCATTGTGATAAATAGAGCATTTGCTCCATATGAGTAAATTAACTCATATACAAACCACATATAAAGTTACATAACGGTATGTGTCAGATCTGAGTTCAACTGTGTGCTAATTTTGGTTAAGTCCTGCTAAGCTGTGATAGGGTTGTCATCTGTTAGAAATGTTGTCTGCTTATTCAAAGAGGTAAATCTGGGTCTACTCTGTTTGCAAATGCGTGAAAACATGTTTATATGAGGAAAAGGATTAATTAGAGAAAAGGAAAATTTCAGAATTGTGTAGATTTGAAACCATTGTGATAAATAGTGCATTTACTCTTATGGAGCAAATGCTCTATTTATCACTAAGGCAAATGCTCTATTTATCACAATGGTTATTATCACCAGTTATTGTTAACAAGTTTAAATTTTCCATTTCCATAACAATTCGGTTTGTATAAATTGTTGAAATAGCGATTTTTATACAATTTCTGCATTGAAACAATCATCAATACTCTAATTCTGAAGGGGTTCGAAACGTTCAGGTGTGAACTGGTTTTGCTCTACAAAAGTTGTCGTTCGTTTCTAAATACGCAATATATCAAGGAGTTGTTAGGTTATGCGTAGTAATATGTAATGGAAAATGAAACTTTTCCACATATTTTTTGTGCGAAATATGCTTTCCAAGTTAACGTTCGGTAAACGTTCGGTATTGGACTTAGAAAATATTTATAATAAAGCAAATCATCCCAGAAAGCTTGCCATTATAATTATGCAGAGAGAGGGTCAAATAACACCCCACAAAACAGGTGTCCAGTTTTGTTTAGAAACATACATGTAGTTGAAACTTTAAAAATCTTTCCCTCTGGTGAGCGATTTCAGGGCCATCATGGCCCTCTTGTCTTAGGAAACTCTTTAAAAATCTTCTCCTCTGAAACTGTAAGGTCTGGACCTTTGATATTTGGTATGTAGCATCATCTAATAGTCCTCTACAAAGATTGTTCAAATTATGACCCCCGGACCAAAAATGGCCCCACTCCGGGTCTTATCAGTCTTTCATAGGAAAATCTTTAAAAATCTTCTTCTCTGAAGCCGTAAGGCCTAGAGCTTTGGTATTTAGTATGTAGCATCATCTAATAGTTCTCTACCACGATTGTTCAAATTATGACACCCGGGCAAGAAATGGCCCCGCCCCGGGGCTTATCAGTTTTTCATAGAATTTTTTTAAAAATCTTCTTCTCTGAAACCGTAAGACCTACACCATTGATATTTGGTATGTAGCATTATCTAATGGTCCTCTACAAAGATTGTTCAAATTATGACCCCTGGACCAAATATGGCCCCGCCCCGGGGCTTATCAGTTTTTCATAGGAAAATCTTTAAAAATCTTCTTCTCTGAAACTGTAGGGCCTAGACATTTGATATTTGGTATGTAGCATTATCTATTGGTCATCTACAAAGATTGTTTAAATTATGTCCCCCGGACCAAAAATGGCCCCGCCCTGGGGCTTATCAGGTTTTCTTACGAAAATCTTAAAAAATCTTATCCTCTGAAACCATAAGGCCTAGACCTTTGATATTTGGTATGTAGCATCATCTAACGGTCCTCTACAAAGATTGTTCAAATTATAACCCCCGGAACAAAAATGGCCCCACCCAGGGGCTTATCAGTTTCTCATAGGAAAATATTTAAAAAATCTTCTTCTCTGAAGCCGTAAGGACTGGACAAAGATTGTTCAAATTATGACCCCTGGACCAAAAATGACCAGCCCTGGGGCTTATCAGTTTTTCATAAGAAAATCTTTAAAAATCTTCTTCTCTGAAACTGTAAGGCCTAGACCATTGATATTTGGTATGTAGCATTATCTATTGGTCCTCTACAAAGATTGTTCAAATTATGACCCCTGGACCAAATATGGCCCTCCCCGGGGCTTATCAGTTTTATCTTTAAAAATCTTCTTCTCTGAAGCCGTAAGGCATAGACATTTGATATTTAGTATGTAGCATCATCTATTGGTCCTCTACAAAGATTGTTCAAATTATGATCCCTTGACCAAAAATGGCCCCGCCCCGGGGCTTATCAGTTTTTCATAAAAAGCTGCTTCTCTGAAACCGTAAGGCCTAGACCTTTGATATATGGTATGTAGCATCATCTAATGGTCCTCTACAAAGATTGTTCAAACCATGACCCCCGGACCAAAAATGACCCTGGCCCGGGGCTTATCAGTTTTTCATAGGAAAATCTTTGAAAATCTTCTCCTAAACTGTAAGGCCTAGACCTTTGAAATTTAGTATGTATTATCATCTAATGGTTTTCTACCAAGATGGTTCAAATTTTGACCCCTGGACCAAAATGGCCCCGCCCCTGGCTTATCAGTTTTTCATAGGAAACTCTTTAAAATCTCCTGTGAAAATGTAAGGCCCGGAACTTTGAAACTTATATGAAGCATCATCTAATGTTCCTTTATTTAGATTGTTCAAATTTAAAACTCAAGGCCTAAAATTATGGCCCTTGGTTTCATATTAGTCCCAATCTGAAGCTTACTTATTTTTACATAGAAATACAGTGTATGCATATGTCTATAGTAACCAGGTGAGCGATTTAGGGCCATCATGGCCCTCTTTTTTATAATGGCATAATTATGTACACCAGATCTTTTAGAGTCCAATTTATTACAATGTCATAAGCGAACAGAATGGTGCCTTATCAGACGGCTCCTACAGGAGACGACAAACACTTGGAAACTTGTTAATATGAGAGATACGATTAATGTTGAGGTGTACCTATTCATTACTCAATATATGACTTTTAATGACTTTTGTTACAGGTGTACAACAGTACCTCATTGAGATATACCAGACCAAGTGTTTGTGGGAAAATCCGATGACAACTGACCAACAGTGTATTCCTGATATATATGTGCCACCTGCAGCAAAACTAATGAGGGAGAAAGACGAACATGGTGGATTGGAAGAGGTGAAAAATGTACAGTCGCAGCCGTTTCGTCCAAGTTATCAACAGGTCTTCTCTTCCCGGTCAGGGCCATGTACAAATGTATACATAACAGGAGATGCTGGAACTGGAAAAACTACATTCTGTAACCAACTGGCTCTCACCTGGTGCAAAGCAATGCAGAATGTCCGTGACAGGGCAGTTTCAGCAGATATGACAATTCTGTCACAATTTAAATTCTTGTTTTACATTAATCTGAGAGACACTGAGGCAATCTATCATATTGAAGAAATGCTTGAAAAGTTTATGAAATATGCTCCACTATCTGTAGACATATCCAACTTACTGAAAACCGAGAAATGTTTGATTGTTCTTGATGGTTTGGATGAATGGTCTAGTCCAGATGAGACAAAATGCCAAGGTGTGAATGAACACATACCAGGCAGAAACATAATGAATAAGAACTGTGTCTTTCTTACTACAACAAGAAATTGGAAGTATGATGTTAGTGATCTGAAAACAAAAGATGTAGATAAATACATAGAGTTGTGTGGCATTGGTAAGAAATCCTCAAAAGAACTGGCTCAGAAATTGGTTGATTATCTAGACAAAAAATCCAAAAAACCAACAAAAACAAATATTGGTACCTTTAATAGCGAAATACGTCGGAGAAAGCTGTCCGACCTTATAACTGTGCCAGTTCTTTTGATACAGTTGGTAACTCTGTGGTATTGTGGCAAAAACTTTGGTAACTCACAATTACAGTTGTACTGTAGTATGCTAGATCTGCTGTTTGAACGGTCTGAGAAAAGAATGTCTGAAAAACAATCACAAAGTACATGTACAGCTGCTAATAAACAGGAAATACTGCTTCCAGAATGTTTCAGTACAAAAGATTGCTGCCAGAGTCACACAGGGTTACTACTGTGCTTATCAAAGTTGGCATATAAATCTCTGTTTAACAAACAAAGAGAAGAAGTCTTGGTCTTCAAAAGTTCGAAACTTTATATTTTTGGAATTTCTCCATCAGATATCAACCTTTGTTTACAGTGTGGCATATTATCTCAAAATAAGGATTTTGGTAATTATACAGGAAAATATAAAACGTTCTCATTTTTGCACAAAAAAATGCAAGAATTTCTCGCAGCAGTACATATAGTAACTGTCGAGCCTGTTGAAAATACCTTAGAATGTCTCAGAGAATTCTGTAGTTCAATAGATATAATGATAGAAATGTCTCAAGTTTGGCTGTTTGTGTCTGGGATGAGTCCTGACACAATGAGACAGTTGATGAAACACTTCACTAATGTTATTAATGCTGACAAACGAGTACAAAACTACAGACAGAGTTATCGTGACTGGTCTGGAGAACGTTTGATACAAGACATACAGACATTTGTGGCTGACTGTGTAATTGAAGGTCAAAACAATGGCCACACATACGAAAACATCGGTTTAGAGGACTTGTATATTAACAGAGACACTTTTAGACATGTAGAACGCTTGTTGCCAAGCAACAGAGTGTCTGGGTTAGAGACTATCTACTGCCGCACTATTAGCCATGTAGCACGTGCGTTGCCAGGCAACGTGACGTCATGCATAAAGTCCGTGTACATAACCGACATTGACGTCATGACAGTTGACCAGTTAAGACGTATAACTGGTCTCTTACTACACAGCCAGGCAGTGCAGAAACTGTACCTGGATGACCTCGAGTCACGTATTACCAGAGAGACGCTGACAACATTCTTACGAAACTGCAGGAACAAGTTGACTTGTTTAGACTTGGACAGAGTGACACTAACAGAGAGTGGAGTGACTTCAATATGTCGCAGTATCAGCGAGCGTTTAATGGCGCTTAGGCTGCGTAGGGTTACACTGACTCATGTAGATACAGTAAAACTGTTGAACGCGTTATCACAGTCAGCCTCCATTAGAGAGTTAGACCTGTGGTTACACTGTACAGACCATGGCTACGAGTGTAAACCTCGTATAGACGTGTCAACTATGACACAGTTACAGACACTTGGGCTGTGGCTCATGTGTGTAGATAATCTACCGACCGTGACACAATGTATGGAGCATGTTGAACTGGTGTTTGTTACTTTATCAATGGCGACTCTGTGTGAGTTTGCACTGAGGATTTCACAGACAAAACGACACGTAGAGGTACAACTAGTCTGGGTAACAGTTAGAGAGGAGAGTGAGGACCGTGTAGACCTGGAGACTTTCCTCCGTGGTTGTCCCGGTCTGACAGTGACACGCTACGAGTATTATGACAGATCCAACACATGGTCGATAAAGTTCCACACAAACAAACAATAAAGTGAAATGTTTGGTCAAACACAAAACTTGTCAGCGTCCATTTTACTGTGTAGAACGTTGACTATCTGATGAGACAAGTTTCAACTCGAACTTCAAAAGAAAGTTATTTTTCATCTCTCAACTGCCTTTTATCATATTTTAAACATCTAAGAATCATTTAAACATTCAACTGTCAGTATTTGTTTTATTATTTAGAACATTTTCTGTCTAATAAAACAACTTTTAGTTCAAAATTCAAGAAAAAGTTGGTTTTCATCTCCGAGCGGCCATTACTTTTTGTCTTTTAAACCACTTAGAATTAACCAAACACCCAACTATGAGTATTTATTTTCTTAGTTGGAACATTTCCAGTCGGATTATGCAAGTTTTAAATCAAAATTCCGAAAAAAATACTTTTTCATCTCCTTGGGGTGGCGCGTGCAATAATTCCATTGTGAAAATCTTATTTTCAGCCGTAAAACTCGAAATAATTGTTCAAACACCCAACAATGAGTACTTGTTTTCTTAGTTAGAACATTTCCAGTCTGATGGTGCAGGTTTTATATAAAAATTCAGAAAAAAATGCTTTTTCATCTCTCGGCAGCTTTTTCTATTAAATATTGAAGTCAACTGTAGATTGGTTGAATGTCAGCCATTACTCTAAAATGACAGTTGTGTACCTGCCGCTCATTAAGACACAACACCACGTTTAGAATTGGATCAGTGGACTTAATTATCAGTCTGCACAAACGTTTGATGGATATTTATTTCATTGTGTGTCTAATAAAAGAGTAAAATTCTCTAAAGCACTGCCAAAATGCCAAATCCTGGGTATTAAAGCCAGGAGATAGCTAAATGCAGATCAGACGTTTTGCAGAGAACTTCCATGGGACCTTTATGCAGTCTATCATTCTGGATAAAGCTACCGCCTGTTTGAGCCCTTTCTCTGATTCATACCTATTTCAATATCTCTTCGCCCATGAATATTCATCCAAGGAATCAATAAAATTGAAAAGAACATTTTTTCACTGATGTGGAAACTGCGTGATTCGATCTTTAAATTTCCATAAGCAAACAGCAAACCCTGATCAGACGGCTCCTATAAGAGCCGAGTGATCTGTATAAGAGCCGTCTGATCTGGGTCTACTCTGTTTGCAAGTGCATAAAAAAGCGTTATGAATAATAAGGAAAGAGTTAAATAGCCTACATTCAATACACTCGTTTTATATAACGTTATCGCTTTAGAGAGGGTCTACTGTATGTAAGGTACATGTACATGTATGTTTAAATTGATGTTTGAAGTAAATAAATTTTAAACTGTTGTTGCTGGTCTTTCTTTTTTAATTCCTTTTTAGATCACATGGCACAACGTGCCACGACGAGTTTTAGCTCACATGGCACACTATGGCAAGATTCGTCCTGTGTTCGTCGTTAAACATCGTCCGTTATTAATGCATGACCTCTCATCACGACCAAAACCGTTAAGATTTTGGTTTTATATTTTTACGTGTTTTCGTAAAGCAGCAACTATAGAGCGGCTCTCTGTAAGTTCTGATTAAAGAACTACTTTCCGTTAGACTATGGCACTTGCAAGTTTCAAGTCTCCGTAAGCATTTTCGAAGGATCAGATATATATGAATTGTGCAGGAAGATTCAACGTGAACACTGATCAAGGTCTACATTGCTAGTAATATACTAACCCACCATATGTGAATTGCACGGAGGGCAGTTTCAAACTCAACATAGTGACCCTAGTGCGTAGAAATCCCGCTTCAATTATGAAACCAGAATGCCACCCTGTTTGGATCCTGCTAAGATAACGAGTCACTCGGCGCCGTATTTAGTTCTGAACGGTTTACATATACCCCATCTGAACGGCTTAGTAATACTGTAAAAGCACATTAAACTGGAATTTTAATAAAGGTTTTAAATATTTGTAGGGCGTTCGCTGCTTAATGCATAGTTAAGGGCACGCAGAAAGCTTCATACTCTTTCTGCATAATTTTCACATTGCATTAAACTGCCACCTGTCTTAACCCTTTCACTGCCAAATTATGTCGTCTGCTAACTTTGTCGTCTACTACAAATTTTCATTTTTAGCTCACCAGAGCACAAAGTGCTCAGGGTGAGCTTTTGTGATCGCCTGATGTCCGTCGTCCGGTGTCGTGCGTCGTCCGTCGTCCCGCGTCAACAATTTGAACCTTTAAAAATATTCTCCTCTGAATCTACTGGGTTCTCAACTTTCATATTTGGCACATAGCATCATCTGTAGGTCCTCTACAAAAATTATATAAATTATGCCCCTGGGGTCAAAATTGGCCCCGCCCCAGGGGTGCCTTGTTTTCAATAGAAACATATAGTGAAAACTTTAAAAATCTTCTCCTCTGAAACTGGAAAGTTCTCAGCTTTCATATTTGGCACATAGCATCATGTTCAGGTCCTATACAAAAGTTATATAAATTATGCCCCTTGGGTCAACATTGGCCCCTCCCCAAGGGTTGCCAGTTTTTTTATAGCAGGCTGCAGTTTCAGTCAATTCAAAGTGACCATTATTTACCAGGAGACTATGCTCTAGATTTACACTCCGGAAAAATGAAGCTGCAATAATTTTCATTGTGCTCACTCAGCAACACTGAAATTGCCTATGAATTCTTTGGTGTTTGATGAGTTGTTAACATTATGCAGGTCATCTGCTGTTCAGGGTAATTTACTCCAAACCCTGTGCACTCTCAGCAATTAATGTCTGCAAATAATGTTGTCTGCTCCAAAAATTGTTTTCTTCCTTACCTTTTCAAAACTAAATGTCAGAGTGAAAAACAGTTCGGACCCTGATGAGGTGCCAAGTTACTTTGTATCTCATCTGGATCCAGACTTGATCCAGACTGTTTGCAAAGGTTATTATAAATGCAAAAAAAATGATGTAATATTGTCTTGTAAATATGGGGATTAGCAGCAGGCTAAGGGTACAGGGCCATGACCGGTAAAACAATATGAATTATTTATTACTTTAGTCATTATCAAAACTAGAGTATATAATACATAAACAATATTACTGAATAAAACTATATAGATCTATTATCCTCAAAAGGTGTGGATCAGTTTTGATTATTATACCTCAATTTCTTTTACAATGTTAATTTCCCATAGGCCACCGTGACATAGAAATACTGTCAGGCCCAGCGGGAAAAAAATACTGTCAGAAAAATACTGTCTCCCGCTACCATAGGCACGGAACATCTAGATCAGTGAGCGCTTATTAAATTGTGTGCGTGACGTCATCCGACTGACGTCATTTGACGCTTGCATTTTGATCAACGAACGTAATAATGACAATTGCTTTGTTTTTGTTCATATGTTTGAGAAATGTCGTGTTATGCGACTATTTCGGAGGAGGATCTGTCAAGATTGAACAGTGAAATAGGCTCCACTAGTACTTATAACGTGTAATGAATAGAAATGTGAAGCTGTTCCGCGACTTTTAAGCAACGAGTAGCTCTATAACTTTTGTTTAAAACTGTTTATTGTTGCCATTGAATAATTATTTTTGTTAAATTGATTGTGCCGTTCGGTATAATAAAATAAATATCACATCCTATGGAGAGCGAAAGCACGTACTGTCAACCCTCGGTATGGTCATGTCCACCTCGGCTAACGCCTCGGTGGACATAACCAGCCTCGGGTTGACAGTACGTGCTGTCTCTCTCCATAGGATGTGATATTTATATACTATTCAATTTTTGGTGTGTCATACTTTATATCAGTTCTTAACCCATTATCGTACTTATCACCTCATGGTAATGATTGCTGAGCATTATTGCCAGTTTGCCAAAACCATTATTAAACTGTTAAACATTTATTATCATTTTGCTATCAATTTAATACCACATTTGATCACATCCACTTTGACGAACAGGTAGTTTGCCGAAACCACCATAATTCACAGGCAATGCTATAGGAAATAAAGAAGAAATGTTGTTTAGTATATTAGAGTAGTGGCATTAATAGTATTAATTACTATCCCCTACCACAGCACCAATTAAGGCTCTGGTTATTCGCTCTCTGTGATATAAAGCTACTTACTGAAGGCTATTGTTACGGCTCTATCACCTGGCGCTTTGGATCGAGTAGTAGGTTGAGATAGCTAACTTTATATTGTTTTAAAAATACATGTATATTCAGTTAATGGTGTCACTAATGATGATGCACACACGTCAATTAATGCGTTGATCCAGGCTATAGATAAATACCTTTCTTTAAGTAATTACAGCCTCTGCACAAACAAAAACTAATTTCTGTATGCTTTATTTAAAGTGAATTCAATTAGTTATCTTCATATCAATATAAATATACATGCTTTCAAGTAAATTTTTATAATTGGTAAAATGAAGAACTAACTTCAGACAGTTTTAAAAAAAATACTTTGACATTGTACATTTTAATAGTGATTTCCTATAAAAGTAACTCGATTTTTTCCATAATTGCTTATTCTACTCCAAGTCATTTCCATTGCATGCTTCTCTGCTAGTATGATTATAAGCAACCCTTTATAGATCTAGTTCCCTGTATCTCGAAACAGAATCTCGAAACATTGAAATTAAGTTGGCAGAGATTTAATATCATTATTGTTTTGTACATTATGTCAATATTTGAATGCCGCTGAATATCTTTTTAAAAGATATTTCTTGTTAAATATGTCATTTTTATACGCCCGTTTGAAAAAACGGGACGTATTATGGAATGGCGCTGTCCGTCCGTCTGTCCGTCTGTAACATCTCTAACTCAAGTTCAGCTTGGTAGATCCTTCTCAAATTTTAACACAATGTTTATCTAGACATGCTACAGTAGCCTGCGAAGTCCCGGTTTGTTTATCCAAGGTCAAGGTCACACAATTGGACTTATAATTTGCGTTTAAGCAAACATGTTAACCAGTCTGTCTGTTTGCAACATCTCTAACTCAAGTTCCGCTTGGTGGATCCTTCCCAAATTTAATCGCGATATTTATCTAGACATGCTACAGTAGCCTGCCAAGTCCCGGCTCGTTTATCTAAGGTCAAGGTCGCTTAATTGGACTTAGAATTTGCATTCAGCATTTGCGTTAAGCAAAAATGTTAACCTCAATTTATGTGGAACAAGTCCACTTATTTACATAACACTTTGTGATAAAGCTTTGAAACTTGGAACACTTGTTCACTGTCACAACCTTCACCTGTAAGCAAGAGTAAATAAGTCTGTCAAGCATTTTGACCGAATTATGCCCCTTTTGAACTTCGAATTTTTGGTTACGGCTTTGTTAAAGTCCATTTATTTACATAACCCTTTGAGATAAAGCTTTTAAACTTGAAGCACTTGTTTACCATCACAAGCTTCACCTGTAGGCAAGAGTACATAAATCTGTCCAACATTTTGACATAATTATGACGCTTCTTAGCTTGGAATTTTTTGTTAAGGTTTTGGTAAAAGTCCACTTATTTACATAACCCTTTCAGATAAAGCTTTTAAACTTGAAACATTTGTTCACCATCAGAAGCTTCATCTGTAGACAAGAGTAAATACAATGTAACTCTGTCAAGCATTTACACACAATAATGGCACTTTTTAATTTAGAATTTTTGGTTAAGGTTTTTTGTTAAAGTATGCCTATTTACAACTTTGAAACTTGGTCTCAAAATTGGACTTAGAATTTGAGTTTAGCAAATACGTTAACCTCAGTTTATGTTGAACAAGACCTCGACGGGCGTATATTGTGCCCACTGGTACTCTTGTTATGTACTAATATCTTGTTAACTGTATGCAAATTTAGATGCTAAATAAATCTATCTATCTAAGTCATGCTCAGCAGTGATCTGGGTTAACACTGAGTTTCTGTCGTCTGTCAGAAATGTTTTCTCTGCTGAAAACTTATCACTGTCAATGGCCCTCTTGTCTATAGAAAAATATATTGAAAACTTTGCAAATATTCTCCTCTGATTGTCTGGTGAGCGATGTCAGGGCCATTCTGGCCCTCTTGTTTTGATTTTCTTCATTTTTATTTCAAAAACATAGTAACAGTTACTCAGCGTCTCATCTGGATCCAAACTGTTTGCATATAATATGTAATCACAGATACGGTATTGGCAGCGAAAGGGTTAAAGACGGGTATTGATACTAATTTGGTTTAGATGGGGTCTTACTGTATTATTACCAATTCGAACTATACAAAGTGCTAACACCAAGAGTTGCAAGTGCAGTATTACTACCCATGACATCTGTCTGATTTTCTCCCTGCATGCATTAAGGTAGTTCACGCTGTTGCTCGGCAAAAATCAAAGTTTATCCAATTATTATCATATTTGGTGCAGGTATACAGAAAGTTACCGCTGACACGACTGCGACATTCATTTTAAATTTGACGTCGGTCGCCTAGCAATATCTGACATCAAAAGCGCCCTCTAGTGTCATCTAAGCAATTCACATGTGTTTGCGTATTTCTTTATTTATTTACAAATGCCGTTGTGTATTTCAATGATTCGAAAACTTTTTTGAAGAAGAAGAATAGTTCTTCAACATGATATGCGATATATGTTTTACAGCGTAAAACTTTTGTTAAGTCGGGAGTTGAAAGTTGGGAAACCCATTTTACCGCATTCTGATATTTAATGTTTTCGTCATTTTCGTGGAATTCCCAAAATACTAGACGGTGAAAGTTTATAAAAATTTATATGTCATACACTCTTCATTTCTTAACAGGAACAAGTAAAAAAATCAATACCTATTCGAGTTCATATTCTCGCTACGAGTGATTTTGCTAGGTCATCTCGCCATCATACTCGACGTCAAGGCGACGTTGAAATATAATTATATAAAACTGTTCCAGACCTTATTTATATTATATATGCTCATTGCTCTTCTTATTACACTATTTTTTCATGGAAATATCAGTATGACTTGAAGTTGCAGTTTTAATATTCCTGAAAACTAATTGTCTTTCATCAGAAAAAAAACTTTTTCCTTCTATTAATAACAAATAGAGCAAACCCATATCAGACAATTCTGATTAGGGACTTCTCATTTAGTTTAAAAATATATTTTAGAAAAGAGTACTGTACACATATAATTAATAACTATTATTTAATATGCCTTTTTAATATGCTCTTTATTTCTTTAGAGTTGTCATATTGTATGAAATGTATATATTTTGAGGGCGGGGGTAGATTAGTCTTTTGACTAACCGAGCTACCCTCTTAAAATAAAGTGTTTCATTCATTCATTGACACATGGCGCAAATGGTACGGGTCCATGTTGGAAACTTTCCACAGAAGTTTCTTGCTTGGTTCAGTTCTATTTGAAACTTTGTTTATGTAGTTTGTATAATTATGCTGATTTCATTTTGCGTTATTTAAATGGTTTAGCGTAATATCTGCATTGGACACATTGTTTATTATGGTCTGTGATTTTTGCATATACGTGTATGAATTGTACTGATTAACAAGGCCCCGGAGTACCTAATGAGCTAACCGCATTAAATGAAGTATTTTAGAATGCATTCATTAATTTAGATTAATTGGGTTACTCTCAAGTCTTTCATTCATTCATTCATTCATTCAATTTGTTATAAACCTTGTGCATATAGTTTGGATCCAGATGAGACTCAACGTCTCACCAGGTTCAATTAGTTTACACTTTAACTGCATATTTCTAATTTTGAAGCAGATAACATTTTATTTTAACTAAAACTAAGCAAAAAATATTTTTTCGTATTATAGAATTGACAACGTGGGTAAATGACGTCACAAATATGTGGGTTTGAATATCGCGTGCGTTTATCAACCTGAATCGGGGTCAAATGACAGTTATGCACTTCATTTGGCAACAGTTAAGCTAAATACAGCTTTATATTAACTATTTGGATGCTAGTGGCAAATCAGAACATGAATGTAGATTAGTCATTATGACTTTTTAGTTTAATCGTATCTTATTGCTTGCTTTTATCTTTACATAATTACAATATTGCATATTCATTATGACTAATTGAGCTTCCCTCATTAGATAAAGTATTATATGTACATTCATTCATTCATTCATTCATACATTCATTCATTCATTCATTCATTCATTCATTCATTCATTCATTCATTCATTCATTCATTTATTCATTCATTCGTTCTTTATCCATTCATTCATTCATTCATTCTTCCGCCAGAAGATATGGCTGAAATTAAAAGAATAAGAAGTAGATCTAAAACAAATTAAAAAATCTGCTGTGAAAATACGTAAGAAAATCAATACAATCAATTGATATATATACGGTGTCAAATGTTTTACTGCCAAATATTTACATTGCAACGCAAAATGTAAAAACGACGCACAATATAATACATGTAATTATTACAAAATGTGCTGATTCATTACATTATGCTGGAAAATTGTTAACGCAAAATGTAATAACGACGCAAAATGTAATAATTATTGAAACGGGTCTGATTCATGAATTCCATACACGACTATATTCGCGACTTTCGAAAAGAAATGCATATACATGTACACATAAAATAAACCTCTTCCAGGGGCGTAGCTTGACTTTAACAAATGTGTGGGCACGACTTTAGTACTCTATGAAGGCGACCTCTTAAATCCAGAAATGGAAGGAGAACGTCGGATATCTACGAAAGACCGGCGGTGACATTTCCATTTCAAGATTTCACACAAAGCAATTCATGATTTCACGATTTCACAATTTCACAATTTCACGATTTCACGATTTCACTTCAAAATTTCACGATTTCACGATTTCACAATTTCACGATTTCACGATTTCACTTCAAAATTTCATGATTTCACGATTTCTCATTCATTCATTCATTCATTTATTCATTCATTCGTTCTTTATCCATTCATTCATTCATTCATTCTTCCGCCAGAAGATATGGCTGAAATTAAAAGAATAAGAAGTAGATCTAAAACAAATTAAAAAATCTGCTGTGAAAATACGTAAGAAAATCAATACAATCAATTGATATATATACGGTGTCAAATGTTTTACTGCCAAATATTTACATTGCAACGCAAAATGTAAAAACGACGCACAATATAATACATGTAATTATTACAAAATGTGCTGATTCATTACATTATGCTGGAAAATTGTTAACGCAAAATGTAATAACGACGCAAAATGTAATAATTATTGAAACGGGTCTGATTCATGAATTCCATACACGACTATATTCGCGACTTTCGAAAAGAAATGCATATACATGTACACATAAAATAAACCTCTTCCAGGGGCGTAGCTTGACTTTAACAAATGTGTGGGCACGACTTTAGTACTCTATGAAGGCGACCTCTTAAATCCAGAAATGGAAGGAGAACGTCGGATATCTACGAAAGACCGGCGGTGACATTTCCATTTCAAGATTTCACACAAAGCAATTCATGATTTCACGATTTCACAATTTCACAATTTCACGATTTCACGATTTCACTTCAAAATTTCACGATTTCACGATTTCACAATTTCACGATTTCACGATTTCACTTCAAAATTTCATGATTTCACGATTTCTCAATTTCACGATTTCACTTCAAAATTTCACGATTTCACAATTTCACGATTTCACTTCAAATTTTCACAATTTCACGATTTCACAATTTCACGATTTCACGATTTCTCTTCAAAATTTCACAATTTCACGATTTCACGATTTCACAATTTCACAATTTCACGATTTCTCTTCAAAATTTCACAATTTCACGATTTCACAATTTCACGATTTCACAATTTCACGATTTCACAATTTCACGATTTCAGGATTTCACGATTTCACGATTTCACTTCAAAATTTCACGATTTCACAATTTCACGATTTCACAATTTCATGAATTCACAATTTCACGATTTCATGATTTCATTTAGTCCATTTGAATTGTTATGACGTCATCAAAACGCACATGTTGAAGTAAAAGCCACGATGAAAGAAACGGCGGAAAACTATGACAATCTTCCCTTCCAGAACTGTAGGGCCGAGGGCCTTCATATTTTGCATGTAGCTTGTTCTCAGGTCCACCATCAATATTGTTTAACCCTTTCCTGCATGAATATTCATGCATGAGAATTGCCAATCATGTGTTTATTGTGTTAAATCATTGTCTTATGTTTGTATGACACTGTACTGGAGGAGAATTTAATTAATAATAAACTGTAAGAAATAATGACATCATGGATTTTAAATAAGATTAAATCCTATAGGAGTCGTCTGAGCTGGGTCTAGCCTGTTTGCAAAGGCGTTGAAAGGTGTATTTATGGATTTCAAATTGCCATCCTGATTTCAAGGGCGAAGGCCACTCTGTTGCCTTAATTACGTCAGCGTGCCACGTGGCTAAAAGATTCTACATGAGGTTGAAATTGCGAAATCGAGAAATTGTGAAGTCGTGAAATCTTGAAATTGTGAAATCGTGAAATCGTGAAATTGTGAAATTTTGAAGTGAAATCGTGAAATCGTGAAATCGTGAAATCATGAAATCATGAAATTGTGAAATCGTGAAATCATGAATTCTATTGTGTGAAATCTTGAAGTGGAAATGTCACCGCCGGTCTTTCGTAGATATCTGTACTATTTCATTTTTGTCGTACCCTTTATTACTTTTCTACAGTTACTCTGTTTGCAGCTCAATCATTGAGTACACTAGCGATAGGTGGATACAGTATGTTCAATTAAATGTTGTTGTTTTTTTGTTATACATGCACTTTACCACTGTATTTGCTGTCGCGGTTGTTGTAGATTAGTCGGAGAGGGGATACGTTTATTTACACTGTTTGTCTTTTAGGATGGGGATGGAATAAGGGTGAGGTTGGGCGCCCATAAACCGGTTTAAACCCCCGGTGACTTTTGTCACTGACCGTTCCAAGGCGGTACTTCCATCTTCCTCCTATTGTATGTTTGTTTTGTCTTTGTGCGTCTCTTGTTGTTTTTTCTACCCATGTACATTTGCTGTTTCCTTGTGTTGCTGTTCGGGCGAGTGTTTGTTCTGTATGTGGTATTTCCTGCATGACTCATTTTTGTACTTTGGGTAGGGGGATCCAGGGGCATGCTCCCCCGGAAAAAAATTTGAAAATCTAAAATGCTGGAGGCGCATTTTAGGGGGTTCTGGGAAGACATTTATGCAAAATATAAATGATATAAAATGCTTCAAATGTGATAGAATTTACAATTTGGGACAGAAAGATGTTGGGTAATTTTGACAGAAAAAACATAGTTGTAGATTTATATATAGATTTTCTTTCAGTCAATTAGGCGATTTTTGGAATATATTCGTAGTATTTTACCTATTGAAAAACTCGCTATTTAAAGCTTATAATTTACTGAACTTAAATTTTCGAAACAGGTTGATCTAGCACCTCTTAATTAAGCTCTGGGATTTCAGGCTAAATTGTAGATAGTGTGAACCCAGATCAATAGCTTTTTATGCCCCAAAGCTAGGCTTTGGCGGCATATAGTGATCGCACCGTGCGTGTGTGTGTGGGTGAATGTGTGTGTGTGTGTGGGGGGGTGTACCTTTTGTCCGGAGTATATTTCCTTTGTCACATCAGCTATGGATACCAAATTTGGTGTGTGAGTTCATCTTGGGATGGGGGAGTGTCGCGTACTATTTTCATGTCACTGTGACCTTGACCTTGACCTTTGACCTTGATTTTACAAAAAGCTTGTCCGGAGCATATCTCCTTTACCTTACCAGCTACAGATTCCAAATTTGGTGTGTGAGTTAATCTTGGGATGGCTGAGTGTCGCGTACCATTTCCAGGTCACTATGACCTTGACCTTGACCTTTGACCTCGATTTTAAAACAAGCTTATACCTTACCAGCTACAAAAAGCTTGTCCGGAGTATATCTCCTATACCTTACCAGCTAAGGATTCCAAATTTGGTGTGTGAGTTCATCTTGGGATGGAGGAGTGTCGCATACCATTTTCAGATCACTGTGACCTTGACCATGACCTTTGACCGATTTAACAAAAAGCTTGTCCGGAGCATATCTCATTTACCTTACCAGCTACAGATTACAAATTTGGTGTGTGAGTTAATCTTGGGATGGCTGAGTGTCGCGTACCGTTTCCAGGTCACTATGACCTTGACCTTGACCTTTGACCTCGATTTTAAAAAAAGCTTATACCTTACCAGCTGCAAAATGCTTGTCCTGCGCATATCTCCTTTACCTTACCAGCTAAGGATTCCAAATTTGGTGTGTGAGTTCATCTTGGAATATCGGAGTGTAGCTTTCCATTTCCAGGTCACTGTGACCTTAACCTTGACCTTTGATCTCGATTTTAGAAAAGGCTTATACCTTACCAGCCACAAAAAACTTCCAGAGTATATCTGCTATTCCTTACCAGCTAAGGATTCCAAATTTGGTGTTTGAGTTCATCTTGGGATGGAGGAGTGTCGCGTACCATTTTCAGATCACTTTGACCTTGACCATGACCTTTGACCGATTTTACAAAAAGCTTGTCCGGAGCATATCTCCTTTACCTTACCAGCTACAGATTCCAAATTTGGTGTGTGAGTTCATCTTGGGATGGCGGAGTGTCATGTACCATTTCCAGGTCACTGTGACCTTGACCTTGACCAAATTTGGTGTGTGAGTTCATCTTGGGATGGGGGGAGTGTCGCGTACCATTTTCAGATCACTGTGACCTTGACCATGACCTTTGACCGATTTTACAAAAAGCTTGTCCGGAGCATATCTCCTTTACCTTACCAACTACAGATTCCAAATTTGGTGTGTGAGTTCATCTTGGGACGGCGTAGTGTCGCGTACCATTTCCAGGTCACTATGACCTTGACCTTGACCTTTGACCTCGATTTTAAAAAAAAAGCTTATACCTTACCAGCTTTAAAATCTTGTTCGGAGTATATCAACTATACCTTACCAGCTAAGGATTCCAAATTTGGTGTGTGAGTTCATATTGGGATGGGGGAGTGTCGTGTACCTTTTTCAGATCACTGTGACCTTGACCCTGACCTTTGACCGATTTTACAAAAAGCTTGTCCGGAGCATATCTCCTTTACCTTACCATCTACATATTCCAAATTTGGTGTGTGAGTTCATCTTGGAATGGCGGAGTGTCGCTTTCCATTTCCAGGTCACTGTGACCTTAACCTTGACCTTTGACCTCGATTTTAGAAAAGGCTTATACCTTACAAGCCACAAAAAACTTCCGGAGTATTTCTGCTATACCTTACCAGCTAAGGATTCCAAATTTGGTGTGTGAGTTCATCTTGGGATGGAGGAGTGTCGCGTACCATTTTCAGATCACTGTGACCTTGACCATGACCTTTGACCGATTTTACAAAAAGCTTGTCCGGAGCATATCTCCTTTACCTTACCAGCTACAGATTCCAAATTTGGTGTGTGAGTTCATCTTGGGATGGCGGAGTGTCATGTACCATTTCCAGGTCACTGTGACCTTGACCTTGACCAAATTTGGTGTGTGAGTTCATCTTGGGATGGGGGAGTGTCGCGTACCATTTTCAGATCACTGTGACCTTGACCATGACCTTTGACCGATTTTACAAAAAGCTTGTCCTGAGCATATCTCCTTTACCTTACCAACTACAGATTCCAAATTTGGTGTGTGAGTTCATCTTGGGACGGCGTAGTGTCGTGTACCATTTCCAGGTCACTGTGACCTTGACCTTGACCTTTGACCTCGATTTTAAAAAAAAAGCTTATACCTTACCAGCTTTAAAATCTTGTTCGGAGTATATCAACTATACCTTACCAGCTAAGGATTCCAAATTTGGTGTGTGAGTTCATATTGGGATGGAGGAGTGTCGTGTACCATTTTCAGATCACTGTGACCTTGACCTTGACCTTTGACCGATTTTACAAAAAGCTTGTCCAGAGCATATCTCCTATACCTTACCAGCTACGGATCCAAAATTTGGTATGTGAGTTCATCTTGGGATGACGGAGTGTCGCGTACCATTTCCAGGTCACTATGACCTTGACCTTTGACTTCGATTATACAAAAAGCTTATACCTTACCAGCTGCAAAAAGCTTTCCGGAGTATATCTCCTATACTTTACCAGCTACGGATTCCAAATTTGGTGTCTGAGTTCATCTTGGGATGGAGGAATGTCGCGTACCATTTTCAGGTCACTGTGACCTTGACCTTGACCTTCGAGCTCGATTTTACAAAAATAATTGTCCAGAGAATATCTCCTATACCTTACCAGCTACGGATTCCATTTGGTGTGTGACTTTATCTTGGGATGGCGGTGTGTCGCGTACCATTTTCAGGTCACTGTGACCTTGACCTTTGACCTAGACTTTACACAAAGCTTGTCCGGAGCATTTCTTCTATACCTTACCAGCTACGGATTCCAAATTTGGTTTGTGAGTTCATCTTGGGATGGCGGAGAGTCGTGTACCATTTTCAGATCACTGACCTTGACCCTGACCTTTGACCTCAGTTTTACAGTCTGGAGCATATCTCCTATACCTTACCAGATACAGAAAGCATGTCCAGAGCATATCTCCGATACCTTAAACGTTGACAATCAACCCAGGGTCCTTTTTAACGTTGAGAATGACCCTTTTGACACTTGGCTCTTTTCTTAGCTATCATAATCGTCAAAGGTTCTGTTTCTTATGTTAAGAACTGACTCCTGTGTCATTTTTAGCTCACCAGAACACAAAGTGCTCAGGGTGAGCTATTGTGATCGCCCGTTGTCCGTCGTCCGTCGGCGTGCGTCGTGCGTCGTTTGTCATCCGTCGTCAACAATTTGAACCTTTAAAAATCTTCTTCTCTGAATCTACAGGGATCTCAACTTTCATCTTTGGCACATAGCATCATATTCAGGTCCTCTACAAAAGTTATATAAATTATGTCCCTGGGGTCAAAATTGACCCCGCCCCAGGGGTGCCTTGTTTTCAATAGAAACATATAGTAAAACTTTAAAAATCTTCTCCTCTGAAACCAGAAGCTTCTCAGCTTTCATAATTGGCACATAGCATCATGTTCAGGTCCTCTACAAAAGTTATATAAATTATGGCCCTGGGGTCAAAATTGGCCCCGCCCCATGGGGTGGGCAGTTTTCTATAGAATCATATAGTGCAAACTTTGAAAATCTTCTTCTCTGAAACTGGAAGGCTCTCAGCTTTCATATTTGGCACATAGCATCATGTTCAGGTCCTCTACAAAAGTTATATAAATTATGTCCCCTGGGTCAAAATTGGCCCCGCCCCAGGGGTGGGCAGTTTTCAATAGAAACAAATAGTGAAATCTTTGAAAATCTTCTCCTCTGAAACTCGAAGGTTCTCAGCTTTCATATTTGACACATAGCATCATGTTCAGGTCCTCTACAAAAGTTATATTATTTATGGCCCCGGGGTCAAAATTGGCCCCGCCCCAGGGGTGGGCAGTTTTCAATAGAAACAAATAGTGAAATCTTTGAAAATCTTCTTGTCTGAAACTGGAAGGTTCTCAGCTTTCATATTTGGCACATAGCATCATGTTTAGGTCCTCTACAAAAGTTATATAAATTATGACCCTGGGATCAAAATTGGCCCCGCCCCAGGGGTGGGCAGTTTTCAATAGAAACAAATAGTGAAATCCTTGAAAATCTTTTCCTCTGAAACTGGATGGTTCTCAGCTTTCATATTTTGCACATAGCATCATGTTCAGGTCTTTTACAAAAGTTATATAAAGTATGGCCCCTGGGTCAAAATTGGCCCCACCCCAGGGGTGGGCAGTTTTCAATAGAAACAAATAGTGAAATCTTTTAAAATCTTCTTCTCTGAAACTGGAAGGCTCTCAGCTTTCATATTTGACACAGAGCATCATGATCAGGTCCTCTACAAAAGTTATATAAATTATGACCCTGGGGTCAAAATTGGCCCTGCCACAGGGGTAGTAGACAGTTTTCAATAGAAACATATTGAGAAAACTTTGAAAATCTTCTTCTCTGAAACTGGAAGGTTAATCTCAGCTCTCATATTTGGCTCATAGCATCGTGTTCAGGTCCCCTACAAGTTTTTCTAAATTAATTCCCTGGGGTCAAAATTGGCCAGCCCCAGGGTTGGCTAGTTCTCTATAGAAACATATAGTGAAAACTTTGAAAATCTTCTCCTCTGATTGTCTGGTGAGCGCTTCAGGGCCATTCTGGCCCTCTTGTTAACAGCATTAAAATTTCATGTTACACCTGCATTACATTGTATTGTTTTTCCGCCAAAATGCATTTCGGTGTCAAACACTTTGGGGGCATTTGTCACCCGTGACGACTCTCTTGTTTAAAAATTGTTATATTCCGACAGAGTTTTTCTACTGAAACTTGTAACACAACACTCTTAAGCACATTTTGATGTATGTGTAGCACATGTCTGTTTGACGTGCCAGGCGCGTAGGCAAGTTTTGGAGATTTGGGTCGCGAAGGATATTAGCAAACTTGTTATTTTACCAACAAAACGTCATTCTGATTTTCAATGTCCTGCGTGGCTAAGAAACTAAATCTGGTATAAATGAACTATTGTTGAATCAAACAAACATAAGAAACGACGAGTATACATTTATAAAATGTAATAACAAAAACTCTGCATTTTTAGCTCACCAGAGCACAAAGTGCTCAGGGTGAGCTTTTGTGATTGCTTGATGTCCGTCGTCCGTCGGCGTGCGTTGTCCATCTTGCGTCGTGCGTCGTCAGTCGTCAACAATTCGAACCTTCAAAAATCTTCTCCTCTGAATCTACAGGGTTCTCAGCTTTCATCTTTGGCACATAGTATCATCTTTAGGTCCTCTACAAAAGTTATATAAATTATGGCCCTGGGGTCAAAATTGGCCCCGCCCCAGGGGTTCCATGTTTTCAATAGAAACATATAGTAAAACTTTGAAAATCTTCTCCTCTGAAACCAGAAGGCTCTCAGCTTTCATATTTGGCACATAGCATCATATTCAGGTCCTCTACAAAAGATATATAAATTATGCCCCTGGGGTCAAAAATGGCCCCGCCCCAGGGGTGGGCAGTTTTCTATAGAAACAAATAGTGAAATCTTTGAATTTTTTCTTCTCTAAAACTGGAAGGCTCTCAGCTTTCATATTTGGCACATAGCATCATGTTCAGGTCCACTACAAAAGTTATATAAATTATGGCCCTAGGGTCAAAATTGGCCCCGCCCCAGGGTGGGCAGTTTTCAATAGAAACAAATAGTGAAATCTTGAATATCTTCTTCTTGGAAACTGGGTGGTTCTCAGCCTTCATACTTTGCACATAGCATTATGTTCAGGTCCTCTACAAAAGTTATATAAATTATGCCCCAGGGGTAAAAATTGGCCCTGCCCCAGGGGTAGCCAATTTTCAACAGAAACATATAGTGAAAACTTTGAAAATCTTTTTCTCTGATATTGGAAGGTTCTCAGGTTTCATATTTGGCACATAGCACCATGTCCAGGTCCTCTACAAAAGTTATATAAATTGTGCCTTTTGTGTCAAAATTAGCCCAGTCCCAGGGCAGGCTAGTTTTCTAAAGAAACATATAGTTAAAACTTTGAAAAAGTTCTCCTCTGATTGTCTGGTGAGCGCTTCAGGGCCATTCTGGCCCTCTTGTTAATAGAAAACATCATAATAATTAATGCATGTTATGGCAGTATGCATGTATTAAGCCTTCACCTGCTAGACATAAACTGTAAAATGCACACAGTTGAGATATAGATGAGATGCCGCGAGTAGGAGCGTGTAGGAGTGTGTAGGAGCTCATCAGGGCATGAACATGACCAGTGTCTTGATGCCACTGTTCTATCGACATCTAAATTTATATACATTGTATTCTGGGTTTTTTCCAAAAATACATGTAAAAACTGAAATCTTTTTTCCGTCCTTATCTCACATTATGCAGTCAAAGTTTTTGATAGAGAAAGACATTTTTACCTGATTGGAAATTATAAGAAAGGCACGAGTTCCGTGCCTCATTAAGGATGCAAAGGTTTGTGTTTTCATCTGTAATGCTGATGTTGGGATCTCCAATATCAGGATATATACATGTATAGATATGTATTACTATACGCGCCTAAAAAACATGTCAGAGCCGGGATACAATAGATCTAGGAGGCGACATTGTGTAATTTGCTGATAATTTTCTTTGACCCATTGATTTATTATGAGTCTTTATGACTGAAAACGACTGGTAGGCTATACATCTATTTAACTAAAATAGAAGATCTAGAAACATTTACAAATCATTCTTCTTATTTGCCTGGAAGTTCAGAACTTGATGGTGTCCTTGGTCCAGTATAAGGGCTTCAAACATAAATCCTTATCCCACTTAGTCGTCATTTTTATTACATTTTCGGCATTTTTAGCCTTTTTTATTTATCGAATTCTGAAAAAAAGTGTAGGCCCGTGCCTTTGTGCCTAATAGGAAGCTACGCCACTGGCAATACACTGAAAAAGCAATGCATATATAAACATCGTGAAATAGTTAATGAACCATGTCAGTCACATCAATATCAAGGATGACACAAAAAAGAGAATATGGTCTATTCCTTCCATTGCGGTCCTTGATAGTTGATAATGCGGCAACCAATTGTGCATTTCTTATGTTCAAAGGCAAATTATTCCAAATAATATACTGAGGGATAAAAGTTAATTCCACGTCGTGTTGTTACATTTATATCAAATGAAATGTATTATATGTGGACCCTAATCAAACTGTTTCTTCAGCCCAGGGTTTGATCTTGGGCTATGCATTCGGGATTTATGGTATTATTAAGTCAAGCTATAAGTAGAGTGATCTCTTCTAATCAAGCTGTAAGAAGGATGAGCTCTCCTAATTAAGCTGTAAGAAGGGTGAGCTCTCCTAATTAAGCTGTAAGAAGGGTGAGCTCTCCTATAATTTAGCTGTAAGAAGGGTGGTCTCTCCTAATAAAGTTGTACGTAGGGTGGTCTCTCCTAATCAAGTTGTACGTAGGTATCTTAGATAATCAAACTTTAAGTAGGATGATGTATCTAGACATGTTTAACTTGTATAAATTTTGACATGCGAGTCTTCTGGTGATGTAGACACAGACTAACGGTGACATATATGGAGTTTTACCAGAAATGCGTTTCTTAGAGTGATGTAGACCAACACTAACGGTTACATGTATATGAATTCGGAAGGGAGGTGATCTAGTTTTACAAGAAATACCTGTTTTAGGCCCACGCTATGAGCTATATATGGTCTATTACAATGGGTACATTCATAATTATAGTGGGGGAATTTATTAGAGTGGATACATTTATTAGAGTTTGGCATTTATTAAAGTGGGGGAATTTGTTGCGGGGATACATTTATCATAGCGTGGCATTTATTAGAGTGGGACATTTGTTAGAATGGGGGAATTTTTCAGTGGGGACATATAGTGGGGTATTTATTATTTGGGGGGGGGGGGGGCATTTCTTAGAGCGGGGCATTTATTAGAGTGTGGGTATAATGGCCATTTATCAGAGTGGTGGATTTATTAGAGTGTGGCATTGCTCGTAGTGGGGGCATTGATCATAGTGGGGTATTTATCATAGTTGGGACATTGATCATAGTGGGGGCATTTCTCATAGTTGGGACATTTATCAGTGTGGGCATTTGTCAGAGTGTGGGCATTTATCAGAGTGGGGGCATTTATCATAATGGGGGCATTTATCATAGTGGGGGCATTTATCATAGTGGGGTATTTATCATAGTGGGGCATTGATCATAGTGTGGGAATTTATCATAGGGGGGGCATTTATCAGAGTGTGGGCATTTATCAGAGTGGGGCATTTATCATAGTGGGGTTATTTATCAGAGTGGGGGAATTTATCAGAGTGGGGCATTTATCAGAGGCGGAATTTATCAGAGTGGGGGCATTTATCAGTGGGGCATTGATCAGAGTTGGGCATTTATTAGAGTGGGAGAATGTATCAGAGGGTGGGCATTTATTAGAGTGAGGGAATCTACCAGAGTGGGGGCATTTATTAGTGTGGGAATCTATCAGAGTGTGGGCATTTATTAGTGTGGGAATGTATCAGAGGGTGGGCATGTGTGGGCATTTATCAGAGTGGGGTAATTTATCAGAGTGTGGCATTTGTCAGAGTGTGGGCATGTGTGGGCATTTATCAGAGTGTGGGCATGTGTGGGCATTTATCAGAGTGTGGGCATGTGTGGGCATTTATCAGAGTGTGGCAGAATATGACAAATCCCTTATCTATGGCTCATTAACTGTCCTGTTACAAATGCAAGGGAGTTGTGTTGTTTTGAAACCATTGTGATAAATGGAGCATGACTTGCTCCTATGGGTCATATTTATCAGAATGGTTTCAAAAGGCTCCAATATGAGGGAATGGGTTAATTGTTATCATAACAAAACTGTGCGGCGTGTACAGCTAACGGGTTGGCAGCTTCCGATTCATTTAAGCTTTCAAGAAAACTAAATACAGAATGTCAAACAGCTTGGATCCTGATCAGATGCCGATCTGGATCTAAACTAATTGCAAATCAAAGACAAGTATGATGTTAACGTGAACCCATTATAACATTATCAAATAGTTTGGATCCAGAAGCCAAGTCATTCAATACCAAATCAAAATCAAAACTGTTTAAAACCTTTTTTGGTTAAGAGAAATGATAGGAAAAACAATTTTCATACTAGCAGCGAAGCATACGAAATATTTTCAATACTTTAGCCTATGTATACCCCCGCCGGACAAAGTCCTTCGGACGAGACTGGGCATCTAAAAGAACCAGCGAAACTCAGTTGATAACAAGAGTAGGGCATCGCGCCCGGGTTTCTCTGTATCCTCTCCCCTCTCTCTGGGGCGTCCAATTAGCCCATAGTGAGCAGAAACGGACGTTAATCAACACAAACAAACAAACTTTAGCCTATAAAAGATTGAACTGGTGAACTTGCAATTTAAACCTTTCCCTGGTTGCATTTTATGTATGACTGGATCACTTCATGAATAATTATCATTTTTATTTAACTCATTCTCTCCTAGTCTTTTTAGACCCAACCTCTTTGAACAAATCTACCGAAAAGGAGCATTAACTATAGACTATACCAAAAGGATAATTTTAGAGCTGTGTAGTCTTGAAATCATTATGATAAATAGAGCATTTGCTCATATGGAGCAAATACTGTATTTATCACAATGGTTTTAAAATGTGAATTTCACGGAGGGGCAAAATGTGGGGTAATGTGTTTTAATACATAGATTTTGTTTTTCCTTGGAGGTATAAAAACAAAATAATATAATATATATGTATATATTACCTAATATAACTAGTGAATGTAAGAAAGAAAACAAAACAATATTGACAAATCATTGGTTTATTTTCAACATTAAATACCAATTCATATAACTGCAGTAAATACAAAGTAGTACAGGCAAGGTGTGGCCTAATTTGTTCTGCATGGGGGTATGAAACAAATTCAACCAATCACAGCTCACCAAAAGTAACAAAAACAAACAAACAATAATTAATTATAATAAGGTAAATATTTTAATTATAAGGTAAATATTTTAAAGGGAATTTTGTTGGCTCAGACAACAAGAGTACCGCATACGGTACATAATACGCCCACTTGCAAACGTTCTCCGATTCAACATGCCTTATAAGTGTTGACATTTTCTAATCTGTGCTTCAGATCTTGATTTCCATATTAAGGTGATACTATTTTTTAAAAAAATGAAGTGATTTCCATATTAAGGTGATACTATTTTTTAAAAAAATGAAGTGAATATCTTATTAAATAAAAAAGTTACACCTAATCCTCATTTTTGCAGATTTTTGTAAAGTGCAACGGCCATAACTCTGTAAAGACAAACTGAATGAACCTCAAAATAAACTCAGCTTCAAATTTTGTTGCTTAAAACATTTGTGTTACATTTCATTTATATCATTTTAATAGTTTTCCCAGAAAACAACAGACAAACTAAAAGTTGACCGACAAAAAAAGCAACGAACACACAAAGTTCAAGGACCTTAACTTTAGAATAAAATGACATATCAACCCCCCCCCCCCCCCCCCCCCCCGCAATATATGTGAAAATTCACCTTAAGGTTTAACCATATAAAAAAATTTGAAGTAAATATCATTTCAAATGAAAAGTTATGGCCATCCTCATATTTGCATAGATTTGCATTTTTTTTAAGTGCAACTCCGAAACAAATCAAATGATCCTCAGAATCGACTTAGCTTCAGGTCTTGATGCATTAAACATGTGTATGAAGTTTCATTAATATCTGTCAAACAGTTTGGCCAGAAAACAGCGGACAAACTATATGCATATATTTGCATTATTTTCTAAGTAAAAGGGCCATAACTCCGAAACGACAAATCAAATAAACCTCAAAATCTACTCAGCTTCAGATCTTGATGCATTAAACAATTTTGTGAAGTTTCATTAATATCTCTCAAATAGTTTTCCCAGAAAACAGCGGACAAACTATTTGCATATTTTTTAGGACAAGCGCCATAACTCTGAAATGAAAAATCAAATGAACCTCAGAATCAACTCAGCTTCAGATCTTGATGCATTAAACATTTTTGTGAAATTTCATTAATATCTCTCAAGTAGTTTTCCCAGAAAACAGCGGACAAACTATTTGCATGTATTTGCATTATTTTTTAAGGACAAGGGCCATAACTCTGAAAAGAAAAATCAAATGATCCTCAGAATCAATTCAGTTTCAGATCTTGATGCATTAAACATTTGTGTGAAGTTTCATTAATATCTCTCAAATAGTTTTCCCAGAAAACAGCGGACAAACTATTTGCATTTTTTTAAAACAAGGGCCATAACTCTGAAATGAAAAATCAAATGAACCTCAGAATCAACTCAGCTTCAGATCTTGATGCATTAAACATTTGTGTGAAGTTTCATTACCGTATCCGCATGAATATAAATCGCAAAGATGTATAAAACGCACCCTTAGTTTCAAGGGAAATCTGGAGGGAAAATGCTTACATGTGTAAATAAGTCGCATCTTAAAATATTGACCCAAAACACAGCATATCCATTTTCCTGTGCGCAGAATATTTACGAAAGATTCATTCAATGTGGTGTTTGTGTAACGCTACTTGCCACATAAGTATGCACATAATAGGACTAGTAAATTTTAATGTGTATAGATGTGGGTACAATAAAGATTTGGAAATTTCAGTATTTGTTATGATTTTATGTTTGTATGACAGCATACATATATATGCCACATAAAAGTATGTGTGTAAAGTCAAGATTTTGAAAATACTTCCATACCGTGTCGGGCGTATCAAATTCGATCACCACTCTAGGCAACATTTGTAGACAAGCTGATAAGCTCAGGTCTAATTAACGGGTAATCCACATGTGTAGAGATTGACAGTAATCCACAAGCCTGTCAGACCACAATCTTTTGTTAAAAAGTCATAAACCGATAGATAACGTGACCATTAGCGTGTTAGTGTGATAGTGTGTTAAAACAACAAAGATGGCGGTCATTACAGAAAGGTCATGTGTCGTGTTTAAAATCTCATTGCAGGAAAATATTTTTGGATCAAGTTCATTAGCATATAAGCCCCGCCCTCCTCATTAGAATTTCAGTGGATACCATAGCCCAGCACTTAACCTTTTCCCTATATGAACGTTACACTTTCCTAAATGAATAAACTGTTCGTGCACAAATGAAACAAGTTAATAATTTTTGTACTGTGTCCAGTATTCACATATAAAATGCATATAAAGCACGGACTTTCTTTTCAGGTAAGTTTAAAACACTCAGATAACACTTTATTGTAAATAATAATCTATTATGGAAGTTCTGCAAGAGTTACGCAACTTGATACAAGATGGCGGACTCGAGTCGGAAGATTCGATAGATGCCGTGGTAAATTTCATTTTTACTCGAGAATAATATATTTTTTTTGCAATTCTGTGTATACGACGCACCCATCCTATTGAGTATCGAAACCTTGGGAAAAAACTGCGTCTTATATTCATGCGGATACGGTAATATCTGTCAAATAGTTTTCCCAGAAAACAGCAGACAAACAAAATGTTGACGGACGAACGAACGGACGGACGAACGGACGGACGGACAGGGCCACAATATACAACCACCTTTATTAGGTGGGCGTATAAAAACTATAGGATCAGATTTATATCGTTTCATAAGCAAACACAGCATACCCTTATCAGGTGGCTCCTACAGGAGCTGTCGGGTCTGGATCTACTCTGCTTGCAAATGTGTGAAAAGCCTTTTGAATGAAGGAAATAGTGAAAACAGTAAATATGCACAAAATTATTCTATATACGAGTAAAAAGGAATGTTCTCTATCATTTAACTCTTTACACACACCGTGCTGTGTGCAAAACATTGTAATCACCTACAAGTCTCACAATATCTTACCATCTATTTCTGATCACCTACAATTCTCAAAATATCTTACCATCTATTTCTAATCGCCTACAAGTCTCAAAATATGTTACCATCTATTTCTAATCGCCTACAAGTCTCAAAACATCTTTGTCATGGTGCTGTTCGGGCGGCTGTGTGTTTTGCACGTGGTATTTCCTGCATGACTCATACATGTACTTTTACCCTATCTTTTCACAAAGTACAACCATGGTAACAGAGTTCCTAATTACAAAATAACCTTTTACCAGATAGAGATGTTTTTGTAAACAGAGTAGTCCCATATCAGACAGCTCTGGTCATGGTAAACTGTGTTTGCTTAACTTTCTCCATAAGAAATTATATTATGAATATTTATTAGCTGAATTCTAAAATGTAAACTTTTCAATGATGTCATTGTTTCTTACATGACTGTGTACATGTACCTCATTTTGATACAAACCATTTCTGAAGTTAACCCTTTACTCCATAAATACGCAGTTCTACCCATTTGCAAACAGAGTAGACCCAGATCAGATGACTCCTATTGAAGCTGTCTGATCAGGATCTGCTCTATTTGCTTATAATTTAGATATGATTCTATACTTTCCACCATGGCATAAACTTCCTGTATGTTTTATTGTAACAATTAATTCCTGTATGTTTTATTGTAACAATTAATTAAACTGATATGCATGATGTCACGTTTATTTACATGAATATTCATGGAGAAAAGGGATAACTGATAACTAGCTGCTACTAATAAAGAGTTCAATCTCTTTAACTGTGACGGAATCTTTAAATTTGTGTCATTTCATTCATAACTTAAAACCTTAACTCCATACTTCCACCTTTTATACAACTTTACAAAACAATGGAGCAGACCAAGATTAAATAGGTCTGTAAAAAATAAACAAACAATAGGAGCTGCCTCATATGGGACTACTCCGTTTGATGGAATGTTTAAAATTGTGTAATTTGGTCCATAGCTTAAAACCATACTTCCACCTGTATGGTTTATTCCACTGTATGTTTTATTGTAACAATTAATTCCTGTATGTTTTATTGTAACAATTAATTCCTGTATATTTTATTGTAACAATTAATTCAGCTGATATTCATGATGTCACGTTTATTTACATGAATATTCATGGAGAAAAGAGTTATTTGATAACTAGCTGCTACTAATAAAGAGATCAATCTCTTTAACTGTGATGGAATGTTTAAATTTGTGTAATTTGGTCCATAGCTTAAAACCTTAACTCCATACTTCCACCTTTTATACAACTTTGCAAATAGAGCAGACCAAGATCAGACAACTGTTTGCTTAACCCTTTTCTCAATAAATACGCCTTTCTATGCCTTTGCAAACAGAATATACCCATATCGGATGGCTCCTGTAGGAGTTGTCTCATCAGGGTCTGTCCTGTTTGTTTGATATAATATATCTAATGCAGGACTCCTTTTGCGAACATAGATTAATCTAACTGTTGTACGAAACTATAAATCGATAACATGTATTGCCTTATTGAAATAGATTTTAAGATCTGAAAACTACATGCAAACAGTAGGAGCTGTCTGATCTGGGTCTAGTCTGTTCGCCAAGGCATAACAATGGAAAGATTATCAAATAAATGGTTACTATGGTTACTAATCCAACATTTTTTTTCTCCAACCCTTTACTCCATGAATATTCATGTCAAGAATAATGACTGTATGAAATTACTTAGCAGAATTATTAAATCATAGCATATTAAAGTATTGTGTACAGCAAAACCTCTCTATAATGGACAGTAAATTACATCAAATATTGGGTTAAAGGCAGGTGGCTGCTTAAAGCAAGGTGAATGTAAACAGAATGCTCCAGGAGCAGCCACCTGCCCTAAATACCAACTAATTAACACAATTTAGTGGCCGTTATAGAGAGGTTTTACTGTACTATAGTATGGCTTCATGAACGGGGGAGTTTTTTACTATAGCAGGATCTGTAGAAATATATTTTATTTCATGAGCAAACAGCAAACGCTGGTCAGATAGTTCCTACAGGAGCAGCCTGATCTGTGTCTACTCTGTTTGCAAAGATGTCAAACGGAGTCTTAGAGGAGTAAAGGGCTAGTAAATAAACATAATAATAGACTGATCACTAAACAACTGACCAGATATAAAAATGTACAATTAGTGTTAAATGGTACCTGTGTTTGTAAAATACAATAAGTTGGAATGTTACACATCAGCTTTAAGCATGGAATATTCAAAATAAAGCATGACCAGATATACAAGAGAATTGCTAGAACCGATGGATGCTCCCAAACTGCAGACACATTTTAAGCATGAACAATAACAAAGGGCAATAACTCCTGAATTATGCAAAAGAGAGTGATGTTTCTTGTGCACTGAACTTCTCCTCATCAAGATCAATCTACCTATGAAGTTTCATGTTGCTCCGGACAAAAGTTCGGATGGACAAAGCGGCAACTATTTGCTCCCCAAAATCATTGTCTGGGAGCATAAAAAGATGTACAATTATGGTGTTTACCGGTTCTTGTAAAACCCTTTTCTCCCATGAATAATCATGTAAGATATAATACGGTCATGAATCTTAATTGTACAAATTTATTATAATAGCCCATGAACACAAATTGTTTTAGCCATGACAGTGAATGGGTTAAGCATGGAATGTACAAAATAAAAGTATGACCAGATATAATAAAGTACAATTAGTGTTTACCGTTATTGTAAAACACATTAAACTGGAATGTTACACCTCAACTTTCACCCTTTCCTCCATGAATATTCATGTAAGAACTAATGAGGTCATGAATATTAATTAGATTAATTTGTTATAATAGCCCATGGACACAGACATTTTAGCCATGACAAGAAATTGTAGAATCGTATCTATATTAATCATATGCAAACAGAGAAGACCCTGGTCAGAGAGCAGACCCTGGTTAGACAGCAGACCCTGATTAGACAGAAGACCCTGGTCAGACACCAGACCCTGATCAGACACCAGACCCTGGTCAGACACCAGACCCTGGTCAGACACCAGACCCTGGTCAGACACCAGACCCTGATCAGACACCAGACAGACAGCTTAATCTTATTGATATTCATGATGTCATGAATGTCATTTTTTCTTAACCGGTTAATAAACATATAGCAAAACCTCTCTATAACGACAACTAAATTACATCAAGTATTTTGTGTTAAAGGCAGGTGGCTGCTTAAAGCAAGGTGAAAGTAAAACAGAATGCTCCTATAAATGAAACAGCCCTTAGGTTATTTGTATATTTTCTTATGAGGGATGAAGTAGTTCAGATACAAAAGAACTAATCTACACACAAAGATTATGAAAGCAGTGTCTACTACTAAAGCAGTACTTTTCTGTATGGCAACCAATACTAACGCAGGTTGTTTCTGTATGGCAACCAGTACTAAAGCAGTACTTTTCTGTATGACAACCAGTACTAAAGCAGGGAGTTTCTGTATGACAACCAGTACTAAAGCAGGGAGTTTCTGTATGACAACCAGTACTAAAGCAGGGATTTTCTGTATGACAACCAGTACTAAAGCAGGGAGTTTCTGTATGACAACCAGTACTAAAGTAGAGATTTTATGTATGACAACCAGTACTAAAGCAGAGATTTTATGTATGACAACCACTACAAAACAGGGAGTTTCTGTATGACAACAGTGCTAAAGCAGAGAGTTTATGTATGACAACCAGTACTAAAGCAGGGATTTCTGTATAACAACAGTGCTAAAGCAGAGAGTTTCTGTATGACAACCAGTACTAAAACAGGGAGTTTCTGTATGACAACCAGTACTAAAGCAGGGAGTTTCTGTATAACAACAGTACTAAAGCAGAGTGTCTGTATGGCAACCACTGCTAAAACAGGGAGTTTCTGTATGACAACCAGTACTAAAGCAGAGTTTCTGTATGCTGACAGGAAATATAACAATAAGATTTATTATAAATTTATAACAAAAACATTGTAAAACAAAACAAATCAAAAAGTGTAAAACTGATAAAAAGAATCCTTTTATCTAAAGAATATGTCCGCAAGAATTAATCACGTCATGAATACTCATTCATTTTTATGAGGTAAAATTTAATAGGGAATTGTTGGGGCTCAGACAAAATACGTAAGGATTAGATCTATATACATGTACATGTTATTCCATAAACCAACAAAGCAGAGACTGATTAGACGTTTGATCTGGGTCTACTCTGTTTGCAAATGTTTGAAAAGGTGTTCATATGAAGTAAAACAAGCCTAACTCACATCACATGTGACTCCAACCATCTGATCAGGGTCTGCTCTGTTTGCTTAAGGAATAATAAATATCTCATTCTATATTTTGTGCCATGGAAAAAACATTCCTTTGTTCATTTGCCTTTTTCAAAACTTCATCCAATATGAATAGTTATGATGACATAAATATTCATGAAGGAAATCAGAGCCATAAATGGGCACATTTCAAATAAAACATTTCTCCTGCAGACCCTACGTTGTGTTTCAAATACAGTACAACCCATCTAAACCGAACATTCAAATTGGTTTGAATGCCATTCTATAATACAGGTGGCAGTTTACTACAGGGTGAAGGTCATGCAGAAGGTTCATACAGCATTCATCCATTACCTCATAGGCTATTTTTAGATCCATTACCTCACAGACTATTTTTAGATCCAACCTGTTTGAATAAATCTACCAAAAAGGAGAATTTACTAGAGAAATGGAAAAGTTTAGAATTATGTAGTTTTTAAACTTACCATTGTGATAAATAGCGCATTTATCAGGATGGTTTCAAAAAGTGACTTTACACGATGTCAAATGGCATCAATATGAGGAAATGGGCTCGCGAGAAACATGCCTAAAGTATCTAAATTCTTCTTTAACCCTTTCCTCCATAGGCTCTTTTTAGATCCAACCACTTTAAATAATTCTACCAAAAAGGAGCATTAACTAGAGATTTCCTTTTCGAATTTTGTAGTTTGAAACCATTGTGATTGTGATAAATAGAGCATTTGCTCCTATGGAGCAAAATTTTTAATGCTCCATTTATCACAATGGTTTCAAAAGTGATTTTTACTGCACGTTCATCAAAACCAATGAAACAACAACAACAAGAGTGGAGATTTGGTGTTGGATTATTTGGTGTAGGATATTCTTACAGTATCTACAACACTGAAAGGAGATGAATTCACAGCTTGTAGCCACACGCTTGTTTTATCATGCTGAGGTATTTCCCTTGTTGAGTGTCAATAGATGAATCACTGACCTGTCCATCTTCATACACAAAGAAAAATCGTGTACAAACATTATTTTCATTAGGACACACCCAGATCGAATTGTTTTTTTTCAAATCTGGTGACGTGATGACCTCACATATTGCAATGCACGTGATATTGTTACTTTTAAGGAAGCGCAACTTCCCGTCTGAATCTTTGGATTTATTTTTCTTCTGAAGGTTGTGCGATCCATAGCCCATACGTGAGTAGCCCATGGAGGTGGAAATGTGCGGGCTGAGATAGATCCCTTTTCCATAAGCTGCTCCATTCACCTGAAGCTTTGTCCCCGATGCATTCACCAGCCCCTGTCTAATAATGGTAAAAAATATAAAATTATTCACACAAATATAAAATAAGGTACACAGATATAACATTAGGTACACACATATAAAATTAGGTTCAGTAAAACGGCGATAATCAGAGGAGTGATTTTCCGAGTATATGGTCTAATCCGAGGGAATTTGTATGAAATCTATTATTTCAATACAACTATGTACAGTGTAATCCGAGTCTCGATACTCTGATTTTTCGAGCATGCTTCTCGTCCCTTCAATCAATTGCTTCATTAAATTACCCACCTAATCCGAGCATGCATCGTGGACACTTCGAAGTCAATTTATCACACCTCCATTGTTGATGTCTCGCAACTCTGTGTGCCCCCAGCAATTAGAAGTGCCACTGTGTTAGTTTGCAACTATGTGTGAATAACACCGGGTCCAACAGTATACACGTATGTAGGCAGTAAATATGAGCGCATAATTGTGTATTATACATCAATTCTTTACTTATAGAAGTGATTACGGTAAACACCATTCACAGCTGGGACCGAAGTTTCACTGTAGTTTACTCCGTCCAACGGACCCTTCACATTAAACCCATAATTAGTTTCAAACTATCAGACATAGAACAGTCGTAGGTTATAACCTCATACTTATGGATTTTAGTTTGCCTAATTTTCCATTCGTCGACATTTCATTTAGTTGCGGATGTTAACAAACAACATCACTTCACTCCCATACTGTTTCGTGATAAGAAAAATTAGGGTGAGTTGAATTAATTAATAATCGGAACACTAGGTGTTATTCGTCTGAAATACTCTGTAAAGATTGTTTACTCTCGTAATAAGCGTTTGGCTGAATGAGACTTTTTTAAAAATACGCAAACATATCAATTTAACTGTCAAGCATTCTGTAAGCAAAAAGGACATGTATGTGCGTACACTATACAATATATTTGACACATTGAATCCACAAAGTATAAGTTCATGGATAATCGGAGGGTAGTGCTAATCCGAGCATTTACTCAGTTCCAGACAGTCCTCGGATTATCACCATTTTAATGTACATCAATATAAAATTTGGTGTACATATTATATGTACACAAATATAAAACAAGAGGGCCAGAATGGCTCACCAGGCAATCAGAGGGGAAGATTTTCAAAGTTTTCACTATATGTTTCTATAGAAAACTAGCCTGCCTCTCCTGGGGCGTGGCAAATTTTGACCCAAGAGACACAATTTATATAAATTTTGTAGAGGACCTGAACATGATGCTATGTGCCAGATATGAAAGCTGAGAACCTTCCAGTTTCAGACGAGAAGAGTTTCAAAGTTTTCACTATATATATATGTTTCTACTGAAAACTGGCTACCCCTGGGATGGGACCAATTTTGACCCAAGGGCCATAATTTATGTAACTTTTATAGAGGACCTGAACATGATGCTATGTGCCAAATATGAAATCCGAGAACATTCCAGTTTCAGAGAAAAGATATTCTAAGATTTCATTATTTGTTTCTATTGAAAACTGCCAACTCCTGGGGCGGGGCCAATTTTGACCCCGGGGCCATAATTTATATCACTTTTGTAGAGGACCTACACATAATGCTATGTGCCAAATATGAAAGTTGAGAACCTTCAAGTTTCAGAAGAAAGATTTTCTAAGTTTTCACTATTTGCTTCTATTGAAAACAGCCAACCCCTGCGGTGGGGCCAATTTTGACCCCAGGGCCATTATTTATATAACTTTTGTAGAGGACCTGAACATGATGCTTTTTGCAAAATATTAAAGCTGAGAGACTTCCAGTTTCAGAGAAGATTTTCAAAGATTTCACTATTTGTTTCTACTGAAAACTGCCCACCCATGGGGTGCGTCCAGTTTTGACTCCAGGGGCACAATTTATATAACTTTAGTAGAGGACATGAACATGATGCTATGCGCCAAATATAAAAGCTGAGAGCCTTCTATTTTCAGAGAAGAAAATTTTCAAAGATTTCACTATTTGTTTCTATTGAAAACTGCCCACCCCTGGGGCGTGGGCCAATTTTGACCCCAGGGCCATAATTTATATCACTTTTGTAGAGGATCTGAACATGAAGCTATGACAAATTTGAAAGCTGAGAACCATCTGGTTTCAGAGGAGATGATTTTCAAAGTTTTACTATATGTTTCTATTGAAAACAGCCCACCCCTTGGGCGTGGCCAATTTTGACCCAGGGCATAATTTATATAACTTTTGTAGAGTACCTAAAGATGATGCTATGTGCCAAAGATGAAAGCTGAGAACCCTGTAGATTTAGAGGAGAAGATTTTTAAAGGTTCAAAATGTTGACGACGCACGACAGACACCTCACAACGCACGCCGACGGACCACGGACATCAGGCAATCACAAAAGCTCATCCTGAGCACTTTGTGCTCTGGTGAGCTAACAAGAGCCGCGTATGACGCCAATGCTTGTCTGTAGATATTTGGTGCTTGTCCAGCTAGATTTAAAAAAAATGAAAAAAATAAAGGGCAATAACTCCAAAATTTTGAAATCAACAGTTATGGTTCTTATGTAGGGGCCTTTCCTTCAATGAGATCTACTAACCTATGAATTTTCATGTTGACACCTCTTATACTTTTTGAGTAATGAGCTATATTAAAGTTTTTGCACCACAATGACGACAATGCCAATGCTTACGACCCAGTGATCACAATAGCTGGACTTTTCTTCGAAACAGACAAGCTAATAAGGTACACAGATATAAAAAAAAGGTACACAAAATTAAAATGAGGTACACAAATATAAAATAAGGTACACAAATATAGAATAAGGTACACAAATATAGAATAAGGTACACATATATAAAACTAGAACTACCACTAACGGTGATGAATACCCCCACTAGCACATTTGACAGAGATGGGGGTTATAGAAATAAATCACTACAATATCTGCTACAGTTTAGAAAAAAACCTCAATTTCCGAAAAGTTTCTGAGTCAAATCACTGTATTTCGGTGAAAAATCAATGATGGTTAACGAAATATCAACTTGATCTGTAACTCATTATAATAAAGCCACATACCAAACATCACTTAAATATCTGTAAAGGTTTAGGAAAAAAACTCCGGAAAAACCTCAATTTCCGGAAAAATTCTAAGTAAAACCACTGTATTTCTAAGAAAAATCAATGAAGCGTAACGAAATTAAAACTTGATCTATAACTCATTATAATAAAGCCACATACTAAATATCACTTCAATATCTGTAAAGGTTTAGAAAAAAAACTCCGGAAAACCTGAATTTCCGCAAAATTTCCAAGTAAAATCACAGTATTTCCATGAAAAATCAATGAAGCGTAACGAAATTCAAATTGATCTGTAACTCATTATAATAAAACCTCATACTAAATATCACTTCAATATCTGGAAAGGGTTCAGAAAAAAAACCTCCGGAAAACCTCAATTTCCGCAAAAAAAATTCTAAGTAAAAACATAGTATTTCCGTGAAAAATCAATGAAGCATAACGGAGTTCAAACTTGATCTGTAACTCATTATAATAAAGCCACATACCAAATATCACTTCAATATCTGTAAAGGTTTAGAAAAAAAAACTCGAGAAAACCTCAATTTTCGGAAAAATTCTAAGTAAAATCACAGGATTTTCGTGAAAAATCAATGAAGTGTAATGAAATTCATACTTGATCTGTAACTTATTATAATAAAGCCACATACCAAATATCACATCAATATCTCTAAAGACATAAAAAAAACAACCTCCAGAAAACCTCAATTTCCGCAAAATCTCTAAGTAAAATCACCGTATTTCCGTGAAAAAAAATCAATGAAGCGTAACGAAATTAAAACTTGATCTGTAACTCATTATAATAAAGCCACATACCAAATATCACTTCAATATATGTAAAGGGTTAGAAAAAAACTCCTGAAAACCTCAATTTCCTATTGGAGCAAATGCTCTATTTATCACAATTGTTTCAAACTACAAATTTCTAAAACATTTCCTTTTCTCTAGTTAATACTCCTTTTTGGTAAGTTTAATCAAAGAGGTTGGCTCGAAGTGTTTGGGTCTAAAAATAGCGTATGAGGGAAAAGGATAACTGAACATTTATAATGGTACATGAACACAGGTTTTTCTTATAATGGCAGGATCTGTAGAAACGTATCAAAATAATTCCATTAGCAAACAGGGCAGACCCTCATTAAATAGCTCCTACTAAAAGAGCTGTCTGATATGGGACTCCTCTATTTGCAAAAGCTAGAAACTCCATGTCCAGAAAAGGGTTAAGTAAAGTTAAATCAAGAACACTCCAGATTTGTGAAAATTAACACTTTCATGTCTTTGTGAACAGAGTAGACCCTGATCAGATGGCTCCTTTAGGAGCAGTATGATCAAGGTCTGCTTTGTTTGCTTATCAAATTAGAATAGATATGACTCTACAGTTTTTATCAATACACAAAACTTATTTGTTCATAATTATGCCATTATAAACATTCAGGTAAATCAATATTCATGACGTTATAATTTCCTTCATGAACATTAACACTTTCCCTGTTCTATGTTTATTACAAATTTCAATACCTACTGAATATTCATGGCCAAAAAGGTTATAATGAAATATGGAGGGTGGAGCATTGTAGCCATTTTAGAAAGTAAAGACACAGATCGTTGAAATTCTATTAGCAAACAGAGTAGACCCTGATCATACGGCTCCTCTAGGAGCCGTGTGATCTGGGTCTACTCTGTTTGCAGATGCGTGAAACACGTTTATATGAGGGAAAGGGTTAAGCAGGGAAAGGGTGAAAGTTCAAGACCAATAATTCCTCCTCAATTATTTCAGGAAGTAAACTTCATTCTTAGTGTTGTTATATTTTCCGGTCCACTGTGATCATTAGTTTTGACGCTATTAGTTTTGAAAATTGAAAACTGCTTAAGTCGGTGCTAGGGAGTGTGAGTAGTGTTGCACTTTAATTACTACTCCTGAACAGACTCAATAAATTCGAGTCTGCAATTTTCTCTTTTGGCATTCCTACTTTTGCTTTTGAAGGATCCCACTTTTTCAGAATTCAGTACATATGTTAATACATGTACATGTATACAGAAAACTGGACAGATTTTTCAAAACGGATCACAGGTTTTACCTGATAATAGAATGCCAGTTCTCAATGCTTGAGCCGTGGAATGCAAATGTACTGCCATGTCTTGTCTTAGCTGCACGAAAGGCCGCCTCCTTAGCTGGGGGACTCGATAGTAGCAGGAACTGATGAGGGGTGTACATAAAGTCCAGTTGTCTCTCTGGAGGCAGCTTCACTATATGCGATCTAAAAAGTAAACAAGGCCCGTCAATAAAGTATTCTAAGAAATATTCATTTGAATTTCAGACAAACTTATGAAGGAACTGTTTTTATCAGACCACGTCAACACTCTTTTCTATTTTTGAACCATTTTGATCAGGGTCAATAGCAGTTTCAAATAGATACAGAGCAAAAAATCAATCAGAGTAATCAAATAGATACAAAGCAATAGATCCATGTGCATATTAAATGATGATATTCAAATACTAAAATACTAAATACTAGTAGTTGAGCATTGAGCTAATAACCCAGGGGCCACGAGATCAAATCCTGGCTGGGCCAGTTAATAATTTCAGAGACGCTTTTCAGTGTCTCACACCCAAACAAGGTTGCCTCCTCTCCACCCAGGGATTAAAATGGTTACCTGTGAGGGTCACTAGCCAGTACTGCAGCTGCGTAATAGTGCCATATGTTAGCAGTGCTCAATATTGTAGGCGAAATGCTCAATGACCAGAGGAGTACATGTACAGTAGGTTGAGCAGTCGTTGAGATTCGGGATTTGCAGTTTCTCTCAAGCCTAAGTTCTATTTCAAGTTACACATACCTGTTGCTCGTTATTTACACATACCTGTTGCTCATTGTTTACAAGTACCTGTTGCTCGTTATTTACACATACCTGTTGCTCATTGTTTACAAGTACCTGTTGCTCGTTATTTACACATACCTGTTGCTCATTGTTTACAAGTACCTGTTGCTCATTATTTACACGTACCTGTTGCTCGTTATTTACACATACCTGTTGCTCATTGTTTACAAGTACCTGTTGCTCGTTATTTACACGTACCTGTTGCTCATTATTTACACGTACCTGTTGCTCATTATTTACACATACCTGTTGCTCATTATTTACACATACCTATTGCTCATTATTTACACATACCTATTGCTCATTATTTACACGTACCTGTTGCTCGTTATTTACACATACCTGTTGCTCGTTATTTACACATACCTGTTGCTCATTATTTACACGTACCTGTTGCTCGTTATTTACACATACCTGTTGCTGGTGATTATCCACTGCATGAGAGGATATATAGCAGGATTTTTCTCATCCAGTGTCTTTTTCAGTCCTTTGAACATACCGGTCATCTCTTGCATTGATGGAATCAGATCTATCACACCCATAACTTGATCAAAGTTCTTATGTTTTGGGTTCAAGAGCAAGTTGTTAGGGTCCTTTGGGTCCACTACTGTTGGGTATGGATCAAAGATAGTACCTTTACGACTTGACCTGCACGCAGTAGCAGTCATATTTATAAGCAGATCAACAACTTCTGCGCCTGTGGCGATATCTTCTGCAGCATCTGCCATAACTCCGAGGGTCTGGAAGGCAAATACACACAATTCTCTACTGCACACTGACGGCTTCAACATTGCACCATTTTGAAAAACATGCGGTTCATCACAGACTACACAGTACTCATTCACTGTAGGGATCCTCTGACGGACATAACGAAACAGCTGCACAAGAAAACCTTCATCTAAACTGGGAACTTTTTTTGGATCCTTTCCTTCAAGAGTTGATTGCGGTAGGAGGTTGAGATCCTCAAAACCAAATTTTGAAGAAATTGCAGGATCGGTGGCCGAGGGAGCCATACTTGTGGAACGCTTAAAAGGCAACTTTTTCTTTAACTGCATGAGGATGGATGATTGGGAGAATTGTCGTTTTACTCGAGGACGTTTGGATTTTCCCATGTCTTGGGCTATTTTAGCCTGCATCTCTAGAGATAAGTCAGAACATCTTTCCTCATTTGATTGCAGAAGTTCACAAGCTTCCTGAAAGTTTCCTTCTGCAATGATGAGAGCATTCCTGGCATGACTCGAATCAAAGCCGAACTCCATTAGTTCAGCGATATCCGTATCTTGAATCATTACCTCCTGTAGCTCACTTGCCTCTTTTGAGATGTCTGTAGGACAGCTTATTGACTTTTTTGCTCTGGCGTTTTCATTCTCTAACTTTTTGTACTCTCCATACAGACCAGACCATTGTTCACTAACAAATGTCTCCACAAATTTTCGAACTTGGTTCCCAAACCCAAACTTTTCCTTCTTTGAAGCCTGTAGGATTTCTATTTTAGGTATAACTAGTGACTCTATGTACATGGACAGTGACAGGTGTAACCTAATGATCAGTGGTTCAGACCTGTTCACTCTCCATGCCTCTGCAGTTTCAGTGTCCAAAAATCCAATTGGAATGTTTAGATCCACATCGATCTCATCAATTGTTTCAAATATACGTACACAAACAGAGTGTTCCCCATACAGAAACACAATGTCCTCTATATCCTTAAAGAGCAGGTTGTTGAGAGTGACAGAACTTGCATCTTCCTTTGACAGTTCATCAATGTAACAGTCCACATCATCATCATCATCTTCAAAGCTGGACATTGCGTCTGTGTAGTTTGAAGCATCCGATTCAACACTCACACTCCTAGGAAAAACAACGAATTCAATAAACAATGAAATACAAATAATGAAAAAAACAAAATTGTAGACTGGAGAGAGCTGTTTAAAGCTCTTTTCAGAAGCATATAGGTTATAAATAAGCACCCTTTAGTCCATGAATATTGATGTAATAGTACATGGATATATGGACATATTGGTAGATTTATTCAAAGAGGTTGGGTCTTAAAATAGCCTATGAGGGAATGGGTCAAATAACATTTTTTCAAGAACAGCTCCTTAATTCTCCACCAAAAGTAGAGTCACAACATAAAGTTTGATGGAGAAATGGCAATTTTAGTGTTTGTAATACGCTTCTTTATCTATGGATATATTTCAAATACACCCGATTATCTATGGCTGTCCATTTGAAATACACCTCTTTTATCTATGGCTGTGTATTTAAAATACACCTTTTATCTATGGCTGTACATGTATTTGAAATATGCCCTCTTTATCTATAGATGGCTGTGTATTTAAAAAACACCTCTTTTATCTATGGCTGTGTATTTAATATACTCCTCTTTTATATATGGCTATGTATTTAAAATACACATCTTTATACATGGGGATGTATTTAAAACATACCTCTTTTATTTATGGCTGTGTATTTAAAATGCACCTCTTTTATCTAAGGTTGTATATTTAAAATACACCTCTTTATATATGGCTGTGTATTTAAAATACACCTCTTTTACCTATGACTGTGTATTTAAAATACACCTCTTTATATATGGCTGTGTATTTAAAATACACCTCTTTTACCTATGACTGTGTATTTAAGATACACCTCTTTATATATGGCTTTATATATAAAATACATGTACACCTCTTTTATCTATGGCTGTGTATTTAAAATGCACCTCTTTTATCTAAGGTTGTATATTTAAAATACACCTCTTTATATATGGATGTGTACCTATCATTTAAGCCCAAGGACATTTCCTGTCAACAGAAAGCTTTATCACGAGTTGAGAACTGTCTCAAGGAGCTAGTGTCTTGGATGCACCAGAACATGCTGAAGCTCAATACTGACAAAACCGAGGTCATACTGTTTCATACTAAAAACACAGAAGTACCTGAAGAGATTCATGTGCAAGTAGGACCCTCTAAAATCAAGCCATCTCTGTGTATAAAGAATCTCCGTGCATGGCTCGATTCACAAATGGATATGACATCACACATCAATTCCGTGTGTAGGTCTAGTTATGCACAGCTCCGACGAATAGGTCATATAAGAAAGTATCTCTCGCCTGCTGCTACCAAGACTTTGGTGAACTCTCTGGTTACATCAAGGATAGACTACTGCAACTCATTGCTGCATGGAATTCCAAACAAAACACTGCGGAAGCTTCAAAGAGTGCAAAACACAGCAGCCCGCATCATAACAAGGACTTCTCGATATAATCATATCACGCCGGTTTTGAAAGAACTTCACTGGCTTCCGGTTCAGCATCGGATTGAATTCAAAATTCTGACACTTACCTATAAGGCCATGCACAATGAATCAGCCAAGTACATTGTCGACATGCTTGACGTGTACAGGCCCCGCAGAGAATTAAGATCAGCAAGTAGTTCTTTGTCGTTGGTTGTACCAAAAAGTCGTAAGGTAAAGTACGGTGAGAGAAGTTTCATGCATGCAGCTCCCAAACTCTGGAATGCTCTTCCATCAGGCATTAGAGATGCAAGCTCACTGGCATGTTTCAAAAAATCTCTGAAAACGCATTTCTTCAACATATATTATTAGGGCAGTTTAGAAAACGTACCTGTTAATCGTCGGTTATCATAATTGCTGCATTGGCCACAGAGTGTTGATCCTGCCACTTCCTTATGACTGTGGACTTTTAAACCCCTTTTTTCAAATATAATGCTCCACAAATATAGAAAATAGATAAATGAATAACAAAAACCTCATCCATATTTTTATGGACTTCTAGGGAATCCCCTTGCTGTTGAACGTGCGGGTGTTGTGTCAGCGGGATTCCGCTGTCCAGTTGTTGCGGTGGCCGAGGGAGTGCTGTTGTCAAACGGGGCATCCCTATATGCTTGGTACCTCTGGTAACTCCAGTTCCAATGCCGGAGGGAGCACCGTAGTGGAACAGGGCATCCCTCTACGGTATAATTCCGCGCTGGTACATTGGGAGTCTTGCTGGCATGACTTGCTACCCTGCCCTTAACCAGTGCCAGGGATTCCTGTTAAGCTGACCCAGTTTCCGTATTTTTGCTTACCAGTGAACTGGGTCGTGTAATATATGGGCAGCGGGCAAATTAAGCCTGTATGGTCTAATGCAGCATCGCGTGTCTCAGTCAGTCTCGATTTGTCCGATAGGATTCCTTTGCCATTGCAGCCGGTGGGATATGTTGCAGGAACAGTATATGTGATACCTTCTTTAGCTTTACTTTGGCTGGGCTTTTTTGGGTTCCCATAATACGACATTTTATTCTGTAATTAAACTTTGGATATACCCAATTACAACTCTATTAAAATATGATACGCTGTGTACTCCCTCATTGCCATAGCGGGTCGAATAGTGTTTGACTGGAGGGGTTGCATAGTGCGCGTATATAACAGTTGTGTATTTGTATTGTTTAGTTTATATGCATGAACTTCAAATTGATCTGTTCTGTTACCCAATTTTCCGGCAATATTTTATGTGCAGTGTTGTATGTTAAACGAATGTACCCAAGTCTGTCGAGTCTGGGTCAAAATTATGGGACGTACTGGCACTGCGCATAGAATGTTGCATTCAAGTTTTGTTTTTTATAATCTGAGTGCGTTGACACACTATAATAGAACATAATACGACACAGATAGATAAACCTACGGAAAAGATTAGCTTATTTACCAATGTCCTAAATAAATTCTATTTTATTATTATTCTTATCTATATATAAGTATTAAATATATTTTATTTTAAATGTTCTGTAATTTACGCATTATTGTACAGTAAATGTATCTTTGTGTATCTTTGTGAAGCGCTTTTGAACGCACATATCTGTATGAAAAGAGCGATATATAAATGTGGTATAATAATAAATAAAATAATAATAATATTTAAAATACACCTCTTTTACCTATGACTGTGTATTTAAAATACACCTCTTTATATATGGCTGTGTATTTAAAATACACCTCTTTTACCTATGACTGTGTATTTAAGATACACCTCTTTATATATGGCTTTATATATAAAATACATGTACACCTCTTTTATCTATGGCTGTGTATTTAAATTACACCTCTTTTATCTATGACTGTATTTAAAATAAACTTCTTTATATATGGCTTTGTATTTATAATACACCTCTTTATATATTACCAACTGAGAAAATATCGAAACCAACACTGGGTTTGGTGGAGAAATAACAATATTAGAACAGTAAAACCCTGGTAATTCAAAACTTTTAGTATAGAGAATTTAGACCCATAAACCCATTCACTCGTCAAGGCTATTTTTGGACACAATCCCTTTGAATAAATATAACAAAGGAGTATTTACTAGAACAACAGAATTTTTCAGAATTGTGTTTTTTTGAAACCATTGTAATAAATAGAGCATTTGCTCCTGTTTATCACAATGATTTCAAAAAGTGACTTTTACAGAGGCATCACAAGGTGTCAATATGAGGGAATGGGTTAAGACAGCTGCCAGTTTAATGCAGGGTGAAATTCATGCAGAACTTTCAGCATGACAGAGCAGCAGATAAAGCTGCATACTCAAATACTAAAATCGTCATTTCTACACTAAACCTTATGTTGTTACCACTCTTCGAGATGATTCTAAAGGGTGGTCACAACATAGCGTTTGGTGGAGAAATAAAGAAGTTTTTCCTGAAAACGTTTTAATTTACGCATCTTATCTGTAGCTCTGACATGACTTTCAACCCATCTTATCTGCAGCTCTGACATGACTTTCAACCTGCATTAAGTTGCCACCTGTTGTAAGGATTGATAAAGTATTTGAATGTTCAGATAATCATGCTTTTACTGTAGTTGAATTATGGTTTTACTGTATTTGAATTATGGTTTTACTGTATTTGTATTTGAATTATGGTTTGGGTGGTTTTTTTTACTGTATTTGAATTATGGTTTTACTGTATTTGAATTATGGTGTTACTGTATTTGAATTATGGTTTTACTGTATTTGAATTATGGTGTTACTGTATTTGAATTATGGTTTTACTGTATTTGAATTATGGTGTTACTGTATTTGAATTATGGTTTACTTTGCATATCTTACCTATCTACCTTAACTCATTAACTCATAGGCTCAAAGCTATTTTAAGATCGAACTTCTTTGAATAAATCTACCAAAAAAGAGGGCCAGAATGGCCCTGAAGCGCTCACCAGACAATCAGAGGAGAAGATTTTCAAAGTTTTCACTATATGTTTCTATAGAGAACTAGCCGGCCCTGGGGCGGGCCAATTTTGACCCCAGGGAAATAATTTAGAAAAACTTGTAGGGGACCTGAACACGATGCTATGAGCCAAATATGAGAGCTGAGATTAACCTTCCAGTTTCAGAGAAGAAGATTTTCAAAGTTTTCTCAATATGTTTCTATTGAAAACTGTCTACTACCCCTGTGGCAGGGCCAATTTTGACCCCAGGATCATAATTTATATAACTTTTGTAGAGGACCTGAACATGATGCTCTGTGCCAAATATGAAAGCTGAGAGCCTTCCAGTTTCAGAGAAGAAGATTTTCAAAGATTTCACTATTTGTTTCTATTGAAAACTGCCCACCCCTGGGGCGGGGCCAATTTTGACCCCGGGGCCATACTTTATATAACTTTTGTAGAAGACCTGAACATGATGCTATGTGCCAAATATGAAAGCTGAGAACCTTCCAGTTTCAGAGGAAAATATTTTCAAGGATTTCAATATTTGTTTCTATTGAAAACTGCCCTACCCTGGGGCGGGGCCAATTTTGACCCAGGGCCAATAATTTATAAAACTTTTGTAGAGGACCTGAACATGATGCTTTGTGCCAAATATGAGAGCTGAGAGCCTTCCAGTTTCAGAGAAGAAAATTTTCAAAGATTTCACTATTTGTTTCTATTGAAAACTGCCCACCCCTGGGGTGGGGCCAATTTTGACCCAGGGGCCATACTTTATATAATTTTTGTAGAAAACCTGAACATGATGCTATGTGCAAAATATGAAAGCTGAGAACCATCCAGTTTCAGAGAAAAAGATTTTCAAGGATTTCACTATTTGTTTCTATTGAAAACTGCCCACCCCTGGGGTGGGGCCAATTTTGACCCCAGGACCATAATTTATATAGCTTTTGTAGAGGACCTGAACATGATGCTCTGTGCCAAATATGAAAGCTGAGAACCTTCCAGTTTCAGACAAGAAGATTTTCAAAAATTTCACTATTTGTTTCTATTGAAAACTGCCCAATTTTGACCCCGGGGCCATAAATAATATAACTTTTGTAGAGGACCTGAACATGATATAATGTGCCAAATATGAAAGCTGAAAACCTTCGAGTTTCAGAGGAGAAGATTTTCAAAGATTTCACTATTTGTTTCTTTTGAAACCTGCCCACCCCTGGGGCGAGGCCAATTTTGACCCTGGGGCCATAATTTATATAACTTTTGTAGAGGACCTGAACATGATGCTATGTGCCAAATATGAAAGCTGAGAGCCTTCCAGTTTCAGAGGAGAAGATTTTCAAAGATTTCACTATTTGTTTCTATTGAAAACTGCCCACCCCTGGGGCGGAGCCAATTTTGACCCAGGGGCCATAATTTATATAACTTTTGTAGAGGACCTGAACATGATGCTATGTGCAAAATATGAAAGCTGAGAGCCTTCCAGTTTCAGAGAAGAAGATTTTCAAAGTTTGCACTATATGATTCTATAGAAAACTGCCCACCCCTGGGGCGGGGCCAATTTTGACCCCAGGGCCATAATTTATATAACTTTTGTAGAGGACCTGAACATGATGCTATGTGCCAATTATGAAAGCTGAGAAGCTTCTGGTTTCAGAGGAGAAGATTTTCAAAGTTTTACTATATGTTTCAAGGCACCCCTTGGGCGGGGTCAATTTTGACCCCAGGGGCATAATTTATATAACTTTTGTACAGGACCTGAATATGATGCTATGTGCCAAAGATGAAAGTTGAGATCCCTGTAGATTCAGAGGAGAAGATTTTTAAAGGTTCAAATTGTTGACGACGGACGACGAACGACGCACGATGCAAGACGCACGACGCACGCCGACGGACGACGGACGACGGACAACGGGCGATCACAATAGCTCACCCTGAGCACTTTGTGCTCTGGTGAGCTAAAAAGAGCATTAACCCATTCCCTCATATGCTATTTTTAGATCCAATCTCTTTGAATTAATCTACCGAAAAGGAGCATTAACTGGAGAAAAAAGAAAAAATCAAAACTTTGTCATTTAAAACCATTGTGATAAATAGAGCATTTGCTCGATAGGAGCAAATGCTCTGTTTATCACAATGGTTTCAGCAGGTGACATTTGCAGAGACACCAGAAGGTGTCAATATGAGGGAATGGGTTAACTACAGAAAAGGAAAATTTTAGAATTTTGTAGTTTGAAACAATTGTTCTATTTATCACAATGGTTTCAACAAGTGATGCTTGCAGAGGCGTCAAAAAGCGACAATATGAGGGAATGGGTTGACATGTTGAATAGCTAACCCTGCAGCAGCCATATGATCAGGGTCTGCTCTGTTTGCTTATAACAGATACTATACAGCAGCCATATGATCGGGGTCTGCTCTGTTTGCTTATAACAGATACTATACAGCAGCCATATGATCAGGGTCTGCTCTGTTTGCTTATGACAGATACTATACAGCAGCCATATGATCAGGGTCTGCTCTGTTTGCTTATGACAGATACTATACAGTTTCTGACAATACTAGAAACTCCTGTGTACATATGCCATTATGAAAATTAAGCTAATAAATATTCATAATGTCATTATTTCTGACATGAATACGAAGCAGGGAGAGAGTTTACCATTTCCCTGTTCAATATTTATTAGCTGACCTTGTATAATGTACAATGTATCATGTATAATGCATTTTTGTGCATTAGAAAATAGCATAGACCAAGCTCAGACGGCTCCTATAGGATTAGGATCTGCTCTTATTTAAATGAATAAAAATCTGATTCACGAGACAAGTTCTATGTCAGGTAACTCCAACCAGCCTGAAGATAGGTGAAGGAAATTGTAATTAAAACAAGAGGGCCATGAGGCCCTGAAGCGCTCACCTGAGATACCCTAGGGATGGGGCCGTCATTTGTACAACCTTGGTAGAGAACCACATGGCAAAGCAGTATGTCATTAATTAAAGGTCTAAGCCTTATGGTTTCAGAGAAAAATGATATAGTTTTCCCATGAAAACTGATAAGCCAGGGCCAAGTTTCGCCCAGAGGTCATGGTCGTAAGTTGAACAATCTTGGCAGAGGACCACAAGTCAAAGCTACATGCCAAATATCAAAGGTCTAGGCCTTACAGTTTCAGAGAAGAAGATTTTTAAAGATTTTCATATGAAAAACTGATAAGCCCCGTGGCGGGCCATGTTTTGCCCGTGGTCATAATCTGAACAATATTTGTAGAGGACCATTAGATCATGCTACATACCAACTATCAAAGGTCTAGGCCTTACAGTTTCAGAGAAGAAGGTTTTTAAAGATTTTCCAATGAAAAACTGATAAGCCCTTGGGCGGGGCCATTTTTGGCCCGGGGGGTCATAATTTGAACAATCTTTGTAGAGGACCATAAGATCATGCTACATGCCAAATATCAAAGGTCTAGGCCTTACAGTTTCAGAAGAAGATTTTTAAAGATTTTCCTATGAAAAACTGATAAGCCATTGGGCGGGGCCATTTTTGGCCCGGGGGTCATAATTTGAACAATCTTTGTAGAGGATCATTAGATCATGCTACATGCCAAATATCAAAGGTCTAGGCCTTACAGTTTCAGAGAAGAAGATTTTAAAGATTTTCCTATGAAAAACTGATAAGCCCATGGGCGGGGCCATCTTTGGCCCGGGGGTCATAATTTGAACAATTTTTGTAGAGGACCATTAGATCATGCAACATACCAAATATCAAAGGTCTAGGCCTTAAAGTTTCAGAAGAGAAGATTTTTAAAAAATTTCCTATGAAAAACTGATAAGCCCCGGGGCGGGGCCATTTTTGGCCCGGGGGTCATAATTTGTACAATTTTTGTAGAGGACTATAAGATCATGCTACATACTAAATATCAAAGGTCTAGGCCTTAAAATTTCAGAGAAGAAGATTTTAAAGATTTTCCTATGAAAAACTGATAAGCCCATGGGCGGCGCCATCTTTGGTCCGGGGGTCATAATTTGAACACTTTTTGTAGAGGACCATAAGATCATGCTACATACTAAATATCAAAGGTCTAGGCCTTAAAATTTCAGAGAAGAAGATTTTTAAAGATTTTCCTATGAAAAACTGATAAGCCCTTGGACGGGGCCATTTTTGGCCCAGGGGTCATAATTTGAACAGTTTTTGTAGACGACCATTAGATCATGCAACATACCAAATATCAAAGGTCTAGGCCTTAAAGTTTCAGAGGAGAAGATTTTTAAAAAATTTCCTATGAAAAACTGATAAGCCACGGGGCGGGGCCATTTTTGGCCCGGGGGTCATAATTTGTACAATTTTTGTAGAGGACCATAAGATCATGCTACATACTAAATATCAAAGGTCTAGGCCTTACAGTTTCAGAGAAGAAGATTTTTTAAAATTTTCCTATGAAAAACTGATAAGCCCTTGGGCGGGGCCATTTTTGGCCCGGGGGTCATAATGTGAACAACATTTCGTTCCCCCTAGCCACTGATGCTTCTGACAAAATTTGGTTAAAATCAGGTCAACAGTTTCAGAGGAGATGTCGTTTGAAAATGTGGACGGACGCCGGACGCCGGACGCCGGACGCCGGACAAATAGCGGTCACAATAGCTCATCCTGAGCCAAAGGGCTCAGGTGAGCTAAAAACACCACAGTTAACCCCATAGCAATGAAGTATCAAATCATATTTATTACAATCCCAAAACATTTGTATCATAAATACAAGTATTCTAAAACCAACAGACCAACTATCAAATCAATACCGTGACTCCTCCCATTATACAACTGACAAAACAAGGTGACTCCCATATTACATAACACCGCCCCCTCTTCTCCCCGTACACACAAGCTATAGTTACATGTAAATATCTCTGAAAACAGAGAGCCATCTGATCTGAATTTGCTTATGAAGATATATCTGACTACGGTTTTTACCAACAAGTCTGCTAATGAATATTCATGATGTCATTATTTCATACATAAATATTCATTGAGTTAAGAGTTAACCCTTTCCCTGTTCCATTTCGAGACCCACTGAATATTTATGGACAGACAAAATAATTATAAAGAAATATAGCCCTTTTAGAAAGTTTAAAAAAAAGTCTTTCAAATTTCATTAGCAAACAGAGCAGACCTTGATTGTATAGCTCCTCCTATAGGAGCCATCCGATCTGGTCTACTATGTTTGCAAATGCGTGAAAAGGTGTTTATATGAGGGAAAGAAATAATCAATTAACAAGTTCAGATAATCCCTGCTATCACTTTAGAGTTATCTCCCTTATATACAGGTTTGTATGAAAAATTGTTGGGTATGGCTTACCGATTTACTTCTGGCGGCTTTAAGTTATCCATGGTCCAATCTTGTCTCAAATTTTGTATTAAGTCATTCAATGTTGGCACAATAGCTCTTCAGCAGTGGTAGTCCAAACTATGTTGGTTTATTACTCTAGTCTTAGTCTCTACTGAAAAGACAGAAAAACATATGATAATCAATGCTTCTTAGCCCATTCCCTCATATTGATGGCTTTTGATGCCTCCGTAAATGTCACTTTTTGAAACCATTGTGATGAATAAAGCATTTGATCAACAAGAGGAAATGCTCTATTTATCACAACGGTTTCAAAAATTTAAAATTCTAAAATTTTCCATTCCTCTAGTAAATGCTCCTTTTCGGTAGATTTGATCAAAGAGGTTGGAGCTACAAAATAGCCAATGAGGTAATGGGTTAATATAATTTATCATGAGCAGGTTGAAAACTGACAATTATCTCGTTCCTCATATAAACACTTTTTCAAGGCTTTGTGAACAGAGCCAACCCAGATCACATGACTCCTATAGGATCAGATGGCTTTATTTGTTTAATGAAATTACATGTATAAAATCATAACAAATGTCATTCTTTAGTTTCTACCCATACCAAAGAATCCTGAGAACATTTGCTATTATCAAAAATCAGCTAATAAATATTCATTGGCAGAGGCGATAGCCGCAGCCTTTCTTTGATGGGAGTTTATTTAAAGTGCTTATGATTTACTGCGGGATTAGTTAATATTTAAATGTGTGATTTAATTATATTTTTTACTGCATTGTAATATATTTTCAGCGGTGGCACATATTTTTGTTTGCTTGTTTGTGTTGATTAACGTCCGTTTCTGCTCACTATGGGCTAATTGGACACCCCAGAGAGAGGGGAGAGGATACAGAGAAACCCGACGCGATGGAAATTAAAAATGACCATGATTCACTGCGAAACTTCACTCCAGATTTACACTCCAGAAAAATGCAGCTGCAATATTTTTCACTGTGCTCACTTAGCCTCCCTAATGCCCAAGAACTGTTTTATGTTGGACATTATGCAGGTCATCTGCAGGCCATTTGCTGACCAGCATTATGTAAGTTCCACAAACCTTAAGCACTCTGAGCAATTAACCCTTTCAGTGCCAAAACTGTTGTCTGCTAGACATATTTTCATCTGCTTCAAGTTTTAGAATGGACGTTTGTTCAATGTCTTTATAAAAAGACAAACAGTTTGGATACTGATGAGATGCTGAGTTACTCCGTGTCTCATCTGGATCCAAACTGTTTTGCAGACCCGTCTTCATGGCACTGAAGCGGCTAATGTCTGCAAATATTTTCCTCTGTTGCATTTTTCCCTTCCATATCTATTCAAAAATAAATGTCAGAGTGAAAAACAGTTTGGATCCTGATGAGGCGCCAAGTTACTCGGCATCTCATCTAGATCCAGACGGTTTGCAAAGGATGTTAAAAACCAAAGCAAAAGCAGCTGGAACAAAACTCATATCTGTTTAGATTAACAGTTACATGTACTTATATTTCATTTGTCAGTTGATCGTCTTTGGTCAGAACTTTGTATGCCCTTGCATAATCAAAATTACTACATAATGATGTTGCTCTCCGTTTTATCTCCTACCCTGCTTAAACATGTTTTATGCAGCCATTTTATACCTTGTTATTTCTTACATGAGTATTAATTCAACAGGGAAATGGACTCAGACTTATAAGTTTAAATCTGGGCCATAACAATGTCATGAAGACTCATGTTTATAATAAAGCTTTTAGTTGAGTCTGAGTTCGTTCTCAAGTTTTTGATTGGTCAGATTTGAGCCTCTGGCTCAAATCTGACCAATCAAAAGCTTCAGAACTCAAATCTGACCAATCAAAAGCTTCAGAACGAAACTCAGACTCAACTAAAAGCTTTATAAGCATGGACCCTGATCTATATTATTTTATAAGCATACAGAGCAGACCCTGACCAGAGGGCTCCTACAGAATCTATCTGATCTGGGTTTACTCTCCAAGTGTATAGGCATATTAATCTATAGCCCGCCAGTCACAACTTATAATAGTTGCATTTGCAAACAGTGTAGATCTAGATGAGAGAGCTCCTATAATTAATTGGTCTTAAAATGGTCCAAGCACCTCTCATGTTAGATTCAAAACTGACACTGGGAGTAGTGCAAACATTATATAAGAAATAGTACAGTCCACTGAGGGCCCTATTGCATTATAGTGACCTACCAGTCAGCCCGAAAATAGTTTAAGGCCCGAAGCCGAAGGCTGAGGGCCTTAAACTATTTCTGGCTGACTGGTAGGTCACTATAATGCAATTAGGCCCGAAGTGGGATGTACTATTTCTTATAGTATACCGCATTCCTTTGTTCACGTAAGTATTTTAGCAGTTCTGTGTCGCTCCGTGATTACCTCAGTTTAATAAGTTTTTCCTTCAGCCGTATTAATCTGCATATCAAATTACAATTAGATCTATTTCCTTTACTAAAGTTAAAAACATTTTAGTATCAATTTATTCAAGCTGAATAATAATCATTATTTTACACAGAATTTATTTTCGAAAAATGCATTGTTTAAATACATTTCTTGGATTGAAATGTGTAAAACCCAGTAGATCTATCTTTTCAATCTAGAGCATTGTCGGGTAGCTAACTCATCACTGGAGTCGGTGGTCATAGCAGTGATGATGTTAGACTTATAGTTTTGAAACCGATGTTCAATGCATGTAGAATTGAAAGACAGATCCATCAAACTGATTGGATATGGAGAACTTACAGATCATTTGGCAGTAGGCTACTTAACACCAAGGGGGATAATGCGCTAATGTATGCATGATGTCGTTGCGCTAATGATGTCATTTGATGACGTCATGACATCTGTAAAAACACCACGACGCTGGATCAACATTAATTTCTTTGTGGCTGAATGCATGTAACAAGAATGTGACTTGTATTTCGACACGATAATCTTTGAAAAGGACCCTTAGTGATCGAAATATTAGATCATGCTATGAAAGTATTTATGTATCAATTAATATATAATTTAGAATGACGTAATACATCAACGTGCATTTCCGTATGCGCGGAAATTACCGAGCACCAGAAATTACCGAGCTCAGCGGTCCATATAGTGTCCCAGTGGGCACAGTTGCAATTTAGGGATAGGTACGTTTAACATAAGTAAAGAAGGAGCGTATGTGGATAGGTAGAGCCCTATGTATATGTATTTATATGTCTCTGGGATAAGGTATACTATTTATACTATAAATGATACAATTCATTTACCGTAGATACGATAACGTAGCTCTATTCCTAAATAGAAAACTGGACGCTAGTCATTATCAGTCTTACAGCTACGATATCGCATCTACATTTACCGGTATGTGCGTTTCCGTGTGCGCAGAAACTACCGGAACTTACCGAGCATAGCGGGCACTATATAATGTTCCAGCGGGCACTATCGTCATTTAGTGACACGTACAGTTTACATAAGTAAAGAAGGAGCGTATTTGAATAAGGTATACTATACCAATATAGTAATTATTAGGACCTGCACCCCGGTCCTCGTGACAAGATTCTTTTCACACAAAAGTGGGACGATTCAAAAGTTTAAAAAAGATAACAGGTGAAATTTGTCGATGATAACATTTGGCACCTGAAAGTCCTAACTTTTTATCACAATGGTTTCACAAAGTGACTTTTGCAGAGTTGTCAAAAGTCGTCAATATGAGGAAATGCCACTTGGCTGACGACTTCCATTCTTCATTTTGTGGCAAGAACAATACAAGAGAGTAATCAGCTTGCACCATCTGTGGCCATACTACTGTGTGGGCGCGGAGCGATAAAGTGGAGTTACATAGGGCTCCAGATAAGATGTGTAAATTTAAACATTTTCAACAAAAGCTCCTTATTTTTTCACCTAACTCTATACCGTGACCCCTCTTTAGAATCGTATCAAAGAGACGATTTTAGTATTTGGATACACCTTTATCTGTTGCTGCAAGTTCCAACAGAGGTGACCTTAATTACCGTAATCCCAACACCAAATCACTCCGACCTAATTCTGATAACTTTAAATTAAACTGACACAGTAGCAAACAGACCCTGATTAAAGAAAGTCCCAACGTTGTGCTTGTTTCAATACATGAGCTAAATACATGAAATACGGCTCGTTGTCAAAGGCATATTATTTCTGCCCTCCTTGAAAACGAACCAAGAAATAAAACAAAGTTTAAATTTGCATGCTGTCACTTACTTGTAAACTAAAAGCGATCACTAATTTCGCTTGGTGTCGGCATGAACTTAGGACGAGAAGTGGGGTTGCTTGTTTGTAGGGCCTAAGGATTTGTTATTGTTTCTGTGAATTGAGCAATCAGTGGCCCTATTCGACTGGTACATTTAGTTGTCAACGGAACTTCCGTTGTTAACAATTCCTATTTGACTGGGCCACCGATAAGTTCCGTTAACAACAAAAGTCAACCCTTCACGAAGTGTGTTAGGTTGATCACGTGACTAAAAAGAGTCCACTAAAACGCTGACTGACCATATAAGATATATAGGAAACTGCTGACCAGTGACCACAAAACGATGTCGGACAATGTTGACGACTTAGATAAAGAACAGGCCAAAAATGCGCTGGTATGGGATAGATCTGGATCCGATAATTAAAATTCGATATCGCCCTAAATAATAACAAACTATAAATATCATGTTTAAAATAGTTTTAAATTACAAAATTACATTTTGTATATTTAGCGGTTTATAATAATTTATTGTTTTGATTTAATTAGAATAGAAAAAAGTGTTATTGTAGGAGCACATGATCTAGATCCAAACCATAACCATTTATATAATTTTATTAGATTTTACAGAGACATATACATACATGTATGCTTATGTCTATTCCAGATTTTATTTCCAGGGCATAAGTTCCTAAATAGTGATAATTAAACATTTGCAAACAGTTTTTAGCTAGATTAGTTTCTGAATTTTGATTAGGATCCAAACTGCGTTGTGTATTTGACCTAAACTGTTTGACAGCCATTTAGTAGTGATGGAATAATTGTAGAAATTGCAGGTTTATAAAGAGACCGTATTTTCTTAATCAAGTTTCCTGTATACTTTGGTATATTTGGTGCGGTAAGGCTACCCTAGTAAACGGTATGGATCCTGATGAGACGTCAGTTTATTCAGTGTCTCCTCTGAATATAAACTCTTTGATGCTTAGATTGTGAATATGATTTAAAAAGAAAAATGCAATATGTTAACTCTTTCTCTATTTTTATTTCAAATGTCAATACATGTACTATGGAATATTCATGGACCAAAAAATTATAATGAAATGTACAAGGTTGAACATTGCAGCCATTTTAGAAACTAACGACACAGCTCTATCAAATTTCATAAGCAAACAGAGCAGACCCTGATCAGACGGCTCCTATAGAAGCCGTGTTCATGATCTGATTCTGCTGTTTGAAAATGCGTGAAAACAAGTTTCTATGAGGGAAAGGGTTAATATGATAGAATTTAAGTTATGGAGGCTTAAAGAGCTTACGTCATATTGATCAGCAGCTTAAAGGTTACTCATGTCACAGAATTAATCACATTCCTCGCCTTATTAAAATTACAGTGTACAATAATGCCTGTATAAGGGACCCTCAACGCTAGAAAACAACAGGTGATTATTTTATGCAGGGCAAAAGTAATACTCAGAGCTGCATTATGTAGGAACTGCCTGTATTACTTTTGACCTGCATTAATCTACCACCTGATTTAAAGGTTCAAAATTAGATCTCTTTTTAATTGTCACTTAAGACATGTATTACTGTACCTTTATAGTATTTAAGGCAAACTTACAAAATACACAACAGAAATAATACTCACATTTTATTATGACAAGAATCAACAATATTAAACCATAAACGAAAATTGTCAGTAATGTAAACATAGCAACTAATCACGGATTTGAACCCTTTCCCTCAAATTATAAAGACTTTCACGCCTTTGCAAACAGAGTAGATCAGATTCTGTATGATCAGGGTTTGTTCTGTTTAGTTATGGAATTATAGTAGATCTGATTCAGCCATTTCTACCAATACTAAAAGATCCTTAACCCTTCTCTTGCTGAATTTTAAAATACATTTCTCCGGCTTTACCCATGCCCTGTTATATAATTACATATATCTTCACTGTGTACAAGTATTTCGCTGTGAAATCACTGCTGTGGAGTGCACTGGTTGCACAATCAACTTGTAAATAGTGCAGACCCTCATGAGATAGCTCCTGCAGGAGCTGTCTCATCTGGGTCTTCATTATTTACAGGTAGGTATATTGACGTGAATAGGTATATTGACGTGAATAGCAAGCGAATGGTTAATACAGATGTTATTACAGTAATGTATAAATATGCATTATGCTATTATCTCTAATTTAAATATTCATCAGGGAGAGGGTTAATCCTTAACTCCATAAATACGCATGAGCTAAGCCTTTGCAAATAAGAGTAGATACAGATCCCACTGCTCCTGTAGGAGCCATTTGATCCAGGTCTGCTCTGTTTGTTTATGATACAATGTAGATCCAATAGTCATTATAGTATTTAATATACTAAATTTTAATGCTGTCATCATTTTTTACGTGAATATTCATCGAGTAATGGGTTTAATAAACAATGGCATTTACAATACATTATGGATAAACGCGTGGCAGCATGTGTTTTTCTTATCGCTGGATTAACCTGTGAATCACAATGAGCAGTGGTATGTTTTAAAGAAATAAGCAGACATGTCTTTAACATGGTAATTTGGGGTAATAAATGGGTATCAAGGACATCTAAATTAGACCCCTAAAAGCGATTGTTTTCAGGCGCATCAACAGTGTTTATGGAACCATATGGTACATTTATCACAAACGCAATAATCATGTATCGAAATACTTTTCTGCCCTTTCCCTTACGAATACTTATTGTTTTATCAGTTGTGGGGACTTGTCATTATTTCATTTTTAAAACATATGATTAAATGTTGTCTTAACCCATTCTCTCTTACTGACCTCTTTTTGCTTCTCTGTAAAAAATATTTATTGAAACCATTGTGATAAATAGAGCAACGCTCTATTTGTCATAATGGTTTAAAAACTGCACAATTCTAAAATTTTCCTTTTCTATTGGTAATGTTCAATTTCTGTAGATTAATTCCAAGAGGTTGAGTCTAAAGGTAGTCAAGGAGTGAATGAGTTAATGTTATTGGAATCATGAATTAAATCAAAACATAATTTTATCTGAAAGAGAATGAAGTTGCATGTGCAATTGCCTGCATGCCACAATCTACAGAATTATACTGTTTCTACATAGGTGGTACAATAACATTAATGCAGTCTTTTTTGTCCATAAATTAGAGACAGTTGCATTTTAAAGCCGTCTGGAATGATACGACGTGACGACATCGATGAACCATTCAGCTGCAGATCCGACAAATCTTAGGTGCCTTGACATGTTGCTGGAGTGGCCATGCGTACACACGATGATAATGCAAAGTCCACTGCTGCCTCAATTGTGCTGGCCATCTTTTAAGTCCCTTCTAAATTGAGATGTAACCCATCTCATCCCAGAAACCGATGGACAGTACCTGTGAACACATAATATTTATATACATGTATAATAATGTATTACTAGGGCAGGCCGTAATATAGAAGGCATATATATAACCCATGGTAGCTAAATGCAGGTCAAAATTAATGCAGAAATAATGGCATCATGAATATTAATCAGAATATATTCTATGCTCGGACATGAATATAGGAATGTTTTACCAAGGCAGAAATTGCACAATATTATCTATAATATATCACATGCAAACCGAGTAGACCCTGATCAGACGGTTCCTACATGACAATTAAAGGGGTTTCACTAGAATGCTTACCATTGATCTGATCATATAAGATATACATTGTGAAGTTTTGAAACCACTGTGATAAATATATCATTTGCTCCCATGGTTTCTCCTATGGTTTCAGAAATATAATGAAATTTTCTTGAAGGATTGTTACCTTGGAGATAAGGTGTACAGTCGCAAGAATAGTTGTTTGATGTCGTCAAAGACCTATGTGTTATCATAGGTCTTTGATGTCGTCTGCTATTTCAACTGCTGTTTTCCTGCCTATGTCGTTGGCCCCAACATCCAGAGCAATAGCCTAACGTAAAAATAAAGACATGCATATTAGTAAAACTAGAAAATGGTGTCTGTAAGACACAGCGATGCCCCAATGTTGGCGATTGCCTAGCTGCACATAAAATTCCTTAGCTGCACATAAAATTCCTACGTCATTTGACCTTGACATTGGGCTTACGGGCAGCATCGACCGGGTACGTAATGAAAGTATGGGCGATGTTTAGTGTGTATATATGCAATAGTCCATGCCAATAGCTATAACGGTTAATGAGATATAAAACAATGAAAGAACTGTGACAATCAATTGCACGTAAAATTACTAAGTCATTTGACCTTGACATTGGGATTTCGGGCAGCATGGGTTCTGTTTGTAAAGAAAGTATAGATGGTATTTAATGTGTACAAGCAATTCCATGCGAATAGCTACAGTGGCTAGGGAGATATAAGATGATGAAAAAACTGTGACAATCAACTGCACGTAAGAATATTTGCTCTGTCAAAGTGTGAATGTTTATAATTAAACATGTAATTAATGATCGCATTGATAGCAATGCCATTGTCCCCAACTGGGTGAACTCAAACTGTTATAAATCGATGAAAAATCAACACAGCGTAACAAAATTCAGACTTGATCTGTAATTTATTTATAATAAAGATGCATCACTTCAATATTGTTAGGGTTTATTAATTGTGTGATTTACTCTTGCATATGAATATTCAAGAAGTAATGGGTTAAACTATTTGGATAAATCAGGAGAAAATCTTATATAGATAGGTAGATAGATCTAGAGATAGATAGATCTAGAGATAGATAGATAGATAGATAGATAGAATGGTCGTGTTAGAAAAAAAACCTTAATAAAGCACCCTACCCACCCCATAAAATTAATGATACACGTTCCATTAGTACCATTACATACCTGTGAGACAAACTGTAGACAATGTATTCGTTGATATCGCTGTTGTCACCTCTGTCACTGCTGTCAGAGCTTTCAAACAGCGTCAACATCATTGGAAATACCATTTTCGTTGTAAGCAATGTCTGTGTGAAGAGCTAAGTTTGTTTACAACGGAATGCGCATGCTCTACCGGAAGTATGTAAAGATGTTGTCAACATTTTGTATTCGACTCGCTCCAAATTGTTGACGACAAAAATCTCTTGCGCATATGCCCCGCCCACTTTCCGTCAACAACGAAATGTACCAGTCGAATAGGCCCATTGTCAAGTCTGAACGGTGCAGATATAGAAATATCCGCGTATGATTACTCCATCGGCAACGACAACCAGTTGCTGGAGAGGGGTGGGGGCGTCTTGGACAGTGGCATGCACCACGTAATGAAGGTCGAAAAAATTAAGATGACAGATAGAAACTTGTTACAGCGCTCTCCAAATTTTAACATTTTCCCAGTTGAATATTAATGCAAGAATTGGAAGAAGGTCAAACCGGCCCCAAGTCAAACCGACCCCTGGCCAAACGGCCTCACGTGAAATATTTTTTTGGTCAAACCGGCCCAACATTTTTTTATTTGATTGTACATAATCATGTTTTAATCTTCATTATTCCTACAATCCCCTTTGTTGCTTATCGCATATTTATATACATGTATTATGATCATTTGAAAATTCTTTTTTATTATTTTTTATTACTGTAAAGGTGACATCTTAGTCCTGGCACGGGTGTGTCTATAATGCGGACGCGCATTGCGGACGACATAGATATTATTGGAAAATGCGGACGATATAGAATAAAGAAGGATATCGGAAAATGCGGACGACATAGACCAAAGAAGGAAAACGGTTTCGCTTGTATAACTGCTTGTATGACTGCTATCCGCCTATTTTTAAGTACAAGAATTAAAGAATTATTATTTTACTATAGTAGGATATCGAAATATAAATATGTAGAAATGTATTTGTATATTTAGTTCATAATCTAAGTGTTAGCATGATGAAAATGATTGACGATGAATATGATTGCATGATCAGTATTCATGAGTGTCCGTCTGTATTGTAATTACTTTCAAATGTAGTTTGATTTTTATTATTATCATAGTATCCACTATATGGTATACATTTCACCGTAGTTGTGTGAATAAACCGTATATATACAGTAAAACCTCTCTAATGCGACCACTTTAAAGAGATTTAATTCTGAAAATATAATTCTGGGTGGTGGATGCTTAATGGAGGATAGAGGTAATGCAGAAAGCTCCTAGAGGAATTTCCTCATTTACTTTTGTCCTGCAGTAAGCAACCACTTGCTTATAAAGACACTAATGTTTGATTATTAAGTGGTCGCATTAGAGGGGGCACTTTAAAGAGATATAAGACATATAATTCTGGTGGTGGTAGCTTAATGCATGACGAAGTTAATGCAGAAAACTCCAAGAGGAATTCCTGCATTACTTTTACCCTGCAGTAAGCAACCACCTGCTTATAAAGACACTCATATTTGATTATTAAGTGGTCCCATTAGAGGGGTTATACTGCAGTAGCTGTGACTTCACTCCTAAAAAACAAATAAGCAAACAATCCATTAACCCATTTGCGCCCAGTGGATTCTTCAGTGTTCATAGTCTACACGTTATGCTTGTTCCGTATTTGAAGTTTCAAATCAACTGAACCAGTACATAAAGAGTTATTGATTGACCCCCCAACCGGTATCATAATCAAACAATCCATTAACCCATTTGCGCCCAGTGGATTCTTCAGTGTTCATAGTCTACACGTTATGCTTGTTCCGTATTTGAAGTTTCAAATCAACTGAACCAGTACATAAAGAGTTATTGATTGACCCCCCAACCGGTATCATAATCAAACAATCAATTAACCCATTTGCGCACAGTGGATTCTTCAGTGTTCATAGTCTACACGTTATGCTTGTTCCGTATTTGAAGTTTCATATCAACTGAACCAGTACATAAAGAGTTATTGATAAAGACAAAAAATATTTTGTTCTCAGTGTCACATAAGCATCAATCCGTGTGAGCGGACAAACGGACAGACAGCCGGACGGACGGAATCGAGCAAACCTATAACCCCCCAACCGGTATCATAATCAAACAATAAATTAACCCATTTGCGCCCAGTGGATTCTTCAGTGTTCATAGTCTACACGTTATGCTTGTTATGAAGTTTCAAATCAACTGAACCAGTACATAAAGAGTTATTGATAAAGACAAAAAATATTTTGTTCTCAGTGTCACATAATCATCAATCCGTGTGAGAGGACAAATGGACAGACGGACGGACGCCCAGCGGTTTGTAATCGTGATAGTAAATGGGTCAAAAAGGTATATGTTGCATTTGTATGTTCCGAGTATCGGTTATAAATTAATAAGAGTAAAAAAAGAGTAAAAAACTTACCAAATAGGGTGTGAAAGCTGGCTTGTGGCAAGACCGTAAGCCATGGTGCGATTCCGTCTAGTTCGCGCAGAAGTCTATTGACGGCCGATGCGTCCGATTCAATACATTGTATTGTACATGAATATACAACAGGGAAAGGGTTAATGACACGTGCCGTTTAACCCTTTTCCCTGTTCTACATTTTCTTTAAAATTTAATATAACCTACTGAATATTCATGGAGATATTTTAACATGGAATATTTATTCAATTTAGGGAACTATACTATTAAATCTATCAAATTCAATGTGTAAAAAGAGCAGATCCTGATCAGAAAGATCCTATAGGAGCTAGTGCGGGAAAATGAGTGTTTGTGAGGGAAAGGGTCAAATTCATTGATACCCCGCTGATCTCTGGTCTTGTTAATTGCAATTAAGCTCCAAACAAAATGCCGATAAACAAAAACTTCTACAGACAGTAGGATTACAATGTATTTTATGTACCATACTTTAGAGAATGAACACAATATGTAAATGTAACACTATATAGACGACATCAGTAATGAGGTGGATTTTTTTTATATTACACTTATTAATATTGGGTTTGATTGCAACATGTTTAGTACCAACGGACTGTCGTCATATATTATTGTATTGAATTCTATACAATTGGACTCACCGAAAAGTAAGGGATCACTTCGAATAACACTGACTCCTCTGCAAATTGGCTTGTACGATATCCAGGGTACGAAAACACAGAGTATAAATCCTCACTGAGAAATTCCGATAAGTACTTCGTCTGACTGTGTCCAATAACAAGAGCCATTGCGTTTAGAACGTTTAGAACAATCAATTAATGATAACTATCGACAAATAATTTATCAATTTAGACAGTCAATTTAAATCTCTTCTTTTAATACTAGATAATTTTTATAAAGAAATATTGATTGGGCCAATCAAAGTTCTTGAAACATTGACAGAGAGATGATTGGATGAAGTCATATATTATTCACACCATACTTATTATGAATAGATTAAAAGAAAATGTGCATCTTCACGTTATTTTGATCTTTAAGATTCAATCAAGTCCATCCGATAATTATAATCCGTGCTAATTTTGATCTCGTAATTAGTTATACCGTTCATTTACAATAAAGACTTTCATATATTAGCATAATAAGAAATCATACTATCATGATATTATTTGTTTTAATTACCCATGATTAACCCTAACTCCAAACAAGCGTGTACAGTTTCTGCCGCCTTAATTACCTGTTAATACAATCAACCCCATGCTGGGACATATTGACCTTAATACACGTGCTACCGTGTTGTTAACGGGAATCCTGCTGATAGCATGCGTGGACTAGCCATTTAAAATTTAATTACATGGAGCAAGTTTGGCACGACATATTCAAAGTCAATGTGCCACTAACAAGTAAATGACCTTGATAATCTTCCCCATTTGTCCATAACCAATTAGTGTCTACTTTTAACAAGGCCGACTGCTTTCACACTTGGGTTTCATTCAGTTATTTCATTTAACAACAATGCGTTATGTCTTTAATCCTATCCACTGTTCTCTATAATAGGTAATTCGGAGGGTGTGATATTTACTTAACAATTGCGTCCTTTATTGCGTCCTTTGATTGAACTCAAAATTGGAAAAAATCTATAATTGCAATATAAATACTAACACATTTTAACCGGTTCTACATTTATTAAAAATTTCATTACTTACTGAATATTCGTGGACAAAATAGTTATAATGAAATATGGAAGGTGGAATATTGTAGACATTTTAGAAAGCAAAGAAACATATCTATCAAATTCTACTAGCAAACAGAGCAGACCCTGATCAGACGGATCCTCTAGGAGTCGTCTGATCTGGGTCTACTCTGTTTGCAAGTGCGTGAAAACACGTGTATATGAGGGAAAGGGTTAAATAATGACAGTAAATTCACGCTAATAATGTTGTATTATTTCTATTTATTCATTAAGTACATACAAACTTCACAAATGGAGCTTTCTTTTATTTCCATATAGACATAAATATAAAATGGAACATTTATTACTGGACATATAGTGTGTCGTTTGGTACAAATCCAAACAGTTTGCCTCATAACAATACTACAGGCATAAGAAATAAATGAGTACGCCTTTTCACCCAAACCTCTTCTATATTCTATATCGTCCGCATTTTCCGTTATCCTTCTTTGTTCTATGTCGTCCGCATTTTCCAATAATATCTATGTGGTCCGTTCATCGAGTCCGCGGACGATATAGAAATTAATAGGACACTAAGGACAGTATATATTTCATAGTGCATCTATGGTCGCTGTTCATTATGAACAAAGGAACATTATGATGATATTAGGGTGAAGGGACACTATGGACACTATGGACAACGTAAGATCTCTGCAGAAAATCAGGATTTCATAGGAATGGTAGGGACTGTATTAATTAGACTTCCTGTAAATGGTAATTGAAAAACATGGGGAAAATAATGTGTACACTAGTCATAATCAAAGCAATATTAAAAAAATAACACTTTGAAGGTAATTAAAATAACGACAATCATACATTAGTAGACTAATTAATCATATATATTCATCATTAACATCACTCATGAAATAATTTCCATCATGCTAACACTTAGATTTTCAACAACAACAAAAAAAATAATTCTGAATATTTATATTTGGATAACAATACTGTAGTAAAAAAATATATATCTTTAATTCTTATCCTAAAAAGGTGCCTGGATAGCGGTTATACAAGCGAAACCGTTTCCCTTCTTTATTCTATGTCGTCCGCATTTTCCGATATCCTTCTTTATTCTATATCGTCCGCATTTTCCAATAATATCTTTGTCGTCCGCAAAGCGCGTCCGCATTTTAGATCTCTCCTCCTGGCACGCGTGAGTGTTTCGGTAGGTGTGATAACCCAATTAATGGCACGCGCGCGTGTGTGTGTGCGTGTGATATTCCAATTAGACACGCTTTCATTGTATCAACTGAATAAACGTCAGCTATTGTTTGTGGTGTGTATGCCCTATTTCAAATGTTACAATCTTATGAATGTTTGCTAGCTGATTTTTTATAATGGCATATGAACACAGGTCTTTTCTGTTATGTTGTATGTATGTGATCAGGGCCCGAACAGTATGTTACTTAACAGATGGATGGATGAAAGTACAGGAAGTTGGGAGAGAGTGAGAACTGTGTGAATGAGTATAATTAGTTAGCTAATAAAGATTCTTTGAAACTGTAGAAGCCCATATGGGAGCAAGATCTGAGGGGCTGACCAACAGGCATGTGTCGGTCAGCCAGTCAGTGATTGATATCTCTTCTTTGATGTTTAAGAGTTAGTTATGTATTACCATTTTTCTTGGAATGGAAAGATCTAGAAGCCTGAGAGAGTGGTGGGAATATGTGAGACCACGAAGAGTTCTTGTAAGATCTTTGAACGAGTAACATCACAATATTGAAATTAAGAATTAACATTTATTAAAAGTTATACTTTGAACGAACACTTGTTTTCCTGTGATTATTATTACCTCAACAGCCAAGCGAGATATATATACATATACCAATACAGATTTATTACATGGTGGAGAATCTAAAACTTTTGTTTGATGGAATCTTTTTTGGATATTGTATCAGATAGACTTGATTTTTCTGGATATTTTCAAAACGAACCAGAGTCTCCATCAATTTTGCGACTTGTGGATCCAAACACATTAGAAGTACATCTGCCAACTACCAATCAGCCACCACATGTTGAAATGGAATCAGCCGGACATTCCGCAACTTCACACGACCAGTCCCGGGACTCGAACACAAGAGAGCTCCAACAACAAGATTGCAGACAACCAACACAATGTATGCTGCCGCCTCCTGTCATGATGTCAGTCAGCCTCCAAAAATTTAATGGCCTTTCTACTAGAGATGCCGAAAACTTCATGACACTGTTCTCGTCATATTGTGTTTGCAATAATTTAATAGACGATCAGAGACGGGTGGCTGCTTTCCAACTACATCTGGAAGGACCAGCTCTCATGTGGTTCTTGTCCCTGCCAGCATCCACCGTCAGGGCGTGGGACGAAGTAGCAACAGCATTCAATTCAAAATATGTCGACTGCTCCACAACATATAACTTTCTGGCAGAAAACGCCAAATTTTCGGCCCTGTGTTTACGGCAGGAGCAGTCTCTTGAAGAGTATTTTTGTAGCGTTCTTGATTCTGGTCGTAGAATCAAGAAGTCGGACCAAGAATTATTACTTAAATTTATCAATGGACTCCCACAACGATTAGCCTTTTTTGTTAGGGCAGGGAACCCCCAAACGACACAGAGTGCATTGGAGTCAGCCAAGATGGGTGAGGCCTATGGATATAGGACAATCGAGAGTGTGACTCCAACCGCATCCACCAATGCCATTTCGAAACCAGACAGTTTCATGGCCTTAAGCCGGAAAGTGGACTATTTATGTGAGCGTCTGGAAAAATTGTCGTCCACTCCACCAACGGTAAAACAACCAAACAACTTGTCGACAGTCCGGACCGATACTGAATGTTTCCGATGCAGTGCATCCGGTCACAGACAACGTGACTGCAACTGGGTGCGTGGTCAGAACTTTCCAGACCAGATGTGCCAGCTATGTGGACATTACGGACATTCGGCATTGAATTGCCGGAGATTTACACCAGTTACATACCCCGTTCACCAGTCGGGAAACGGACCAAGACCCAGGGGCATAGGGCGCGGCCACTTGGGCGGACGCTGGTAAAGCGCTCTAGGAGGAGCCCGCCTCCTAACAGAAACATTAACAATGCCACAGTGTCAAGTGTTAATAAACAGGACAATCACTGCGATAAATGTACAGAAGAACAGTACCAGCATGTAAGTTCCAACTTTTTGTATATGCATGCACAATTTTCCAACTGTACTGTTTCTGCTTTGATTGACTCGGGTAGCACCATTAATTTAATGTCACAAAGTTTATTCGACTCCCTACCCAGTACAGACAAAACTTCATTAAATCAATTTTCAGACAATAAACTGGTTTTGGCAAATGACCAAGAAATTACAATTAGTGGGGTGGCAACGGTTTGCTGTTCCATGGAAGGCAAACGCCATAACTTGCCAGTCTATGTGATAGCTACTACCTCACATCCATTTATCATTGGCACAGGTTACCTCAGGTCACATGGGGTCAAATTAGATTTTAAAGAGATTTCCACTAAGTGTAGTACATGTCATGTCTGGGCAGGGAAGCGAACTGTGATTAACCCCAATTCTGAGACTATCATTTGGGGCAAGCTTCCGAAAAAAGTAAACATGGGATATCAAGGTATTTGTAGTGGCAGCAAATTCATGCAAAAGAAGGGGTTATTGGTTGCAAGATCCTTAGGACTTGTTTCTGATAAATCCAAGGTACCTATAAAAATTTTAAACCCAACATCGCAAACCATAGTTATATACAAAAACAAACCCGTTGCAGATTTTCAAATCTTAGATTGCTCATATACAGTTTTACCCGCAAAGGAAATGCAGTCGGCTTCTAATGCTGAAAGTAATGTTAAGCCAGATTTTCATTCAAAAACTTCAAAAAGATGTTCTCATGTGCTCAATGCAAAAGCCAGAGTTGACAGTCGAAATTTCCTATCTGAGTTAGATCTAAAAACCGATCACTTGTCTCCTACAGAGCAGCGAGATCTAACGGGTCTTCTCATTAAGAACTCTGATATTTTTGTCACAAAAGAAAACCCGAGTTTAGGGTTGACGTCTTTTATTGAACACCAGATTCATTTGAAGCCGAATGCACAATCAAAACACCAACGCCCCTACAAACTTACCCCTGACAAACGTGAAGTTTTACGTCACCAGTTAGATGAACTTCTTAAACAGGGTATAATAACACCAGTAAATGAGCGTGAAGATATTCCCATCTCAAGCCCAATAGTGCTGGTGTCCAAACGTAACAAGCCAAAACCGGGAGTCAAACCAGGGTCACGTGAAGCAAGCTTATCGATGTACCGATTCTGTGCAGATTTTAGATTTCTAAATTCTCAGACCCAAGATTTCTGTTATGCAATCCCAGATTTACAAGAGCTGACAGAATCATTCACCGAAAGAGTTCCAAACTACATATCATCTATTGATCTTAGTTCCGGTTTCTTCCAAATGAAAATTTCTCCTGAATCGGACAAGTATACTGCATTTAATACTTGTTTTGGGACATACAAATTTAGAAGATTACCAATGGGGTTAAAAACTAGCCCAAATAGTTTTCAGCTTTTAATGGATAAAGTTCTTAACGGGCTATCTTTCAAATCCACACTTTGTTACCTGGATGATGTAGTTATTATATCAGAGTCATTTCAACAACATATGCAAGACTTACAGGAAGTATTTGACCGCTTTCGACGAGCAGGTTTAAAACTGTCACCAGGTAAATGCAAATTTGCTCAACAGAAATGTGTTTTTCTTGGACATGAAATCTCCAAAGACGGAATTAGGCCCCCTTCTGACAGGTTACAGGCTATTTCAAACTAACCTGTTCCACACAACGCTAAAAGCCTAAAACGATATCTAGGTATGATGAACTGGTTTAGGAAATTCATTCCAAATTATAGCACCATAACCAATTGTTTATACAAGCTGTTAAAGAAAGATACAAAATTTAGTTGGACAGAAGAGCAGCAGCAAGCATTTGACCAATTAAAACATTCTCTTCTCCATTCTGATGCATTAGCCTTTCCCCGTTATGACATGCCATTTGTACTGTCAGTAGACTCCTGTAGCAAGGGAATTGGCTATGTTTTGAAACAAAATCACTCAAGCGGGAAGGATCCAGATGCTTTCAAAGTCGTCCGGTTTGGTTCCAAATCACTCTCTAAATGGCAACAATCATATGGACCCACAAAATTAGAACTACTTGGCATGGTTACAAGTATAATAGATTGTGCATCCTACCTACGTGGTAGGCACTTCACAGTAGAATGTGACCATCAGGCATTAAAACCCTTATTTCAGAAAAGTCTGAAAGGTGCAATTTATGAGCGCTGGTTGGCCATTTTACAAGAGTTTGATTTTGAAATCCAATACAAGCCTGCTGAACAAATGGTTGTAGCAGACGCTCTTTCTCGTTGTAATGCAAAGTGTAGTTCTGGGATAGAGTTTGACAGCCCTGATGAAACTGATCCATTTTTCCCTTATGTAAATGAGAGGGTCACAGGTGAGATACAGTTACCCAATGGTAGTACTTTGCAGGAGTTGCTAGGTACAGATGGCAAGTCATTGAAACTAAAGTTTGTCAATCATGCCTCTTTCCGCACACAAAGGAAGGAAAATATTGTGAAACATGATACTTTCTCAGACTATGACGCAGACACAGAGCTAGATCACCAGCCTCGCTCTGACAAATTTGCCCAGCCTCTCGTATCAGAATTAAGTAACAAGCTTTACTCAAGCAAGACTGCTCCACTTCCAGGATTCGTTGACTCACAGGAGATTTTGACCACTCAGACTGAGACTGGCCATAGCTCCACAGAGGAAACGTCAGAATCTAGTTTTGTTGAAGATGAAGTTTTGAAACTCGAGTTATTCTCAAAATTCGATTTTAGCATGGAGAAAACCAAACAATTACAATATGAGGATCCAGATTTGGTTGATTTGATTAGATATTTGGACCGTAACACTTTGCCAAAAGGTCAAAAGAAAGCAAGGAGAATACTGCTTGAGTCAAGTGATTATACCCTTATTGACGGCCTACTTTTTCATTCAAGGACTCCAAAATCTAAACGAACAAAAGAGCTAGGTCACTATCAACTTGCGCTACCAGACACAATGATCAAATCTGTGATAAGGCTGTATCATGACACACCCGGTGGGCATTCTGGAATAGGTGACACTTTGGACAGAATAAGAGAACACTATTTCTTTCATCGGATGGGTCAAATTGTCACAGATTATGTACGGTCTTGTCCCCAATGCCAAATGCGGAAAAACACAAAGCACAAAACCAGGTCAGGCGTAACTGCCTATCGTACACCAAGTTCCCCATACCAAGTTTGGCAAATTGATCTATATGGCCCACTGCCTGTTACTCAGCAAGGATTTTCATATGTTCTGACAGCGGTAGATATGTTCAGTAAATACTTGGTCACTATCCCATTAAGAAACAAAGACACGCTTTCAGTAGCATCAGGTCTGACAAAAATATTTACCACATTTGGTGTTTGTGACACTCTCATTTCAGACTTGGGAACAGAGTTTACTTCCAAATGTATGAATGAAATATGTCGCCAGTTAGGGATCCAGCAGGAATTTACCCCTGCCTTTGCTCATCACTGCTTGGGGGCATGTGAGAGAACTCATAGGACACTTGCAGAGAGGTTGTCACCGTACATGAATGAAAAATGTAATAATTGGGTAGATATTTTGCCGAGTGTCACTTTTTCAATTAATCAAGCTGTAAATTCAACAACTGGATTTTCCCCACATGAGGTCATATTTGGTCAAAGGCCCCAGTTTCCCTTAGCTCCGCCCAAGCCTGTTGACTTTGATAGCATTCCACTAGACGTGCGAACATATGTACGCAAACATGCAGAAAGATTAAATGTAATTCGCACTGAAATGAAAAGCAATGTCATTAGATCCCAGGGAAAGATGCTCGACCGTGCAAATTCAAACACAAACCCTTTGCAAGCAGCGGTAGGTGATTATGTGTTTTTGCAGACAGAAATAACAGGGGCGGGTCAGAAATTGAAGAATAAATACACAGGGCCCTTTGTCATTGATCAAGTCAATAGTCCTCATTTGGTTACTCTTAGGAATCCAGATACAGGTGCAACACTTAAAAACCCTGTTCATCTTGATAGACTGAAAATGGCGTATGTCCGAGAGCCACAGCCCATACCTTACTTCCTTAGTAAAGTAGTAACGGGTGAAAAGGATCCAGAAATCCGAGATAATGATGGTTCACAGAATATGCTAGGTTCAAATCCCGAGGTTCAGTTTCCCTCACAGTCAGATCAAGACACAATCATATATGAAGTGCCAGTTCAAAAACGTCCAAAAAGGGATCCTAAACCCCCAGACCGTTTTGGCATAAATATAAACTTGGACACTGTAATGTCCTCGGATGGAGAATTTATGGATGTAAGAGGGTATCATAAACTCAAGCGGGTGATAGGTCAAAGACCCAATGCAGGTACAACTGAGTACTTGGTTCAGTTAAAGGGGGAACCCGCTGAAAATGCTATTTGGGTGCCTAGAGCGAGCTTAAATGACAGAGCTATGTTAACAATACAGGAGCGGCCACCTCCTGTTATACTGGACTTGGAGTAAGTCTACTATCAACAGCATTCCTAGGCACTGGACAGAGTCAAGGTTACTCTAAAAATTCCTCTGTAGTAATTAGGGCCCTAAATCTATTTGGTTAATCACGCATTAATTTATGATGCTGCCCATTTACCTCACAGTTGGAAGATTTGTACACGCTTACTGCAGGAAACTGTTGGAACTTACACGTATTGGAGTGTGCATTTATGTTTTCTTTTATATTTTCAGGATTTCATTGATATTATGTTTCTTTATCAGTAATATCTGCTGATTTGTGTAGCTGTCTTTCTGAATGAATACGGCTAGTTATAATGAACAATACAATGACGATCCACAATGCTAGTTTATTAAGCATAAAGGTTTTATACCGTGATGTTGTATGCACATATATTCACTTTATCTTACACAAGAGATAAATTGATAATGGAATTTGTTTATTTTACTTCTTCTACTTGTTTAATTAGTATGCTTTGACCAAAGTTTTCTTACATGATTATGGTTGGATTATACTAATTGTCTGTAGAAGTCAATGCACACTGAGTTTATCAGATACTTATTAGAGTAATTATTGAATGAATATACTTTCAAATGAGCAAATCATTTATTGCATTTGATCGTAGATTTTACATATACATGTTTGTTTATTTGCATTTTCATATTTGCGATGAGAGGAGTGTGAGAATTTTGCGGTGCGGCGTGATTTTTTTTTTCGAGGGGGATGTTGTATGTATGTGATCAGGGCCCGAACAGTATGTTACTTAACAGATGGATGGATGAAAGTACAGGAAGTTGGGAGAGAGTGAGAACTGTGTGAATGAGTATAATTAGTTAGCTAATAAAGATTCTTTGAAACTGTAGAAGCCCATATGGGAGCAAGATCTGAGGGGCTGACTAACAGGCATGTGTCGGTCAGCCAGTCAGTGATTGATATCTCTTCTTTGATGTTTAAGAGTTAGTTATGTATTACCATTTTTCTTGGAATGGAAAGATCTAGAAGCCTGAGAGAGTGGTGGGAATATGTGAGACCACGAAGAGTTCTTGTAAGATCTTTGAACGAGTAACATCACAATATTGAAATTAAGAATTAACATTTATTAAAAGTTATACTTTGAACGAACACTTGTTTTCCTGTGATTATTATTACCTCAACAGCCAAGCGAGATATATATACATATACCAATACAGATTTATTACAGTTATCAAAAACATCTAGTAGAAACTGAAAAGTCGGATCTATTAAAATTTTGCATGCAAATTGAGTAGACCTTGATCAGTCGACTGCTACAGGACCGTCTGATCTGGATCTACCCTGTTTTCAAAGGTGCGAAAATGTGTTCATTTTCAGTGTTGTTATATTTTCTTGTCCTTCGAGATCATTAATTTCAGTAATACAGTGAAACCCCGCTAATGCAACCACTTAATAAACAGCCACTGGTGTCGTTTAAAGCAGGTGGTTGCTTAATGCAGTACGAAAGTTATGCAGAAAGCTCCTACAGGAGCTTTCTGCATAACTTTCGTCCTGCATTAAGCAACCACCTGCCTCTGACACCCAGAATTATGCCCTTTTTTGGTGGTCGCATTAGCGGGGTTTTACTGTAATACTAACAAATGAATACTGCATAACCCATTCCCTCATATTGACGACTCTGTACTAAAAGCCACTTTGTGAAACCATTGTGATAAATATAGCATTAATTTTTTCTCCTATAGGAGCAAATGCTCTATTTATCACAATGGTTTCAAAGTACAAAATTCTAAAAAAAATCCTTTTCTCCAGTTAATGCTCCTTTTCGGTTCAAAGAAGTTGTATCTAAAAATAGCCTATGAGGGACGCGAGCAAAGTCTGCTCATGAACAGCTAGACTCAATAAAACTGAGTCTGCATTTGCTTTCTTTCGCCTGGCTGCTGTTACTTTCGAAAGATCTCATATGTTTAGATTTTTGTAAGAAGGGAATGGTTAGTATAACCATATTTTATTTCATTTATCATTTCATGAAAAAGGGTCGGGCCACAAGTTCGACCAACATTAGTTACGGCCCTCCGTTTAACGGGTTCCACGAACTAAGACATTGTCTTGTGTGCGAGCTCTAGCAATTATTATTCAATTTGTATTTTTATAAAAACAACTAACATTGCTTGTGCCCAGGTTAATATAACCACCACGCATATGTTTTATTTCTAACATATGAAATGTAGGATTTGATGTCACATGATTGCTTTGCGTCTTTTTTCGTATCTTAACATTTTCCTCCATAAACACACCTTTCTACGCCTCTGTAAAAGTCACCTGTTGAAACCATTGTGATAAATAGAGCATTTGCTCCTATAGTACCTATAGTTTCAAACTACACAATTCTAAAATGTTCTTTTTCTCTAGTTAATGCTCCTTTTCGGTAGATTTATTCAAAACGGTTGGATCTAGAAATAGGCTATGATGGAATGGGTTAAAGTACATACCAACTTATCAAATGAAAAAAAGGTTTAGAGCTAAACTCTTTTCCCTGCATGATTATAAACCTAGTCTGCAGAATGTCTTCTTCATGTTCATGACCCTCTCTGGAGCATAGTCCAACAGTTTATCTACAGGTACATGCAAAGGTGAGGTGAGATAAGGTGAGGCGCTAAATGCAAAGGTGAGATAAGCGCTAAATGCAAAGGTGAGCTGAGGCGCTAAATGCAAAATGGGTCGAGGTGAGGTGAGGCGCTAAATGCAAAAGCGAGGTGAGGCTCTAAATGCAAAGGTGAGGTGAGCTGAGGCACTAAATTCAAAGTTGGGGTGAGGTGAGGTGAGGCGCTAAATACAAAGGCAATGTGAGGTGCTACATGCAAAGGTGAGGTGAGGCACTGAATGCAAAGATGGGGTGAGATGAGGTGAGGCGCTATTTCAAAATCTTGAGCGTGTGTACAACTTTGATTGGCTTAGACGCAAATGGTCTGAGCCATACCTTCAATGAAAGCCTCCAGAGATGGCACTGTGGCAAATTGCATTGTTAGCTGGCTCCACAGGTGGATAATTGAAGGGAAAGAATGAGTAACAAAGAGTGTCTGTTCTAGGGTAGGGGCATAATAAGCCTCAGTCCGCGGCCCAGAGCTCAAGATAAGATGCGTAAATTAAAATATTTTCAAGTACATCTATAACTCCTTTATTTCTCCATCAACCCCAATGCTGTGACCACTCTTTAGAATCGTCTCGAAGAGAAGAGACGATTCTAAAGAGTGGTAACAACATGGGGATGGTGGAGAAATGACAATTTAACCCTTTCCCTCATATAAACGTGTTTTTGCACATCTGCAGAGTAGATACAGATCAGACGACTCCTATAGGAGCCGTCTGCTCAGCGGCTGCTCTGTTTCCTAATGTAATTTGACAGATCTGTTTCTTTAGTTTCTAAAATGGCTACAATGTTCCACCTTCCATATTTCATTATACATGTATACTATTTTGTTCATCGATATTCAATAGGTATTGGAATGTGTATTAAACATAGAACGAGGAAAAGGGTAAGTATTTGAGTACACACCGTTATCTATAGCTCTGGCGGCCTCTATAGTTGCTGACAAGCCAGGGTGGAGATACTCCTGGGATGGGATGTTAACTAGTCCTAAGACAAAACGGTGCATCGTTGTCATTGGATAGCTGACGTATTTCTTGAAGGGACTGCCAACGAAAAATTTTGAGGAAACCAATTCCCTGACATTTGCCTGCCTGAATTTCTAATTTTCCTGACATGTTATATATTGCGATATTTGGTCTTTCTGACACAATTTATGTACTACATTAGGGAGTTTCAAATATATTAACTTGAATCTCACATTTTTATCAAACTTCTCTGACTATTCCCTGACATGTGCCTATATTTTCAAATTTCATTGACTGTTTTCGATATTACCTGCATGGCAATACCCAGGCCGTGATAAACTTCAACTTTTCTGACTTTTCCCTGACGCGTGGCAACCCTGAATATCTGAGATAATTTTGGAGGTGATACTTACAGTATATAGTAGATCTGGGTCCATGTTAAGTTCTCAGGCTTTTGATTGGTCAGATCTGAGTTCTCAAGCTTTTGATTGGTCAGATTTGAGCCAAAGGCTCAAATCTGACCAATCAAATGCTTGAGAACGTTCTCAGACTCAACTAAAAGTTTTATAAGCATGGACCCTAGTCTCCTTTCACAAAGCGTGCAGAATGTCGCAGTATACAGCCACCAGTCGCTGAATTAGACCTGCGCGTGTACTTTAGACCTGCCTGTTGGGGCCCCATACTTTTGACCTACGTGTGGGGACCATACTTTTACCTGTGTTTGGGTTCTCATACTTTAGACATGCGTGTGAGGGACCCATAATTTTGACCTGCGGGGGACACTTTTGATCTGCGTGTGGGGCTCCATACTTTTGACCTGTGTGTGGGGACTTATAGTTTTGACCGGCGTGTGGGCCCCATACTTTTGACCTGCGTGTGGGGACTCATAATTTTGACGGGCGTGTGTGGGCCTCATACTTTTGACCTGCGAGTGGGGACCCATAATTTAGACCGGTGTGTGTGGGCCTCATACTTTTGACCTGCGTGTGGGGACCCATAACTTAGACCGGCGTGTGTGGGCCTCATACTTTTGACCTGTGTGTGGGGACTCATAATTTAGACCGGAGTGTGGGCCTCATACTTTTGATCTGTGTGTGGGGACTCACAATTTAGACCGGCGTGTGGGCCTCATACTTTTGACCTGTGTGTGGGGACTCGTAATTTAGACCGGCGTGTGGGCCTCATACTATTGACCTGTGTGTGGGGACTCATAATTTAGACCGGCGTGTGGGCCTCATACTTTTGACCTGTGTGTGGGGACTCATAATTTAGACCGGCGTGTGGGCCTCATACTTTTGACCTGCGTGTGGGGACCCATAATTTTGACCGGCGTGTGTGGGCCTCATACTTTAGACCTGTGTGTGGGGACTCATAATTTAGACCGGCGTGTGGGGGATACTACTTTAGACCTATGTGTGGGGGCCACACTTTAGATCTGCGTGTGGAGACATACTTTAGACCTGCCATTGGAGGACAATACTATAGACTTGCGTGTGCTGGGGGGGGGGGCTATACTTTAGAACTGTGTATGGGATTCCCATACTTTAGGCCTGCGTATGGGGCCCCATACTTTAGACCTGCGTGTAGGGGCCCTGTACTCTAGACCTGCGTATGAGGGTCCCATACTTTCTAGGCATACTCTAGTGCTGATCTGACAAGGCCCTTGTAGGCATGGGCATTGATTGACTGGGGACATGAAGTCAGATTCCTTCTGATGAAGACTAAGCTGTTGGTGTGGGGTTTTGTTAAATGCTTTCTTGACAGTGGCATCAACGTGTGCTTTACGGGATACGTTGTTCGATATATATACTAACGCCAGGATATCTATACCTGTCTTGCCCATCAGCAAGGTTCTGTCCGTGGATTGAGTAGGTAGCATGGGCTGGCCATTTCTTCGCAATATAGAGGACTTCGAATTTGGATGGATTTACTTTCTTTCATTTTGGGACCAAACTGCGGAACTCCAGATACTGTTGCCATGCTAATAATTATACACTAAACCTTTACACCAGTGAAAGCGTCTATCGAAAATCTGCGCATTTCTTTTTTTTTCAAGAAAGGTGAAACACACAGTCTGACCATTAAAATACGCACCTTATCTTGAGCACTGTTCGAACTTGTACTGCCTGTCTTTGAATTTTATTGGAAAAAAGTTCTCGCGAGAGTTCACCCTTATCCAGGGGTGTGTTTTATTTCCTAAATAATGATTTTGATTATACACACAATCTTAATCACGATTGATATGGTATGAAAACAATTTGATATGACATGTTGTATCAAACATGGCCTCTAAAACAAAAGAAAATACTCATTGGGTGTGCCTGGCAATTCTTCGAGTTCCAGAGTCGATCTGCTAATATTTTTGTCGAATAATTAGACAGCGACAATAACAAAAACTAAAACTAAAATATAAAATAATAATAATAATAGATCTAATAAAATTAAAATAAAAATATGTTGGGAATATATTTTACTTCGAGAGCAAATAGAAATGTAACTGTTACTTCATCTGTTACCTCCCATAACCATTTCTAGAATGGTTTGAAGTTGTGTCTCCTCTGCTGTTAGTGTAAGTTCCGCCATTTTGATTATGATTAGATTTTAATCGAGGTCAGAGCTTGATTAGTCTGATTAGAGAACATGTTCATAATTCGATAAAAAGAACGACCGAATCACAACCATGATCTGTAATCCTGATTCAGATTTGCGATAATAAAACACACCCCAGTTATACGCGACCTAATCCGTCTTTGCAGACACGTTGTTTCACACTCAATCAACCAGCTTGCCCTGGCGTACAGTAGAACCTTACTTCTGCGACCACACAAAAGGTTTAATTATGTAGCCTAATCACATCTATTCGCCGAGTGCATCAGTTACCTCATAGGTTATTTTTAGAACCAACCTCTTTCAATAAATCTACCGAAAAGGAGCATTAACTAGAGAAAAGGATTTTTTTTAGAATTGTGCAGTTATGAAACCATTGTGATAAATAGAGCATTTGCTCCGAAGGAGCAAATGCTCAATTTATCACAATGGTTTCAAAAAGTGACTTTTACGGAGGCGTCAACAAGGCGTCAATATGAGGAAACGGGTTAATACTTTGCCCTGTAACAATGTTGTACTCACATCCGATTCTTTAAAAAAAATCAGAAAAGTCTGACCGAGGGTCAAACAGATTGGTGTCTGTCTGTTTGGATTTTTTGTCGAACAATTGTAAGAAATGTAAAAAGGGGGTGTTTACAGTACAACCTGTCAGAAACGGCCATCAAAAAGAGATCTAAGTATGGGTCTGTACAGTAAGGCAGGTGGTAGCTTAATGCAGGTCAACAGTAATGCAGAACACTCCTGTAATACATCATCCATGTATTCAAGATTCCTGTATTCAATCAATATATAAAGCCAATTAAGACATGTTCTGCTGTAGTCAACCTGTACCCAGATCCAAATTTTAGTATAGAATTTATTTTTCAAAATAAGGTTTAATTATGAATGCCTGTAAGAAATAATGCATACTAATAATTAACCAATATTTATAACGGCACTTGGAAAGGAAACGTTATGGTGAAAATATAAAATGTATATCATTTCATAAGCAAACAGAGCAGACCCTGATCAGACGGTTCCACAGGAGCTGTCTGATCTGGGTCTCCGCTGTTTGCAAAGTGTTAAAATGCGTATAGGAGGATCGTTATGTGAGAATTAATCATGTTTAACTCTTCATTTTTGTTTCAAAAACATAGTAACAGTAACAAACAGTTAGGATCCTGATGAGACGACGAGTTACTCGGCGTCTCATCTGGGTCCAAACTGTTTGCATAGGTAATCACAGATCTGGCATTGGCAGCGAAAGGGTTAACTAGATCTAGAGGCGAAATCATTATTACCTATATATGCACACAGTTTAGATCCAGACGAGACGTCATATAATCCGGCATCTCATCAGGACCCAAACTGTTTGACATGCAAAGAAATTAGATAAAATATATTTTAAGAATTGAAGCGGGTGAAAATGAATTGCTGCAGACGAAACATTATTTTGTGGGCAAAGGGTCAATGATAAGCCTAGATGGACGTTTGGATGTTTTACGTCTCGTTATCAACAGCTTAAAGTAGGTAACACGACCACGCGTTAACCCTTCCTACACATATAAATGCCTTTTCACGCATTTTCAAACAGAGTAGACCCAGATCAGACGGCTCCTTCTGGGTCCGTCTGATCAGGATCTGCTCTGTTTGCTTATCGACTTTGATATAACTGCCTCCCGTATTTCATTATAGCTATTTATTCAATCAGAATTCAGTATGTATTAACATTTGGAATAAATATATAACAAGGTCACGTGTTAGAAACCTTCCCCTGCTGAAAATATTGACGACTGCCAAAACCCTGTTATGTAATAGTTTTTACTTACATCCGGGTTTCCAAGCTCTGAAGTAAATAATAACAACCATGTGTCCAACAGCTTGGAACCTGATGAGACGCCAAATTACACGGCGTCTCATCTGGATCCAAACTGTTTGTAGGCCTAAATGCATGTAAGTTCACGCTTAGTATAAAAACTCTGAGCTTTTCCTTATCTAAGTTGTCAATATTACAGAATACCGATAACAAACACGATGTTTGTGGCTGAATGTTTCGTTTTATTTTGTATCGTTCATAGTGGGCGAACATTCGTGGATGAACCTGACGTAAAAACAACGCCGTTCTCAACATCAACGGCAACGTCAACGGCCTCGACCTCGCGGTATACCCCACCCATCTCTGACCAGCACTGCACATGTAACGTTAACGTCCGAGATGTTCCAAGTGCCACTTCCGCTTCCTGCTCACCAACAGACGCGCTGAAAATACAGGTTTGCCAGAATGCGATATTTCTATTCTTGACTTATTCTCTACATTCTGGTGTACTGATGCATGTCATCTGACATTTATAAACATACTTTACGACGCCAATTTTGTTAACCCTTTACTCCATGAATGTTCATGTAAGAAATAATTACATATGGATAATTAATTAGAATAAATTTTAAAATGGATGTTTTTCGAAAGTAGAAACTATAGAACCAGATCTATATTATGTCATAAGCATTTATGTGACGTCTGATCTGGGTATACACTGTTTGCAAGTGTGTGAAAAGGATTAATATGGGGGAGTTTGATATATTGTCATGTAAATTTTTATCCATTCCCTAATATTGACGTCCTTTCATGCCTCTATAAAAGTCACATTTTGAAACGATCATGATAAATAGAGCATTTGCTCTGTAGGAGCAAATGCTCTATTTATCACGATCGTTTTAAAATAAGAGTGCTCGGAGGAACACATGTGTCACCTGCTCGCAGCTGACACAAAAACTGTTAATGTGCTGGAGTGAACTCAGACAAAGGGGAATAACTCCAAAAGTGTGCATGCAGAGTAATCGACTTTGGTTGCTTCAATGGCCCTCAATGAGAGGAAGACACATGTGGAATTTGAAAGCTGTATAATGATTAGTATAGAAATGACAGCCACAAAAAGAAAGTGTGAACAGAGGGGAATAACTCGCGGAACCATGAATTACATGCAGTGTGATGGACCTTAGTTACACCAATGGTCCTAAATGAGAGGAAGACACGTGTGCAATTTAAAAGCTCTATAACGACCAGTTTAGAAATGACAGCCAAAAAAAAGAAAGTGTGACGAACAGACAGACAGACGGATAGACAGACGACGGAAAATGATTCCTAAGTGATACACTGCCTCTCGGCAGGTGACACAACTACACAATTCTTTAAATGATCCCGGGGAGCATGCCCATTGACCTCTACAGACACGATGCGTGTATTACATTTGAATTCAGACATTACGCTCCTGATTGCTCGATGTTTGTTTATCATTTGCAGATAACAAATGTGGAGAAGGATTTTCAAAAGAGTTTGCAGAACATGACTGATGAAAACAAAGTATTAAAAGACGCTGTAAGCAAACTGCAAGCGGAAGTTGCGTCACTGAATGCCATATCCGGAGAGCTGAAGTGCGCACGAGACGTTGCCAAGGAGATAGATGCGAATATCACGTATTTGTTAAACAGCGTTGTCACCAATGGCAGTGTCTTGAGGCCAGTCCACTGTTTACCAGTTCTCAACATTCCGAATTTGGTAAATCACACAGGCTACCCGCGGGGTAAGGACCCAATGTGCTTATCACGTGATACAATATCCGCCATTCCTTTCACTACGTGTCCCAAACGGGCCATGTATAAAGTAAATGCCACGCAGACTGAACCTTATTATTATTGTTATTTTAATTATGCCCCCTCCCGATCAAAGGAGTGGTATTTTATTGACATGCATGTGCAACTTATGGAGGCGAACATTTTTAGAGGTGACTTATACTGTCAAGGTCATACATCATATGACATAGTTGGGGACATTGTGATTCACAAATATATCTTGTTTATTATTATTAGGTAGTAGTAGTAGTGGCGGTGGTTGTAGTAGTGGTAGTAGTGGCAGTACTTAGTGGTAGTAGTAGCGGTGGTGATGGTAGTAGTAGTAGTAGTAGTAGTAGTAGTAGTAATACTTAGTAGTAGTACTTTCCTCTTAAATTCGTAGGCACTGGTCCGTATATGAGATTAAGAAAATAGAGAAACACTACATGTCAATTATCTAATTACAAATGCATTAATGTGTCTATCTTACATAATATATCATGATTTACTGCATTTATTCAACGAGTTTACATGTACTTGTACCGTTTCACTCTAAAAACCAATACGTCAATGACTCATGGATGTAAAAGTTCATATATGAGCCATGCAGAAAACACCACATGTATGCAAAATACACATCCGCCCGAACAGCACCACGACAAAAAATAAACGTACATGTATATCAAAAGATAAAAAACAGATGTACAAAGATATAACAAACAAACAAAAAATCGGGGGAATGGAAGTACCGCATTGGAACGGCCAGTTACAAGAGTCCCTGGAAGTTAAACCGGTTTAAGGGCGCCCACCCACACTTATTTCATCCCCACCCTAAAGACAAATACAGTGTAAATATACGTATCCCTTCTCCGTTAATCTACAAAAACCGCGATGACAAATACAATTGTAAATTGCATGTAAAACGAAAACATATGTAAGTGAAACAAACTGGACCCACAGTATCCACCTATCGCTAGTGTACTCGATGATTGATCTGCAAACAGCGTAACTGTAGAAAAATAATAAAGGGTACGACATAAACGAAATAAGTTGACATGACGTCATGCCTGTATCGACGCGTTTAAACAGTTTCATCTGTCATTGTACTGTGTTAACAGATTGCCTTGAAGTATATGCACAGAACCAGACAGAGCCAGGTGTGTACAAAATCAACCCAGATGGTTCCCAGGGCCCTTTTGAAGCTTACTGTGCAAACGGCTGGACATACATTCAGAGGAGATATGAGGACCAAGAGTCTTTTGATCGGTATGCTTTAAATATGACGTCATAAAACAGACTACCATCAACACTAGACGCACGTAGATGCGTGAATGAATGAATGAATGAATGAATGGATACATAAATGTGGATGAGTGAGTGAGTTAACCTATTCTCTGGTATTGACCACTTTTGACGACTCTGTAAAAGTCACTTTGTGAAACCATTGTTGCAAATGCTCTATTTATCACAATGGTTTCAAACTACAAAATTCTAAAAGTTTCCTTTTCTCTAGTTAATGTTCCTTTTCGGTACATTTATTCAAAGAGGTTGTGTCTAAAATAGCCTATGAGAGAAAGGGTTTAGAGAATAAGTAAGTGTAAGTAATTAAGTAAATATAAGAAAGCAAATTTATATGGAAGGCCGGTGCGCCGTGCTAGTTTCCTATTTTGGTAAAAAAAAAATTGAAATGTGAAATGTTTCTTTTACTATGTTGGTACCCTTTTTTAAAATTCTAAATAGGAACTGCTTCTTTTCCTGTTTTGGTACCCTTTTTGAAATGATTTATTCCTCTTTTCCTATTTTGGTATCCTTTTTTGAAATGCGAAATGCTTCTTTTCCTGTTTTGGTATCCTTTTTGAAACGCGAAATGCTTCCTATTATGATACCCTATGGGTACCCTACTTTGTACTATGCCATGAGAACCAAACGAACCATAATTATTCGTCCTCAAATAGTTTCGCCTCTAGTGGTTTTAATATTAAGCCCAATAAGATTTATCTTTGTTCTTTGAATGAAAAAGGAACGTATATATCTTATCTTTTGTGAAGTGTAGATTAATTACATTAAATTAAATATTAGCCTATGACAAATTAAGATTGCTTTGAAACATATCAACTCCACATCGAAAACGAATTTAAAGTATTACAGGTACTGGCATTTTGTATTGCCAAAACGAAAAAGAGGACCAGTATCTACCCTTTATGAGTGGACTGTTCCCTTCCCCTGTTCTATATGGATTTGTACTTAATTTTAACCCATTTGCGCCCAGTGGACTCTTCCATGTTTATATATTGGATTAGACCAATTTTATCTAAGGAGTGCCTGACCTATTTCCTCAATTTCGTTTTGTTTTATATTGAAATTCCAATCAGCTAACAGTGTAGACTCTGATCAGACGCCGCATTATGCGGCGTCTGATCAGAGTCTACAATGTTTGCCTACGTCCCATATATGGGATCGTGGGAGCAAATGGGTTAATTAAACTACACAGAAATAAGAGATAATATACAACATACTGGCAGTACTGGGGAATAAATCTATCCGCAGATGAATACAGAGTTGTTTACTGTCGGTCCTGAAAATAAGGTAACAATACCTAGTCTTCATAATTAACCATTCAGAGTCTTCATATGTCAATCATAGATATAAAAAAAACATATGTTCGCGTCTTTATCTCCTGAACACTCTATGTTATTATCTATTACATTAGTCTACTAAATCACCATTGTCTGTTAAAAGATAATGTTGGATGTAAATTAGGAGAAATGAATGCTGGGTCGCCAAAGGACTGGACATAAATCCTGAGCTGTTATTCTGGACAAATGAGACACGTGAACATGTTTTATTCATGATTGACATATGAGAACCGTGAACGGTTAATAATGAAGCCTATGTTGTGAGCATTCTTTAGAATCGTCTCTTCGATGCGATCCTAAAGTTTGATGCAGAAATAAAGAACTTATCCTTGAAAATGTTTCACTTTACGCATCTTATCTGGACCTTTGTTCACACAAAAGTAAAATCACCTGATAAACCATACCCTCCTCTCTCACTGTCCTTCCTCATACAGAAAATACTCTACTTAGACGATACTGTAAACAGACGATACTTTACTCAGACGATACTCTACTCAGACGGTACTCTATTCAGATGATACTCTATTCAGACGATACTCTACTTTGACGATACTCTACTCCGACATGAAACTACTCTGGTGATATTCTACTCTGACGATACTCTACTCTGACGATACTCTACTTTGACGATACTCTACTCTGACGATACGCTACCTTGACGATACTCTACCTAGACTATACTCTACTCAGACTATGCTTGGGTAGAAAAGTTAATAAAAGCGTTACTTAGCGTAAACGAATTCTCTAAAAAGGCGACTTATTTATTTGCATAATAATACCGTATAAAATGGAAATATGAACAGCAAAATCACAGTTGACGATTTATTATAGATGTATGTCGATTCCAGAATGTGGGATGAATATTCCATGGGGTTTGGAGATCCAAGTCAGGAGTATTGGCTCGGCTTAGAGCACGTGAACAAACTCACGTTGCAATTCTCACAAACCACTTTAAGAATCGATATGACAGGCTGGACCGGTAAAAAGTACTGGGCTCAGTATGATGGGTTCCTTGTCGACGATGAAGCTGAAAACTATGCTCTGCGTATAGGAAACTACACGGGTAAATATTGTCAGTATTACCTCATATCACGCTTATCCCTCTACCTTATCCCGTATAGCGCTACATTAAACTTAGCCATGCTACCTAAACACGTGTCCCTCTACCTTAACCCGTATATCGCTACCTTAAACTTAGCCATACTACCTAAACACGTGTCCCACTACCTTAGCCCGTACAGCGCTACCTTTAACTTAGCCATACTACCTAAACACGTGTTCCTCTACCTTAACCCGTACAGCGCTACCTTAAACTTAGCCTAAACACTTATCCATCTACGTTAACCCGTATAGCGCTACCTTAAACTTAGCCATGCTACCTAAACAGTTGTCCTTCTACCTGAGCCCTTATCGTTCTACCTTAGCCTTTACACCGCTGCCTTAATCCTAACCCTTATTTATTAAACCCATTATCACACTACCTTAAGGTGCCGAATTAAAAAATAACCACAAAAATATCCATGTTATTGTTTTATTAATGAATAGCCAACTATATATTTCATCCATTGCATACAGAAGCCGTGTGTTATGTCCGCGTGGTAGTAGGGCTTACAGACGGAAGAACAGTTGAACAGTTAAGCACTTTAATTATTGGTCTAGCTACATGGTTAATACACAGTATAAGAATGCTACAAGTAAACTGTCCCCAGCCTAAAACGCTATCAGAGAGGGCCAGTGGGTAATTAACATAAAGAGGCGGAGCTATGCTGTGAGTGGCAATAGAGCTCTACACTACATCTCCCCTTAACTTAGATTAATTGTAAGGTGGTGAAATATCAAAAGAGCCATCTCTGATTTCGCTTCACACTTAATTATCACCGTTAGATTACAATAGTTCCAGATGTAAACATTGTTCGGAGTATCAAACATTCCAGTGAATTTATTACTTCTGCTTGACCTTAGCACAGTTCATATCAGGTCACTGTTGGCTGGCTCGGATTAGTTAATGAGTTCTTGATAGTCTTAATTGCACATTTCACAGGGCATTACTGAATTTGAGTCTGATACCTGGTATCTGTGAATTTCAGTGTCTTAGAATTAATGTTTCTGTCTCTAGCCGGATTCTGTCTTTAGCAAGTGTTCTGTTTCGTATTTAATTGCAACACCTTTAAAATGTCAATACATTGTAAATTGTAAAAGTAAATGACTAATATTTACTAATTAAGATATCTAAATGCATATAGATTACACACACGTGTAAGTTTGTATATTGTGTACATGTATACGTTACAGCAATGTAGTACACAATAATGAATTTCTAAATAGTAATAATCCATTTGTGAATGCACTTAATAATTCCATATAGAATATAGTAATCCAGTGGAATATTAGAACTGCACTTGTTTGATGCAATGGTTTATTATGCCATTGAATTATGCACTATTTTTAACACAATTAACTACACACATAATCCTTGAGATAATCAGGTGGTTTACGAGTCCTGGTGGATCTACGTGGCAGGTTTCTGGCATTCTCTGGACCATGAGAATCGGGAACATGAGACTCGAGACCGTTCGGGCGTCCGTTCGTCTGCTGTTTTCCATTTGAAACGAAAGTGTCCTCTGATTCGTCATTACCAGGCAGATCGGGTGGATTTAATACAGTCTTAAATTTCGACGAATTTCGGGTGATCTGTCTGTCTTCCCGTTTGGCTGTAATCATAGTTCCTTTCTTTTGAACAATTTCATAAGGTCTAGGATCAAATGGCGGTGTGAGCTTGTTTTGTTTCTCTTGTTTAACGAGAACTCTGTCACCAATTTGAAAATGTGACGGCTTGGCATTTCTCCTTTTGTCTGTGTACTGTTTCATTTTTCCTTTCATTTTCTTGTCATTTGATCTAGCTCTTATATGTTTGCCAGTCGATTTTGGTTTCTGTGGTGCATTTGGTAGTTTGATGTTGATTTGTCTGCCATAAAATAATTCTGCTGGCGAAATCTTTGTCGTCGCGTGTGGCGTAGCACGATAGTTACGTAAGTAAGCATACATCTCTTGTTTCCAAGATGCATTTTGAGTATGTGCTGCTCTGATTGCTTTGCCTATTGAACGCATAAATCTTTCACATTCTCCATTTGCTTGTGGCCACTGAGGTGTGATCTTGCGGTGTGCAAATCCAAGATATTCAGCGAATTGTGCAAATTTGTGAGAGTTCATAGGAGGACCATTGTCACTTTTCACAGTTTTCGGAATTCCGAATTCTGAGAAGATTTTGTCTAACACGGGGATCACTGTGTTTGCGTTAATTGAGCTTATAATTTCGACGATTGGAAATCTTGAGTAGTCGTCAATCAGAACTAAGAGATATTTTCCATCAGGAAAAGGTCCGCAAAAGTCCAAACTAACTTCATCAAACACCTTTTCTGGCATTGCACTCATCCTGAGCGGCTCTGGTACGTTTTTGTTGACTGAAGCTAAGCAGGGTATGCAACTTTTGCATGTGTCTTCTACTAGTTTGTCGATTCCTGGGAAATATACTTTTTCTCGAAGCAGTTGTTTGGTTCGAACTATTCCCTGATGACCTTCGTGTGCGATCGAAATAACTTTCTTCTGCCGCGATTTGGGTATAACCAGTTTTGAATCATGAAGTAACACTTCACCTTGATCTACAGTAGCAACTGTTAGGTCATTTCTGCAGCGTGTGAATGTATCAAGTGTGCTGTTTGATTTGTATGACCTATTCCATGTGTCGTTTTTTACATTCAAGATTGCTGTTTGTAGGTCAGTGTCCTTGGACGTTTCACGAGCAATTTCGTCCAGAGTCATTGCCTTAGGAACGTTGTGGTGTACAATAAATGACAGGTATTCCTCTGCGATTTTCGATGAATGACATGTATGCGTTTTGGTAAGATGTGGATGTCTACTTAGGTAATCCGACATGTTTGTCTCACCTGGCTTGTATATGACCTTGAAGTCATACGCTTGAAGTCTCATTCTCCAACGTTCTAATCGTGCAGGGGGTTTTGATTTCGGATTGCTGTAGATGCTTTCCAATGCTTTCGCATCTGTGATTAACACGAATTTATGTCCAAACAAATATATGTGCCAGTGTTCAATTGCCCAAATAAGTGCAAGGCTTTCCCTTTCTGTCTGCGAGTAGCGCTTCTCTACGTCGGTCAGCGATTTGCTTGCGAAGCAGACGACTTTTCCTTCCTGTAGCATAATTGCTGCAATTCCCACAGGGCTTGCGTCTACTATTATCTGTGTCTCTTTCTTGGGGTCAAAGTAGGTCATAACGGTTTCACTACTCAGTCTTGATTTCAACAGTTCAAATGCGTTTTGCTCTTCAGCATTCCATTTCCATTTGGTGTTTTTGCGTGTCAGATTGCGCAATGGTTCTGTAATTGTTGAGTAATTGGGTATGAACCTTGAAACATAGTTCGTCATCGCCAGGAAGCTTCTAACTTCCGATACGTTTGTTGGCGGTGGTGTAGATTTGATTGTTTCGCATTTCTTTGGATCAGGCGACATGCCGTTTTCTCCAAATACATAACCGTAGAATTCCAATTTTCGTTTGTTGAATTCACACTTTGTTCTGTTTAGTGTCAAATGTTTGTCTTGGAGCCTTTGTAGAGTTGCCTCAAGTCTCTCGTCGTGCTCCTTCTGTGTACGTGCGAACACTATTATGTCATCACTAATGTTTCGAACTCCCTCAAGTCCTTCTAAAGCTGTACGCAATGCATTTTGGAACAGTTCGCTTGCACAGGTAATACCGAAGTTGAGACGTTTGTAGCGTCGTAAACCTAGGTGTGTTGTAAACGTTGTCACATTTCGAGACGATTCAGATAATTCCAGCTGATGATATCCTTGATTAAGATCTAACTTGCTAAACACTTTGGCACCGTTCAGATCCAGGATCATATCATCTATTGTGGGTATTATGTGACGCGTGCGTTTGATTGCCTGATTTGGAAGTCGCATATCTACGCATATACGTACTTCGTTTGTTTTGCTTTTCGGTTTTGGTGCTACAACGATAGGCGAGACCCAGTCTGTCGGTCCATCAACACGTTCAATTATATCCAAGTTTTCAAGGCGTTTAATTTCATTCTCAACTTGCTGCCTGAGATGAAATGGTATGCGTCTGTGTGGTTGCGTAACAGGTTGGATTGTTTCATCCACGTGTAACTCGACTTTCACGTCCTTGAGTTTTCCAATTCCCGTAAATACTTTCGAATACTTGGTGCAAAGATCATCAGTGTTGATTGATTGCATAACATTGATTTCGGGAATGATTTGCAAGTCCACAGCAGTCGTGTAGCATATCAGATTACCGCTTCTGCCTTTTGCAACGTATACTGGAGCAGTAGTCATTTTGTGTTGTGTTTCAAATGTGCCTTGAAATTTTCCAAGCAATTTCACTGTCTCGTTTGCACCATATGCGTATACCTTTGTGCTTGTTTTGCATAGTTTTGGTTTGGTTACCATAGCGTTGAATGTATTTTCATCTATGACGTTTATTGAGCTTCCAGTGTCTATCAACATTCTGAGTGATTGATTGTTCAGTTGTATGTTTATTTTGGGTCTTGACGACATTGCTTTTACGATTTCATTCAATCCAAATGAGTAGGCTGTTGTTTCATTTTCACTGTCGCAGCTACTATCATCACTGTATCTATGGTTTTCAACATTATGAATAGTTTTCGGTTTTGCCTTTCCTCGCTTTGCACGGCAAACAACTTCAAAATGGTTTCTCTTGTGACAGAAGTTACATGGCTTTCCATCAGCAGGGCATTTTGAGTTTTTGTGAGGATAGTCTTGACCACAATTTCTGCATTTTGTCACTTTTCTTGAGCTCGCGGTGTTTCTCGTTTCAAATGCTTTAGAATGTCGATTTTGTGATGGTTTTTGTGTTCGTTTTCTGATTGAATTTGTCTCTACATACTTTTTCTCAATTTCTAATGCATGTCTGTCAGAAAGTCCAAGTGCTCGAGCTTCTTTCAATAGATCATCCAGCGACATATCCTGTCTCAAAGCTTTTCTTCGCAGCCGTGTAGAAGTGCATCCTTGTATAATTTGAGATTTTATTTCAGTGTCACAGTTTGCAAATTCACATGTGTCTGATAGTCTGCGTAGCCTAGTGTGAAAACTATCGATATTTTCAGTTGTTTCTTGCTGTGCCTGACGGAACTTGTAGACCTCGAATTCCGTACATTTCTTTGGTGCAAAGTAGTCTGTTAGCTTTGTCTTAGCTGTGTCGAAGTTGTCACCTGTGTCAGGAAGTGTGTCAAAAATATCGTTCACTTCCTCACCTGCATAGTGAAGTAGAAGTGCTCTCTGTCGTTTCACGTCTTTTATGTCCATGCCTACAAGTAGGTTTTCTAACCGTTTACACCATTTTTTCCAACGGGTGTCTACAGCTGGTTCATTTACACTAAAACTGGGAAAAACTGGTAATCCTTGTGCCATTGTCATTAATAAAGAATCAATTCTATTAATAATTCACTACAATGTTAGCAGGTAATATCCAGCAAAGTTATTCACTTTTTAAATCCACAAAATAGAAAATGAACAGTTTGTTTCTGCATCAATTAAGAAACATTTAACATCCTCGTCGCCATTGTTATGTCCGCGTGGTAGTAGGGCTTACAGACGGAAGAACAGTTGAACAGTTAAGCACTTTAATTATTGGTCTAGCTACATGGTTAATACACAGTATAAGAATGCTACAAGTAAACTGTCCCCAGCCTAAAACGCTATCAGAGAGGGCCAGTGGGTAATTAACATAAAGAGGCGGAGCTATGCTGTGAGTGGCAATAGAGCTCTACACTACACCGTGTATATCACCTTTTTTGTTTAATACCAAACAGCATTTCTCTGACTTTACCAGTCAGCCAGTTATAAGGAAGGGCTAATCGGGGGCACCTGGGTGGGAATAATAATTAGAGCTCGTGTGTGATGAAGCCATTGAGCAATATTTCCCCCTCGGTAGCCTCAAAGTATTTAGGTCACGTGACTAACCTTTCTAATGAGTTATTTGTGGAAAACGGGCAATTAAATCAGTTTTTAATTTACCGGTTGGAAGAAAAGGTGAAGGAATAAGTGAATATGTCACTCATGATATAAGCTCACCTTTGGATATAAATCAATTCAATTTGTTTCAAATGAATGTGATTGAAAGCAATAAATAGTTACATGTATCGGATTACGCAACACACTGTGGATTCTCTATTGTTTTTGATGATTTCCATAAATGCAAATTGGAAGGCATCGGCTTTTTCAAACATACGTACATAACTTTGTAATCTGTGTCATAATTAGACGTAGTTCTCGGCATATGAAAAAGCACTGCCTCAGTGAGAAATTCGCATCACAGGCTTTTTATATCTTGCTTCAACAAATTAACATCAAAAGAAATGTAGCAGGGTGCAGAACCTTAGGGGTCTTAAAATAGTGCATAACTCCTAAACACAAGGGTTTATCAAAATTTTGTAACCTTCTTCCGTAGACATGCTTATGATTTACATATTGGCAAATTGCAATATAATTATTTATATTTAGTCCGAAAGATGACTTTGTAGCAACTGTTTAAAAAAATCAATGGATTTTAAATGTCGGTCTCGATAGGATTGTCGGTGTTTTGAAAAATAATTAACAAAATTAATCAATTTGGTTTAGAAAAAAAACATTTTGTATTATTTAATGCGATTTTGCGACGACACGTGCCGGACCTTATTCCGCTACCTTAAACCTTATCCATGTACCTTAACGCCTATTCCGCTACCGTAACCCATTCCCTCCTACTGCCACCTTCTGGCACCTCTGTAAAAATCACCTTTTGAAACCATTGTGATAAATAGAGCATTCGCTCCATAGGAAATACTCTATTTTTAATATTTTTTATCACATTGATTTCAGAACTACACAACTCTAAAAAGAAATTCCTTCTCTCTTGTTAATGCTCCTTTTCGGTAGGTTTATTCAAAGATGTTGTGTCTAAAAATAGCCTATGAGGTTATGGATTAACCATACCCCGTTGTTGGCGACCTGAGTATTTCAGTGTTATTCCCGGTCATTAGGTTCTCAAAAGCCTGATCTAAAATCCAATACTGCACATATCTACAGGAAATAGGCGACCTTGGTGCAGATGGCAAGTAAATGTTGAACGCCCCTACAGGATCGTTCAGCATTTCATACGGCCTGCATTAAGCTGTCACATCCAAGAAGTTTCCAAGTTCGAAACAGGCTGATACGCATTATCTCGTAATTCGCGTGGCCCCTTTAACCGATTCCATCATATTGACGCCTTTGAGCCTCTGTAAATGTCACTTTTTGAAATCACTGTTCTATTTAGCACAATGTTTTTAGACTACGTTATTCTAAATTTTTCCTTTGCTCTAGTAACTGTTCCTTTTTTATAGCTAGGCAGCTACATGTATAAGGGCGGACTTCGCGGCTTAATGGTACATAATGTTTCTTTCCATGGTTATGACGTTATAAGCATGGTACAAGACGGACTGTCACAGCTTAATAATGTATGTTTCCTGGTTAGGAAATTATAAGGACGGACTGTCAAGGCGTAATAACGTAGAATGTATGCTTGTTTTATGACCAGGAAACTGCATGTATAAGGACGGACAGCTTAATAGCGTAAGTGTGTTATTAAATGGTTAAACAACTATAAGGGTGGACCGTCATGGCTTAATGACGTTTGTTTTTATGGCTAGAAAGCGCCATGTATAAGGATGGATTGTAACGACTGAATGACGTTAATGAAAAAGTAGTAAAGTCGAGCAGGAAAATCCACACACAAAACGCCATCATCACCAAAACAGCAATAGAAATCAATTTACTCACATACACACACGCTCGAACGCACGCACGCACGTGCTCACACACACACATGCGCACGCACGCACGCACGCGCTCTCTCTCTCTCACACACAGAGGAGATGGAAAATTTAAACACGAACAAACGCACAAGTACAAATACTCCAGACTAACACAAACGCAAAGGCGAACACACACAAACACACATACGCACGAGACAAAAACCACAAACCCGAACAAACACAGAAGTACAAAAACACAGACACCAAAAAACAAAAGCAATGGTGACAAAGAGAGTGCCGCCTTGGAACGATCAGTGGCAAAACCACCACAGAGGGGTGGGTTAAACCGGTTTACGGACGTCCAAACCTCACACGTATCTCAAAGCCACCCTAGCTAAACAAACAGCGTAAATAAAGGTATCCCCGCCGGACTTCTCCATAACATAGAAGACAGTAATCACAGTACAAAATATAACAACGACTTACCATAACAACTGTGAAAGTCCGTCAAACATGTACTCAGTGCCTTTGCTGAAAACAGAGCAACTGCAGGGAAGCCGTTAAGGGCACGACAGAGAAAAGGCAATACATGAATCTGGTAAGCTCATCCCATTTCTGGATTTAAGAGTATACCATCATAGAGTACTATCATTGGCCTGTTTGTTTGTATGATTAGGAAGCAACAAGTATATGGACGAAATGTCTCAGTTTAACGACATTAGTTAAGATATGACTGTTACAGCTTAATGATGTATGTTTATTTTGTATGGCTAGGGAATTATAAGGACGGAATGTCACGGCTTTATGACGTTTGTTTATTTTTATGGCTAGGGGATTACAAGGACTGACTAAATTACGGCTTATATTGACGTTTGTTTATTGTATGGCTAGATAATTACAAGGAATGACTGTCATGGCTTATGATGACGTTTGTTTATTTTTATGGCTAAGGAATTACAAGAACGGACGTTCACAGCTTATAATGACGTTTATTCATTTTATGACCAGGGAATTATAAGGACGGACTGTCACGGCTTAATGGCACATCCTTCACTACCAAGGACGAAGATAATGTCGGACAAGGCATCGTCGGCTGTGCAGCAAATGGGGACGGAGGCTGGTGGTTCAAAGATTGTAGTGGTGAGTCACAGGATATGGGGAGTGGTGGAAAGTTACTGGGAATGGCGATGTGGACCGGCGGTTCAACTATTGTAGGGGTAGGTTGCATGATATGGGGATTGGTGGCATGCTGTATGTGATAAGGTACGGGGATGGGTTCCAAGATTGCAGGGTAAGTTCTGAAAGAAGGATAAGGGGTTGGTGGTTCGAATATTATAGGGGATGATAAACGGGGTATGGGATGGGGTCTTGTGGTTAAAAGATCGTCGGGGTAAGTTACAGTAAGAGGGATTGTGATGGAGGCTTTGGTTCATAAACGAGGGTGTAAGTTTCCGGGTATGGTAATGGAGACGGCTACAAGTGGTTCACTGTGGGGTAAGTTCCAGTAGATGATGATGGTGATGGAGGATGAAGAATGCCGTGTAAAGTTCCAGGTAAAATGGATGGGGACAGGTCCTTGAAATACTATGGGAGAGGTTACAAGGAATGGATGGATAGGTGGTTCAAAGACTATGGGATAGTTACAGAGAATGGGGATGACTCAAAGACTGTTGGGTATGTTATAGGGAATTGGGATAGGTATATGTGGCTCAAAGACTAAGGGGTATGTTGTAGAATAGGGATGTTCAGATAGTTGAACAGATAGTTCAAATACTATGCGAACATTACATGGAATGGGGTGACTACAAGTCGTTTAAAACTGTGTGGGGAAAATTACAGATTGGATATTGGTGGTTAGTTACCTAAGACATTGAAGCGGAAACCAGGTTCAAGGATTTAAGTGATAAGCCTGGTGAGTGGTACATGCAGTTAAATACTGCAATGGTAGGATTCAGCGAAAGTGCTTCTGCACTGATACGTTGCATGGAATGAGGATTGTGATGTACAGTTGAACTTCGATAACTTCATGGGACCATCCAAATTAGTTAGAGATAAGAGAAGTTCGAGTAATCCGATATCAAACCTGAACAATTTCTAAAGGTCACAGCTTAATGCAGGCCTAAAGTAACGCTGAAAGCTCCTGTAGGAGTTTCCAGCATTACTTTAGACCTGTATTAAGCTAACAAATATGTTTCTAGACATCTGTAGCGATACATGTTAGGAAGGACTTGCTTAGTTATCCCGAAGTTCGAATTATCCGAGTTCGAGATATCGAAGTTTAACTGTAGGTTCAAATTGTATTCATGTGAGAGTCTATGGATGAGGCTAAATGATGAAGTGTCAAACACTGTACTGATCAGACTTATGTGATGGCAATTAGCGATAATAGTGATAGGTAAACATAAATGGTTGAACAATTGAGATTGGTGATTTGTTTTGTTGTTGTACATTGGTGAGACATATACAATGTTTGATTTTTGGTTAGATTCTACTTGGTTTGTGGCTTCAGGTTGGTGATGCAAATATAATTGGATAAGTTATTTTGATTTGTACTTTGCCATTCTTTTGATGCTTACTACGTTACTTAATTTATGATGTCACTTGTTTTATTGCTTCACAGTTGATTTGAATAATATATGGTATTGACGTCGTTGTTTCACAGTTTATTCTAATATTATTTGGTATTGACGTCGTTGTTTCACTGTATATTCTAATATTATTTGGTATTGACGTCGTTGTTTCACAGTTTATTTGAATAATATTTGGTATTGACGTCGTTGTTTCACAGTTTATTTGAATATAATTTGGTATTGACGTCGTTGTTTCAGTTTATTTGAATATTATACATAAATACTTGAATTGCTCTTATCTAATATTTCAATACCATTTGAATATTACTTGGTATTGACGTCGTTGTTTCACAGTTTATTTGGTATTGACGTCGTCGTTTCACAGATTATTTGGTATTGACGTCGTTGTTTCAGTTTATTTGAATATTATACATAAATACTTGAATTGCTCTTATCTAATATTTCAATACCATTTGAATATTACTTGGTATTGACGTCGTTGTTTCAGTTTATTTAGTATTGACGTCGTTGTTTCTTAGCTTATTTCGTATTGACGTCATTGTTTCCAATGAAGAAAATATTCCAAAATAGGGAATTAATATATTACATAAATACTTAAACTGCTCTGATCTAATATTTCGACCACTAAGGGCCTTTGTCAAAGATTATCATGTCAAAATACACGTCACATTTTTGTTACATGCATTCAGCCATAAAATCAAAGATGGCTGAATGCATGTAACAAAAATGTGACATGTATTTTGACATGATAATCTTTGACAAAGGCCCTTAGTGGTCGAAATATTAGATCAGAGCAGTTTAAGTCGTTGTTTCCATTGCAGAGTTGTCTGGAGGAGTTATAATTTTACTTCACATTTTCACTTTGGCGCATATGGGATAAGTGTGCGGCGGCTACCCTCAAACCTGGTTTAAGCCCCCAGTAACCTGTTCTGGCTACTGGTCATTCAAAGGCGGTACTCCTGCTTGCATACAATGGTCTACTTTGTTTTATATGATAAATGTCTATATCTGTCGTGGTACCGTCACGTTTTGTCTTGTAATTGTGTTGTTTCTTATTTGATATTCTTTGGCGCAGCGTCCTTTCGTGTGTGTCGTTCCCTGTAAGACTGTTGTCCACTTTTATGTGACTGCAGACTAATAGTTAAAACAAAACGGTATTTGTTACATGGTTTGTGGCTACAAGCTGATGGTCCAAAGACAAGTGGTATTAGAAACTTGGTTTATGGCTATGTACAGTCTGGTGGTTGAAAGACAGGTAGTATTAGAAACTTTGTAACTACAGACTGGTGGTTAGAAGACAAATGGGTTAAGTTACTTTGGTTTGTGGCTGAATGCTATTGGTCCAAATAAATTGATAAGTTGTTTGTCTCTCATATCTGCAATCAGGTCCTAAATACAGTAACACATTCCCTTATCTTGATACCTTTTGACCCATTCCCTTATCTTGACACCTTTTGGTCCATTCCCTTATCCTGACACATTATGACCCATTCCCTCATATTGACACCTTTTGACCCATTCCCTCATATTGACACATTTTGACCCATTCCCTCATATTGCCACCTTTTGACCCATTCCATTAGCTTGATGCCTTTTGACCCATTCCCTTATCCTGACACATTTTGACCCATTCCCTCATATTGACGCCTTTTGACCCATTCCCTTTTCCTGACACATTTTGACCCATCCCCTCATATTGATGACGCATTTTGGCCCATTCCTTCATATTGACACCTTTTGACCCATTCCCTTATCCTGACACATTTTGACCCATTCCATCATATTGACGCATGTTGACCCATTCCCTCATATTGACGCCTTTTGACCCATTCCTTCATATTGACACCTTTGTAAAAGTAACGTGTTGGAACCAAATACTTTATGTATCACAATGTTTCTAATACTTCGCAGTTCTACATTGCTCATATTGACGCCTTTTGAATCCTCTATAAAGTCACTTTTTGAAACCATCGTGATATATAGGGCATTTACTCCACATGAACAAATATCCTATTAATCATAACGGTGTCAAAACTACACAATTCTGCAAAAGTCCTTTTTTCCAGTAGATTTCTTCAAGGAGGTTTGTCTATAGATAGCCTATGAGGAAATGGGTCTAAAATAGTATATGACGGAATTGGAGTTTTAGCAGACAATATGTGTTTGCAAGATATGGGTTCACAGTGACGTCATATTGTGTTTTCATTCATTTCTTTTATTTGCAGGTGGAAGTTTAAATATGCCGTGGGGTCATTACTTACCTGACTGTATGAAATGGGTGGACAGATGCGTGAAGACTTCTACCATGAAAATCATACCAAGCTCAGCTCTTGGACCATCTATCGGTCAATAATGTCAATGAATTAAATTATACCAAGCTCATCTCTAGGACCATCTATCGCTCAATAATGTGAATTAATTAAATCATATCAAGCTCAGCTCTAGGACCATCTATCGGCCAATAATGTCAATTAATTAAATCATACCAAGCTCAGCCCTAGGACCATCTATCGGTCAATAATGTCAATTAATTACTCGTATCCTGCTGTGAAAAATGATACAGTAAAAAACACTCGATAATACGAACACTCACACTCGATACTACGAACACTCATCCTCTCTATTACGAACAACCTCGCGAACACAATCGATACTGCGAACACCCACACTCGATACTACGAACACTCATCCTCTCTATTACGAACACCCTCGTGAACACAATCGATACTACGAACACCCACACTCGATACTACGAACACCCACACTCGATACTACGAACACCCACACTCGATACTACGAATACTCACACTCGATACTACAAACACTCATCCTCTCTATTACGAATACCCACACTCGATACTGCGAACACCCACACTCGATACTACGAACACTCAAATACTTACCATTATTGATCTTTAACACAAGTGACAGCTTAATGCAGGGTAAATGTCGTAGTTTTTACTGCTAAAACTTGGATCCAGTTCAATTTTTTCTACTTCTGATATGATCAAGTTTTTGAGAAACTATTGACCGAGTGTCAAACAGCTAGAATCTTGTTGAGAAGCCGACTTTTTCAACAATTTTTGAAGGTCTTTGCATACAGTTTGGATTTAGATCCGGATCCAAGTTTTAGCAGTAAAAACTGCGAAATGCAGAGTGAAAGTCATGCAGACAGCTCCTAGAGGAGCTTTCTGCATGACTTTCGCCCTACATAAAGCTCCTAGATGAGCTTTCTGCATGACTTTCGCCCTGCATTAAGTAGCCACCTGCCTACAAAAGTCCTCCTTACTAAAATTTAGATATATCGAAGTTCAACCGTATACTTATATACTTGTTAGTTTTAATTGTATTGTAAGCCATGTTACGTGTAAAATATTGAAATAAAAGCAAGTCTAATCATAATGTTAGTATAAACTTGTATGTGTGTTAACCCGTTCCCTGTTCTGTGTTTATTCAAAATTTCGATGCCTACTGAACATTCATGGAAAAAAAGGGTTATAATGAAATACGGAAGGTGGAATATTGTAGCGGTTTTAGAAACTAAAGAAACTGATCTTTCAATTTCCATTGGCAAACAGAGCAGACCCTGATCAGACGGCTCCTCTAGGAGCCGTCTGATCTGGGTCTACTCTGTTTGCAGATGCGTGAAAACACGTTTATATGAGGGAAAGGGTTAAGCTTTAACCTGCTGAGTTATGAGTGTACTGCAAAGCAAGCTTAATATAAATGCATTTTCAGGCATTAGCAAACAGAGTAGACCCAGATCAGATGGCTCATATCGGTTTGTTAGTGGAATTTGAAAGATGTTTCTTTACTGTCTAAAATGGCTACATTGTTCCAACTTCCATATTTCATTATAACTATTTTGTCAATGAATATTCAGTTTGTCCATGAATATTCAGTAGGTATCGAAATTTGAAATAAAAATATAATAGAACTGGAAAAGGGTTAATTACCTTTAGTATTCTAGCACACTTGGGCAAATAGGGAAGTGTTATATATAACAAAAAAGAATTATTCAGCTGGTGAACTGGGGAGATTAGGTGTCCGATCACATACAATATAATCTGATTGGATCGTGACGAGATACTGGGGAGGAGATACAACATCTGATGTGGATACAAACTGTTAGTAACGGTAGAGATCTACAGAAGAACCTATCATAAGTATCAGCTAGAGATATACAGAAGAACCTGTCATAAGTATCAGCTAGAGATATACAGAAGAACCTGTCATAAGTATCAGCTAGAGATATACAGAAGAACCTGTCATAAGTATCAGCTAGAGATCTACAGAAGAACCTATCATAAGTATCAGCTAGAGATATACAGAAGAACCTGTCATAAGTATCAGCTAGAGATATACAGAAGAGCCTATCATAAGTATCAGCTAGAGATCTACAGAAGAACCTATCATAAACATCAGCTAGAGATATACAGAAGAACCTATCATAAGTATCAGCTAGAGATATACAGAAGAACCTATCATAAGTATCAGCTAGAGATATACAGAAGAACCTATCATAAACATCAGCTAGAGATCTACAGAAGAACCTATCATAAGTATCAGCTAGAGATATACAGAAGAACCTATCATAAGTATCAGCTAGAGATATACAGAAGAACCTATCATAAGTATCAGCTAGAGATATACAGAAGAACTGATCATAAGTATCAGCTAGAGATATACAGAAGAACCTATCATAAGTATCAGCTAGAGATATACAGAAGAACCTATCATAAGTATCAGCTAAAGATATACAGAATAACCTATCATAAGTATCAGCAAGAGATATACAGAAGAACCGATCATAAACATCAGCTAGAGATATACAGAAGAACCGATCATAAACATCAGCTAGAGATATACAGAAGAACCTATCATAAACATCAGCTAGAGATATACAGAAGAACCTATCATAAACATCAGCTAGAGATATACAGAAGAACCGATCATAAACATCAGCTAGAGATATACAGAAGAACCTATCATAAGTATCAGCTAGAGATATACAGAAGAACCTATCATAAGTATCAGCTAGAGATATACAGAAGAACCGATCATAAACATCAGCTAGAGATATACAGAAGAACCTATCATAAACATCAGCTAGAGATCTACAGAAGAACCTATCATAAACATCAGCTAGAGATATACAGAAGAACCTATCATAAGTATCAGCTAGAGATATACAGAAGAACCTATCATAAGTATCAGCTAGATATCTACAGAAGAACCTATCATAAGTATCAGCTAAAGATATACAGAAGAACCTATCATAAGTATCAGCTAGAGATATACAGAAGAACCGATCATAAATATCAGCTAGAGATATACAGAAGAACTGATCATAAGTATCAGCTAGAGATATACAGAAGAACCGATCATAAGTATCAGCTAGAGATCTACAGAAGAACCTATCATAAGTATCAGCTAGAGATCTACATAAGAACCTATCATAAGTATCAGCTAGAGATATACAGAAGAACCTATCATAAGTATCAGCTAGAGATATACAGAAGAACCTATCATAAACATCAGCTAGAGATATACAGAAGAACCTATCATAAGCGGCCATCAAGAGGTCTAATTATATGTCTGTAAAGCAGGCGGTATCGGGCCAAAAGTAATGCAGAAAGCTCCTATAGTTCCCCTGCATTAAACAACTACCTGCTTTGTAAGACTCGTGTGTTCAATAAATGAATGACGGCTTAGGAGAGGTTCTACTGTAATTCCTGTCATTATTTCTTACATGAATATTCACGAGGCAAATGGTTAATGTTTTCACCATGTTACCACAATGAATCGTGGCGTAAATCCTACACACATGAACATTTTCATGACGTAAACTACTTCATACAGCCTATTAACCCCGCTATACCTCAGCCATGACTCGCACTTGCAAACAGCATGGATCCAGAGGAGGGGAAGGTCGAGTTACACTGACAGTTCCTGATATGAAATATTCACGCAGTCAATACTGAAACTAGACTGGATCTACACGTCATAACAACATGGATAATGATACACTCATACAAAATACATATTCATACAACAATGATACACAGGAAACAAGGCCGTCATCGAAACTGTTTCTAAATGCTCATTACGATTTTAACCTTACGGGAATCAAGATTGTTTTGCAATATGTGTGGTGTCAATATTTAGTTTTCTAATGATTTGTACTGGAACCACATTGTGATTATTCGAGTCACGCGTGAGGCTTCCGGATTGGTTCGCGGACTTTACATGTTACTGCAGGTTTAACGAAGTAAAGTGACACGCGCGGCGGATTGACTACTGGCATCGCGTTTTTTGTATATTCAGGTGCAAATGACACGAACCTGGAATTATGTCTATACCATCAAAAATCTCATGACTTTTCCCTTAGTCAGCGGGCTACTGCGTATGGGCTTTCTAGCCTGTTCATGCTTGTGGGAGTCTACAGAATATGCGAGTTTGATTCAACCCGAGGCCAAGCGATGGTCACAGACCTATCAAACAAGGGGATGTACCATTTACAACATACAAAGATGAATGAATCGCCCCACCGGTGTGTTTGCATAGCAGTGTAATTTTGCCAAGAACCTTTATTGTGTTCCCTGAGAGTGCAGTAAGCTTATAGCCATGTGGCTGTGACCAGATATACGTTGCGTTGATTGACTACAACACCCCATGTCCTTAAAAACATCCAAACAGCATAACTTTTCATAGAACTCATTTTCATAAACCCCAACAAAAAGTGTATTATAAGCATTATGTAATGAACATTTTTTGGGAGTTTATGAAAATGAGTTATATGAAAAGTTATGCTGTTTGGATGTTGTTTAAGGTCAATCAACGCAACGTATGCCTATGGCGGTAAGGGGCTTTGCAGGAAGAGTGAATGTAAAAGACATTTTGAGAGATTGTATTAAGAGCACTACCTGAATCAATTCTGAATTTAATATGGTTCTGGTTTGGGCCAATGCAGTGCTAACCGTGTCTATGTAGTTTTCGGCACAATTATAGTCCATTTCCTTCGGAATTTCACTGTCTTGAAAGTCAATGTCATGAACAGTTTTCCTATATTTGAGAGACCTTCTCAAAATACTATATTGCGGGAAGCGCTCAAACTTGTGTTATGCATAAACCGATCGCGACTTCAACCTTGAGAAAAGAAATTGAATTTGATGACATATTTTATCATTATAACGTTTTATCATAATAAGTTAAGCAAAGACCTATGATAACACATGTGTTATCTATGGAAAACCATCGGATGGCTGCTGCTTGCTAATCGCTGACCTGACATGCTGCATATTAATAACTAACTTCGGGTGTTTTATTAAGAACGGGAAAATTATGCATGTTCTTATTTTGTAATGAAAATAGAGCTAAGAAGCGGGGTCCCCAATGGCTTTCCATAGGCATCGTAGGTCTTTGAGTTAAGCTTGTATTTCCATCACAATTCTTTCGAAATCTTTCAGAACACCGGAACTCGATCGGTTTGATGTGCTTAATAGAACAGTCAACACATAAAATAGTTTTGAAACAAATACATATATACTTCAGCAGTTTTATTGAACATGAAAACAAATTGAGAAGTATTTTTATGACTGCTGTAACCTTTAACACTCTACTGACAAACTAAGGGAAGTAACCAATCCGGTTAATCGGTTACGGATTTTGTAACCGATTAATCGCCATTTCGTAATCGGCAACGGTTAATCGTTAATCGTGTAATCGTTTCAGCACTAGTTCACATGCCATTATAAGAATTCATATTCATAGTGGCGTTATTTCTAACATGAATACCGGTATATAATTGGAGTTTTGAGAAAACTCTATTTTAAAAATTGAAGCAGACTACCAATGTGTTCGTCTGCAATGGTCTTTCATTTTTTCTTCCATTTTTTTTTTAAAAGTTCAAAATGCCAAACAGTTTGGATCTCGAGTTGTGATGGTTATCACAAATTTCATACATGTTAACCCATGCCCCATAGGCTATTTTTAGACCAAACCACTTTGAATAAATCTACCGAAAAGGAGCATTATCTAGAGAAAATGACAATTTAAGAATTCTGTAGTTTGAAACCATTGTGATAAATAGGAGCAAATGCTCTATTTATCACAATGGTTTCAACAGGTGACTTTTGCAGAGGCGTCAAAAGGCGTCTAAATGAGGGAATGGGTCAAGTGAACAATTGCCTTATTGTGTCATTGTGTTACTTTCACCATACATCATTGACATAGGTTCTGCCTATGGCTACCAATACTGTCAATCCATCAATCATTTGTTATCCCTCATATACCTTACCGACACGTGACACGCATGCGCAAACAGTTTGGTTCCAGATGAGACATCGAGTAACTCGTGTTTGACGCCCCATCAATAGTTTCACCAAATCTTGAATTAGAAGTGAGTATTGAATGCAGCTGACCAGAATTAACCCTTTCCTCGTTCAGTGTTTGTTCCAATTTTTTATACCTACTGAATATTCATGAACAAAATAACTATACGGCTATATCACAATCAGAGTTCCATAGACATGTTACAGACTCCTAACTTAACTCTTCGCTTGCTATTCACGTCAATATACCTACCTGTAAATAGTGAAGACCCTGATGAGACAGCTCCTCCAGGAGCTGTCTCATCAGGGTCTGCACTATTTACAAATTAATTGTGCAACCAGTGCACTCCACAGCAGTGATTGCACAGGGCAATACTTGTACACAGTGGAGATATATGTAATTATACAACAGTGCATGGGTGAAGAAGGGGAAATGTATTTTAAAATTCAGCAAGCGAAGGGTTAAGATAGATTCCATTTATGCTGACAAGTATGATGTTAAGTCATGCTAATACATCCCATGTCTCTGTATTTAAAACATCAACAGTGTGAAAATCAGTATAGAAACACTGCTTTATGTTTTTTTAAGTTTTTCATTTCCCTTATGCCTTTAAATACCCTCTAAGGAGACAGATTATATAATGAAATATGGAAAGAGGAACATTGAAGCCATTTATGAACAGGAACTAAAGAAACAGATCAATTAAACTCCATTAGCAAACAGGGTAGACCGTGATCAGACAGCCCCTGTAGGAGTCGCGTGATCCGGGTCTACTCAAATGCATGAAAACACGTTTATATGAAGGAAACGGTTAAGCAGATACATGTATTGTTTCACTGTGTAAGATTTAACCTTTGACATGATAAGAGGTAACCTTTGACATGATAAGAGGTAACCTTTGACATGATAAGATTTAACCTTTGACATGATAAGAGGTAACCTTTGACATGATAAGATTTAACCTTTGACATGGTAAGAGTTAACCAATGGTAAGAGTTATCTTACCTTTGACATGGTAAGAGTTACCTTTGACATGATAAGAGTTACCTTACCTTTGACATGATAAGAGTTACCTTACCTTTGACATGATAAGAGTTACCTTTGACATGGTAAGAATTACCGTTGACATGATAAGAGTTACCTTTAACATGATAAGAGTTACCTTTAACATGATAAGAGTTACCTTTGACATGGTAAGAGTTACCGTTGACATGATAAGAGTTACCTTTAACATGATAAGAGTTACCTTTGCCATGGTAAGAGTTAACCTTTATGTTATCCTATGGTCGATACGAGTTATCCTATGACATGATTTTGTGCACTTTACCATCCTCCACGGCCAGTTTGTTTCAACTCTTGGGTTGTTTGCGCAGACTATGATACTAAACTGTCAAAACGATCATATTTATGCACAAGTCAAACCCAATATGTTGCAGAATTGTATTGTTTATGTTCCCCAAAACGAAATGCATACAGTGTTTACTGTTTCTTACTTTTATTATCATCATTATTGTTATTATTGTTATTATTATTATTATTATTATTATTATTAATTCTTCATCCACTCTGAACTTGTTCAACACATTTCTTTATAAGCAATAATCACTGTTCTATGTTTATACCAAATTTCAATATCTTCTGAATATTTATGGTGAAAATATTCATGTAATGAAATATGTAAGGTGGAGGTGGATCAATGTAAAATTTTAGACCCTAAAGAAACTGGCAGACCTATCAAATCCTATTAGCAAACAGAGCAGATCCTGATCACACAGCTCCTATAAGATATGCTCTGTTTGATGTGTGAAGGAAGGAATTATAAGTCAAGGGATAATAACAGTGAACCCTCGATACAGCAGAAGTGTTTGTTTCCAGATAGTTTGCTGGTACTAGTATAACGAGAACTAATACCAACAGGTGATCGCTTAATGCAGAAAACAAGAAGTGCAAACAGCTCCCTGTGGGAGCTTTTTGCACTTCTTGTGTTCTGCATTAAGCGATCACCTGTCTATTGGCATTGTACCTATTTATTCAGTGGTTCTTTAAAAGACTTAACAGTAATTTCGTGTCAATGCATATTGCCGGTATAACGAGCGTTTCTCCAAAACGAAATGCATACAGTGTTTACTCTGTTTCTTACTTTTATTATTATCATTATTGTTATCATTATTATTATTAATTCTTCATCCACTCTGAACTTGTTCAACACATTTCTTTGTAAGCAATAATCACTGTTCTATGTTTATACCAAATTTCAATATCTTCTGAATATTTATGGAGAAAAGATCTATGTAATGAAATATATAAGGGGGAGCGATGTCAAATTTTAGGCCCTAAAGAAACTATCAAATCCCATTAGCAAGCAGAGCAGACCCTGATCACACAGCTCCTATAAGATATGCTATGTTTGAAGGAAGGAATTATAAGTAAAGGGATAATAACAGTGAACCCTCGTTAGTAATTAAAAGTGCAACACTACTCACTCCCCCTAGCCAAGGCACAACGCCACGCCACAATTTTGTACGCGTACAGTGAACCCTCGTTACAACGGAAGTGTTTGTTTCCAGATAGTTTGCTGGTATAACGAGGTTGCCGTTATAACGAGTTTAAATATGAATGGAACCGTATGGCCAGTGTTGAACTAATACCAACAGGTGAACGCTTAATGCAGAACACAAGAAGTGCAAACAGCTCCCTGTGGGAGCTTTTTGCACTTCTTGTGTTCTGCATTAAGCGGTCTTATTGGCATTGTACCTATTTATTCAGTAGTTCTTTAAAAGACTTAACGGTAATTTCGTGTCAATGCATATTGCCGGTATAACGAGGGTTCACTGTAATACATCTTATCTTTCTTCCTGGCCCAATTCCCAACCCTTAAGATGTCGGTCATGTGGAGAGAAAAAAAAATACACACAGTCAGTTATCAAGTTAACTGTTTATGCACCAAAAATAAATAGTGACAATCAAAAAATACAAAATATACACACATATAAAAACAGAATTCAGATCCAATCACTCTTTACCCTTTCCTCCATACAAATGCCTTTTCACACTTTTGCAAACAGACTAGACCCAGATAAGACACTTTTTCATGCCTTTGCAAACAGAGAATGTATCGTGAATATTTATAAGGTGAAGTTTTATAATGTCATATACACACATAAATATGTGGTATAGGTAGAAACTAGCCATACCTACTATTATTTTGTAAACAAACGGAGCAGACCCTGATCAGACGGCTCCTACAGGAGACATCTGATCTGGGTCTACTCTGTTGTCAAATGGACGAAAAAGTGTTTGTATGAGGTAAAGGGCTGACTCAACTTTTTAACCTCTCTAAAACAGATCTTGTCCGACATACTGAAAGCTTTCTGCGTAACTTGTATTCTGTGTTATCGCTTGGCCTCATAAATATTCATGTACGAAATAATGACTTATACTCATTAGCTGAACTTTTATGATTGCATAATTATGAACACATGACAATTTAGCTCAGGCAGAAACCAAAGAACCGGATGATATATATTATACCATAAGAAAACAGAACAGACCCTGATCAAACTGCTCCTTTAGGAGCTGACTGATCTGGGTCTACTCTGTTTGCAAAGGTGTATAACAGGCATTTAAATGAAGGAAAAGTTAACTCTTCACCTGATGAATATTCATGTTCAAAATAATGACATCACAAATACATTTTTTATGACGGTAGATGAATACAGGATTTTTGGCTTTGGCAGAAACTGCTGAATTAGATCTGTATAACCAATTCATTGATAGCCTTTTAACAGCTTTTCAGTCTGCTCTATTTGCTTATGGAATTAACCTTTTGCTTGCTGAATTTTAAAATACATTTCTCCTTCTTTACCCATGCCCTGTTATATAATTACACATATCTTCACTGTGTACAAGTATTTCGCTGAGCAATAACTGCTGTGGAATGCACTGGGTGCACAATTAACTTGTAAATAGTGCAGACCCTGATGAGACAGCTCCTGCAGGAGCTGTCTCATCTGGGTCTTCACTATTTACAGGTAGGTATATTGACGTGAATAGCAAGCGAAGGGTTAATATATATAGGCCTTAACATTAGAGTATAAACTATTTGTCATGGCATAACAGCCTGCGTTCACTTTACCCTTATAAATTATCAGCTAATAAATATTCATAACGTCAGTATTTCTTACATAAATATTAATGAGGTACATTTGTATATGGTTAAACACTGCATGCTATGGAAATTGGCTGGATCCTTTGAGATACCAATTTACTCAACATTCTCACAATTTGACTCATATTTTTGAAGACAAATGTAAGACAAGAGGGCCAGAATGGCCCTGACATCGCTCACCAGACAATCAGATATGTTTCTATTGAAAACTGACCGTCCCTGGGGCGGTGCCAATTTTGACCCTAGGGACACAATATATAACTTTTGTAGATGTATATAACTTTTGTAAATATGAAGCTATGTGCCAAATATGAAATCAGAGAACATTCCAGTTTCAAAGGAGAAGATTTTCAAAGTTTGCACTATAAAATTGTTTCTATTGAAAACTGACCAACCCTGGGGTGGGGCCTATTTTGACAACAGGGGCATAATTTATATAACTTTTGTAGAGGATCGGAAAATGGTGCTATGAGCCAAATATGAAAGCTGAGAACTCTGTAGATTCAGAAAAGAAGATTTTCAAAGTTTTCACTATACGTTTCTATAGACAAGAGTGCCATTGAAAGTGTTAATTTTTCAGACAAACAAATTACAGATGACAGAAACCCTATCACTGCTGAGCATAATTTGACTGAAATTAGCACACAATTTGGATTCTGATCTGACACATATTATATGTAACTTCATATGTGGTTTGTACAAGAGAGTTAATTGTAAGATTGATATGTATTAAACGGGTAGTTTTAATTATGCAAGGCCATACAAAATTCTGACTAAAGAAAATCAACTGACCTCTCAAATAATCAACTGTTCCTCTGAAAAGGTATGTGTACCCTAGCATTCATAACAGATTTTTTGCATTTGAATATTATTATAAATTATTACATAATAATTTCATATTCATAAGTTGAACTTAATATTTTCAAGTTATACAATTTCATGTTAAAAATTATTTCACAATTTATTTAAAATCTTTAATTTGGCATTCTGGAGCCTTTACATGATTTACCCTTCTTCTGAACTGTAGGGCAGGTTATAATGTCATAATGCCAATCACTATTATTAATTAACCCTTCCCTCATATAAATGTGTTTTCACACATTTGAAAATCAGTAGACCAGATCAGATGCCTCCTATAGGAGCCATCTGATCAGGGTCTGCTCTGTTTGTTAATGGAATTTGACAGATCTGTTCCTTTAATTTCTAAAATGGCTACAATGTTCTACCTACAATAATCCATTATAACTATTTTGTCTATGAATATTCAGTAGGTTGTGAAATTTGGAAAATAAATGCTACAATGTTTCACCTTCCATACTTCACTTTAACTATTTTGTTCATGAATATGCAATAGGCATTCAAATTAATAATAAACACAGAACAGGCAAAGGGTCAATATCTCTGTCTACTAGCTACTACCAGCAGTACAGGTGCACTAAAAATAGCCACTCTCTCCCTCTCTGATGCTTGACCTGATGACCTGTTTATGAGCCAGTAAAGATAAGATGCTTAAAAGTGCAGTCAGCTTCAAGTTTGCTAGAAAACTTGCCACCCGGGTGTGTAGCCAATTTTGACCACAGGAGCATAATTTATATAACTTTTGTAGAAGTCCTGAAGTTGAAGCTATGTGCCAAAAATGAAAGATGCAGATCTTCTAGTTTTAGAGGAGATGGTGTTCAAAGTTCTCACTATATGTTTCTATTGAAAACTGAAAACCCCTGGGGCAGGGCCAATTTTGACCCCAGGGGTATAATTTATATAACTTTTGTAAAGGACCTACAGATGATGCTATGTGCCAAAGATGGAAGCTGAGACCCCTGTAGATTCAGAGGAGAAGAACTTTAAAGGTTCAAATTGTTGACGACGAACGACGGACGACGCACGACGCACGCCGACGGACGACGGACATCAGGCGATCACAAAAGCTCACCCTGAGCACTTTGTGCTCTGGTGAGCTAAAAATATTTACAGTATACTGTAAAAGACAAAAGAATTTCGCAGACAACAAATAAAGAAGACAATTAAAGAAGACAAAGAGTGAACGTCTTCCAAATACATTTGTACGTGACCTTCAACCCTGGTCATTTGTGACCTGACATGAAAAACAGCATAGATCCAGATCCAACTGCTTGAAAAAGATTAAATATATCAGAAGTACAGTAAAAACTCGAATACATGTACTTCGAAATTTTAGTAGAGATGAATTGGTGCCTTTTTAGGCAGATAGCTGCTCAATGCTGGGTTACAGTCATGCAGAAAGCTCCTCTAGGAGCTTTCTGCATGACGTTCACCCTGCATTAAGCTGCTATTCGTCTTAAAGACCAAAAATTAAATTTGTTTTTAGAATTTGAACAATCTGGGTTTTACTGTAAGTAATAATTTCTCAAGATCAGATTTTTATTTCATCACATTAAGATTCTAACGCTTTCCCCTCATGCAGACGACTTGTAACGCCTTTGCAAACCGAGTAGACCTAGATCACATGGTTTCTGTAGACCTAGATCACATGGTTTCTGTAGACCTAGATCACATGGTTTCTGTAGAAGTTGTCAAATCAGGGTCTGCTCTGTTTGCTCGTGAATTTCAGAAATAATATAGATCTTATTCTACAGCTGTAGCCATGGTAACAAATTCACCTGTACACGACGCTTTTATAAAGGTCTGACAATAAATATTCATACACTCATTATTTCTTAAATGAACATTCAGAGAAAAGAGTTACCCTTTTCCCTTCATATAAATGCCTTTTAACGCATTTGCAAACAGAGAAGACCCTGACTGAATGGCTCCTACAGATCAGGATCTACTCTGTTTGGTTATGGTACCACATATATCTAATTCTAAAGTATCTTCCTCAGCAAAATTGTCAAGTAGTCATATCGAGGGCTTGGTGCAAAACTATTCTTACTCCTTCACAAAGTGAAGGAGTTAGAATAGTTTGCACCAAGCCCTCGATATGCTATTATAAGAAATAATAAAACTAATGTCAGTGATGTCCTTAAATGTACTTCTAACATGAATATTCATGAAGGAAAAGTTTAACCTATTCCCTCTAGCTAACCCTTTTCGGTGCCTCTTTATAAGCCATATTTTAAAACCATTGTGATAGAGCATTTGCTCCATAGGAGCAAATACTCTATTTATCTCAATGGTTCCAAAACTGCACATTTCCAAAAATGTTCTTTTCTCTAGCAAATGCTCCTTTTCAGTAAATGTATTCAAAGAGGTTGGGTCTAAAAATAGTCTATGAGGGAAAGAGTTAAATGAGGTCTATAGTGTCTACATGATATTGCATCAATCATTTATTATAAATAAATTTCTAGACATTTTACAATTTGAGATTCAATTCAATTACAGATAATACAACAGCATTGACATTCTATGACTATGTACAAATATCCACAATAAACCCTTCACTTAATGAATATTCATATAAGAAAATAACATCATGTATATTAATGAGCAGATCTTTTATGATTATGAACATGTAACATGGTGAAGTTGGGACTCGACTGAAGCTTGAACCCAGGGCCTTTGGCTTACCATACCACCACTCTACAGATTGAGCTATCAAGCCATACTGTTTACAGCCTATCAACTGTTTCACCACAATCTCTACAAGCACAGAAATTTTTACCCATGGCAGGAACTGTAGAATCAGATCTATATATAATTCCATAAGCAAATGGAGTAGACCCTGATCAAACATCTTTAACAGAACCCATCTGATCTGAGTCTACCATGTTTGCAAAGGTGTTCAGTGGCGTATGTATGGAGTAAAGGTTTTCACGCATTTACATTTATTTTGTAAGAGTCGTCTGATCAGGGTCAGCTCTGTTTGCATAAGCAATTATATAGATCTGATCCTACACTCTTTGCCACAGTCAAACTCCCTTTCCCTGATGAATATTCATGAAGGAAATGATCGACGTCATGAATATTAATAAGAATATTTTTTATAATGGCATAAGAACAAACAACATTTTGGCTCAGGAAGAAGCTGTAGAATCAGATCTATATTATACCATAAGCAAACACGGCAGACCCTGATCAGGGTCTACTCTTTTCGCAGATGTGTCAAATTGCACTTACATTAGGGAATGGGTTAATAATGCTTTTAAATAGTTCAGCTCATTTATATTCATGACATCATTAATTTCAAGTATATCAAACTGGCTAACTTCAGAAAATTCATGTGAGACTCCACCAATTATAAATATTGATGAAATTATTGTAGTGAAAAATTAACAAAATGTATTGCCAACACAAACAGAACCGACCTACTGCATCTGTCTCATCTGGGTCTACTCTGTTTGCAAAGACAGAACTGATTTATGGAGTAAACTGCTAACCTTTTCCCTGTTGAATATTCATGTCAGAAATAAAGACATCCGATATATTTATTATCTGAATTTTTAACCCTTTCCCTCATATAAACGCGTTTTCATGCATTTGCAAACAGAGTAGATCCAGATCAGATGGCTGCTAGAGGAGCCGTCTGATCAGGGTCTACTCTGTTTGCTACTGACAGAAACTGTAAAGTCAGATCAATTGTAATCACATTATAGAAAATAGGGCAGACCCTGATCAGACGGCTCCTATAGGAGTCATCTGATAAGGCCTGCTCTGTTTGCTTATGGTATAACATTGGTCTGATTCTACAGTTTCTGCATGAGCCAGACTAGCCTGTGTACATATGCCATCATAAAAATTCAGCTAATAAATATTCATGATGTCTTTAATTCAACAAACATACCATGAATATTCAGGGATTTTTCAAATGACAAACAGTACATACTCTGATGAGAGGGCTCCTCTTATCTGAGTCTGCACTGTTTGCAATGAATATTTAGTGACTCGTGATGACTGATGAGATGGTTCCTGTAGGAGCTGTATGATGTGTCTATTCTGTTTGTAAAGGCTTGAAAAAGTGTTCGTATGAATGAAGTAACTTCTAAGTCGTTACTGTCACATACAATATTTGATGCCTTCGCAAAAAGAGTAAACCCGGTTGTATATGACATACAGTAGGACCTGTCCTATGTAGTCATTCATTTATTGAATACAGCAGTCTAAACAAGAGGACCAAAATGGCCCTGATATCGCTCACCAGACAAGCAGAGGAAAAGACTTTCAAAGTTTTCACTATAAGTTTCTATTGAAAACTGGCCACCCCAGGGGCGGGGCCAATTTTGACCCCAGGGGCATAATTTAAATAACTTTTGTAGAGGACCTGAACATGATGCTATGTGCCAAATATGAAAGCTGAGAACTTTCTGGTTTCAGAGGAGAAGATTTTCAAAGTTTTCTCTATATGTTTCTATTGAAATCTGGCTACCCCTGGGCCCTGGGGCAGAGCCAATTTTGACCCCAGAGGCATAATTTATATAACTTTTGTAGAGAACCTGATCATGATGACCTGCCTTAGGCTACCACTTGCCTTACTTGACAAATCTTAAGACAAGTTTTACTGTAAATATAGATCTCATTTTAGTTCCATCTCCTTGCTAAAAAAACTTAGACTAGTAAACTAATAAATATTCATGATATCATTATGTTCAACATAAATATTCATCCGATAAAATAGAAGTATGCAACTTTTTTTGCAATAAGAAAAAATTCAGTCTAACCCTTTACGGCATAGATACGAAATTTAAAGCCTTTGCAAAATAGACCCAGATCAGAAGACTCCTGTAGGAGCTGTCTGATCAGGGTCTGCTCTGTTTGCTTATGGAACTATATAGATATTATTCTATAGCTTCTAGTCAAAAAATTCCGGTGTTCACAGCAGAGCTCCAGATAAGGTGCGTAAATAAAAAAAACATTTTCAACTATAACTTCTTTATTTCTCCACCAAACCCTATGCTGTGACCACTCTTTAGAATCGTCTCCAAGAGACGATTCTAAAGAGTGGTCACAACATAGGGTTTGGTGGAGAAATGAGGATTTTAGTATTTCTGTACACACGCTTATCTGTAGCTCTGTTTACATGCTATTTTAAACATTCAGGATGTAACTATTTCTTGAACTTTCCAACAGGTAAAGGTTCAGCCCTTTCCTTCATAAAATACTTTTTAACACATATTTCAAACAGAGTAGACCCAGGGACTGCTTATGAAATTATAATAGATCTCACTCTACAATTAAATTATCAAAGATCTCACTCCACAGTTAAATTATAATAGATCTCTCTACAATTAAATTATCATAGATCTCAATCTACAATTAAATTATCATAGATCTCACTCTACAATTAAATTATCATAGATCTCACTCCACAATTAAATTATCATAGATCTCACTCTACAATTAAATTATCATAGATCTCACTCTACAATTTCTACCCACACCAAAAACTCTTGTGTAGAAATGCTATTATAAAAAATCAGCTAATAAAATATTCATATCGATATTTCTGCCATGAATAAACATGAAGTATAGGTTTAACCAATAACCCCTACTGACGCCTTTTGACACCTCTTAACCCTCCTACGGAACCTTTTGACAACTCGTTACCCTCCTACGGACACCTTTTGACACCTCTGTAAAAGTCATTTTTTGAAATCACTGCGATAAATAGAGCATTTGCTCCATAGGAGCAAATGCTCTATTTATCGCAATGGTTTCAAAACTACACAATTCTACAATTTTCCTTGTCTCTAGTAAATGATCCTTTGCGCTAGATTTATTCAAAGAGGTCGAGTCTAAAAATATTCAAAGAGGTTGAGTCTAAAAAAAGTCTAGGAGGGAACGGGTTAACTGAATTTCATCATTTGTGCCTCCTGAAACATTCGTACATAGTGCTCAGCCATTCGTTTAGTCTCTTCATCCAAGTTAACATTATTCATACCTACATCACTAGCTGGCTCAATGACTATGTTATCCACTGATTCTCCACTCTTCACTCTATTTTCTGTTTTCTCACAATGTTCAGTTTTTTCATATGAATCTGAAACTTGGTCTTTTGTGATACCTTGTGGGTTAGTAGTGGTATTTAAATTGGATATGAAATTGTGGGAGAAACTATTTGACATTCCGGATACAAGTCCAATGCCAGCTGGTGTCATGTTGCTCTGCGGAACGGACATTAGACTTGTTTGTGGAGAATTCAATGGTGGTACATTTCTCCCTACCAGATCATTCCTCAATAATTCATTTACATTGTTAGGATCGGCTGGCAGATCTGGGACAGCATTTCCCGGATAGTCCACATTTTCAGGATTATCAATGTGGTAAACAGGGTGAAGAGTATTTGTGTATTTCGTTATCCATCCTGACAATGTCCCGATGGGCATGCCTAAAACACGAGCTGTGGGCCGAATACCAACAAGCTTTGCACATTTCACAATTTCAATCTTTTCAGATGGCTTGATATTTCTGAACTTTATCTGACGGGCAATTGCAATCTTTTCTTGAAGCAAAGGAAACTGGTCCTTCAAAAGAAATTTTATGGCTGTGACTTCTGACTTTTCTGCATTATCCAACACTGATGACGACTGAGGGGTGGAAGTCAAATTACTCTGAGAATCTGGAGTTAGAACATTTTCAAATCCGTTGCTTAAACATGCTGGAATTTCTCTTGCTGGAGATGATTCCAATGACTGATTTAAATCTGCTCCTGTACTAGATCCTTCCATTGTAAGGCCCAGATGTGCCTGGTATTTTGTGTTCCAGCCAGACAGGGTGCCAGTGGCCAAACCAAGAAGCTTAGCCACCTTCCTAACACCGATACGTTTTGCATATCGAACAACTTCCAGTTTCTCACTTGCCTTAAGTGTTTTGTACTTGTCTGCCCTACAGGAAAGTACTCTTCTAAACAAGCTCTCAAAGAACAGATCATTTTCTAGAGGCGTGTATTTAATCTGCTCCTTTATGTTCTCGTAGCACTGGTCTATATCTGGAACCATCAAGGTCTCCGCAATCATTTCATCCAATTCATCACTCTTGTTAAAACTACTGGGCACTTCAGAATCTTCTTCCCCTGATTTTGTTTCTTCAGTTTTGTCTCCTGACTGGCTTTCTGGGTCATCGGTATCATTTGTTAGCCCTTCCTTATCATATTCAACTGTTTCTGTACTTGCCTTAGAATTGTCATCCTGTTCCCAGCCATCAGTTGTGTCATTGTTAATTTCTATTTTAATTTTACTACTTTCTTCCCAATTTTTTTCATCAAACTCAGACTCCTCTGATTTCTTAATCTTATATGATGTCTTTTGATCTGAGGGTTCCTCCTTGACACAAACACTCTCATTTTCCCCATGTGAAGTTTTGGCCCAGTCCTCACTATTGTAAGACAGAGATTCCACTTTCTCAATTTTAATGGATAACTCCACTGAGTCATCACGGCTGTCATTAATGCTATCGTCATTTACTCCAGTTGATGCATTTGAAGACTCTTCTTCCTGACTGGTTGGTTTTACTGTGTACGGAAACTGTCTCATCCAACCAGACACAGTCCCGAGGGCTATACCAAGACACCTGGCCATCTCACGAACACCAACCAGTTTAGCGTACCTGGATACCTCAAATTTATCTTGCTTAGTCAAACCTTTAAACTTGTTCCCCTTTTCATTTTTTACTCTTTCAACCAGCTGCTCGAATTTTTCATTTCCCAGCATGCAGTTGCGTTTCCTCTTGCCTAACTCATCTTTCATGTCAGTGAAATCAGTTCTCGTCCACATGGACACTGCCGACTTGGAGACTCCAAAATGTGCTGCTGCAGAACTAACACTGTGCAATTTGGCGTATGAAGCAATTTCTTGTTTTTCTGCTACAGAAATCTTCCTGTACTTGTAAAATCGTATCTCTCTCAGCCTCCTCACCACATCTAAATTCTCTTCCAAGTTGCTGATGCCTATTTGATCTTTCTCTGTATGTTCGCCTGTGTTCTGGTACATACTTTGGGAAAGTGTAGCCAACATTGCGTTATGAAATGGAGAGACAGGTAACATCAGCCCAGATGCATCTTGGGCATGTTGCTGAAAATTCGGTGTCCCCATCATGTTCTTTATTGAAATATTTCCATCAGAAAAAATATTTGACTTTTCTCGATCATTTAGGTTAGTATAAAAGGATTCTACAGCACTATCTTCATTCTCAATTTCATTTTCATCTCCTTTTTCCTTCGAAGTGCTACTCCTTGTTTTATCATTATTATAGAATTGGTCATAGTAGTCAGTAAGTTCTGTAACACGCTGTGGATTGTTTTGTTTTCTGGACTTTTCGTTTCTATACATGTCCTGTAGTTCATCTGTAAGTATTTGTTCATCTTCATAGCCTTCTACATTAGGTGCAGGATCATCTGAAGGTACATGTGCAATTCTTTGAGGAGCTTTCTGTTTCCTCGACTTCCTTTTCTCCCCTCTTGCATCTTTGGTCATGATTGGAAGGGATCTTTCTGACTCCTCTATTACGTGACATTTAGTGTCCATTTGTTCCTGCTTCTCCGCTGCAGCAGCCAAAACATCCAAATCTGATGACAAATTCAATTCTTTTCTTTTACACACAGCTGTTTCTTTTGATGTATCCTTTCTATTCAATGAACACGGTTTATTTTGATAGTCACAGTCAGAATTAGCTTCACTTATTACACTTAGCCCTTCAGTCTCGGTTGAGCAGCCTGCTAACTTCGAGATGGATGCTGAACATGGCACTCCTAATTTAGATGAGGTCAGTTTATCTGTCCATTTTGACAAGTTTTCAGATAAATCACTGTCAGCAATTTGCTGAGGTTTGCAATGAGAAGGTTCTTCTGGTTCTGGTTTATCAGAGGTATCTATTATGTTTACAAATTCAAGTTCTGTTTTAGTTATGGCCTGCAGTGCAGGTTCTGAATTAATAATGGTTACGATTTCAGGTTCTGTTTTAGTTATGGCCTGCAGTGCAGGTTCTGATTTATTTTTGACATCAATTATGGTCTGAAGTTCGCTCAATGACGCTGTGGATTCTTTACATTTTTCCGTCACATTTTCATCATCACAACTTTCAGTTTTTTCCATAGAAACCTTTGAAGTATTATCTTCACTTTGTTGGACAGAAAAAGGTCCAGCATCTTTAAATGATTCTTTTCCATTCAGTACATCTATATCCGCTTTGATATCCTTGAAAGAAATACAATTATCATCCACACTGTCACAAATTTCATGTCTCTCATTTGATTTAGTCTCTATCTGCATATCTCTTAGTTCTACTTTCGCAGTTTCTTCAAATGCCCACCTAGCTTTCTTAGCAACTGGTTCTGTGTCTTCATCGACCACTGCGCCACCACCAACACGCCTTTTCATTATGATGCTCATTATATCTTGTCCCCCTGACAATTTTGATGGGAAGTTTAAATTATTTTCAACTTTTTCACCATTAAAACCAGCTTCTATCTCTGGACTTCCATTTCGTCTCATATCTCTAGAAGTTTCAGAATCCCCACATTTCTGCTCCATAGTTTTATTTTCAGTGTATTACAAAACCACCTTAAATTGATTTACAAAATTACCTTAAATATCTCTTTCTCCTCATCAAATAAAGTTCCAAACTCCAACATCTAGCACTCTAAACAGTCAACATACAATATTAATACCAAAGAATGTCAGTGGTAAAATCAGATCTTCAATGTATGCTATTTATCAGATCGCAAAGATAGATTACATCATTTATGACATTTCAGATCAAGACATATAACAGATCTAACCAAATGAGATTGATATATGATAAGATAACAAATAATTGATTCTACATCAACGAAGTAGCACTTAATAAAGACTTAATGGAACTAATAAAGACTTAATGGAACTAATACAAAAAGTATGATGTATTGAAAAAGAAATCTATATGTATATGTTTGTAAATATCTCGACTAAAACATCTATGTCAACAAAAAAAAACAATTGAAAGGGCTTGTAATTAGTTAATGTATTGCTGTACTCAGTTTTGGTCCTAAATCAAAACAACTGTTAATTTTATTTTCCAATCAACTTATGCATCTTTGTTTGAAAATGCTAGACTCTAGTGTTTTCTGCCAAAGAATACTGCGAATAGAAATTGCCTATTCTTTTAACAGAAAGCTGTTCAGAACCTTCAACAATAAATGAGATTAATAATTTAAATAGTGTAACTTTCCTCCAGTAAAAAAATAACATTAATGATATTATGCTGAAATAATTGGTCTATTCTGTTCCAATTCACATCAATAATTTAAAATGTCTATATTTAACAAAATATGCAGAGCATGTAAAAGTAAAATGAGTCAAAGAAATCAAGTTAACCATTAAGTTGGCGAAATCTAAATAAGTTACAAAAATAAGTAACAAAAATCTAACTTGTATAATCTTCTTTTTTTTTTTTACTGAATTTATCTCGTATAAATGAGATATTATGTTAATTCTATAAGGAATAAGCTCCTGTTCTGTCAATCAAAACTATTCCCTGTTAGCAGATCCTTCCAAGAGAATAATACTTGGACTAGTATTTCAGTCAATGCATCTTGTGTCATTGTGTCATCTAGTCATTAGTTTAGTCTATTACAGCTGTAAATGACTAAATATTTCAAACAATGCAAGTACAACACTTCCCAATATTTCATCTAGTGAAAGTTCTGCTCCTGTTTGTATTTCAGCCCATGAAAAATCTGCTTCTATTTTTCAGCCAATGAAATTTTCAGCCAATGAAAGATCTGCTTCTATTTTTCAGCGAATGAGAGTTCTGCTCCTGTATTTCAGCCAATGAGAGTTTTGTTCCTGTTTTTCAGCCATCAAGACATCATTAGGGAATGGTGGTCACATTAGGGAATGGTGGTCACATTTAGACGCTGCATTTCATTCTATTGTATCTGAAAATGTATGCATATAGTTTATTGATAACCCTTTGAATGGGGGACAAACATGCACTGCCATTTGCAAACTGTGTAGACCAAGATCAAAGGGCTCTAAATGCATCAGGGTCTGCACTGTTTGTTATTTAAAATCCTCTAACAAAGTATAAACATCTTTACATGCATTTGGAAACAGAGTAGACTCAGATAAGACAGCTCTTATAGGTCTGATCAGGGTCTGCTCTGTTTTAACCTGTTTTGATGTGATATAGATTGGATTCTACAGTTTTTGTCAAAGCAAAAAAATAATCATAGAAATGTTTACACTATAAATATTTAGATAACAAACATTCATGATGTCATTATTTCTTACTTGAATACTGAACAGGGAAAGGGTTAAGTCGTTCATACTGAGTGGACTACAGTTAAACCTTTCCTCCATAAATACGCCTTTCTACGCCTCTATAAAAGTCAACTGTAGATTTGAAACCAGTGTGATAAATAGAGCATTTGCTCAATAGGCATATTTATCACAATGGTTTCAATATTACACAATTCTATTTTTTTTCCTTTTCCCTTCGGTAGATTTATTCAATGAGGTTGGGGCCAAAAATAGCCTATAAGGGAAAGGGTTAACTAGGTGAATATAATGTTATAACAGATAATACCGACTCTGACTGATGGGCCATTCAACTTTGAAAATCCAAAGACTAATTTTATTAACCCTTAACCCTTTACTCCATAAATTGCTTTTCTACACCTTTGCAATCAGAGTAGACCCAGATTAGACGGCTCTAATGATCTGGGTTTGCTCTGTTTGCTTATGATATAATATAGATATGAGTCTTCAGTTTCTTCCATGGCTAAAACTTCCTGTGTCTATGTGCTATTATAACAAATTAATCCAATATTCACGAACGACGTCATTATTTTTTACATGAATATTTATGGAGGAAAGGGTTAAGTAATAATCAATATATGAATACTAATTACCTCTGGTTTTTGGCATTATGAACAAAGGAATTTTTTACAATAGCAGAAACTGTAGTATCATATCTATATCATTTCATTTAACCCTTTCCTCCATCAATACGTCTTTCTACGCCTCTGTAAAAGTCACTTTTTAAAACGATTGTGATAAATAGAGCATTTGCTCCTAAGGAGCAAATGCTCTATTTATCACAATCGTTTCAGAACTAAAAATTCTTAATTTATTCTTTTCTCTAGTTAATGCTCCTTTTCGGTAGATTTATTCAAAAGGTTGAGTCTAAAAATAGCCTATGGGGGAATGGGTTAAGTAAACAGAGCAGAACCTGATCAGACGGCTCCTGTCTGGGTCTACTCTTTTTGCAAAGGCATAGAAAGGTGTATTTATGGAGTAATAAGTTAAAGAAGTAAATTTTCAATTATAATTTTCAATAATAATAGCATGGTATATCAGGAAAAAAAACTTTATGTTGCATAATGAGAAAATTAAATTTACTACAGAACCAACTGAAACCAGAGGTTGTTGTAAAATCAATTGATAATATAATTAAAGAACTTTTGTGAGCAAGCTCACATACCCCATGCCACCACACTGTCAGAGAAAAAAGTGGTTCCCAAAGACAAATTCCTTTGAAATTCGGACTTGTCCAAGCTTTTATTCATGACAATTCTTAAAACAAATTTGAGAAAAACTGGTCAAGAAATGAAAGTCCTAAACAATCAACAATGTATTCAGATACACAGACTGACTGACGAACTGATGGACAAGTCAAAAACTATACAATTTGTGCAGTTTAATTGTGTGGGATTTATATAATTAACCCATTCCCCCATAAATAAGCCTTTCTACGCCTCTAGAAAAGTCACTTATGAAACCATTGTGATAAATAGAGCATTTGCTCCTTTTGGAGCAAATGCTCTATTTATCACAATGGTTTCAAAACAACATAATTCTAAACTTGTCCTTTTCTCTAGTAAATGCTCCTATTCTGTAGATTTATTGAAAGACGTTGGGTCTAAAAATGGAGGAAATGGTTAAGCATTTAAGGAGTGAAGCAATAATCCTATTTGTGGTTTTAAATGACACGACTTTACCTTGTTTATAGCACCTCGGGCACACGCAGAGTAGACTGCGATCAATCCCGATTCAACAGCTGTTCATACTGGCAAAATTATGTTTCTGAAAGCAAAAAAAAATAAAAATAAATATGTACAGAACGGCCCTGCTTGAAAATAAGCCATAATGTAACTTTCATTTGACTAGGCCCCAAGGTTATAAAACCTTTTTGCTCGAGTCTGAGATCATTCTCAAGTACCTGATTGGTCAGATTCTGAGTAAGCTTGCTCAAAATCTGAATGAGCTTGGTCAATATCGAAGCAATCGCATACTTGAGAATGAACTCAAAAGGAACTTCTGATTAGGCAGGCCCTTTTCTGATATCTACACGGGTCCGTTCACCTGTTACTTGTTCATAATTCATGTAAGAAATATTTCCAGTATAAATATATAATTAGATACTGGTAGATTATTTTTTATAATGGCATAATTATAAACACATGGCATTTTTTGTTCAGGTAGAAACTGTAGAATCAGATCTATATTATACAATATGCAAACAAATCAGACCCTATAGGAGCCATCTGATCTTGGTCTACTGTTTGCAAATGTGTGAAAAGGCGTTTACAAGAAGGAAAGAGTTAAAAGATCCCATTACCATTTCAGAATAAGTAACATTTTTCTGTAATGGGTATAAATAATCCCACTGGAGCCCAAATTTTGATTTAAATGCTGAAGAAAAGCCCAATAAGCTAAAATGGGACCAAAACTGCTCCAAATCACTGAGTTTAAGTGTGAAAAAAATCCCAAATGTTTAAATGCATTTTTTCGAAAAGGCCTATTAGGGCCTGCTTTTTCTACTCAGGAAATGTTATGATATGATTCTACAGTTTCTATCAATGGTCAAAAATGCCCTTGTTGGTGATGCCATTATAAAACTTCAGCCATATGATCAGGGTCTGCTCTGTTTGCTTATAAGATGCATTAGAGCAAAGGTGCCCGACGCATGCTTGGACTCACCCATGGAACACACAGCCCCCCCCCCCCCCCCCCCCCCTAAAAAAAAAAAAGAAAAAAAGTGATCGAAGTATGTTAAACTAGCCTAAAACTATCTTTCTGAACCTTAAACCACTCCAATAAACAAGAATGACACGACCCGAAAAAAAAACGCGAATTATGCTGAAACACATTCGAAAAACATTCAACTCACCGCAGTTAAAACGGTGTTGACTATTTCCAGTCTGCTACGAGACGCCAGTTTTCTTTCTCCCTACTTTCGTTTTGAACGGAGATGGCCATTTCGCTGCGGCTCGGAAGTAGTAGTCAATTTGCATATCGAATAGTTTATGAGCCGGGTCACAGCAAAATGGTCGCATCCGTTCAAAAAGAAAGTTGGAGAAAGAAAACTGGCGCCTCGTAGCAGACTGGAAATAGTAAGCGCCGTTTTAATTGCGGCGAGTTGAATGTTTTTCGAATGTGTTTCAGCATAATTCGCGTTTTTGTTGAAAAGTTAAACGAATACAGATCCCCCTATATACTTCTATGCATCCTGGTGGGAGTCACATCGTTTTGCTCTAGCGTATTTTCAAATTCGCGGTCTTGCAGCGACAAGACGGAGCAGTATTTAAGGAAAGCACTAACTGTGCCGCTTAGTATATGGAATTTGGAACGGATCAAGACCAAAATGATTGAAATCGGTGTTGAATTGGCTTTGCTGTAAGACTTTGAAAAACACGACTGTTGTATTTTCCGCCGCTGATTTGACGTAGTTAGATACCTTTCAATACATATATAGACCCGAAAGGATTTTTTTCCCGGGTCGTGTTTTTCTTGTTTTTCGAAGTGGTTTAAGGTTCAGATAGATAGATTTAAGTTAGTTTAACATACTTCGATCACATTTAAAAAAAAATTTGGGGGGGGGGTCCATAGGTGTGGTGTGTCCAAGCATGCGTCGGGCACCTTTGCATTAGAGAAGAGACTGTTGTTTAATTATAAGATGCATTAGAGAATAAACTCTGTTGTTTAATTATAAGTGGCCTTAGATAAGAGGCTCTGTTGTTTAAATATAAGATGCCTTAGAGAAGAGGCTCTGTTGTTCAATCATAAGATGCCTTAGAGAAGAGGCTCTGTTGTTTAATTATAAGATGCCTTAGAGAAGAGGCTCTGTTTGCTTATAAGATGCCTTAGAGAAGAGACTCTGTTGTTTAATTTTAAGATGCCTTAGAGAAGAGAGACTGTTGTTTCATTATAAAATGCCTTAAATCAGAGGCTCTGTTTGCTTATAAGATGCCTTAGATAAGAGTCAGTATTATCCGTTATAACATTGTATTCACCTAGTTAACCCATTCCCTCATAGGTTTTTAGATCCTACCTCTTTGAATAAATCTACCGAAAAGGAGCATTAATTAGAGGAATGGAAAATTTCAGAATTGTGTAGATTTGAAACCATTGTGATAAATAAGAGCATAGAAATGCGTAATTATGGAGCAATGTGTTAAAGAATTGTGTAGATTTGAAACCATTGTGATAAATAGAGCATAGAAATGCGTAATTATGGAGCAATGTGTTAAAGAATTGTGTAGATTTGAAACCATTGTGATAAATAGAGCATAGAAATGCGTAATTATGGAGCAATGTGTTAAAAGAATTGTGTAGATTTGAAACCATTGTGATAAATAGAGCATAGAAATGCGTAATTATGGAGCAATGTGTCAAATTGTGTAGATTTGAATGTAAAAGTGATAGTCCGTACTTGCAACGCGTTATAAAAATGCTCAACAATTACATAAATCATTTGTTTATATGCTGAAAAGAAGTAAATTGCAAGGAAACCAGTCGAATAATCACAGAAGAAGAAAAAACTTTGACGTGTTTCATATCGAAGACCCTATGTAGTCAGTAATGTATTTATTCTGTTCATGTTTTTGTTCGCCCTGCGTTAACATAATAACATGAGGCAATTAAACCTTTACTCCATTAACAGAGTTTTCCCCGACCCCCTTTTTCTGCTGAAATGTCCCTTAAATTTTACAAATGACCCTCAAAATTAAGAGGATCTGTTCTTTACTTTATAGAGAGGGGTCAAGAAAACCCTCAAATTGGTCTCTTTTAAGGGGTCAAGAAAAAACCCTTCATTAATAAATATTCATGTAAGAAATAATGTCCTCATGAACATTCATTTAATTAACCAGATGACAACAGGAGTTTTTGGAAAAAGCGTACAATGATGTCTATATTATTAATCTATCCCTTTCCTCCGTAAATTAAATACGACTCAGTAAAAGTCACCTGCTGAAACCATTGTGATAAATAGATCTCGAGCATTTGCTCCTATTGGAGCAAATGTTCTATTTATCACCATGGTTTCAAACTACAAAATTCTAAAATATGCCTTTTCTCTAGTTAATGCTCCTTTTCGGTAGTTTTATTCATAGTGGTTGGATCTACAAAATAGCATTTGAGAGAATGGGCTATGCAAACAAAGCAGACACTGCTGACAGCTCCAACAGGAATCATCTAATCTGGGTCTACTAGATGTTTAATGGAGTAAAGAAATAACTAATCATTTCTTTCATGTATTGCAAACAGAGTAGACTCAGATCAGGCAGCTTCTGCAGTGTCTTCTCTATTGGTTTCAATACTACACAATTCTAAACTTTTCCCTTTTTTTAGTAAATACTCCTTTTTGGTAGATTTATTCAAAGAGAGATTCAATATTCATCACTTAACCCTTTCCCTCATATAAACGTGTTTTCACGCATTTGCAAACAGATTAGACCCAGATCAGACGGCTCTTATAGGAGCTGTCTGATCAGGATCTACTCTGTTTGCTCATGGAATTTGATAGATCTGTTTCTTTAATTTCTAAAATGGCTACATTTTTCTATCTTCAATATTATTATTACTCTTTTATTATAACTCTTTTGTCCATGAATATTCGGTAGGTATTGAAATTTGGAATAAACATAGAACAGGGAAAAGGTTAATTTTAAGGGTTAAAAGTTCTTACCAGCAACCACAATTCACAAGTGGACAAGACCAAATCCAGCAACTTCATTCAGTTGACAACTGCTCCACAAACAAAAGTTCATGACCCCTGTAAGTAAAAAACAAACACAGTATAAGCAAATTAACAGAGCAGATCCTGATCAGACGGTTCCTATATGAGCCATCTGATTTGGATCTACTCTATTTGCAAATGAGTGAATGTTTGCAAATGAGTAAAAAGGAGTTTATAAATATGAGGGAAAGGGTTAATAGTTATACAATACACAAAAATTATCCCTTTACTGCATACCTTTACCTCCTGTAAAATCCTTTTTCACGCATTTGCAAAGAATAGACCCAGATCAATAGGTGAGCTCTGCTTATGGTACTATGCTTGTGGGTTTTTTTTGTATACATAGATCTGATTCTAGTTTCTACTGGTACCCAAAACCCTTTATAAATATGCCATTACAAAACTTTATCTACTAAATATTCATGATGTCAATGTTTCTTACTTGAATAGTCAACAGACTAAAATTAAATTGAATCTATATCGAGTGAAGAGTTTACCCATAGGGAGCCTCTCGCATATCATTACCCGAACAGACTTCCGAACGGACAATTAAACTGCGGCTTTGAGACCGGATTTAACACAACCAATGCCCTGTAATCATTCCTAACAATCAAATAATCTTAAAAATAGTTTAAAACTGTCGAAAAAACAAACGAATCCCACCAATATCTCAACCGTACGTACGCGCAGACAGACGGACTGGTGAATACTAGCTGTCACACAGTCGGACAAAAGACGTCAAAGTCGCATGCGGCAATATCAGCTTAGTGAACCATTAAGAGCGAATATATTCGGTCTATATTGCTCTTAAATACATTAAAATTCATAGATTATCGAAAAACATGTGTTTGTTTACATACATGTAGCGTGAAACTGAAAATAAGCAAGAGTTGATTACCTTATGCCATCACAGGAAGTAGACAGGTCACGCTGAAGAAATTAGCATACTGCGATGCGATTGGTTGAATGGATTTAGATAGAGGGGCCACTGAGGGGTTTCATTAATACATATCAGAAATATTGATTTTTAGCAAACTACATGTCGCTTCTTTCATTTACCTATTTAATAGTTGTGCTGTGCAAGACATGCGATATAATATATGCTAAATGTATCAAATTTCTTTTTATTATGATGCTTTGGACATTTCTTCTTATTGGAATCGCAGAAACTAAGGGAGATCAGCCGATGAAAAAGCAGGGATCCAAACGTGATTTATTTCCCTTTTATCAATATTCTGAAAATTGGTGATCATATACATGTACATACATTATTATTATTATACATGTATATGTCTCTGATCCTTCGAAAGCAAAAGTAGAAAAGCAAAAAGAAAATTTTAGACTCGGTGTTTTATTGAGTTTGATCGTGAGTAGTAATTGCAAGTGCAACACTACTCACGCCTCGACCAAAGACCTATGACAAATGTGTTATCATAGGTCTTTGCCCCGACAAATACATTCTCCGTCTTGACAAACTTTTGCAGAGCTGTCAAAGATCGGAGTCTGTGTACAGTTTAAATTAACTAACGCATTCCCCTATTGCAAACAGAGTATATCTGTTCTGATTGTTTATGTACAAATACAAATACATGTACAAATTTTATTTATATAATAGTCGGATGACATTAACATTTAACAATTAACTAATTTACATATAAATAAGCTATGTAGGCCCTACGTAGCTTTTGATATTTTATAGATTAAGTCTCAGCTATTATCCTTGTTTTTTCATTAGGTTTTTTTTTAAATATGAACCTAGAAAAAATCATCAAATCATAATAAGACATGTACAACTAGGCATGTTGCTGATTGAAATAAAAGTTCAAAGTTCAAAGATCAATCCTATGAATTTTTGTCCGCACGGCGTCTCCTAAACCTATCTGATTAAAGGTTTTAGAGAAACAGTGCCAGCACGGACAAAATTTTCAATGTAAAAAATTCAAAAGTGCCATAACTCTGAAAAACAATTCAGGGACAATAACTCAAATATTATTGAAACTAGAGTTTTAGAACTTATGAATGACACTTCCTTTCATAATGCTCTTTTCACAAATGAAATGTCATTCAAATAGCATCAGTAGAACAGGAGTCATTGATCGGGCATATAAAACGTAACACAGGGTAATTACTCTAATTGTATTGAAGCCAGATTTATGGTCCTTGTACATGACACTTCCTCTCATCATGCTCTCTCCATGTATGACGTTTCAATCCAATGCATGAGCAATATAGGAGTTATCGTCCGGACAAAAAAGTGTGAAAGAAATGTACAAGGGGCAATAATTATAACTCCAATATTATTGAGGCCAGAGTTATGGACCGTGTGCATGACACTTCCTCTCATTATGCTCTTTCCATTTATAGGTCTAGGTCAAAAAACGCTGCATAATTGTCGGACGGGTTAGCTTTATTCAATTTGAGTTCTTTAGGATAAATTGTAGGAATCAGAGCATCGATAACCTGTAGGAATCAGAGCATCGAAGAAAGGGTTATCTAAGTTAAAAATAGCATCCAAATATCGACAAGTTTCACTGAAGGCTTTTATAACATCTTCTTGTGATTGAGGATTCAAACGCAACATAAAATCTCTCTCATAGCAGTACAAAAACAAATCTGCGACAAGTGGTGCACAATTCGTACCCATAGGAATACCAATTACCTGACGGTATATAGCATTCCCATAACGTACACATATGTTATCCAAAAGAAAGGTTAGTGCTTCGCAAACTTCTGAGCAAGTCCAATTGGTGTAATATTTCATTTGCTCGTCAGTAAAGAAAGCTTTTTCAGCATTACATGCCAAGAATGATGTTTTTCTCGGGCAAATACTTTCTGGATCAAGTTAGTAAGCTTATCCTTAATTAAAATATGAGGAAGAGTTGTGTACAGAGTAGAAAAATCGTACGTGCACGATACCTTTTGTTCATAAGTTTGTTTAAGACTTCTGAAGAGTTCTTAATAGACCAGAAGAGATTTTTTCAGAATTTTCATAAGTCTTATCACAGTAGAATTTTACATGTTCCTAGCTTTACCTTCGTTAAACAAGAAGTCAAAAGTATAGACAATTTAGTAGTTTAACATCCCAGTGACTTTTGTCACTGACCGTTACAAGGCGGTACTTCCATCTTCCATTTGCTGTTTCCTTGTGTTGCTGTTCGGGCAGCTGTTTGTTCTGTATGTGGTGTTTCCTGCATGACTCATTTTTGTACTTTTACTAGACCCATGTATTAACTTTTCCCCATCGTGCCCTTAACGGCTTCCCTGCAGTTGCTCGGAATTCAGCAAAGTCATTGAGTACATATTTGATGGTTCTGATTTTGCCACTGACCGTTCCAAGGCGGTACTCTCTTTGTCTCCCTTACTTTTATTTGTCTTGTGTCTTTGTACTTTTTCTATCGATATCTTGGTAGCGATTACGTCTTTTATGTGGCTTTGCCTGCTTCACTTTACTACTTTTTCATTTTCTTGATTATCTTTACTACTTTTTCAGTTATCTCATAGAAACGCCTTTTTATGTTTTGCAACCAGAGTAGACCAATATCATATGGTTTCACTAGGAGCCGTTTGATCAGGGTCTGGCTTGTTTGCTTATAAATAGCATATATTATATTCTAGTTCTGTTGTCATGGTTAATACATTATATAAGTACAAAAATGAGTCATACAGGAAACACCACATACAGAACAAACACTCGCCCGAACAGCAACACAAGGAAACAGCAAATGTACATAACTAGAAAAAACAAAAAGAGACGCACAAAGACAAAACAAACATACAATAGGAGGAAGATGGAAGTACCGCCTTGGAACGGTCAGTGACAAAATTCACTGGGGGGTTAAACCGGTTTATGGACGCCCAACCTCACACTTATTCCACCCCCACCCTGAAAGACAAACAGTGTAAATAAACGTATCCCCTCTCCGACTAATCTACAACAACCGTGACGGCAAATACAATGGTAAAGTGCATGTATAACGAAAAACATTTAATTGAACATACTGTATCCACCTATCGCTAATGTACTCAATGATTGAGCTGCAAACAGAGTAACTGTAGAAAAGTAATAAAGGGTACGACAAAAATGAAATAGTACAGATATCCGACGTTCTCCTTCCATTTCTGGATTTAAGAGGTCGCCTTCATAGAGTACTAAACCTTTCTTGTCGGCGTACATGCAAAGAGGCCAGCGTGATTGCCAACTGTAAAAGGGTTCACAACCAAACATGCAGTATGTTGTAGTACTACAGGATCACATCCCTTTTTAATGAATTGTTTAACACATTTGATGAACAAAGTGAGAAAATGGGTATGTCCATTTATGAAGTTTCAACCAACTTGCATCAGGCATATAGGAGTTATCGTCTCTCTATCTGTATATTCAAAATCAAATGCCTTAGTCATCTGATCATCTGGTTGATTCGGGGATAGTTTGTAAACTCTCTGTCTTTCTCTCTCACATGCAATTTCTTTCTCTTCCACTCCTCTTTCCCTCTTTATCTATCTGTCTGTCGTTCTTCTATTCACTCTTTCTCGATCTATTTTTTCACATTGTTTTTGTTTCTTTGTTATATACTTACTATCTGTATGTCATCGGAAAAATCACCATTGTATTTTTGATTGTATATAATTTTGTAGGGGGAGGGTCGATACTAATGTTGTCAGAACTTGTGACCCAACCCCATTTCCAATGTATGTATAGAATGGAAATAAAATACGTTTAAACTGAGTTATCGTCCGGACAAGAAAGTTTGGCGGACCGACGGACAGTCAAACAACTCTCACAAAAACAATATGTCTCCCCGTATAAACATGGGGGAGACATAACTAGGTTAGTAAACAGAGGATCTTACATGAGTGTTTATTACAAATTGCTTTTATGAAATGAGTTTACTATAATAAAATGACACGAGCTTTAGTGAGTGTCATATTCATTATAGTAAACGAGTTTCATAAAAACAATTTGTATTGAACACGAATGTAAGATTCTTTTTTTTAAAATGCCATAGTAAATGAAACAGACCAGTTGGCGGCTGTTTCGGCCATTACTTACAAACAGCGTAGTAATACAACGGAAGACCCACAAGGAGTGCTACGATTGGCTAACGCTTTTAAAACTTGCTAATTTGCATAAAAATGCACCAGTGCAATTTTGCGAAATACGGCACTCTGTTACGGCACTCCCACATGGTAGATTATGTGATAAATTCAGTTATAGTGATCATTAGATACCAAAACGTTCATGAGAGGAAGGGCTAGACAATACATTGTACATGTAGTATATACATTATTTATAGACAGTGTAGACCGAGGCCATGGACTACTATATATACATGTACAGTAGAACCCCTTTAATGCGACCAATTAATGAATAAACACGAGTGTCGTTATTAGCAGGTGGCGCCTTAATGCAGGACAAACGTTATGCAGAAATGTCCTCTAGGAGCTTTCTGCATTACTTTTGTCCTGTATTAAGCTACCACATGCCTTTGCCACCCAGGAGTATACCTATTTTAGGTGGTCGCATTATGCCTAGTTTACATTTGCTTCGAAAGCCGTACGATTTCTTTGTCTGCGATTTTCCTGCGATATTTATGCTTTGGTCACAACCCCTTCCGATTAGTCTTAGGATGTACTCCCGGCATGATTTTTAGCCATTTTGGCCTGGTCCCCGGCCGGACACCATACATGGCCGGCCGGTGACCGAGGTTCTCAGGCAGCATCGGGGAGGTGCCCGAAGAGTTTTAACTCGAAGTTAAAATTTCTCTGGTGTCCCGTAGATTTTCATAATCGGCCACATATCCTTCACACATCGTTAAATATCGTCCGATATCCGGCCGGGAATCGAGCGGTAATCGGCCGGTGTATGTAGCCTCAGAGGATAATTTTTTGGGCAGGACATGGACCGATATCCGGCCGATGTCTGTTTACACATTGGAAAGTAACCCACCTATGTCCGATCGGCTTGAACCGGTGTGGACCAGATATGTTACAGACATCGGGCGGTCACCGACCAGCTAGAACCGGACATCGGCCTGGCATCGGGCGGACTATATAAACCCCCGTCAGTCACTGTGTACAACATTATAGCGCGTTTCTACATTCGGCCTACAAGCATCGTTCGTTGTCCGTAGGATACCCGGGCGATATTCGTACGATGTCCGGTGAATAGGCCGGTTATCGCCCGGACATCATAGGGTAATCGGCCGATTGGTATTAGATGTTCGGTCGGTGTTCACTGCCTCGCAACCCCCCCCCCCCCCCCCCAAATAAATTTCTCTTTGGAAACAAACGCCGTACGATTACCAGACGGTCTTCGGACGGCCTCCGGACGGTGCCATTTATGTAAATGATGTGTGACAATTTTTTTGACCGGTGTTGTCCGATGTCGGAAAAATGGCCAAAACCAGCGGTGTACTCCCGATTACCCGCTATCCCCGGATATCGGCCGATCTTTGTGACCATAGCAATAGTTTTGAATCGCGCTGTCTCCGCTTGGATATGACAATCGTACGGAGCCCGTGCGGAGCCCTTTACGGAGTATGTACGGGTTCCATACGAAAACCAGCGGAATTGTTCCATCTTCTATAGATAGACAAAGTATTAATGCGAGAAATGTAAAATAAATATGCACCCATCAGAAATCTCAAAATCGCCGCACGGCCATCGTGCGGTCGCCGTGAGGTTGTCACAGGATGACCGTGCGATGTACGTACGATTTCGGCACGGACACCGAGCGACAGCCTTGCGGTGACCATAGGATGACCGTACGATCGCTGTACTCCGTATGATGCCCGTGCGAGGGTTGTATGATGCCTGTAACCACGTGTTTACGGGCTGCGGTTTTTGAAAATATGTATAACTTTTTTTTATGACAAATCGCTTCTAGGCGCCCGGGAATCCGTAAGAAAATCGTACGGCGATCGTATGGCTTCATATGCGGAAATGACCTTACGTCGAGTCTACGGGCGCCGTAAACTCATCGCAGGGCAAATGTAAACTAGGCATTATAGAGTGGTTTTACTGTATATATTATCCTTTTCAACGCTGATTGGGCTATTCCAAAATCAAAACAGGTCAAGTTTATAGTGAATATTTAGGGTTATTTAAGAAATGTGTAACATGTCAAACAGTACAGACCCAGATGTGATGGATCTTCTTGGAGCCCTCTCATCTAGGTCTACACTGTTTGCAAAGGACATTAGTGGCTCGTGTTCCGTACTGTATGGGTTAAATTATTATGAATACATTGTACATATATTTATTAGTTTGGCTTTTTTCACAATGACATTTATACTCATGAATTTTTCGTATTTATACAGATGCATTTTTTTTGTATTTGTAGAAACTATAAAGTAAGATCTATAATTATACCATCAGCAGCAAACAGGGCAGACCCGATCATGCTGCTCCAACTGGATTAAGCATCCACCTGCCTTAACTGTCTGAAATCTTCTTTACAAAAAACTCCGGTTTATATGTGGTCTACTGTATTGAAAATAGCAAAGAATTAGATATGTAGAATATTTTAGTTAAACACATTTATTTCACAAATGTGCATGTTAACAATTGTACATTACAGAAAAAGGATTGAAAAGCTTTAGTCTTATAAAGTTTGTCTCCATGGATCATATAATGACGTTACATATATAGGCGGGAATATTTAGGTCAACATGACTTGAGTAATAAGCTGTCGATTCACTAAGTTAAGACCGGAAATGAAAAAAGGTAAACAAAGTAAATGAAACACATACAAACAAACCAAAACAACAACAACAAAGAAACATACGTATACGTACATTGCACACATGAAAGCGTATTAGGTGGGCAGCTGGTCCTGATTAATAATGCCTAGTTTACATTTGCCACGGTGGCCGTACGATTTCTTTGTCTGCGATTTCCCTACGATATTTCTTTTAACATCGTAGAAGTCTACCGGCTGCGGTGGTTTTGTTCACATTTAATTCTACGATAGTTTGGATACGGCAATCGTACGGAAACCGTGCGTATGCAGTCACGGCGAGGTTTCCGGTTGGATAAGGTAATCGTACGGAGCATGTGCGGCTTCCATAGGAAGACCTCCGGTGTTGTTCCATATTCTATATGCCTATATAGTCTACATTTGCCAAGGAGGTCGCACGATTTCTTTGTCTCCGATTTTCCTACGACATTTTTTTTGCATCGTAGAAGTCTAAGGGCTGCGATGTTTTTGTTCACATTTTCTACGATCATCGTACAATAATTTGTGTAAACTGATCGGGACTTATTCATACGATGACTGAGCGGCGACCGTACGGAGATCGTGCGATATCTGTGCAGTCTCCAATTGGTTGTAGTGTAATTTATTAGTGTATATTAGTGTAATTTATTAGTTCATACTTTGACTTTCTACTCATTAGCATTACCCTTTCCCTGCTGAATATTTATGTAAGAAATAATGACGTCATGAAGATTTGCTAAAGATTTACATAGATTTAAACTTGAATTTGAAGAATTGGAAGAAACTCAGACCAATCATAATTTCACAAGCAAAACAGAGCAGATCCTGATCAGACGGTCTAGCTACCCTGTTTGCCAAGGTATGAAAGGCGTTTATATGAGGGAAATTATTAGCATAGATATAGACGTAGTTTATTAACCATATACATGTATTAGCATAGACCTAGACGTAGTTTATTAACCATACATATGTATTAGCATAGATGACGTAGTTCATTAACCATACACATGTATTAGCATAGATTACGTAGTTTATTAACCATATACATGTATTAGCATAGATGACGTAGTTTATTAACCATATACATGTATAAGCATAGATGACGTAGTTTATTAACCATATACATGTATTAGCATAGATGACGTAGTTTATTAACCATATACATGTATTAGCACAGATGACGTAGTTTATTAACCATATACATGTATTAGCATAGATGACGTAGTTTATTAACCATATACATGTATTAGCATAGATGACGTAGTTTATTAACCATATACATGTATTAGCATAGATGACGTAGTTTATTAACCATATACATGTATTAGCATAGATGACGTAGTTTATTAACCATATACATGTACTTTATAGACATAGTTAATTAACCCTTTCGCTGCCAATGCCGGATCTGTGATTACCTATGCAAACAGTTTGGATCCAGATGAGACGCCGAGTAATCCGGCGTCTCATCAGGATCCAAACTGTTTGTTATTGTTACCATGTTTTTGAAACAAAAATGAAGAAAATCAAAAGAAGGAAAATTTAAAGCAGACGACAAAGTTACCAGACGACAAAGTTAGCAGACGACAGAATTTGGCAGACGACAGGGTTAACCATATACTGTAGCCTATAGATATACGACTTTTAACGCTTTTGCAAATACAGTAAAACCTCTTTATGATTGCCACTAAATTGTGTTAATTAGTTGGTATTTAGGGCAGGTGGTTGCTTAACTCTTTCCCTCATATAAACGTGTTTTCACGCATCTGCAAACAGAGTAGATCCATGTCAGACGGCTCCTATAAGATCCATCTGATAAGGGTCTGCTCTGTTTGCTAATGGACTTTGATAGACCTGTTTCTTTAGTTTCTAAAATGGCCATATATTTAATCATAACCATTTTATCTATGAATATTCAGTAGGTATTGAAATGTGTAATAAACATATAACAGGGAAGGGTCAAAGCAATGGGAGAGTGATATAGAATGTTCCTATATGAGCGTACTGTTTTACTTTCACCTTGCTTTAAGCAGTCACTTGCGTTTACACAAAATACTTGATGTAATTTAGTAGCCGTTATAGAGCGGTGTTACTGTATGGTAGAATTCAGGCCCGTACCCAGGTGGGGGGCTTGGGGGCCCGGCCCCCCCCCCCCCCCCCCCCCCCCCCCCCCCCAGCTGGCTGCCAAGATACCATTTTTGCTAATGGGCCCCTTTTTAGTTTTCAGCTAGATCTACTGTTTTGAATTTTACCAAGGCAATTTTTAGTGACTGATATTTTCCTACCTCGGGGAGATTATCTTTTAGTTATCTACACAGACAGGCCACCTGTCATGCAGTGATCCACGCTTGTCCTATTTTAGTATGGACCAATCAGGGGAACCCCCAGCGGAGAACACCCTAATTACGTAATCACGAGTTGGTTCCGGTTTTTGCTATACTGGAGTTTAGCAAATAAATTGTTCAGGAACCAGTCGTGTCAAAATGCAAATTGCTGCATTTCCACAAATACCGCATGTGGCATGTATATTAATTAAGCGAGGAAACATTGTCGTAAAATTAAGAAGACGTGAATGACGTTTCAAGACGTTATAGCATAGCTACAAAAAAAGCAGTATGCACTTCGACCAATAAGCGTTTTACTGACATTGATCAGTAACTAGTAGTGAAAAAATAACTCTGAACATTTCCAATGATAAAAAAGTAAAAATGATCTTCGTCCCCAGGCCGATTGTACTGAATAAATCGAGGTTTCTTAATGTTTTTTTCATGGATTTGTTTTGTAACTTGAGATTGGGATTTTTCCTAAAAAAAAATGGGCGCAAAACACACCTTTTGCTATTGGGAATATACCCGAATAAGGGCTATAAAATCAGCCAAAATATTATTGTAAAATAAGATAAAATAAAATGTCTTTTTCATTGTATACATAAATCTGTTAATTATAACCAGGTGAGCGAATAATTAAGGGTCTTCATGACCCACTTGGTAAACTGTAACATTTGATGTTTGTAGTTTTGATCAGGGTTATTTTCACATTTAGAATAAAGACATAAGCGGATGCTAGTTCTGAGATGAATAATGCAGAGTCTGTCCATGGCAAAAAAACTTTATACATAATCAAGTGTCTGTCTGTCTGCCAATGGCAAAAAACTTTAATCATGTTCATATGCGTGTCTGTCAATCGCAAAGAAAACTTTAGCCTTGTTCACAACTTTAGGTGTTAGTATGATTTGTATGAAGTCCCTGCATTGAAACATTGGTCATTCATCATGCTTTAAGTCTATACACTGAAATCCAGGTGTAAAAAGGAGCCGATTTCTATATTATAACATAAAATTATATCTTAATAGAGTGATTCAGATAGCAGGAAATTGCACCATTCAAAGTGGCATACTCAAAATTTTCGACTACCGGGAGGGGACACCCCTCCCGTGCCCACCCCAACTAGGCCCCCCCAGCAAAAAAAATCTGGGTACGGCCCTGTAGATACAGATAAGGAGGCGCCTGTAGGAGTCGTCTGATCTGGGTCTGCACTGTTTGCTTATGAAATAATACCGATCTAAGTGTACGGTTACTTCAATGTACATTATGTATACGTGTCGTTTTATTTAACGTTGGATTTGATAACAGAAAACAGTTGTACATAGACGAACATGCCATTATAAAAATTATGCTAAAATATTCACACATACATTGCTCCAAATAAGATACGTAATGTTCATTACTTTTTACGCATATTTTTCATTAAAAAACGCACATGAAACTCAAATCGTACGTACATGTATGTGAATCTGCGTACGTAAATTAAGTGCCTAGATGCGTTTCGCCTTTCTTGTCTCTGTCGATCGAAGTTGACAAATGCGATAGACTCTTGCGCTGGCGTATTCAACAAAACGGCAACTTTGTTCCGTTACTTTGAAAACATTAACAATGGGAGGAAAAGTGAGTGCCGACTCGATTCTGAAGTCAATGATTGACTTTTTGATGGATAAGGTAATCGGCGATAAAAATATGGATTTCATTTTGACTTTCAGCACTGCAAACAAACGTGTGCGTACGTACATGTACATGCATTCTAGATAAATAGCATGCATGGCAAATCTATCTGGAACACATACCGAGGGCTTGGTGCAAAACTATTCTAACTCCTTCACAAAGTGAAGGGGGGGGGGGAGTTAGAATAGTTTTGCACCAAGCCCTCGATACATACATTGTATACTTAGAGCCTGTCTCAAGCGACCATCATAACTAGGTCTAATTAAGGGTTTGTAAGACTCTTTTAGACAGGTGACGTGCGGTAGCTTAATGCAAAAAGCTCCATTTGCCATGCATTATAGGCATTAGAAAACACGTGACGCGTGTTTACCAGTTTATATATGTCCCCGCAAGGGATTTGACTTTATTGAAGATAGACAGATAGAAACACCCGCTTTAAGTTTCATGTTTTCGTAAATGGATAGCTGCGTAGGACAGGTTCTACCGAATTTCTTACATGGATAGGCCTTATTATAATTAACGGATTTAAATTGCTTGCAAGCATTTTAACTTTACTGGTTTTCCTAATAGGCCTAGCTTATTAGAGATTATTTAGATAACGTGTTTGAAGTCAAGTATAATAATATCGATTAATATTGTTCCTGAAAACGTCAAAGTCACGCCGTTTGTTTACATTGTTGTCATTGCAAAAACATCTCAACATAGAATGTCTTATTCCGACAGACCCGCCCACACCCCGTGCATCTGACATGCACGGCAGATTAATTCTCTCGAATAGGCCTATGTAGATTTAGACACGAAGTAAATACTGTATTTACTTCATGATTTAGATCTAGTATTTTTTTTAATAAGTCGAGCTTACTGTGAAAGAGTGTTGGTTTTAAGTGGATCCATTATGTTATCAAAGTATTATGTTTTTCTTTTATATGATTAATAAAGAATCAAAATGATTTAATCTTTCAAAACATTCCCCAAAAATTTATTCGTCTTCAAAGCCACGCGGGGTAACCTCAATGGGGAATTTCCGCTTGTGACGTCATTCGTACTTCCGCCATATTATACCAGAACGAGGGTGGGACTATGAATTTTATTTGGAGCATAACTATTCTTTGACTTTAGGTAAGTTTTGACCAAAGAACACTTTTCATACTATTTCAGCATATTAGTTTGGAAGTTTTCGCCAGCATGTAATACCAATGTCAATCCCAAGGCCTCGAATATGCTGGAATTAGCTCCGCTGAAAATGCAGATGCATTTGGCCCAGACTCCGACCGACCCACTTCCTTTTTAGGAATCTATTTAGCTGTGCACAATAATTTTGTTTAATTCCTACGTCGGCTTACTTCCAACGCAGAAAGCATATATGTCTGTATATATTTCACGTCGTACTGAAATAATCGGATACCATGTCTTTAGAACTGTGTGAGCAGGACGAATAACCGACCATGACGAATGTTTTGATTAATGTTAAAAATGTGGGAGGGGTAATTGGGATGGTTGATGCAACAATATTAACGCATGGCTGCAGATAACATGCTTACTAATCTATCAAACCTGCTATTTCTCAGCTATACCTTGTTTTGCTGCTATTCGGTAGAATGGCCTTGGAGAGACAAGTTTTATCTCCAGAGTGAGTAGCTGCATGATAGGGTGTGGTGGAGCAATGTAATTTGTATTAATTAACCATTTCCTTGTTCTATGTTTATTCCCAATGTCAGTACCTACTGAATATTCATGGACAAAAAAGCAATAATTAGTTATATAGAATGCAGAACATTATAGCCATTTAGAAAGTAAAGAAACAGATCTATCATATTCCATTAGCTAAAAGAGCAGACCATCAGATGGCACCTATTGGAGCCACCTGGTCTGGTGGTGTTGGGTCATTTTGGACCCAGTCGGTTTCGGTCCTTATTCGTTTCGGACCCAATCTGTTTCGGCCATGGTCGTTTCGGCTTTGGTCGTTTCGGCCACATTATAAAATTTGCATTCAACGGTATAAATGGCACTTGTGTTATGATTGAATGGAATACACAAGATTGAATCCAATAAGGACATGGGTCAGATGATAGGTTAGATGTTTACCTTTAGCCTGCTGATAAATGATAATTTCTGCAAACCACAATAATTCCCTTGGAAACCGACACAGGCCTGTTTCAACTATTCCCTCATATAAACACCTTTTTAGGAAATTGGAAACAGAGTAGACCCAGATAAGATGGCAATAATTCCCTTGAAAATACTACTTTATAAAAATATAAAATTAATCTGATCATACATGCTGTTATTGGGTGATACATTATTAAAGAAATAAGCAATGAAATAATTAATTCAAACTATCGTGGCTATAAACATCTCATTGAAGAGATTAGCGCAAACATGTACATGTTACCATTAATTAACACTTAATTTGTTATTATTATATCATTCAAACAACATTGCAATTGATTCTGGTTGTTTGATAATTAACATTATCACTGTCTATTTCATGGAATCAATAAAATCTTTCAATAAGAGTTTACAAAAACATTAATGTAATTACAAATTTAAGCAATTATCAATATTTGCAGCATTTTTTTCATCAAATATCAAACAATTTATTCTCATTGGGTTTATATTTGCTTCATATAGGGTGGAAACAGATGGAGTTTGTTGAGGAACAACTAAGTGCAATATAGCACTACATAGAATTTTAGACATAGGGCACTGTCCAATCTGACTGGGTATCTCTTTGCTTTCTTTATTTCTTGTCTCTTGTCAATGGTCAATTTTCTTAAACAGAGAAATTTGATGTCTATTGCTGATATATTCCACGTATTCCTTGGTCGTTTCGGTCCCAAATGTGGCCGAAACAACCAAGGCCGAAATGGATTGGGTCCGAAACGACCCCGGACCGGTCTGGGTTTACTATTTGCAAATCAGGGCACACATTTATTTTTTTTAAATTTTTTACTCATCCTGCAATATAGACAAGGAAGGCAATGCAAAATACTCACTAGTCATGCAGCATAGACAAGGAAGGGAAAATCACATGCAGGATGAGTGGATGAGTGAATTTTTGTCCCTGCAAATGCATGAAAACATAAATCTTTTGGTGTCTATAACAGCGCTTGTACAGCAAGGCTGTACAAGTGATGATAAACCTACACAATGTGACATGAAGGAAAGAGTTAACCCTTTCCCTTGTATAAATGCATTTGCATGTCTTTGCAAACAGAGTAGAACAGGTCAAATGGCTCATTTAGTAGCTGTGTGATCAGGGTCATAGAGTTCTGTACCACTTCATGGGATTTTATATATGCTATACAGTGCTCCAGATAATTTTTGGCTACCAGTACAGTACTGATCCAAATTGAACTTCATCAGTACAGGGTATTTCCGGCCAGCACATGTATGTAACCAATATTCCGGGCCAGATTACTGAATAGAAATAACCAATAGTGCATAACCTTTTCATCCATAAATAAACATTTCATCACCTATACAAACAGTGTAGACTCAGATAAGGCAGATCCTGGAGCAGCCATAACAGGATCTACTTTGTTTATGACATACTACATGTATGGCATTTCTCTTGTACCAAATGTGAGACAAATACATACATTGTATATGTGCCAATACTAAATATAAACTTCATTAAGAATGCATAGTTGGTGGAGCTCCAAATGGATATTCTTGGAGGTAAGGGTGAAACTGCAGAGAGAAGACTATTTTAAGTTTAAGTCTTATTCATGAAATAAAGGTCGAAAACCAGCTATGCTTGACTACGTTTTAGAAGTGTATTGGGTAGACGATTCTAATAGCAGGGATGAGAATTTTCCGCGGATCTGCGGAATTCCGTGGATTTCGTTTCACTCAGGGCTGTTTTTGAGATCGATGTAAATTCGGTGAGAAATTTGGAGGTGGGGGGTGTTGTGGCGATTAATTCAGGAAATTATTATTTGCCGATATATTATTTCACTATTCCAAGGAAATCCGCGTTAACAACGTTTATATCACGTTAACAGCGAGATTTCGGTACAGCTATTCAAATGACGAGACTCTTGTCCTACAGCCAATCAAAACGCTCGTATTATGCAATGTTCGTTCAACATTTCCAAGATGGCGTCCGTGATATGAAATTCTGTATCTGTACTGTCAATTAATCTGAATTTAAGACAAAAATGAGAAGCATAAGCAGAGATTATGATAAAAGTATGGAAAACAAGTTCTACCCAAGATGGCTAGAGAAAGAAATTACGTTGACATTTGGTAAAGAAACAAGAAAAGCTAAGTTAGCCTGTGAGGGAATTGGTTAATCGGATTCAGCAGCAGAAGGGTTAATATACATACAGTAGGCAGTATATAGGCCAAATAAAATGGTTCATAGCAATTTTATGACACATTTCCTTGTTTTATTTGTGCAAGCTGTAGCAACAATAATTAAATTTAAAACACAAAATTGTAGGACTCATAGTTTTGGGACCCAGCAAGCCCCAAGACTCGTACTTGGAGATTTGTAAAAAAATCAAAGCTGTCTGATATTTAACTCTTTCCTCCATAGACCCGGCAACCTTTTTGAATAAATCTACCGAAAAGGAAAAGGAAATAATGGTCTCATGAATATTAATTAGAATTATGTGTTATAATAGTACATGGACAACTACAAGAATTTTTGGCCATGACTAACTGTTTTAATATCTATGTTATATCATTAGCAAAAGCAGACCCGGATCTGGGTCTACTCTGTTTGCAAAGGCATAGAAAAGTGTTTTTATGGAGTAAAGGGTCTCAGACAAGAGATCATGTACATGTGTATTTTATCATAAGCACTTGATGATAACCCTTTCCTTTCCCTGACCCTTCACGCATTTGCATTTACAGAGTAGACCCTCTAGGAGCCGTCTGATCAGGGTCCACTCTGTCAGCATGTGGAATAAGAAAGATCTCATTCTACGATTTCTACCAATACCAAAACATCCTGTGAACATAGGCCATTATAAAAAATCAGTAAATAAATATTCATGAAATTGATATCATTATTTCTTACATGAAAAGGTTGAAGACCGTATAGGCGGTGGTCCCTAAAATGGACATGGTTGGTAGCTGATATAGCTGATAGAAATGTAACTTTCAAAATCTTAATCCAAAGCTGCCACATGGTGCGAATATTTCAAAAATTCCCATTACCTTTAACCACTCAAGCAGATAACTGTATTAGATATGTTACACGTCATTTTATTTGACATGAAAAACTTCCATGTAGTGATACTGTGTTAACCCTTTCCTTCATATTAACACATTTTCAAACGGAATAGACCCATGTGAGATGGTTCCTGTTCTGATCAGGGTCTGCTGTGTAACATTTTCAAATAGAATTTCATTCAAAGATCAGGGTCTACGCTTATAAAGCTTTTAGTTGAGTCTGAGATCGTTCTCAAGCTTTTGATTGGTCAGATTTGAGCCTTTGGCTCAAATCTGACCAATCAAAAGCTTGAGAACTCAAATCTGACCAATCAAAATCCTGAGAATGAAACTCACTCAACTAAAAGCTTTATAAGCATGGACCCTGTTTCTTTACTTTCATAATGGCTACTAGAATGCTCCACATTCCATATTTCATTATAACTAAATTTGGAATAAACAGAACAGGGAAACGGTTAACCATTTCCCTGTTTAGTATTCGTGTTCGAAATAATGATATATGTCATGAATATTTATTAGCTGAATTTTTATAATTTTGTCAAGGGAATGTTGTCGCTCCGACAAAGACTGTAGAATCAGTTTTATTTCATGTCATAAGGAAACAGCTACTGTTTGCAAATGCGTGAAAATGTGTTTATTTGAAGGTATGGGTTAACCCATTCCCACATATAGACACCTTTTGACGCTTCTCTAAAAGTCACTTTATGAAACCATTGTGATAAATAGAGCATTTGCTTCACAGGAGCAAATGCTCTATTTATCTTAATGGTTTCAAAACTACACAATTCTGGAAAAATTCTTTTCTCTAGTAAATGCTCCTTTTTGGTAGATTTAATGAAAGAGGTTGGATCTAAAAATAGCCTATGCGGTAATGGGTTAAGCCTTTCCAGTAAATAAACATTTTTTCATGCCATTGCAAACAGTAGACCCAGTTCAGACATCTCCATCTGATCAGGGTCTGCTTTGTTTGCCTCTGACATAATATAGGTACGAGTCTTCAGTTTTTGCCATGGCCAAAGATTTTTGTGTCCATATGGTGTTATAACAATCTCTTTAATATTCATGATATCCTTATTTATTGCATGATAATTCATGGAGTAAAGGGTTAACCCATTCCCTCATATTGACGCCTCTGTAAGTCACATTGAAACCATTGTGATACATGTACATAGAGCATAATTGAATTTGCTCCTGAGGAGCAAATGCTCTATCACTAGTTTCAAAATTGCCTGACGCAATTGTAAAATATTCCTTTTCTGGTTAATAACGCTCCTTTTTGGCACATCAATTTAAAGCCTTTGAATGCAAATGATTTTGAATTGCAAATATTGCAGACCTGGATCAGAAGGGCTTATTGATCTCGCCCGATATTGTTATGCACATGCACTGATTTTTCTTGAGTTAAAGAGCTGTCGGTATTGGTAGAAACTGTGGAGTCAGGTCTGTTTTAATTTCTTACAGAGCAGATCCTGATCAAACAGCTCCTGCAAGAGCTTCTTTGAAATGGGTTTACACTGTTGGCATGAAAGGAAGGGGTTAACATTGAGGGACCGAGTCTGACTGACCATCATTTATGAATATTCTTATCATTAGCCATTATCCAATAGAGGCCAGGGTTCTCAAGCTTTTGATTGGTCAGATTTGAGTTCTCAAGCTTTTGATTGGTCAGATTTGAGCCAGAGGCTCAAATCTGACCAATCAAAAGCTTGAGAACGTACTCAGACTCAACTAAAAGTTTTATAAGCATGGACCCTGAGCTACAGATAAAATGTGTGTACTTAAATGCTATAATCGTCATTTCTCCACCAAACTCCATGTTGTGACCACCCTTTAGAATCGTCTCTTTGATATGATTCTAAGCAGTGGTCACAACATAGCCAGGGTTTGGTGGAGATAAATAAAGAAGTTATTCTTGAAGATGTTATATTTTACACATCCTATGTAGACCTCTGATAGACATACTGAAAACACCTGTGCAAATGAGTTGACCCAGATCAGACAGCTCCCGCAGGAGTGGTCTGATCAAGGTATGCTTATATTAGGTTACCCTTTACCTGTTCAATATTCATGTAAAAAATAATGACATCATGATTATTTATTAGCTCAATATATTATTTATATTAACTTTGCAAGGGAAGTTTTTGCTTTGACAAAAAATATAGAATCAGATCTATATCATGTCAAAAGCAAACAGAGCAGACCCTGATCAGACAGCTCCTATAGGAGCTGTCTGATCTGGGTCTACTCTGTTTTCAAAGGCGTGAAAAGGCGTTTATATGAAGGAAAGGGTTAATTCTGATTCTACCATAGCCTCAGATCTTCCTAAATGTTCGTAAGCTATTTTTACATCAGGGCTATTGTTTTTGCCCTCTCTGTCTGTCTGTTTGTAACCAACTTTAACAAAATTAATGGTCTTAACTTTTGAGCCAGTACAGAATCTGATAGAGACTTGATATTTGGCATGCAAATGTATCTCATAAAGCCACACATTTTGACGGGTGACGTTTCAAGGTCAGTGCTATCTTTCAAGGTCGGAGGTTAAATATATAGGTCAAATCACCCACTTTAACATTGGCCATAACTTTTGAACCAGTATGGATATTTGGCATGCATGCGTATCTCTTGAAACTGCACATTTTGAGGGGTGACAAGGTCATCCTTCAGGGTCAGAGGTCATATTTGGGGGTGGGGTGGGGGTGGGGGTATAGTGTTTCACAAACACATCCTGTTTAAAATTCGTTTTGAATTCAATGTTCAAGATGTCATGATTTCTTTGATGAATATTCATGAGATAAAGTGTTGAAATGCTGACCATTTTCATGATTCTACTTGAAATTGTGATACTTCCTGATAGTTCTTTAAGTTGTTATTAACCAGCTGAAAGAATTGAATGTACCATACTATCTGTAATTAATACTCGGGATGTACTATACTATCTGTAATAAATAGGGGGGGGGGGGGGGAGGGGGATACTATCTAATAAATACTGGGGAGGGGGGGTTACCATACTATCTGTAATAAATACTCACGGGGAGGGGAGGACCATACACAAAGTGCTCAGGGTGAGCTTTAATGATTGCCTGATGTCCGCCGTCCGTGGTCAGTCGTAAACAATTTGAACCTTTAAAAATCTTCTTCTCTGAATCTACAGGGTTCTCAGCTTTTATCTTTGGCACACAGATCATCTTTAGGTCCTCTACAAAAGTTAATAAATTATGCCCCTGGGGAAAAAATTACCCCCCCCCAGGGGTGCCTTGTTTTCAATAGAAAAATATAGTAAAATTTAAAATTGTTCTCCTCTGAAACTGGAAGGTTCTCAGCTTTCACATTTGGGACATAGAACCATGTTCAGGTCCTCTACAAAATTTGTATAAATTATGGCCCTGGGGTCAAAATTGGCCCTGCCCCAGGGGTGGGCAGTTTTCAATAGAAACATATAGGGAAAACTTTGAAAAACTTCTCCTCTGAAATTGGAAGGTTAGCAAGACAATGCTCGCCTTCATGCAGTTTAAAATTTCACTCACCAGGAGCTACAATATGGTAAAGAACTTGCATTATACAACCAGTCGGCCAACATTACTGCATGGTGGTGTTGGTGCCAACTTGGTGGTGTTTCCAACAGGCAGATCCCAGTCAGAGGAGCTCTGTAATCAGGCTCTGCATTTATGGTTGACAATTTTTTTTATCAAACTGAGCAGACCCTGATCAGACGGCTCCTATAGGAGCCGTCTGATCTGGGTCTACTCTATTTGCAAAATGTGTGAAAACACGTTTACATGAAGGAAATGGTTTAAAAAATCAGTACGGCAACATGCTGTTCAGTGATTGACAGGGAGATGCATACGGTCTGTAATGAGACATTGTGGCTTATGTTACCGTCAGTAACTACTGACAGGCAGTCAGCTGACTCACCCATCATTACCTATGTGTATACATGTCAAGTCGCTGACCATACAGATAGCCCTCATTTCCTGCCAAACACATTAACCTTTGACCTCATTAAATCAATTAACTGTCAAGTCCTCTCAAGTCCTTCCTCGTAGAATATTTTGCACAGTTAAGACGACTTATATAACCCTGTACTTCATGACTTCAGACTATTGATGAGGGAATCTACCCATAATTATGAAATTTAACTAATTCAACCCTTTATTCCCTAAATGCACCTTTCTGTGCCTTTGCAAATAGAGTAGACACTGATCAAACAGCTCCTATAGGAGCTGTCTGATCAGTGTCTGCTCTGTTTGCTTATGGTGTATACTATAAATCTGATTCTACAGTTAAAATGGCAATATGACCTTTGGAATGTTTTGCCGTGGCAGAAACTGTAGAATTTCATAGGCAAACAGAGCAGACCCTAATCGAATGACTCCAGCTGGAGTCATTTATATATTGGTCTACTCAGTTTACAAAGGCGTAAAAAGGCATATACAGAGCTAGACTGGGTAAAGGTGTGTATATTCAAATATTCAAATTGTTATTTCTCCTCCAAACCCTGTTTTGACCACTCTTTAGAATCATCTCTAAACAGTAAAGAGTGGTCACAACATGGGGTTTGGTGGAGAAATAAAGTTATTCTTGAAAATGTTTTAATTTACGCATTTTATCTGGAGGTCTGATATATATGAAGTACTGGGATTACGGTAATTCTTGTATAAAGAAAGTTATGCCAAAGCAAACAGATCAGAATCTGTTTCATACAAGCCAACAGAGTATGTCCTGGTTGTACAGCTCTCACAAGCCCAGACAAATGTATTATAAGTTACACAGTTTTCAGGTTACCTAATATGGAATATACATTGCCAGTAAATTCCATATGGGACGAGAGCTCTTCGCTCTCGTCCCATATGGAACTTACTGGCAGTGTATACGGTATTCCATATTAGGTAACAGGAAACACTGTGTAACGTTTTAATCCTACCAACTACCTTTTATTTTCGATGGACACATCTATGGTCATCTTTCGCATTTTTGAGGTAATGGATTTAAGGCTTCCGTGTCCAATGAAGATGGTAACATGACGTGATAATCGTCTGAACGGCATTGTGTGACGTCGTGTTTACCGCCAACGATGTCGTGTTTACCGCCAAATGTCATATAAGTTACTGAAGGCAGTGGATGGAAAATACACTGCAGAAATTGTAGAACCATACCTATAGTACATGTATTTCATAAGCAGAGGACAGCTCCCGAGCCAGCTGCTCTGGGTGTACTCTGTTTTTCAAAGGTGTAAAAAAGGTGTATTTGTCCCTTTACACCATTGTTTAGTTTTAGTTTTTTTGGGTCTAAAAATTGCCTATGAGGGAATGGGTTAAGAGTCCTCCTGTATGGGCATGTTTTCAAACCTACATGATTCAAATACTTCCCTTTTCTCTAGTAAATGCTCCTTTTCGGTAGATTTATTCAAAGAGATCGAGTCTAGAAATAGTCTAGGAGGGAATTGGCTGAGAGTCCTCCTGTAGTTAGTCTAGGAGGGAATGGGCTGAGAGTCCTCCTGTAGTTAGTCTAGGAGGGAACGGGCTGAGAGTCCTCCTGTAGTTAGTCTAGGAGGGAATGGACTGAGAGTCCTCCTGTAGTTAGTCTAGGAGGGAATGGACTGAGAGTCCTCCTGTCATTAGTCTAGGAGGGAATAGGCTGAGAGTCCTCCTGTCGTTAGTCTAGGAGGGAATAGGCTGAGAGTCCTCCTGTAGTTAGTCTAGGAGGGAATGGACTGAGAGTCCTCCTGTAGTTAGTCTAGGAGGGAATGGACTGAGAGTCCTCCTGTAGTTAGTCTAGGAGGGAATGGGCTGAGAGTCCTTCTGTAGTTAGTCTAGGAGGGAATGGGCTGAGAGTCCTCCTGTAGCTTGGTCTAGGAGGGAATGGGCTGAGAGTCCTCCTGTAGCTTGGTCTAGGAGGGAATGGGCTGAGAGTCCTCCTGTAGTTAGTCTAGGAGGGAATGGGCTGAGAGTCCTCCTGTAGTTAGTCTAGGAGGGAATGGGCTGAGAGTCCTCCTGTAGCTTGGTCTCTGGAGTGGGTGGGAGGGACAGCATTTGCATGTAAAAGAAACATTACCGCTCAATCAAGAAGCAGTCTACTGGGAACTGAGTCAACTGGCTGACTGGTTCAAGTTTGTCATTGTAAATTTCCTGTAAGTGCTATTGATTGATCCAGCCTGAAAATGGTTGTGCACAGAACGTCTTATCAGTTTGTAATGCTGAAATGTACTTGTATGAAATTTTAGACCTGAATACAGAGCTACAGATAAATGTGCATACCCAGGTACTAACATCTGTCATTTCTCCACCAAACCGTATGTTGTTACCACTCTTTAGAATCATGTCTTTGAGACGATTCTAAACAGTGGTCACAACACAGCATAGGGCTTGTTATAGAAATCAAGGAGTTATTCCTGAAAATGTTTTAATTTATAAAAAATATGGAAGGTTGGGCATTGTAGCCATTTTAGAAACTAAAGACACATATTTCAAATTCTAGTAGCAAACAGTGTAGACCCTGATCATACGACTCCTTCAGGAGCCATCTGATCTGGGTCTACTCTGTTTGCAAATGCGTGAAAACACGTTTATATGAGGGAAAGGGTTAAGGATATGTTTTGTGTCAATAATCACCCCACCCCCATACACACATTGTGTCAGTAATCACCCCACCCCATACACACATTGTGTCAATAATCACCCCACCCCCATACACTTACTAGTAATCCTACACCACTATAACTGTTGTTTACTGTCTACTTTCAGTGACCAGTACCAACACTACCATGTGACTCCACCCTCACCTTGACCTTTGACCCAATCCTGCAGGACCTTACCATAATTAACAGTTATATAGGTAAGCGATGTACAAGTATATTTAGTGTATTTTCTCTGATACCAATATTTATACTAAATTTAATATCCGCCGATTTAGAGAGGTTTTACTGCATACAGAAAAGGAGGCAGCAAGAAAAGGAAACAAAACGTAATCAATGGGCCGGCCTCACGGTAGTGACAGCCATAAATGATTGGCCAAATATTGATGTGCTACAGGCGTCTCTGTTAGGCCTCCCCTGGCCAAGCTTTCTTTTACTCTGTACAACGCTGTATTTTCAAATGGACTGTTCCAAAATTAAAATAGGTCAAGCTTTCCGTGATTATATTTAGAGATTTTTCTTTATTAAAAGATATCATGGCAAAGAGTGCAGACCCTGATGAGAGGGCTCCTCTAGGAGCCCTCTCATCTGGGTCTTCACTGTTTGCAAAGGACATTAGTAACTGGTGTCTTGCACTGTAAGGGTTTACCCTTTCCCTCATGAATATTCCGGTAAGAAAACATGACACCATGGATACGTATTGGCTAAATTTTTGCAATGGCTATGAAAGCTGATTCTTTTGGTATTAGCAGAAATCACGGAAATCTGATCAGATCTATATTATAAGCAAACACAGCAGACCTGCAGGAGCAGTCTGATCTGGATCTACTCTGTTTGCGTAGGAAGAGGTATTTAATTATTCATGTAAGAAATCATGACCGTATACATGGACATTGATTAGCTGAAATTATATAATGGCATATAAACATTGGATTTTTAGGCCTTAACCCATTACTTCATAGGCTATTTTTAGAATAAATCTACCGAAAAGGAGCAATAACTAGAGAAAAGGATTTTTTTTAGAAATTTGTACTTTGAAACCATTGTGATAAATAGAGCAAATGCTCTATTTATCACAATGGTTTCACAAAGTGACCTTTACAGAGTCGTCATATTCCATTCTATTTTGTCCATGAATATTCAGTAGGTATTGAAATTTGGAGAACAGAACAGGGAATGGACTCTGCATGGTAGAGCAGACCCTATAATCAGACACAGCCCCTACATGAGCAGTCTGGCTCTACATCCCCTACATGAGCAGTCTGGCTCTACAGTCCCTGCATGAGCAGTCTGGCTCTACAGTCCCTGCATGAGCAGTCTGGCTCTACAGTCTCTACAGGAGCAGTCTGGCTCTACATCCACTACATGAGCAGTCTGGCTCTACAGTCTCTACAGGAGCAGTCTGGCTCTACAGTCACTGCATGAGCAGTCTGGCTCTACAGTCCCTGCATGAGCAGTCTGGCTCTACAGTCTCTACAGGAACAGTCTGGTGCTACATCCCCTACATGAGCAGTCTGGCCCTACAGTCTCTGCAGGAGCAGTCTGGCTCTACAGTCTCTACAGGAGCAGTCTGGCTCTACAGTCTCTACAGGAGCAGTCTGGCCCTACAGTCCCTGCAGGAGCAGTCTGGCTCTACAGTCTCTACAGGAGCAGTCTGGCTCTACAGTCTCTACAGGAGCAGTCTGGCTCTACAGCCCCTACAGGAGCAGTCTGGCTCTACAGTCTCTACAGGAGCAGTCTGGCTCTACAGTATCTACAGGAGCAGTCTGGCTCTACAGTCCCTGCAGGAACAGTCTGGCTCTATAGTCTCTGCATGAGCAGTCTGGCTCTACAGTCTCTGCATGAGCAGTCTGGCTCTACATCCCCTACATGAGCAGTCTGGCTCTACAGTCTCTGCATGAGCAGTCTGGCTCTACAGTCCCTGCATGAGCAGTCTGGCTCTACAGCCCCTACAGGAGCAGTCTGGCTCTATAACCCCTACATGAGCAGTCTGGCTCTACAGCCCCATCAGGAGCAGTCTGGTTCTACAGCCCCTACATGAGCAGTCTGGCCCTACAGCCCCTACATGAACAGTCTGGCTATACCACCCTACAGGAGCAGTCTGGCTCTACATCCCCTACAGGAGCAGTCTGGCTCTACAGCCCCCACAGGAGCAGTCTGGCTCTACAGCCCCTACATGAACAGTCTGGCTCTACAGTCCCTACAGGAGCAGTCTGGCTCCCCTACTTGAGCAGTCTGGCTCTACAGCTCCTACATGAGCAGTCTGGCTCTATAGCCCCTACATGAAGTCTGGCTCTACAGCCCCCACAGGAGCAGTCTGGTTCATATTTTTGCATACAGCCTGGATGTAGTTCATTCAACTAGTCACGACCATCTATCTATTCCATCTAATCTGGTGGAAGGATATATATGCGAGAATTTTTAACATTTTGTTTGCCAGAATAGGGAAGAAGCCAATAAATAGATCAATAGAAAATAACAAATGCAGTTAAAGTAGGACGATCTTTGATAAATGTATTGAATTTTAACCCTTTACTCCATGAATAATCATGTAAAAAGTAATGGTACCATGTGTATTAGTTAGACAATTTTTCATGTGGTGTATGAACAGAGGAACTTTTGGCCATGGCATATATGGTAGAATCAGAGGCCCCATATAAGATACACAACCCTTTACTCCATAAATACGCCTTTCTACACATTTGCAAATAGAGTAGACCCAGATCAGATGGCTCCTGTAAGAGCCGTCTGATCAGGGTCTGCTCTGTTTGCTTATGATATAATATAGATATGATTCCGCAGTTTCTGCCATGACCAAAACATTTTGTGTCTAATGTGCTATTATAGCAATAAATCTAATAGATATTCATGGCGTCATTCTTACTTACATAAATTTTCATGGAGTAAAGGGTTAAATTGAAATCTTTTCAAGAATAACTTCTTTAATTCTTTCCCTCATATAAACGTGTTTTCACGCATTTGCAAACAGAGTAGACCCAGATCAGACGGCTCCTAGAGGAGCCGTCTGATCAGGGTCTGCTCTGTTTGCTAATAGAATTTGATAGATCTGTTTCTTTGCTTTCTAAAATGTCTACAATGCTCCTGTTTCTTTGCTTTGTAAAATTTCCATCTTCTATATTTCTTTATAACTATTTTGTTAATGAATATTCAGTAGGTATTGAAAAATGGAATAAATATAGAACAGGGAAAGGGTTAATTCTCCACCAAACCCTGTGCTGTGACCAATCTTTAGAATCGTCTCTTCGAGAGGATTCTAAAGAGTGGTCACAAATAGGGTTTGGTGGAGAAATGACGATTTTAGTACTTGTGGTCATAGTATGGGGTTTGGTGGAGAAATAAGAGATGTTGTTGAAAATGTTAAAATTTTAAATTTTAAAATCTTATCTGGAGCTCTGTCAACTATATCTGCATATTGTCTGAAGCACCATTCATTTATTGACCATAGGACTCTTATAAAGCAGGTTCTGTTATAAGGAGCATACTGATCTGGGTCTGCTCTGTTTGCAAATATTTTAAAAGGGGAAGGCATTTACATGAAGGAAAGGGTTAAATATATCTACTGAAAGGAAGCAAAGGCGTGAAAAGACATTTATATGAGGGAAAGGGTTGAACAAAATAGGATAAAAGATGGTACTCGATATAATTACTTGTATCCTGATTAATTTGAAATAAGGAAAGATACACAAGGAAGTGATATTTATGTTTGAACAATAGACAGAATTGATGACCATTTTGATGATATTTCCTCTTTAGCTTCAAGTTTTCCTGTAAGGCTTGTTTGCTTAACCCAACTCTTGTAACCCTTTCCCTGTTGAAAATTCATGTAAGAGATAATGGCATCATGAATATTTATTAGCTAAGTTTTTAGGATGGCATAATGTAAACAGGATGTTTTGGCCTAAGCAGAAACTGTTGAATCATATCTAGATTATACCACTTATAAGCAAACAGAGCAGACTCATCAGATCATATCTAGATTATACCACTTATAAGCAAACAGAGCAGACTCATCAGATCATATCTAGATTAAACCACTTATAAGCAAACAGAGCAGACTCATCAGAAGGCTTCGTCTGATCTAGGTTTGCTCTATTCGCAGATGGGTGAAAAAGTGTCTTATTGAATGAAATGGTTAATCCACAAACCCTTGTGGATTCTGTCTTTACTCTTGTGCTTACTACGTTATCCTTTTCTAAGTTGAATGACCCTTGTTATTTAACTGTATGTTTTCTTATCACTGCCGCAAACCCTTGTGGATTCTACCATTTTGATGATAAATCATCTTTACTTTCAAGTTTTCCTGTAAGATTTTTCTCAACACAACTTCAGTGTTGCTTCCTAATCCTCAGGCCCTTGTGGATTTTACCCTTTGCTGTAAACTGTTGAGAAGGAATTAAGGAAAGTCTACTCAGACACTTAACCCTTTCCCTCATATAAACGTGTTTTCACGCATTTGCAAACAGAGTAGACCCAGATCAGGGTCTTCTCTGTTTGGTAATAGATTTTGATAAATCTGTTTCTTTGCTTTCTAAAATGTCTACAATGTTCTACCTTCCATATTTCTGTACAAATTTTTTGTTAATGAATATTCAGCAGGTATTGAAAATTGGTCTAAATACAGACCAGGGAAAGGGTTAAAGCAGACGACATCGTGTGCAGACAAAAATGATTCGACGCCAAAATAGTTTAATGCTTTACTCCATGAATATTAATGTAAGAAATTTATAATGACATCATGAATATTAATTAGAATAATTTGTGGTAATAGCACATTGACACAGGATTTTTTATCCTTGAACTGTATATCTATATTTTACCATAAGCAAACAGAGCAGACCCTGATCAGACAGCTCCTATAGCAGCAGTCATATCTGGATCTTCTATGTTCGCAAAGGCGTAGAAAGTTGTATTTATTGAGGTATGAAAGGCTTACAATTAATGTGAATTACAAACAGAGCAGACCCTGATCAGACGGCTCCTATAGGAGCCATCTGATCTGGGTCTTCTCTGATTGCAAATTTAAGGCACTGAAAGGCGTAGTTATGGACTAAAGTATGAAAGGCTTACATGTGCACAAGGATTTTGAATTATAGCAGACAGTCAGGGCTTTTTCCCTCTTAATCGGGAAGGGGCCTTAGCCTGCTGATTTTGGGAAGAATTATCGCTAAAATTGCTGATTTGGGAAACAAAAGCTGGTGTAATTTTGGATTTTTTTGAAAACTGCATGATTTTAAAGAAGTTTTCAATTGGGAAGGGGACTTTTACAGGCCTCTGTTATAGAAGGTGAAAAACCCCTGACAGTGTAGGCCTCTTAGAGCCCTCTGATCTATACAGTTTGTAGATGTCGGTACACTGGAATCATGCATTTAACCATTTCCTCCATGAATACGCCTTTCCTATGCCTCTGTAATAACCACTTCTTTAAACCATTGTGATAAATAGAGGTTGTGTCTAAAAATAGCCTATGGAGGAAAGGGTTTAAAGGCTAACATTTATCCTGCAAAAAGTATTATCTCTGCTCAAACTCTGATTATGACTCAAGATTTTCTTACTTTGAGACTCTTTCAAAGCTTTTGAGAATCGAGTGACTGGGTGTCAAACAGCTTTGATCCTGATGAGATGCTGAGTTACCCGGCGTCTCATCTCGATCTAAACTGTAAATGCAAATGACGGTTAAGTCACAATCGGCAGACTAAAGATGAAGTATGATATTGACTCAGTTAGGTCCGGGGCTTTATTTGAATTTTGTCTACTGATAGAAGCAGCATATTTCGTTATACAGAAGCAGCAAGAAAATATTTGCTGACATAACAGAAAAATATTATCGATGTTCATTTGTAATCTTGGTGGCTGTGATTGACTGACTGTTTAACCATTTTGCTGGTAGAGATACTGTCTCATGCCTTCACAAACTGTAGGAGCAGTCTGATCTGAGCTAGCAGACACGCTAGACCCAGTCAGCTACAGATAACGATACATACCCAATACTAAGATCGTCATTCTCCACCAAACTCTATACTGTGACCACTCTTTGGAATCGTTTTGAAGAGACAATTCTAAAAGTGGCCACAGTGTAGGGTTTGGTGGAGAAATAAAGGAACTCTTGTTGAAAATGTTTAAATTTTTAAATTACGCATCTTATCTGGAGCTCTGGTAGACCCAGATCTGACAATTCTTGTAGCAGATGTCAGATCATAATGTCTGCTCTGTTTTAAGTGGTTTAAGTCAAACCCGAAAGCTTCTATCAAAGCCAAAAAATTCTAAGTTTAACTTTATATGCTGATATATAAAACTTCCATCCAATAAATATTCATAATGTCATTATTTCTTGCATGAATATTCATAGATAAAGCATTCATCGTGAAAATTATTGTGTTCTGACTCTCCGTACTGAAGGTGGTATATGTAGCCATTTTAGAAAGTAAAGGATGAGCAGGCATTATTTTCTCAGCACTTGCATGCGGAGTTTTCAGGCATTTGCAAACAGTCTCGTAGATCACCAGTTAACCCATGCCCTCATAGGCTATCTTTACAATGTAGATACAACCTCTTTGTATAAATCTACCAAAAAGGAGCATTAACTAGAGAAAAGGAAAATTTTAGAATTGTGTAGTTTGAAACCATTGTGATAAATAGAATCTATTTATCACAATGGTTTCACAAAGTGCCATAAACAGAGTAGTCAAAAGTTGTCAATATGAGAGAATGGGTTAAATATGAGGGAATGGGTTAAATATGAGGGAATGGGTTAAATATGAAGGAATGGGTTAAATATGAGGAGAATGGGTTAAACATGAGAGAATGGGGTTAAATATGAGGGAATGGGTTAAATATGAGGGGAATGGGTTAAATATGAGGGAATGGGTTAAATATGAAGGAATGGGTTAAACAAAATCCCTTGTTTATAATCCTGTTACAAAAAATTAGTTCGGTATTCATGTAAGTAAAAACTGACAACATGGATATTCACTAGCTCAGTTTTCATAATATAAACATTCCAAGGGAATTTTTTGCATTGACAAAAACTGTAGAATCAGATCTTTATATGATGTCAAAAGCAAACAGTGCTTCTGTAGGAGCCGTCTGCTCTGGGTCTTATCTGTTTGCAGATGCATGAAAATGCGTTCATATGAAGGAAGGGTTAATTAAACACAATCATTATATCTTGCATGAATATTCGTGAGTGTAAAGGTTATTGAAATGATGAAGTACTAGTCTGAACAGTTTACTCCACAAACGCACCTTTTATAATTTTGCAAACAGAGTAGACCTGAAGATCAGATGTCTCCTATAGGATCAGGATCACCGTCTGATCAGGATCTGCACTGTATTGTCAAGAAATAATATAGATCCAATTCTGCAGATGGAAAAAAAATCCTTTGTTTGTAAAAATTCAGTTAACCCATTCCCTCATAGGCTATTTTTAGATCCATCCTCTTTGAATAAATCTACCGAAAAGGAGCATTAACTAGAGAAAAGAAAATTTTAGATTTTCTTAGTCTTGAAACCATTGTGATAATTTTTAATAGAACATTAATTTTGCTCCTAAAGAGCAAATGCTCTATTTATCACAATGGTTTCAAAAGTGACTTTTACAGATCTAGGCGTAGAAAGGTGTATTTGTGGAGAAAAGGGTTAACCTTTTCCTTCATATAAACACCGTTTCACGCCTAAGCAAAACTCCTACATGTATAGGAGCTGTCTGATCAGGATCTGCTCCGTTTGCTAATATGGGACCTTAAAGTATACCGTAGGTCTGATTATGCAATTTCCACAACAGTGGAAGAATTTCCGTTTTCCATGTTCTATATTACAATTGGTTCTGTCCATGAATATTTATGAGGAGAAATCTTGAATAAATCAGTGTTCCCGTTTACGTCGTAATCATATCTAAATACGCACCGAAAATCGTTGGAACGCAAAATAGTCAAGTACATTGCGTCCATGGGACGCAAGATCAATGATCGAAATTTTACCGATTTAAATGAATCCTGGTAAATTAACAACTGATACTCGGTCTTACATCAATCCGGATCAATAAACAAAGTGAATCTCACTCCGTTTTCTTGACATTTTTCCGAAATTGCAACGCATCTATTAATATCGAGTCCTGGGTTATTCCAGGGATGTATGAGGGCACCTGCATTGACTGGTTACGATTTCCACCCTAATGTCAGCATCTAAAATTATGTGATTCTATGAGAACCGTTCTGTCGCGTAGTAATGACATTTGGGTGCTGAAAAAAGATGGCGTCTGCTAGTAAACAGTTGAACAGGCCAGGAACTTTAAAGCGTTATGGATGCAAGATCGTGAGTTTAAAGACTTGTAAGTAAATTATGTTAGCCCTGAAACCAATAGAATTACCATGTGATGCTTTGTATGCACTGAAAATGAAGTTAAAACCGCTTTTACGTACCAGCGGATACAGTGATACTCAGCTCAGCTCACTCAAATGATGCTCATTGCCGTGCACTTCAAATCAAAGCATCAAGAAATACCTTATTATACAGTGCTTATAATACTTATCTTTTTGATGTTAAATGATACACCTTTACATTTAATAGTGCAAAAAAGCTCCATTACAAAAGCAGAAGTGAAATTATCTGGGACTCGGTTGTATTTGCTTGGGACGCAACTTTTGTTGATGCCCTGGGTCCCCGGGACTCAGTAAAATTCAATCCTAATGAGAACACTGTTAAATGTTAAACGGGGAAACTTCATTAATATTCATGTAGTCTTTATTTCCTGTATGAATATCCATTAACCCTTAATTCATTTTTATAATGGCATATAAACACTTCAGATTTTGGCCATGACAGATACTATACAATCAGATCTATATTATATAGTAAGCAAACAGAGCAGACCCTGATCAGACAACTCCTTAACCCATTACCTCATAGGCTATTTTTAGAACCAACCTATTTTTAAAAATAAATCTCCCAAAAAGGAGTATTTACTAGAGGAAAGGGAAATTTTAGAATTGTGTAGATCTGAAACCATTGAGATAAATAGAGCATTTGCTCCTCTATTTATCACTGGTTTCATAAAGTGACTTTTACAGAGACGTCAAAAGGCGTCAATATGAGGGAATGATCTGGGTCTTCTCTGTTTGCATATATGCATAGAAAGGCATATTTATGGAGAACAGGCTTAAGTGGTCATTATTCTGTACGAAGTAGTATAAGGTTTAACCGTTCAACTGAGAGAAACAACATTTTCACGCCTTTGCAAACATTGGAGACCTGGATCAAATGGCTCCCGTACAAGCTCTCTGGTCAGGGTCTTCTCTGTTTGCTTGTTTTTGTCATTTGCAAAACGATCCCCTTGAATACTATACAGTAAGGAAATGCAGTCAGTGGACATTCATGACGGGAATAATTTTTTCTCACATGAATATTGAACAAGGAAAGGGTTGAGGGTTTTTTTCCTGTCCCTTTCCACTCACAATAACTAAACTCTTTGTCTTGGCTATAATAAGTGGTGAGACTTGTTTGTCTTCAAGTGTCTAGGACAAACCCGTAACCTCATATATAGAAATACCATTGATTAGCCATTCAGGGCCGTCAATGAAGTTTTGCAAACTTAACCTTTTCTCTCATATAAACCTACCAAAAAGGAGCATTAACTAAAGAAAAGCAAAGTTTTTAGAAGTTTGTAGTTCTGTAACCATTGTGTAATTCTGTAACCATTCCTTAGGAGCAAATGCTCTATTTGTCACATTGGTTTCAAAAAGTGACTTTTACAGGGGCGTAGAAAGGCATACTTATAATTACGAAGGAAAGGGTTAAATGCTGTCTCTTGTCTTTGCAAACAGTACAATGAACCCATGTAGAAGCCGTCTAATCTGGGTCTGCTCTGTTTGCATGTGAAATTATAAAAATAGGTCAAACTATAGCTACTACTAATACAAGTAAAAATATCCCTTTACCATTATACAAATTCAGCTAATAAATGGTCAGAATGTTATGTTTTCTAACATGAATTTTCAAAAGAGAAAGGATTAAATTAACCCTTTCTTTCATATCAACTCCTTTACACACCTTTGCAAACAGAGTAGACTCAGATCAGGGTCTGGTATGTTTGATTGTGAAATCATGATAGTTTTGACTTTAGACTTTCTACCAATATTGAAATTTCATATACATGTAAATTGTAAAGGTATACCAGTTAAGGAAAACAGTAACTAGATATTCATAATGTCCGTATTTCTAACATGAGTATTTAACAGGGAAAGACCTCACAAGCATGATACCGATAAAGTCTTGTCCACTTTCTTTGACATGTGTGAAAAAAAGACTGATATTCTTTCTTCCATAAATAAACCTTTGCAAACAGAGTAGACCCGGATCCAACAGCTCCTATAGGAGCCGTCTGAGCAGGGTCTGCTATGTTTGCTTATGGAATTTGATAGAGACGTTTCTTTTGTTTCTAAGATGGCTACATTGTTCCACCTTCCACATTTCATTATTACTGTTTTATGCATGAATATTCAGTAGGTATTGAAATTTGAAATACACATACATGTAGGTGAGAGTGTTAAAGACTGTTAAAAGTTAGAGAATGGAAGCAGATGAAACAGGATATTGCAGAAGATACAGTGGAACCCCGCTAATGCGACCACTTAATAAACAGCCACTGATTATCGTCTAAAGCAGGTGGTTTCTTAATGCAGGACGAAAGTTATGCAGAAAGCTCCTATAGGAGCTTTCTGCATAACTTTCGTCCTGCATTAAGCTACTAGCTGCCTCTGCCACCCAGAATTATGCCCCTTTATGGTGGTCGCATTAGCGGGGTTTTACTGTATATTCTTTTCAATGTCAGAGGTCCAGATAAGATGAGTAAATTAAAATATTTTCAGTGTAACTGCTTTATTTTTCCACCAAGCCTAATGTTGTGACCACTCTTTAGAATTGTCTATCGACAATTCTAAAGAGTGATAACAACATAGGTTTTGGTGGAGAAATGATGATTTTAGTATTTGAATATGCACCATTTTCAGCACCGTTATCTGTAGCTCTGCTTGTCATATTAAAGGATAACAACAGGAAACAAATGGAATACAAAGAGAGTGTCCACTCGTCACATCCTCCACTTTACTTTTTTTCCTTCTTCTTGATGTCGCGTTCATGTATGACTAATTAAAATTTCGAATGCAGGGTTGTCATTTGCAAACAGTGTAGACTCAGATCAGATTGTTCACAGGATTTTTGGGGTCATAGAGTAAAGGCTTTAGTCCTTTAGAATTGTGTCAGCAGTAAATTTGTAACAACCTATTAGGCTATGAGTAACTCATCATCTGATCTGGATCTTAACTGTATTACACTCCTATGCGACTATAAGTAACTCATCTGATCTGGATCTAAACTGCATGACACTATTAGTCTATTAGCAGGGGTTCAACATTTTAAAATTTGTCACTTGTCCTGCATAATAGACAATAAAGGCAAACCAAAAATCTTATGTGTCCTACAATATAGACAAAGGGAGAGAAAAGGTATGCAGGACATCAGCAAACAGAGCAGACCCTGGTCAGTCTGGTCCTACTGGAGCTGTCTGATCTGGCTCTACTGTGTTTGCAAAGGCATAGAAAGGCGTATTTATGGAGAAAAAGGGTAAACGGGGGAATATTTTATTGTGGCAGAAACTGTAGAACTGGATCTGTGATACATGTATTTAATGCTTTCCCCAGGTCTATATTTATCAGAAATTTATCAGAATACCTACTGAATATTCATGGACAGAATAGTTACAATAAAATGGAGGAACATTGGAGCCATTTTAAAAAGTGAAGAAACAGATCTACCAACTTCCATTTAGGTTTACTCTGTTTGCAGTCAGTAGCTTCTCTGTCAGGTGAAGGGTGAAGAGCAGTTTGATCGGTGACCTTTAGCTTTTGTGACCTTTAGCCTTTGTGACCTTTAGCCTGCCTTTGTGACCTTTAGTCTTTGTGACTAGAGTGTGGAAAGGGATGTAGAAGGTCACACAGCACTTTTCACCACAGTCTCTCAAAGTACAAAATGTCCCCAAGTATTACCACTCTGCATGTGGAAACAATTTAAATGCAGATGAGAAGAGAATGTCCGTGTCTTTATCAGGATCCAAACTGACTTTTTGAACAGAAATAAGGAAAAATGAAGTTTGAGAAATGCAGCAAGTGACAATTTTAGCAGATTTGTTTTACCTACCCTATGTCCTCTCCGGGGATCACCAGTTTCGTTGATTTAGTTTTGAAATTTTCAACAACGCTTAAGCCGGTGCTAGGGGGTGTGAGTAGTGTTGCACTTTTAATTACTACTCATGATTCATGAACAGACTGACAGTAAAACTGACTTTGCAATTTTCTCTTTTCGCATTCGAAAGATCGCCCGCTTTCAGAGTTACAGCTCATAGCTTGCAAAATACATTTTTGTTTTATTTTTGTCTTCTACTTATTCTAGATAAATTTGTGTTAACTGTCGCAAACAGTTTTGGATTTGGATGCAATATAATTAATTATTTGGTGTCTCACGATTGTCAGGACACAAACAGTTTAACACTCCGAGAATGTTATTATAAAAATAAAAGAAAAAAGCAACCATATGTTACACTCAGAGTACAGAAGAATAACTCTGTAACTCATTAATATTCATGAATATTTATTAGCTGAATTATTAATGAATATTCATTAGCTGAATTGTTTATCCTTTCTATGTTCTATGTTAATTTCAAATTTCAATACCTACTGAATAGTCATGAAAAAAATAGTTATGATAAAACATGGAACATTGTAGCCATTTTGATAAGTAAAGAAAATGGTCTATTAAATTCTATTTGCAAACAGAGTAGACCCTGATCAGACGGCTCCTATAGGATCTGGGTCTACTCTGTTTACAAATACGTGAAAGCACGTTTAATATAGAGAGGAAAGGGTTAATGGATATTGATAAGCTGAAATTTTATAATGGCCTTATATACACAGGAATTTTTGGCCATGGCAGAAAATGTATATACAGTGAAACCCCGCTAATGCGACCACTTAATAAACAGCCACTGATGTCGTCTAAAGCAGGTGGTTGCTTAATGCAGGACGAAAGTTATGCAGAAAGCTCCTATTGGAGCCTTCTGCATAACTTTCATCCTGCATTAAGCTACCACCTGCCTCTGCCACCCAGTATTATGCCCCTTTTTGGTGGTCGCATTAGCGGGGTTTTACTGTAGTCCATTGTAAATGAACAGAGCAGACCCAGATCAGACAGCTCTGGTTTACTCTGTTTGTATAAGCATGCAATTGCATCCGTCATTGAACAAACATTCCTTCTTACAAACACCTTTTAAAGCATTTGCAAACAGAGTAGACCCATATCAGATGACTCCTGTAGGAATCAAGTGATCAGGGTCTGCTCCGTTTGATTAAGTCTTGATAATGATATGATTCTGCAGTTTTTGTCAAAGGCAAAACTTTCCCTGGAAAAGTTTACATTATAAAAAGTCAGCTAATAAATATTCATGATGTCATTACATGAATCTTACAAGTACATGCATTTCTCACTGGGAAAGAGTTACACTTTGGACTATTCCACTTTGACAACTGTTGGCCACTCAATGTTTAACCTTTACATTATGCTGAAATTATAAATGGACTCTTCTAAAATTCTAACAGGCCAAGCTTATTGTGAATATTTTATAAAGAAAAGTGTAACGAGACAAACAGTACAGCCCCAGATGAGAGGGCTCCTCTAGGAGCCATCTCATCTTGGTCTACACTGTTTGCAAAGGACATAAATGACTCGTGTCCCGCATTTTAAGGGTTAAAAACCATTATATTGGCTAATTTGACACAATGTTAAGAGCTCTTGGGTAGTGAGGCTTGCAAACATTGGAATTTGACCCCTCCTATAGCTCATGGACCAGTCTCTTTGCATGGGAGTGGTAAATTTGTGACTACCAATCTGGATCCAGAATTTTGCGACTACCAGTCTGGATCCAGAACTTGTGACTTGTAACCAGTCTGGATTCCAACAAAACTATTAACTTGACATCTCATCAGGATCTAAACTGTTTGGACAGCCTGTCTGTATTTCTGAAGACAGAAGAAGGGACAATTTGCAGCAAATGACAGTTTATGCAGACAGCAGTTTCTCAGTGTGCTAAACATTATGGGATATTGAAATCTATACCCATTAACCTTTTACTTCATTAATACGCCTTTCTACGCCTTTGCAAACAGAGTAGACCCAGATCAGACGGCTCCCACAGGAGCCGTCTAATCAGGGGCTACTCTGTTTGCTTATGAAATTGCAATTGATTATGATAGATCTGTTGCTACAATAATTGTTCTCCTATTACCAGAAATACATGTGTACATAAATAATTATGCCATCGAAAATATTCATGATGTCATTATTTCTTACATGAATATTCAAGAACTAAAGGGTTACCATACATTTAGGTGCGTTGTGACAACCATAACAGGCTCAGTAGATATCATTAGATCCATGTAAAGTTTGTATTTCATTAGTTTCCAGACCATTTCATCTTTAAACGCCACCCTGTTGATTATTCATGTAAAAAAATAATGACATCATGAATATTTATTGGCTGAATTTTGTACACAGGATTTCTTGGTATTGGTAGAAAATAGCATCAGATCTATTATAACTTGATAAGCAACCAAAGTAGGCAGATAGTATCTAAACTTTATAGTGCGGGACACCAGTCGCTTATGTCCTTTGCAAACAGTGTAGACCCAGAGGAGCACTCTGATCAGGACCTGCACTCTTTGTCATATTATACTTTTCTTTAGAAAACTCCCTAAATGTTCACCATAAGCTTGACCTGTTTTGAATTTTTGAAGAGTCCATTTGAAAATACCAGGATGTAAGGCTTAACCCTTTCCCTTGTATAAACGCGTTTTCATGCATTTGCAAAAAGAGTAGACCCAAGATGAGATGGCTCCTGATCAGGGTCTGCTCGATTTGCTTTTGGAATTTGATAGATCTGTTTCTTTAGTTTCTACAATGGCTACAATGCTCCACCTTCCATATTTCATTATGACTATTTTGTTCATGAATATTCAGTAGGTAGTTGAAATTTGAAATAAACATAAAACAGGGAAAGGGTTAAGTTGAAGCAGGCAGCTATTTTTGCAGATAGTATTTAGTTAGTGTGCTGTAGGTTATAGGAGAAACGTATTATTGGGTTTTTGCTCAAACAGTACAAAACCTGTTGCTGCTGCTGTAGTAATGGCATCAACTGATTCCGCAGTTTCCACTTTGGGACAAAAGTATCGGAGATCTTTGGTAATCAGCGAAATTTTTCTAGATAAGGCATGGTTGGGAACATTCTAGATCTGGGCAGGGTTCTTTGTCTTAGTAAAGCAGCTAGAATAATCATAAGATGTACTTCTGTAAACGAGAAATTTCATTGGCTGATCATAAGTGGTATAAATGTCATATGGTACATGTGTTGGCATTTGATTGGTTAGTATTTTGATTGGGGGAAGGTCATGTGACATTTAAAGTATCACATGATTGAAGTGGATAAATGTACATAATTGGTATTTGATGGTTGCTGAGTTAATTTACATTGAGTAAGGGACGGAAGAGTTATATGGGACACTTCAACAGTCAGGACAATTAGACGAGGCCTGCTCGATTTGCCGTTAAATTCAGAGTGTGCCAGAACATTCAGAAATTGTTCTATAGAGCTTGAGTGATTTTCAGAGAAAAAGTCAATCTGATCAGAAAAAAACAGCAAATTTGTCTGATACTGGAATTTTTTTCATGTATTATTCATTATTTAGAAATTCCACGAGTCTTGTGCATAAAGACGCAGGAATGTTTGGTCAATGAACGATTGACTATATTAGGTTATTTTAAGTATTTTACTAGCGAGGAAGGAAACAGGAAGTGAGACTCTCGAAGGATGGGTGGGATAGTTGGGATGATAGACTGGGCCATCCAGCTTCGTTATATGTCTATGGTACTGTCAGTGGAAGGTGAGTGAAGAAGATATCTATATACATATAACCTGTTGCATGTCGTAGGCATCTCTTTCAAATTGTTACTTGCGTGAAAATTTGAAACCGATTCAACTTCCTATAAAACTATTTTATTGCATTTTATTCTACATATTTTATTGATTAAACTTTTGAATATTATTTTTCAAATTTTTGATGTCTACTTCAAACCTTGGTCAGAAACATGAAGGGGCGTATCTTGAATACATCGTCGGCTTTGTGCGGAGAAATAAAGGAAACAGTTGTTCTGCATCTTACCCAAAGTGTCTGAAATTATTTTTTCAACTAAACTGAGGAGTTTGATCAGGATCTTCACTATTTGTTACTATGTCAGTCTAATTTAACCCTTTCCCTCATATAAACGTGTTTTCATGCATTTGCAAACAGAGTAGACCCAGATCAGACGGCTCCTATAGGAGCCGTCTGATCAGGGTCTGCTCTGTTTGCTAATAGAACTTGATAAATCTATTTCTTTGCTTTCTAAAATCTGTACAATGATCCACTTTCCATATTTCTTTATAACCATTTTGTTAATGAATATTCAGTAGGTATTGAAATTTGGCCTAAACACAGAACAGGGAAAGGGTTAAAGTAATAATTGAAATATTACAACATTGAGTTTGAATTTGTTATTTATAATAGCACATAGCATTTTGCTATAACAACATCGAATCTCATTGATATTCATGACATCATTATTTCTTTAACATGAATATTCATGGAGTAAAGGGTTAAAAGTAATTTTGATATAGATGCTTCTGTCCAGTGTTTTCTATTTGTCCTAAGTATTTCATAATTTGTACAGTAAAGCCTCTCTATAACAGCCAAAAAATTGTGTTAATTACAGTAAAACCTCTCTAAACCGAAATTCTAGTAGAGAAGAATTAAGATACTTTTAGGCAGGTGGCTGCTTAATGTAGGGTGAAAGTCATACAGAAAGCTCCTAGAGGAGCTCCTAGAGGAGACAGGTGAGTGGTAGCTCCTAGAGGAGACAGGTGAGTGGTAGCTCCTAGAGGAGCTCCTAAAGGAGACAGGTGAGTGGTAGCTCCTAGAGGAGCTTTCTGTATGACTTACCCTGCATTAAGCTTTTACCCTGCATTAAGCTGCCACCTGTCACCAAGGCCGATATTTATGCCAAATTTTATGTCCGGTTTAGAGAGGTTTTACTGTAGTTGGTAATTAGGGCAGATGACTGCTCAAAGCAAGGTGAAAGTAAAACAGAACGCTCCTTTGTACTTTTGTTCCTGTATTAAGTAATCACCTGCTTTTCTAAGACAGTTTTGCAGGATCAGTTTAATCTCGATCTGCTTTAAACCTTTAGTCCATAAATATGCCTTTCTACGCCTTTGCAAACAGAGTAGACCCAGATCAGACTGTTCCTATAGGGTCTGCTCTATTTGCTTATGTAGCCATTTTCGAGAGTAAAGAAACGGATCTATCAAATTCCACTGGCAGTTATAAAACAGCAGACCCTGATCCTGAAGGTGGAACACTGTAGCCATTTTAGAAAGTAAAGAAACATTGGTCTATCAAATTCCATTGGCAAACAGAGCAAACCCTGATCAGAAGGCTCCTATAGGAGACATCTTAGCTGCTTCTACTCTGTTTGCAGATGCTTCAAGAGGAAAGTGTTAATGCTCATAAGGAAATAAGGATATATGTGTATTAACCCATTCCCTCATATGCTATTTTTAGCTTGTCTGTTTCGAAGAAAAGTCGAGCTATTCAGTGATCACTGGGTGGTTGGCGTTGTTGTTGGCGGCGTGTAAAAACTTTAATGTAGCTCATTACTCGAAAAGTATAAGAGGTATCAACATGAAACTTCATAGGTTAGTAGATCTCATTGAGGGGAAGGCCCCTACATAAGGACCATAACTCTTGATTTCAAAATTTTGGAGTTATGGCCCTTTATATTTTTCAAAAATGTTTAAGCTGGACAAGCACCAAATCAGATGACCGTTGGCGCTGCACGCAGCTCTTGTTAGATACAACCATTTTGAATGAATCTACTGAAAAAGAGCATTAACTAGAGAATTAAGGATTTTTTTTAGAATTTTGGAGTTTGAAACCATTGTGATAAATAGAGCATTTGTTCCTAAGGAGCAAATGCTCTATTTATCACCATGGTTTCAATATGTGATTTTTACAGAGGCCTAGAAAGGCGTATGAGACAAACTATTTCAAAGCACGATTAACAGAAAAAGTTTTGACTGTGATAGAGAGCGTAGAATCGGATCTGTATAATTCCATCAGCAAACAGTGCAGACCCTACAGGAGTTGTCTTATCTGGGTCTATTCCTGTCTTGTCTTATCAGGGTCTATTCCTGTAGAATCTGCTTTATTTGCGTAAACTCTTTTTGTTCATGGAATAATCCTTTATATGAACGCCTTTTCATGCATTTGCAAACATGGTAGACCCACATCAGAGCTGTCTGATCAGGGTCTGCTCTGTTTGCTAATGGAATCAGATTCTTTACTTTCTACAATGGCTACAATATTTCACTAGAAAAAGCCCTGGCAAAGGTCAACTCCAATTGGTCCATAGTTTGAAATAGTTAATGCCACAATAATATCATCCACCCTACTTGAACTCTACTTTTTAACCCATTCCCACTTAGGCTATTTTTAGACATAACCTCTTTGATTAAATCTTCCAAAAAGGAGCATTAACTAGAGAAAAGGAAATTTTCAGAATAGTGTAGTTTTGAAACCATTGTGATAAATAGAGCATTTTCTCTGTAAGAGTATCAGAAAGTGATTTTTACAGAGGCATCAAAAGGTGTCATTATGAGGGAATGGGTTAACCCTTTCCCTCATATAAACGTGTTTTCACGCATTTGCAAACACAGTAGACCCAGATCAGACAGCTCCTATAGGAACTGTCTGATCAGGGTCTACTCTGTTTGCTAATGGAGTTTGAAAGATCATTCTGCTTCTTTACTAAAATCTAAAATTAGATTCAGCTTATATACTTCATTATAGCTATTATACATATAGAGTAGGTATTGAAATTTGAAATAAACACAGAACAGGGAAAGGGTTAACTGGCCATCAAAAGAGATCAAGTTATGGGTCTGTAAGGCAGGTGGTATAGGAACTTTTTGCATTATTTTTGTCTTGCATTAAGCAAGCACCTGCTTCTTTACCCATGCCCTGTTGTATAATTACATAGATCTTCACTGTGTACAAGTATTTCGCTGTGCAATCTCTGTTATGGAGTGCACTGGTTGCTGTCTCATCTGGGTATTCACTATTTACAGGTAGGGATATTGACGTGAATAGCAAGCGAAGGGTTAATATAAGATAAAATTTAACATACTTAAAAAGTACATAATAAGATATATAGATATGTTTAAAATCTCAAATTTTATATACCGTATTTCCTCTTATAGACGCTCCCGGGCGCGATGCAAAACGCAGACAGGGAGCTCTTATTTCATACCAAAAATTCGGAGTTTTTACTATGTCCGTCACGGTAGAGACTGTATAGGCTAAAGAATGATACATTGCATACTCTGAAATTTAATCATATTTGCGCCGATATAAGACTTGAAATAACCCGCAGACATCCTACTTGGTTCATTAACTAGAGAATTTAGGATTTTTTTTAGAATTTTGGAGTTTGAAACCATTGTGATAAATAGAGCATTTGTTCCTAAGGAGCAAATGCTCTATTTATCACCATGGTTTCAATATGTGATTTTTACAGAGGCCTAGAAAGGTGTATGAGACAAACTATTTCAAAGCACGTTTAACAGAAGAAGTTTTTACTATGATAGAGAGCGTAGAATCGGATCTGTATAATTCCATCAGCAAACAGTGCAGACCCTACAGGAGTTGTCTTATCAGGGTCTATTCCTGTAGAATCTGCTTTATTCGTGTGAACTCTTTTTGGTCATGGAATAATCCTGTATATGAACGCCTTTTCATGCATTTGCAAACATGGTAGACCCACATCAGAGCCGTCTGATCAGGGTCTGCTCTGTTTGCTAATGGAATCTGATTCTTTACTTTCTACAATGGCTACAATTTTTCACTAGAAAAAAAGCCCTGGCAAAGGTCAACTCCAATTGGTCCATAGTTTGAAATAATATCATCCACCCTACTCAACTCTATTCTTTAACCCATTTCCACTTAGGCTATTTTTAGACCTAACCTCTTTGATTAAATCTTCCAAAAAGGATCATTAAGGAAATTTTCAGAAGTGTGTAGTTTTGAAACCATTGTGATAAATAGAGCATTTTCTCTGTAAGAGTATCAGAAAGTGATTTATACAGAGGCATCAAAAGGTGTCATTATGAGGGAATGGTTTAACCCTTTCCCTCATATAAACGTGTTTTCACGCATTTGCAAACAGAGTAGACCCAGATCAGACGGCTCCTATAGGAATCGTCTGATCTGGGTCTACTCTGTTTGCTAATGGAATTTGAAAGATCATTCTGCTTCTTTACTTTCTAAAATCAGTACAATGATCCAGCTTATATACTTCATTATAACTATTATACATATAGAGTAGGTATTGAAATTTGAAATAAACACAGAAGAGGGAAAGGGTTAACTGGCCATCAAAAGAGATCAAGTTATGGGTCTGTAAGGCAGGTGGTATAGTAACTTTCTGCATTACTTTTGTCTTACATTAAGCAAGCTTCTTAAGACTCATATGCTCAATAAATGAATGGCAGGTTCTACTGTTGATCCTGATCAGAGGTGGAGTTATTTGTCACCTGATTTTGGCTATTTGACACCAGTATCCATGTTTATAAAACTTTAGTTGAGTCTGAGTTCGTTCTCAAGTTTTTGATTGATCAGATTTGAGCCTTTGGCCTCTTTCTTGGAAAGTATTTCTCCAATCCTCATCAAACATTATACACATGTTTGTGGCCATTATATCGTGGTCAAGTTCGATAGCCATGTTGATCGCTTCAGCCATGTTGATCGCTTCAGTCGTTGCATACAGGATTATGGCCCTTAGTTTCTGTGACAAAATATCTGAAGTGATAGCTTCAGTGTCCTATGGACACATTTCTACTTTTCAGTTGGGTTTACAACAAGTAACATTAGCTATTATATCAGAAGCTATTTGCCGACTATAGTAACATAAAACAATAACACTTTAAAACAAATCAGCCTGTTAACATATATCTTCACTGTTAAGATGCATAATAAACCCTTTAAAAAACATTTCTCCTTCTTTACCCATGCCCTGTTGTATAATTACATATATCTTCACTGTGTACAAGTATTTCGCTGTGCAATCTCTGTTATGGAGTGCACTGGTTGCACAATCAACTTGTAAATAGTGCAGACCCTGATGAGACAGCTACAGCAGGAGCTGTCTCATCTGGGTCTTCACTATTTACAGGTAGGTATATTGACGTGAATAGCAAGCGAAGGGTTAATATAAGCAGGGTTACAGATAAGGGGAGTATTGGGGTATTTACCCAATTAAATTTGTGGAAAAAGCAATTGTTTTTCAAAACAATGAGTAACAGAAAGCAAATAAATATAGCAAAAAGCAAAAAAAAATTAGAATACCTATTAAGAATATGAATAATACCCAATTACAAAAATTGTCAATACCCAATAAAAATTGCAAAAACCCAATTCTGTAAAAAATCAAGGAGTAAATACCCAATTGCATCAAAACCTTATCTGTAACCCTGTATAAGATAACGTTTAATATACTTAAAAAGTACATAATAAGATATATAGATATGTTTAAAATCTCAAATTTTATATAAATATTTGTTACTATTTATTCCTATAAATTTGTCAAGTACAGTAGAACCCCTCTAATGCAACGACTTAATTAATAAACATGAGTGTCTTTACAAGCAGGTGGTTGCTTAATGCAGGACAAAAGTAATGCAGAAAGCTCCTCTAGGAGCTTTCTGCAATACTTTTGTCCTGCATTAAGCTACCACCTGCATCTAGCACCCAGAATTATACCTCTTTTAAGTGGTCGCATTAGCGGGGTTTTACTGTATTTGCAAATCTTATGATAGTTGTGATTGGCATTCTGAGGGTAAACATCTTCAACACCAACTTGTCAGTCTAGTGGTTAACCCCCTTTTGTTCTCATGCATTTGCTAACAGAGTAGACCCAGATCAGACGGCCTCTAGAGGATCTGCTCTGTTTGCTGATGGAATTTGAAAGATGTTTCTTCATTTTCTACAATGACTACAATGTTTCACCTTCCATATTTCATTATAACTGTTTTGTCCATGATTATTCAGTAGGTATTGAAATTTGGAATAAACATAGAACAGGGAAATTGTTAACCCATTATCTCATAGGCTATTTTTAGATCCAACCACTTTGAATAAATCCACTGAAAAGGAGCATTAACTAGAGAAAAGGACAATTTTAGAATTCTGTAGTTGAAACCATTGTGATAAATAGAGAATTTGCTCCTATAGGAGCATAATATTATGCCTTATTTATCACAATGGTTTCACAAAGTGACTTTTGCGTTAAAAGGCGTCAATACGAAGGAATGGGTTAAAGCCCTCTGATCTGGGTTAACATTGTTTGCAAGAGACAGTGCCATGTCGAGAGCTTGGTGCAAAACTATAGTTTTGCACCAAGCCCTCGAATGTGTGCCCTGCACTCAAAGGGTTAAACTTGAATGAACTGGTGCAGAATTTGGCTTTTAGGCAAGTTTTACATGTGTGTGCGTCCCAGTCTGACCTTTGAGGCAGCCATATTGGTGGACTGGTTCCATGGTATTTTATTCCTAATATTGCCAAATTAGGCAGTGGCATTTACCAGCAATATTTATCTGTCATTATGGAGAAGGGAAAATGATTGTTAATTGACAGTTTGGAATGTTGATATCCCCTGACTGCCAAAGTCTGACTCACTGGGACAATGTACATGTAAATGTCAGACCCCGCAATCCAAGGCTCCAACGCTGAAACACTCGGGCAGCAGAAACACTCAAAGGTCACTTAATTTTTTGCAACAGATAACTGTATGTACACAAATACTAAAATCGTCATTTCTCCGCCAAACCCTATGTTGTGACCACTCTAGAATTGTCTCTCCGAGACGATTCTAAAGAGTGGTCACAACATTGTGTTTGGTGGAGAAATAAAGGTGCTATTCTTGAAAATGTTTTAATTTATGCATCTTATCTGGACCTGCTTAACTGTACTTATTTTGTAGACTAGCTACTAGGCTTATAAGAAACACCTGATTTATACATAAAAATTGAGTTAGACCCAGATCAGATTGTTCCTATTGGAGGCGTGTGATCAGGGTCTGCTCTGTTGGCTTATGGTATAATATAGATCTGGTTCTACAGTTTCAGTCTGAGCCAAAGCATCCTGTATACATAATAATGCCATCAGAAAACTTCAGCTAATAACTATTCATGATGTCATTATTCCTTTCATTAATATTAAACAGAGAAAGGGTAAAGTGGCAAACAGATAACGGTACATACCCAAATACTAAAATCACCATTTCTCCACAAAACGTATACTGTGACCACTCTTAATAATCGTCGCTTATAGACGATTCTAAAGAGTGGTCATTGTATAGGGTTTGATGGAGAATTAAAGGAGCTATTCTTGAATGCATCTTATCTGGACCTCTGTGGCAAATCCTAACCTGCAACTGGTTGAATACAGATACAGGGATATTCTGTATGGTCAGCTGTTGTGTTTGCTTACTCAGCATAAAACTCATGCTGGTAAACAGCATGTGTTGATCTGTCACAAGTGCTGGTGCCCTCAAAGTTATATTTTAGTCTGTAAGTTGGCCCTTTCTAGTAGTAAGCAGGAAATCAGTTATACATGGACATATAGCTGGTTTCCTGTCACTTTAAACTGCCGCAGTGTGTTATGGATTATAAGTGCAGAATTGCATTAGTAATTAGAGGCCACATCATTATGGCATTTCGGCTTTATTGCAGTTACCAGCTTTTATTTGCTAATTTATGTTGCTGCTTGATCGTTACAATAGAAGGAGTGGTGGAGGGCTTATGGGGCCCATTTGGAGAGACTTTTCCATAATTGGAAATGGTGGTCTCATTTGCATTATGTTCGATATCCATCTGGATACAGGCTTCTGGGCGATTTATGTCATTTACATATTGAAGGCAAAATCATGAACTTAGCTGACAGTAATTGGCACAGATCTGTTTTGTTTAACCCTTTCCTCCATGAATATTCAAACAAATAATGACAATGCATATTGATTAGATTAATTTGTTATAATAGCACATGGACACAGGAGATTTTAGCCTATTCAGAAACTATAGAATCTCCTCTATATTGTAGGTCCTATGTGCATGTGAAATTATGACAATCTTGTTAATATTCATGATGTCATTATATCTTAAATGAATATTCGTGATGTAAAGGGTTGCAAACAGTGACCCAGATTAATTGCAAACAGTTGTGATCCAGATTAATTGCAAACAAGTTGTGACCCAGATTAATTGCAAACAGTTGTGACCCAGATTAATTGCCAAGTTGTTTGGCGTCCCATCTGGACGGAAATTATTTGCAAAATGTCGTAACCAATTAGTCGTAGGCATCAGGAAGGTTAATGCTTTATGCAGAAGAATAAGCTATTTACATATTGCATGAGTTATTGCAGAGGGGGTCGAATGCTCACCAATATTTACCACACAGTCGGCTGACTCGCCCGAAAACTATGAACAGGCACTTGTTGAATTCTCTGTAGACATTCTCCATAGTGGAAACTTGTTCTGTAGTTCTCCCCACAAACCAGCACTATCCTGTCTTGACTGTTTTTGTCTCCACCCCCTCCCTGTCTCCACCCCCTCCCTCCTTCTCTCTCCACCCCCTCCCTCCTTCTCTCTCTACCCCCTCCCTCCTTCTCTCTCCACCCCCTCCCTCCTTCTCTCTCCACCCCCTCCCTCCTTCTCTCTCCTCTCTTTCAGCAAGATAAGGTTTTGGATATTCATCAACCCTTTCCTTCATATAAACACCTTTACATGGATTTGCAAACAGAGTAAACCCATATCCTGTAGGAGTTGTCTGCTCAGGGTCAGTTCTCTTTGCTTTTGGCATAATATAGATCTGATTCTTATCTATAACTTATGACTGAGCCAAAACATCCTGTGTACATATACCATCATAAAAGTCAGCTCATAAATATTCATGATGTCTTATTCCTTACATGGATATTAACCCTTTCCCTCATGAAGATGTGTTTTCACGCATCTACAAACAGAGTAGACCCTGATCAGATGGCTCCTATAGGAGCTGTCTGATCCGGGTCTGCTCTGTTTGCTTATGGTGTAATATAGATCTAATTCTACTGCTTCTGCCAGAGGCAAAATGTCCTGTGTTCATATACCATCATAAAAAATATTCTTATTAATATTCATGAGGTCGTTATTTCTTACATGTATATTCATCAGGGAACGGGTTAACTTAGCGATAAAAATATATATTTTGAGCAGACAACGTAAATCAATGGCCCCATGATCATCCTAACCACCCTCTGCCCACAGTTCTGAATAGTGCCTATTCATTCTGAGGCATTTCACCACGGTTTGATAGTTCCCATGGCAACATATTCAAAATTCTGTCAAAATCAGATACAGCGCCTGTCTGTCAGTTTATTGAATATTGAACCTAGTAGCAGAACCTTTTTTCCACAAATTGATCCCAGTCTGCCATGTTTTTTTATTACTTCTATTATAGATCTAACACTGGGTCTAAAAGACTGAATGAAAAAAAAACACACCCAAAGACTACCAAACTAACACAAAATACGTCCTTTAGGGGTAGACCTCCAAAGTCTGCCTTGGTTTTTTCTAACCCATTACTCCATAAGATATGCCTTTCTAGGCCTTTACAAACAGATTAGAGCCAGACCGTGACTCCTGTAGGAACTGTCTGATTAGGGTATGCTCTCTTTGCCTATGAAATTAAATCGGACTGTATAGTTTATGACAAAGCAAAACAATCCAGGTCTGTATACCAGGATGAAAATTCATCCAATAATACTCTTGATGTCATTATTTCTTATATGAATATTCATGAGGGAAAGGATTAAATTAGCAGGAAATAGTGTAGACCCTGATCAAACGGTTCCTTTATTTGTCCAAGTGCTAAGGATAACCTTTTATTCCATGAATATTCATGTGACAAATATTTTCTTGATGTCGACCCTTTACGCCATTACAGAGAAGTCATGTAATTTGAATTAGATTAACTGTTATAATAGCACATGGACACAAGAATGTTTGGCCATTGCAGAAACTGGAAAATCATATCTGTATTTTAACATAAGCAGACAGAGCAGACCCTGATCAGACGGCTCCTATAGGAGCCGTCTGATCTGGGTCTACTATGTTTGCAGAGGCGGAGAAAGGCGTATTTATGGAGTAAAGGGTAATTAGAATATTGTTTACAAGATCATGTTAACATAATTCATGAATTTTTGATGATGGCAGAAACTGGAATCATATGTATATTATTTCATAAGCAATAGGAGCAGACCCTGAGGAGCCATCTGATCTAGGTCTACTCTGTTTGCAAAGGCATAGAAAAGCATTTATATGGAGTATTTTGTCATATGCTAAATCGTGGCTTTGAGACGATTCTAAAGAGTGGTCATAGTATAGGGTTTGGTGGAGAAATAAAGAAGCTATTGTTGAAAAAGTATTAATTTGCGCACCTTATCTGGACCTGGGGATCATTAGAGTAAGTACATTAAGACAGAGAGTTGGTGGGAGGGAAGCTTCTGTTGATGTTAGGAGTGTGGATCTACCTGAACAATCCCAGATGATCTGTGAAAAGTCTGCATGAGTCATGACTGAACAGGTAGAAACAGCCTGCAGTGTTCATACTGGAACATTATACAGATAAAAACCTGCATACTCAACAACTAAAATCCTCATTTCTCCACCAAACCCAATGGTACGGTGTGACCACTCTTTAGAATTGTCTCGAAGAGACGATTCTAAAGAAAGGTCACAACATAGGGTTGGTGGAGAAATAAAGAAATTCTGCTTGAAAATGTTTTACTTTATGAATATTAACCCTTTCCCTCATATAAACGTGTTTTCACGCATTTGCAAACAGAGTAGACCCAGATCAGACGGCTCCTAGAGGAGCCGTCTGATCAGAGTCTGCTCTGTTTGCTAGTGGAATTTGAAAGATCTGTTTCTTTTCTTTCTAAATTGGCTACAATGGTCACCCTTCCATGTTTCATTATAACTATTTTCTCCATGAATATTCAGTAGGTATTGAAATTTGGACTAAATATAGAACAGGGAAAGGGTTAACTGGACCTGGTCATATCCAGGTAGTGTACTATGGTAAAGTGGTAGGAGCTCAGCTTTTTGCTTGCATTAACCCGTTGCTTGTTAACCCTTTCCCTGTTCTATATTTAGACCAAATTTCAATACCTACTGAATATTCATTGAAAAAAGTGTTATAACGAAATGTAGAATGTGGAACATTACAGCCATTTTAGAAACTAAAGAAACAGATCTATCAAATGCTAATAGCAAACAGAGCAGACCCTGATCAGCGGCTCCTATAGGAGCCGTCTGATCAGGGTCTGCTCTGTTTGCTGTTAGAATTCGAAAAATCTAGGGTTTTTCGCTTTCTAAAAGTCTACAATGTTCCACCTTTTATATTTCTCCATTTATAACTATTTTGTTAATAAATATTCAGTAGGTAGGTATTAAAAATTTGAATAAACATAGAACAGGGAAAGGGTTAAGCAGACAACAATATTAGCAGTCAACAGTTGTTTAGAGTGCAGAAAGTGTAAACGCCTTTTCACACCTTAATGCAAACAGAGTAGACCCTCCTATAGGAGCCATCTGATCAGGGTCTGCTTTGTTTGCTTATGGTGTAATATGGTTTAATAGATTTTCTTATACAGTTTGTGCTATTCATCTGGCAGTATAGACATACTCATGAGGTTGTTGATTCTTAGTTACATGAATAGTTCCTTAGTTACATGAATAGTTCCTTAGTTACATGAATACTAAACAGGAAAAGGGTTAAACCAGCTGTAAAACACAAATTGCTGATGCTGCAGAAAAAATAGCAACAACTAGAAGTCATTATCACTTGCTGAAAGCCTGAAATGCATTTACCGGTTGTTTTGCTTTTAGAAATTTTCTGTCAAAAAGAACAAAAACCCAGTAGTTTAAGTCTCAAAGTAGTTACGCTTCAGAAAAACTTAATATTTGGTTATCTTTAGAGATAGCTGCATCAAACTTTACATATTTGTCTTCCTTCATTTAACCCATTACCTCATAGGCTATTTTTAGATCCATCCGCTTTGAAAAAATCTACCTACCGAAAAAGGAGCATTAACTAGAGAAAAGGACAATTTAGAATTTTGTAGTTTGAAGCCATTGTGATAAATAGAGCATTTGCTCCTATAGGAGCAAATGCTCTATTTATTACAATGGTTTCAGCAGGTGACTTTTACAGGGGCGTAGAAATGTGTATTTATGGAGGAAAGGGTTAAAATTTGGACAGAATGCCTTTGGTACACCTGTTTTCATTTTCCTTTTCCATTCCCTTGCAGACTGTCATAGCAATGTTTGGTCAAAATATAAAATAGTAAACTAACCAAGGAGCCTTTAACCCTTTACTCCATGAATATTCATGAAAGAAATGATGACATCATGAATATTAATGAGATTATTTTTTAAAATGGCATATTAATACACGCATTCTTTGCCATGTGAGAAACTGAAGAATCATATTTGTATTATTTCATAAGCAAACAGAGCAAACCCTGATCAGACTGCTCCTCTAATAGGATCTGGGTCTACTCTATAAGCAAACAGAGCAAACCCTGATCAGACTGCTCCTATAGGATCTGGGTCTACTCTATTTGCAAAAGCGTAGAAAAGCGTATTTATGGAGTAAAGGGTTATAACTCTTTTCAAATTACAGAGTAGACCCAGGTAAGATGCGACTGGATGAACCCATAGGTATACGTTGCGTGCATCGACTGCAAGCCCCCAAATGTCCTTAAACAACATCCAAACACCATAAATTTTCATAGAACTCACTTTTATAAACATAAACAAAAATTGTACTATAAGCATTATAAAGGTAATCAACTCTACTTTCATTTTCTACAGAAAATGCACACCCCTCTCGGTTTTCATCTCATTAAACCAGCAATTTTCAACCGATTTTAACCAAAGAGGTACCGACTGTTAGAGAAATGAATACTCGTTACGGGAGTTATACTACTGCCATTTCGATACTTTCCAAATTGCAATAAATATCCACCCTCAAACAGTCATCAAGTGAAAGTCGGAAGAGATGCACGGAAGAGATGCACGCAACGTATTCCTATGGATGAACCATCGTCTGTATAACCTGTAATGCTACTTGATGACCGGCCCTGTATGTAATCCAGCTTTATTTTCATAAACCATTCCCTCATATTGATACCTTTTGACTTCTCTGTAAAAGTCAATTATTGAAACCATTGTGATAAATAGAACATTTGCTCCATAGGAGCAAATGTTCTATTTATCACAATGGTTTTCCAAACTACAAAATTTCTAAAATATTTCCTTTTTGCTAGTAAATGCTCCTTTTCAGTAGACTTATTCAAAGAGGTTGGGTCTCACCGATGAGGAAATGGGTTATTGACTGGCCCTCTGTATCTATTCCAATGATCTAATTATACAGTGACTGACTGTAATTGACAAACACAAGCAATTACATAATTAGGTCATGATAACTATTTGAATTAAAGGTTTCAATCAAAATGACATAAAGATGGCCCTAGACTTGGCAAGGTATTGCAGACTTAGCCAGGGAATGTTTCATCATAGAATCACATCTATATAACAGTAAAATAACAGTCATTAAATTATGTTAATTAGTTGGTAATTAGGGCAGGTGGCTGCTTACAGCAAGATGAAAGTACAGGAGCGTTCTGATTTACTTTCACCTTGCTTTAAGCAGCCACCTGCCTTTAACACAAAATACTTGATGTAATTTAGCGGCCGTCATAGAGAGAATTTACTTTATTAGCTTGTCTGTTTCGAAGAAAAGTCGAGCTATTGTGATCACTGGGTCATAGTTGCCGTCGTAGTCGTTGTCGTCGTCGGCAGTGGCGGCGTGCAAAAACTTTAATATAGTTCATTACTCGAAAAGTATAAGAGATATCAACATGAAACTTCATAGGTTAGTAGATCTCATTGAGGGGAAGGCCCCTACATAAGAATCATAACTCTTGATTTCAAAATTTTAGAGTTATGACCCTTTGTCTTTTAATTTTTTTTTAAATTTTTGCGGCTCTTGTTTCTTATATATTAGGTCTTTGTCTACACTGCAAAGGCGCTAACTCATAATATTCATGTAAGAAATAATGATATTATGACAGGGTTAATCATTGTAAAAAAACGTCCTCATTCTGTGATAACTTTTTGTTTCGAGATTATGAGCAAGTCACTCAACTGTGTTGAGAGTGTTAACCTGGCACTTAGGGATTACATACGATGAAGTCACTGGCACTCGATGAAGTCACTGGCACTCCGGTAATGAGTCTTCAAGAACCATGACTAAAATAAAAGCGATAACCTGATTAACGCTTAACTAGTTGTAGTTGATTCCCCACTTCCCTTCGCTGACGGTTCGGATCCAGATGAGAAGATAGTCAGCTCCTCATGAGTAATCTCCAAACTGTTTTCATTCTCTGCTTGTGCTTTTAGTAGAGAAAATGGAGGGAAAGACTGGTAGGAGATTGGAAGCAGGTATTTATTATTTGTAGACAATAATTACACAGTGTTAAGTGATCATGCATACCTGGAAAAAACAGGCTTGTGTAAAGACTGCGAAAGATTTAGGAAGCTCTGTGTTAGGTAGGAGATTTCTGATTTTCGTTGTGATGTAAAGACCGTTACAGAAAAACGGTATTTTCCAGTGAATTAAGGCTTAACCCTTTACCTGATAGAAGCGGCTTTTAGCGTGTTTGATTTATTCCTCCGCTGAAGAAAATAGTTCAAATTCATACAGTCATGAACATGTTGCATAATAAATATTTTCTATATCCTAGTAGGTGGTAGCTTAAAGCAGGCTGAAAGTAAAGCAGAATGCGCCTTAAGGCGCATTCTGCTTTACTTTCAACCTGCTTTAAGTGGTCATATGTCTTCAAAACTAGAAACAGGCTATTGGGTAAAGGGTTAACCCTTTCCCTCATAGAAACGCTTTTTCACTCATTTTCAAACAGAGTAGACCCAGATCAGTGCCATCTGATCAGGGTCTCCTCTGTTTGCTTTCGGCATGATATAGATCTAATTTTACAGCTTTTTTCAAAGTGAAAAAATTTCCTTGAAAAATTAACATTATAAAAGATAAGACATAATTATTCATGATGTCATTATATCTTACATAAATATTGAACAGGGGAATGGGTTTAGACTTTAAAGTGAAGAAGTGAAAGAGAGAATGAAGAAGGATTTTTACCATCAAGTGCTCACATTTCTGACAGTATTCCATGGGATTTGTTAGTAATTTTCTGGCAATCGGCTACCTACAGTGATTGGATACAGGTGGGGGAGGGTGGAGTGATTTTGTTGTGAATGTTTGTTTCTTGTGGTTGTAGTTTTTCCTGGATTAGATTTAGGAATATTTGCTTGATTACGTTTTTAGTAACCCTTTCCCTGTTCAATATTTATGTAAGAGTTCATGAATACTTAGTAGCTGAATTTTAACAATGTAAACTTTTCAAAGAAACTTTTTGCTGGGATAAAAACTGTAGAATCAGATTTATATTATCATGTCAAAAGCAAACAGAGCAGACCCTCATGAAACGACTCCTACAGGAGCCAACTGATCTGGATCTACTCTGTTTGCTAATGAGTGAATGAGCTAATGCGCTTATCATCATGTCGGGGTCTGTTCTGTTTGCAAATAGATGTAATATAGATAGTATTCTACAGATTCTGCCATGGCCATTTATAACAGTTTACCCTTTCCTCCATAAATACGCCTTTCGACACCTCTGTAAAAGTCACATTATGAAACCATTGTGATAAATAGAGCATTTACTCCAGAACTACACAGTTCTAAAAAATTCCTTTTCTCTTAGAAGTTAATGCTCCTTTTTTGCAGATTAATTCAAAGTGGTTGGATCTAAAAATAGCCTTTGAGGTTATGAAGTTCATATTAATGATGTCATTATTTCTTACATGAATATTCATGTAGTCCATGGTTAATCAGCACCATACCCCCGATGTTGTGACCTTTCTTTAGAATCTAAAATTAGTGGTCCCAACATAGGGTTTGGTGGAGAAACGATGATTTTAGTATTTGAGTACACACCTTTACATATTTTAGTATTTTATTGAGTTCCATTTTTTTTTTCTTATCAAAAACACAACCCTTGATCATCTGATAAACGTCCTGATTATTCTGATAAAATTTCATGTTAGCAATAAATTTTTTATCAAGTTTGTTTCACCGTAGAGCAGGGTCAGTACTCATATCTAGGTGAAGAAATGCATTGGTTCTGAGTTCCACCTGTTAACTCATTTCCTGTTCTATATTTATTCCAATTTTCAATATATACTGAATATTCATCGACAAAATAGCTTTAGATCCAACCTCTTTGAATAAATCTACTGAAAAAGAGCATTTACAAGAATAAAGGAAATTTTTAGAATTAGGTAATTTTGAACCATTGTGATAAATGAAGAATTTGCTCCTGTGGTGGAAATTAATGCTCTATTTACAGAATTTTACAGAGCCATCAAAAGGCGTCAATATAAGGGAATAGATTAGTATAATTTATTTACTTCAAAATTTGTTTTTTGTACATCAGAAAAGAATGAAGTATCCTTTTGTTTTCTGTTTGCTTAACCCATTCCCACATATTGGCGCCTTTTGACGCTTCTGTAAAAGTCACTTTATGAAACCATTGTGATAAGAATTTATCACAATGGTTTCAAATCTTCACAATTCTGAAAATTTCCGTTTCTCTAGTCAATGCTCCTTTTTAGTAGATTCAATCAAAGAGGTTAGGTCTAAAAATAGCTTAAGTGGGAATGGGTTAAATGCTGAGCTACAGATAAAGGTGCATACCCAAGTACTAACGTCCTCCTTTCTCCACCAAACACTGTACTGTGACCACTCTTTAGAATTGTCTCTTCTGTCTGCTTGAGTGATAAATGTATTAAAGTCGGCATCTCATCTGGATCCAAACTGTTTGAATAGACGATTACAAAGTCAAACGTGGCATTAGAAGTGTTGACCCTTTGCTTGTTATGTGCTACTTAACCCATTCCCTCATATTCATGCATTTTGATGCCCCTGTAAAACCTTTTGGAACCATTGTAATAAACAGAGCATTTGCCTAATGGTTTAAAACTACATTCTTCTAAAAAAGTTCCTTTTCTCTAATAAAAGCTCCTTTTCGGTAGATTTATTCAAAGAGGTTGGGTCTAAAAATGAGCCTATGAGGGACATGGTTAACAAGCATTTGCAAACAGCTTGGGTATACAATGTATACAGATGAGATATCTAAACAGAATTCAAGCTGTTTGATACCCGGTCAATAATTTGGCATATGTTTAACTATAGTTGGATAGTAAGTAAAACTTGGAGAGTTCAGACATTGAGCCCGACTTTCAGTCATCATTATACTTTCAGGCTAAAGGTTAAGTGTTGCAGGTGTAATCTAATCTGGGTATAGAGTGCCTGGATTGTTCCAAAGGGAGTCCTGAATAAAAAAAATAAAAAACAGACCTCTTAAAATCAGGATTTTTTTACCTCGTGCTGAGTTTTTAACATTCTGCAAGGAATGCTCTTTTTCGGTAGATTTATTCAAAGTGGTTGGATCTAAAACTAGCCTATGAGGTAGGAGTGTACGATGGATCGACTTATCCCGATAACGGCTGTCTCGATGTCAATGCATCAATCCAGAAATTAGAAACCAATACTATTGCCGATAGTAAAACAAATATTGCGATAGTTACAATAGTTTAACAATGCAATGTTAAAGTTAAAAAGCTCCTAAATTGCTCCCAAACAATGCATTAATATTTCCGTGATTCGTCCCTTTGTGTACGAAACTAACAATATGGCGGAATGAAGTGTCGATTTGGGTCGAAATGGTTATGGTCCGAATTACAACAACAATAACAATGGCTTCTGTTTTCATCTGGTAGGTTGAGATTTTATAGTAGTAAGTGAATTTACTGCCGATTTTTAATGTTTTGTTCAGTTTTGTATGAGTTGACACATTTTCTAGGGATTTAACACGTGGAATTCGTAGTTTTCGTAGGAAGTTCGCTAAACTGACGTGAGTTTCATTGCTTTTCTAAGCAAACTGGAATTGGAATCAGTGATGCTAGGACGATAACGGTTGTTTAACTGCTTCACAAGAAAACAATATGTTATTGTTTTGATTGAATCCTTGTATTTACTGGTGGTCATGGTGTAGGAAAGCAGGACAGCCCAAAGTTGAACACCAAAATTTTACATTGTATCAACGCTAAAATCTTAAAAACTAAATTCTTACACTGTAGTTTATAAAGATGGAAATAAATATGCTAAAAATAAACAGAAATGAGCTTGAAAACCGTATAATTCGACTATCGCAATACTATTGCAATAGTTTTGTCAGTATCGCAATACTATCGCAATAGTGAAATTGTACTCAATAGTCACCCCTACTATGAGGTAATGGGTTAATCCAGCCAGTACCAGGATGTTGTATTGCTGTGGAAGTTAAATGAACAGGACTGTTTAGTAGGTCAGTATATCAGAGATAGCCTAGAGCCCGAGAAACCGATACGGAAACAGAGGTGCAGATAAGAATTGTGTAAATTAAAACATTATCAGTATCTTCTTTATTTCTACACCAAACCCTAATATTGTTGTGGCCACTTGTTAGGATCCTCTCAAACTGCTGATATTCAATTCAAATAATTAATTGGTTAAAACAGTAACCCAATCTCATTCTGGACACAATTAGTTTGATAGAGTATGGGTGTGTTTTGCCCCATTTCATTCTGTTGCTAATAGTGACAGGTGTCTGAGACAGGAGCAGGTGTTGTAATATGTTTGCTCTTTGCACACAAAGTACTTGTCGGCTGCATATCTGTTGTCTGCAACTATTGTCACAATCAGTTTTTCAGAAAAGATTCTTTAACCCTTACAACACTGAAGTTTCAAATGGACTCTTCCAAAATTCAAACAGGTCGAGCTTATGGTGAATATTTAGGGATTTTTCTTAAGAAAAGTGTAATATGACAAACAGAGCAGACTCTAATGAATGGGCTCCTCTATGAACTCTCTCATCTACACTCTCTACACTGTCTGCAAAGGACATTAGTGACTCGTGTCCCACAACTTAGAAAGCAAGTGTCAAGTGATGAAACTTGATGCCTCATCCAGATCTTCTAAACTGTTTGCAAAATATATTTCTTACCCAGCATGCAAGTGGTTAAAGGGGGAGGGATTAGTTGTTCAATTGTCTTAATTTCTCAAGATAATTAATGCTCCCTGGGAAAAAATTAACGAGTGCTCCCCTTGATAAATAAGAAAGATATTTATGTGTCATTGTAACTGTGGCAACCGTTTTTCTTTTGGTGGGTGGGATATTTTGTATGTTGAATGTCTGATAAATTGAAAACGTCAACTTAGCTGACATTTAAGGTGGATACTAGAAGAAGGTTTTTCAGAATAGGTGATCAGAGGAAAATATTTACAAATCTATGAAAACTTTAACCCTTTCCCTGTTCAATATCATGTATAGTAAAACCCATTACCTCATAGGCTATTTTTAGATCCAATCTCTTTGATTAAATCTACCGAAAAGGAGGCATTAACTAGAGAAAAGAGATTTTTTTAGAATTTTGTAGTTCAAAACCATTGTGATAAATAGAGCATTTGCTCCTATAGGAGCAAATGCTCTATTTATCACAATGGTTTCAACATGTGACTTTTGCAGAGGTGTCAAAAGGCGTCAGTATGAGGGAGTGGGTTAAGCACTCATTTAAAAGATGTCTTATTAAGGGTCTGTAAGGCAGGTTGTAGCTTAATACAGGTTAAAAGTAATGCAGAAAGCTCCCACAGGAGCTTAATGCTCTGCATTAAGCAACCACCTGTGTTATAAAACACCTATGTTCTGTAAATTAATGGCGTCTTTGGACAGGTTCTACTGTACATACCTATCTATGGCTTTAGCTCCTATAGGAGCTTTCTGCATTACTTTTTATCTAAGCAACCACATGCTTTATAAGACTCCGATGTTTAATAAATAAATGGACACTTAGGACAGGTTCTACTGTACAACATGAGCTGAATTTTTATATGTGCATACTTTTTGTTTGCTCTGTCTGTCTGTTGGTTGGTTTTTCCCCAACTTTAACATTGGCGATAATTTCATAGCCACTGCACGTACTCGTACATATACAGTAGAACCCCGCTAATGCGACCACTTAATGCGACCAATTAAACAAACATGGCTGTTTTCATAGGCAGGTGGTTGCTTAATGCAGGACGAAAGTTATGCAGAAAGCTCCTATAGGAGCTTTCTGCATAACTTTCGTCCTGCATTAAGCAACCACCTGCCCTTGCCACTGTGAATTATGCCCCGTTTTGGTGGTCGTATTAGCGGGGTTTTACTGTACTTTATTTTATATATTTTGTTTAAGAATTAAACAATTATAATGGGTATGTCAGTCATGAATATTCCTGATGTAATGAGTTCATCAAAATCACCTACTGAGTTTCCTTGCTAGGCCATGTAGCATAATTCTTGCAGAAATACCCCTTACATCCTGTCTAGATAAACCAAGATACACATCTATGGAATTTTTGTTGCTTACAACCTGTTCTACATCCCTTGGACTGTCGAAAACCAAAAATATGTGCTTAGAACAGAAGTGTTTTCCTGCCAGCTCTCTTTTACTGAATATTGTGCAATGGTTTAATAAATCTTACAATGATTTTTTTTCGTTATGGATTTATTGATCTAGATCCAGGCAGATGTACTTCCCAAGCCATTTGTTTTGGTAAAGATGAAGGATCATGTACGTGATATGTTACTGGCCTATGGCAGTCTGTAAACAGTAAACCAGTCTAGATGTGTATGTAATCAAAATTAGACTGTGCGTGCAACTGTAATGGTGCCAAGTGCTTTCAGAATGTAGAACGGAATAGAATATAGTATAGTGTGATGTGTTTTGTTGATGCTTTTTTGTGATATTTCCACTTGATGAACTGGCATCATTCAGCAGGAATGTTTCGAAGAGACAAAGGAAGGTGGGGATACGTCTACCAAAGTAACTCTAAGTATTCAGACAAACTTGGGCAAGTAGTGTAGACTCTGTAGTTCCTTCAGGAGCCGTTTAATCATGGTCTATATTATTTGCTACTATGTCAGACCAATTTAAAGTTGTCAAAAAGGTAGCAAATTGATATTTTCAGCTTTGATATTTTCAGCGTCACAGCCCTATGGAGTGGGGAGGATACTTGGGGTAATTAGAGCTGGTTCACTGTTCATTGTGTGCAATTGGTTAGGATGTGCGATTCATTATCCCTTTCCCTGTTCTATATCTATTCCAAATTCCAAAACCTTCTGAATATTCATGATGTCATCATTTCTTACATGAATATTCAACAGGGAAAGTCATAAGGAGAAATCACATATCGAGGGCTTGGTGCAAAACTATTCTAAGTTTTGCACCAAGCCCTCGATATACCGTATCTAATGCTTTACTCCATGAATATTCATTTAAGAAGTAACTATGTCCTGAATATTTACCCATTCCCTCATAGGCTATTTTTAGAGCCAACCTCTTTGAATAAATCTACCAAAAAGGAGCATTTACTAGAGAAACGGAAATGTTGGAATTGTGTAATATTGAAACCATTGTGATAGAGCATTAAATTTTGCTCCTTGATAGGAGCAAATGCTTTATTTATCACAATGGTTTCAAGAAGTGACCTTTACAGAGGCATAGAAAGGCGTATTGTTGGAGGAACGGGTTAATTAGATTCATCTTTTTAATGGCATAAATTATGAACACAGAAAATGTCTTCAATGGCAGAAACTGTAGTCATCTCTATAGTCATCTCTTAATTTTTTAATAGCAAACAAAAGTGACTTTTACAGATGCGCAGAAAGGGGTATTGATGGAGGAAAGGGTTTAATACATGTACTTAACTCATTATTTCTCCTAGGAGCTGTCTGATCATGGTCTGCTCTGTTTGCTTATGGTATGATATACATATCATGAATATTAATTAGTTTTATTGTTACAATAGCACATAGGCACAGGAAGTTTTTGAAAGAGCTGGAACTGTAGAATCATATATATATTGAATCATAAGCAAGCAGAGCAGATCCTGATCAGACAGTTCCTACAGGGGCTGTCTGATCTGGGTCTACTCTGTTTGCTAAGGTATAGAAAGGCGTTTTTATGGAATAAAGGCTGAACATTCATTTTTACTTGAATATTCATCAAGTAAAGAGATAAATACAGTAAAACCTCTCTAACCTTGATAAGACAGGTGGCAGCTTAACCCATTCCCTCATATTACCGACTTTTGATGACTCCGTAAAAGTCCCTTTGTGAACCCATTGTTATAAATAGAGCATTTGCTCCTATTGGAGCAAATGCTCTATTTATCACAATGGTTTCAAACTACAAAACTCTAAAAAAATCCTTTTTCTCTAGTTTATGCTCCTTTTCGGTAGATTTATTCAATGAGGTTGTATCTAAAAATAGCCTATGGGATAATCGGTTAATGCAGGGTGAAAGTCATGCAGAATGCTCCTCAAAGCTTTCTGCATGACTTTCACCCTGCATTAAGCAGCCACCTGCCTGGAAGTATCTAAATTCCGGTTTAGAGGTGTTTTACTGTAGTAAGAAATTGACAAGCCCACCGCTGACCTGGAGAGAAAACTTGCTGGGTTGGCTGTATGCAGCTCTGGTGTCCTGTATCAGTGTATGTGACAAGCCTCTTTATCATCCAGACTACAGGCGGGACATTTTGTATAGGCTGGCACAGGGACACCGCTGTGAGACCTCAATACCGCTCTGACACTTGTAGTGTGAGACCTTTTCTCATGCTAACTGATAGTCATGTGCAAGAACGTGTTGTCTGCTTTATTTTAAAGGGCGTTTTCTTCTGTTTCTTTTCAACCCTTTCCTTCATATATAAACGTGTCTTCATGCATTTGCAAACAGTGTAGACCCAGATCAAAGGGCTCCTGTAGGAGCCGTCTGATCAGGGTCTGCTCTGTTTGCTAATGGAATTTAATAGATGTTTCTTTACTTTCTAAAATGGCTACACTATTTCACCTTCCATATTTCATTATAACTATTTTGTCCATGAATATTCAGTAGGTATTGAAAATTAGAAATAAAAATAAAGATCATCATGTGAAATGGTTTGGATTCAGTTGAGAAATGAAGTATTTCTTTATCTCATTGTTAATTGTACCTGATGTCAAAGTAATACAGAAGTAATCGAAAGCTTAATATTACTCTATGTATTTTGACAGATAAACTTGTGGGTCAAAATACTGTAGACCCAGATCAGGAGCCGTTTATGATCAGGGTCTATACTATTTATTACTTTGTCAGCCATATTCCTCCAAGTTCTCAAAATGGGTCACAATTAACCATCTCTTGGTGGAGATTGGGTGTAGGAATTTTAATTATTCTTGGTGTAAAATTGGGCTATGTCAAAAACAGACTGCTGGCTGACACATAGAGTACACACTTTGTTATGATTTTATATGCTTCACTATGCAGTCTATATTATGCTTTCATCCATGATTCTGTACATGTAGGTCAGACAAGTCATTCGATATTTTATTACTTGATCATAACTGGACAGGCCAAAATGGGACCTATATAATTATGTTAATTAACCCTGTATTCCATGAATATTCATGTAAGAAAAATTGACCATGACAAACTGTAGAATTATATTTGTATCCATGCTTATAAAACTTTTAGTTGAGTCTGAATTCGTTCTCAAGTTTTTGATTGGTCAGATTTGAGCCTTTGAGCTTGAGAACTCAAATCTGACCAATCAAAATCTTGAGAACTCACTCAAATCTGACCAATCAAAAGCTTGAGACTCAACTAAAAAGCATGAACTCCTTCCTGCATATAAACATTTTTTTACACATCTGCAAAACATCATACAGGAGCCATCTGATCTAGGTCTACTCTGTTTGCTAATGGAATTTGATAGATCTGTTTATATAGGTTCTAAAATGGCTACAACGTTCCACCTTCTATATTTCATTATAACTATTTTGTCAATGAATACTCAGTAGGTATTGAAATTTGAATACGTAAAGAATAGGGAAAGGGTTAAGAGCAGACCCTCATCATACAGCTCCTACATGAACCACTCTGGAAAGGTGTAGAAAGGCGCATATATGGAGTAACAGGTTAACCTTTTACCTGCTCAATATTCATGTAAGAAGTAATGACATCATGCATATTCATTACTTGAATTTTTAACATGTTAGATCTTCATGAGAATGTGTGGCTTTAATGGAAACTGTAGAATCAGATCTATATCTTGACATAGACAAACTGAACAGACCCTGATCAGATAGCTCCTACTTGAACCGTCTGATCGGGGTCTACTCTGTTGTCATACATGTGTAATGGCATTTGTATGAGGGAAAGGGTTAAGAGTTATCTCATTCCCTTTATATTGACGCCTCTGTAAAATTCACTTTTCGAAACCAATGTGATAAATAGAGCATTTGCTCCATTGCAGCAAAATTTACTCTTATCACAAAGGTTTCAAAACTACAGGGTTCTAAAGTTTTCCTTTTCTATATTAAATGTTCTTTTTCGGTAGATTTATTAAAAAAAGTTGTGTTGTGTCTAAAAATAGCCTATGAGGTAATGGGTTAAGAAGACGTTTTTTATTATAACTGTAGTGCAAAGAAATAGATCATTGCTTATCTGTCATGACTGCTGTGTTAATCGATTTATGGTTTTTACAGAAATGTAGAAATCGAATATTCAGTGACAGAAAATCAGATTAACTCTTAGTATGCTAGCACCGACTGGCAGTTTGGATCCAGATCATAAACTCGGCAACTTGGCATCTCATCAGGACCCAGTTTGTTCAGACACTTGTGGACTTTTTTTTTTAAAGATTCTTCGTTAAAAAATGTACTTTTGGAATTGCAGCAGATGACAAATTTTGCCGACGACAATTCCTTAGTGTACGAAGATTTAAAGTGGACTTGGATTTCCAGCTGCACATAAAACGCTCGTTATATGGCAGTGGAAAAGTGCTATTAGCCGTTTCAACTTATTACGATACTTCCTAAAATGCCATTATCTCGTAACCCTTAGTCTGCTGGAAAAAAATGACGTCAAACCCTGATCTGTTATACTCTTACGCTGTTCTATAATTTTTAGTACAAATTTCAATACCTACTGAATATTCATGGCAAAATAGTTATAATGAAACATGGAAGGTTGAACATTGTACTTTTGTAGCCATTTTAGAAATTTTCAAAAACATCTATCAAATTCCATTAGCAAACAGAGCCGACCCTGATCAGACGGCTCCTATAGGAGCTGTCTGATCTAGGTCTGCTCTGTTTACAAATGCTTGAAATGGGGTTTATATGAAGGTCAGAACTCACTTCTGATAGATATCTATACCCATATCATACTGAATATTCCAAATGTGAATCCCCCGTGTATATTTATTGTAGATGAATCATTCTACCTGTAGATCAGATCATGACTAATAGTGTCTCTAAGAGCTATAGGAGCTTTCTGCATTACTTTTGACCAGCATTAAGCTACCACCTGCCTTACAGGCCCATAATTAGACATCTTTGATGGCCGCTTAAGACAAGTTCTACCGTAGATAGAATTCCTGTGTTTCTATGCCATTCTAAATGTTCAGCCAGTATGTATTGATGATGTCATTGTTATGTATTGATGATGTCATTGTTATGATGTCATTGTTATGTATTGATGATTTCATTGTTATGTATCGATGATGTCATTGTTATGTATTGATGGTGTCATTGTTATGTATTGATGATATCATTGTTATGTATTGATGATGTCATTGTTTATGTATTGATGATGTCATTACTATGTATTGATGGTGTCATAATGTTATGTTTTGATGATGTCATTGTTATGTATTGATGATGTCATTGTTTCTTAATTCATGAGGTAAAGAGCTGATTCTAGAAATGAGTGTACTGGCATTTGCAAGCTTTGAAGACCAAGAATGGAGAAGCCCAGTCTCCACTGTTTGATGTTCAAAATGGGTTCAGCAATTCAGCATTTTGTGATGGTTTCTTAACCGTTTCCCTCATATAAATGCCTTTTCACACATTTGCACGCATTTGCAAACAGAAATGACCCAGATCAGACGGTTCCTATTGGAGCTGTCTTATCAGGGTCTGCTCTGTTTGCTTATGAGATAATCTAGATATGATTCTACAGTTCCTTTTCAGTAGATTTATTCTACATTGTTGGATTTTAAAAAAAGCATATGGGGTAGATCTAATTGGTTTTCAAACTTAAAAAAAAACAGTATGAAGAGAATTTCAGTTGAAAACTTAAAACTTTTTACACAAACACAATTTTCTATCATAATTTTTGTCTATTTTCAGATAACCGGAATTGGCCCCAAACAGGGGTGACCTAAGTTTACGATTTGCCATCACAAACAAAACCAAAATGGCTACCCTTTCGCTGAAGATAAGCATTGTTGGAAAGAACATCGTCAAGACGATGCAGTTTGAGCCCTCAATGCTGGTTTTCGACGTGTGCAGAAATATCCGTGACCGCTTGAATGAGGCTGGAATCCCCCTACCTCCCGGCAATGGTGAGAATGGCTATTGGATTATTTGTAATACTGTATTCCCCTTGACTCGTACAATATTGGACATGGGTCCTTTTTCCTTTACTCCAAGAATATTCATGTAAGAAAGGATGACATCATGAATATTAATTAGATTAATTTGTTATAATAGCTCATGGAGAGAGAAAGTTTTGGTCATGGCAGAAACTTTAGAATCATATCTATATTATATCATAAGTAAACAGAGCAGACCCTGATCAGGAGCTGTCTGAGTTTGGTCTACTCTGTTTGCAAAGGCATAGATAGATGTATTTATGGAGTAAACGGTTAATGTACTGTTTTCAATCTGCATTAGTCAATTAGTCACCCTCCCCCCTTCCCTCCCCTTTCATAAGCAAAGCAAACTGCTCCTACAGGAACTGTCTGATCTCAGTCTACTCTGTTTGCAAAGAAGGAAAGGGTTAATGGCCAAGCATGACAGTATTAATATTCATGGCATGAAGAATTATATTAAGCCTTTGCTTAAGCTCTGTTTAATGGCCACGCATCATAAACGCAAAATGTAACGACATGCTTAATTTCTCTGGCTTTTGTTCCTGGGGCTTGTTGCATATTTCCCACCAAAAACAACATAAAAATATTCAGAGAAACGGAAATATCAAACAAGGGACAGAAAATGTCAAAAATAATGACGGAGCATTTACGGATATTGGATGAGATAAACGATGTGGCGATACGGAGCTTGCTACATTTACTCGCAGCCCATGAATATTTCATCGAGCCTCTCCATTATTTTGTAATTCTATATCAGAACGTGGGGTTCTCTGAAAAGTAGCATTTTTGCGAACTGGAATAGGAAAATATTGGGCCAAAGGTGGGTGGAGATGGTATTTACTTCTCTCATTCATTTTTCAGATTTAGCCTATATGTAGTAATTCTTGTATGAATTTTATATTATTTATATCTTGGATTGTTTGTTACACTCTTTGTATACTACTGGTGAATTCTCTTGACATTTCATAACCTATGCAAATAGTTTGGGATCCAGATTAGACACTGCAAAACAGTGAGCCTGATCTGAACTTAACCCATTCCCGCATATTGACGCCTTTTGACGCTTCTGTAAAAAACACTTTGTGAAACCATTGTGATAAATAGAGCATTTGCTCCACAGGAGCAAATGCTCTATTTATCACAATGGTTTCAAAACTACACAATTCTGAAAAAAATATTTTCTCTAGTTAATGCTCCTTTTTGGTAGATTTAATCAAAAGGGTTAGGTCTAAAATAGCCTAAGTGGGAATGGGTTACATGCAAAGAAATAAGAAAGAAATTGAAAGCTTCAGAGGTCCAGATAAGATGCGTAAATTAAAACTGTTTTTTTTTTCCTACCAAACTCTCATCGAGATGATTCTAAAGAGTGGTCACAATAGAGTACAGGGTTTGGTGGAGAAATGAGGATTTTAGTATTTGGGTATACACCGTTATCTGTAGCTCTGCTGAGATTTGCTTCTGACGGAGCAGTTTGATCTGGGAGTGCACTATTTACCTAAATATGTCTGCCATAACTCCTTACGGCCATGAATATTCATATACAAAATAATGGCATAATGAATATTTATTGGCTAAATTTTTATGATATATGAACACAATGCATTTTTGACGCAAGCAGAAACTGTAGAATCAGATTTTTGTTATACCATAAGCAAACAGAGCAGACCCTGATCAGACGGCTCCTATATGATCTAGGTCTTCTCTGTTTGCAAAGGCGTAGTAAGGCGTATTTATGGAGGAAACGGTTAAGACATAGGGTAATTAGGATTATTCTGTTTGCAAATCATAATTGGCAGCAAAAAATTAATAATTTGTTTGTCTCAGGCTGTTATTAGTAATAATTCTTGTGGGAATTTTCATGACCTTTGAAATACAGAAGTGGTTGAAACTTTTTGTCATTATTAAATCTTCGCTCTTAACCCTTAACAACATGAATATTTATGTAAGAAATAATGACATCATAAGTATCAAATCAGATAAATTGTCTTACAGACATTTTTTTTATCAATTGTAGACATTTAAAAATCAGATGTATACTGTTCCATAATCAGAGCTCCAGATTTATGAGTAAATTTAAACATTTGCAAGAATTAACTTCTTTATTTCTCCACCAAACCCTATATTGTGATCACTCTTTAGAATCGTCTCTTTGAGACGATTCTAAAGAGTGGTCACAACATAGGGTTTGGTTGAGAAATGACGATTTTAGTATTTGAGAATGCAGCTTTATCTGTAGCTCTGAATGAATCAGCGGACTGGGCCTACTGTTTGCCAAGGCATTGTAGGGCATGTTTATGGAGTTAATGGTGTAAAGGGTAAATTCTTATTATTGTCTGCTTTTTGATGACCAAATGATGATCAAAGTCAACCTTTTTCTAACTCCTTTATTTCATCATCAAATTCTGGTTAGAGTTTAGAGATCATCTCGTTTTCGTCATTAACCCTTTCCTCCATTCATACGCCTTTCTAAGCCTCTGTAAAAGTCACTTTATGAAACCATTGTGATAAATAGAGCATTTGCTCCTATAGGAACAAATGCTCAATTTTTCACAATTTTGTTCAACTACAAAATTCGAAAATTTTACTTTTCTCTTGTTAATGCTCCTTTTCGGTATATTCATTCAAAGAGGTTGGGTCTAAAAGTAGCCGATGTAGGAATGGGTTAAATGATGTTTGTCTTGGCTAAAACTTCCTGTGTTCAAATACCATTATAAAAATATAATTTATTAACCCTTACTCCATAAGTATGACGTTGTAAACAGAGTAGACCCAGATCAGATGGCTGCTATAGGAGCTGCCTGATCAGAGTCTGCTGTTTGCTTATGAAATGATACAGATCTGATTCAACAGTTTCTAATATGGTTCCTGAATGACTGTCTATGTGCCATGATAAAAATTAATCTAATTCATATTCACGATGTCATTGCTTCTTGAATAAATTTTTATGGAGTGAAGTTTTATAATCACGTGGCCGAGTGTTTCTGACATGTATCTGATTGGTTACGGCATGAAACCAAGGAAACAGGTTTGAGAATGTGCTTGTTCTGCATGTAACTTGTATAACATTGGATACATATATATATATGCAATTGTTTGAATGTTAACCCTTCGCTTGCTGAATTTTTAAAATACATTTCTCCTTCTTTACCAATGCCCTGTTGTATAATTACATAATTATATCTTCATTGTGTACAAGTATTGTGCTGTGCAATCACTGCTGCGGAGTGCACTGGTTGCACAATCAACTTGTAAATAGTGCAGACCCTGATGAGACAGCTTCTACAGGAGCTTTCTCATCTGGGTCTTCACTATTTACAAGTAGGTATATTGACGTGAATAGCAAGCGAAGGGTTCAGAATTAGCCGTTCTTATGCCAAGCACAACAGAACTCGCATTTGCAAACCGTGAGCTTGGATCCAGATGAGACGCTGAGTAACCTTTTAGCCCATTACTCCATAAATACACCTTTCTATGCCTTGCAAATAGAGTAGACCCAGATCAGACAGCTCCTATAGGTCTGCTCTGTGTAATTATGGAGTAAATGGTTTAGGAATTGGAGGTAACTACGAGAAAAATAAAGAATTGGAGCAGGTAAAATAAGGGAGAGGGTTGATGCAGCAACAGTTTGGTTTTAACCCTTTCCCCTTTTAAATGCTATTTTTAGACGTAATCTCTTTGAATAAATCTACAGAAAAGGAGTATTTACTAGAGAAAAGGAACATTTTAGAATTTTGTAGTTTTGAAACCATTTTGATAAATAGAGCATCTGCTCCTATGGAGCAAATGCTCTATTTATCACAATGGTTTCAAAATATAACTTTTACTGCAGAGCTACAGATAAGGGTACGTACACAAATATTAAAATCGTCATTTTTCCACCAGACCCTATACTGTGACCACTCTTTAGATTCATCTCGAAGAGACGTTTCTAAAGAGTGGTCACAGTATAGGGTTTAGTTGAGAAATAAAGGAGTTATTCTTGCAAATGTTTTAATTTACACATTTTATCTGAAGCTCTTGTTTTACAGAGGCATAAAAAGGCATTTATATGAAGGAAAGGTTTAATGCTGGCAGCTTGGACTACTTACTAAGCAAGATAAGGCTTGTGCAGTGACATTTGTATCACATGGGCTGAAAAATGTTTGCAATTGTGCCATACAATGCATGCTGCCTCGTATGAATAATTCCATAGCAAATTATACACTGAAAGCAATGCCCTGAAATGCATGCCGACCAATTAGCTGTTTAGTTCAACCCTTTGAATGTGGGAAACGTGCACGGGCATGTTCAAACAGTGTAGACCCAGATCAGAGGGCTCCTCTAGGTCTGCACTGTTTGCCATTAAACATGACACATGCAAACAGTGTAGACTCAGATCGGAGGACTCATACAGGAGCCTTCTGATCAGGGTCTGCACTGTTTGTTATTCATAATCCTCTCCCAAATAGTATCCTCTCTTGCTCAGATCAGACACTCCTACCTTGTATGCTTATGAAATTAGAATAGATCTGACTCTACAGTTTTTCACCAATACCAACATAGAATATATCTGGCCCCACAGTTTTGTGGGGATTTTTGGTTTGTTTTTTAAGCCAGTACCAAATTAAAATAGATTTGACTCAACAGTTTTTACCAGTACCAAATTAAAATATATCTGACTGCAGATTTTTCACCTGTACCAAATTAGATCAGATCTGACTCTACAGTTTTTCCCAGTACCAAATTAAATCAGATCTGACGCTGCAGGTTTTACCAGTACCAAATTAAAACCGATCTGACTCTAGTTTTTTACCAATACCAAATTAGAATAGATCTGACTCTACAGTTTTTACCAGTACCAAATTAGAATAGATCTGACTACAGTTTTTCCCAGTACCAAATTAGATCAGATCTGACACTACATGTTTTGGTACCCAGCTTATCTGTTTGTACAGGGAAATACATATGTATTTTATATATAGTAAATCCCCTCTAAACTCGAAATCTAATAAAGGAGCTTTCTGCATGACTTTCACCTTAGCATTAAGCTGCCATCTGTCTCCAAGACTGATTATTTATACTAAATTTAACCTCCTGTTCAGAGAGTTTTTACTGTATAACACATAATAATAAGAAGACAGAGCTATAGATTAAGGTGCATACCCAAATACTAAAATCGTTCCGCCTCCGCCAAACCCTATACTATGACCACTCTTCAGAACCATCTCAAAGAGACAATTCTAACAAATTGGTCACTCAGTATAGGGTTTGGTGTAGAAGTAAAGGAGTTATTCTTGAAAATGTTTTATTTTAAATATCAAGACATTATGTGGTTAAGCAATCTTTTATAATATTTGAACCCATGGAATGCTGAAAAACAGTGTTTGACATTGGTGTACACCCAGATGAGAATGGTTTCAGTGGAGTCTAATCATGTATTTTCTCTAGTTAATGCTCCTTTTCGGTAGATTTATTCAAAATGGTTGGATCTAAAAATAGCCTATGGGGGAATAGGTTAAACAATGATCAGCCTTTGCACATTGAAATTCCAGCATACAAAGGGCTAACCCCTTAACCCTTTCCCTCATATAAACGTGTTTTCATGCATCTGCAAACAGAGTAGACCCAGATCAGACGGCTCCTAGAGGAGCTGTCTGATCAGGGTCTACTCTGTTTGCTTAAAGACTTTCAAAGATCTGTGTATTTACTTTCTAAAATGGTTACAATGCTCCACCTTCCATATTTCATTATAACCTTTTTGTCCATTAATATTCAGTAGGTACTGAAAATTGTAACAAACATAGAACAGGGAAAGGGTTAATAGCCATGAACACTGGTTTGTAATATATATGCAAACAGTTTGGATCCAGATGAGATGCCACTGAGCAACTCCGTGTCTCATCAAGGTCCAGACTGTTGACCCTCTGACCCCTTAACCCTTTCCCTCATATAAACGTGTTTTCATGCATCTGCAAACAGAGTAGACCCAGATCAGACGGCTCCTAGATCAGGATCTGCTCTGTTTGCTTATGGAATTTGATAGACATGGTTCTTTACTTTCTGAAATGGCTACAATACTCCACCTTACATATTTCACTATAATTATTTTCTCCACGAATATTCAGTAGGTATTGAAATTTGGAATAAATATAGAACAGGGAAAGGGTTAAGACTCTGCGATCATCTCATGGGACGCAGGGTTTGGTCATTCAATCAACGGTAAAACTGCTGTAGCGGAGGCCTGTTTCTTGTTTCTCGGACTGGTGCAAATTGGATGTAATTTGTGCTACATTATCTCTTCAATATAAAATTGGCTGATAGATTTGTGATAACTTTTGCAAACAGTTTGGATCCAGATGAGATGCCAAGCTTATAGGAGTTTTTACATCACTTTTGTCAGGATCCAGACAGACAGACAGGACCAGGATCCAAACAGTCTGGATCCATAAAAGATAGTCTTGATGTGGGTCTTCTCTATTTGCAAATGCATGAAAAAGTGTTTATATGAGGGAAACAGGGATCAAGCTGGAGCTCTCAATCAGAAAAGAAATTTGATGAGATTCAGTGAGAAATCTTGGTCTTGTTTTGTACAGAGGTCCAGATAAGATGATTGTGTAAATTAAAAAAAAAATCAAGAATAACTTATTTTTCCACCAAACCCTTTGAGACAATTCTAATGAGTTGTCACAACATAGGGTTTGGTGGAGAATGACTATATTAGTATAATTATGAGATCGCGCCTATATTTGTTACTCTGCTTGTACAGCCTATATGACATAGTATATACACCTACATATTAGATCTGCTCCCTCAGCTCAAAACAGGGAGAAGTCAGCAGGGTCAGGGAGCCTTCTTCTCCCAAGTCACTTGAGCCCTGGGAAAGGGTTAATTCAGGAGAAATTAACCATTTACTCCATAAATAAGCCTTTCTATGCCTTTGCAAACATTGATCAGACCCAGGGTCTGTTCTGTTTGCTTACGGAATAATATAGATCTAATTCTATAGTTTCTGCTTAGGCAGATATTGCCATTTGCAGACATTGCCATTTGCAGACATTGCCGACATTGCCATTTGCAGACATTGCCATTTGCAGACATTGCCATACATTGCCATTTGCAGACATTGCCATTTGCAGACATTGCCATTTGCAAACATTGCCATATTTAACCCATTCCCGCATATTGACGCCTTTTGACGCTTCTGTAAAAATCACTTTATGAAACCATTGTGATAAATAGAGCATTTGCTCCATTGGAGCAAATGCTCTATTTATCACAATGGTTTCAAAACTACACAATTCTGAACTTTTCCTTTTCTCTAGTTAATGCTCCTTTTTGGTAGATTTAATCAAAGAGGTTAGGTCTAAAAATAGCCTAAGTGGGAATGGGTTAAAGATTAATCCAATTGATATTCATGATGTCATCATTTCTTACATGAATATTCATGGAGTTAGCGACAGTTTTTGCATACAACATTTTTTCTTGACTTGTAAAAAAGTTAAGTGACTACAGTAAAATATCAGACTGATACATTTAACGTTTAGTCAAGCTAAGGGATCACCATGTCAAAAAATTGTGAGTAGCCTAAAGTCGAAAAATCCACATTTTTTCGTCACTTTTTCAGCATGTGATCAAAGTGGCAAACCATTTGATTCTTGTTGAAATGCGGGGTTTAACTTCACATCTCAGATAGATCCAAACTGACATCACTATTGTTGGTGAATTATTTCAGAGGACTTAAGAGTGAAGATAGTGGTGACATGATCGTTTTGACACTTGTCGAATGACAAAAAACTGATGAAAACTTGTTTCAGATGTTTCTTCCAAATGGAAGTTCACAGATTTGAACATTTCCACGACAGATTAGCCTTTGAGGAAACTGATAAACCAGTTGTTTGGTGTGGACGTGATCGATAGACTCCTGTCATCTTTTCGTCACTATAGTATTTACCCAAATTATTCCAATTTACCCTCACCACCTTTAGAGGCCCCAATAAAAGACAAACCCGTTACCCTAGTAACCCCGTTACCAAGTTAGTAACCCCTTTCCCTGTTTTCAATACCTACTTTATATTCATGGACGACATAGTTATAATGAAATATGGAAGGCGGAAAATTGTAGCCATTTTAGAAAGTAAGGAAATGGATCTGTCAAATTTCATTAGCAAACCGAGTAGACCCTGATCAGACGGCTCCTCTAGGAGCCGTCTGATCTGGGTCTTCTCTGTTTGCAGATGCATGAAAAGGTGTATTTATGGAGTAAAGGGTTAAGTCATAATAACCTTGTTGGAATATTCACGTAAGAAATCATGACATCATGAATATTTTAAGCTTAACCCATTTCCTCATATTTAACCCATATTTAACCCATTTCCTCATATTTAAGTCATTCCCTCATATTAACGCCTTTTGACGCTTCTGTAAAAGTCACTTTTTGAAACCACAATGGTTTCAAAACTACACAATTCTAAACTTTTCTTTTCCCCAGTAAATGTCCCTTTTCGGTAGATTTATTCAAATCTAGAAATAGCTTATGAGGTAATATGTTAATGTTTATTATTTTTGAAATTCCGTACGTATCAATTAATAATGCTGCTAGATCAAGCATAAAATATGTACATCAAGCATAATATATCTACAGCATTGTTGTCTGCTTTAATTTTCACAGTACATTTTAGTTATCTACTCCCATACAAATCACAATAAAGTTAAACCCCTCTAATGTGACCACTTAATGAACAAACATGACTGTCTTCATAAGCAAGTGGTTGCTTAATGCAGGGCGAAAGTTATGCAGAGAGCTTTCTGCATAACTTTGGTCCTGCATTAAGCTATCACGTGCCTTTTCCACTGTGAATTATGTCCCTTTTTGGTGGTCGCATTAGACGGGTTTTTGAAAATTTGGTATCAGTATACAGTGTAGAGTCGGATGTGTCAGATAAACGGAGCAGACCCAGATCAGGCAGTTTATACTCTTGTTTGCATAGGGGTGAAAAAGCATTTGAATGAGTGATAGGTTTAAAACATTTCCAAGCAATGCCTGTTGTTTTTCTCATTTTTCCCCCACCAAACCCTTTGATGTGACCACTTTCGAAGAGAATTCAGAGAGAAGCCTTGGTCCTGTTTTGTACAGAGGTCCAGATAAGATGCATAAATTAACCCATTCCCGCATATTGACGCCTTTTGGCACTTATGTAAAAGTCACTTTATGAAACCATTGTGATAAATAGAGCATTTGCTCCAGAGGAGCAAATGCTCTATTTATCACAATGGTTTCAAAACTACACAATTCTGAAAATTTCCTTTTCTCTAGTTAATATTCCTTTTTGGTAGATTTAATCAAAGAGGTTAGGTCTAAAAATAGACTAAGTGGGAATGGGTTAAAACATTTTCAAGAAATACTTCTTTTTTCTTCACCAAACCCTGTGTTGCGACCACTCTTTAGAATTATCTACTTCGAGACGATTCTAAAAAGTGGTCACAACATAGGGTTTGGTGAAGAAATGTCGATTTTAGTATTTGCCCTGCCACCTTCTTACATGAAGCTGAAACTCTAAACACTTTCCTTCATATAAATGCTTTTCCACATCTGATCTGGGTCTACTTTGTTTGCAAATGTGTGAAAAAGTGGTTATATGAAGGAAAGAGTTGAGGGTATTCAGCTTTTTGCAAAGAAATTTTATTTTGAAAACTGAAGCAGACCACAGTTGTTACAAATGAAGAATTACTTGGCATGCAAAGAGTTAAGGAATAAAAAAATAAGCTGATGTACAACATTAGGAACCAGAAACAGAATTTTCTGTGAGCCTGGTTCCAGGCTGGTAAGGATCAATACTTGTGCAGTTAAGCCTGTTGTCTCTCCGAAATATGAATATTCATGAGTGCCACAGTTTATGCCTGAGTCAGCAGGTTTTGTACAGGGTTTGATAAAAGATGGACCCATGATTGATGGACTGTAGTATTCCTCTATCAACTCTAAAGATTTTGTTATCTTCCCATACTAAAGAGTCATTCCAGAGTCCGGTATTTGGATCCATAATTAACCCTTTCAATGTTACCAGTTGATTAGTGATGACTTTTGCCAACAGTTTGCGTCCAGATGAGTGAGCGACTTACTATCAGGATCTAAACTGTTTGACTTTATTTTCAAACTATGGAGAAAAAGTGTATTTTTAGAGTTGAAGCAGACAAGAAGTTTATAGATGAACTTTATGAATATTCATGTAAGAAATAATGACATCATGAATATTAATTAGATTAATTGCTGTCATAACATATAGACGCAGGACTTTTTGGCCATGGCAGAAACTGTAATGTCATATATCATAAGCAAAAAGAGCAGACTCTGATCAGACGGCTCCTCTGTTTCAAAGGCATAGAGTAACGGGTTAATAGTAACTATGTACATCATGAAAGAAATCATGAAATCATGACAGAAATAATGAAATCATGAACATAAACTCTTTGCATGCCAAGTAATTTTGTCATCTGCTCAACTGTCGTCTGCTGCATAATTGTTGTCTTTTGCTCAGTTGTCATTAGCAACAATTTCTCTCTGATTTTTTGTTTGCAGAAATTGAGCCTAAACTTGATGTTGTTATTTTACATGAATATTCTTTGGATAAAATGTTAACCCTTTCCTCCATAAATACTCCTTTCTACGCCTCTGTTAAAGTCACTTTTTGAAACCCTTGTGATAAATAGAGCATTTGCATTGGTTTCAAAACTACCCAATTCTAAAAAAAAAACCTTTTCTGAAGTAAATGCCCCTTTTGGGAAGATTAATTCAGAGGGGCTGGATCTAAAAATAGCGTATGAGGGTTAACTTATTTATACCAAATATTTGGTTGAACTTTAGGCAAATAGCGCAGACCCAGATCAAACTTAACTCCTTCAGTAAAGTAGTCTACACGATTTGTAAAAACGCCTTCAGAAAAGTAGTCTACACGATTTGTTAGTCTGTCTGTGAAAATCCGAGTTACCAAGACAGTGTCAAATATAAAAAAACACCGGATACCTCGAACACTAAATAATTTTCTTTAGCGGTCTTTAACCCTTCGCTTGCTATTCACATCAATATACCTACCTGTAAATAGTGAAGACCCAGATGAGACAGCTCCTGTCTCATCAGGGTCTGCACTATTTACAAATTGATTGTGCAACCAGTGCACTCCACAGCAGTAATTTCACAGCGAAATACTTGTACACAGTGAAGATATATATAAATATACCACAGGACATTGGTAAAGAAGGTGAAATGTATTTTAAAATTCAGCAAGAGAAGGGATAAAACAGATGGCAGCTTATTGCAGGGTGAAAATCATGCAGAAAGTGTAGAAACATTTCAAAGTATCGAGTTTTTACCGTATACAATATAGAGGAATAGAGGAGATTGGGTGACTGAATAAAACTTTTCCTCATATAAATGTGTTTTCACACATCTGCAAACAGAGTAGACCCAGATCATATGGCTCCAATAGGAGCCGTCTGATCAGGGTCTGCTCTGTTTACTAATGGAATTTGATAGATCTGTTTCTATAGTTTCTAAAATGGCTACAGTGTTCCACCTTCCATATTTCATTATAAGTAATTTGACCATGAATATTCAGTAGGTAATGAAATGTGTAATAACCCCTTCCCTCAGAGAAACGTGTTTTCACGCATTTGCAAACAGAGTAGACTCCTAGAGGAGCCATCTGATCAGGGTCTGCTCTGTTTGCTTATGGAATTTGATAGATCTGTGTCTTTGCTTTCTAAAATAGCTACAATGTACCACCTTCCATATTTGATTATAACTGTTTTGTTCATGAATATTCAATGGGTATTAAAATGTGTAATAAACATAGAACAGAGAAAGGGATAATTAGGGCAAGTACACTATTTTATGCTAGCGGAGGATTCTCCTGCCATTTATGTCCATCCCAGTATGCAAACAGTTTGGATCCAGATCAGGCCCCATCAGGCAAACAGTTTGGATCCAGATCAGGCCCCACATTTTGTTCAAACTGTTTATCACTCAGTCTCAACATCTGGAACAAAATTAAACAGAAATTTAATAGCTTTGGAAATGTTGCAGAGGACAATTTAGCAGAAAACAAAATTATTTAGCATGCAAAACATTACAGAACGAGCACTGTTAGAGTTATACTGCTGCAGTGACATAACGTGGCAGATAAGTGGTTGTTTTACTTGGAGAGATTGAGGGTAAAAATCCTATAAAATTTGTTCCACTTAATCGAAAGGAATGGCAAAAGACTAGGGAATTCTTTATCGGCATGCCTGTTAAATGAAAGAATGGTTTTGCTGTGGGACATCATGGCTGTTAAATGAAAGGACCATTTTGCTATGGGACGGCATAGCTGTTAAATGAAAGGACCATTTTGCTATGGGACGGCATAGCTGTTAAAAATTAAAGACAGGTTTTGCTTTGGAACGTCATGGCTGTTAAATGGAAGAGCAGTGTAATTGCTGTGGGACATGAGACTTGAAACAGAGTAGTGCGGTGAGGATTGTCATAGGGCTGTGATAGTGACCTGAGGTGGGTTTCATCCTTTCTCTGTTCATATAAGAAATGATGTCATCATGAATATTTATCAGCTGAATTTTTAAATTGATATTTTACATTGGCCTGATCTGGGTCTACTCTGTTTGCAAAGGTGTAGAAAGGCGTATTTATGGAGTAAAGGGTTAGTTCTACAGGAGCTGTCTGATCTGGGTCTACTCTGTTTGCATATTTATGGAGTAAAGGGTTAGTTCTCTATTGCATGCTGGTGATTCACTGTAAACTAATCTATTCAAATAGTTTTGGATCTAATATCCAATCAGAAAAAAATTAATGTATTACACTCTTATATGAAGAGAAATGAAAATAACAGTATACTGAAGTCGAGAATTAAAGATGCGTAAATTATAGCATTTTCAAGAATTTCTTCTTTATTTCTCCGCCAAACCCTATGTCGTGACCAGTCTTTAGAATCGTCTCTTTGAGAGAAATGAAGATCAAAAGAATGAGCACACGGTAGGGTTTGGTGGAGAAATGACAATTTTAGTATCTGAGTATACATGTGTATTTTTTGCTCTGAGTATCTTTTAGATGGATGATATGTTTGGTAGATTAACCCTTCTTGCTGAATTTTTAATTACATTTCTCCTTCTTTACCCATGCCCTGTTGTATAATTACATATGTCTTCACTGTGTACAAGTATTTCGCTGTGCAATCACTGCTGTGGAGTGCACTGGTTGCACAATCAACTTGTAAATAGTGCAGACCCTGATGAGACAGCTCCTGGAGGAGTTGTCTCATCTGGGTCTTCACTATTTACAGGTAGGTATATTGACGTGAATAGCAAGCAAAGGGTTAATATTGTTCAGTGTTTGAAGAGTAAAAACTTATAGTGCTGTGAAAACTATGTTTACTCAAGTTCGATCTGGTTCAGTTTTTACAGAATGATGGTGTATTCCTTTCTGTATTTATTCCAAATTTCAATACCAGAATATTCATGTACAAAGTAGTTATAATGCAATATGGAAGGTGGGACATTGTAGCTATTTTAGAAACAGATCTATCAAAAAATAACAGCAAACAAAGCAGTCAGATCTATCAAGTCCGATCTGGGTCTGCTCTGTTTGCAAGTGCATTATAAAGTGTTTTATGAAGGAAAGGGGAGTTAACTGAGTTTCAGAGAGAACTATTGAGCAAGTGTCACAAACTTGAGTAGCTCTCTGTCTGATCACAGAACCCATTTTAGTTAGTTGACACTTTTGGTGCATACTCAGATACTTAACCCGTTCCCGTATAGGCTATTTTTAGATCCAACCTCTTTGAACAAATCTACCGAAAAGGAGAATTTACTACTAAAAAGGAAAATTTTAGAGTTGTGTAGTGTTGAAACCATTGTGATAAATAGAGCATTTGCTCCTAGGGATCAAATGCTCTATTTATCACAATGGTTTCACAAAGTGACTTTTACAGAGGCGTCAAAAGGCGTCTATATGCGGGAATGGGTTAAATGGTCTCGAAGAGAGGATTCTAAAAAGTGGTGACAACGGGGAATGGTGGAGAAATAAAGGAGTTATACTTTGTTGAGAAATAATGCAGTTATACATGAAAATATTTAATTAATGCATCTTATCCCAGGACTTCAACCAATTCCCGCATTATTGGCACCTTCTTAAAAGTCACTATTTGAGACCATTGTGATAAATAGAGCATTTGCTCCATTGGAGCATTTACTCTATTTTTCACAATGGTTTAAACCCTACACAAATCTAAAATTCATTTTTTCTCTAGTAAATGCTCCTGTTCGGTAGATTTATTCAAAGAGATTGGGTCTAAAAATAGCTTATGAGTTAGGTAACTGAGTTTCAGAGATAAATATTGAGCAAGTGTCAAAAACTTGAGTGAGCTCTGGGTCCATGCTTATAAAGCTTTTTAGTTGAGTCTGAGTTCGTTCTCAAGCTTTTGATTGGTCAGATTTGAGTTCTCAAGCTTTTGATTGGTCAGATTTGAGTTCTCAAGCTTTTGATTGGTCAGATTTGAGCCTTTGGCTCAAATCTGACCAATCAAAAGCTTGAGAACGAACTCTTTGAATGTACTGGCATTTACAAACAGTGTACACCCAGATCATGTGATCTTAGAATCCTTCAATACAGAGGATAGCTACCATAGTTCTGCATTGTTCGATTTGCATGCGAAGATTTCGGTATTCAGGGAAACAGAAGAATCACTTTTGACATAATGTCACAATTGATTTTTGCCTGTCGTGTTTGCTGATGTACATCTCTTGCATAATCAGGGTTTTTTGTTTTCTCCGCGTTGTTCCAAATGCAAGCAAAAGTTCAATCCATATATCGATATGTTAACGCATCACTCCATGAATATTCATGTAAGAAATAGTGACATCATGAATATTAATTAGATTAATTTTTTTAGCACATGGATACAGAAACATTTAGCGATAGCAGAAAGTGTAAGATCATATCTATGAGGAATGTATTATATATCATAAGCAAACGGAGCGGCCCCTGATCGGGCGGCTTATGGTACCGGTCTATGGATACATTCCTTGTTCATGAGCTTTTATAAGTGATTATAAACTAATTAATATTCATATACATAATTATTCATGGAGTAAAGAATGTTATTAAAACAAAAATCCTGTCCATAATGCCATTATAAAAATTCAGCCAATTAACCCAATCACCTGTTAAATATTCATGTAAGAAAATAATGACATCATGGAATTGTTTGCTTTGACAAAAACTCCAGAATCAGATCTATACCATGTCAAAAACAAACAGAGCAGACCCTGATCAGACGGCTCCTATAGGAGCCGTCTGATCTGGGTCTACTCTATTTGCAAATGCGTGAAACCATGTTTAAATTAGAGACAGGTTTAGTATTCAAACAGTCAGTATTTCTGATGTGAATATTCATGGAGTAAAGGGATAAATTAAATTTTATGCTGAGCTTTTAAAAATGAGAGAGACCTGTTGATTCAGAGTAAAGATAAGTGTGCTTACTCAGATACTAAAATCGTCATTTCTCCACCAAACCCTATATTTTGACCTGAGTACTCAGATACTAAAATCATTATTTCTCCACCAAACCCTATGTGGTGACCACTCTTTAGAATCATCTCTTAGGTTTGGTGGAAAAAAAGGAGTCATTCTTGAAAATGTTTTAATTTACATGTCTTATCTATCGTAGACCTCTGTTAATGATAGAAAACCAGCAACAAGAGACAAGCGAGACGCCCATATTTTCTGTGTAGGCAGACTGTCATTATCTACCCTTGGAGTGCTGTATTTTCAAAGCGGAAAGGTCCCGTATAGTTTAATGTTAGAGTCCATTCGGAGTATGGCAGATTGAATTTGTTCAATTTTAAGTGACCAATAGAGCAGACTCTGGTCAGATAGCTCTTGGAGGAGCTTGCAAACAGCATCTACACTGTTTTCCAATACTATGAGAATAATTTCAGTTGTTCGAAGATTTTCCTCCGCAGGAAGGGCTGTTGAAATTGAAATTGAAACAGAACCGGTAAACAAAACAGGAAAAATACAAGCAAGAAATAAAACAAATAAACCGCACTCTTAGAGAAACTGGCAAAATCTATACAGTAAAACTTATTTCTCAAGCCAGTTACAGCTCATTGATATTAGTGAGAAGAGAATGTTTTATCACAGCCTGTTACAGAAACTGTATCAATCCCTAACTGTGCAGGACACGAGTCACTAATGTCCTTTGCAAACAGTGTAGACCCTGATGAGAGGGCTCCTAGAGGAGCCCTCTCATCAGGGTCTGCACTGTTTGTCATGTTACATTTGTCTTCAGAAGAATCCCTAGATATTCACCATAAGCTTGACCAGTTTGAAGTTTGGAATAGTCCATTCAAAAAGCTAGCATTGTAAGGGTTATTCCTTTCAAGTTTCTTTGCATCTCATCAGGATCAAAACTGTTTGCCAAATGTATGACTTTTGAAAATATTTGTAATTAAATTTTAAGCGGACATCATTTTTGATAACATTGAAATTATATTCATGTAGCTGCATATTTTTATATTCCGAATACATATTCTTAATTCATTTTTGTAAGTGACATCCATAAAATTCATTAATTTCTCCATGTAATTCTGAAAATTGCCTTTCATCCCAAGATGCGTAACCGTAGAAACCATTGTGGCGCCAAAAGTCTGAAAATGAGTTGATTGAATCTGATTTAAAGTTGTGAATTTCAAGCACAGCGGTGAATGGTAGAATGCAAATTTGTAAGAAGCGTGAAGTCTGTGGCACTTTGTGTCGGCCAGTTCATATTAACCCTTTCGACCCTGAATTGTCAAAGTGGAATTATCCATCAGATTAACCCTGTTGAATATTCATGTAAGAAATAATGACATCATGAATATTTATTAGCTGAATTTGTATGATGGCATAATTATGTAAACAGGATGTTTTGGCTCAGGGAGAAACTATCAAATCAGATATATACTATACCATAAGCAAACAGAGCAGACCCTGATTGGACAGCTTCTGTAGGAGCCGTTTGATCTGGACCTTCTTTGTTTTCAAATGCATGAAAAGGTGTTTCTATTAAGGAAAGGGTTGACCCTTTCAGCCCTAAATTATCAAAGTGGAAAAGTCCTCTCTGTGTTTAACGTTGCACTCCAATGTGTGTGAAAGACTTAAATTTGCTGCAGGATATTAAATGACACACAGTGCTGACCCCGATTGGGTGTACACTGTTTGCAAATGCCAGTTCACGGTTGAAATGGTTTGGGTCATCGTCAGATAATAGTTCAGCTGAATTTTTAAGGATAAAAAAGAAATATTGGTAGCAGATATTGTAGAATTAAATCTTTGTAATGCCATAAGCAAACAGAGCAGATCTTGATCAGATGGCTCTTAACCCTTTCCCTCATATTGACAACTTTTGACGACTCTGTAAAAGTCACTTTGTGAAACCATTGTGATAAATAGAGCATTTGCTCCTATAGGAGCAAGTTCTCTATTTATCACAGTGGTTTCAAACTGTGAAATTCTAAAATATTCCTTTTCTTTAGTTAATGCTCCTTTTCGGTAGATTTATTCAAAGAGATTGGGTCTAAAAATAGCCTATAAGGGAATGGGTTATAGGAGCTGAACTGGGTCTGCTCTGTTTGCAAAGGCTTTAGGAGGGCATATTTATGGAAAAAAATTGTAAACGGTTGTTAAAGAGAGGTTTCACTTCTTCAAATTCCGTCTGTTCCACTCATTCACTATCACTGGTGAATCTTAGATCAGCTTTTCAAACACCGGTATGACAAAGGGTGCGTACTCAAATTCTAAAATCGTCATTTCTCCACCAAACCCCTATGTTGTGACCACTCTTTAGAATCGTCTCGAAGAGAATATTCTTGAGTGGTAACAACATAAGGTTTGGTGGAGAAATAAAGAAGTTGTTCTTGAAAATGTTTTAATTTACGCGTCTTATCTGGATCTCCGTATATCTAATCTGATTGATGCTTTGATTATCTCTTGTGTAGCAAAAAAAAAGAAAGAAAATAAATGTTACGTCATTGATTATGTCATACCTTTTACTGGACATAAAAACGTTTTTTCTATGCCTTTGTAAACAGAATAGACCCAGATCAGATAGGAGCTGTCTGATCAGGGTCTTCTCTGTTTGTTTCTGATATATAGATATGATTCTACAGTCTCCAACTTCATGTGTCCATGTGCTATTATGATAAAAGTAATCTAATTAATATTCATGATGTCATTATTTCTTACATGAATATTCATGGAGGAAATGGTTTAACCCTTTCCCTCATATAAACGTGTTTTCATGCATTTGCAAACAGAGTAGACCCAGATCAGACGGCTCCTATAGGAGCCGTCTGATCAGGGTCTACTCTGTTTGCTAATAGAATTTGATAGATCTGTTTCTTTGCTTTCTAAAATGTCTAAAATGGTCCATCTTGCATATTTCTTTATAACTATTTTGTTAATGAATATTCATTAGGTATTGAAATTTGAAGTAAACATAGAACAGGGAAAGGGTTAAAAAACGACTGGCCAAGCAGACTTCAACAGTGAAGGAGTTAACACTTTCCCTCTTCTATGTTTATTAGTCCCCCACCGGTTACCGGTTGGGGGACTATAGGTTTGCTCGATTCCGTCTGTCTGTCCGTCTGTCCGTCCGTCTGTCCGTCCGCACTCACCAATGGGTAGTTGTGTGACTTTTTCTAACTAGTCCCACAAGTAAAATCATTAACCTGGCCATCTCTTGTGACATTAACCTGGCCATTTCTTGTGACATTAACCTGGCCAGTTGTGGGACATAGGGTTAGGGTTAGGGTTAGCTTCCAGATCATTCTTTTCCAAAGTTAGAGCCAAAAATAGTTTTTCTTGTGGGACTAGTCCCACAAGAAAAGATCAAAGGAAAAAGTCACACAACTACCCATTTGTTAGTATGTCCGTCTGTCCGTCCGTCTGTCCGTCTGTCCGTCTGTCACGCTTTTTGTCCGGGCCATATCTCCTACAATGTTATGCCAAATTCATTATAACTTCACACATTGAAGAAGCATGATAAGGGCTAGTGTCATTCACAAGGGTCATAACTCTAGCACCAATATTTTTGGAGTTATTCCCCTTTTACATATTTTTTTGTCCGGACAATAACTCTTTATCTACTGGTTCAATTGATTTGAAACTTCACATATGGAACAATCATGATGAGGGGTAGTGTCATACACAAGGGCCATAACTCTAGCACTAATATTTTTGGAGTTATTCCCCTTTTTCATATTTTCTTGTCAGTCCGTCTGTCACACTTCGTGTCCGGGCAATTTCTCCTACAAAGTTAGGCCAAATTCATTATAAATTCACACATTGAGGAAGCATGATCAGGAGTAGTGTCATGCACAAGGGCCATAATTCTAGCACCAATATTTTTGGAGTTATTCCCCTTTTACATATTTTTTTGTCCGGACAATAACTCTTTATCTACTGGTTCAATTGATTTGAAACTTCACATATGGAACAATCATGATGAGGGGTAGTGTCATGCACAAGGGCCATAACTCTAGCATCTATATTGTTGGAGTTATTCCCCTTTTCATATTTTCTTGTCCAGTTAATAACTCTTTATGTACTGGTTCAATTGATTTGAAACTTCTCATATGGAACAAGCGTGATGAGAAGTAGTGTCATGCACAAGGGCAATAACTCTAGCATCAATATTTTTGGAGTTACTCCCCTTTTTCATATTTTCTTGTCGGGACAATAACTTTTTATTTACTGATTCAATGTATGAAAGTAGGTATTAATACCATTCAGGTGGTCATGTATATACCATGGTCAACCACACCATGGGTGGGTGGGGTGGGGAGAGTGGAGGTTTTTTTCAGTCCGGTGGGGGACTCATGTCTTGCATAGCAATACAACATGCCCTTGTTTCAAATTTCAATACAGAGGTCACAATAAGATGCGTACATTTAAACATTTTCAAGAAACCCTATACTGTGACCACTCTTTAGAATCGTCTCTTGGAGACGATTCTAAAGAGTGGTCACAGTATAGGGTTCGGTAGAGAAATGACACTTTTAGGTACGCACCTTTATCTGTAGCTCTGTCAATATCTACTGAATATTCATGGTTAAATGGTTATAATGAAATATGGAAGGTGTAACATTGTAGCTATTTTTTAAACAAAAGAAACAGATCTATCAAATTCCATAAGCAACCAGAGCAGACCCTATAGGAGCTGTCTGATCTGGGTCTAATCTGTTTGCAAATGCGTGAAAACTTATTATATGAAGGAAAGAGTTTAAAGAATCCTCGGCATGTATCGCTGAATTTTTTTTATCAAAACCTCAATCGATGACTGAATTTAATCCATGTTCTTTGTTTTTGGGATATGTGTTTTATATGCTAATATGACCCATATTTTTTTGTATCTGATTTTTTTTCAGCTGTTGGGATGAGAAAGATTTGTCGCAGTTTTGATTTGGATCAAATCTGGAGACAATTTTAAACTCATCTCATACTAAAAGCATACATACAGTAAATACTCAATTATTCGAACACGTATTATTATCCACCTTTAAGAAAGTTGGCAGCTTAATGCAGCCACCTGCCTGAAAAAGTCTAAATTCTTCTATACAGAAAATTTGAATAGTTGAGATTTTACTGTAGTTGCATTTGCTTCTCTAGCTTGTTCTATGGGTCTGTAGTATTTGTAGATTCGTATGAGACAGCTTCTCTAGCTTGTTCTATGGGTCTCACCGTCTGCAGTATTTGTAGACCCGTATGGGACAGCTTCTCTAGCTTGTTCTATGGGTCTGCAGTATTTGTAGACCCGTATGAGACAGCTTCTCTAGCTTGTTCTATGGGTCTGCAGTATTTGTAGATTCGTATGAGACAGCTTCTCTAGCTTGTTCTATGGGTCTGCAGTATTTGTAGATTCGTATGAGACAGCTTCTCTAGCTTGTTCTATGGGTCTGCAGTATTTGTAGACCCGTATGAGACAGCTTCTCTAGCTTGTTCTATGGGTCTGCAGTATTTGTAGACCCGTATGAGACAGCTTCTCTAGCTTGTTCTATGGGTCTGTAGTATTTGTAGACCCGTATGAGACAGCTTCTCTAGCTTGTTCTATGGGTCTGTAGTATTTGTAGACCCGTATGAGACAGCTTCTCTAGCTTGTTCTATGGGTCTGCAGTATTTGTAGACCCGTATGAGACAGCTTCTCTAGCTTGTTCTATGGGTCTGTAGTATTTGCCATTATAATGAGGTAAAGACTTAGTGTAGATCCTGATCAGATGATTCAACAGTTTCTGGCAGACAAATGCTTTGCCATTATAAAACATTCAGTAAGTAAATATTCATTATGTCATTATTTTATCTCCCCCCCCCCCCTTTCCCGAGATTAAAGTGGAAGGGGGTGGGGTGGGGGGATATTGTCTATTGGCCTGTCTGCTTGAATTGTCCCCAACTTTAATATTGGCAATCATTTTGTAGCCATTGCACATACATACTTCAAACTTGGCATGCATATGTTAGGACAACTTAATGTCAATGTCATATATCAAGGTCAGAGGTCAAATTATATTTGTGATCATTTGGGGCATAGTGTTTCACAAACATGTCTTGTTTAAATGAATATTCATAACTAGGGGTGAAACGGTACACTATCCCCACGGTTCGGTTCGGTACACGGTACATGAGCCACGGTTCGGTACATTTTCGGTACACAAATTTTTATCTTGTAAACATAATTTTGAAGCTTACATAGAAAAAAACCCTTTTGAATTAATTTGTTTTGACCAAAGTCAGTAACTGCCACAGCTAACAAAGATGATGATTAATCTCTTAAAATTATAAACAGTCAAATGTATTAAGGGAAAAACACTAAAATAATGTAATACTGAACACCATGTCATAGACTATTGATTTAAAGTTCTTAAAATACAAATCTCCTTCTATGTGAAAATATCACTATCTAATAATCTCTTCAACTGGAACTTTAAAATAACCAACAATGTGCTAGAAACAAGTAAACAATTAAAGCATTGCAAACAGTGTAGATATGATTAGAAGTTTTCTAATCTTGGACTGCACTGTTTGTTTATAAATTTTATACAAGTTTAGCAGTTTGACATGTAGGATGATAATTAAAAATTGAGCCTCACTATAAGATTTCCAACCAAAGTGCATTTCAAACAGTGTAAGCCCTGAGCAGCTGTCACATTCAAATGTCACATTTTAATAAGACAGCATTTCTTTAAGACTTAGTCCACACAGTTTTCAATGGACTATGAGAGCAGAGTTTAAGTCTATTATATAATAATACCCAGCACATTAAGGATTAATAACAATAACTCACTTGTCTATCACCAGTAATTTCTACAACAGTCAGTTTGCTTTCAGCGTGCTCTATACGGCACCTCCGCGAAACAACGCTTACATGACATGTTGCCATTCTGCTCTCAGACTGGCCTTTCCGAAAGCCAAAAGACTTCCAAACTTTCGACCAGTAGCTTGTTGGTGCATCTTTCAATTTGGGAACAGTTTCAAACTGTTCCTAAATTGAAATATGCACTTTCGTTTCCCTCCGGAGAAGTCATGTATGTAAACTATGTGTAATGTACTTAACACGTAATCTAATTGGATATTATTTATAAAATGAACCAATCAGAGAACGGCTTTTATATTATAACGGCAGATTCGTCCCTAGACATTACGAAATGTTCGGTACGTACCGTAAAGTGGAAATAAATACCGAAAACCGAACCGTAAGTGAAAAAAACGCGGTACACGTGTACCGTAAGAAACCGTTTCACCCTTATTCATAACAGACCAACAGATAAACATGTGTAATGGTCATTCTCCACCAAACCCCAATATGTTGTGACTACTTTAGAATCGTCTCTTCAAAACAATTCTAACCTTGCCGTGGTTCTGGGGCTTAATTGTCACAGGGGATGTTTTGGTTTATTTGACGGAGATTGTCCCCTCTGCCAAGAACTGAAAGGAAGGCAGGTCGATGGTTTTTATCCCATGCACTGCTTTGCAGCGAATGAGATGAGCCGAAATCATCTTCCTGATATCATTCCTCATCATCATGTCATCTCGTCATTCATCGGCGCTCTATGACCTATTCAGTGTTGCAGTGCCATAAAACCCAACTCACTCACTCGAGACAATTCTAAAGAGTGGTCACAACGTAGGGTTTAAAGGAGAAGTAAAGACGTTATTCATTTAACCCTTACAACGCTGAGTTTTCAAATGGACTATTCCAAAATTCAAACAGGTCAAGCTTATGGTAAATATTTAGGGGTTTTGCTGAAGAAAAGTGCAACATGACAAACAGTGCAGACCCTGATGAGAGGGCTCCTCTAGGAGCCCTCTCATCTGGGTCTACACTGTTTGCAAAGGACATTAGTTACTCTTGTCCCGCACTGTAAGGGTTAAGCATCTGATCTGGACCTCTGTTCTTGAGATAAAAGACTAAGTACTGTTCAGCCATTCTGAGGCCAGTGTATGATCTCAGACATTGATAATGGATTGAAGGCTATTCAATATGTAAATGATGTATTTGATAAGCTCTGAATATATAAATCTTTTTTTTTTTGAAAATGAACTTTCAACATGCTGTACTAACCCTTTTCTGAGTCTAGAGATTTTGTGAAAGCAAACAATCCCGATTCATGTAAGAAAATAATGACATCATGAATATTTATTATGAATATTTATTAACAGAATTTTTAAAATGTAAACTCACTTCAATTCAAAGGAATTTTTTTCTTTGACAAAAACTGTAGAATCGGATCTAAATTATGTCATTAACAAACAGAGCAGACCATGATGAGACAGCTCCTATAGGAGCTGTCTGATGTGGGTCTAAACTCTGTTTGCAAATGCATGTAATGGCATATCTGCAACCTGACTGTCATTGGCGATTAGCTTGGATCCAGATGAGGTGCCTAGTGCTCTTCACTTGGCTTCTCATCAGGATCCAAGCTGTTGACACACGGTCAATAGCTTCTTAACTCTTTCCATCATACAAACGCCTTTTCATGCATTTGCAAACAGAGTAGATCCAGATCAGACTGCTTCTATAGGAGGTGTCTGATCAGGGTCTGCTCTATAATATAGATATGATTCAACAGTTTCTGCATTGGCAGAACATTCATGTGTTCATGCGCCCTTATAACAAATTAATCTAATAAATATTTATGAAGTCATTATTTCTTGTATGAATATTCATGACGGGATTAACCCTTTCCTCCATAAATATGCCTTTCTACGCCTCTGTAAAAGTCACCTTTTTGAAACCATTGTGATAAATAGAGAATGTGCTCCTATATATACCGGTACATGTAGGAGCAAAATTAATGCTCTATTTATCACAATGGTTTCAAACTACAAAATTCTAAACTTTTCCTTTTCTCTAGTTAATGCTCCTTTTCGGAAGATTTGTTCAAAGTGGTTGGATCTAAAAATAGCCTATGGAGGAAAGGGTTAACCCTTTCCCTCATATATACGTGTTTTCACGCATTTGCAAACAGAGTAGACCCAGATCAGACGGCTCCTAGAGGAGCTGTCTGATCAGGGTCTGCTCTGTTTGCCAATAGAATTTGATAGATCTGTTTCTTCGCTTTCTAAAATGTCTACAATGTTCCACCTTTCATATTTCTTTATAACTATTTTGTTAATGAATATTCAGTAGGTATTGAAATTTGTACATAGTGAAACATAGAACAGGGAAAGGGTTAAACTACTTCATCTATTTTTTGCCAAAACATTTTGGATCTTGATAAGACCAGGAGCTTCGAATCTCAGGATACAAACTTTTGGACACAGATGGTGTTTTGGAGTGAATGGGGATAATGTATTTTGAGAACGGAAGCTGATGACAAAGTTGCCTTGATAAGACCTAATGTGTTCAAGCTATTAAGGGCTAAGAATTTCCCAGAAATTTCTCCCATTTTATCTTACCATGGCGACAACTGTACTGTGTTTCTGTCTTCAGTATCTTTATGAATAATTTAACGCTTGCCTTTATGTAAATTCCATTTCACGCCTTACAAACAGGGAATACCCAGATCAGAAAACTCCTGTAGGAGCTGTCAGATATGGTCTGCTCTGTTTTGGTTATGCAATTATAATATATCTGGCTACAGTACATTTGCTATTATAATATTTCAGCGTGTAGAATATTCATAATGTCATTGTTTCTTACATGAATATTCAACAGGGAAAGGGTTAAGTCTGCTAATAAATTTTAGATAAATGCTGGTCAGATTTCAATATGATTTTGCAGGAATTTTAAGGTCAGATCGTCCACCATCTGCAGTTATTTAGTTAACCCTTTCCCTGTTCTATGTCAAATTCCAATACCTACTGAATATTCATTAACAAAATAGCTATAAATAAATATGGAAGGTAGAACACTGTAGACATTTTAGAAAGCAAATAAACAGATCTATCAAATTCCAATAGCAAACAGAGCAGACCCTGATCAGACGGCTCCTCTAGGAGCCGTCTGATCTGGGTCTACTCTGTTTGCAAATGCATGAATACGTTTATATGAGGGAAAGGGTTAAAACATGACCACCAGGTGCATGCCTATAGTGAAAATGTTTCTATACTGAATTTTCAAATGGACTATTCCCACATTCAAACATGTCAAGCTTACTGTGACTACCGTATTCAGGTATTCAGGTGCTCATCTGGGTCTTAACTGTTTGCAAATGACTTTAATGACTGACATTTCCCACTCTGAAAGGGTTAAAAAAAAAATCTAAAAGAATCTCAAATCTCTTGTTGGATTGCAAAATGATTTTGCAGGAATGTTACTGGATTGCAGTTAAATGCAAGAATGTTTCTGTGGTAACAGAATTGTCCCTGCCATCTTCATCAGACTTTCACCCTGCATTAAGCTGTCACCTGTCTCAAAGACTGATAGTTATAGCAAATTTAATGTCCGGTTTAGAGAGGTTTTGCTGTAGTTAGAGGTGGCAAAACATGACTGTACTGAAAAATGTAGAGAGACAGTGTCTTCATGACTGCTTTGAGGGACTCTTGGCTTTCAACTCTGTAATGGGGCATCGAGTATAGTGAGGGTCTCTTCATGACTCCCTGATGGGACACTACGCCGTCAACTCTGTAGTTACGTGTGTGTGGAGTAGAGAAAGGGCTTCATCATAACACTCTGATGAAAGGACTCTTGGACTTCAGCTCTCTAGTTGCTTGACAGTGGGCAGTTATAAAGTGGGCGTAGAGAATAGCCAGTGTTCCATCATCACACCCTTAGTGTTGGCTTCCTGTATCATATGAAATTTCCTTCTTAATGCTTTGCGTGCTAGTTGCAGGTTATACCAGTAATCTTTGTAAATAGTTTGCACTGAGTACATGTAACTTGTTATCTCATGAGTTGGTAACCTGATGGAAGAAAAATGGTGAAAAATAACTCTGAGGAGCATATCTACAAAAAAAGACTGTTAATCAGGGTCGTCACTATTTGCTGCTACTGTATGTCAATCTATATTTTTACACTTGTGGTGACAAGTGTGGAGAATGAATTATGTATCGGTATATCCACTAAGAGATTTCAGAAAAAGGATTTTTTAACCCTTCCAGAGTGGGAAAAGTCAGTCACTAAAGTCATTTGAGAACAGTGTAGACCCCGATGAGGGGGCCCCTGGATGAGCTCTCTCATCAAGATGTGCAGTACTGTGCACTGTTTGTAATGAAACTCTTTTCTTTAACCCTTTCCTTCACTTAACACTTTCCCTGTTCTATGTTTATTACAAATTTCAATACCTACTGAATATTCATGAACAAAATAGCTATACAGAAATATGGTAGGTGGAACATGGTAGCCATTTTAGAAGGCAAAGAAACAGGTCTTTCAAAGTTTGTTAGCAAACAGAGCAGACCCTGATCAGACGGCTCCTCTAGGAGCCATCTGATCTGGGTCTACTCTGTTTGCAAATGCGTGAAAATACGTTTATATAAGGGAAAGGGTTAAACCCCTTTTCACACTTTTGCAAACAGAGTCTAAAGGAGCCATCTGATCAGGGTCTTCTGTTTGCTAAAATAATTTGATAGGTCGTTTTCTTTACTTTCTAAAATGGCTACAATGTTCCACTTTCCATATTTCATTATAACTATTTTGTCCATGAATATTCAGTAGGTATTGGAATTTGTAATAATTACAGAACAAGGAAAGAGCTAATAATTACAGAACAAGGAAAGAGCTAAAAAAAAATCTGAAAATATTAAGTCCTGGTAAGCTTGAGCTGTTTGAAAATTCATTGTTGAACGGATTAATAACGCAATGTTGAATATTCATGTAAGAAAAAATGACATCATGCATATTTATTAGCTGAATTTTTATAATGTAAACCCTCCAAGGAAATATATATGATAGACATGGTACCGAGCTCACTGACATGCCAAAGTTTTCCACCAAAGGTCAAGGTTATTGTGATTAGCACATACCAGCTATGGTCTCACAATTTCTCAAGTGGTTTGTCATTAATTTGTGGAACAGAATCAAGTGCCTCTTAACCCTTTGCCTCATGTACATGTATATTCATATAAGAAATAATGACTGTACAAATATTACATGGCAAGAGGTTTATGATTTGCGTAAGATTGATATGAGTTTTTGACTCTGTCAAATGAGATCTGTATAATTCCAAAAACTGTCGTATGAGATCTGTATAATTCCAAAAACTGTCGTATGAGATCTGTGTATTTCCAAAAACCATTGAATGAGATCTGTATAATTCCAAAAACTGTCATATGAGATATGTGTAATTCCAAAAACTGTCAAAATGAGATCTGTGTAATTCCAAAAACTGTCGAATGAGATCTGTGTAATTCAAAAAACTGTCGTATGAGATCTGTGTAATTCCAAAAACTGTCGAATGAGATCTGTGTAATTCCAAAACTGTCAAATGAGATCTGTGTAATTCCAAAAACTGTCGAATGAGATCTGTATTATTCCATAGGCAAACAGAGTGTAGCCTGATCAGTGGCATCCTGAGCTTAGTGTGCTGTGTTTGCTAAGATGTTAACCCATTCCCTCATAGGCTATTTTAAGATCCAACCACTTTGAATAAATCTACCAAAAAGGAGCATTAACTGGAGAAAAGTAAAATTTTAGAATTTTGTAGTTTGAAACCATTGTGATAAATAGAGTATATGCTTCTATAGGATAGTTTCCTCTATTTGTCACAATGGTTTCAATATGTGATTTTTACAGAGGCGTAGAAAGACGTATTTATGGAGGAAAGGGTTAATAGGCATGACTATGAGGTAAAGCTTTTTCTTACATGACATTGTTTATTGGAAATACTTTATTGTAAGTAAAACCCCTCTAAACCAGAATACTGGTAGAGAAGAATTTAGATACTTTTAAGCATGTGACTGTCACATTGCAATTAAGCTGCCACCTGTCTCCATGCTTCTATAGGATCTGTCTGATCAGGGTCTGCTCAATTTGCTATTGGAATTTCGTTGTCCATTTTCAGCCTATGATATGACTTTTAATTTGACCAATCAGAAAGCTTTCAGTTGTTTTGTCCTCTCGTTTCAGCCAATGATTTCGGACTATTCCTAGCAGATGAGGATGTCAAGAATGGACTGTGGCTTGAGTCGGGCAGGGCTTTGGAATATTACCTACTCAGGAATGGGGTGAGTACCGGAGTGACTTTTTATGTGGGTGCTAAATAAATTGGTTCTTGTGAGCGAAATTGAGGGATAATTTGGTAGTACAGAAAGTTGAACCCTTCTAAACAGGAACTTTATTAACCCTTTCCCTCATATAAACGTGTTTTCACGCATTTGCAAACAGAGTAGACCCAGATCAGACGGCTCCTAGAGGAGCCTTCTGATCAGGGTCTGCTCTGTTTGCTGATAGAATTTGATAGATGTATTCCTTTACTTTCTAAAATGTCTACAATATTCCACCTTCCACATTTCTTTATAACTATTTTGTTAATGAATATTCAGTAGGTATTGAAATTTGGCCTAAATACAGAACAGGGAAAGGGTTAAAGAACAATTTAGGTCTTGTTATGCAGGGTGAAAGTCATACAGACAACTTTCAACCTGCATGAAGCTGCCACATGTCTTAGAGACCAGTGTTGTTTCTAATTTCAACGGCTGGCTTAGAGAGGTTTTACTGTATTGTGCCATTTCAGCCATTTACTATGTGAATTATATATGTAAGAAATAATGATGTAATGAATATGAATGAGGTTAATTAACTAGACATTTGTGACTGGCGGATGTGGTCGTGTGGCTAATACCAGGGGTCCCGGGTTCAATCCCCCACCAGACCAAGTCCTTCGTACGAGACTATAAACCGAAGTCCGATGTATCAGTACTTTACACTGGGCATCTAAAAGAACCAGAGAAACTCTGTCTATAATAAGAGTAGGGCATGGCGCCCGGGTTTCTCTGTATCCTCTCCCCTTTCTCTGGGGTGTTGAATTAGCCCATAGTGAGCAGAAATGGACGTTAATCAACACAAACAAACAAACTAGACATTAAATTTTGTGCATTTACAGGTTTACAAGTTTACTCAGTTTGCAGTGGCTTTCAAATGCATGTATGTAGAATAAAGAGTTACATGTACCATTCTAAAGAGAGATCTCAGTATAGGATTGGGTGGAGAAATAAATGAGTTATTCTTGATAATGTTTAAATTTTCGCGTTTTACCTGGACCTCTGGCAATCAATTTGCTTTTGTATATTAAAAATATAAACCATGGAGAATTGTTCTCATGTAAAATAATCAAACTGAGTGGACCGTGTTCAGAAAACTCATACTGGAGCTGTCTGATCTGGGTCTACTCTGTTTGTAAAGGCTTCAGTATTTACATTAACCCTTTCGGCGCCAAATTTCTAATTGTCGTCTGGAATCCAAGTTTGTTAAATCATTTAGTAAAATAAGGAAATGAGATAAATAAACGCAAATTCAAAGGAATAAAGCACATATATAGAACTAGAGATTGGGACAAATAGTGAAGTCCCTGATCAGACGCCGCCTTGAAAAGGCGGCGTCTGATCTGGGACTGCACTATTTGTCGTGGTGGATTTACTCGACTGTGGCGGTGAAAGGGTTAAGCCTATTTGAGTCATTAATTTACTGGAGATTTGTATGTTTACAATTAACTTGCTTGCTTTTCAGGACCTGCTTGAGTACAAGTCTAAGTACCGCATACTGCAGGTACGAACACTGGATGGGACTGTGCGTAAGCTCCAGGTGGATGACAGTCACACCGTTGGCCAGTTACTTATCACTATCACATCAAGAATAGGTCAGTATCACTATCACATCTAGAATAGGTCAGTATCACTATCACATCTGGAATAGGTCAGTATCACTATGACATCTGGAATAGGTCAGTATCACTATCACATCTGGAATAGGTCAGTATCACTATCACATCTGGAATAGGTCAGTATCACTATCACATCTGGAATAGGTCAGTATCACTATCACATCTAGAATAGGTCAGTATCACTATCACATCTGGAATAGGTCAGTATCACTATCACATCTGGAATAGGTCAGTATCACTATCACATCTAGAATAGGTCAGTATCACTATCACATCTAGAATAGGTCAGTATCACTATCACATCTGGAATAGGTCAGTATCACTATCACATCTAGAATAGGTCAGTATCACTATCACATCTAGAATAGGTCAATATTTGTCTGTATACACATACTTAACCCTTTCCCTCATATAAACGTGTTTTCACGCATTTGCAAACAGAGTAGACCCAGATCAGACGGCTCCTAGAGGAGCCGTCTGATCAGGGTCTACTCTGTTTGCTAATGGAATATGATAGATATGTTTCTTTAGTTTCTGAAATCGCTAAAATATTCCACCTTTTATATTTCATTATAACTGCTTTGTCAATGAGTATTCAATAGGTATTGAAAGTTGTAATAAACACTGAACAGGGAATGGGTTAACCCTTTATTCCATGAATATTCATATAAGAAATAATGACATCATGATTATTGATTAGATTAACCCTTTCGGCGCCAAATTTCTAACTGTCGTCTGCAATCCAAGTTTGTTAAATCAGTCAATAAAATAAGGAAATGAGATAAATAAATGCAAATTTCGAAGAAATAAAGCACAGATATAGAAATAGAGATTGTGATGAAAAGTGAAGTCCCTTGAAAAGGCGGCATATGATCTGGGACTTCACTATTTGTCGTAGTGTATTTATGTGACATTGGCGGTGCAAGGGTTAATTTGCTTTAATATAAATTTTGATCCTGGCATAAACTGTAGAATTATATTTATATTATGTCATAAGCAAACAGAACAGACCTTGATCAGACAGATCCTATAGGAGTTGTCTGATCTGAGTCTACTCTGTTCGCAAACTCCTTAAATCTGTATCTACACTGTTTGACATTCTGGGTCTATGCTTATAAAGCTTTTTAGTTGAGTCTGAGTTTGTTATCAAGCTTTTGATTGGTCAGATTTGAGCCAAAGGCTCAAATCTGATCAATCAAAAACTTGAGAACAAACTCTCAGACTCAACTAAAAAGCTTTATAAGCATGAATACTGATCGCATTCTGGAAGTGAAATCAAAAGAAAACTGAACTGACAGAGCTGCAACAGACGACAATAGTAGCCAGGGATAATTTCTTAACCCCTTATTCCATGAATATTCATATAAGAAATAAAGATATCATGAATATTAAGTGGACTCATTTTTATAATAGTACATGAACAAAGGGATTTTTAGCAATGGTGGAAGCTTTAAAGTCATATATGTTACATTATAAGCAAATAGAGCAGACCCTGATCGGATGGCTGATCTGGGTCTACTCTGTTTGCGAAGGCATTAATATGATGAAAAGGAGTAAGCATGCAGTGAGTTATATGGACATACAGAGCTCCAGATGAGATGGGTAATTTTAACTAGTTTCAAGTGTAACTTCTTTATTTCTCCATGAAACCCTATGATGTGACCACTCTTTAGAATCATCTCTTCGAGACGATTCTAAAAAGTGGTCATAACATAGGGTTTGTTGGAGAAATGACGATTTTAGTATTTGAGTACGCACAGTTATCTGTAACTCTGGACATACCGTGGGATGGTGGAATATTGTATTCGGCCAATCTGGTATTGCTCACCCTAACACGGAATATAGTAATAATGATTTCTATTATAACCAGTCAACGAGGGAAATCATCGATGATCTCTGACAGACTAGTACTGTTTGGAAGAGGTTTCTCTATTCCTTTTAACCCTTTCAAAGCTCAATTGGACTATTTCAGATTTCAAACAGGTCAAGCTTACTTTGAATATTCAGGGATTTTTTTTTAAAGAAATGCGCTAACATGACAAACAGTGCAGACCCTGATGAGAGGGCCCCACTAGGAGCCCTCTCATCTGGGTCTACACTGTTTGCAAAAGACACAAGTGACTTGTTCCCCACACAAAAAGGGTTAACGCAGAATTCTAAAAGTGGGATGTTCCATAATTGTTTTAATGGTTGTGTCCATTTAGTGTGGAAAGATAAACTTTGCTTAAAGACCTTTTCATTGCCAATTCTGACTAAATGGCTCCCTTAAGTCTACACTGTTTGCGAAAATTGGTTTACTTGATATACCCCCCTTGGAAGGGTTGACTCTTGAAAGTGTGGCAGCAGATTATATAAGACCCTCTGCAAACAGTGTAGACTCAGATAAAAGACCTCCTGAGGGAGCTCTTGGATCAGGGTCCGTACTGTTGATATTGATATAAAAAGAGATTTGTTTTCATTGAGAAAATATGATGCAATGTTTGGTTTAAAGAAGATTCTGATATGAGGGCCAGTTTTTATTATTTATCAGGTTAAAGGTTAAGCCTAGACTATCAATATTTCGGACTGTTAATGCCAGCCTAATGTAACTGATGCAGTGAATCCAAACAAGTTATGTCAGTTTAGCATCCAAGTTACACACACAAAGATTGGCTACTATATGTAGGGATCTCCTGGGACAACTTGAAGCTTGGTTTTACCCAATGATATTTTGAATGGTTCACTGAGGTCTGTTTCCAATGGTTTTGTTCGTAATTGCCAGCTATGTATGCTTTGATCAGGGAGAACGCATAAAAAACAGGTCCTAGTTATTTGTTGGTTATAGCTGTGTATCATGAGAAATTGCCCAGTGGCCCTAACACTGCTGCTGTAACCCGTATCATAGCAACAGATAAATGTGCATACTCAAATACTAAAATCATTATTTCTGCACCAAATCCTATGCTGTGACCACTCTTTAGCATCGGCTCTTTGAGACGTTTGGTGAAGAAATAAAGGAGTTATTCTTGAAATTTGTGTTAACCCTTCTCTTGCTGAATTTTAAGATGCATTTCTTCTTCTTTACCCGTGTCCTGTTGTATAATTACATATATCTTCACTGTATACAAGTATTTCGCTGTACAATCATTGCTGTGGAGTACACTGGTTGCACAATCAATTTGTAAATAGTGCAGACCCTGATGAGACAGCTCCTGCAGGAGCTGTCTCATCTGGGTCTTCACTATTTACAGGTAGGTATATTGACGTAAATAGCAAGCGAAGGGTTAATTTGCGAAGGGTTAATTTACGCATCTTATCTGGACCTCTGACCTATCCTGCTGATTATACATATTAGAAATAATGACATCATGAATATTAATTAGGTGATATTTTTAACCATTTACTCTATGAATACACATTTCTACGCCTTTGCAAACAGAGTAGATCCAGATCAGATGGCTCCTGAAGGAGCTGTCTGATCAGGAGCTGTTCTGTTTGCTAAATGAAATTGATGCTAAAGTTTCTGCAATGGTCAAATGTTCCTCTGGTTTTGTGCCATAATAAAAAGTAATCTAATTAATATTCATGATGTTATTTCTTACATGAATATTCATAGAGTAAAGATTCAGTAATAGAATATGAATGCAGAAATCAACTGGTATAGTCATGGCAGAAATTGAAGAATCCTGTCTATATTCTGTAAGTAGATTGAGCAGAGAGCCTCTCTGCTGGTTTGTGATGCGGAACAATTCCAATCAGCACTATACTAGTGTAATAACTTTAACCCTTTCGTTCTACACCTTTGTATAAATCTACCGAAAAGGAGTATTAACTAGAGAAAATAAAAATATGGAATTTTGTAGTTTGAAACCATTGTGATAAATAGAGCATTTGCTCCTATAGGAGCAAATTAATGCTCTATTTATCACAATGGTTTCAAACTACAAAATTCTAGAAAACTTCCTTTTCTCTAGTTAATGCTCCTTTTTGGTAGATTTATTCATAGTGGTTGGATCTAAAAATAGCCTATGGGGGAATGGGTTAAATGTGGTTGTCATAGTAAAAAACAGTGTAGACACCATCAGGGGCCATTTGTTCTGAGTCTGCAGTATTTACCTAAATGGATCTATCTAAATACTTGTGATTAGGATACTGTGTTCTCTCTAATAAATGCTCCAGGTCTGTTACAATTTTGTAACCCTTTCCCTGTTCTATGTTTATTCAAAATTTCAATACCTACTGAATATTCATAGACAAAATAGGTATAATAAAATATGAAAGATGGAATATTATTGCCATTTTAGAAAGTAAAGAAACATCTTTCAAATTTCATTAGCAGACAGAGCAGACCCTGATCAGATGGCTCCTGTCGGGTCTACTCTGTTTGCAAATGCGTGAAAACACATTTCTATGAGGGAAAGGATTATTCCTTTCCTCCTTAGATACGCCTTTCTACGCCTCTGTAAACGTTTTATAAAAACATTGTGATAGAGCATTTGCTCCTATAGGAGCAAATGCTCTATTTATCACAAACGTTATAAAACTACACAATTCTAAACTTTTCCTTTCCTTTTCTCTAGTAAATGCTCCTTTTGGGTAGATTTATTCAGACGTTTGGTCTAAAAATAGCCTATGGAAGAAAGTGTTAAAGGAGTTTTCTGCCTTTGGTACACAGGTGATTGCTTCATGCGAAATGAAATATATCGCGTCATCTTTTTTGTTGTTTTTTTTGTCAGGTATAACTAATCATGAGGAGTACTCTCTGGTGCTGGAGATGGAGGATGAGGAGAAGGAGAAAACTTTGACCTTGAAAAGAGACAAGTCCATCGCTAAGGACCAGAAAAAACTCGAAGAAATGCGTAAAAAACTCCACACAGAGGATGATAGTAAGTGATTCTGTACTGTTGATGAGAGATTAACAAAGTTTTGATTTTTATTAGATAGGTACCTATGTCTTATCTAATACGAGGGTCTCAGCCGTATGTCTTATCTAATAGGAGGGTCTCAGTCGTATGTCTTGTCTAATATAGGTCTCAGCCGTATGTCTTATCTAATACAGGTCTCAGCTATATGTCTTATCTAATACGGGTCTCAGCCATGTCTTATCTAATACGAGGGTCACAGCCGTATGTCTTATCTAATACGAGGGTCTCAACCGTATGTCTTATCTAATACGGGTCTCAGCCGTATGTATTATTTAATACGGGTCTCAGCCGTCTCAGCTCCAACACTGAAAGATATCTTGAACTCCGATAACTAAAAGTTCAGTCCTTCCAAAACTAAAAATACAGATTTGCTCTAAAATATATAATTTACACTTATCTAGAAACACATGTGACAGTTGAATGCCTAAAGTTGAAAGCTCCTGCAGGTGCTTCCAACATTACTGTTGACCTGCATTAAGCTGTGAACTTGACTAATTGTCCAGATAAGGGACAACTCAAACTTCTGTTATATTGAACTAATTTGTATATTCCCATGAAGTTTGAGATATCGAACTTCAGCTGTAGTTTCTTTAATGCCAGAACACCTTGTATGTTGATGAGATAGGGAGCTAGTGGGTGTCAGAACGCTAGTGGGTGCCAGAACACTTTGTATGTTGATGAGATAGGGAGCTAGTGGGTGTCAGAACACTTAGTATGTTGATGAGATAGGGTGCTAGTGGGTGTCAGAACGCTAGTGGGTGCAGAACACTTTGTATGTTGATGAGGTAGGGAGCTAGTGGGTGTCAGAACGCTAGTGGGTGCCAGAACACTTTGTATGTTGATGAGATAGGGAGCTAGTGGGTGTCAGAACGCTAGTGGGTGCCAGAACACTTTGTATGTTGATGAGGTAGGGAGCTAGTGGGTGCCAGAACACTTTGTATGTTGATGAGATAGGGAGCTAGTGGGTGCCAGAACACTTTGTATGTTGATGAGATAGGGAGCTAGTGTGTGCCAGAACACTTTGTATGTTGATGAGATAGGGAGCTAGTGGGTGCTAGCACACTTTGTATGTTCATGAGATAGGGAGCTAGTGGGTGCTAGAACACTTTGTATGTTCATGAGATAGGGAGCTAGTGGGTAGTGGGTGCCAGAACACTTTGTATGTTGATAAGATAGGGAGCTAGTGGGTGCCAGAACACTTTGTATGTTGATGAGGTAGGGAGGTAGTGGGTGCCAGAACACTTTGTATGTTGATGAGGTAGGGAGGTAGTGGGTGCCAGAACACTTTGTATGTTGATGAGGTAGGGAGGTAGTGGGTGCCAGAACACTTTGTATGTTGATGAGGTAGGGAGGTAGTGGGTGCCAGAACACTTTGTATGTTGATGAGGTAGGGAGGTAGTGGGTGCCAGAACACTTTGTATGTTGATGAGGTAGGGAGGTAGTGGATGCCAGAACACTTTGTATGTTGATGAGGTAGGGAGCTAGTGGGTGCCAGAACACTTTGTATGTTGATGAGATAGGGAGCTAGTGGGTGCCAGAACACTTTGCATGTTGATGAGATAGGGAGGTAGTGGGTGTCAGAACACTTTGTATGTTGATGAGATAGGGAGCTAGTGGGTGCCAGAACACTTTGTATGTTAATGAGGTAGGGAGCTAGTGGATGTCACTATGAGTCCTTTACTCCATGAATATTTATATAAGAAATGATGACGTTGTGAATATTAATTAGGTCATTGTTATAATAGCACAATTCGAGGGCTTGGTGGAAAACTATTCTAACTCCTTCACTTTAGTGTTAGAATAGTTTTGCACGAAGCCCTCAACATGGACTTGGGAATTTTTACCATGGTAGAACTACAAAATCATATCAAAGTAAACAGAGCAGACCCTGATCAGAGGGCCCCTGCAGGAGCAGTCTGATCTGTATCTACTCTGTTTGCAAAGGTGTAGAAAGGCATAATTATGGAGGAAAGGGTTAATACTTGAGTGTAAATATTTTATTTTCTTCACTGTCCTTAGTGCACTGGCTAGACCATGCCAAAACTCTGCGGGAGCAAGGAATCAACACAAACGAAACCTTACTGTTGAGGAGAAAGTTTTTCTTCTCCGACCAGAACGTGGATGCACGAGATCCTGTGCAGCTGAACCTGCTGTTTGTACAGGTAAGGTATATATAGAAAAAGATGTAGATTTGAGGAGTGTTTAGGAAATCTTTCCTGTTGAATAGTTGTTTAACCCTTTCCTCCATAGGCTATTTTTAGACCCAACCTCTTTGAATGAATTTGCCCAAAAGGAGCATTTACTAGAGAAAAGTAAAATTTTAGAATTTTGTAGTTTGAAACCATTGTGAAAACAAATGCTCTATTTATCACAATGGTTTCAAGAAGTGACTATTACAGAGGCATAGAAAGGCGTGTTTATGGAGGAAAGGGTTAAGATAAAATGACATCATGAATATTCATTTCCTGAATTTTTATAACTGCATAATTATGTACACATGAATTTTGGTATTGGTAGAAACTGTATTATAATTACATAAGCATTCGGAGTACACCCATTCTTAACAAAATATCATTAACCCATTCCCTCATATGCTATTGTTAGATCCAACCACTTTGAATGAATCTACCGAAAAGGAGCATTAACTAGAGAAAAGGAAATTTTTCAGAATTTTGTAGTTCTGAAACCATTGTGATAAATAGAGCATTTGCTCCTATGGAGCAAATGCTCTATTTATCACAATGGTTTCAATAGGTGATTTTTTACAGAGGCGTAGAAAGGCGTATTTATGGAGGAAAGGGTTAAATAATTACAAAAAAGAAATGTTTTAGAATCTTGTAGTTCTCAAACCATTGTGATAAATAGAGCATTTGCTCCTATATTTATCACAATGGTTTCAATAGGTGTTTTTCACAGAGTCGTAGAAAGGCATATTTAAGGAGGAGAGGGTTAATATCGAAACTTGGTTAAAAATATTGATTATGTATTCAACTGAATTTTAAAGGTGTGTAAATTATATGTATACATTTTACAAACTTCTGTAGATTTATTTGACCGTTTTGATAACCATTTTTGCCAGACACGCGATGCTCTGCTGAATGGTACCCATCCTGTGTCCCAGGAGGAAGCCATCTTGTTTGCTGGGATCCAGTGCCAGATTCAGTTTGGTGACCATGACGAACATAAACACAAGCCAGGCCTGTTTGAGTAAGTGACCTTATAGGATTCTTAACCCATTACCTCATAGGCTATTTTTAGATCTATTACTTCATAGACTATTTTTAGATCCATTACCTCATAGGCTATTTTTAGACCTAACCTCTTTGCATAAATCCATCGAAAAGGAGCATTAACTAGAGAAAAGGAAAATTTTAGAATTTTATAGTTTGAAACCATTATGATAAATAGAGCATTTGCTCCTATAGGAGCAAATGCTCTATTTATCACAATGGTTTCACAAAGTGAATTTTACAGAGGTGTAAAAATTCATCAATATGAGAGAACGGGTTATGACAGGTTTTATTGTATTCATGTAAGAAATCGTGACATCATGAATATTTATTAGATGTTGTAATCTTTTCAAGGGAAATTTTTGCTTTGACAAAAGTTAAAATCAGATCAATGTCATGGTTTAAGTAAACAGAGCAGATCCTGATCAGATGAGTCTTCTTTGCAAATGCATGAAAAAGGGTTTATATGAAGGAAAGTGTCCAGTTTGCTAAAACTGATTTATGATGTAAAATGTACAAATATCTTATTCAAACTATTTGATTTAATCTTTGAAAGTTATCTTAACCCTTTCCCTCATATTGACGACTTTTGACGACTCTGTAAAAGTCACTTTGTGAAACCATTGTGATAAATAGAGCATTTGCTCCTATAGGAGCAAATGCTCTATTTATCACAATGGTTTCAAACTGCAAAATTTTAAAAAGTTTCCTTTTCTGTAATTAAAGCTCCTTTTCGGTAGATTAATTCAAAGAGGTTGTATCTAAAAATAGCCTATGAGGTAATGGGTTAAAGATTTGCAGAAAGAGATTATTTCCATACTAAACTGTGGTATATTTACTTTATATAGTGAAAGGTGGCAATTATAATACAACTTCCTCATGTTCAAAATAAGGAAGTTGATATATAAAAATAAGCAGATAAATGCGTGCATTGAAATACTTAACCCATAGGCTATAGGCTATTTTTAGATACAATCTCTGTGAATAAATCTACCGAAAAGGAGCGTTAACTAGAGAAAAGGAAAAGATTAGAATTTTGTAGTTTGAAATCATTGTGATAAATATTTATTCCAAATTTCAATACCTACTGACTATTCATGGACAAAATAGTTATTTATAAATAATTGTAGTCATTTTAGAAACTAGAAACCAGATCTATCAAATTCCATTAGCAAACAGAGCAGACCCTGATCAGATGGCTCCTACAGGAGCCATCTGATCTGGGTCTACTCTTTTTGTAAAGGTTTTGGAAAGGTGTATTTATGGAGTAAAGGGTTAATTTAGATGAATATGATAGACAAGGTCAAAGGTCATGAGGAAATAAATTATCTGAGGTCATTGAGATGCAGTGAATCATGTATTTGAAACATAATACCTCATGACTAAGTCATGCTAAATCAACCACTCAAAAAGTCTTATTGAATAATTTTAAAACAAAGAATTGTTTTATACAGGACAAAAGCTATACAAAAAGATTCTATAGGAGCGTTCTGCATTACATTTGCCCTACATTAACCCATTCCCACTTAGGCTATTTTTAGATCCAACCACTTTGATTAATTCTACCAAAAAGGAGCATTAACTAAAGAAAAGGAAATGTTCAGAATTGTGTAGTTTTGAAACCATTGTGATAAATAGAGCATTTGCTCCTGTGGAGCAAATGCTCTATTTATCACAATGATTTCATAAAGTGTCTTTTACAGAAGCGTCAAAAGGCGTCTATATGCAGGAATGGGTTAACCCATTTGCTGTTTATTCGAAATTTCAATACCTGAATATTGATGGACAAAATAATTCTAATGAATTATGGAAGGTGGAAGAATGTAGCCATTTTAGAATGTAAAGAACATCTTTCAAATAGCTTTAGCAAGCATAGGAACTGTCTCATCTGGGTCTACTCTGTTTGCAAATGCGTGAAAACACGTTTATATGCTATTATAACAAATAGATCTAATAAATATTCATGACGTCATATCTTGCATGAATATTCATGAAGGAAAGGGTTAAGCAGCCATTTGTGAGACTCTTCTGTACCAGTAATACTTGAAACTGAAAAAGCTCCGAGGAAAATCAATTGCATTTTTATGGCACAAATGGGAAGCTGCCCAAGCCTGGTCCATTGGGACTTCCAAGATTTACATTTGCAGTGCAGTAAAACTCCTCTTATGTTACCACCATTATACCATAAGCAAATAGAGCAGATCTCTCATCAAACTGCTCCTACAGGACTCATCCTATTAGGGTTTGCAAAGGCGTCAAGTAAATGTTACTTGCAGCAGATAAGCATGTTTTTGATGTACAGAGATAACGTATTTCGTCCTCAGAAGTAATCCTTGTTTTGTTTTCTTTGCTTCAGGAACAAGGAGTTTCTACCAAAGGAGTACTGCAAAGTGAAGGGCATTGAGAAGAAGATCTTCAGTGTAAGTCACAGTTCAATCCTCAAAGAAATTTGATCAGAATAATCAGGACGTTTATCAGATGATCAAGGGTTGTGTTTTTGATAATTTTTTTTTAAAAAAATGGAACTCTCAATCAAATACTAAAATATGTAAAGGTGTGTACTGAAATACTAAAATCATCGTTTCTCCACCAAACCCTATGTTGCGACCACTAATTTTAGATTCTAAAGAAAGATCACAACATCGGGGGTATGGTGCTGATTAACCGTGGACTACATGAACATTCATGTAAGAAATAATGACATCATGAATATGAGCTTCATAACCTCAAAGGCTATTTTTAGATCCAACCACTTTGAATTAATCTGCCAAAAAGGAGCATTAACTTCTAAGAGAAAAGGATTTTTTTAGAATTGTGTAGTTCTGGAGCAAATGCTCTATGTATCACAATGGTTTCAGAAAATGACTTTTACCGAGGCGTAGAAAGGCGTATTTATGGTGGAAAGGGTTGATGATAGTGTGCATTCAGTAAGAAAGGCTGTGAGGATTTACAATAGTCTTTGAATGGCAAACAGCACATCATTATCGTGTAGGAGACCTGATCTGGCTCTACACTGCAAGCAGATGTCTCATTTCTTGACATTCCAAGTGTTAAGCCTTTCCCTCATATAAACGTGTTTTGACACATTTGCAAACAGAGTAGACCCAGATCAGACAGCTCCTAGAGGAGCTGTCTGATCAGGGTCTGCTCTGTTTGCTAGTGGAATTTGGAAGAGTTGTTTCTTTACTTTCTAAAATGGCTATAATGTTCCACCATCCATAAATTTCATTATAACTATTTTATCCATGAATAATCAGTAGGTATTGGAAATTGAAATAAACATAGAACAGGGAACCAGGGTTAAACATGGAACAGGGAACCAGGGTTAAGCCAGTTACAAGTTTGAGGTCCTGTCACCTTCAGAGTGCCGATCCATTTGCAGTATAAATTATTCATAACTTGTTACTTTTAACCAGCAGCCTACCGAGTAACTGAAACTCTCTTCCCTCCTCCCTTTCTAAATATTGGTTAAATAAAAATTGTATCAAAATTTATCACCAAAGATAAGGATTTTTATGACAGAAAGTGTGACTGATCAAAGGACCCCTTATTGCTCTCGGTTCACACTGCTTGCAAAGGTCTTTTATACTCAGTTCCCCATACATTAAGGGCTAACCTTATTCATGCAAAACAGTTGTATTCTGCAAATATTTTCATCTGCTGTTGTGTCTCTTGTGTCCTATTTTCATCTGCTGTTGTGTCTCTTGTGTCCTATTTTCATCTGCTGTTGTGTCTCTTGTGTCCTATTTTCATCTGCTGTTGTGTCTCTTGTGTCCTATTTTCATCTGCTGTTGTGTCTCTTGTGTCCTATTTTCATCTGCTGTTGTGTCTCTTGTGTCCTATTTTCATCTGCTGTTGTTCTAAAAGTTTAATTTTCAGTCATCTCCTTTTCATCTGTAGTCTTAGAATTATGGTCTGACCGAATTTTTTTAGCGAAACACTTAGTTCTGAATTGGATTTTTTTTCCAATCATAATTTGGAGAAAAAAAACCACGCTTTTTAGCAGTGTGAACATAGCCCTATAATGGCTACAAAATCACTTGAAAAAAAGGCCTGTAAGCGCTCCTACTAAATGTTTATTTCTTGAGTGATTTGTTTTGACAGGAACACAGGAAGTGGGCAGGGTATTCAGACAGAGACGCCAAGGTGAAGTATACCCAGCAGTGTCGGGCATTAAAAACCTACGGAATCACGTTCTTCCTTGTCAAGGTGAGGCTAATTGTACTAAACTCTATGAATATTCATGTTCAGCGTTCCCTCCTTACAACGGCCCTCTCAATAACGACTCCCTCCTTACAACAACGCATGTCAATGTTTCCAAAACAGCAAGGCTTCAGAAACAACTGCCCATCGTATTTTCTTTATGCCTCCATCAAACCCTATGTTGTGACCACTCTTTAGAATCGTCACTTTGTGACGATTCTAAAGAGTGGTCACAACATAGGGTTTGATAAAGGCATAACGGTTTTAGTTCTCTAAATACACCTTATCTGGGGATCTGCAAACAAGCTAATTATGTTTCCCTCCCTATAACAACTCCCTCTGAACAACACATTCAATATTCGTATCCCAAAAGGTGTCGTTGTAGAGAGGGAGCAGTCGTTGTAGAGAGGGAGGTAGAGAGGGAGCAGTTGTTGTAGAGAGGGAGCACTGTATGTAATAATGACATATTGAATATTCATTAGAATTTGTTTGTATTAATAGCATATTAACGAGAAACACATTTGCAGTGACACTAGGATTTATATTGTCTCATAAGCAAACAGAGCAGAACCTGATCAGATGGCTCCTACAGGAGCACCTACATGAGCCATCTGATCTGGGTCTACTCTGTTTACAAAAGCAAGAAAATGTTTATATGAAGTGGAGGCTTAATCCTGTCCTGTAAGCACTTATTAGACTGTCGGAGCATTTTCCCTATTCTATGCTTATTCCAAATTTCAATACCTACTGAATATTCATCGACAAAATAGATCTAATGAAATATGGCTGTTGGAATAGTGTAGCCATTTTAGAAAGTATAGAAACAGATCTTTTAAATTCCATTGGCAAACAGAGCAGACTCTGTTTGCAAATGTGTGAAAACGCGTTAATATGAGGTGAAGGGTTAAGAGAAATAATATTAAAGCGATTTTGTATGAAATACTATTAGTCAATATTATTGATGTCATATGAATGAGGAATTGTCTGGTTCTCTTTTCAGGAAAAAGTGAAGGGAAAGAACAAACTGGTTCCCCGTCTGTTTGGTATTAACAAGGAGAGTGTGGTGAGAGTGGATGAGAAGACCAAGGAAATACTTAAAGTCTGGCCACTGACCACCGTCCGGCGATGGGCAGCCTCGCCTAATAGTTTTACTCTGGTGAGTTAGAGTTCCATTTTGTATCCTGAAACTAAAAGTCTTTACTCTATGAATATTCATTGAAGAAATAATGACATGATAAATATTAACCCTTACCCTGTTCTGTGTTTATTCCAACTTTCAATACCTACTGAATATTCATTGCCAAAATAGGTATATTGAAATATGCAAGGTGGAATATTGTAGCCATTTTAGAAACTAAAGAAACAGGTCTATCAGATTCCATTAGCAAACAGAGCAGACCCTGATCAGACGGCTCCTCTAGGAGCCGTCTGATCTGGGTCTACTCTGTTTGCAAATGCGTGAAAACATGTTTATATGAGGGAAAGGGTTAATGAAATGAATTTTTAGCTCGTCTGTTTTTCCAAAAGTGATCCATATGAGGGAAAGGGTTCCAGCTAACCAATGTCCTCACATTGAAACCAACTCTGCTATATTGACGCCTTTTGATGTCTCTTTAAAAGTTACTTTTTGAAATCATTGTGATAAATAGAACATTTTCTCCATAGAAGCGAATGGTCTATTTATCACAATGATTTAAAAACTACACAATTCTAAAGTTTCATTTTTGTAGTCAATCCTCCTTTTCTGTAGATTTATTCAAAGAGGCTGGGTCAAAAAGTAGCCTATTAGGGGATCGCTTAAAGTGGTTATATTTATTGTTATAACGGTGCTGAAGTTACTTACGGTATGACCTGTCTTAACCCATTCCCGCATAGGCTATTTTTAGATCCCACCTTTTGGAACAAATCTACCGAAAATGAATATAAACTACTGTAAAGGAAAATTTAAGAATTGTTTAGTGTTGAAACCATTGTGATAAATAGAGCATTTGCTCCATAAGAGCAAATGCTCTATTTATCACAATGGTTTCACAAAGTGACTTTTACAGAAGCGTCAAAAGGCGTCTATATGCAGGAATGGGTTAAACTGCATCTAAAAGAGGTCTTAATATGTGTCTGTAAGGCAGATAGTAGCTTAATGCAGGTCAAAAGAAATGCAGAAAGATCCTATAGGAGCTTTCTTCATTACTTTTGCCCTGCATTAAGCAATCACCTGTGTTTTAAAATCCTATATTCAACAAATGAATGACCATTTAGAAGAGGATCTACTGTATTGAGATTTATATATAGTAGCATTGACGTTATTTGTGTGCTTTTGTTGACAGGATTTTGGAGACCATTCTGACCAGTACTACTCTGTCCAGACTCAGGAGGGTGAACAAATTGCTGCCCTGATAGCAGGATATATTGACATCATCCTGAGAAAGGTAAAAAGCAAACTTGGCATTTTCTTGACATCTGCAATACAAGTAACATGAGTCTGCAAAAGAAGTGTGGCCAGCTTCAATTCTGAGTACAGGATATAAAAGGGATCACTTCTCTTGTGTCTGTCCATCTGTCTGTCAGGTATACTTTGTCACACTTTTGCCGACCAGTGATACACACATTCCCATGCAGTGGTTGATTTACATAGAACAAATGAGCAAACAACCATTACATTTGAAACTGATATTGACTTTATCCTTTCCCTGTTCTAGGTTTATTAAAAATTTCAATATCTACTGAATAGTTACAATAAAACACGGAAGGTGGGACATTATAGCCATTTTAAGAGTAGACCCTGATCAGACGGCTCCTTGAGGGGCCGTCTGATCAGGGTCTATTCTGTTTGCAAATGCATGAAAACACGTTTCTCTGAGGGAAAGGATTAATCCTTTCCCTCATATTAATGCCTTTTTCACACCTTTGCAAACAGTGCAGGGAAAGGGTTACAAATATTTCTCTTATACTCAAGCATTATTTCCCATATTTAATAGTGCTATAATGGATAATGTATTATTTCATGTTATTTCTAGAAAAAGGCAAAAGATCATCTGGGCATTGAAGGAGACGATGATGCACTCATGTATGAAGAGAATGTGTCCTCCGCCAAAGCCACAATTATATCCCACCAGTCACATACGGCCACCCAACCCCAGACGGGCTCTGTGTCAATCCCTGGGGTGATGAGGGATGGTGGGCAGGGTGAAAGTCAGATCAGTATGGGCTCCATGCAACAGGCCATGTTCTCAATGCAGTCTAACCAAGCCCATGCCGGGCAGGCTGTCAGACAGGTATGGCAGAAATGATGTCTTAACACATTCCTTCATAGGCAGTTTTTTATACCTATGGCCTCATTGGCTGTCTTTAGATTCAACCTTTTGAATAAATCTACTGAAAAGGAGCATTTACTAGAAAAATTCCATTGGCAAACAGAGCAGACCCTGATCAGACAGTTCCTAAAGGAGTTGTCTGATCTGCTTGTACTCTTTTTGCAAATGTGCGAAACGGCATTTATATGAAGGAAGAAGAGTTAAGACAGATTGTAGTACTGAAATGGTCAAAGGTGTTGATATAATTATATTTTGCAAAACAAGTGTAAGGGATATGAATATTTATGGGGGAGTAAAAGAAAAACAAAACTCATTATGAAATTTTAATTTTGTATTGAAATATTGAAACATGTAATATAAACACTTATGAAATTATATATCTCTTAGACATGACTTTAAATATAAATGCTGCCTCTCCTACATGGCTGTAAATGCAAAAGCTGTCTCTCTGATTTGGTTGTAAATGTAAACGCTCTTCCTTTGACCTGGTTGTAAATGTAAACAGTTTGTCAGACATAGTTGTAAATGTAAACACTGTATTTTGTAATGTATTTGATTTTCAGAGCCAGTCTATACAGGAGCACGGGCTTACCCAAGCACAGCGGGCGCTTGTACTGACTATTGGGGATGGACTCTCATCCATAAGTGAAGCCCAGGGTGAACTGGACAAGAAGGTGGACATTCCAGAACTGGGCTCTGATGCTGTAAGTGATGTTCCATTTGGTTGTCGTACACTAGCAGCAAATAGTACATGTTTCTAAAGAGTGAGGAAATAAAAAGTTATCATTAAAAATGTTTTAATTTACATATCTTATCTGGACATCTGATAGTATACCTGGACAAGATGAGAATTGGCATCTGCTTTCAGTGCTCTTGTGTAACTGTTTTTAATTGTCGTCTGCTGAATTTGTTGTCTGCTACAAAGTATTTATTAAAGTTGATTTTCTTTTTGTATGTCTGGTTGGATGGTGCTCTAACCCTTGAATATAAACGTGTTTTCACGCATTTGCAAACAGAGTAGACCCAGATCAGACGGCTCCTAGAGGAGCCGTCTGATCAGGGTCTACTCTGTTTGCTAATAGAATTTGATAGATCTGTGTCTTTACTTTCTAAAATGGCTACAATGTTCCTCCTTCCATATTTCATTTTAGCTATTTTGTCCATGGATAATCAGTAGGAATTGAAATTCGTAATAAACATAGAACAGGGAGAGGGTTAATGAAAAGAAATAATGACAAATACTGTGGAATAAGATCTGTATCATGTCAAAAGCAAACAGCAGACCCTGATCACACAGCTCCAATAGGAGCCATCTGATCTGGGTCCACTCTGTTTGCAAAGACGTAGAAATGTGTATTTATGGAGGAAACTGTATGCTTATGAATGTTGTGATGTATTAATACAGGCTTCAAGGAAATGGCGAGAGAACAACTTGGATCTGTCGAGGCAGAAGGTATCTGCTCAGCTGTCTGCCATGAATGCTGCCACGGCACAACTTGTCACGCTAACAGGATACGACGAGCCCGACTATGGAGCAGTCGGAGCCTCGGTCAACCAGATGTAAGTACTGTATTGTATGGCCTTGGGACATCTTGTAAAAGGTGTATTTTATACGCTTTACCTTTAACTTGTTGAGATGCTGTTGACCTCTTTGCAAACAGAGTAGATCTAGATCAGATGGAACCTATATATAAACACAATTTCAAGCAGAGTAGACCCAGATCAGATGGCTCCTATGGGAGCTGTCTTATCAGGGTCTGCTCTGTTTGGTTAGGAAATTATGATCTATCTGACTACAGTTTCTACCAATCTTGTGTTCATATAACATTATAAAAATTGAGCTAATACATAATTCAAGCTGTCATTATTTCTTACGGGGAAAGGTTTAACTCCATAAATACACCTTTCTACGCATTTGCAAACAGAGTAGACCCAGATCAGCATCCGCATTGGCCAAAAATGTATATGTCCATGGGCTAATACAGCAAAACCTCGGATTTTGAACACTAAAATACACATTATTATCCATCTGTAAGACAGGTGGAAGCTTAATGCATGGTGAAAGTCATGCAGAAAGCTCCTCTAGGAGCTTTCTGCATGACTTTCACCATGCATTAAGCAGCCACCTGCCTAAAAGGGTCTTAATTCTTCTATGCAGAAAATTCGAATTATCGGGATTTTACTGTATAACAAACTAATATAACAAATTAATCTTATTAATATTCATGACATGTTTATTTCTAACATGAATATTCATGGAGGAAAGTGTTAAGGGACTTTAATTCGGTTATTTAACAGGGTACACTAAGACCAGATGCATCATGTAGTGATAGTTTTAGTAATGTTAGGGGATGTTATTTCAGTTAACATCACAATTTCTCTTTCAAACCCTATAATGTGGCAATTCTAGAGAGTGGTTACAACATATGGTTTTGTTGTTAGACAGTCATAAGTCATATCTATTTTGTCATTAATTCATATTGTGTCATAACCGGTTGCATGACTCAGTGATAGAGCGTCTGCCTGCGGTACGGAAGGTCGTGGGTTCGATCCCCGGCCACGACGGACCAAAGGTCGTTAAAACTTGGTACTAGTAGCTCCCTTGTCTACGCTCGACATTAAAAGGTGTAGTTCTAGGACTGGTCGGCCCGGTGTCAGGATAATGTGACTGGGTGGGGTGCCCTTGCCGTGTGCCCGCGGCAGGGGTATTTCAGCGAGGCAGCACTATAACTTGTCTCATGCTGGTGCCATTTGCAAATAACTGAAATACTGTTGGTTGGACGTTAAACCCAACTCACCCACTCACATTGTGTCACAAGTTGATTTTATTTGCCCCAGATCTTCCAACCTTGGGGACTTCACACATGACATCCGCATGCTGGCTGCTTTACAAGAGGAGGATGACAAGGGCAGCCGGCTGATGGACGCTGCCCGCCGACTGGCTGGTGGACTCTCAGACCTTCTAAATGCCGTACAACCAGAAAACAAAGAGGTGACGATGCTCGGCTTAACTCATTCCCTGTTCAATTTTCATATTAAGCAATTATAATTACATAATGAATATTTATAAGCTGAATTTTTATAGTGTAAACTTTTCAAACAAATACTTTGTTTTGACAAATGCTGTAGAATCTGATCTGTATCATCTCATAAGCAAATAGAGCAGACCCTGATCAGACGACTCCTATAGGAACCGTCTGATCTGGGTCTACTCTGTTTGCGAATGTGTGAAAAAGCTTTAATTTGAGGGAAAGAGGTTAAACTTTATATCAGTTTTTTGCTCCTTTTGGCAGATTAGGGTCTACTCTGTTTTCTAATGAAATCTATAGATCTGATTCTACCGTTTCCGTCATGACTAAAATTCTTGCCAGACAAGAGCATAAGAGTAAGGAATTATCAAAATCTATAACAAATAGTGAAGACTGTATGCAAGGATGTTTTTATGGCAATTTTTGTAATTTGATAATTTTTCTTTTTTCCCAGCCAAGACAGAACCTGCTGGCAGCTGCCAGTCGTGTAGGAGAGGCTAGCCATGACGTGATGGATGGTGTGGGTGAGACTGCTGAAGACATGGACAAGGCGTACCAGGTACATATTGGCATTAACTAACCTACTGCAGGATTTTGAATGACAGACAGTGCAGACCCTGATCAGAGGGCTCCTCTAGGGTCCACACTGTTAACACCAGCCCTTTGAAACTCCATTATGAGTGTTTTAAATATTTACTCTATAACAGAAATGGTGACTTGATGAATATTGATTAGCTTGGCTTTATAATGAAATATGAAATCAGGAGTTTTTGGCAGAGAAAGAATCTGTAAATTCAGTTGTGTATTATTTCATAAGCAAATTCAGTAGTGTATTATTTCATAAGCAAACAGAGCAGACCCTGATCAGATAGTTTATAAGGAGCTGTCTAATCTGGGTCTGTTCCGTTTGCAAAGAACAGCCTATTTGTAAAGTATAGGGTTAAATTTGCTTGAGGATTTTGAATGATAAACAGTGCAGACCCTGGTTAGAGTCTCCTAGAGATAAAAAAAAGACCTGGAGAGAAACGTGAGCGAGCATTTATTTGATGGAAAGGGTTAAGTCATATTTTATTATGACCCATGAAGTGAGAATACAGTGTAGAATCAGATATATCACATTTAATGCTTTCCCTGTTCTGTATATTGGCCAAATTTCAATACCTACTGAATATTCATTAGCAAAATAGTTATACTGAAATATGGAAAGTGGATCATTTTAGACATTTTAGAAAGCAAAGAAACATATTTGTCAAATTCTATTAGCAAACAGAGCAGACCTTGATCTAGGAGCTGTCTGATCTGGGTCTACTCTGTTTGCAGATGCGTGAAAACATGTTTATATGAGGGAAAGGGTTAACTGTCTTTTGAGTTAAGCAGATATAGTAGATCTTGACTAGAAAGTTCTTACTGTCGGATCTGCGTCTTCTCTGTTAAAAAGAAAAGTTTAAACTGTATTGTGACCATGCATAACAAGTTGAAAATAGATTTATTCAAAGGCTGTACCTAGCGACCCAGATAAGATGTGTAAATTGAAACAGTCTGAAGAAAATCTCCTTTATTTCTCCACCAAACCCTATGTTGTGACCACTTTTTCGAAACAAGGGTTTGGTGGAAAAATTACACCGTTTTCAAGAACAACTTCTTTATTTCTTTAATTCTAAAGAGTGATCACATCATAGAATTTGTTGGAGAAATGGCGATTTTAGTATTTATCTGTTGCTCTGTGTACCCTTCACATATAGTTTATTTCAACCTTTCCTTGTCCTGCAGGAGACCCTGTTAGCCCTGGCCAAGGCTGTCGCCAATGCCACAGCTCAGCTTGTACTCAAGGCCAAGAGTGTTGCCTCAACAACAGACGACCAGGAGCTGCAGAACCGTGTGATCAGCTCGGCTACCTCCTGTGCCCTTGCCACTTCCCAGCTGGTTGCCTGCACCAAGGTATGTTGAAAATCATCTTTTTGTGTTACCTGCTGAGAGGCAGTGTGTCACTTAGGGATCATTCTTCCGTCGTCTGTCTGTTCCTCTGTCCGTCTGGTCTTTTTTAGCTCACCTGAGCCAAAGGCTCAGGATGAGCTATTGTGACCGCTATTTGTCCGTCGTCCGGCGTCCGGTGTCCGGCGTCCGGCGTCCGGCGTCCGTCCACATTTTCAAACGACATCTCCTCTGAAACTGCTGACCCGATTTTAACCAAATTTTGTCAGAAGCATCAGTGGCTAGGGGGAACGAAACGTTCACATTATGACCCCCGGGCCAAAAATGGCCCCGCCCCAGGGCTTATCAGTTTTTCATAGGAAAATCTTTAAAAATCTTCTTCTCTAAAACTGTAAAGCCTAGACCTTTGATATTTGGTATGTAGCATGATCTAATGGTCCTTTACATAAATTGTACAAATTATGACCCCCGGGCCAAAAATGGCCCCGCCCAAGGGCTTATCAGTTTTTCGTAGGAAAATCTTTAAAAATCTCCTTCTCTGAAACTGTAAGGCCTAGACCTTTGATATTTGGCATGTAGCATGATCTAATGGTCCTCTACTAAGATTGTTCAAATTATGACCCCCGGGCCAAAAATGGCCCCGCCCAAGGGCTTATCAGTTTTTCGTAGGAAAATCTTTAAAAATCTTCTTCTCTGAAACTGTAAGGCCTAGACCTTTGATATTTGGCATGTAGCATGATCTAATGGTCCTCTGCACTTATGCAAAGTGAATAACAAAGCATTGGTACACTTAATATAGACTCCATATATAATTATGACTATTGAACATTGATACCGCTAAAAACAATTATATTAAAAGTAAAATTAAAAGTAAACTAAAGCTCATTTAACTATGAATGCATTCTTTATTTATTCATAATTTTGACCTAATTTTAAATATGCTTTAACTTCTATTTTTATTTGCAGATTGTAACTTTAAATTTGAAAATGTAAAGATCTTGTTTTGAATTTATATTCTGATTGAGTGTTTCTTCTTCAAATTATCTAAAAATTGATTTATAACCCAATTATGTTAACATGTGGGGTTTTGTCCGCCTTGACACATTTGGCAGTGGGTTTGTGTCCTATGGGGTTTTGTCCTGTGGGGTTACGTCCTAGTGGGGTTACGTCCTGGTGGGGTTTTGTCCGTACCCCACATCTGTTGCCTGTCTAGCCATCAATCTGTCAATTGGTCTGTCAATTATGCATCATTTTGCATCACACAAGGAGGTCCAGATAAGATGTGTGAATTTAAACATTTTCAAGAATAGTTCCTTTGCTTCTCTACTAAACCCTATAATGTAGCCACTCTTTAGAATTGTCCCTTCGAGATGATTCTAAAGAGTGATCTAAGTATAGGTTCTGATGGAGAAATGAGGATTTAAGTATTTGGGTGTACACCTTTATCTGTAGCTCAGCACACTTCTGTTGGCAGGTAGCCAACATGCTCCTTCAAACACCCTTGTGAGTAAACTCTTTATGTTGATTTCCTCAGGTGGTAGCTCCCACTATCAACAGTCCAGCATGTCAGGAGCAGCTTATCGAGGCTGCTAAAATGGTCGCTCAGTCTGTAGAGGGCGTTGTTGACCAGGCTGCCGTGGCCAGTCAGGACGAGAAGCTGCTACAAGATCTAGGCAGCGCTGCCACTGCTGTTACACAGGCTCTCAATGATCTCCTCAAACACATCAAACTTGGAGCTGGACCCATGTCGGTATGTTAATTATGTTTTCCACCTAGTTTATGTATATAACAAAACCCATCTAAATTGGATGTTAAAATTATGATCAGTGCTGGTATTTCAGACAGGCGGCATCATAATACAGAATGAAAGTCATGCAGAAAGATCCCATAGGAGCATTAAGCTGTTACCTGTTTAAGAGACCTAAATTGTTTTTTATTAAAATTCCGTTTTTCATTTTTCATAGATTAACCCGTTTCTCAACAAATATGCCTTTGCAAACAGAGTAGAGACCCAGATCAGATGGCCGTCTGATCAGGGTCTGGTCTGTTTGCTTATGATATAATATAGATATGATTCTACAGTTTCTGCCTTGGCTAAACATTCCTGTGTCCATGTCCTACAGAAAATACAATCTAAATAATATTCATGAATGAATGAAAGAAAGACTTTATTTAACGAGGGTAGCTCAATTAGTCATAATGACTAATCTACCTTGAGGCCATCAAAACAGGCATTTCATACAAAATACAAAACAGTAAAACACAGATCTATATACACAAGAAATCAATGTTCAGATATTCAGTAATGTTGCGTCTGGATAATTAATAAATGTTGTCTGCTTCAATTTGTAGATTTATTCTTTATGGACACGCATTCATGATGTTATTATTTCTTACATGAATATATTTACATTCGCCCTGCAACGTCCTTATATAACCTTATTCTAAAAAGAAAGTTGCATAACCTCATGAACACCGGAACACATTTGCGTTTTCTGTTTCAGGCTTCAGAATCTCAGGAGGAGGCAGTAGACACCATTCTGACAGTCACTGACAGACTGTTTAGCAGTGTGGGTGACGCCCACGAGATGGTCAGACAGGCCAGGCAGCTGGCACAGGTAAACAAAACCAGCTTGTAAAGCTAAATTCTATCTATAGCAAGTACATGTAAATATGCATTTGCAATCACAGGAGACCTAGATCACACCACTCCAGTAGGATCTGTCTGATCAGGGTCTGCTCTGATTGTTTATGACATAATGTATTTGATTCTATAGTTTCTGTCACAATATAAAATAATTAAATTATAAAAATCAGTTAATTAGTATTCATGATGCCTTTCATGATGCGTTTCAATCATCTTTTCAGTGGTGAAAGGGAAAATACTGAAATACTGAAAACAGAAACTGTAAAAGTGCATATAACCCAAATTAGCATTCCCCTATAAGTATGCCAATTCAAGGGTCTATCAACAGTCAGCACTTTTTCTCAATGCAACTTCCTTGGAGACAAATAGGGTGAAACGCACAGTCTGATAATTAAAATAGGTATGAGTTTCAAATGCGTTTTTATATGAAAAATATGCATAAAAAGCATATAGGCACCTAATCTGGAGTACTGACTCTGTATGCTAAGGCGTGAAAATGCATTAATAGAAAGCAGAGCAACAGATAACTGTGTGTACACAGATACTGGAATCGTCATTTCTCCACCAAACCCTATGTTATGACTACTCTTTAGAATTGTCTCTCTGGTCACAACATAGGGTTTGGTGGAGAAATAAAGAAGTCATTCTTGAAGATGTGCTAATTTACGCATCTTATTTGGAGCTCTGAGAAAGGAATTTGTCAACTATAACTTCTTATGTTTTACTGTTGCAGGCAACATCTATGCTTGTGAACACCATCAGAGGTCAGGCGGAGTCTCATCCGGACTCTGATGTACAGAAGAGACTTCTAGCTGCGGCCAAGGCTCTCGCGGACGCTACAGCCAAAATGGTAGAGGCTGCAAAGGTAAGAGAAAATTTTCCTTCTTATAAACTCATAATATTCAGTAGGTATTGAAATTTGGAGTACACATGGAACAGGGAAAAGGTTAAGAAAAGGAGATCAACTATTGAAAAGGAGAACAGATTGGACAGGAAAATTGAACAGTTTATATTTTTTTAATTGCTGAATTGTAACTGACTATAATAGTTGCTAAAATTTCTTAATTTTTATTTTCAGGGATGTGCCACCAGCCCAAATGACTCGGAGAGACAACAGATATTAAAGAGTGCTGCAGAGGAACTTCGCTCGGCTACCAATACTGCTGCTAGCAATGCTCTCAAGAAGAAACTCATGCAGAGGCTGGAGGTATGCAAAGTGTTTGACAATCATATCGAAGGTTGAGCAAACTCAAAATCGGACCAATCAGATATCTAAGAATGAATTTAAACTCAAACTCAAGCCTGGAGAAATGCTCTGTTCCCATGGATATTTCATGTCAAACAGTTTGGATCCTGATGAGATGCTGAGTCACAAGACATCTGGTTATATAAACTGATTGCATAGGTTGCCATTGCTCAAACACTGACCAATCTGATCCATGCTTATAATGTTTTTAGTTGAGTCTGGGTTTCGTTCTCAAGCTTTTGATTGGTCAGATTTGAGTTCTCTAGCTTTTGATTGGTCAGATTTGAGCCTTTGGCTCAAATCTGACCAATCAAAAACTTTAGAACGAACTCAGACTCAACTAAAAGTTTTATAAGCATGGACCCTGATGCTTGAGAATGAACTGGGTCTCAAACTCAACTTTTATAAACTCTGTTCCCCAGGTTATAAAACTTTTATCTAGAGTCTGAGATCATTCTAAATCATCTGAAACAGACAACAATTATTGCAGACAACAAATGGTCAAATGGTTTGGTGGAGAATAAAGGTGTTTTTCTTGAAACAGGTTTAATTCACACATCTTATCTGGGCTTCTGATACAATTATTAACTTTTTAACCTTGCAGGCTGCTTCCAGACAGGCCGCCACTGCCTCCACCCACCTGATCAACGCTTCCAAGTCGGCCAACAAAACCAACACAAACACCAATTCCAAACAGGAGCTTGAGACTCAGTGCCAGGTAAGAATTCAAAGATGACCGATTAGTGTATGACAAAATTATGTGTGACTCAATTGAATTAACCCTTTCCCTGTTCTGTATGTAGGCCACATTTCAATACCTACCGAATAACAAATAACAAAATAGGTATAAAGAAATATGGAAGGTGGTACATTAAAGACATTTTAGAAAGTAAAGAAACATATCTATCAAATTTGATTAGCAAACAGAGCAGACCCTGATCAGACGGCTCCTCTAGGAGCCGTCTGATCTGGGTCTACTCTGTTTGCATATGCGTGAAAACACGTTTATATGAGGGAAAGGGTTAAACACTTTACTCCATGAATATTCATGAAAGAATTAAAGGATTTCATGAATATTAACCCTTTCCCGGTTCTATATTTATTCCAAATTTCAATATTCATGGATAAAATATTTATAATGAAGTATGGGAGGTGGAACATTGCAGTGGTTTTAGGAACTGAATAAACAGCTCTTTCAAATTCCATCAGCAATGAGAGCAAACCCTGATCAGACAGCTCCTATAGGTGTCATCTGATCTGGGTCTTCTCTCTTTGCAGATGCGTGAAAAGGAAAGCATTAATTGGACACAGGATTTTTTGACCGTTATGGAAAATGAAGATTCATATTTATAAAATATCATAAGCAAACAGAGCAGATCCTGATTAGATGGCTCCTATAGGAACCATCTGATCTGGTTCTTCTCTGTTTGCAGAGGCAAAGGAAGGCATGTTTATGGAGTAAAGAATTAACTACATGATGCTGAACATGTTTTTAACTTTCTTCTTCAATGCATGAATTGATTGCATCATAGATATTGGTTAACCAATTCCCTCATAGGCTATTTTTAGATCCAAATGCTAATAAATCTACTGAAAAGGAACATTAACTAGAGAAAAGGATATTTTTTAGAATTTGAAACCATTGTGATAAATAGAGCATTTGCTCCTATAGGAGCAAATGCTGTATTTATCACATTGGTTTCAAAAAGTGACTATTACAGAGGCGTAGAAAGGTGTATTTACGGAGGAAAGGGTTAACTTAATTTTTATCCCTTTACTCCATAAATACGGTTCTCTAGGCCTTTGCAAATAGAGAAGACCCAGATCAGACATCTGCTATAGGAGCCATCTGATCAGGGTCTGCTCTGTTTGCTTATGTCATGATATTGATCTGATTCTAATTTTTTTTCATGAGCAAACAGAGCAGACCTTGATCAGGCTGCTTCTATTGGAATCCTTTTAGCAGATTAATTAAGAAAAAGTTTTCATTTATTTTTGCTTTAGTTTCTTACATCTGTTACTATGCAATTGTTGAAATGTTTCTGTTATTTGCAGGCCGTGAATGAGGAATTAGCCAGTCTGGTTCAAGGTTTCAGAGGAGTTGCCCAGAACAGAGACAGTGCCCGAGCCCAACTACGACTGCTGAAGGCATGCCAGGAATTTGGACAGGTACATAAAAGAATCTTTGCTTCAATGCTTAGACATTATTGTTGTTTAAAAACTGTTGTCCTCATCACTGTTAAAAAAGAAATTATATTCTAGTGTTAGCAGAGCTTTCATGCTGCATTTCCCCTTTGAGTTCTCAAGCTTTTGATTGGTCAGATTTGAGTTCTCAAGCTTTTGATTGGTCAGATTTGAGCCAAAGGCTCAAATCTGACCAATCAAAAGCTTGAGAACGATCTCATACTCAACTAAAAGCTTTATAAGCATGGACCCTGGGTAGAGTCTGCTCTGTTTGTTCAACTGATTCTACAATTTTTATCAGGGCCGAAATGTTTCTTGTTCATGTGCCCTATGTTTAATATTAAGCTTATTAATATTCATACTTGCATTCTTTCTTTCTTGAATATTCATGGAGTAAAGGGTTAGCTTCCACATTCTGTCGGCAAGATTTGGCATAAATTTAAGTCTCCTTTCAATTCCAACTACTCTATTTATAACATATTGCTAGTCCCCTTTCAATTGGACCTAATTATAACATACTGATATGTTCCTATCCAGCCTGCCAATTCTCTTGTTAATGCTGCTAACGCTGCTGCCCCAACTGTCACAGACCAGGCCTCTGTCACAAACCTCCACAACAGTGTCAAGGCCATGTCTGCGGCTCTGGCCGAACTGAGAACTGCCTCATCGAAGGCCCAGGAGGCTATGGGCTTCATGGAATTGGAAAGTGCCTTAGAAGAAGTTCGTGAGCTGGATAGGGAGCTAATAGAAATCAAACAGTCAGCCAACGAGGGAACTCTCAGATCCCTACCTGGAGAATCAGTAAGTAACAATTATACTCAATTACAACTGGCCTTAATTATCATTCTCAAGCATCTGACCAGTCAGATAAAAATAGCAAAGTCATTTCTGTTTTTTTATGGCGTTCAGAACGCCATATAGCATTTGGTCTCTTTATGGCAACGAGTTCACTTGTCTAGTGAACATGAGCAAGACAAAAAAGTTTTCTTCAAGTCTGCACTTGTTTGGTTAATCTACACAAAGATAAACTTTTTAAAAGTCTTGAATTTTAATAAACTACAAGTACGTCGATGCTCCAGAGTTGGCCCTGTACTTTAATCGGAAGAAGAAGAAGAAGAAGACGCGAACGAATATTTTTACCGTAGTTTTCGCAACACCTTGGCGTTCTAAAGCAGAAGGAATATAGCCGAGGTTTCCGATTGCATTTTTATACACATTCTTAACTGATTAGCAAATAGACCTACATCTTCAGCCAATCAAACTGCCTTTTGCATCGTATTCGGTCATTTCCGTTTGACCCGTACTCAAAATTAGAAATAGGAAGTTTCATAAAGGACAATGTCAAAGAAATCTAAAATAATCAACCAATGAAATTCGGAATTCCCATATACACATTTATCACGCATCGAACAGCGTGTTTTGACTATGGCACCCTACCTCAACACAAGTCTAAGTCTTACAAGAAGTAAAACCGTAAAAACACGGGGTTCTATCGGCTTATCAAAGTAAGTATTATCCATAGAAGGTTTTCAACACATATTCAATCAAATTATATTCCAGTGTCAATAACAACTGTGAAAATAAGAGTCTCTTCTATGTATCGTGTAACCGCCGAGTTGCCGACACTGTCGTTTGCTCAAGACGTTTGTGTCGTGTAAAAGTGAAAGTAGGTAGCAATTTGTTGAAATGTCTTTCCCAGCTTACAACTCTACTTTAGACTGTAGTTCTGAATTTGAGTTTCATCAGGTTCCAAACAACTACCGTAATTGTATGTACATGTATGGATCTACTTCGTAATTAAAAATAAAAACAGTCTACCTTCAAATTTGTAAGCAGACTACATTTATTCAAAATAAAATCAAGGTTATATAACAGTTAAATGTCACATTACGGGTCAAATTTATATTTGTCACAATCAGGGGCATAGCGTTTCACAAAAATGTGTTGTTATTAATACTGTTATCAATTCCAAGACGTTATTGTTATTGACGTGTACATCAATTTCCCCCCTTACACATAACATCCATATTGATTATTGCTATTATAAGTATCTTCCTCGGATAATCTTTTTAACTGTTGATAGGTTTTGTGTTCAGGAAAATTTGTTGTATAATTTCAGTCGGAGACATGTGCAACCAACCTTGGTGCTAACTCGAAGAAAGTGGGCTCAGCTATGGCCCAGCTCCTCACAGCTGCAGCTCAGGTAGATAAACTGGTTCCTAGTAATCTCTTATGCCACCTCAGATCTGTGATTTTTTTTTTTTTTTGGGGGGGGCATATTTTTAATGCTTGGCATGCATATGCAACTTATGGAGGCAAACATTTTTAAGGGTGACTTATTAAGGTCAAGGTCATACCTCAAGGTCAAGTTTGATGAATGTTGCAAACAGGTTCATTCCAGATGAGACTAAAAGTAACACAATATGATCTTCATAATCCTGCAGTCTATTCCTTTATCTCATAGGCTACTTATAAACCTCTTTGAGTAAATTTACTGAAAAGTAGCATTTACTTGAAAAATGAAAAATGTTAGAATTTGTAGTTTTTAAACCAACTTGTAAATAGTGAAGACCCTGATGAGACAGCTCCTGCACTATTTACAGGTAGGTATATTGAGGTGAACAGCAAGCGAAGGGTTAAAAGGTACATCTATGGAGAAGAGGTACAGGAGAAAGCGTACAATTATCGAAACAAACAATAACTGAAGTGTACCACTTTAAAAAAAATGTAACCTGTCGATTTCTTCAGTGAAAACATACAAAGTTGATATGAAAGTCATGTCGATATCAGCAAGTGGAAATTTTGGCATTTGTAAAACACTATCTATGTAATATAATAACTTGGTATAATGTGGCCCTTTTTATGCCCCCGTTGACGATATTCAGGGGGCATTATGTTTGCACATGTCCGTTCGTCCGTCTGTCTGTTCGTGTGTCACGCTTTTAAGTGCAGTTGGTTGTCACAGTTTTTCAAGTGTTATAAGTCAGTAATTTCTACACTTATACACATGAAACTTCACATACACATCAGTTACCATCTGTGCTATCATTTGGCACCCCACCCATGCTGGCCGCAAGCCCAAGGTCGAGGTAAAATGACTTGGAAATTTTACGTGCAGTTGGTTGTCACATTTACGTGCAGTTTTTTGTCCTAGTTTTTTCATGGTCTTATATCTCCCTAACCACTGTAGCTATTGCCATGGAATTGGATATACACATTAAACACCATCCATACTTTCATTGTACACCCAGCCCATGCTGCCCACAACCCACAAGCTCAAGGTCAAGGTCAAATGACTTTGAAATTTTACGTGCAGCTAGGCAAGCACCTACACAGGGGTATCACTGTGTCTTACAGACACACTTTTCTAGTCCTATATAATTCATATAGTGGTACGCTTTGACTAGGAAAGTGTTAGTGAGTGAACTTACACGCTTCATCCTGGTATACTTCGGCTTGGTATACCCAGGCTTACAGACAACCATATCAGTTTGAAGTGGTTAATTTGCTTGTTTCCAGTGGCTCGTAACTGACCTTTGTAAGATGGCCTTTGTTATGTTTCCAGGGTAACGACAACTATGTTGGTATCGCTGCACGTGATACGGCCAACGCCTTGAGGGTATTTGTCAATGCTGCACGTGGTGTTGCTGCAGCCTCCACTGACAAACAAGAGCAGAACCTGATCATCGACAGCGCCCGGGAAGTTATCGCCAAATCGAACCAGCTTTTGGAGGTTGCAATGAATGCCATTGACAACCCTAACAATCCAGACAATCAACAGAGACTTCAACAAGTGGCCAAGGCAGTGTCCAACTCACTGGACAACTGTGTCAGCTGTCTACCTGGACAGAGGGATGTTGACCAGGCAATACGGCAGATCACCGAGACAAGTCAGTCGCTCTCCGCTCAGAGGGTAAAGAGAAATTCTTCAGTCTTGAAATTCTGTATAAAATAAACTTAAAGCGCTGCCATTATTAACCATTTACTATGAAAATAATGACTGAATCATTTCAATGACTATTAATTAGCTGATTTTTAGCTTGTCTCTGTTTTAAAGAAAAAATATGAGCTATTGATAATTGACGTAACTCGGGCTCCATGTTATTGCTATCATTGTTGTTGTTTCATCGTAGTCCTTAACGTTAATGTTAACTTTAATGTTGGCGGCTACAATCAGTTGTTGTAAACAGAGTAGACCAAGATCAGATGGCTATAATCAGTTGTTGCAAACAGAGTAGACCAAGATCAGATGGCTATAATCAGTTGTTGCAAACAGAGTAGACCAAGATCAGATGGCTACAATCAGTTGTTGCAAGCAGAGTAGACCAAGATCAGATGGCTACAATCAGTTGTTGCAAACAGAGTAGACCAAGATCAGATGGCTACAATCAGTTGTTGCAAACAGAGTAGACCAAGATCAGATGGCCCCTATAGGGATCAGAATCTGCTCTGTATGCTTATGATATTAATATAGATATGATTCTACAGTGTCTGCCAAGGACAACAGGGTAATCTAGCTAATATTCATGATGTCATTATTAATCATACAGTTAAACCTCTCTATAACAGCCACTAAATTGTGTTAGTTAGATGGTATTTAGGGCAGGTGGCTGCTTCAAGCAAGGTGAAAGTAAACAGAACGCTCCTATAGGAGCGTTCTGTTTTACTTTCACCTTGCTGTAAGCAGCCACCTGCCTTTAACACAAGATACTTGATGTAATTTAGTGGCTGGTATAGAGAGGTTCTACTGTACATGAATATTCACGAAGGCATTATTTCTTACATGAATATTCATGAAGGAAAGGGTAGAGATTAAAATGAGCCATATTGTGGTAAGTGTCACTGTGAATCCCAGTGGTAGAAATAAGACTGTAGACCAGGTTTCATTTTATTTTCAGTTCCCGACAACAAACCGCTCCTTCCAAGAGGTCCAGTCAGAGATGAATGATGCAGCTGCCACACTGAACCAGGCCGCTAGTGACATTGTCACGCACTCGCGCACCACAACACAGCAACTCTCCAAGTCATCAGAACAGTACAGCCGTGTCTACACAAACTTTGTTGATACTGGACTGACCCTGGCTGGCAAGTCCAAAGACACAGACACACAGAACCAAATTGTAGGTGGCCTTAAAAGTGTTTCCATGGTTTCCAGTAAGCTTCTGCTGGCTGCTAAGAGTGTGTCTGTAGATCCCAATGCACCCAACGCCAAAAATCTTCTGGCTCAAGCAGCAAGGTATTTATTTGAAATTTTATTCCAAGTCTTGTTTTGTTCAGTATTACATGTATTTGATTTTATTGACGCATTGTCTTGACATATGCCATCAGTTCAATCTTATTTCATAATTTTTCCTGTGTTGTGGTCACACATAACATCAGTTCAGTGTTATATGATAATGATGTTTTTTCGCTGTTGTGTTCATATATATGTCATGAGTTCAGTATTATTTGACTCATAGTTGCATCATGTTGACACATAGCTTGAATTCAGTACGAAAGCTATTGAGATAGATGTTATTCACATATTCATATAATTATTTGGTTGAGAAATAAAGGAGGTTTCAATTTATGCATTTTAACTGGGCATGGTGTTTGCTGGAGAACTAAAGGAGCTATTTTAAGACGTATTTCACTTTTACGCCTGTTTTCTAGATCACTTGACCTGTAGTTGTAACTTGATGGTTTTTTTCTATTCTGTTTTATAGGGCAGTGACAGAGAGCATAAATCAGATAAAGAAGCTATTTTTAGACATATTTCCCTTTATGCCTGTTTTCTATTTCTCTGAGATCACTTGGCCTGTAGTTGTAAATTGATGTTGTTTTTCTGTGTTTTAGGGCAGTGACAGAGAGTATAAACCAGATGATCAATATCTGCACTGTGTCCGCACCTGGCCAGAAGGAGTGTGACAACGCTCTCAGACAGATAGAGGTAAAACCATATCTGTTGTTTGTCTTCTTTGTTGTTATACATTTACGTCACAAATAGTCATATAAGAAGTAATGACATGAATTGTCATAAGGTTAAATGTTATAGCAGCACAGGAATAGTTGGCCTTGGTAGGAAGTGTAGAATCATATCTATGTTATATAGCCCTTTCCTCCATAAATACACCTTTCTACGCCTCTGTAATAGTCACTTCTTGAAACCATTGTGATAAATAGGAGCAAATGCTCTATTTATCACAATGGTTTCAATACTACATAATTTTAACATTTCCGTTTTCTTTAGTTAATGCTCCTTTTGGGTAGATTCATTCAAAGAGGTTGGGTCTAAAAATAGCATATGGAGGAATGGGATAGTCCATTCAGTATGGTACAAGAGTTTTACCAGAAACTTTGAAAGCTGGTAAAGGATTAACCCTTTTGCTAGGCCAGCCCTGGCCGCCATTTGTAAACAGCTTCAATCCAAATGAGATGTCAAAGTAACTCATGATTCAAACTGTTTGACTGTCAGTCAATAGTTAATCCATTCCTCCATAGGCAATTTTTAGACCCAACCTGTTTGAATGAATCACCAAAAAGGAGCATTAACTAGAGGAAAGGAAAGACATTTTTGTTTTAGAATGTTGTAATTTGAAACCATTGTGATAAATAGAGCATTTGCTCCAATAGGAGCAAATGCTGTATTTATCACAATGGTTTCAACAAGTAACTTTTACGGAGGTGTAGAAAGGCATATTTATGGAGGAAATGGAATGGTTAATCAAATATGTAAAAGGTCAGAGGTGAAACTGATGTCCGTTTAACCCATTACTCCGTAACTTCAGTGTTTCACCTTAAATATTTCATTATATTTTGTCCATGAAAATTCAATAGGTATTGAAAATTGTTTATTAAAGGTTTATATGAAGAAAAGGTTTAATATTTGTGTGTATTTTTTAGATGATGAGGAGCTGGTTAGACAATCCCAATGAGCCAGTCAGTGACATGCCATACTTTGAATGCCTAGACACGGTAGTGGAGAAATCAAAGGTATATACAATACTGGGTTTTATACTTTTATCAAGGGAGAAATGTTTCAGCAGTGCCATAAGCAGGGCCGTAGGTGAAGGGGACACACAGTAAAACCCATCTTAAACAGAACATTCAATTTAGTATAAATATCCGTCTTGGAAACAGATGGCAGCTTAATACAGGGTGAAAAACACACAGAAAGTTCCTCTAGGAGCTTTCTGTGTGACTTTCACCCAGCATTAAGCAGCCACCTGCTTAGTTTATGAATTCTTCTCTACTAGAATTCCAGTTTAGAGGAGTTTTGCTGTATTTGAAACACTAAGGTTATAATTTCTTCACAAATTCCTATTTTGTGACCACTCTTTAAAATTGTCTCTTCATAGGGATTATTTGGGGGAGTGTGGGGGAGCTAGTTATGCCCCAGACCAATGAAGGGGGAATATTGTTTTTGCCCAGTCTGTCTGTCTGTCTGTCTGTCTGCCTGTTGGTTGGTTTTGCCCCAACTTTAATGTTGGCAATAATTGTTTAGCCATTGTACATATATACTTCAAACTTGGCATACATATGCAATTTATGGAGGCAAACATTTTTAGGGGTGAGTTATCAAGGTCAAGGTCATATATCAAGGTCAAGTTACCATTTCATTATATATTGGCGATAATCTTGATCATAGTGTTTTACAAACACACCTTTTTATGCCCCCAAAATCAGATCGGGGGGGGGGGGGGGATATTGTTTTTGGTATACCTTTTAACACCTTTGCATGTATTTTAACATTTGCAAACTATGTAGACCCAGAAACTTGTCAGGAGCTGTCTGATCTGGGTCTGCTCTGTTTGCTTTTGGCGTTATGAATATCTGATTCAGCAGTTTTTACCAGGGCCAAAACGTTTCGTGTTCATTAACAAGTATGCTGTCATTATATCTTATGATATTTCATGGAATAAAGTTTATTAACCCTTTACTTCATGAATATTCATGTAAGAAATAATGACATCATGAATATTAATTAGACTGATTTTTATAAAAGCGCATGGACACAGAATGGTGTGCCATTGCAGAAACTGTAGAATCAGATCCATATTATATCATAAGCAAATGGAGCAGACCCAGATCAGACGGCCCCTGATCTGGGTCTACTCTTTTACAAAAAAGTTGAAAGGCATATTTTTGGAGTAATGTGTTAAAGAAAATGCTGGTGACATTTTCTTTATTTTGTCCACCAATAGTATCTATACACACTGTTATATATCATAAGCAAACAGAGCAGACCCAGATCAAATGACTCCTGTAGTAGCAGTCTAATCTTGGTCTTCTCTTTTTGTAAAGGGATAGAAAAGCGTCTAATAAGTGATACACCTGTTATATACAGACCTGTAATGTCAACATTTTCATTTTGTCACTCAATCCATCAGATGCCACTCCATCTACATTTAAAGGTAAGTTGTGGTGTCCTGTCTTCCATGTGGTTGTCTTCCTTTGCCATCATTTGTTGTAGTGGAGTTGTCTCCCCTAGTCATGACAACTGTTTTTATTGTAAATTTTCATTACGTTGAACGTCTAGTCGTAGAACTTTATATTTAACAGCGAAAGAGTTGAAGGTAAATGCATAGACCACGGAAGACTGTCTACCTATAATGCATATTCAGAGAATTATGTCCCCTTAAACTTTTGGAAAATTTCAAACATTTTGCTACCAAACATTTCACTATTTGTTCATTTTAATGAGCATGATTATGTAGTATAGTTGTTGCAAAGTCACATTTTGTCCCTTTACTTCGTGAATGTTTATGCAAGCAGAGCTACAGATAACGGTGTAAGCTCAAATACTAAAATCACAATTTCTCTACCAAAGCCTATAATGTGACCAGTACTCAAATACTAAAATCACCATTTCTCCACCAAACCCTATGTTGTGACCAGTACTCAAATACTAAAATCGCCATTTCTCCACCAAACCCTATGTTGTGACCAGTACTAAAATCATCATTTCTCCACCAAAGCCTATGATGTGACCAGTACTCAAATACTAAAATCATCATTTCTCCACCAAAGCCTATGATGTGACCAGTACTCAAATACTAAAATCATCATTTCTCCACCAAAGCCTTTGATGTGACCACATGACAAGGGCATCCCACCCAGTCACATTATCCTGACACCGGGCCGACCAGTCCTAGAACTACACCTTTTAATGTCGAGCGCAAACAAGGGAGCTACTAGTACCAACTTTTAACGACTTTTGGTCATTTTTACTTGAAAATGTTTAAATTTACGCACCTTATCTAGACCTCTGTGCAAGAGTTTAACACTTGACGAATACCAACCCATCCCTTCATTTAATACTTGACGAATACCAACCCATCCCTTCATTTAATACTTGACGAATACCAACCCATCCCTTCATTTAATACTTGACGAATACCAACCCATCCCTTCATTTAATACTTGACGAATACCAACCCATCCCTTCATTTAATACTTGACGAATACCAACCCATCCCTTCATTTAATACTTGACGAATACCAACCCATCCCTTCATTTAATACTTGACGAATACCAACCCATCCCTTCATTTAATACTTGACGAATACCAACCCATCCCTTCATATTTATAAACACCTGGCTGATGGCTTTGCAAACAGAGTAGACCCTGGTCAGGCAACTCTAATTGGAGATCAGGGTCTGCTCTGTTTGTTTATGATATCATATAGGTAGATCTGATTCTACAAATTCTGCATGAGCAAAACTGACTTGTGTTCAAGTCTGACCCAGATCATATATCTTCTATAGGAGCTGTAGGATCTGGGTCTACTCTGTTTGCAAAGGCGCAGAGAAGTATATTTATGGATTAACGGGTTAACTCATTACTGGATAGAGTGTTTTTAGATCCAACTTCTTTGAATAAATCTACTGGAAAGGAACATTTACTAGAAAAAAAGGAACCATTGTGGAGCAAATGTTCCATTTATCACAATGGCTTCAAAAACTTACTTTAAATGAGGCATCAAAAGGTGTCAATATGTGGAAATGGGCTAAATCAGACAAAATGAAAATACCTGATTTAACGGCTTCTACAGCAGCTGTGTGATCTGAGTCTGATCTGTGTACAAGAGTGTAGAGCTACAGATAACGGTGCGTATCCAAGTATGATTGGTGGAGAAATAAAGAATTTATTCTTGAAAATGTTTAGATTTATACATTTTATCTGGCACTCTGAGAGTGTAAATAGTAGTATATATATGAAGTAGAGTGTTAATAGATTTAGACACAGTAATTGCATGACTACTTATTATACCTGCAAAGTAAAATCCTCGATTTTGATTGGTCAATTAGCCATGTATAAAAGCCGTGTATCCCTCTAAATTCTGATGTATATACGGAGTCATGAGCAACAATGGAATTTCCCCTGTCGAGGGCCTCGCTTCATTGCTACAACAAAATAAAAATGGCCGACTAGCTTCATTTCGTCGATTCTATCCAAAATAACCGCCCTCAAACGAAATAACAAGAGTTTGGGGCGAAACAAAATTATTCATTGCGAAACATATAACTAATAATGTATATTACTTGCACATTCAAAATATAGCTGGTCTCAACCCTTTACTGCATCCATCTTTAGCTAAGAAGTAATGAATTAAACTACAGTAAAACCTCTCTATAACGACCACTGAATTGTGTTAATTAGTTGGTATTTTGGGCAGGTGGTTGCTTAAAGCAAGGTGAAAGTAAAACAGAACACTCCCATAGGAGCGTTCTGTTTTACTTTCACCTTGTTTTAAGCATCCACATGCTTTTAACACAAAATACTTGATGTAATTTAGTGGTTGTTATAGAGAGGATTTACTGTATATTAAATCATGAGCAAACAGAGCAAACTCTGATCAGACGGCTCCTACAAGACCTGTCTAATCTGGGTCTATTTGTTTGTAAATGTGAAAAAAGGCATATTTATGGAGTAAAGAGTTAATTAAGTCAGATGGTCACCCTTATAATAGGGTTCGTCTAACAGCCCTCTGAGCTGGGTCCACACTGTTTGCAAGTGGGACATGTGTCTCACATTCAATTAGTAAATGATCTATAAATGAAGTTCATTTAATGACAAGATTTAACCCTTTCTCTCAGGCTCATATTGACGACTTTTGACGCCTCTGCAAAAATCACCTGTTGAAATCATTGTGATGAATAGAGCATTTGCTCCTATAGTAGCAAATGCTCTATTTATCGCAATGGTTTCAAACTACAAAATTCTAAAATTTCCTCTCCTCTAGTTAAATTCTAAAATTTCCTCTCCTCTAGTTAATGCTCCTTTTTCGGTAGATTTATTCAAAGTGGATTGATCTAAATATAGCCTATGAGGTAATGGGTTAAGGTAAATTATTTTAAAAAATAATGTATGCAACTAAAAATGCATAAATTTTTCTAGTGTGACGGAATATTTGGGAAATTAAACCCATTCCCTGATATCAAAAAAGAGCATAAAGTAGAGAAAAGGAAACTTTTCAAAATTGTGTAGCTCTATTTATCACAATGGTTTCAAAAGTGACTTTTACAGAGGAGTTAAAAGACGTCAAAATGGGAAAATGGGTCAAATGGAGTCAATATGACGGAATGGGTCAAAGAAGTCACTATGAAGGAATGGGTCAAAAGAAGTCAATATAAGGGAATTGATTTGATTTCATATTGTTGTTTATATTACAGTCTCTGGGCGGAGCCATGACAGGCATGACAAACCACGCCAAGAAAGGGGAGGTGGAAGAGTTCTGCTCCTCTGTGCAGAGTTTTTCGTCGTCAGTGTGTGGTCTGACTGAGGCTGCTGTGCAGGTCAGTATTTGTACAAGTTTTTAGTTTCCTATACAGTAAAACCCCTCTAAACAGGAATTCTAGTAGAGAAGAATTTCGATACCTTTATGAAAGTGGCTGCTTAATGCATGGTGAAAGTCGTGCAGAAAGTTGCCACGGTCTCCAAGCCCTGAGCTACAGATAAAGGTGCATACTAAAGAATAAAATCGACATTTCTTCACCAAAACCTATCCTGTGACCACTCTTTAGAATCGTCTCTTCGAGAGTGGTCACAGTATAGGGTTGGTTAGGAGTTATTCTTAAAAATGTTTAAATTTACGCATCTTATCTGAAGCTCTCTATTCATACTGATTTTGTTTGTACCTTTAAGGTTTTTACACAATGAATAGTTATGAAAGAGTTTATGAATAGCTACATCATGACTATTAATTGCATTCATTTTTATAATGGCATTTGAAAACAGGACATTTTGGCCATGGAAGTAACAGTAGAATAATTATGAAGCAAACAGAGCAGATCCTGAAAATTCAGACGGCTCCTACAGGAGCCATCTGATCTGGATCTACTCTGTTTGCAAAGTCGTATAAAGGTGTATTTATGGAGTATTAATTTTTTAATCGTTCCCATTTATATAATGACATATGAACCTATGTGTTTTTGTCATGGAAGAAATTATAGAATCTGAAAATGTAGGAGCCCTATAGGAATCACATTTTCTGTCTGTCTGTCTGTCCGTCCATCAACACTTTTCATGTGATGTAATAACTCCAGCAGTAATTCACATATTGGTTTCATATCTGCATCTTATCTGGAGCTCAGTATCAATAATTCATTTTTGTATAACACCTACCTGTTGCATATTTATGTAAGAAAAATTGATATCATGAATATTTATTAGCTGAATTTTATAATGTCACATGACCACAGTATATTTTGGTATTGATAGATACTGAAGAGCAGATCTATTATCCCTTTCCCTGTTCTGTATTCATGTAAGAGATAATAATATCACAAATATTTATTAGTAGAGTTTTATAAGGTAAAAGTGTAGAATATAATGTCATTAGTAAACAGAGCAGACCCTGATTAGACGGCTCCTATAGGAGCCATCTGATCTGAGTATACTCTGTTGGTAGATATGTGAAGGAAAGGGATGAAGGCATTCTTTGTTGTGATATTTCAGGCTGCATACCTTGTGGGTATCGCAGATCCAGCCTCTGAGCCTGGGCGCCCTGGGCTTGTTGACCAGTCACAGTTCTCACGTGCCAACCAAGCCATCCAGATGGCCTGCCAGAATCTCACAAACCCAGCCAGCTCACAGCAACAGGTAAGTTGCCCAGCAACAATAATAATGGATTAGAACATATTTTTCTCCCATTTTGACCTCTTTCAATCTTTCATTTTTACTAACTTCTTAATTGAACTAACATAATCATGGTAATGTTTTTTTTTAACCCTTTCCCTAATAAACACTTAAATGATTTTTTTCTTTTATGGATGTTAAGTAACTTGTTGTTTATGCCCCCACAAGGTGAGAGACTTGTAGCCTTGCTCTTGTTTGTCCATCTTATGTCCTGTAGATCTTGTGTATCCAACACCCCATACACCAATGGTAGAATTTACCTCAAACTTTCACAGACTGATATCCTTGCTATATAACATACAGTGAAAAGTGCTTGATTTAGAGACAATATTGCCAGGGGAAGGGTTAAAGTAGCCTAAACTTGAATCCTTGTTACACTGTGGTTTCTCAATATTTGTTATTACTAATTTTATAATGACATATGTACATAGTACTGCTTGGTATTGGTAGGCACTGTAGAATCAAGTCCATATTATTCAATAAGCAAACAAAGTGGACCCTAATTAGACAGCCATCAGAATCCATGCTTATAAAGCTTTTTAGTTGAGTCTGAGTTCGTTCTCAAGCTTTTGATTGGTCAGATTTGAGTTCTCAAGCTTTTGATTGATCAGATTTGAGCTTAAGAACGAACTCAGACTCAACTAAAAGTTTGATAAGCATGGACCCTGATCTAGGTTTACTCTGTTTGCAAAGGTTTAGAAAGGGGTTATATGAGGGAACGTGTTAACTAGCTCTTTACTCCATAAATACACCTTTCTACCCCTTTGCAAACTGAATAGACCTATAGGAGCCGTCTGATCAGTGAATAATAAAGATCTGGTTTTACAGTTTCTGCTTTAGCAAATATTTCATGTGTTAATATGCCCTTTCAGAATTGGTCTAATTAATATGTCATCATTTCTTCCAACCTTTTGAAGCTCTAGATAGTTTTGTTTACTAATTAAAGGGAGATAATCATTTCTAATCCAGCCTGTTACATTGTTTATTAAGTATTATGCCTCTTGGATGTTAAGGTCGACGGTAAGAAAGTCATCACCAGAGTTGTTTCCCCTGCCCATCAATCTTCTGTTGCCATTGATTTTCATTTCATTTTCTCAGAGCACTGCTATATATATTTTATTTACAGTCATACTTTTTTTAAAAAAGAAAAAAATGTGTCATCCATGTTGTTTCTTTTCAAATGTGGCCTTTTACTGTTGCAAATCAGATATGTTAGTGTTTGCATCTGCAAATAAAATATGTATAAATATGTAGTAGCGATATGCAAATATTGTAGATTTTGATTTTATGAGAAGCTATTATTATTGGTCAAAATAAGATCACATTGAAATAGTTGCTGATCATCGATCCTTTCAAGTCACTGTGATTTGTTACTACATGATTGAGAAAATTTAACCCTGTCTTTAATGTAAATGCCTCTTCACGCATTTGCAAACAGAGTAGATCCAGACCACACAGCTCATGACCAGGGTCTGTTCTGTTTGCTTTTGACATTATATAGATCTAATTCTACAGTTTTTTGCAAAGCAAATACATTCCATGAAATATTTACATTATAAAATTCAGCTGATCAATATTCATGATGTCATTATTTCTTACATGAATATTGAACAGGAAAACGGTTAACTCTTTTGTGGAGGGAACTGATACATGCTAACAGTGTAGACCCAGATCAGAGGTGTACAGGAGGAGCCATCAGGTCAGGGTCTGCACTGTTTGTCACTGAAAACCTCTGACATATTTACTCCTTCCATACTGAATATACTTCACAAGGTCAGTACTTGAGAGGCTCATTGAGAGTAATTGTTTTTGGAGTTATCTCCCTTATATATTATTATGGCTTACCTCCCTTGTATGATCAGCCAGTATTGCTTGATATGTTCATGTTGTAATAAGCACAGACTAGTAGATTGTTGGCATGCAATTGACAAAACTTTTATAATTTTTAACCTTTTCCCTCGGATAGAAGAATTCTGGCACTTTTGCAAACAGAGTAGACCCTGATCAGTTAGTTCCTTTAAGAGCCATTGGATCAGGGTCTGCTCTCTTCGCTTATCAAATATTATAGATCTGATTCTGAAGTTTCTGTCATAGGCAAACATTCCATTTTTAATGTGTAATAACAAATTCATATTCATGGAGGAAAGGGTTAAAAACAAGTTTGATCCATATGTGATGCAAATTGGTGTCTCATTATTGTCCAGATTGGTTGTGTTTGAAAATTATTAAAAGAAAACATATTTTCAATGAATTGAAGAATTTCAAGGTGTTTTTGTACACTAGTTGTGCTACTAATGGTTCATGTGCTGCTGCTTACAACAGACCCTCATTCATCTATAAATCAGAGGTCAGGATAGTATGTGTAAATTAAAAAACTGCTTTATATCTCCATCAAACCCTATGTAGTGACCACTATTTAAATTTATCTCTTCAAACATGTCTGGTGGGTAGGAGGGATTGTCGAGTATTGTCTAAATTTAACAAATTTTCAAGAACAGCTTATTCATATTATTTCTCCACTCCATCAAGTTCTATGTTCTAACCACTGTTAACCCATTACCGCATATTGACGCCTTTTGATGCTTATGTAAAAGTCTTTTGTGAAACCATTGTGATAAATAGAGCATTTGCTCATGCAGAGCAGATGCTCTACTTATCACAATGGTTTCAAAACTGCACAATTCTGAAATTTTCCTTTTCTGTAGTAATTGCTCTTTTGTGGTAGATTTAGTCAGAGGTTGGATCTAAAAATAGCCTATGTGGGAATGGGTTAGATCCTTCCATTTGACACAGTTCTATAGAGTGGTCACCACACAGGGTTTGGTGGAATAATAATGATTTTAATATTTCTAACCCTTTACTCCATGAATACGTCTTGTCTATGCCTTTGCAAACAGAGTAGATGTAAGATCAGATAGCTGTCTGCCCAGGGTCTGTTCTGTTTGCTGCTTACGATGTAATAAAGATATGATTCTACAGTTTCTGCCGTTACCTAAAATTCATGTATACATATGCTTTTGTAACAATTAGTCTTAACCCTTCCGTCCATAAATACGCCTTTTTGACATCACTTTTTGAAACCATTGTGATAAATAGAGCATTTGCTCTTAGGTGCAGATTCTCCATTTATCACTGGTTTCAGAACTACAAAATTCTATTTTTTTTTCTTTTCTCTAGTTACTGCTCATTTTCGGTAGATTCATTCAAAAAGGTTGGATCTAAAAATAGCCTATGAGGGAAAGGGTTAATTAATATTCATGATGTCATTATTTGTTACATGAATATTCATGGAGTAAAGTGTTAAATACGCCCTATCATCTCTTGTCCAGCTTCAGTCTGTATATCATGTATAAATATTTTGCTTTTCCATTGCGGCATAGTTTACGGTATGTGAGGTACCTTGTAGAGAAAAATATAAAACTCTTCAAAAGTGGTCACTGGATGAATTAACCTGGAAGTCTGTAGTTCATAGCATGATCAGTCATTTCCCTTCAAAATGCAATAAGGGTAACAGACAGTTATAATCCTGATAAGTCAAAGCTCCCGATAAATTAAAACATTTTAAAGAATAAATTATTTATTTCTCCACCAAACTCTATACTATGACCACTCTTTGGAATTATCTCTGAGACAATTCTAAAAAAGTGGTCACAGTATAGAGTTTGGTGGAGAAATGATGATTTTAGTTTTTTATATATAGTATTTGGGTAGGCACGCTTATCTGTAGCTCTGACATGTTACTCTATGTCTCATCTAGGTCCAAACTATTTGTGTAGGGAAACATAAAATGAAAAATGGAGGTTGCCAGAGAAATAGATAAAATTTGCTTTGCAAATACAAAAATCTTCACTAAACCTATGGTGTGACCACTCTTTAGAATTGTCCTGAAGAGATGATTCTAAAGAGTGGTCCCAACCAGGAGTTTGGTCGTGAAATAAATGAGCTATTCTTGAAATTTTTAATTTATGCATCTTATCTGAGCCACTAAGTGTCTGATAAAGGCATTATGCTGTCACATGTGTGACAGACAAAATCCACTTCATGTTAGTGACCACTTTAGAGAAGGTTTATTCAAGTAGACGTATTTCACAGAAAACACACAATCTGTCACAAACCCCTTACTCGCTCTGATAACCTCTTGTGGTCCTAATGGATCAGTGGTCTGTGAGGATAGCCGGTTGTAGTATTCAACAGAGAGTTCCAGATAATATGCGTAAATTAAAACGTTTTCAAAAATAACTTCTTATTTCTCTACCAAACCCTCTGTTTTGACCACTCTTTAGAATCGTCTCTTTGTAACGATTCTAAAGACTGGTCACAACATAGCGTTTGGTGGAGAAATGATGATTTTAATATTTGAGTATGATTTTAATATTTGAGTGTGATTTTAATATTTGAGTATGATTTTAATATTTGAGTATGATTTTAATATTTGAGTATGATTTTAATATTTGAGTGTGATTTTAATATTCGACTTTTATCTGTTGCTCTCTGTACGGTGTGCTCTTAGTATCCTAAATGTTTGGTGAGTCCATCTTACGCAAACAGTTCAGACCTGGATCAAACTGCCTCAAACGTTTATGCCATGAATAACCATGTAAGAAATAATGACATCATGAATATTCATTGAATTTATTGTTACAATAGCACATGGACACAGGAATGTTTGGCCATGGCAGAAATTGTAGAATTATATATTATATAAGCAAACAGAGCAGACCCTGATCAGACGGCTCCTACAGGAGCTGTCTGATCTTGGTCTACTCTGTTTGCAATGGCATAGTAATGTGTATTTATGAAAAGGGTTTAAGGTGGTCAGGTTTGATCGGAGTCTACACATTTGCTGCTTCAGTTTAGTTTCATTTGAAGTTATCAATACAGTGCAAAATTTACATGTTCAGCTTTATAAACTGATAAAGAGATTTGTGGCTCTAATATTTACGGTAAATAGAGCGGTTAGATTTTAGCCTTTAATGTCGAACAATATTATGTATCTAGTGTTGTACGTGTAACTCGTATTTGTGTATTTTTACGGCGTATTTAGGACCAAACTAAGGTAGGTGGTGTGATCCAATGGCCTAACACAGCTTTGACAAGCTCATATCAGCTTTCACTAAAAAATATATATACCAGTATTAATGATTGCCAACTTTAACCATTTTTGACCTTTATCTCTGCAATTAAAGTAGGTACCGTCATAACGCATTCCCTCATATCGACGCTTTTTGAGGCCTCTGAAAAGTCACTTTTTGAAAACATTATGATAAATAGAGCATTTGCTCCTATTGAGCCAATGCTCTATTTATCACGATGGTTCCAAGACTACATAATTCTAAAAAATATTTTTTCTCTAGTAAATGCTCCTTTTGGGTCGATTTATTCAAAGGATTGGGTATAAAAATAGCATATGAAGGAATGGGATACCCAAAAATGGATATGAATTTTTAACCTCAGAGATGTAAATATGAGGAATTTTTTAATTGAATCTAAGTCGAGTATTCTTCAATAAATTCCGCCATGAATATTCATGTAAGAAATAATGACATTACAAATATTTATTAGATTCATTTTTTTGTGATAACACTACATAGGAGACTATAGGAGCTGTCAGATCAGGGTCTGCTCTGTTTGATTATGATATGGTATAGATATGATTCAACAGTTTCTGGCATGGCCAAAAATTCCTGTCTCCATGTACTATTATAACAATTAATCTAATTAATATTCATAATATCATTATTTCTTACATGAATATTCATGGTGTAAAGGGTTAAAACATGTTCAAGAATAGTTTATTTTTCCAGATTCTAAAAATAGTAATACATATTTATTGCTCTGTCTCAGAGCTTTAGATAAGATACGTAAATTTAAACATTTTCAAAAAAATAGCTCCTTTATTTCTCCACCAAACCCTATACTGTGACCACTCTTTAGAATCGTCTCTGCGAGACGATTCTAAAGAGTGGTCACAGTATAGGATTTGGTGGAGAAATGACGATTTTAGTATTTGGGTATGCGCCTATATCTGTAGTTCTGCTGTCTCCTGTCTTTAGACCTAATATAAGTACTACTGTACTGAGCCACTGTTTCTTATCACTTAACCCTTTACTCCATAGAGCGGCCTTTTTGCGTGTTTGCAAACAGAGTAGACACAGATCACATGGTTCCTTTAGGAGCTATCTGATGTGAGGGTCGGCTCTGATTGCTTATGGAATTACAAAAATGTATATAGATCCGATTTTACAGTTAATGTCTTGTCTGAAAAATCTGCCGTTATAAACATTCAACTAAGTTATAGTCTTGAATCTTCATGAACTAAATGGTTAATGCTTGAAACATTATCTATTCCAAAACTCTCATTCATGAAATTTTGAGTCCTTTTCTTTGGCTGAAACTTTGTTTTGAAAGACACCCGGTTTGACGCCAACATCCCTTGCTTCTGGTTTTGTAAGGTTTGATTTGCTTATTAATGTTTTAACCCTTTGCCTCTTGAATATTCATGAAAAAATAATTATGATATTAACCCTTTGCCCCATAAATAGACCTTTATATGCCATTTGCAAACAGAGTAGACCCAGATCGGATGGCTCCTACAGGAGCTGTCTGATCAGGGTCTGCTCTCTGTTTTATAAAATGATTTATGTCTGATTGTATAGTTTCTGTCTGTGTCTGTAGGTTATCTTTAACCCATTACCTAATAGGCTATTTTTAGATTTTGAATAAGTATACCGAAAAGGAGCATTAACTAGAGAAAAGGACAAATTTAGTATTCTGTAGTTTGAAACCATTGTGATAAATAGAGCATTTGCTCCTATAGGAGCAAATGCTCTATTTATCACAATGGTTTCAATGGCTACTTTCTTTATCACAATGGTTTCAACAGGTGATTTTTGCAGAGGCGTTAAATGGCATCAATAGGAGGGAAATGGCTAATTATGATGTCATTGGCTAATTATGATGTCATTGCTAATTATGATGTCATTGGCTAATTATGATGTCATTATTTTTGGAGTAAAGGGCGCATATTAATTAGATTATATTTTATGATGCAGTATGAACACAAGACTTTCTGGCTGTGTCAGAAGCTGTAGAATCCTATCTATATTACGCCATAAGCAAACAGAACAGACCAGACCCAGATCAGACTGTTCTCCTACAGGAGCCCTCTGATTTGGGTCTACTCTGTTTGCAGATGCATGAAAATGGGTTTATATGAAGAAAAGGAACTGCTTGGTGTGAATTCTTTATACCAGAAATATGCTGTTTAACCCTTTTCCTCATATAAATTTGCTTTCATGCATTTGCAAACAGAGAAGACCCAGATCAGACAGCTAATCAGAAATTTGATTGAAAGATCGGTTTCTTTACTTTCTAAAATAGCTGCAATGTTCCACCTTACACATTTCATTATAAGTACAGTAAAACCTCTCTATAACGACCACTAAATTACATCAAGTATTTTGTGTTAAAGTCAGGTGGCTGCTTGAAGCAAGGTGAAAGTAAAACAGAACACTCCTATAGGAGCGTTCTGTTTTACTTTCACCTTGCTTTAAGTGGCCACCTGCCCTAAATACAAAATAATTAACACAATTTAGTGGCCGTACAGAGAGGTTTTACTGTATATAATGTATGTATTGAAATTTAGAGTAAGCATAGAACAGGGAAAGGGTTAAAACCTGTGGAAATAGAGTCGACCAAGATCAGATAACTCTCATAGAAGCCATTTGATCATTATAATATAGATCGGATTCTACAGTTATTTCCATGCCAAGATTTCCTGTGCTCATATGCTGTTAAGAAAATTTGTCATAATTAATATTCAGTGATAATTAATATTCATAGTATCACATTTTACATGAATATTCATGGTGTAAAGGGTTAGATTTCGATTGTTAATTGGTAAAAAGGCTGATGTGAGCTTGCCATAAACAAAGCAGATATTTTTGGGGGTTGGTGTGCTGTGTAACAGGCAAGATATCTCTGTTTATCTACACTTATATTACAGCTACTCGTCCTGACCCCAGTCTGTTGAAACTCTTTGCACGCTAGCGGCTAAGTCCTGATCACTAGCCCAAATAATTTGGATACAGATGATGGGATGCTGAATTTCTCCGGATCCAAACTGTTTGTCAGGCTTTGAAAAGGCACTGAAGAAGAAAGTTATTCAGAATTCTGACAGGCAATGGATTTTGCAGACAAAAATTATTAAGCGTGCAAAGAGTCAAAACTTATATTCTGACTTCATTAACTCTTGCAGGGAACGGCATATATATGACAGAGATCCAGATGCGTTAATTTGAATATTTTCAAGAACAGTTCCTTTATGTCTCCACCAAACATGTTACTGTGACCACTCTTTAAAATCTTCTCTTAGAGGCAATTCTAAAGATTAGTCACAGTATAGGGTTAGGTGGAGAAATGACAAATTTAGTATTTAGGTACACACCTTTATCTGTAGCTCTGTATAAAATCTTTTGCAGATAGTGTAGACCCAAGCCAAAGAGTTCCTGAGGAAGCCCTGTGATATGGGTCTACACTGTTTGTAATAAAAATCATTTTCTTTAGTGATAAATTTTGATACAATTTTTTTGTTTAATTAAATAATGTTCAGACTGGGAGAAGCCGGTTTTAATGATTGACGAGATTGAGAATTAAATCTGCATATCAATAATTTGTGTACATTATGTAGGGGGACCTTGCTTTTCTTAACCCTTTCCTTCTTATGATGGAAAAGGTTAACCCATTCCTCCATAAATACACCTTTCTATGCATTTGCAAACAGTAGACCCAGATCAGACAGCTCCTATAGGAGCCGTCTGATCAGAGTCTGATCTGTTTGCTTATGATATAATGTAGATATGATCCTACAGTTTCTAATTAATAAGCATGATGCCATTATTTATTACATGAATATTAATGGAGGAATGGGTTGAGAACAGGTGTGTTTTTTTTTTATCAGAGTTAAAATGGAAGAGCATTGGTTTTCACAGGCATTGCTCTCATCTTATATGTATGCATGATGGCAAAGGTTAATTCTAAGTGGCGCCCTCTACAATTTTATGGAATTATTTTTTATATAGGTTCTGGAAGTATTTAACATGATTTGGATTTATTTCCTGCCCTTTCTCTGTCGTACTGTCTGTATGAGATGATTATGTGTCTCATATCTTTATTAATATGTAAACACACTATTTAATATGTGTATTTGGTTTATATGTACACACACTAGTTAATTTGTGTATTTGGTTTATTTGTATACACACTGGTTAATATGTGTATTTGGTTTATATGTAAACACACTAGTTAATATGTGTATTTGGTTTATATGTACACACACTAGTTAATATGTGTATTTGGTTTATTTGTACACACACTGGTTAATATATGTATTTGGTTTATATGTACACACACTGGTAAATATGTGTATTTGGTTTATATGTACACACACTGGTTAATATGTACACACACTGGTTAAATTGCATATCTGGTTAATATGTATACGCACATTGTTGTTTTGTATACCTACTGGTTAATGTGTACACACAGGCTTTTATGTGTATCTGGTTAATATGTATGCACACTGTTTAATATGTATACACACATCAAAACATGGATTATTTTCTTGTAACCATTTCAGTAGTAAACATATTACATGAATTTATCACTTCAGATCAGATTTCATTGTTTTTACCTTCGTAAATACTGGCATTGTTCATAGCGCCATTATAAACATTAAGCTAATCAATACTCAGATTTGTCATTACATGTATTTATATGAATATTCACATGGTAGAGGGTTATAGAGATTGTTTTGTAGTGTATTGTGTTCTGTGTAATACACACACCTGTAGTGTATTGTGTTCTGTGTAATACACACACCTGTAGTGTATTGTGTTCTGTGTAATACACACACCTGTAGTGTATTGTGTTCTGTGTAATACACACACCTGTAGTGTATTGTGTTCTGTGTAATACACACACCTTTCCTCACCTGTCACACTGTTAACCCATTACCTGATATACCTTATACCTCAGAGGTCCAGGTAAGATGCGTACATTTAAAACATTTTCAACAATAACTTCTTTCTTTCTCCACCAAACCCTGTGGTGTGAAAACTCTTTAGAATCGTCTTGAAGAGACAATACTAAAAAATGGTCACAACATAGGGTTTGATGGAGAAATGAAGATTTTAGTATTTGAGTATGCAGCTTTATCTGTAACTCTTAACCCTTCGCTTGCTATTCACATCAATATACCTACCTGTAAATAGTGACGACCCAGATGCAGGAGCTGTTTCATCAGGGTCTGCACTATTTACAAGTTGATTGTGCAACCAGTGCACTCCACTGCAGTGATTGCCTAGCAAAATACGTGTACACAATGAAGATATATGTAATTATACAACAGGGCATGGGTAAAGAAGGAGAAATGTATTTTATAATTCAGCAAGCGAAGGGTTAATATAAATATACATATATACACGAATTATTGTCATCGCTACTATTGATTAGATTAGATTTTTGTAATGGCCTGTGAACACAAGACTTTTGTATTGGCCTGTGAACACATGACGTTTTGAAATGACCTGTGAACACAAGACGTTTTGAAATGACCTGTGAACACAAGACGTTTTGTATTGGCCTGTGAACACAAGACATTTTGTAGTGACCTGTGAACACGAGACGTTTTGTAGTGACCTGTGAACACAAGACGTTTTGTAATTGCCTGTGAACACAAGACGTTTTGTAATGGCCTGTGAACACAAGACATTTTGTAATGACCTGTGAACACAAGACGTTTTGTAATGACCTGTGAACACGTTTTGGCAATTTCAGAAACTGTATGACCAAATCTATATTACATTATTAGCAACCAGAGCAGACCCTGATCAGATCAGACGGCTCCTACAGGAGCTGTCTGATCTGGGTCTACTCTGTTTGCATAAGTGTAAAAAGCCATATGATTAGGGTCTGCAATGCTTGCTTATGAAATTATATAGATCAGATTCTAAACTTTCTGCCAATACCTAAAACTTCTGTGTTCATATGCCATTATAAGAATTCAGCTAATAAATTTGCATATGGTAATTTTTTATCAGATTTAGGTATATGTATCATGATTTCCTCAATTTGAAAACATGCCAAAAGGGTTCTCTATCAGTAGAATTAATTTAGATCATGATGTGATGTTTTCAGATCTTTGTCACATAAGAAATCAGAGTATATGAGATTAAATGTGTTTAATGTGTATTTGTGTTTACTGTCTGTCTGTCTATACATATGTCTGCCTACTGTCTATACACATGTCTATGTTGTTTTTTTACTTTTTGTTTACACTTTACTAACAGTTTGTCTGTCTGTACTTTTATCTGTCTCTTCATTTGTCTGTGTGCATTTGTCTGTTTATACTCTTGCAAACATGTTTGTATATGTGTCTCTCTGTCTCTACATTTGTCTGTCACAGTCAGTACATTTGTCTGTCACATTTGTCTGTCACAGTCAGTACATTTGTCTGTCACAGTCAGTACATTTGTCTGTCACATTTGTCTGTCACAGTCAGTACATTTGTCTGTCACAGTCAGTACATTTGTCTATATTGTTATTTACTTTTTCTGTACACTTTACTGTCTGTCTCACACTGTACATTTGTCTGTTTGTGTATTTGTCTATGTGTATACCATGCAAACTTGTTTGTACATTTGTCTGTCTGTCTACATTTGTCTATATGTTTGTCTATGGTTTGGTTTACTGTTTACACTTTACTGATGTATTGTACAACTTATTACTTGCAAGTAATCATGATGAAAACTGGTATACATGTACCACAATTATCCAAAGTATTTGGACAGTTAATCTTAGGCAAATAATGCAGATCCGTATTAGAGAATACCTGAAAGGTCAGAGTGTACCTAAAAAGTCAGAGTGAACCTGAAAGGTCAGAGTGAATCTGAAAGGTCAAAGTGTACCTGAGAGGTCGGAGTGTACCTGAGAGGTCAGAGTGAATCTGAAAGGTCAGAGTGTACCTGAAAGGTCAGAGTGTTCCTGAAAGGTCAGAGTGTACCTGAAAGGTCAGAGTGTATCTGAAAGGTCAGAGTGTATCTGAAAGGTCAGAGTGTACCTGAAAGGTCAGAGTGTACCTGAAAGGTCAGAGTGTACCTGAAAGGTCAGAGCGTCTCAGATTGTACCTGAAAGGTCAGGGTTTACACTGTTTTACACCCTATTAGCCCTTTCCCGTTTGAATATAATGACATCATGAATATTTATTTGTTGAAATTTTTAAATGGCATAAAATTTATTGGTACTGGTAAAGGTAAATAGGAGCCGTCTGCTATGTTTACTAATGGGGTATAATATAAATCTGATTCTACAGTTCCTGCCTGAGCCAAAACATCTTGTGTACGCAGGTTAACGGTTTACTCCATAAATACGCCTTTCTATGCCTTTGCAAACAGAGTAGACCCAGATCAGATGGCTCCTGTAGGAGCTGTCTGATCAGGGTCTGCTCTGTTTGCTTATGAAATAATATAGATATGATTCTAAAGTCTCTGCCACGGCCAAATATTCCTGTGTTGATGTGTTATTATAAGAGTTAAATTATAAATTATTCATGATTTCATTATTTATTTCATGAATATTTAGGGAGTAAAGGGTTAACATACATGTTTGTTTTTGTTTTGCAGGTGTTGTCGGCGGCCACAGTTGTGGCGAAGCACACGTCAGCCCTGTGTAACGCCTGTCGCCTGGCCTCCAGTAAGACGGACAACCCTGTGGCTAAGAGACATTTCGTCCAAAGTGCCAAAGACGTGGCCAATAGTACAGCCAATCTGGTCAAAGCTATCAAGGTATTTCTCCTTTACTCCTTTGAATGTGGGAAACCATATAGACTCATCAGATCAGTTTTAGCTCATTTGTTTTGAAGAAATCACGAACTATTGTCGTAACTCCGGTGTCCGCATCGTCGTTGTTGTCCGAAATCTTAACATTGACCATAACTAGAAAAGTATAAGAGGTTTCAACATGACAATTTATAGGTTAGTAGATCTCATTGAGGGGAATGCCTCTACATAAGAACCATAACTGAATTACTGTTAATCGGACATAAAACCCAAATCACTCACTTTTAGGCAGGTGTCAGCTTAATGCAGGATGAATATCGGGCAGAAAACTCATAGAGGAATAGGGTTTTTAAATCTTAAACTCTTTGAATAAATCTACCAAAATGGATCATTTGCTAGAGAAAAGGAACATTTCAGAATTGTGTAGTTTTGAAACCAATGTGATAAATAGAGCATGGGAGCAAAATTTTTAAAGACCGACACTGAATTTGAATGACCAGTTTTACTGTATTCATCTTTTATTCAGGCTTTGGATAACAACTTCACTGAAGAGAATCGCCAGAACTGTGCTGAAGCTGCCAGACCTCTTGTCAGCGCGGTTGAGGAGCTGACAACATTTGCATCATCACCAGAGTTTGCCTCCAAACAGGCCAAGATTAGCCCCAAGGTAAGTAACTGGTAACTGAATAATTATTGACATAAAGTGTTAAACTATTATTTAACCATTTCCTTCATATGAATGCCTTTTCAGGCACTTTCAAAATGAGTAGACCCAGATCAGATAGCTCCAACAGGAGCCATCTGATCAAAGTCTGCTCTGTTTGCTTATGGTTTAGTATAGATCCGATTCTACAGTTTCTGTCTGAGCCAAAACATCCTGTGTGTATACATGTATGCCATTATAAAATTTCAGCTTATAAATATTCCTGATGGCATTATTCCTTACACGAATATTTAAGAGGGAAAGGGTCTACCCTTTATTCCATGTACAGCCATTAGGCCTGCTCAACCCTTTCCCTATTCTAAGTTTAGTCCAAATTTCAATACCTACTGAATATTTATAAAGAAGTATGGAACTTGGAACATTGCAGACATTTTAGAAAGCAAAAAAAACAGATTTATCAAATTCTATTAGCAAACAGAGAAGACCCTGATCAGACGGGTCCTCTAGGAGCCGTCTGATCTGGATCTACTCTGTTTGCAAATGCGTGAAAACACGTTTCAATGAGGGAAAGGGTTAATGCTTTTACAAACAGTGTAGACCTGTATCAGTAAGAGACGTCCGATCAAGGTCCTCTCTATTTACTTACGAAATTCTATTAAGATTGTATTAAAAAATTCAATGCTATCAACCCATTACCTCATAGGCTATTTTTCGATACAACCTCTTTGAATAAATCTACCGATAAGAAGCATTAACTAGAGAAAAGGAAAATTTTAGAATTTTTTAGTTTGAAACCATCGTGATATATAGGAGCAAATGCTCTATCACAATGGTTTAACAAAGTGACTTTTCCAGAGTCGTCAATATGAGGGAATGGGTTAATATCTTTATAATATGTCAACTAATTACTATTGATAGTCAGTTTCTTATATGAATATTCATGAGGTATTACAGGGTTCACTGTATAATAACAACAGCCTTTATTCTAATTTGACGCATCTGAATATTGAAAATTGTAAATTGACTTTCAGGCCCAACAGGCCCAAGAACCCATTACGTCTGCGGGCAAGTCGCTGATAGATGGGGCGTGTCACATGTTACAAGCTGCCAAACAGCTAGCCATCAACCCCAAAGACCCTCAGACCTACCAGATGTACTCCAATCACTCCAAGAGTGTGTCAGACTCCATTAAACGACTTGTCTCCTCCATTAAGTAAGGACTCAGAAAGTCAGAAAACATGCAAATTAGACATTACATTAAAGCATTTCTGATTAACATCAAACGGATGTTTAAATTCTGGGTCTTAACCGTGTTCCTCATATAAATGCAAACGAATATTTCAATTAAGCGTCATTTTAATAAATTTAAACCAGACTGACATAGTAACAAGTAGTGAAGAGAGAAAACTCCAATCGAACTGCTCCTGAAGAAGCTTCATAGTAAGACCTTATGTACAATTAGTGTTTATGCCTTAGTCACATTTTCCATGGCAGCTATAGGAAATACTACAGAAATCTCTCAATTTCTGTTATCTATGGCCTCTATACGGTCACCATGGAGCAAATGTGATTGAGGTTTAATTTCTGTATTTGTCTCACCAGGGACAGCGCACCAGGACAGAAAGAGTGTGAGGATGCCATTGACAAGGTCAACCGCTCCATCAGAGACTTAGACCAAGCCTCCCTGGCTGCCATATCACAGAGTCTACCACAGAGGTCGGAGAGATCCCTAAGGGTAAGTCTTGGCTAGATAGTAAATAGTAAAAAAAATCAGTAAATAGTAAAAATATTCTGTCTCCACCAAACCCTATGTCTCTAAGAGACGATTCTAAGGAGTAGTCACAACGTATGGTTTGATAGAGAAATAAAAAATTTTTTTTTGAATTTAGGCATTTTGTCTGGATCACTGATTTAGTACACTACATTTTACCCACTTTATGCTTTTTATGCCCCCATAGACGATAGTCGGGGGGCATATTGTTTTTGCCCTGTCTGTCTGTTTGTCTGTTTGTCTGTTTGTTTGTCAGCAACTTTAACATTGGTCATAACTTTTGAGCCAGTATAGATAGAGACTTGATATTTGGCATACATATGTATCTCATGAAGCCGCACATTTTGAGGGGTGACGTGTCAAGGTCAAGGTCATCCTTCAAGGTCAGAGGTCAAATATATGGGTCAAATCGCCGACTTTAACATTGGCCATAACTTTTGGACCAGTAGAGATAGAGACTTGATATTTGGCATGCTTGTGTATCTCATGAGGCTGCACATTTTGAGGGGTGACATGTCAAGGTCAAGGTCAGAGGTCAAGGTCAGAGGTCAAATATATGAGGGGGCATAGTGTTTCACAAACACATCTTGTTTTGGACACATTTCTGCTACAGCATATGTACCTTTGTCTTTTATAATAGTGAACTACAGTATATTGGCGATATTTCGAGCACCATTGGGAATCGGCAAAAACCTCGGATTATCGCGATGCTCTAAAGAACCGAGAGCATTTTATGTCAGTTCAAAGAGCATTGTTTGACGACGAGAGGACGCGTATTTCTTCACAGTAAACTGTTTTAACATTATCATAAACATCAATGCATATACAATTCATCGATTCTTTCCTTATTTAAGTGATAACAGAAAACACCATTCACATCGGCGACTGAAGTTTCAGTATAATTTGTATGGGTCTGTTCAACGGACCCTTCACAATAAACTCAAAACTTGTTTCAAACCGTTTAGACATATCCCTAGAACAATTGTAGCGTATAGCGTTATGTCGTTTATTTTGCATATTTTTCCATTTGTCAACATTAATTTAGTTGTTGGTGCTGAGTTGGGTGCACAAACAAACATTTTCTTTTCGTTCCCGTGCTGTTTCGTAGTAAGGAAAATCAGGGCGAGTGACCAAAATAATTAATATACGGAACACTCGGCTTTTTTCTTCTGACATAGTTATTCTCCTTCATCTCTCGTAGCAAGAGTCTGCATGAACGAGACTGTTTAAAAGTAACAAAAATATTGCGAATTTCAAAGTAACAAAAATATTGCGAATTTCAAAGCACAACACGAAAAGCACGGCACTATTACAAAATTCAAAGCAGATAGACGTTATATGGCACACATTCAGCGGTACCGAAAAATCGCTATACGTTTGCGAACGTATGCAAATTATGAGTGTGACTCTTTGTTTATTAAGACTTAAGTCTATTAAATTCTCATCATTATTTACACCAAAGTAAAGTCTGCATTCAATGAATGTGTTATTCACACATTTGGAAGATCTAATGTCCCATAGACGGATCTTTCATAAGGTCACGACAACGTATCGAGAAGGTGTGAATAATTACCTCGGAGGTGGGAAAACCCCGTGCTCGAATTAAACAATCAATAAAGGGAACCAGAATGATCTGCGGGACCAGCACACATGCTCGAATTTTCGGATTATCGCTATTCGGATTAATGCAGATATTTTCAATGAGATTTGAGAGAATTTGAGCCGGGACCTCAACATTCCCTCGGAATAAGCGGGTATCTTGGAAAAACGAGAGTCAAAATAACGCCGTTATACTGTTTTTATAACTTCCATTTTTTTTTGTTTCAGTCATATCAGGAGCAGATGATTAGTTGTTCCAGGGAGATCCTGGACGCCATTGATGGTATCCGCCGAGCGGCCACCAGCGAGCCAGAGAACCTTGGTCACATGGTCAGTAGACACTTTTATATTCAAGGTTGTAGAACAACTTTCAAGTTCTGAAAGTAGACAATCATTTGAAAGCAAAAGCAGCAATGTGAAGAGAGAAAATTGCAGTCTCCGTTTTATTGATTCTGTTCATAAGCTTTTATTAAAAGTGCAACACTACTCATGCCCCTAGCACCAGCTAATTTTCAAAACTAATAGCATTGAAACTATGGACCACAAAACTATAACAACAAAATCAGAATGAAGTACAGGGTGACTTCAAATTCAGAGTTTAGGTTTATTATTGCCAAGAGACCTAAACTCTGAATTCCAAATTCCATTAGCAAACAGTAAACCCAGATCAGAAGGTTCCTATAGGAGTCATCTGGTCTGGGTCTGCTCTGTTTGCAAATGGGTGTAAACACGTTTTTATGAAGAAAAGAGTTACGTAATACTATGATTTCATTCTACAGTTTCTGTCATGACCATTGTTCATTAGTCATTATAACAGTTTATTAACCCTGGTTCCCTGTTCTATATATCGGCCAAATTTCAGTACCCACTGAATATTCATTAGCAAAATAGTTATGACGAAATATGGAAGGAGGAACATTTAAGACATTTTAGAAAGCAAGGAAACAGACCTATCAAATTCTTTTAGCAAACAGAGTAGACCCTGATCAGACGGCTCCTCTAGGAGCCGTCTGATCTGGGTCTACTCTATTTGCAAATGCGTGAAAACACGTTTATATGAGGGAAATGGTTAAACCTTACTCTGATATAAACGCCTGTTAACGCATTGCAAACCAGAGATCAGACTGCTCCTATTCGCGGCCTACTCTGTTCGCAAACAAATGAAGAGGCCTTTATATGAAGGAAGGGTTTAACCCTTTTGCAAACAGAGTAGCCCGAGATCAGACGGCTCATGCAGGAGCTTTGCAAACAGAGTAGCCCGAGATCAGACGGCTCATGCAGGAGCTTTGCAAACAGAGTAGCCCGAGATCAGACGCCTCATGCAGGAGCTATCTGATCAGGGTCTGCTTTGTTTGCTTATTAAGTTATAATAGATCGGACTCCACAGTTTTTACTAGTACCAAATCTCCTATTATAAAAAATAGCTTACCTTGATTAGATGAAGTAAATGATAATTAAACCTGTTGAAATGATATTGTACAGTATCAGGTTTGTGTGTTTTGTAGGTGTCCAAGATGGCTAGCTACCTAGACCCTTTGTCAGAGGCGGCTGTCGGAGCAGCTTCCCTGATGACCAACTCCAAACAACAGATGAATACCTTGGACCTCACCAAGACCGTCATAGAATCAGCCCTGCAATTCCTCTACTCATCTAAGGAAGGTGGAGGAAACCCCAAGGTACGTCTAATTCCTTAGGTATTAATAGTTCTAAATAGCACCTACTTCGGATCTCTGTAAGATATGTTCAGTAAGTTAACTGTCAGATATTTTGCTAATGACAGTGGTATAGATTAACCCTGTACTACATAAATACGCCTTTCTATGCCTTTGCAAACAGAGTAGACCCGGATCAGAAGGCTCTGTTTGTTTATGGAATGATACAGATCTGATTCTACAGTTTCACTTCTTCAATTTACGCATCTTATTTGTATCTTTATTTGTATGTATCTTATTTGGACCTCTTCACTTGTTATTCAAACATTCAGCAGATGATTAGTATGTCAGTTATGAATTTTTATTTTACTTTTCAGGCAACAACTACACAGGAGAATATCAATACAGCTGCAGATAACATGCGTGACGTGCTGCAAGATCTGCTACAGATGCTGGAAGACTCGGTGTCACAGGCAGGGGAGGTAACTACAATGATAGACAAGATAAGCAAGTCGATCACTCGCACGGATGAGAGGATTGAGTTGAAACCAGGCATCGCCTATGTAGACTACCAGACCAACATGGTCAAGCTGGCCAAAAATATCGCCAAAACTGCTCAGGACATGGTAAGAATTTTTATATAACCCTTTCCTGCATATAAACCTGTTTTAATGCAATTGCAAACAGTGTAGACCCAGATCCGACGGCTCTTATATAGGCTCCCAAACATTATGTGTACATACACTGTTATAAAAACTCAGCTTGTTAATATTAATGAAGTCCTTATGTCTTACATGAATATTTAATAGGGAAATGGTTAATATTTAACAGGGAAATGGTTAATATTTAACAGGGAAATGGTTTAATATTTAACAGGGAAATGGTTAATATTTAACAGGGAAATGGTTAATATTTAACAGGGAAATGGTTTAATATTTAACAGGGAAATGGTTTAATATTTAACAGGGAAATGGTTAATATTTAACAGGGAAATGGTTAATATTTAACAGGGAAATGGTTAATATTTAACAGGGAAATGGTTAATATTTAACAGGGAAATGGTTAATATTTAACAGGGAAATGAAATGGTTAATATTTAACAGGGAAATGAAATGGTTAATATTTAACAGGGAAATGGTTAATATTTAACAGGGAAATGGTTAATATTTAACAGGGAAATGGTTTAATATTTAACAGGGAAATGGTTAAATCTTTCACTGCCGATGTCGCATCAGTTCAAATTTGATCATATTGAAATATTACTTCAGTATAGACTTTCAGAGGTCCAGATAAGATACATAAATAAAAACATTTTCAAGAATAATTTCTTTATTTCTCCACCAAACCTATGTTGTGAGTTGTGACCTCTCTTTAGAATCATCTCAAAGGACGATATTAAAGAGTGGTCACAACATAGCAATTGATGGAGAAATGACGATTTTAGCATTTGGATATGCACCTTTATCTGTTGCTTTGGACTTCACTTTGAACATGTTAACCCATTCCCTCATAGGCTATTTTTATATCCAATCTCTTTGAATAAATCTACCAAAAAGGAGCACTAACTAAAAGGAACATTTTAGAGTTTTGTAGTTCTGAAACAATTGTGATAAATAGAGCATTTGCTCCTGAGGAGGAGCAATTAATGCTCTATTTATCACAATGGTTTCAAAAAAAGTGACTTTTACAGTTGACTTTACTTACTTTTCAACCCTTTGCCTGATAAAGACATGGTTTGGTGCCTTTACATACAGACTACATACATATTACATACAGACTACATACAGATTATATACAGATTACATACAGACTACATACAGACTACATACAGATTACATACAGACTACATACAGATTACATACAGATCATATTCAGATTACATACAGATTACATCCAGATTACATCCAGATTACATATATAGGAGTCCTCTGATTAGGGTCTACTCTATTTGCCTGTGAATCTGATTATACAGGTCTGCAGTGCAGGACCTAAACTTCCAGTATTCATATGCTGTTACAACAATTTATTGAATTAAAAATTATGATGTCATTATTATTGCTTTCATGACTATTCATCAGGTGAAGGGTTTGTAGTGTATATAGGTCAATAGTGTATATAGTGTATAGTGTATATAGGTCAATAGTAATTTTTATGCCCCTGCCTTTAGGCGACGGGGGCATTAAGATTTACCCTTTGCTAAGATATTATTCACAATACGTATAAAAAAGCTGACTATTATTCTTGTTACACCCAGGTTGGCAAAGCAGGTACGGATGTAGATCAGCTGGGATTATTGGCTAATCAGCTGACCCGAGACTATGACCTCCTGGCGTGTGACTCCAGAGGTGCGGCTAGTACTATACAGAATGCTGATGTGAGTCATATACAATACCTTTTTATGCCCCCCAGATAAGATCTGGGGGGCATATTGTTTTTGCCCTGTCTGTCTGTCTGTCTGTCTGTCTGTTTGTCTGTTTGTCTGTTTGTCTGTTTGTTTGTCAGCAACTTTAACATTGGTCATAACTTTTGAGCCAGTACAGATAGAGACTTGATATTTGGTATGCATATGTATCTCATGAAGCCGCACATTTTGAGGGGTGACATGTCAAGGTCAAGGTCATCCTTCAAGGTCAGAGGTCAAATATATGGGTCAAATCACCGACTTTAACATTGGCCATAACTTTTGGACCAGTAGAGATAGAGACTTGATATTTGGCATGCTTGTGTATCTCATGAAGCCGCACATTTTGAGGGGTGACGTGTCAAGGTCAAGGTCATCTTCAGGGTCAAAGGTCAAATTGTCTGTTTTTTGTCTGTAACATTAACGCAACTTTAACATTGGTCATAACTTTTTGAGTCGGTACAGATAGAGACCTGATATTTGGCATGCATATGTATCCCATGAAGCCGCACATTTTGAGGGGTGACATGTCAAGGTCAAGGTCATCCTTCAAGGTCAGAGGTCAAATATATGGGTCAAATCACCGACTTTAACATTGGCCATAACTTTTGGACCAGTAGCGATACAGACTTGATATTTGGCATGCTTGTGTATCTTATGAAGCTGCACATTTTGAGGGGTGAAATGTCAAGGTCAATGTCATACTTCAGGGTCAAAGGTCAAATTGTCTGTTTCTTTGTCTGTAACTTTAACATTGGTCATAACTTTTGAGCCAGTACAGCTAGTGACTTGATATTTGGCATGCATATGTATCTCATAAAGCCGCACATTTTGAGGGGTGACATGTCAAGGTCAAGGTCATCTTTAAAGGTCAGAGGTCAAACATATGGGTCAAATCACTGACTTTAACATTGGCCATAACTTTTGAACCAGTACAGATAGAGACTTGATATGTGGCATGATTGTGTATCTCATGAAGCTGCACGGTGTGAGGGGTGAAATGTCAAGGTCATTCTTCAGGGTCAAAGGTCACCAACTTCAAATTGGCCATAACTTTTGAACCAATAGAGATAAAGTCTTAATATTTGGTATGCATGTGTATCTCATGAAGCTGCACATTTAAGGGGATGATATTTCAAGGTCAAGGTCATCTTTCAGGGTCAAAGGTCACTGACTTTAACATTGGCCATAACTTTTAAACCAGTAGAGATACAGACTTGATAGTTGGTATACATGTGTTTCTCATTTTGCTGCACAGTTTGAGGGGTAACATGTCAAGGTCAAGGTCATCCTTCATGGTCAAAGGTCACACACTTTAACATTGGCCATAACTTTTGAACCAGTAGAGATACAGACTTGATATGTGGTATGCATGTGCACCCCATGAAGCTGCACAGTTTGAGGGGTGACATGTCAAGATCAAGGTCATCCTTTAGGGTCAAATATCATATCGAGGGGGCATAGTGTTTCACAAACACATCTTGTTATCCATTTTCTTAATACATACACCATTTTAAGATTTTGCAAACATAGTAGATCCAGATCAGATGGCTCCTGCAGGAGCTATTTGATCTGAGTGTGCTTTATGATTCTTGGTAAAAGTAATGCAGAAAGCTCCTATAGGAACTTGCTGCTTTACTTTTGCCTTGCGTTAAGCAGCCAACTGCTTTTATAAGTCTCCTATATTCATTAAGGCTGCTTAGGACGGGTTCTACTGTATTCTTTAGTTTGACCAGTTACTTAGGTCATTATTAAATAATGAAGAGTTCCTATTTAACCAGTCACTAAGGTCATTATTACAGGGCTCAACATTAACCTACGTCCGACAGACATTCACTGGTTGAATGTCAGTCCGGTCTTGCAAATATTCCAAGCCACTAGCCCGACTTGTTGTATAAATCCCGGTCCGGTCGCGATACCGATTGAAAGAGAAAGTAGCAGAAAAACACTTACAGATAGGTCACGTAGGGTTCATCTATAATTGTGTTTATACATAGTACGCATGTGCAAAATTACAGACTGCTCTTCGCGATATTTTCCCCACTACTAGCTAGCCTTTACAACACCACGTGGTGACTGATGTACGGATACCAGTCTTGGAATTTCGTATCTATTTTTACTATCAAACAGGGAACACAGTTGAGGAAGTTGTCGCAAAAAAGCGTTCGTACAATGTATTAATTTGCATGTAGTGTTCAATTGCAACATTTTGAAAACAATAAATTAGTTAATACACGGAATGCTGTATTGAATTAATCTCCCGAATAAATAAAACACGTGCCAAAAACTGACGACATTTAGACTCATTTACGTTTGATTACAAAATTCGTCTGTTGAAAGAAATGTGACTTTGAAACTTCGGCTTTACATCAAAATGCGGCGGTAGTAGCGATGCCAATATAATAAATCGAAGGGGCCCCTACCAGAAACAAAGAATACATATGAAAAAGTGAAGCGAAACTGTGAATTTCTTCCTTCTTCCCAAATGGCTTGAGAATTTAAATGACTCCTGGTCCTGTATCGTGTTTAATGTAGCATTGTAGTGTCATATTTTCATGAACATTCAAATATAACAGATTATCCACAACCTATAAACACATTTTTTAACAACCCTGTTCTTCTCTAAATCTTCTTGATTAAAGGTATTTAAAGCAGGATTTGACACTTCATACAGGTTCAACATCTCACGAGTTTTTAAAGACCAAAATAGTTTATCACCAAGTAAGGGCACAAGACATTTTGGTCAGGGCTAGTAGTTTTCAAAACCACTAGCCCGACTGGTCTAGTAAGCAAAAAAGTTAATGTTGAGCCCTGTATTAAATAATGAAGAGTTCCTATTTTAACTTTTTGTGTCTGTTTGTGCATCAGGTGGCCAGTAGGATCCGTGTAACAGTACAGGACCTGGGCAAGAGCTGTATAGAGCTGGTACAAGATGCTGGCAACCTCCAGGCCAACCCAAGTGACGCATACTCCCGCAGAGATCTCACTGATCATGCTCGCAGTGTTACAGAAAAGGTATGAGAGAGTGTTTGTATGCTTCATTCATTGTCTTTCTGGGCATTAATACTGCAGGAATAGAGTGTACTAAGGTAACAGCAAACTTTGTAGACCCAGATCAAAGGGCTGCTAAAGTAGCTTTCTGATCAGGATCTGCACTGTTAGGGCCCTGCATTGAAAATGCAGAAGCCCTATAGGAATCACATTTTCTGTCTGTCTGACTGTCTGTCCATCAACAATTTGTGACGTGATAACTCAAACAGTACTTCACATATTGGTTTCATATTAAGGACATATGCTTAGTATCATCAGAGGAAGATGCCTAAAGGGTTTGGGTTGAATCTTATCATTATGTCTAGAGTTATCTGCCCTTGATTCTTCAAAAATGGTGTCAACAATTTTGATGTGCCGATTTCCATGGCTCTGCTACTTAGTAGCTCCTAAGTTTCTCTGTCTGTTGTTTTCAGGTGTCCTTTGTTCTGGCTACACTGCAGTCAGGTTCACGTGGTACCCAGGCCTGTATCAACGCAGCACACACTGTCAGTGGCATCATCGCTGACCTTGACACCACCATCATGTTTGCCACGGCTGGTACACTCAATGCAGATGGTGACGAGGGCTTCGCTGATCATAGGTTGGTTTGTTATTTCCCTTTATGCAATCTCATTATATTTTTTTGATCTAACAAATATGTTTCCTGGTTTTGTAACGGATTGTTGAGAGTTGGACTTGTAGTACTCGATATGAAAACTGCGCACTCTGTTCAGACGGTTCCTACAGGAGCCATCCGATATGTTTGCAAAGATGGTAAAAGGTGTATTTATAGAACAAAGGAATAAGCAACTTTTCTGATCTTGGTCTGATCTGTTTTCTTATGGAATAATTTAGGTCTGATCCTGCAGTTCGTAGTGGCCAAAAGTTCTTGTTCATATGCCATTATAAGAATAAGGCTAATTGATATGCATATGTACATTATTTCTTGCATGAATATTCACAGTGTGCATTATTTCTTGCATTGATATTCATGGAGTAAAGGATTATATAAGATTGTACTGAACGGCTACATTATCAGTATGAACCGTTTTGCTGCCAAACTCTGTCGTCTGCTAACTTTGTCGTCTGCTACAAATTTTCATTCTTTTGATTTTCTTCATTTTTGTTTCAAAAACATAGTAACAGTAACAAACAGTTTGGATCCTGATGAGACGCCGAATACTCGGCGTCTCATCTGGATCCAAACTGTTTACATAGGTAATCACAGATCCGGCATTGGCAGCGAAAGGGTTAACCGTTTCCTTTTTCTATGTTCTATTGAATATTATGAAATATGAAACACTAGCCATTTTATAAAGTATAGAAATAGATATATCAAATTCCATTAACAAACAGAGCAGACCCTGACCAGAACGCTCCTATAGATCTGGGTCTACTCTGTTTGCAGATGCATGAAAACACATTTATATGAGGGAAATGGTTAACCCATTCCCTCATATTGAGGCTTTTTGATGCCTCAGTAAAAGTCACTTTTTGAAACCATTGTGATAATAAGAGCATTTGCTCCAAAGGAGCAAATGCTCTTTTTATCACAACGGTTTCAAAAATTAAAAATTCTAAAAATGTTCCTTTTCTCTAATATATGTTCCTTTTTGGCAGATTTATGCACAGAGGTTGGATCTAAAAAATAGTCTATGAGGGAATAGATTCATAATTATGAATATGTTTATATTTCCAGCGTTTGAAGGTGGTGATGTTGGGTTAATATTAGTTTTCATCTGTAATAGCTCTAGTTTATATTTATTCCAGAGAGAACATACTGAAAACTGCCAAGGCCCTGGTAGAGGACACTAAGACACTTGTGGCTGGCGCGGCTTCCAACCAGGAACAGCTAGCCAATGCTGCCCAGATGGCCGTCAAAACAATTACTCGCCTTGCTGATGTTGTCAAATTCGGGGCTAGTACATTGGGTTCTGACCAGCCAGAAGCTCAGGTTTGTATACAGTAACCCGTGTTTGAAGTTTTGCATGTTAACCCTTCGCTTTCTGTTTGCGTCAATATACCTACCTGTAAATAGTGAAGACCCAGATGAGAGCTCCTGCAGGAGTACACGTCAATATACCTACCTGTAAATAGTAAAGACCCAGATGAGACAGCTCCTGCAGGAGTACACGTCAATATACCTACCTGTAAATAGTGAAGACCCAGATGAGACAGCTCCTGCAGTAGTACAGTCAATATACCTACCTGTAAATAGTGAAGACCCAGATGAGATAGCTCCTGCAGGAGTACACTTCAATATACCTACCTGTAAATAGTGAAGCACCAGATGAGACAGCTCCTGCAGGAGCTGTCTCATCAGGGTCTGCACTATTTGCAAGTTGATTGTGCAACCAATGCACTCAACAGCAGTGATTGCACAGCGAAACTTGTACACAGTGAAAATATATGTAATTACACAACATGGCATGGGTAAAGAAGGAGAAATGTATTTTAAAATTCAGCAAAAGAAGGGTTAAGCATTGCCTATCTTTAGAGTCAGATCTATTATAATTTCATAAGCAAACAGAGCAGACCCTGATCAGACGGCTCCAAATGTGTGAAAATAAGTTTATATAAAGGACAGGGGGGTTAGGCATTGTTTATCTTCCAGTATTGTCGTCTGCTAACAATTGTCATAGTTACATTTCATTTATCTGTTACAAAGGTATCAGAGTTAAAGCAGTTTAGATCCTTTAATATGAGATTCTGAGTTACTCACGGTTTTATCTGAATCCAAACTGTTTGTCACAAATTTGCCTGTAGTGCGCAAGATGTTATTTCAAACCCTGTGAGATTACTATATACGGAGACATTGACTCTCTTGGAACGGAGTTACACTTCTGTATCTTGTCCGACATGGTATTCTTAATAATCCTTGCAATGCTGAATTTTCATATGGACTGCACAAAAATTCAAACAGGTCAAGCTTACAGTGAATATTTTAATATGGGTTTTTCTAAAGATGAGTATTAAATGACAAACAACGCATACCCTGATGAGAGGGCTCCTCTAGGAGCCCTGTCATCTGGGTCTACACTGTTTGCAAAGGATGTTAGTGACTTGTGTCCCGCACTGTATGTGTAAGGGTTAAAACAGGATGAAATCACTTCCATCTTGCATTAAGCAACCACCTGTCCTTATAGACTCCAATTTGTTCATTATTTGGTCTTTCAAGGCTAGTTCTACTGTATACTAATAATGACACAATGTATTTTCAGGTGTTACTGATTAATGCCGTCAAAGACGTGGCTTCTGCTCTCTCAGATCTGATTAGCGCGACAAAGAATGCGTCTGGCAAGAGTGTTCAGGACCCAGCCATGTTACACTTGAAGGAATCGGCTAAGGTAGGGTGACCTTGTCATTGTCCTTGTCGCTTTTTTTTGTAGCTTGGCGTAGTCTGCAGCACTAACCAGAGAGCAGAGTAGTAAGCTAAACGCGCAATATTGTACAAATTGGTTAGGAAATGACTTTGTTAGGGGTGAACGAGTCCCTTATATTGTTAACCCTTTCAACGCTGAATTTTCTAATGAACTGTTCCAAAATTTAAAAAGTCAAGCTTACCATGACTATCCAGAGCTACAGATAACTATACATACTTAAATACTAAAATCATCATTTCTCCACCAAACACTATGTTGTGACCACTCTTTAGAATCGTCTCGAAGAGACGATTCTAAAGAGTGGTAACAACACAGTGTTTGGTAGATGATAAGTAAAGGAGAAATGTTTAAATTTACGCCTCTTACCTAGACCTCTGCCTATCTATTCCATATTAAAGGGATATGATTTGAATGACAAACAGTGCAGACGCAGATTGTAATGCTCCTCTATGTCTGCACTGTTTTCCAGTTAACAGCTAACTCATTCAAATGGGTCAGATTAGTAACAGCAAGTCTTCGTTCACTTGATTCAGATTAACCCTTGTCCTGTTCTGTATTTAATATAAATCCTACTGAATATGCATGGTCAAAATCGTATTAATGAAATATGGAAGGTGGAACATTGTATCCATTTTAGAAATTAGAGAAATAGATCTATCAAATTCCATTAGCAAACAGAGCCGACCCTGATAAGACATCTCTGTTTGCAAATGTGTGAAAACATGTTTATATGAAGGAAAGGGTTAATAACAATGTATTCGTTCATTAAATAATTTTAGAATGAAAAAGTAAACAGAAAAATATTATTGTCTGTTTCAGTTGCAATTCTAAAAGTAAACTATTCTATTTCAGTTCTTGGTAAATACTGTCAGAGAGTGTCATATAATAGCCTATAATGTAATTATGTTAGTTTTCAAATTTTATGTAAGAATAAATGGTTAGCCCATAATATGCGAGAAACGAGTTTAACCCTTTCCCTGTTCTATGTTTATTCCATATGTAATTACCTACTGAACATTCATAGAGAAAATTGTTATAATGAAATAAGGAAGATGGACCATTATAGCCATTTTAGAAAGCAAAGAAACAGATCTTTCAAATTTTATTAGCAAACAGAGCAGACCCTGATCAGATGGCTCCTCTAGGAGCCGTCTGATCTGGGTCTACTCTGTTTGCAAATGCGTGAAAACACGTTTGTATGAGGGAAAGTGTTAAGGCCATTTGCAAATAGTATGGACTTTGATCAGAGCTCTTCTACAGCATCCACTTATTAATGTCTACACTGTTTGTCATTTAAAATCGTCTTCAAATCGTATTCAGATATATTGAGGTCTTTAGTACTTTATCCCTTTCCTTCATATAAATGCCTTTTTCACACATTTGCAAACAGAGTAGACCCAGATCAGGCAGCTCTGTTTGCTTATGATTCTACAGTTTTTGTCTTCTGTACAGCTAGTGATTATTCATCATGTCATTATTTCTTACATGAATATTGAACAGGGAAAGGGTTTAAGTCTATTCTAAAACTGTCACAGTCTTGGTGTCAGTGGTATTTTGTGTCCAATCATAGCCATATAGAGTTTAACCCATCCCCTCATAGGCTATTTTAGACCCAACTTCTTTGAATAAATCTACCAAAAAGGAGCATTAAGTAGAGAAAAGAAATATTTTAGAATTTTGTAGTTTGAAAGCATTTTGATAAATAGAGCACTTGCTCCTATAGTTGCAAATGCTTTATTTATCACAATGGTTTCACAAAGTGACTTTTATGTAGGCGTCAAAAGTTGTCAATATGAGGGAATGGGTTAAATATGAGGAAATTGGTTAAATATGAGGGAATGGGTTAATATAGGCTTCCGCTGAGCCTGTGTTCCATATGGTATAATAACAACAAACCAAATTTATATTTATGATCTAATTATTTCTTACATAAATAGTCATGAATTAAGCGTTGTCCTGTCTGTCTTTTCTTCGCTTTTTGTAGTGATGTGTGAACAAATCTGACGGAGTGATTTCAGTATTGTGTGATTTGTTACATTTTTCTTCTTCAGCGCGTAGTTTAGGTGTGACATTTCAAATACTTAGACTGCAGATAAACATGCAGAGCGAATTTGTTTTGTAATTTTGTGATGTTGTTTCATTTCAGAGATTTTCTTTCGATTTTGCTATCTTTTTCAATTAGTACGCTACCGTAATATATACCCTCAATCTCAGTGGCCTCTCTGCACTGTTGTGTATTGTTAAATACAGTAAAACCTAATGTGACCACCTAAAAGAGGGATAATTATAGGTGCTAGGTGCACATGGTAGCTTAATGCAGGACAAAAGTAATGCAGAAAGCCCTGCATTAACCCTTTCCTCCATAGATACGCCTTTCTACTCCACTGTAAAAGTCACCTGTTATGGAACCATTGTGATAAATAGAGCATTTGCTCCTATACAATGGCTCCAAAACTACACAATTCTAAACTTTTCCTTTTCTCTACTAAATGCTCCCTGATCAGAAGGCTCCTGTGGGAGCCATCTGATCTGGGTCTACCCTGTTTGCAAAGGTGTAGAAAGGCATATTTATGGAGAAAAGGGTCAACTATGGGTTCCACTCAGTATGAAGCTTAAACTTGCGTGAGGATTTTGAATGATACACAGTGTTGCCTCTGATCAGAGACCTCTTCTAGAACCCTCTGATCAGGGTCTGCACTGTATACATGTGTGTCCAGCTTTCAAATGCATTAACTCATTACCTCATAAGCTATTTTAGACCCAGCCTCTTTGAATTAATCTACTGAAAAAGGAGAATTTATTAGAGAAAAGGAAAATGTTAGAATTGTGTAGAATTGTTTCAAACCATTGTGATAAATAGAGCGTTGGTCTTAAGAAGTGACTATTACAGAGGTGTAGAAAGATGTATTTATGGAGGAAAGGTTTAAATTTAAAATTAAGTAACAAATTGATGAACCACCTAGGTCTACACTACTTGCAGAGAGTTGGCTGGATATTACGGGTAAATGTGTTATATTGTGTTTTGTTTCAGGTGATAATTGTATTTGTTTCAAATAGTTTTAACAGTTTGCATATATTTCATTGCAAAGTAATTTTACAACTTTTGGTCCATATTGCTTACAATTTTAAACAAATCTTTTGAAACTGTGAATCGGCAAGAATAAATCTAGAATACTCTAATTACCCTAAGTATTTGGTCTCCAATCCTTCTCTTATGGGCTTGGAATTAGCCCATACTGGGCAGAAACGGACGTTTATCAATACATATCAATACAACCGACCAACTTTCCTGTCCTGATTTGTACATCTGAATAATTCAATTTGGCATCATTGTAGGAGCAAATGCTCTATTTATCACAATAGTTTCAAATACCAAAATTTTCCTTTTCTCTAGTTAATGCTCCTTTTTGGTAGATGCATCCAAAGAAGTTGGATCTAAAAATAGCCTATGGAGGAAAGGGTTAAGTTAGACATTTTGACGTAACAAATTGTGTAGACCCTAATCAGACTTTCACAGGACTCTGCTCTGTATACAGTGTTTCCTAGGTAACTCTTCATTTGTTGAACATAAGAATCTTAAAATGCAGGAGCTTTCTGAACACAAGAGTCTTAAAATATAGGAGCTTTCTGCATAACTTTTGGCCTGCATTAAGCTACCATCTGCCTTACAGGCCCATAATATATACAGTAAAACCTCTCTATAACGGCCACTAAACTACATCAAATAGTTTGTGTTAAAAGCAAGTGGCTGCTTAAAGCAAGATGAAAGTAAAACAGAACACTCCTATATTTTTTTCTTACATGAATATTCATGGAGGGAAAGGTTATTAACGCTTTGAATGTGAAAAACTGATGTCCTGGCATTTATAAACGGCATAGACCTGGGTATGTCGAGGGCTTGGTGCAAAAATATTGTAACTCCTTCACTTTGTGAAGGAGTTACAATAGTTTTGCACCAAGCCCTCGATGTGGTCTATATTATTTATCATTAAAATACTACAGAAAAAATTAGCCTGTTACATTGCATAGTCTTAGACTTAGTAGATAACCTTTAGACCATGAATATTCATGGAAAAAAATATTCAATATGAATATTAATAAGTTGAATTGGTACCATGGCAACGAAAGTGTAAGTGCATATACTGGACTCTAGTTGTTATTTTGTCACTCCTAGGGATAGAGGTTGCAATAGAATCTGTCTTAAGCCATTCAGCTATTGAAAACAGGAGTGATAACGCTTTACTACATACGCTATTTTTAGATTCAAACACTTTGAATAAATCTACGGAAAAGGAGCACTAACTAGAAAAAAGGATTTTTTTTAGAATTTCGTAGTTTGAAACCATTGTGATAAATAGAGCATTTGCTCCTATAGGAGCAAATGCTCTATTTATCACAATGGTTTCAAAAGGTGACTTTTACAGAGGCGTAGAAAGGTGTATTTATGGAGGACAGGGTTAAAAAGCAGGTGGTTGCTTAATGCAGGGTAAAAGTTATGCAGGAAGCTCCTATAAGAGCTTTCTGCATTACTTTTGACCTGCATTAAGCTACCATACAGACCCATAATTAAATTTGTTTATGATTACCTTTTAACGCTTTCCATCATGTAAATGCCTTTTTACAGTAGACCCAGATCAGATGGCTCCTATAGCAGTCATCTGATCAGAGTCTGCTATGTTTGCTAAATATTTAATAGAGATCTGCTTCTACAACTCTTCCAAAACATCCAGTATATACATCCCATTGTAAAAATTCAGCTCATGAATATTTATGATATTCTGACATGAATATTAAACAGGGAAAGATTCTGTTACTTTGACCAGACTATTTCTACAGTGTTATTCTGATTTGTTTTCCTGCCTTGCTTGGTTATCTGCTCCAAGTCTGATTTTTTTAAAAATTTATTTACTTTTAAAAAACACCACCACCTAAACATGACAGTAAAACGTCTCTACAACGGCCACTGTAACGACCACTAAACCTCTATAACGGCCACTAAACCTCTCTATAACAGCCACTAAACCTCTCAATAACAGCCACTAAATTCTGTTAATTAGTTGTTATTTAGGGCAGGAGCGTTCTGTTTTATTTTCACCTTGCTTTAAGCAGCCACCTGCATATTCCACAAAATACTTGATGTAATTAAGTGGCCGTTATAGAGAGATTTAAAGAAAACTGTAATAGCATTGAATGGTCTGGCTTCAGATGAGTCGAAGTGTTGATCTGTGTCTCATCTGGATCCAGACTGTTTGCCATCTGTTTGTAGCGGGTTTATAGTTTATAGAATGCTTAAGTTTCAGCTCAGCGTTGCCTTTCTGTGTATTTCAGGCCACGGCAGTTCGGCCCGTGTCGGGCAGCTATAGGTCGTATGTTACCGGCATGTACTAGTAGAGCTGCGATTGTTTATTTTTCGGAATGACCTTTCATACTGACATCATTTACAATAAGGCAACAGATGACTTTTGTGTTAATGATTCTACCCCTGTGATACTATGTAATTCATGCTTGGGAATAGGTGGGAAAAATTATTAACCCTTTCCTTTTCATACATTTGCAAACAGAGTAGACCCAGATCAGACGGCTCCTATAGGAGCTGTTTGATCAGGGTCTGCTCTGTTTGCTAATGGAATTTGATAGAGATCCATTTCTTTAGTTTCTAACATGGTGACAATGTTCCACTTTCCACATTTCTAGGTTACCATTTTATCCATGAAAATTTGAATAAATATAGAACTGGAAAAAGGTTAAAGAGTCGGGAATAGGTACCCTAATTACTGAGCTTCTGACAGACACGCTAATGCAGATGGTGCGGACCCAGATCAGCCTGCTCCTCAAGGTGATGCCAGTCTAATTTGACCCTTTCGTCCATGAATAATCATGTCAGAAATAATGAATTTATAATAATAATAAGGAATTTATAGACATGGCAGAAATTGTAGATTCATATCACATTCTGTGTTATATCATAAGCAAGCAGAGCAGATCTGATCCTGATCAGATGGCTACTACAGGAGCAGTCTGATCTGGGTCTGCACCACATAGGGTATTGTGCAAATTGGGGGATGGGCAGGGGTGGTATTGGCAGTTCAGTATTAACACTTTGCAGGCTAGGAGCAAAATTGTGATTGAACGTAGAAAGGACAACGTTATGAAATAGTTTTAGATCTTTGTGATGACAAGGGATCTTGTTCATGATTGTGTAAGAGAAATCTGATGGTTTTATAGGATTAGCCACAATTAGCCCATAGCACAAGACGGACGTTAAGCAACACGTTAAGCAACACAAAGAGACAAACCAAATCCTGTCAAAAATGATTGCAACTGGAAATATTTGATAGAAACTTACTGTAAATTGTTGAAGTAACAGCTACCATGAGTACTAGATCAAGACTTTTCAAACAACACCCATTTTCTCATATTGACACCTTTTGATGCCTCTGTAATAGTCTCTTTATGAAACCATTGTGATAACTAGAGCATTTGCACCATAGGAGCAAATGCTCTATTTATCACTGTGTTTTCAAAACTTCACAATTCTAACATAATCATTGTTTCTATTAAATGCTCTTTTTCAGTAGATTTAGAAGTTGGATCTAAAAATAGCATTTGAGGGAACTGACCTAAACATAGATTGTGATGGAACGGGTTAAGGACATTGATTCCAAGTTAAGTCTGTGTTAACCCTTTCCCTCATACAAACGCTTTTTCACACATCTGCAAACAGGGTAGATCCAGGGTTAAGACAGGTTTTTGTTGTGATATAGTAAATGTGTCTTGTTGTCTATATAGCAAAACAAGTCACTTTAACCTCTTACCCGTGAATATTCATGTAAGAATTTATGATACCATGAATATTCATCAGATTAAACGTTAGAATAGCACATGGACACAGGAATGTTTGGCCATGGCAGAAACTGTAGAATCATATCTATATTATCTCAAAAGCAAACGGAGCAGACCCTGATCAGATGGCTCTTGTAGGAGCCATCTGATCTGGGTCTAGTCTGTTTGCAAAGGCGTAGAAAGTTGTATTTATGGAATAAAGGGTTAAGCATCTTTGTAACTAAGATGTACAAGCTTCTTGGTGGCCATGATTTTGAGATAATATTTTGTGCCAGTTGTTAAAATACTATGGTTTTCGTACTTGTGAAAGATTTGCTCTAGAACCTGTCCTATTGTTTCTTTTTCTTCGTTAGAATTATTAAGAGTTTAAAAGAACATAGGATTAGGTAGTGAGATTCTAGAGAATCTGTTAATGGGTGAGGATAGATTTACTCTTTCGTACATATCAAATACGCTGCAGATTATGAGATCATGCAAGCGTCATGTCTGTTTTTAACAGGTTTCGTGTTAGCGGCAAATTCATGCAAACATCTTGGGTACTGAAGAGATGCAAAGTAATATACGATGTCAAGATCCAGAATAGAAATCCCCTATAACCCATTCCCTCATATGCAATTTTTTGACCCAACCTCTGAATAAATCTACTGATAAAGAACATTTAATAGAGAAGAGGAAAAGTTTAGAATTGTGTAGTTATGCTCTGTTTATCACTTTTTTTTTAAAAGTGATTTTTACAAAGCGGTCAAGTCAAAAGATATCAGTATAAGGAAATGGATTGAGCATTTTTAGCAGACAGCATTTACTAATGTGTAAAGTTATAGATTAACCCATTCCTCCATAGGCTATTTTTAGATCCAACCTCTTTGAATCAATCTACCCAAAAGGAGCATTAACTAGAGAAAAGGAATTTTTTTAGAACTTTATAGTTTGAAACCATTGTGATAAATAGAGCTTTTGCTCCTATAGGAGCAAATGCCCTATTTATCACAGTGGTTTCAGAAAATGACTATTACAGAGGCTTAGAAAGGTGTATTTATGGAGGAAAGGGTTACAGAAATTACGTAAATGTGTTTATAAATGTGCCAAAGTCCTGGAGTACAAGCAGAGCTACAGATAAAGGTGTGTACCCAAATACAGATGTGTAAAGGTGCGTACCCAAATACTAAAATCGTCATTTCTCCACCAAACCCTATACTGTGACCACTCTTTAAAATCGTCTCTATGAGACAATTCTAAAAAGTGGTCACAGTATAGGGTTTGGTGGAGAAATAAAGGAGCTATGCTTGAAAATGTTTAAATTTACGCATCTTATCTGGAGCTTTGTTACATGATCTTGAAGTGAACACGGTAAATGAGCAGACAAATCATCTTTAAACCTTTACTCCATAACAGCACCTTTACGAACAAAATAGACCTTATCCTTATGAAGGATATTTTAATGACTTGCAAACATAGTAGATCAAGATCAGGTTGGGCCTGTAGTAGCCATTGCCTAAATTTTCTGTTGTCTGGATGCAATCAAAAATGTCAGCTAATTAATGTTCATGTAGTCATTTTGTATTTGATAATCTGGTTATGTATATAAGATGCATTAAACTGGAAAATTATGCAGCAAACAGTGTAGTATATATATTAGCAAACTCTGCTTCGCTTCTGTGTATCATTATATAGCAACATATGTCTCTCATCTGTATCTGACAACTTATGTGGAAGAGCTTATGATTTCATTAAAGGTTACGAACAGTTACCAAATGAAAACGAAACGTAAACACAACTCAAATAAATACTAGTACATCGGCAATTACATCGGGGCTTCGATATCAAACATTTAAAAGTTTTGTCATCTTCAGTGTGGATTTAATCAGTTTTCTTGTGAATTTGCATCAGTTGTTTTTTTATGCTGTTGGAGGTAGGCAGTGAGCAGTTGCACTGTTAGCACGTGTCTGAATCATCTGTTCACTACGTAATATAGGATTTCAATGAAACATAACTGAATTGTAGGGATTCATTGTTTTATTAATCACATATAATTAGCAAGCTTATAAGCCCCAATAGTACATGTTACAATACAAGGTACATGTTACTTACAGTGACACTCCTGTATGTTTTATGACTATACCACTCACACACTCTCATTAGCAAACAGTGTAGAACCAGATCAGATGGGAGCCCTCTTCTCAGGGTCTACACTGTTTGTCATTCAAGACCATTTAGCAAGTCTAAACCTTTCGAACTGAGTGGGCTATTGGCTAATGGACTATTTCACCCTGATAATTCTTGAATGAAAGCGTGCTTTAACCCTTTCCCATGAGGGAAAGGGTTAAGGGTGTGTGACAGTTTTGAACCATGTGCACAAAGTTCGTTTCAAATTTTTTAACCTGTGTCCTATTGTCTGTAAGATGAGAATAATGTTTGTTAAATATCATACGAAAGAAAATGAACATTGACTTGGGAGTGAAATACGTTGTCCTGTTAGAATCAGAAGTGTTGCCTTATAGTGTACCAGAACTCTAGAAAAAAGGGGAGTATGTGAACTTATAAAATAATAAAATATAAAAAGAGTAAAACAAAAAAAATCAATACTTTTATTCAAGGTTTATTGCTGTGTATACTCCGTTTAACTTGAGTATTCGGAGGGACAAACTGAGGCAAATCTTACAGCACTAGATCAAGCAGTTCCCTCATGAGCTGTTTGATCAGGTTCTGCAGGATTTTCACTCTGTTACTCTGATTTAAAGTTATCAATATGGTATCAAATTGACTTATTCATCTTTATAAACAGACGGAGAGGGGAGATAAGGAGTTCAAAATGGAATACTATAGGGGAATTTAGGGTAGATTTAATATGATGGAAATAGTCAGAACTACAGACAAAGATGTGTACTTAAATACTAAAATCATTATTTCTCCACCAAACCCTATGTTGTGACCACTCTTTAGAGTCGTTTCAAAGAGACGATTCTAAAGAGTGGTCACAACATAGGGTTTGGTTGAGAAATAAAGAAGTTATTTTTGAAAATGGTGTAATTTACGCATCTTATCTGGACCTCTGAATAGTTTATTGAATAGAGTTGTTGTCATATATACATATCATCTGTATCAATGTTGTTGTTTTCTGTGCTTTAATAAAGAAAGAGAGAGAGAGATTTTATATATTGTTGTACAGCACTGTTGGGTTTGTTGTCATTTATATAAACTTAACCCTTTACTCAATAAATAGTCATGTTAGAAATAATGATATCAGTTAGATTGATTGTTATAATAGCAAATGGGCACAGGAATGTTTGGCTACTGCAGAAACAGTAGAATCATACTATAGCTAACAGGGCTGACTGAACTGGGTCTGTTTTCTGGATCTGGATCAGTCAAAAGGCGTATATACTGAATAAAGGGTTCAGCCCTTGTTTTCATTATCCCTTGCCCTCTTGCATATTCATGGAAGAAAAATCAAACATCATGAATATTCATTACTGAAGTTTTTAAGGGTATTATGATGTCATTATTTCTTACAATGAATATTAAACAAGGAAATGTGTACACAATACTATTGTAACTATTTTGTCATTACTAGGCCCGTGCATTGACAATGCGGGAGCCATATAGGAATCTCATTTTCTGTCTGTCCATTCAGTCAAAATTTTTGATGTGACACGATATCTCAAACAGTACTTCACATATTGGTTTTATATTAAGGGCATATGCTTAGTACTATCAGAGGAAGACACCTATAGTTTTTGGTTGAATCAGATCACTATGTCTAGTTATCTGCCCTTGATTACAGGGCCCTGTCTGACTGAGACAGTTTTCTAGTTTCTTGCAATGAATATTGAACAAGGAAAGGGGTTAACACAAAACTATTGTGACTACTTTCTGTAATACTACTTATATAAGCATTGGCCTTCTTTCTGAATTCACTAGACGCTTTGGATCCTGATGAGATGCCAAGTGACTCTACTTCTCATCTAGATACAGCGTTTACAAAAGTCTTCAATGCTTCATCCCATACTTGTAGTCACAATAGTTAACGTAAAGCTTTCAAAATGAAGTACAAGTATATACTTATGACATACAGTATGTAGAGGTCCAGATAAGATGCGTAAAAACATTTTCAAGAGTAACTTTCTTATTTCTCCACCAAACCTTATGTTGTGATCACTTTTTAGAATCGTCTCTTTGAGACGATTCTAAAGAGTGGTCACAACATAGGGTTTGGTGGAGAAATGACAATTTTAGTCTTTGAGTTTGTACCGTTATCTGTGGCTCTGCATACGACAAGACTTAATAATAATGGATTTGCGAAAAGAAGTGATACTTGACGAGTCAGCCATTAATCTCGATGTCGATGAAGACATGGCATAATTTGGCGTAGTTTATCAGTTCCGAGATACATCTGTTGCAGAGAAGTAAGTTGTTGTTACAACTGCAAGATACTTAGACAGCTTTATTTAGTTAGCAAGGCTTATAGAACTGTTTAGAGTAGGCAGTTGCTATGGTTACTTTGCCACTTTCTGGGTTTGCTGTTTTAATAGATTTGCTGTTTTCTAGGTCATCCGCTTGTACAGTATCCACCAGCCTACTTACACAGACTGCCAGCTCGCTAATCAAGTTTATAGTTGGACATAGGAACTTATGTTAACCCTTTCCTTTATATAAACGCCATTACATGTATTTGCGAACAGATTAGACCAAGATCAGACGGTTCCTATAGGAGTCATCTGATCAGGGTCTGCTCTGTTTTCTAATGGAATTTTATAGATCTGTTCCTTTAGATTCTGAAATGGCTACAATTTTCCACATTCCATATTCAGTATGGTATTGAAATTTGGAATAAATATAGAACAGGGACAGGGTTAAACTATCAACACTGTCAATCACTCATTACAGGTCAATCACTCATTACTCCGCTGCAGAATAATTGTATATTGACAGAATTATGTGATCTTGATAAACTAGAAAACATTACACCATTAGGCAACGTGGTACGTTCTACAGATTCCCTCTTACTAATGCTTTCTCATGTCTTTGCAAACAGGGTAGACCTAAGGATCTGCTCTGTTTGCTTATGACATGATAAAGATCTGATTCTACGATTTTTGTCAAAGCAATAAGTTCCCTTTAAAAGTTAAACTAAATTTTTATGATGTCAACTTTTCATGGGGATTTTGTAGAAACACTGTAGAATCAGATCTATATCATGTCAAAAGCACACAGAGCAGACCCTGATCAGACAGTTCCTATAGAAGCCGTCTGATCTGGGTCTTCTCTGTTTGCACAATGCATGAAATGGTGTTTTTATGAGGGAAAGGGTTAACACACCAGAAAGTTTCATGCAGTTATTTATTTTGTGTGTTTCCTATGTTCAAACTGTTTCGATGTTGTATTTTTATGCCATGTGTGTTTGTTTCTATTATATATATATATATATTCAGTATTACATGACTAATGATGAAAGTTTTTGAAATGTCACACCTTGTTGATATCATAACTTGTACAGACATTAGATATGTTAACATGTGTACAGAGAAACAGACAAAGGTTCGTACTCAAAAAAACCTAATATCGTCATTTTTCCACCAAGCCCTATGTTGTGACCACTCTTTAGAATCAGCTCAAAGAGACGATTCTAAAGAGTGGTCACAGCATAGGGTTTGGTGGAGAAATAAAGAAGTTATTTTTGAAAATGGTTTAAATTTAAGCATCTTTCCTGGAGCTCTGTGTGTAGATGGTACAAAACAGTTTACCCAGACCTGGTTGTAAGCTATTGATGCCGTTCCCAAATTACCCTAAGTATTTGGACGAATAATCTCTGCTCTCCCCCTGTTTTCAGGGCTGAATAATTCAGCTTGGTTGAATTTTGATTAGACTGACAAACCGTAGAACCTGTCTGAAGAAGCCATTCATTTATTGGAACATAAGGGTCGTAAAAAGCAGGTGGTTGCTTAATGCAGGGCAAAAAATGTTTAGTGGGAGCGTGCGTTTTATAAACAATGAGAAAATTCTACAGACTGTTGAATATATGTCTATGTTATGCACAAATATATTGGGATCTTTTTACAAGTGTGTTTAAAGTAGATGGCCAAACAACCAATATTTGGGTAAATTGGTTTGAACTAAAAATAACAACTTAACTTCCCGTTGCAGTGGCTGAACCTAGAGTTGCTTTTCATTATGCCGTGATGCTCTCCCCTGCCTGTGTGGCTGTTGCAGTGATCTCCCTTTGCTTATTGTAGGATGCCTTTGGAGTGATCTCCCATGAATAATTTATCTTTTTTTATTATGCAGAAATTTCTGACTTATATAAAAATCAGATCTATATTATTTCTTAAACAGACATAAGCAAACCCTGATCAGACGGCTCTTACAGGAGCGCTCTTACAGGAGCCGTCTAATCTGGGTCTACTGTGCAAAAGTGCCAAAAGTTGTCGCTATGTGGGAAAAGGGTTAAATATGATGGTTTTGGTGTTGATATAATATGCAGGTCTTGTGATTTGTTTAACCCATCCTGTGTTTAGTTCTTCACTCGACCATTTAGAGCTCAGTTTCTGTGTTGATTCAGTTAACCCATTCCATCATATTGATGACTTTTGACAACTGTGTAAAAGTCACTTTGTGAAACCATTGTGATAAATAGAGCATTTGCTCCTATAGGAGCAAATGCTCTATTTACCACAATGGTTTCATACTACAAAACTCGAAAATGTTCCTTTTCTCAAGTTAATGCTCCTTTTCGGTAAATTTATTCAGAGGTTGGGTCTGAAAATAGCCTATGAGGGAATGGGTTAAAACTTTTACCTCGTGAATATACAAGAAATCATTGGTCTACGAATATCAGTAATCTGATATGGGACAAGGCAGGAACTCTTGAATCAGATCTATATTACTCCATAAGCAAACAAGCGCAGACCCTGATCAGATGGGAGGCATTTGACCTGGGTCTACTTTATCTGCAGATGGCATTAAAAGGCATAATCCTTTACTTAGTGAATAATCATGTTACGACTTTATAAACAGAAATTTTATAATTGTGTATTGTCAGGTGATCTTGGTGATGACAGAAACTGTAGAATTAGATCTGTATATTATTCAATAAGCAAACGGAATAGATCCTGATTAGACATCAGTCTTGGTCGGTCTTGTTTGCAAAGGCATATTTATTAACCTTTTCCTCCATAGGCTATTTTTAGACCCAACCTCTTTGAATGAATCTACCCAAAAGGGGCATTTACTAGATACATGTAAAATTTTAAAATGTTGTAGTGTGAAACCATTTTGATAAAGGAGCAAATGCTCTATTTATGACGATGGTTTCAAGAAGTGGTTATTACAGAGGCAAAGAAAGGTGTATTTATAGAGGAAAGGGTTAATTAGAAACAATGTCCACAGTTAGAGTGAAGAATTTATTTGTAATTTATATTTATAAAGTTTCTCTAGTGAACTCAAAAGTGTATTATTTTTAAAATACAGAATATTTCATAATTAAACATACAGCAAATTTTGAATTGTTTCAAGAACTGAAGAATATTGTTTAAAAATTCAAATAAAGTAAACTTAATTTTTAGAAATAACAAATTTCTATGCCTCTTGATTTACAGCTCCGTACAAGATGATTGACATCATAATCTGTTTATTTACAGGTATTGACATTTTCCCTTGTATAAATGCCTTTTCACGCATTTGCAAATAGAGTAGACCAAGATCAGATGACTCCTATAGGAGCCATCTGATCAGGGTCTGCTCTGTTTGCTTATGACACGATATAGATCTGATTCTATGTAGTTTTTGACACAGTAAAAAATTCCTTTGAAAAGTTTATATTGTGAAAATTGAGCTAATATAATGTCATGATTATTTTTTACATGAATACTGAGCAGGGAAAGAGTTAAGCGATTTGATTTACTGGTCCCTTCGAGATCAATAAAGTCGTAGTCTGTGCATCGACAGGTATTAAGTCAGTGACGTGTTTTTCTGTTGCAGGTCATGGTAACTAATGTGACGTCACTGCTGAAAACCGTAAAGTCTGTAGAAGACGAGGCAACGCGTGGAACTCGTGCTCTGGAATCCACTATAGAGGCCATAGGACAAGAGATTAAGGTGAGGCAGCTAGCAGACAATTGCTATGCATCTTTGAATGAAATGAATCCCTTTGTCAATGGCCTTGTTACAGTATAATTAACATTTTCCCTCATGGAAGTATCTTTTCATGCCTTTGCTGATGGAGTAGATCCAGATTAAATGTAGGAGTCTTCTTATAAAGATTTGCTTAGTATGCTTTTAACCCCTCGCTTGCTATTCACGTCAATAAACGTACTTGTAAATAGTGAAGACCCAGATGAGACAGCTCCTGCAGGAGCTGTCTCATCAGGGTTTGCACTATTTACAAATTGATTGTGCAACCAATGCACTCCAGAGCAGTGATTGCACAGCAAAATACTTGTACACAGTGAAGATATATGTAATTATACAACAGGGCATGGGTAAAGGAGAAATGTATTATAAAATTCAGCAAGCGAAGGGTTAAAATGATTCTACAGTTTCTACCATGGTCAAGTAGTACTGTATACTTTGTCCATTACAACAATTTAGCAAACAAATGTCGACTATTTCTGATTCAAACAAACTTATCTAAAGCCTTTCCTTCATATAAACACTTTTTCACACATTTGCAAACAGGGTAGACCCAGATCTGACAGCTCATATAGAAGCCGTCTGATGGGAGTCCGCTCTGTTTGCTTATAAAAATTATAATGGATCTTGCTCTACAGTATCTACCAATACCAAAAGATACTTTGTACCTGTGCAATAATATCACTTAGCTAATAAATATTCATGATGCTAAGTTCTATTAATCTGTTCTCAGCCAATTGCAAGATATTTGTGTTTTATGAATGTATTCAGCCTGAAGAATTGTTTAACCAATTATCTGGTAGCATTTGCAAACGGAGTAGACCCAGACATGACAGCTCAAATAGGAGCAATCTGATCAGGGACTGCTCAGTTTGTGTATTATGTGATTTTTGCCGTAACACTATCTATCCTATATATCTGTATTTTCGATATACAATAATTGTATCAATCAACCAATTCCCTCATATTGCCGCTTTTTGCCACCTCTGTAAAAGTCACTTTCTGAAACCATTGTGATATATAGAACATTAATTTGCTCCATAGGAGTAAATGCTCTATTTATCAGCATGGTTTCAAAACTACAAATTTCTAAATGTTCCTTTTCTCTAGTAAATGATCCTTTTTGGTAGATTTACACAAAGAGGTAGTATCTAAAAATAGCCTATGAGGGAGTGGTTTAGTATTCCTAATGGCTGGAGTCTTCAGATAAATGGTTAATTGACCTCATGAATCAGTTATGAATGTCTGTTTCTTAGTTCATGAAGGTTTAATCTTTTACTTACTTACATCTGAATGTATTTGTGCATTATTAACCCGTTCCCTCATATAAACACCTTTTCACGCATTTGCAAACAGAATAAACCCAGATCAGACAGCTCCTATAGGAGCTGTCTGATCAGGGCCTACTCTGTTTGCATACGGAAATCTGACTCATATTTATATCAATATTAAAACTCCATGTGTACGTAAATTATGCCATTATTAAAATTAAACTAATAAGTATTCATGATGTCATTATTTCGTACATGAATATTCAGCAGGGAAAGGGTTATGTTATGAATGTCTCCTAGTTCATGTAGGTTTAATCTTTTGTTTACTTACATCTCAAAGTTACTACAGTTATCCCTATACTCCATAAATATGCATTTGCAAACAGAGTAGACCCAGATCCTATAGGAGCCGTCTGATCAGGGTCTGCTCTGTTTGCTTATGAAATAATATTGATATGATTTTACAGTTTCTGTCATGTATACAGATGCTATTAATATTTTTAATATCCATGATGTCATTATTTCTTCTATGAATATTCATGGAGTAAAGGGTTGAATATTCAGAGCTCCAGATAAGATTTGTAAATTCAAACATTTTCAAGAAAAACTCCTTTATTTCTCCACCAAACCCTATACTATGACCACTCAAAGAGACGATTCTAAAGAGTGGTCACAGTATAGGGTTTGGTGGACAAATGACGATCTTTGTATTTGAGTATGCGCGTTTATCTGTAGCTCTATTCTAGACTTCTCATGTCTCTGTGTATGTTTTATTTTTCTAGACTGGATATGGTCTTCTTCTCATGTCTCTATGTATGTTTTGTTTTTCTTCAATGTATGATTGTATGATTGTTCTGTCTTCTGTATTGCTGCATTGAACCTGCAGAACTTTGAGTCAACTGCACAGGTAGGCAGAATGGAGTGACGTGTATCAGTCTTTGTATTTAATGGAGTGATGTGTATCAGTCTTTGTATTTTATTTCTTTTTATACGTAATACTTGTTTATCACTTTCAATCAGTTCTACAGGCAGCTGAAAATCTTTTGTACACAGACATCTTAGCACTTTGCATGGTAGCGGTGTATTCTTCCATTATTTATTCTTCCACCATTTATGACTTGTGCAAAACTGTTCGTCACTTTTGCAAAAATTAATAGACAATTGAAGAGACAAATAAGTCACTTAGGGTGAAAAGAGCAGTCTATTCTAGGGAGAGGGATGGGATTGGGGGATTCACCCCACTTTTCTTTGTCTTTTTTAAATTGCCCCATTTTTTTCATGGAGGATTGAATATTCTGTATAGATAAAGAAGGCCAATTTGCTTAACCCATACAACGCTGAATTTTCAAATGGACTCTTCCAAAATTCAAATAGGTCAAGCTAATAGTGAGTATTTAGGGATATTTTCTAAAGAAAAGTGTAACATGACAAACAGTGCAGACCCTGATGAGAGGACTCCCCTAGGAGCCCTCTCCTCTCATCTGGGTCTACACTGTTTGTAAATGACATTAATGACTCGGGTCCTGCACTGTAAGGGTTAACCCTTTCCTATATAAATACGCCTTTCTATGCCTCTGTAATAGTCTTTTTTTGAAACCATTGCGATAAATAGAGCATTAATTTTGCTCTTTAAGGGCAAAATTAATGCTCTATTTATCACTATGGTTTCAATACTACAAAATTAAAAAAAGTTTCCCTTTCTCTAGTTAATGCTCCGTTTCGGTAGATTTATTCAAAGTGGTTGGATCTAGTAATAGCTTATGAGGGAATGGGTTAAATTGGTTTGATATGTGAATTTGAGTCAAACTTCACCCCTCATTTTCGAATCCTAGAATAGATACTGTTAAGATGCAGAGCATCAGATAAAGGTTTGTATTCGAATCATAAAATCGCATTTCTCCACCAAATCCTACGTTGTGACCAGTCTTTAGAATCGTCTCTTCAAAACCGTTCTAAAGAGTGGTCACAACATAAGGTCTTGTGGAGAAAAAAAGGGATTAATCTTAAAATGTTTTAATTTACACATCAGAGCTCCAGATAAGATGCATAAATTAAAATATTTTCAAGCATAGCTCCTTTATTTCTCCACTAAACCCTATACTGTGACCACTTTTTAGAATCGTCTCTTCGAGACGATTCTAAACAGTGGTCACAGTATAGGGTTTGGTGGAGAAAGGACGATTTTAGTATTTGAGTACGCACAGGTATCTGTAGCTCTGAGACCTAGATCTCAGCACCCCTATGTTTATGGTACTCATTAGATGTTGGTACTCACCATTTGAATATCTCGAGACAACCGTCAGCTGCCTGTAGTACAGTTTTTACTCTCGTTTCTATTCTTTGCTTTTCTCAAAACATTTGCTTTTTCATACAGATTATAATAATTCCTATTATATACATACACTCTCTAGCTGGAATAGTTTTTGACAGTAAATAATGCACATTCAGAGCCAGTTTCTAGACGTACATGTATTTGGTACTGACAGACCTATATACTATGTATATAGAATAGGTGTTCATAGTCCTACATGTGTCATGTATGTTTGACAATGTTAACCAACTAGTGTCAGCTACAGTGTTAGGTGTTCATTGTCCTACATCTGTAGAGTATTTAGGACACTGGTAGCTCACTAGTGTCAAGTACAGTGTTAGGTGTTCATTGTCCTACATCTGTAGAGTATTTAGGATACTTGTAGCTCACTAGTGTCAGCTACAGTGTTAGGTGTTCATTGTCCTACATGTGTATGTAGAGTATTTAGGATACTTGTAGCTCACTAGTGTCAAATACAGAGTTAGGTGTTCATTGTCCTACATGTGTACACTATTTAGGACAATGGTAGCTCACTAGTGTCAAGTATGGTGTTAGGTGTGTAATGTCCTACCTGTGTACACTATTTAGGACAATGGTAGCTCACTAGGTTCAAGTACGGTGTAATGTGTGCTTTTGTCCTACATGTGTACACTATTTAGGACAATGGTAGCTCACTAGTGTCAAGTACGGTGTTATGTGTGCTTTTGTCCTACATGTGTACAGTGATGTCTCGTTAATCCGGAATTCGTTAATCCGGAAAACTCGCGATCCGGACGAAAGTCGTGGGGAACGGATTTTTTGTGCAGTAAATTGACTCGTTACATCCGGAAATTCGCGTTCCGGAACCGGACATAGATTTCTGGTAACCAATCTATGTATATACCTGTATTTGTGACTCGTTAATCCGGCCGGGTCAGTAGCTCCAGGGCTTAATTGCCCACCCCTGACACTTAACAATAGTGCACCGCGGAGGTGCGAATACTTGTGTTTACAATCACAGGCATGGGTAAAACAACCCCCTACTGTGTGCAAACTGGCTATTTATCAAAGCATATGGCACGCGGGTAGTGATGTTTGATATTCATTAATGTTCCTTAATGAGATGAACACTCGCCCAATTAATTTGTTACGTTAAAGCCGTGCCGCCATCGTTAAACTGTTAATCACCTTAAATGATTTGCTAATTCAGTATTTATTGGGGATTCCCGCTAGGGATTCCCTAAGATTCTAACTCACGCGTGAGCTGGCTGGTTCCCGACTTCCGACTTACAAGTACATATACACGGATGGAATATTCGGGAAACCAGTCATGTCAAACATGGAGACCTACGTCGATTTTACAAAATTTGCCCGCAGGCATATTCCATAATCCACATTGTATTACTCAAATGAGAGAACTGACACTTATGGATAGGGTGCAAAAAGCATTTAGAACGACAAACAAGGCAATTATTTTGATATGACTTGCGATTATTACGGGCATATGCACACATGAACGTTACAAGAAAAGATTTCTTGATGCGCAAGTAAATGTGTACATATACCATACACAATGTTTATGATTGAGTTGATATTTTGCAGCATACGACGGTGATTCGTTAATCCGGAAAATTCGTTACTCCGGAAATTTCGCCGGGAACGAACGTTTCCGGATTAACGAGACATCACTGTACACTATTTAGGACAATGGTAGCTCACTAGGTTCAAGTACGGTGTTAGGTGTGTATTGTCCTTCCTGTGTACAATATTTAGGACAGTGGTAGCTCACTAGTGTCAAGTACAGAATTGAACAAATCTTTATTTACACCCAGGTATACAAGTATACAACATTTACACCCAGGTATACAAGTATACAACATTTACACCCAGGTATACAAGTATACAACATTTACACCCAGGTATACAAGTATACAACATTTACACCCAGGTATACAAGTATACAACATGGGGATAATTTCATACATGAATATGCATACATACTAGTGTCAAGTACAGTGTTAGATATTCATTGCCCTAAAGGTATAGAGTATAAAGGGCAATGAAGGCCAAAAGGTGTAAAGTACAGTATTGGGTGTTTATTGGCCTACGTATGTAGAGCATTTAGAACAGTGGTAGCCAACTAGTGACAAGTACTGTGTTAGATATAGAACAATGTTAGGTGTGTAATTGTCCTACATGTGTCAAGCATTTAGGACAATGGTAGCCATCTTGTAGCATGTAGTGTTAGGTGTGTAGTGCCCTACATATATAAAACATATAGAACAATAATAACCAACTTGTGTCAACTACAGTGTTAGGTGTGTATTGTCCTACATGTGTAGTGCATTTAGGTCAGGGGTAGTTCACTAGTGTCAGGTACTGTATGGTGTTAGGTGTGTATTGTCCTACATATGTAGTGCATTTAAGTCAGTGGTAGTTCACTAGTGTCAAGTACGGTGTTAGGTGTGTATTGTCCTACATGTGTAGTGCATTGAGGTCAATGGTTGTTCACTAGTGTCAAAGTACGGTGTTAGGTGTGTATTGTCCTACATGTGTAGTGCATTTAGGTCAGTGGTAGTTCACTAGTGTCTGGTACAACTACAGTGTTAGGTGTGTATTGTCCTACATATGTAGTGCATTGAGGTCAGTGGTAGTTCACTAGTGTCAAGTACGGTGTTAGGTGTGTATTGTGTAGTGCATTTAAGTAAATAGTCAACTACAGGTTTTGCTTTCCTCATCTAACATACTAGAATATATAGGCCAGTAGTCAACTACAGTTTTATCTAACATACTAGAGTATATAGGCCAGTAGTCAATTACAGTTTTATCTAACATACTAGAATATATAGGCCAGTAGTCAACTACAGTTTTATCTAACATACTAGAGTATATAGGCCAGTAGTCAATTACAGTTTTATCTAACATACTAGAGTATATAGGCCAGTAGTCAATTACAGTTTTATCTAACATACTAGAATATATAGGCCAGTAGTCAACTACAGTTTTATCTAACATACTAGAGTATATAGGCCAGTAGTCAATTACAGTTTTATCTAACATGCTAGAGTATATAGGCCAGTAGTCAATTACAGTTTTATCTAACATACTAGAATATATAGGCCAGTAGTCAACTACAGTTTTATCTAACATACTAGAGTATATAGGCCAGTAGTCAATTACAGTTTTATCTAACATACTAGAGTATATAGGCCATTAGTCAACTACAGTTTTTATCTTGCATACTAGTGTATATATAAAAAAAGTTTTAATCACAGTTTTTGATTTTCATTGTCTAACATACTAGGGTATATACCGTAGGCCAATAGTCAACTACAAGTTCTGATTTTCATTGTCTAACATGAGGCCAGTAGTCAACTACAGTTTTTTTTATATTTTCATTATCCAACATACTAGGGTATATAGGCCAGTAGTCGACTACAGTTTTTATATTTTTGTTGTCTAACATACTAGGTTATTTAGGTCAGAAGTCAACTACAGTGCTCCCTCTCTACAACGACACCCTTTGGGATACGAATATTGCATGTGTTGTTCAGGGGGAGTTGTTATAGGGTGGGATAATCAAACATAACTAGCTTGGTTGCAGATCCCCAGATAAGGTGTATTTCTAGAACTAAAACCGTTATGCCTCAATCAAACCGTTGTAGGGAGGGAGCACTGTACAGTTTTTATATTTTCATTGTCTAAAATACTAGGGTATATATAAGCCTATCGGAAACAAAACTATTATAGACCTTGACTAGATTAAATAAATATATCAGAAGGTTACAAGTATGGCTATAAACTGGATCTATTGGTTTGATTATTAAAAGTATTTATCTTTTTCCCTCATATGACAGCTTTGACACTTTTATAAACAGAGTGGACCCAGATCAGACAACTCCTGTAAGAGTTTTCTTATCAGGCTCTGCTGTTTGCTTATGGAATTATAAAGATCTGATTCGGAAGATTCTGTCACAGTCAAAACGTTCATTGTTAATGCGTAATAAAACATTAAGTCCATGAATATTCATACAGAAGTAAATTCTTAACTCTTTGCATGTTGTGAAACTGTGATTACCTATGCAAACAGTTTTTATCCAGATGAGATGCCGCATAATGCGGCGTCTTATCAGGATCCAAACTGTTTGTCACTTTGACCATATTTTTGCAAAGATATGAGAGAAATTTTATTTTTAGAATTGAAGCAGACGACAATTGTTGCAGACAAAAAAATTACTTAGCGTGCAAAGAGTTAAATAAATGTTCAGTTGAGGGGGGGGGGGGGGGGGGGGGGGGGGGGGGGGGGTTAATATAATGTGATTTTAAAACTGTGTGTACAATTATTACTGAACTTTTCTTATTTACCTTACCACTGATCACTTATAGAGATATAATGGGTTAAACTTGCTGGGGGATTATGAATGACGAACAATACATATGCTGCTCAGAGGGTGTACACTGCTTACAAAGGCCAGGAAGTGTTTGATTTGAGTTTACTGTGCTTGCAAATGTGTGAAAATGCATCTGGTAAAGGGTTAAGGATGCGGTGAAATTTTGACTAAAGTTGGTTACCATGGAGAATGTAAATAATTTGACAAACTGCTATAAGTATTTGTATTCAGATTGTACTAGAAATGTCATGCCCCAAATCAATATAAAAACGATTTGGATTATCACATATAATAAGTTTCAACAGGACCAGAATAGTCATTAACAGAACAACATATAAACATGCATACTCGAATACTAAAATCGTCATGTCGCCTCCAAAACCTATGTTGTGAACACACTTTAGAATCGTCTCTTAGACGATCAGCATAGGGTTTGGTGGAGAAACAAAGAAGTTATTTTTGAAAATGTTTTAATTTAGGCATCTCATCTTATTATTGGGACAAATTTAGTGCAAACTTGAAAAGTTGTATCTGAATACTTAGTTTTATTAGGGTACCGGTGAGGATGGCAGATTGGGTGTCTCAATAATTAGTTATATTAGGGTACCGGTGAGGATAGGAGATTGGGTGTCTGCATTTCAGCCAACTACAAAGTAGTTCCAAATTATTTTCTGTTTAGACACAACAAAATATTCTTAAGTGCTGTAATTTATTTTTAATAACATTTTAAAGTTAATGCATGTAAATCATGTATACAACAACCAATCCAGCCGAATTTAGTCAGCCATGCTTGTGTATGAAATAGGACTTCATTTGTGACATCATCAACGTGGTTTCTACACATGGTAGAGATAGGAAAGTTTGTGGTAGTGGTTTTATAATGGTAATTATGAGAGAAATCAAATTACTTGTCATTCTGTCGAAATGTAAGTTAATTGGATTTTCAAAGTAACAAGTTGTTTTGATTTAGAAAAAAAAAACCAACAGTGCTACAGAAATAATAAGCAACATTACTGTATTAGTTTCGTGGGTAGAAATTTATTACAGTAAAATCTCGAATGTTCTAACACTAAAGTATGTATCATTATCGATCTTAAAGATGGCTGCGTAATGCATGATAAAAATCATGCAGAAAGCTTCTCTAGAAGCTTTCTGCATGACTTTCACCATGCAGTTAATAGCCACCTGCCGAAGAGGTCTAAGGTCTTCTATAAAGAAAATTCAGTTAATCAATATTTTACTCTATTTCTTTTGTATATGTGCATGAGTACGGTGGCTTACTTTATCAACAGCGAAATAGCTTCTAAAGATGTGTGAAAAAGATGTTTGCATTTTTTTCAGCCGGCACTTTTCCAATCAGTTTAACCCCTTCCTACATATAAACACATTTTCATGCTTTTGAAAACAGGCATAGAAATGCATATTTACTGAGTAAAGGGTTAATAATCTGCTTTGAATATTTATAGAATAAAGAGTCAAAGGGAACTTTCCATATCTTAAATTTGCCCGTGTTGCCTTTTTAACTAATCCTTTAGGTCCATTGCCATAGAAACATACTTATGTTTCATCTCTTCACCAAACCCTGTATTGTTACTTATCTTTAGAATCGTCTGTTTGAGATGATACTTAATAGTGGTCACAACATAGGGTTCGGTGGAAAAAATCTGTTAATGAACTCATCGATATTTCAGGCCTACGAGGTGAACCCTACTACAGACAAGAAAGCATCTGCTGAAGATCTGATTCGCTATACCAAACCTATTACTTCGGCAACGGCCAAGGCCGTTGCTGCTGGCAACAGTGGTCGCCAGGAAGAAGTTATAGCTGTTGCCAATATGGGACGTAAAGCTGTGTTTGATCTGCTGGGTGTCTGTAAAGTAAGTAATCTGCTGGGTGTCTGTAATGTAAGTAATCTGCTGCGTGTCTGTAAAGTAAGTAATCTGCTGCGTGTCTGTAAAGTAAGTAATCTGCTGGGGGTCTGTAAAGTAAGTAATCTTCTGGGGGTCTGTAAAGTAAGTAATCTTCTGGGTGTCTGTAAAGTAAGTAATCTTCTGGGTGTCTGTAAAGTAAGTAATCTGCTGGGGGTCTGTAAAGTAAGTAATCTGCTGGGTGTCTGTAAAGTAAGTAATTGTCAAGTCCACACTTGTATTGTCAGTGTTAACCCTGGTTCCCTGTTCCGTATTTATCTCAAAGTTCAGTACCTACTGAATATTCATGACCAAAATAGTTATAATGAAATAAAGAAGGTGCAACATTGTAGCCATTTTTAGCTCACCAGAGCACAAAGTGCTCAGGGTGAGCTTTTGTGATCGCCAGATGTCCGTCGTCCGTCGGCGTGCGTCGTCCGTCGTCGGGCGTCAACAATTTCAACCTTTAAAAATCTTCTCCTCTGAATCTACAGGGTTCTCAGCTTTCATCTTTGGTACATAGCATCACCTATAGGTCCTCTACAAAAGTTATATAAATTATGCCCCTGGGGTTAAAATTGGCCCCGCCCCAGGGGTGGGAAGTTTTCAATAGAAACATATAGTAAAACTTTGAAAATCTTCTCCTCTGAAACCAGAAGGTTATTAGCTTTCATATTTGGCACATAGCATCATGTTCAGGTCCTCTACAAAGGTTATATAAATTATGACCCTGGGGTCAAAATTGGCCCCGCCCCAGGGGTGGGCAGTTTTCAATAGAAACAAATAATGAAATCTTTGAAAATCTTCTCCTCTGAAACTGAAAGGCTCTCATCTTTCATATTTGGCACAGAGCAGCATATTCAGGTCCTCTACAAAAGTTATATAAATTAAGGCCTTCGGGTCAAAATTGGCCCCGCCCCAGGGGTGGGCAGTTTCCAATAGAAATATATAGTGAAAACTTTGAAAATCTTCTCCTCTGAAACTAGAAGGTTCTCAGCTTTCATATTTGGCACATAGCATCATGTTCAGGTCCTCTACAAAAGTTATATAAATTATGGCCCTGGGGTCAAAATTAGCCCCGCCCCAGGGGTGGGCAGTTTTCAATGGAAACAAATAGTGAAATCTTTGAAAAATTTCTCCTCTGAAACTGGAAGGCGCTTAGCTTTCATATTTGGCACAGATCATTATGCTCAGGTCCTGTACAAAAGTTATATAAATTATATAGCCGCCCCAGGGGTGGGTAGTTTTCAATAGAAACATATAGTAAACATTTGAAAATCTTCTCCTTTGAAATCAGAAGTTTCTCAGCTTTCATATTTGGCACATAGCATCATGTTCAGGTCCTCTAAAAAAGTTATATAAAATATAAGTCAAAATTGTCCCCGCCCCAGGGGTGGGCAGTTTTCAATAGAAACAAATAATGAAAACATTGAAAATCTTCTTCTCTGAATCTGGAAAGTTCTCAGCTTTCATAGTTGGCACATAGCATCATGTATAGGTCCTCTACAAAAGTTATATGAATTATGACCCTGGGGTCAAAATTGGCCCTGCCCCAGGGGTGGGTAGTTTTCAGCAGAAACATATAGAGAAAACTTTAAAAATCTTCTCCTCTGAAACTGAAAAGTTCTCAGCTTTAATATTTGGCTTATTGCATCATGTTCAAGTCCTTTACCAAAGTTATATAAATTACGCCCCTGGGGTCAAAATAGGCCTGCACCAAGGCCGGCTAGTTTTCTATAGAAACATATAGTGAAAACTTTGAAAATCTTCTCCCCTGCTTGTCTTGTGAGCGCTTCAGGGCCATTCTGGCCCTCTTGTAGAAAGTAAAGAACTAGATCTATCAAATTCCATCAGCAAACAGAGCAGATCCTGATCAGACAGCTCCTATAGGAGCTATCTGATCTGAGTCTTCTTTGTTTGCAAAGGTATAGAAAGGTGTATTTATGTAGTAAAGGGTTAACCCTTTCCTCCATAAATAAGCCTTTCTACGCCTCTGTAAAAGTCACTTTTTGAAAACATTGCAATAAATAGAGCATTTGCTCCTTAGGAGCAAATGCTCTGTTCATCACAATGGTTTCAACTCTACAAAAATTTCCTTTTCTCTAGTTAATGCTCCTTTTCGGTAGATCTATTCAAAGAGGTTGGATCGAGAAATAGCCTATGAGGGAATGGCTTAAGAGGTTTGTGGTGCTATAGATTTGTGAGTTGGATTTAAAACTTGTAACAGATTATAAGTGAAGCAAACATCATTTTAACAGCAAGCTAAGGGTTAATGTGACCTACTTATTTTCAGGCTGCTGCTGCATCAGCGGAGACGCATGATGTGCGGGCAAGGACGATCCATTCAGGCGCACATTGTGCAACGGCCTATAAACAGCTCCTGGAACAAGTCAACATTGTATGTTTTTAAACTAGTCATAAAATAGAACTTTATGATTGTAAACCAGTCCATTAGTAGAACTTTATGTTTGTATGTATGTTTGTAAACCAGTCATAAAATAGAACTTTATGAGTGTAAACAAGTCCAGTAGTAGAACTATTTGTTTGTTAACCAGTGGCCTATAAACAGCTCCTGGAACAAGTCAACATTGTGTGTTTGTAAACCAGTCCAGAAGTAGAACTTTATGTTTGTAAACCAGTCCAATAGTAGAACTTTATGTTTGTAGTACAACGGCCAATAAACAGCTCCTGGAACAAGTCAACATTGTATGTTTGTAAACCAGTCCAGAAGTAGAACTTTATGTTTTGTAAACCAATCAAGCAAAAGAACTTTATGATAGTTAACAAGTCTATTAGTAGAACTTTACGTTTGCAAACCTATCAGGCGATAAAAATTATTGTAAACCAGAAAAAGATATTGATGTAAAAAATCAAAACAATGTGAAAAACATTTTTAAAAAAATGATTCTCTAACAAAACAACCTGTATGATTTTTCAGTATGATTTACCATAAATGATTCTTAGATGACCCTCTACCAAATTGTTAAAACATTTTGACTGATTCAAACAAATGCCTTAATGGCCGCCATACGGCTATAGTAGAAATGTAAAAGATCTACTGAAATCATGGAGTAGATTTCAATGTAATTTCACAGGAATTTATATGAAGGAAAGGAGTTTCTGTGGCCCTTTACCAAGATGATTCATATCAATTTGATTTAAAAAAAACAAAACACATGGCCACTAGGGTGCGCGGTTAAATAATAATATGGCAATACTGCAAAATTTAAAAAATTGTCTCTTCTGAAACCACTGGGCAGATCATCTCTGTTATACAGATAGGGTCCTCACTTTTACAGATATTTGTCTGGTAGTATATTTATTGTGTACATCATCTCTGTTATACATGTGATAGGGTCCTCACTTTTACAGTTATTTGTCTGGTAGTATATTTATGGTATACGTCATCTCTGTTATACAGGTGATACAGAAACCATCACAGGAGAACAAAATGCAACTGACGGTCATCTCAAGACAAGTGGCAAACTCGGTGTCAGAAATTGTACATTCTGCTGAAGCCATTAAAGGTAAGTTTACCAAGGTCAAATATATCTGTTTTTATGGTTACTACTTTCTCAAATCTGCCTCACTTGCTTGAAGCATATAAAATACTATCTTTCAGGTATTTACTTATTTCTATTAGGTTTGGCTCATATTAGATTTCCTTTCAATTGGACTGGATAGAAATGTTTTAGAAGAAAAGTCCTAATATGTTCTTGTATGTCACTGTATTGTGCAACATAATGTGTATATACTTGCAACCTACTTTTGCCAAATTCTCCACCAAACCCTATACTGTGAATGGAACAGATGATTTTAAAGAGTGATTTCAGTATATGTCTTGGTGGAGAAATGGCAATTTTTGTATTTCGGTACGCATCGTTATCTGTAGCTCTGAATATATTAAACCTTTACTGAATAGCGATGCTTTTAATGACTTTGCAAAGAAAGTACACTCAGGTCACACAACCCCTGTAGAAACTGGCTGATAACGGTCTGCCGTAGAAACTGGCTGATAACGGTCTGCCGTAGAAACTGGCTGATAACGGTCTGCCGTAGAAACTGGCTGATAACGGTCTGCTCTTGTTGCTTATGAAGCTACATATTCTACAATTGCCAAAGACATCCTATGGTCATATTATAGAAAATCAGCTATATAATATGATTATTTGTTAACCCTTTCCCTGTTGTATATTCATGTAGGAAATAATGACGTCATGAAAATTAATAACATTATTTTTTATAATGGCATAAACAGGACAATTGGCTCGGGCAGAATCTGTAGAATCAGGTCTATATTACACCATAAGCAAACAGAGCAGACCTTGATCAGACGGCTCTATGAGCCGTCTGATCTGGGTCTTCTCTGTTTGCAAATGTGTGAAAACACGTTTATATGAAGGAAAGGGTTAACTGAATATTCATGAGGTAATAAGCTAAAGAGGAAGTCCATACATTGAACGCGTTTCAAAAATGCCTAAAATATACAAAACTCATTTGTTTACATGTTGAAAACGGTGTTTCTGGAAAAGGCTAATAATATGTTGTTGTAGAACAAAAAAGATAAAGTATTCATGAAATCAGTTTATTTGGATCACTTGTACGATATAAGTATAAATTGGCAATCTTCATAATGATGATTGAATATAACAAAATACTATGTTTTCTGATATTGAAAATAGGATTTGATTGTAGGGACTTCCTCTTTAATGATATAATAATAGGCTGCACTGTTCATTATAAATGTTTAGCTGTTTTCTTAACAACATCTTTTTCTATGTCCTAATTTAATGCACAATTTTGTTCCAATGTGTTTAATAGAACTTAAAGTTGTTCTTAATAAGTTACATTAGAATTTGCTCTGTTGTTGTGTAGAAAATGATTTCATATATAAACACTATGCATTTTGAATGCAAAATTTGAAACGGTTGTTGTATTACAGTAAAGTCACACCATTACAACCACTCTATTTAGAAATTAAATTGTGGATATTTAAACGGGTAGCTTAACCCCTTCCCTGTTCTGTATTTATTCCAAATTTCGAAACCTACTGAATATTCATGGACAAATAGTTACAACGCAGTATGGAAGGTGGACAGTTGTAACCATTTTAGAAGGTGAAGAAAAAGATCTTTCAAATTCCATTAGCAAACAACAGACTCTGATTAGAGGGCTCCTACAGGAGCCGTCTGATCTGGTTCTACTCTGTTTGCAAAAAAAAAATGTTTATATGAAGGAAAAGGTTAATGCACTCAATATTGATAAGGAAAGCGGCTGCAGGAACTTTCTGTATCGCTTTGGCTCTGTATTAAATCATTACTCCATAAATAGGTCTTTCGATACATTTGCAAATAGAGTAGACCCAGGTCACACGGCTCCTATAGGAGCCACCTGATCAAGGTCGGCTCTGTTTACATACGATGTAATATACATGTAGATATAGATATACAGCTCCTGCTGTGGCCAAAACTTCCTGTGTCCAACAATTAACAATTTATCTGTAAGGCTACAGTTTAGCCTATAAGGGAATGGGTTTATAAATCATGTTTATCTGTAAGGCTTCAGTTTAGCTTATAAGGGAATGGGTTTATAAATCATGTTTATCTGTAAGGCCACAGTTTAGCCTATAAGGGAATGGGTTTATAAATCATGTTTATCTGTAAGGCCACAGTTTAGCCTATAAGGGAATGGGTTTATAAATCATGTGGTCGCTCTAGTGAGACTCAACTGTATTTTGTATTATTTATTATGTGTTTTCATGTATTTAGTTGCAGTATCTATTGCCCTCTGTTTACTTCTCCCAAGTCAATAAATCCTTATATTGACCTCACTGAAAGGCCTTTCCCCTGGTCAATACATATGTATATTGACCTCACTGAATGGCCTTTCCCCTGGTCAATAAATATGTATATTGACCTCACTGACAGGTTAAACCCCTGATATATCCTGTTAGTATGTCTATTCTTATCTGTTATATACTCTCTTTCCTTCTCCACCTTGCATATACAGTACACAGTAGAACAGTCAGTGTAGGACTTGAACACTTGTCCTTATCAACAAATATGCATCAGTTCATCACTTCATGATTGTGCATTTACTTAACCCTTGTTCCCTGTTCTACGTTTATTACAAATTTCAATACCTACTGAATATTCATGGACATATTTGTTATAATGAAATTTGGAGGGTGGAAGATTATAGCCATTTTAGCCAGTACAGAAACAGATCTGTCAAATTTTAATAGCAAACAGAGTAGACCCTGATCAGACGGCTCCTCTAGGAGCCGTCTGATCTGGGTCTACTCAGTTTGCATATGCGTGAAAACACGTTTGTATGAGGGAAAGGGTTAATTTTTATAGTGTTAACTTTTTTTACCCTTTCCTTCATATTTTCATGCATTTGCAAACAGAGTAGACCCAGATCAGATGGCACCTATAGGATCAGTCTGCTCTGAATGCTAACGGAACTTGAAAGATCTTTTTCTTTGGTTTCTAAAATGGCTACAATGTTCAACTTTCCATATGTTACTATAACTATTTTGTCCATGAAAATTCAGTAAGTATTGAACAGCAAAAAGGTTAAAGGAATGGTTAGCTTAATTCTTTCTCTGTTCAATATTCATGTGAAGAATAATGACATCATGAATATTTATTAGCTGAATTTGTATGATGTCATTATGTATACAGGATATTTTGGCTCAGGCAGAACATGTTTAATCAGATTTATGAAATTCCTTTAGCAAACAGAGTAGACCCTGATCAGACAGCTGCTATAGGAGCAGTCTGATCTGGGTCTGCTCTGTTTGCAAATTCGCGAAAATTATATTATTTGAAGGAAAGGGTTAAGCAAAGAACTAGATTCAAGATTGCACAGGTGTGAAAAAATGGTTATTTCAGGCTGAGGATTAACCCTTCTCTTGCTGAATTTTAAAATGCATTTCTTCTTCTTTACCCATGCCCTGTGGTATAATTACATATATCTTCACTGTCTACAATTATTTCTCTGTGCAATCACTGCTGTGGAGTGCAATGGTTGCACAATCAATTTGTTAATAGTGCAGACCCTGATGAGACAGCTCTCTCATCTGGGTCTTCACTATTTACAGGTAGGTATTGACGTGAATAGCGAGCGAAGGGTTAATGGTTTTCAAAGAATAATCAACTGATCATTTAATATCATAATCATCATCATTATCATCACCAGCATCGGCATTTTGACGTTTTTTGTAAAAGATAGAATTCTTCAGTTGATTTTGGTAGATCGTTTATTACATATATGTTATTATGTTACTGCCAAAAGGTTTCTGTTCTCATAGTTTCATTGACTTTTTAACCTCTTAACCCTTTCCCTCATATGTAGGCTTCATCAAATAATTGCAAACAGAGTAGACCAGATCGAATGACTCCTATCGGAGCAGTCTGATCAGGGTCTGCTCTTTTTGCTAATGTAATTTGGTAGATCTGTTTCTTTAGTTTCCAAAATGGCTAAAATGTGTACAGTAAAACCCCTCTAAACCGGAATTCTAGTAGAAAAGAATTTTGATATTTTTAGGCAGGTGACTGCTTCATGCAGGGTGAAAGTCATGCAGAAAGCTCCTAGAGGAGCTTTCTGCATGACTTTCACCCTGCATGAAGCTGCCACCTGTCTCCAAGACTGATATTTATACCAAATTTAACGTCTGCTTTAGAGGGGTTTTACTGTATTTCCTTCCATAGTTCACTATTAACTATTAATTATAAGTTATGAATAATCAGAAGGTGTTGAAAATTTGGAATAGATATACATCATGGAAACAGAGGTACTGATAACATATCAAGGGCTTGGTGCAAAACTAATATAACTCCTTTGAACTTTGTGAAGGAGTTACAATAGTTTTGCACCAAGCCCTTGATATGTAAATAGAAAAATATTCAGGAAGAACTCGCTTTATTTCTCTTTAAAACAAAGTAAACATTTTGCCTGAATAGCTCAACATTTTAATAAACTCTACCTCACATATTCTCGACATTTGAAACTTACATGCATATTGGTATATATATATTTTTTATTATTTACAGAATAACTCTTGTTATGTTTTGTACACAGTTTAACCCTTTACTTCATATAAATGCCTTTTCATTCCCTGCAAACAGGGTAGACTCGGATCAGACGGCTCCTATTGGAACCATCAGACCAGGTCTGTTCTGTTTGCTCTTGAGTTATTATAGGCCTGACTGTACAGTGTCAACCAACAAATGCTGTGTGCATCTGACATTATAAAAAAATTAGCTAATGTATATTCATGACACCTTTATTTCTTCCATGAAAATTGAACAGGGAAAGGGTTAAAATGTTGTCTGTCTGCACTCTACACTTTGACCTTGTCTCACATTGAAGTCTTTTTGCTTATGAGCATTTTTCTGCTTTGTTTTGACTCATAGCTGGCCGCAGATTTAATCCCTTTTCACTCCCGAACCGGCACTCCCGCTACTCAGGTCTGGTGGAGCTTTTTGAATTTCCCCCCAAATATGTTTTTTTCTCCATGTAGCGTGTGGAGACTTGTAAATGTTCAGTAACTAACATGAGAATGATAGTTCATAGTTTGAATAAAATATATAAACAGTTTCAGAGGGCCAGATAAAGATGCGTAAATTTAAAACATTTTCAAGAATAACTTTTTCATTTCTCCATCAAACCCTATGTTGTGACCACTCTTTAGAATCGTCTTGAAGAGACGATTCTAAAGAGTGGTCACAACATAGGGTTTGGAGGAGAAATAATGATTTGAGTATGCACATTTATCTGTCTCTCTGTGTTTGATATATACTGAAATACAATCTGCTCAAAGACATCTTCTGTTTGTATGTATGAACCCTTCACCTCATGATTGTTCATGCCAAAAATAATGACATTATAAATATTGATAAGATAAAATTTGTAATGGTATGTGAAAGCAAGAAAATTTGGTTATAGTAACGCAGGTCCAGATAAGATGCGTAAATTCAATTATTTTCAAGAATAACTTCTTTATTTCTCTACCAAACCCTATGTTGTGACCACTCATTAGAATCATCTCGAAAAGACAATTGTAAAGAGTGGTGACAACATAGGGTTTGGTGGAGAAATGACGATTTTGTTATTTGAGTATGCACCTTTATCTGACGATTTTATTATTTGAGTACGCACCTTTATCTGTATCTGTCTCTGTAGTAGACACTGTAGAATCAGACCAATATTATTCCATAAGGAAACAGAACAGACCCTGATCAGACTGCTTCTTTGGGAATTGTCTGACCTGGGTCTACCTTGTTTTCAAATTCGTACAGAGTAAAGGAATAACCCGATTGTCTTTGTTATTACTATGCATGTTTCATCCCAACTTAATCATCCCTGCCTGCTTTGAAGGAATGTTCCCATTTAGTTCTTGCTTATAAATGTGTTTAACCCATTCCCTCATATTAACAACTTTTGACGACTCTGTAAAAGTTACTTTTTGAAACCATTGTGATAAATAGAGCATTTGCTCCTCCAGGAGCAAATGCTCTATTTTGTCATAATGGTTTCAAACTACAAAATTCAAAATTTTTCCTTTTCTCTAGTTAATGCTCCTTTTCGGTAGATTTATTCAAAGAGATTGTGTCTAAAAATAGCCTATGAGGTAATGGGTTAAACCTTTCCTCCATGCATATTTATGTAATAGATATTAAATGATGAATATGAATTACATTTATTTGTTATAACTGCCCATGGACGTAGGACATTCTAGCCTTGACCATGGCAGAAGGTATAGATTCACATCAATATTATATCACAAGCAAACAGAGCAGACCCTCATCAGATGGCTCCTGTAGGAGCTGTCTGACTTTGGTCTACTCTGTCTGTAAAGGCATAGATAGAAAGGCATATATATATGGAGTGAAGGGTTAATTCTATACCTAACGATTATTCTGACATTGAAGTATTAACCCTAGTCGCTATGAATATTCATGTAAGAACTAAAGAATAATAAATTATTGATGATTTTATCATGGCATATGAACACAGAAAGTTTTAGTCATTGCTGAAACTATATAATCAGATGTATGTTACTTCATAAGCAAACAGAGCAGAACCTGATTAGACAGCAGACCCTGGTTAGACAGCTCCAGAAGGAGTTGTCTCTTCCGAGTCTACTTCATTTTCAAACACACTTAAAGGTTTGTCTTAAATGGACTCTTCCAAACTGCATATGCTATTTTTAAGAAATTTTTAACTTGACCAGCATCTCCTGATGAGAGATCTCCTGTATGAGCCCTAGCATCTGTGTCTACACTGTTTGCAAATGACAATAGTGATGTGTGTCCCACACTGAAGTGATTATGGATGTCTGAGCTGAAAAGACACATTGTTGGTTCCCCCTGGATCCAGTGAAATTGAAACAGACAGCACTCTGATACAATCTTTCTACTTAATTGTTAAAATAAAACCCCTGATAGTTAGATTAAATCTGTATAATATAACAACCAGCTTGGCCTGCTTCGATGGACTTTCTGTTGGAATGTTTGTAGTTATTTTGTATTTATTTCTTTTTTTGTTGCCATGACTACCATCCATTTCATCCTTGACCTTGTTTTGCTGAATATAATTGATCTTCTTTTAGGAAACTTAATTGATGTGTCAATCAGTTTGGAACCAGGTGAGACTAAGAGTTACTCAGCATCTCATCTGGATCCAGAATGTTTGTACATGTTACCATGGAGTCCGTATTATGATGCTGAAACTGTTGAATGACTGCGCTGACATTTGCAAATGGACGAGCTCTCCCATTGTCAGGGTCTGGTACAATTGTCATTCAAAATCTCTCAAGATTGAATCCTTTCTCACATATAAACCACCATACCCTATATTCTGACCACTCTTTAGAAATGTTTCTTTGAGATGATTCTAAAGAGTGGTGAGAGTATAAGATTTGGTGGAGAAATAAAGGAGCTATTCTTGTATGCATCTTATCTGGAGCCCTGGAAAGGTTTAGGTGTTTCATACTGTATGGACTGTTTTGTGCCACCTGGAATGTTCAGCTGTCAAAGGATCAAAGTTTAGTTCAGCAGAAAAAGTGTTCTCATCTTGTACAAGCATTGTAGGTAAACTGTACTCATACACCATGCTAACCCTTAACCCTTTCGGCGCCAAATTTCTAATAGTCGTCTGCAATCCAAGTTTGTTAAATCATTCAGTAAAATAAGGAAATGAGATAAATAAATGCAAATTTCAAAGGAATAAAGCACATATATAGAAGTAGAGATTGCGACAAATAGTGAAGTTCCTGATCAGACGCCGCCTTGAAAAGGTGGCGTCTGATCTGGGACTGCACTATTTTTCGTGGTGCATTTATGCAACTGCGGCGGTGAAAGGGTTAAGTATCTACTCCTCTCAGTGGGGGTATGCAAATATGAACCAAATTGTTTGATTTTAGCTGGAGATAAGTAATTCAAGGCTTCACTAACTTTGCTCGTAAAGCTATGCGTTGCATAACCTCATGAACACCGGAAGCACGTCATTCATTTCTTAAATGGTAGTGTCATTGGTCATAATGTCATGCAAGATAATACCCATGGTGTCATTGGTCATAATGCAAATAAATACTCATACGTCACCAGAATAATGCATTATAAAAAGGGTACCATAATACCATTGGTCTTGGTATCATACAAAATGTACTAGATCAATGCGTTATCAAAGAAATAGTGATAATGCACTAGTTTAATATGTCTTGATACACAGTACCAATAATGCACTTACTTGTATCTTGTCTATTATGTCTTGATAAAGAATACCCATAATGCACTAGTTTATTATGTCTTGATAAAAAGTACTGGTACCCATAATGCACTAGTTTATGTCTTGGTAAAGAGTACCCATAATGCACTTGTAAGCATGAAATCATGACACAATAAAGTAGTTCTTCCTTGCTCAGAATATATCCGGTATGTGTCAGTCTTCATCAAACTACTGGCTGTTGTGTGAACATTTTATAAAGAAGGCTTTTAATGATATTATTTTGTGTATAAAGGTTTATTAGGTAACACAACTTTTGAACTATTTCTGTGCTCACTCTCCTGTCTTCCTGTCTATCCCTGCTAATACATTGTCTCATCCGATGGAGTTTTAACCCTTTACTTCATGAATATTCATGTAAGAAATAACAATATCATGAATATTCATTAGATAGCTTTTAAAATGCTATATGAACACAAACTTTTAGCCAGAAATCTTTGGCCAAAATCACTTGTGTTCATAAACAATACAGTTAATGAATATTCATAAGGTAAAGGGTTAAATAATTAAATGATTCAAATTATGACTTAACCATGACTTTACCATGCAGCCAATGTTCACATTCGCTGGTCCCAATACATACCAGGTAATTGCTGAAGGTTTCCTCAGCAGCTTCCCAACACTGTAGTTTGATTAGCCATTGTTTTACAGAGGTACAGATAAGATGCATAAATGTAAACATTTTCAAGAATATCTCCCTTTATTTTCCCACCAAACCCTATACTGTGACCACTCTTTAGAATCGTCTCGAAGAGACCATTCTAAAGAGTGGTCACAGTATAGGGTTTGTTGGAGAAATGGCGATTTGAGTATTTGGGTATGCATCGTTATCTGTAGCTCTGATTTTAGTTTTGAGTTTATTTTTATTTTTTTCATTTATGTTCAAACATAACTCTGAAGCTCTGATACTAGGTTTAAACTCTTTACTCCATGAATATTCATGTAATAAATAATGACATGATAAATATTTGATTAATTTTTATATTGGCATAATTATGAACATAGGAAAATATTGCCACGGGAGAAAGTGTAGTGTCAGATCTGTATTACTGTGTGAGCAAACAGAGCAGACCCTCACAGATGGCTCCTACTGAAACTGTAGTGTCAGAATTGTATTACTGTGTGAGCAAACAGAGCAGACCCTGACAGTTGGCTCCTACTGAAACTGTAAGATCTGGGTAAACTCAGTTTTTAAAGGTGTTATAATACGTGTTTATTCAGTAAAGGGTTAACCCTTTATTCCATAAATACGCCTTTCTGCGCCTTTGCAGACAGAGTGGACCTCGGTCAGACGGTTCCTATAGGAAGTGTCTGATCAGGGTCTGTTCTATTTGTTTATGGCATGGTACAGATCTCAATACACAGTGAGATTCTGCTGTGGTAAATATTGCATGCGCTAATACATACTCCATTTTAGAAATCAATCTAATATTTTTCGAGGGCTTGGTGCAAAACTATTCTAACTCCTTCACTTTGTGAAGGAGTTAGAATAGATTTGCACCAAGCCCTCGAAATATTCATGCTGTCATCATTTCTTACAAGAAAAGTCATGAAGTGAAGGGTTAAAGGGCTTCAGAGGGTTCATGATATGATTTGTAGGCCCAGCTAACTGTGTTCGTAGCATTTCAAGGAGTTGTCCTTGTAGCAATATCAACATCACTTGCCCACATACTGTAGCCCGTGTTACTCTACTTACACCAAGTATTCGGACAGATCCATCGGACTTCGGAAAAATAGTACAGAGTCAAATCAAACCCTGTTGTTATGACTACCCTGTTGTTATGACTACCCTGTTGTTAAGGCTAGCCTGTTGTTATGACTACTCTTACAAGTAGTCCAAATGAGACAATTCTAAAGAGTAGCCATAATGTACAGATCTTTGCAATTAGAGTAGACTTCTGTAGGAACCGTCTGATCAGAGTCTGCTCTGTTTGCTTATGAAATAGTGTATAAGAATAGACCAGACTCTAGCTTCTACCAAAACATCCGGTGTACACATTTCCAGTATAAAAACTCAGCTCATAAATATTCATGACATCATTATTTCTTACATGGTTATTCAACAGGAAAAGGGTTGATTCATATTTCTTTATCCCTTTCCTCCATAAATACTCCCTCTACGCCTCTGTAAAAGTCACCTTTTGAAACCATTGTGGCAAATAGAGCATTTGCTCCATAGGAGAAAATGCTCTATTTGTCACAGTGGTTTCAATACTACATTATTCTAAAACTTTCCTTTTCTCTAGTAAATGCTCCTTTTTGGTAGATATATTCAAGGAGGTTGGATCTAAAAATAGCCTATGAGCGAATGGGTTAAAAAGTATGCATTGAGTAAAGGGTTTAAAGTATAAAATACGCCAAATTGACTCATTCTGCACTACACACTGTGTAGTGGGTGTCTGAACACTTGGAGTAATTAGAATACAAACAGTCCATCTACTGCCTGTCACCGAATGACAGCATGTAACTGTAGCCTCTTAGCTGTTTATGGAAGAACTCCAGATATCACATGAATGTTTGGTCATGCCAGGAACTGTAGCATTGGATCTATAGTATATCATAAGCAAACAGAGCTGACCCTCCAGGAGTATTCTGATCTGGGTCTACTCTGTTTGCAAAGGCAAGACTTAGCGTATTTATGGAGTAAAGGGTTAAGGTTAGACGACATTGAAAAGTTTTCGAGAGTTTGAGTGTTTGTGATATTTGCATTCAGAGATAAAAACATACTTAACCCATTCCTTCATAGGCTATTTTTAGATCCAACCTCTTTGAATAAACCTACCGAAAAGGAGCATTAACTAGAGAAAATGAAAATTTTATAATTTTGTAGTTTTGAAACCATTGTGATAAATAGAGCATTTGCAAATGCTCTATTTATCATAATGGTTTCGAGAAGTGGCTATTACAGAGGCATAGAAAGGCGTATTTATGGAGGAAAGGGTTAAGAAATCTAAGTAGAATGTTTTGTTATTCCTTAGTTACACCCGGACTGTCTTGGAGCTGCTCATTACTATTGCCCTCTGATAGTACACATCTGCTACCCTAAGACTGTCTCAGATACTTCACAATTGTCCCTTCACTTTCCTCCCTCTGTGACTGCTAAAACTGAAACATTCTCCATCTTTATTTCATGGATATGCATAAAAGAAATAATTGCATCACTAATTAACCTTTATTATGAATGACTCGATGGACATGTGAATTATTTTACTAAGATAGAAAATATAGAATAGGGTCTGTATTATTTCATTCGCAATCTGAGTAGACCCTGATAAGACGACTCTTACAGCAGTTCTCTGCTCTGGGTCTACTCTGTTTGCAGAGGTGTATAAATGCATATTTATGTAGTAAAGGGTTAATACCCATCCACCAGCCTTATTCCACGCCACACTCCTGTACCCAAGTTTCACAAAGCCTGTGCATGAATTAAACAGCATGACTTTGTTTCCTGTTAGAAGCTAACACACGCCCTTAAGAGAGGAAAATTGCCACAGTACATGTACATTTCTCATGGATTTGTAAATTATTGTCACAACGAATGCATGACTGTTCAATTGTGCTGATTTCCTTGTAAATATAACAATGTCTTGTTAAAGCTGTTGAACAAACATTTCCAATCTATCATTACTTTACTGAAACTGATACATGTGCAGGCCCAGATTACTGCAGGTTTGTCATCTTTCCCTGTTGCCTACTACAATCACCCTGAATTGTTGGACTCTAATATTTGCTCTCCGCTCGAGCTAAAAATGTTTCACCTAACAGAGTAGAAAATGGTTTAGTCTCCTTCAGGAGTAGTTAGGTCTGGTTCTAACCTATCTGCATCCGTATCTGGACATACTGGCTGTCCAAATGTTTTGGAAAATTAGGATACCACTGTAGAGGTCCACATAAGATGAGTAAATTCAAAACATTTTCAAGAACAGCTCCTTTGTTTCTCCATCAAACACTATACTGTGACGACTCATTAAAATTGTTTCGAAGAGACGATTCTAAAGAGTGGTCACAGTATAGGCTGATGACTATTTTAGTATGTGGGTATGCACCTTTATCTCTAGCTTTGACCAAATTTATTTGTTTTCAGAAATCTACCATTTAACTCTTAATCCATGAATATTCATGAAAAATATTACATCTTTGATATTCGATAGAAGATTTTTTAGCTCGTCTGTTTCGAAGAAAAGTCGAGCTTTTGTGATCATTGGGTTGTAGTTGTTGTTGTCGTCGTGCAAAAACTTTAATGTAGCTCATTACTCGAAAAAATATAAGAGGTATCAACATGAAACTTCATAGGTTAATAGATCTCATTGAGGGGAAGGCCCCTACATAAGTACCATAACTCCTGATTTCCAAATTTCAGAGTTATGACCCTTTAACGTTTTCAATTTTTAGATTTAGCTGGACAAGTACCAAATCAGAACAAGCGTTAGCGCCGCACACGGCTCTTGTTATAATGGCTAATGAACGCAATAAAAACTTGAGCCATGGCAGAAACTAGAATCCAATCTATATTAATCCATAAGCAAACAGAGCAGATCCTGATCAGATGGTTCCTATAGGAGTTGTCTGATCTGATCTGGGTTTACTCTGTTTGCAAAGGTGTAGAAAAGTGTATTTGTGGATACTCAAGTATCTTTAGTGCCATATGCCCTTGAGTTTTGGTCACCTTTTTCACAGGTCAAAATAAGACAGGTAAATTAAAACATTTTTAAAAATAACCTGTTTATTTCTCCACCAAACCCTATGTCCTGACCGCTCTTTGGAATTTTTTCCACGAGTCGATTCTAAAGAGTGATCACAACTTACATTTTGGTGGAGAAATGACGATTTCAGTATTTGAGTCCACACCTTTACCTACTTTTATTATAGGCACAGATTGGGTGGACCCGGATGATCCAACAGTTATTGCTGAGAATGAACTGCTGACTGCGGCTAGCTCTATAGAAGCTGCTGCTAAAAAACTGGCACTTCTTAAACCGAGGCAGAAAGCAAAGGTAAAGTAGATTTATGGCTTGTACTAACATTATCAAGGTTTAATCCTTTAAATTCAGACAAATGATTTTAGTAGCATTTCCAAACAATGCATACCTCTGAACACAGGGCTCCTAGGGGAACCCTCTTTCCAGGGTCTGCATTGCTTGTCATTCAAAATCTTCCACCCTTTCATATTCAATAGTCTCTGCTGTTAACCCATTTCCTCATAGGCTATTTTTAGACCCTACCTCCTTGAATAAATCTACCTAAAAGGAGCTTTAACTAGAGAAAAGCAAAATTTTAGAATTGTGTAGTTTTGAAACCATTGTGATAAATAGAGCATTTGCTCCTAGGGAGCAAAATTAATGCTCTATTTATCACAATGGTTTTACAAAGTGACTTTTACAGAGGTGTTCAAAAGGCGTCAATATGAGGGAACGTGTTACACAATGATTGATTGAATCATTTTGAAAAGTCGGTGTTTAAAGGGTTAACCCTTAGTAGTAGTCACTGTATGAATTTTCATCCAGTTTTGTGTGGTGAGATAGCTGTAGGGCTGTATGTATGGGATGAAGAATCCTAGACATCCATAAATGTTGATTGGATAAAGAGTCACAGGTATCAGCAACATGTTGATTGGATGAAGAGTCACAGGTATCAGCAAATTTTGATTGGATGAAGAGTCACAGGAATCAGCAAATGTTAATTGGATGAAGAGTCACAGGGATCAGCAAATGTTTATTGCAAGAGGAACACTGTGGTGTTCTGGAAATATTGGATGAATGATCTGTTTATAAGAAGAGACACAACCATCTTGTCAGGAATGTTTATTGGAAGAAGAACCACAAAATGTTTATTGGAAGAAGAATGACAACTGTCTTGTTAGGATTTGTTTATAGGAAGGAGAACAATGACTGTATTATCAGGAATATTTATTGGAAGAAGAACCAAAATTGGACCTGTATGCTGATTGATCTAGATATTTATCAACACACTGAAGATTACTGGTTGAAGATTCATCAAGGTTGAAAAGGTTTGGAGTATTTGAGAGCGAAACACCTGCTGCTGGTATGAGAAACACCTGCTGCTGGTATGAGAAACACCTGCTGATGGTATGAGAAACACCTGCTGCTGGTATGAGAAACACCTGATGGTGGTATGAGAAACACCTGCTGCTGGTATGAGAAACACCTGCTGCTGGTATGAGAAACACCTGCTGGTATAATATGAGAAACACCTGCTGCTGGTATGAGAAACACCTGCTGCTGGTATGAGAAACACCTGCTGGTATGGTATGAGAAACACCTGCTGATGGTATGAGAAACACCTGCTGATGGTATGAGGATCAACATGTTGACTAACCATTGTGGAACAGAGATCGTTATGGTGATGGAGCTTTTATGGGAGTACTTTGAGATGGAGATCTTTATTGATGGAGCAGTGTGTTGTCAATGGACCAGAGTACTGGATCTAACCTGCAGAATCAACTATTTTACACTAACTAAAAGTTAATTCTTTAGCTCATGAATATTTATACTAAGATTTCATGAATATTCAGACAGAATTTTTAAAATAGCCAATGATAATGAAATAGAATAATAACCCTTCTCATATAAACATGTTTTCATGCATTTGCAAACAGAGTAGATTCAGTTCAGACAGCTCCTATAGGAGCCAACTGATCAGAATCTGCTCTGTTTGCGAATGGAACTTGATAGTTCTGTTTCTTTAGTTTTCTAAAATGGCTGCAGTGTTCCACCTGCCGTATTTCATTGTCACTATTATGTCCATGGATATTGAGTAGTATTGAAATATTGAATTAATATAGAACAGGGACAGGGTTAATGGTTCAATTAGCATACAGAGCAGATTGCTTGCAGACAGTTCCTACGAGAGTTGTCTGATCTGGGTCTACTCTGCAAACCCATTGAAACGTAAAGGGTGAACACTTTCACTCATGTTTTTTTCACTCCCTTGCAAACATACCTAGATCAGACAGCTCTTTCATGATTCGTCCGATCAAGGTCTGCTCTGTTTGCTTTAAAGAATTATTTGTCAAGTGAATGGTTCCCATGGAAATATTTTTATAGAAATGAAGTTAACTTTTTCCCTCTTCAATATTCATGTAAGAAATAATTAGATGTCATGAATATTAATTAGGTTACTTTTTATAATAGCACATAAACAAGGGATATTCTGGCTCAGACTCAAACTTTATCATTAGATACGTATTATACTAAAAGCAAACGGAGCAGACCCTGATCAGACGGCTCCTACATGAGTTGTCTGATCTTAGTCCTCACTGTTTGCAAAGGTGTGAAGAAGGTGTTTGTATGATGGAAAGGGTTAATGAATATTCATGAAATGACTAATTCGCACATGTATACACATTCACTAGGAAAACTGGTAGTCTTTCTGTAGGTTTCTTCTGTCCCTCTCAGCTGGTGATAGTTGTCCCTCTTGGCTGGTGACGGTTGTCCCTCTCGGCTAGATATGTTTGATATATTTGGTGGCTGATGTTAGCGTCCACCGAATAACAAACATATTATGTCGTGTTGGATCTTGCTACACTAATGCTTCCTTGTCAAGGTACTAATATTTATGTGCGATGTTTATGTGTCTGCAGTCAGTTTTTATTTGTTTGTTTGTTTCGGGGTTTAACATCAGTTGAACAATACATGTATTTTAGTCATATCACGACGTCTAGATAAATTATAGGTGGAGGAAGAACCCAGAGTATTTGCTGTGTAAGGATCAAATTGCATCGTTCCACTAAGAACCACTGACCTAACACAAGCCAGCTGGAAGACTTTCTCACATGAAAAAATCCAAATGCCAAGGCTAGGATTCGAATCACAGTGGTGACTGGTGAGGGGCTATGTGTCAGTCGAATACCATATCCACGTGCTCATGGAGGCCCTTCCAATAGGTCTACATGTTATATATCAAACATTATAGTATAAGCTTATGAAAAATATCTCCATGTAGATGATTTGTCTTTTAACGAAGTTATAGTTAACCTCCTCTAAATCAGACATTTACTTAACCCTTCGCTTGCTGAAGTTTTAAATACATGTCTCCTTCTTTACCCATGCCCTGTTGTATAATTACATATATCTTCACTGTGTACAAGTATTTCCTGTGCAATCACTGCTGTGGAGAGCACTGGTTGCACAATCAATTTGTAAATAGTGCAGACCCTGATGAGACAGCTCCTGCAGGAGCTGTCTCATCTTGGTCTTCACTATTTACAGGTAGGTATATTGACGTGAATAGCAAGCGAAGGGTTAAGTATAAATATAAGTCTTGGAAGTAATTGGCAGCTTAATGCAGGCTGAAAGTCATGCAGATATCTCCTCTAGGAGTTTTCTGCATGACTTCTCGTCCTGCATTAAGCAGCCACCTGCCTAAAAGTATCCAAGTTCTTCTCTACTAGAATTCCGGTTTAGAGGGGTATTCATGTTGAATATTCATGTAAAAAGATGATGGCCTTGTTAACCCTTCGCTTGCTATTCACGTCAATATACGTACCTGTAAATAGTGAAGACCCAGATGAGACAGCTCCTGCAGGAGCTGTCTCATCAGGGTCTGCACTATTTACAAGTCGATTGTGCAACCAGTGCACTCCACAGCAGTGATTGCACAGCGCAATACTTGTACACAATGAAGATATATGTAATTATACAACAGGACATGGGTAAAGAAGGAGAAATGTATTTCAAAATTCAGCAAGCGAAGGATTAATATTGATTAGGTTAACCTTTAGCCTGCTATGGGCGGATGAGTGAATACCTATGCAAACAGATTGGATCCAGATGAGACGCTGAGTAACTCGGCGCCTCAACAGGATTCAGACTGTTTGATGTCCTCACTCCATTTTGATAGACAAATGGATTATAGCTTGAATTTTGGAAATGTAAAAATTCTGTAAAAATAATTTGCTCAGCAGGTTGAAGGTTAATTTTCTATTATGGCATAATATGAACACAAGACATTTTGACTTAGGCAGAAACCTTAGAATCAGATAAACATTTGGTTACGTGTTTTGTTTGAAGAACCAAATTATAGCATAAATTGCTAGAGTTTTGGGGTTTTTCACCTCAGAAATAGTATATTTAACTGTTTCACTCATAATGTTTATAACGGTATATGGACAGGAAGTTTTGGCCATGGGAGATATTGTAGAATCAAATCTTTGTAATTCCATAACAAACAGAGAAGACCCTGATAAGGCGGCTTCTGCAGGAGCTAATTGATCTGAGTCTACTCTGTTTGCAAAGGTATCAAAATGGGTATATATGGAGTAAAGAGTTACTTGTATTTATTTGATGTTTGTTCAGGAGGCAGACATGTCGCTCAGCTTTGATGAGCAGATTTTGGAAGCAGCCAAGAGTATCGCCACAGCGACAGCAGCATTAGTGAAAGCAGCATCGGCAGCACAGAAGGAATTGGTCATGCAAGGAAAGGTGAGTGTACGACTTGTTATAGCCTAGTGTATAGGTAAGGCATTGACCTGAAGACACCCTATAATGCCCTAAACTGTGGCATTTGTATTTATTTGGAGAAAGAAACAGTGCTAGTATACCTTGGTCATAAAATATGGAGAAAGAATACATCTAGTAAAATCTCGATAATTTGAACACTCATATGCAGATAATTATCGATCTTCAGGACAGGTGGCAGCTTAATGCAAGGTGAAAGTCATGCTGATGGTTACCTGCCTAAAAGTGTCAATTTTTTAACTATTGTGATAAATAGAGCATTGGCTGCTTAAGAGCAAATGCTCTATTTATCAAAATGGTTTCGATACTACACAATTCTAAAATTTTCCTTTTCTCTAGTAATTGCTCCTTTTGGGTGTATTTATTTAAAGAAGTTGGATCTAAAATTAGCCTATGAGGGAAAGGTTAACTCTTTCACTGCCAAATTTTGTCGTCTGCTGCAGTTCTCATTGTTTACTTTTTATCATTATTTTCTCAAAAGCAGTCGAGTAACAAACAGTTTGGATCCTGATGAGATGGTGAGTTACTCTGCGTCTCATCTCGGTCGAAACTGTTTGCATAGGTCATCACAGATGCGACATTTGCAGCGAAAGAGTTAAAAATTCGAATTATCGAAAGTTAACTGTATGTGCAGAAGCCGTTAAAATGAAAATAATTTTCGCAAGAAGTTTTAAATAATACACTTTGTCAGCAAACAGGATTTTCTTTCAATGTCTGAATGTGTGTTTTGTCGGTTTTAGAGTTTGTTCACCTCGTTTAATTTGCTAATCCGTTTGCTGTGATGTGTGAATTACTAAATGCATTGTAGGTTTAATTTCACTGGGTGATGGTGATGGTTTCTTTAAGCATCATATTTACATTTGATAACTGACTGGTTACTGTTGCATACACATCATACATATCCCAAACTACAGTAAAACCTCTCTATAATGGGCACTAAATTGTGTTAATTAGTTGGTATTTAGGGGAGGTGGCTGCTTAAAGCAAGGTGAAAGTAAAACAGAACACTCCTATAGGAGCGTTCTGTTTTACTTGGACCCTGCTTTAAGCAGCCAACTACCTTTAACACAAAATACTTGATGTAATTTAGTGGCCGTTATAGAGAGGTTTTACTGTATATAGTATGCATCATACATATTCCAAAGTGTATCGTATAGTAGTTCTATATTTGTCTCTATCTGCTAGCTAAAACATTCATCATCTAGACTATCATTCATATTCATCAGCAATTCATGTATATCTCTTTCTCGTTTAACCCTTTTCTCCATAAATACGACTTTATATGTCTTTGCAGAGTAGACCCTAATCACACTGCTCCTGTAGCAGCCGTCTGTTCCGGGTCTGCTCTGTTTGCAGATAGATATAACCTACAGTTTCTGCCAAGGACAAAATTTCTGTGTCGATAAGCTGCTATAAAAACGAGTGTAATATATATTCATGATGTCATTTCTTTTATGAATATTCATGGCTTAACTTCAGAGCTACAGATACCTGTGCGTACCCAAATGCTAAAATCGTCATTTCTCCACCAAACCCTATACTGTGACCACTCTTTAGAATCGTCTCTTCGAGACGATTCTAAAAAGTGGTCACAGTATAGGGTTTGATGGAGAAATAAAGAAATTATATTTGAAAATGTTTTAATTTACGCATCTTATCTGGAGCTCTGAGTAAAGGGTTGAATCATGCATCTTTGTTCTTTAATATCACATTTATTATCATTGTTATTCAAACTTTTCAATCATTCTTTGGTAAAACAATGAATAAACCTTCAGCACTCTAACCCGGACTGCTTGACACGAGTCACTAATGTCCTTTGCAAACAGTGTATAAGATAAAAGAATCTTTATTTTGAGTCGGTTGTACAACAGATAACATTAGCTACAATAAGCTATTTACCAACCTAGAATATAGGGCTTCTAGAGGAGCCCATTCATCAGAGTCTGCACTTTTTCAAGGTTTAGCATCAGTAAAATAAGTTTTCTAGTGACATAATTTATGTACTACACGAATAAAATGATATTGAGGTCCGATGGCCCTTCGAATTATCGTAAATTGACTGTAATTGTACCTGAAAATAATGTACAACAGAATAAGAGTGTGACGGAACTGATCTTAACTGAGCATAGAGTTAAACTGATTGAACATTGTACATTTGAACATAGAGTATGGTTGAACATATGAAACTGAAAATAGGGTGCTCAAGGTTTATCATTTGATTCATGTTTCATTTTTATTTCATTGTGTCATTTAATCTTATCAGTCATTCATTCATGAGATTTGCATTGCTAGATCATTAACATTGTATTCATTTCATATCATCTTGTTATTTGTAATCAAATTTCATTACTAAAAGACATTTCATCACTGCATGTCAGGGAGTGATCTCAAAATACTATAGTTATCAACTTGATAAGGATCCCAGAGTTAATTGCAATGGCATGGCTATAAGAATTATTGACACTTCAAATGCGTCCGTCATCAGCAATCAAACTCATCTAAAACGTAATTCTAGTAGAGAAGAATTTAGATACTCTTAGGCAGGTGGCTGCTTTATGCAGGGTGAAGGTCATTCGTGACTTTCACCCTGCTTAATACCACCTGTCTCCAGGACCGATATTTATACTAAATTTAATGTCCGGTTTAGAGGGACTTTACTGTATAATATGTCTTAAAGCCTAGGTCCAATTTTAAGCAAAGCTCACAGACATAATCCTTGTAAGGTCCTCTTTCATCTCTGTTCAAAGAATTGAATTGCATGTTGCCATGTCAACCAAGAAGAAAAGATTTGACAGTTTTGAATTCTGGAACCGCTGTGTTGTTTTCAATGTAATTTGGCACAAATGTTCATTTAGTTACACTGTACCACTGTTATCCAAATGATTCGGATTCTTCATATGGCTAAGAGGGAAATTCAAATAACTCCTCTTAAACCTTTGGGCAATTTTCATTATATTTTGGGTGGCCCTTTACCAAAGTTGATCTAACCAATTTGATACATTATACCTCTGCTGAAACCAGCTTGTAGATTTTAGTATAATGATTCAATATTCTTACTGAGATCACTCCTTGTTTGTTTGTGTTTTTGTCTGTGTTGCTGTCATGGCAACCACTTTTATCACAACTAACAGTAGCATGGGCTGTGTTGTTCCAGATGGGTATGCAGCGTAGAAAACCGTTCGGGGCACCCGACCCCTCCAAGATAATGGTGGTATATGTTATGTTCACCGTAAAACATCAACCAAACTCACTCACATTTCAACCTGTAGTAAACCAAGGAACGAACGCTGGAAACTCTGAAAATGCTCACAATTCTTTCCATACTTTTATTTCAGACTGAATCTTTCAAAATTGAGTTAGATCTGCAAGATTATCCGTTTTGTTTGTTATTGCTTGGCTTTATTTAACCCTTTCCCTGTTCTATGTTTATTCCAAATTTTAACACCTACTGAATATTCATGGACAAAATAGTTACAAAGAAACATGGAAGGTGCAACATTGTAGACATCCTAGAAAGCAAAGAAACTGATCTGTCAAATTCTATTAGCAAACAGAGCAGACCCTGATCAGACGGCTCCTCTAGGAGCCGTCTGATCTGGGTCTACTCTGTTTGCAAATGCGTGAAAACATGTTTATATAAGGGAAAGGGTTAAGTCTTATGAATATGAACATTTTCAACACAAAAATTAATTTCTAGATTTTATGTTTTACTTCTTTGCATGCTAGCCAAGAACTTATGGTAAACTTTATAAACGGTTTAGATCAAGGTGATACATCAAATTATTTGATCTCTCATCAGGATAGCAGAGTTTGATAATGATTATGTTAACCCTTTCCCTGTTTAATATTCATATAGGAAATGAATATTTATTAACCCTTTCCTCCATAAATACGCCTTTCTACATGTACGCCTCTGTAATAGTCACTTCTTGAAACCATTGTGATAAATAGAGCAATGGTTTCAAAACTACAAAATTCCCAAATTTTCATTTTCTTTAGTAAATACTCCTTTTGGGTAGATTCATTCAAAGAAGTTGGGTCAAAAAATAGGCTATGGAGGAATGGGTTTATTGAATTTCTGTAATGGCAAAGGAGTATTGTTAGAAACTGTAGAATAAGATCTGTATTATTCTATAACCCATTCCTCCATAGGCTATTTTTAGACCCAACCTCTTTGAATGAATCTACCCAAAAGGGGCATATACTAGAGAAAAGTAAAATTTTAGAATTCTGTAGTTTGAAACCATTGTGATAAGTAGAGCATTTGCTCATATAGATGCAAATGCTCTATTTATCACAATTGTTTCAAGAAGTGGTTATTACAGAGGAGTAGAAAGGCGTAGTTATGGAGGAAAGGGATAAGCAAAGAGTTGACTCTGATCAGACGGCTTCTACAGGAGCTGTTTGATCTGGGTCTACTCTGTTAGCAAAGACATGAAAAAGGCGATTCTATGAAGGAAAGGGTTTTAGAGACATGAAAGAAACGTTAGACTTGAGAAATTTAGCAGATGGCAAATTTTGCAGACACTTAAACCTTTACTTCATGAATATTCATGAAAGAAATAATGACATCACAAATATTTTAAATAATGACATCACAAATATTAAATAATGATGTCACAAATATTAAATAATGACGTCACAAATATTAAAGAATGACATCAAAAATATTAAATAATGACATCACAAATATTTTGAATAATGGCACATGAACACGAGATTGTTTTTACTGTGGTGTAAACTGTAGAATCAGATCTATATTGTGGCATAGGCAAACTAAGCAAACCCTGATGAGACAACTTGTAAAGGAGCTGATCTGGGTTTACTGTGTTTGCAAAGGCATTAACCCACTATTACCTCATAGGCTATTTTTAGATCCAACCTCATAAATCTACCGAAAAGGAGCATAACTAGAGAAAAGGAAATTTTTAAAATTTTGTAATTTGAAACCATTGTGATAAATAGAGTGTTTGCTCCTATAGGAGCAAATGCTCTATTTATCACAATAGTTTCAACAGGTGACTTTTACAGAGGCGTAGAAAGGCATATTTATGGAATGTATTTAACTATTTAGGGAGTGTCTATCTGGTAAAGGGTCAACCCATTACCTCATATCTAGGATATAGGCCAAGTTTGGGTACAATATGGATAATGTCATTTAACCGTCTTCATGTCATTGCAAACAGAGAAGACCCAGATCAGACAGCTCCTGTAGGATATAGATCTGTTTCTACAGTTTTTGTCGAAGTAAAACAATTTCCTTGAAAAGTTTACATTATAAATATTCAGCTTATATTTCCTTGAAAAGTTTACATTATAAATATTCAGCTTATATACATTCATGATGTCATTATTTCTTACATAAATCCTGAACAGGGATTGGGTTAAATTCTGAGTTGACAAAACAAAGTGTATGTCAGTAGACAAAATGTATGTCAGTAGATTTCCTTGGTTTGCTAAGGCACCTATGGTCATAACTTCTGAGGCTGTTGGTCATTTTTACCTTTCCTAGAAAATCTGCACAACCAACGCACAGCTAGGTACCTATGTGTTAAAATTTGGATTTACCCCATACATGTATTTGTATATTGATTGGTTTTGCAGATTTATATTTTTTTTATTAAATTCTATCATAGCTGTCATTTTGGAAGCTTGTAAACTTCATTTATTTGACACATTGAATCCTAGCTGTTTGGATTTGACCTTTTTCTCCAGTTGTCATGAAAGCTTTTGAGTATTTCTGTTTAAATCTCATCCAAACATCCTAAAATCCTGTATCTAATTAATTGTCTCTCAACGTCACAGTTCCAGTCATTGAGTAAACAGAATTTTGCTGATCTCAATAGTCGTGTCCCATTAATTCTACAATTGGCCTATCAGTCCTTTACTCCATGTAATGACATCATGATATCAGTTGTATAATTGATCTAATTGATATTCATGATGTCATTATTTCTAATCTTACATGAATATTCATGGAGTAAAGGGTTAATTTCAATGATTCAATGCTGGGCACAGCAGTAATTATAGAATCAGATCTATAGAATTCCAAGTAAAGAGAGCGGACTCTTTATCAGATGGTCCTCATGGGAGTCATCTGATCTGGGTCTACTCTGATTGCAAAAGTGCTAAAAGGCATATTGATGGAGTAATTCTACAATTAATCTATCATTCAAGATCACCAACTGTATTCCCAAGAATTGAGATTGTTAGTTACAATACACTATAAGCTTCTGAAGCGACCATTCATTTATTGCACATAGGAGTCTTAAAAACCAGGTATTGCATAATGCAGGGTAAAATAATGTAAGAAGCTCCAGTAGGAGCTTTTGATATTATTTTTGACCTGCATTCAGCTTGCGCCTGTCTTAACCCATTACCTCATAGGTTATTTTTAGATCCAACCTCTTTGAATAAATCTATCAAAAAGCAGCATTAACTAGAGAATAGGAAAATATTTTAGAATTTTGTAGTTTGAAACCATGGTGATAAATAGAGCATTTGCTCCTATAGGAGCAAATGCTCTATTTATCACAATGGTTTCACAAGGTGACTTTTACGGAGTCATCAAAAGACGTCAATATGAGGGAAAGGGTTAAGGACCCATATTTAGACTCTTAAGACAATCATGTTGTGCTGTATACCTTAATTTTGTTGAGGGTTGGAGGAAGTTATTTTTATTTCCCCCTTGGGCCTTTTCTCTAGAGGTCAAATATCTTGGTAGATAAGTCCTATCCAATTTGTCCTATAGGTTGTGGTAAAGCAAATTTACACACCTCTTCCTGCCCAGTTTTACCTGAATTGTCTCCCCTTTTAGTCTGATATATAATATAGACTTTGGTGTCAGAAGTGGGATCATGGACTTATGTGATATGTCTGACAGCATGATTGAAATAAAACAGTGTTGTCTTCGGCAAAAACAAAATATCTACAAGATATGAGGGAATGGGTTTTTGGCAAACAGAGAAGACCCAGACCAGATGGATTCAGTGGGAGTCTTCTGATAAGGTTCTGCTGTTTGCTAATGGAATTTGATAGATCTGTTTCATTTGATTCTAAAATGGTTACAATGTTCCACAATCCATAATTTGTTATAAAGATATTGACCATGAATATTCAGTTGGTATTGAAATTTGGACTAAATATAGAACAGAGAGTGGTTTAACTGATTATTGTGGCACACTGCAGCTTATGCAGTCACAATTAACTGAGTATGTTAAAGATATAACATGATATAACATGAAGAAATTTGTGCTATATTTATAAAAAATGTTCATGTGTAATGCCACTGTTTCGCTCACAAAAGGCTAGATTTAAATAAGAAAATGTTTACTCCTGAATTGAACATCTATTAGCAAATTTTTCATCTGTAGCTTAACGTGGGAAGTATTTTAATTGCCATGCTTCCAAAAAAAAAAAACCCACAAGGCCGACAAGAGCAAAGTTTCTTGCAAGAGTAATCCCTTTAAATGTGATTTTTGAAGTTGAATTATAATAGTTATTCTCGGGCATCTGATTAGTCAGATTCTGAGCTTGCACAGAATCTGACCAATCAGATACTTGAGAATGATCTCAGATTCAGAAGTTTTATAACCTTGGACTCAGGTCAGAGGAGTCCTCTAAGAGCCCTCTGATCTGTATCTACACTGTTAGGAAATATCAGTACACTTGTTTTCTATATTAAATGATTAGTATGGGGTTCTAAATCTATACTCTGCATGTTTCTAAGTTGTGAAATATAAATGTTTTAGTAAACGTTAAAGTACTATGTTTGTTATGTTTTGTCAGTTGCATGTGTCCTGTTGTTATGTTTTGTCAATGTGCAAGTTTTTGTTGCCTGTTATAAAGTCTATGTTTAATTGTTAACCCTATATCTAATAAAGTTTATCTTAGATATAATGAATAGTAAGTTTAGAAATTTGTAGTTTGAAACCATTGTGATAAATAGAGCATTAATTTTGCTCCTATAGGTGCAAATGCTCTATTTATCACAATGGTTTCAATAGGTAATATTTACAGGCGTAGAAAGGCGTATTTATGGAGGAAATATTGTTTGTGTTATCGTTTATACAAAGTTTCTAATTAATCAAAAACTTTTAACAAGTCCAATTAGGCCACTTGCCAAATCATACGTGGATTAAGTATTTGAATTTCAAAATCAAATTGGTGTATGGTTTTAATTACAAATTCTATTGTAAATGCTATCCAATTAGTTTACTTATTTAATTACAAACATAGATACTTTGTTTTTAAAAAAAAATCAGTTCACTTAGTGCAGCCTTAATTAAATTAAGAAGAGCAGATTTAATTACATTTCCAATTATTTCACCTTCAATTATAAACCTAAATAGAGAACTGTTTTAGTTACAAACCAAATTACAAACCCAGTCAGTGCACTGATTTAATTACAGACCAAATTACAAACCAAACAAGTGCACTGCTTTAACTGCAAACCTATTCCATGCAGTTTTGCTCCAAGTGCCATTAATGCACAGCTGTAATCATTGAGTGCAGTTAATGCCTTGCTTATTTGTTTCCAATCAGTATCAGTACATCTCATCTGAAGTGACCACTTAAAAATGAATAGACATTTATCTTATTAAAATCAGGGTCCATGCTTATAAAACTTTTAGTTGAGTCTGAGAACGTTCTCAAGCATTTGATTGGTCAGATTTGAGCCTTTGGCTCAAATCTGACCAATCAAAAGCTTTAGAACTCAAATCTGACCAATCAAAAGCCTGAGAACGAAAACTCAGACTGGTGGTTGAGTTACCACTTGACTTCATCCCTTTCACCGCCGAAGTCGCATAAATGCACCACGACAAAAAGTGCAGTCCCAGATCAGACACCACCTTTTCAAGGCTTCGTCTGATCAGGGACTTCACTTTTTGTCTCATTCTCTATTTCTATATATGTGCTTTATTCTCCTGAAATTTGCATTTATATATCTCATTTTCTTATTGTACCAAATGGTTTAACAAAATTTGGATTGCAGACGATAAATAGAAATTTGGCGTCGAAAGGGTTAACCCATTCCCTCATATAAACGTGTTGTCATGCATTTGCAAACAGAGTAAACCCAGATCACATGGCTCCTCATATTGACACTGTAAAAGTCACTTTCTGAAACCATTGTGATAAAAATAGCATTTGCTTCTTAGGAGCAAATGCTTTATTTATCACAATGGCTTCAACACTACACAAATCTAAAAAAAATCCTTTCCTCTAGTTAATGCTTCTTTTTGGTAGATTTAATCAAAGAGTTAGGATATAAAATTAGCCTATGAGGTAATGGGTTACGACTCTTTTGGTGGTTGCTTTAGAGGGTTTTACTGTATATCAATAGTCCAATTTCTGATCAGTTTCTGGCAGTATTTAGTAAATGCTGATGTACATCAGGCAGCAGACTTGTTTTTGCAGGCTGTACTAAATGTTTTTATTTGCAGCCTTGTGCACAATTTTGCCAATTGTATTATGGCACCCTTGTAGTCTAACGTGTAATTAGTCCGTACAGTTAGCATTTATCTATATACCCATGTTTTCCTAAATATTCGGACTGATAAACTTAGACAAATAGTGTAGGCAGCCACCTGCCTAAAAGTATCGAAATTCTCCTTCACGAGAATTCCAGTTTAGAGGAGTATTGCTGTACCATAATAACCCAAACCATCCCAATAGATAAACATAGACAGAGGTCAAACAGCTCCTTCTTTTGGTTTTTATCCAAATGGTTACAACTTGAATTAACCCATTCCGTCATATTGATGCCTTTTGACGCCTCTGTAAAAGCCACATTTTGAAACCATTGTGATAAATAGAGCATTTGCTCCACTGTGCACTTCTAAACTTTTCCTTTTCTCTTGTAAATACTCCTTTTAGGTAGATTTGTTCAAAGAGGTCGGATCTAAAAATAGCCTATGAGGTAATGGGTTAAACAGTTTAGCCATTCGATCTTGGTCTTCACTATTTGCTACTGTGTCAGTTGAATTTAAAATTATCAAAATGGTGCCAACTTGAATTCAGTTTTACAAAACAGGGGAGAGAAGTTGGGAGTCTGAATATTTAGGATAAATACTGTAAATATGGTAGCCCCTTTTTTAGTCCTTTTTTTTTTCGAACCAATCAACAGCTGAAGAAGTTCTGCACTGTGTTATATGTTGTGGAAGCTAACATTGCTAGCCAGGCCTAGATAGACAGTCTTAAACATACTAGGTCCAACTTTCAAACTGTGTAGTTAACATGCATGCTGGATATGATATATGGAGAATATTATATGAATGGTTGTTGAATATTGAAGTTATTAAATGAGTTCTTTGATACATCGTAAAGCTGTCTTGGGCGTTATGTTAGATTAGACAAGAATATCAAAAAGTTCCAATACATAAAATATTATTTTAGTTATATCATTTCACAAATGTTTTATTTTTATCATATTCCACATCAGAAACATGCAAACAGTTCATGTGTGTAGTCTCAGAAATGTGTAGTACACTAGTGTAATATAAAAACATATTACATGGTGTAATAACACCTCCACCTCATCACATATATATTAAAAGTGTTAAAAATTTATGTTGTCTATTCAAGTTGTATCAGTGAAATCTTAAATTTTAAAAATGCATTTCGAGGGCTTGGTGAAGGAGTTATAATCGTTTTGCACCGAGCCCTCGATTTGTTTCTTTTGATTAGTAATCATTTGACAGTACATTGTACAACTTAAACAGTACTCAGCCCTGTAGCCCTTCTGTTGACTTTAGTTTCAAATACATTGTGTAGAAAATGCAATAAAGCTGAAATTATGTTGCCATACTAGTTAAATCTCCATTTAGCCAAATTACATGTAGAGCTAGAATTGAGTTATTTATTTCTATAGTTTAGCTAATATTTCCCTTAGAGACGGTTATTTATTCCTATAGTTTAGCTAATATTTCCCTTAGAGAATTTATTCCTATAGTTAGCTAATATTTCCCTTTTTTCTAAAAGTAATCCTGATATTCCTCTGTATCGGAATACATTTAACCCTTACAGTGTGAGACAGGAGTCACTTTGCAAACAGTGTAGACCCAGATGAGAAGACTCATAGAATCTACCCTGTTTGTAATACTACACTTTTTTGTAAAACAAATCCCTAAAAATTCACCATAAGCTTGACCTGGGTCCATGCTTAGAAAACTTTTAGTTGAGTCTGAGTACGTTCTCAAGCTTTTGATTGGTCAGATTTGAGCCTTTGGCTCAAATCTGACCAATCAAAAGCTTGGGAACTCAAATCTGACCAATCAAAAGCTTGAGAACGAAACTCAGACTCAACTAAAAGCTTTATAACAGGTCCATCCCTGTTTGAATTTTGGAATAGTCCATACGAAAATTGAGCATTGTAAGGGTTAACCATTTAGCTCAAGAATATTCATGTAAGAGTGAATGACTGTATGGGCATTAGTCATGAATATTTATAATGTCACCGTAAACCTCGGCAGAAACTGTAGAAATATAGCTATCTCCTTGTGTATACAAACAGAGCAGTCCCATATCAGACAGCTCCAACATGAATTGTCAGATGTGGATCTATTATGTTTTGAAAGGTGCCAGAAAGCGTTTCTGTGGAGTAAAGGGTTAAAATATGTGCTCTACGTATGTATTTGTTTATAGCTAAAATAGCAAAACTTTAGGGGAGAAATTATTTCAGCCCTTTCCCTGTTCTATGTTTATTCCAGATTTCAATACCTACTGAATATTCATTGACAAAATATTAATAATGAAGTATGGAAGGTGGAACATTGTAGAAAGTAAAGACACAGATCTTTCAAATTTCTTTAGCAAACCGAGCAGATGTTTGATCAGTGTCTACTCTGTTTACAAATGTGTGAAAAGGTGTTTATATGAAGGAAAGGGTTAACTAACGTCTGAAATACAGCCCTTATCTCAGACTATGGATTATTTTACAAACCATACAATTGACAATTTTCATTAAACCCTTTACTTCATATAAAAGCTTTATCACACCTTGGCAGAGAATACACAGTTCAAATGACCCCTGTAGGAGCAGTCTGATCAGGATATGTTCTATTTGCTTATGAAATTGTAATAGAACGGACTCTACAGTTTCTACCAATACCAAACACGTCTGTGTACCTATGCCATTATAAAATTATCAACTAATAATTGTCATTATTTCTGATATGAATATTCAACAGGGAAGGGGGAGTTCTCAAGCTTTTGATTGGTCAGATTTGAGCCAAAGGCTCAAATCTGACCAATCAAAAACTTAAGAACGAGCTCAGACTTAACTAAAAGTTTTATAAGCATGGACCCAGGTTCTACAATGCATGACATGGTTAAAATTCAGGGAAAGGGTATACAAAGTCTTCAATCTTTTCAGTTTGTAATAATTCAATTGTACCATTTCTATATGTTATAGGTTGGAGCCACCTATCAATTGTACCATTTCTATATGTTATAGGTTGGAGCCACCTATCACAGAACAGACACGGATGATGATGGTCAGTGGTCCCAGGGTCTTATATCTGCTGTGAGTATTTACCGTTTATTGTACATGTAAATCTTTTCTAAACCAGACTTTCAAATTACAATAAAACCTCACTAAACCAGACATTTAATTTAGTATAAGTATTAGTCTTAGCGACAGATGTCAGCTTAATGCAGGGTGAAAGTCATGTAGAAAGCTCCTCTAGGACTTTCACCCAGCATCAAGCATCCACCGGCCTAAAGGTATTGAATTCTGCTCTACTAGAATCCCACTTTAGAGGGTTTTACTGTAGAATAAATACCGGTTTTACTGTAGAATAAATACCGGTTTATACCGGTTTTCAGGCAGACTAATGCCAGGTGAGCATCTTGCAGAAAGCTACAAAAGTAAAGTAAAGGTCATTTATATACTCTTTGCCATGAGCAAATATAATTCCTTCAGAATGTCGAGAAAAATTAACAGATGACACAAGTTCACATGAATGTTTTCTGTCATCAAAACGAATTTTGGCTCCATTTCAAACAGAGAAGACCCTGATCAGACAGCTCCTTTGGGAGCTTCATGCATCTGATCAAAATCTGCTCTGAATGCTTATGGATTTATATAGAGCCAAACAGTTTCCTTTTTAATGTGAAGTTATAAAAAATCTGTTCATACAGAGTCATGCAGTAATAAATCTTTAAGTCATTCCCTCCTATTGATGCCTTTTGACCCATGCTCTCATATTGATGCCTTTTGACCCATTCCCTCATATTGATGCCTTTTGACCCATTCCCTCATATTGATGCCTTTTGACACATTCTCTCATTGATGCCTTTTGACCCATTCCCTCATATTGACACCTTTTGACCCATTCTCTCATATTGATGCCTTTTGACCCATTCTCTCATATTGATGCCTTTTGACCCATTCTCTCATATTGATGCCTTTTGACCCATTCTATCATATTGACACCTTTTGACCCATTCTCTCATATTGATGCCTTTTGACCCATTCCCTCATTGACACCTTTTGACCCATTCTCTCATATTGACACCTTTGGACCCATTCTCTCATATTGACACCTTTTGACCCATTCTTTCATATTGATGCCTTTTGACCCATTCCATCATATTGATGCCTTTTGACCCATTCCATCATATTGACACCTTTTGACCTATTCCCTCATATTGATGCCTTTTGACCCATTCCCTCATATTGACACCTTTTGACCGATTCTCTCATATTGATGCATTTTGACCCATTCTCTCATATTGATGCCTTTTGACCCATTCCATCATATTGATGCCTTTTGACACTTCTGTAAAATTCACTTTTTGAAACCATTGTGATAAATAGAGTTAATATTTTGCTCCATAAAGCTCCATTTGCAACCATGCGCTGTTGTTGACCGGTTTTAAGTGTACCTTTACGGGGCCTGATGTAAACAATTGAAGTGAGGACTACAGTGTGTTGGCCACAGCCAGGCAACTGAAATGCTTTATTGTCAAGAATGGCTCATACAAGTAATTGATCATAATATAGCAAAATCTATTGAGAATGAGTTCATTGCAGCTGTCATCATGTAGGCAGCTTTGCTTACAATGGCATAATTTCTAGTGCTGTTCTTGTGTTTACACAGTTAAAAACATTTTTGTAATTTGTATTTAACCTAATTAAGACTCCTAAATCAACTAAAAACTAGATAGGTTGGTTGCATGTGATTAGTCGGTACTCCCAGAGCTAAATGTATGTCCATTAATTTAGGCATTAAATATTAACAAGACATTTAATCCACTGTGTACCATATAACTGGTTGTTTTTGCAGACACCTAATTTTTGCGGTATTAGTGTGAAGTACAAGTTTCATTTTCTGCATTAAATACAAAGAAGAATTGTTACATTCTGTTCTCCTGATGATCGATCTCAGCATACAAAACAGAAAGAAAACTCAACAAATATTACATCTTGCATTGTTGTCTTTATTCTTCAAATTTATATTTGTTATGATAGGCAAAAGAAATGAAAAGAAAAGATCTTTCTTTATTTAAATCCACAATTATCAAACAATAACACAAACAAACATGCAAGTCATGAAATCTAGAAAAAAACACTAACATAAGCAAAATGTCTACTTCCGGTTTCCCAAACAAGTTCTCTGTTTTTAAAAAAACCCAACTCACAACACGTTACACTCACTTCTTGAAAAAGTCATTAATGCTTTTATCATCTCATTATGTAAGCAAATTTGGCTAATAATATGCAGACATGTGTTAACAAAGTCATCTTATTATACAATTAATTCTATTGATGTGTGTTTAATGTGATGCACTTACAAAGTGTGAAAAACATGCGGCACCGGGAGACCAACAATCCAATTCCAATTCCAATTTTATTTCAAATAATACAAAGTCTCGCTTTAATGCAAGAAGCATTTACATCTATCATACAGTATACAGTAAATACAGTCACATGGTCACAATGAGGGAAAACGGCTATTTTCATGTTCCATGTATGGAAATAGCATATCCAGAGACATATCCATACATATCTCTGGCATATCCTACCCAAGAAGGAGAAAAGAAATAATATTACTTATGTACATGTATACCCGCGTATTTTCATCTCCTCCGAAACGAAACGAGGGGATAAAAAGAGGGTACCAATTCTCAAGGAGATGCATTACTAACTGGAGAGATGGCAATTATTTATACCTTACCAAAACAGGAAGGGTACAGCTGTGTTTGCCATCCTTTTGTGTTCGAGTAATTAGGATGTGAAATACAAATAAATAGATTCTTGGGACCTTAATTGTAGAAAAATATAGAACATATAATACTTATGCTGGGACTGAGATCATAAATTCGCAAAAATCAAAATCGCAAAATTAAGTTATACCATTTTAGATACCAAATCGCAAAAATTTGCACCCGCAAAAATAACCAGTTATACGGTATTCCACACTTTCAAACACAGCACGGTAAGTAACTCTGTTTGACTGTTGATGTCAGAATAAAAAAAACAGTGTCCCAATAACAGCATCCGTTGAAAGACGTGTATATAGATTTGGGTGTATTTGGAACGATTAAATGAACACAGGAAAGCAGAAAAAGGTTTTCTGCTAGAATAGCAATAATACCTGTTTGTTTTGGGAAATAACATCTGCAGTATCCCTTGGGACTTTCATTGCCCTCACCCTTTTGGTTTGGAACACTGCTGATGTTATTGCCCTGAAAAACATGTATTAACTCTCTATTAAATAAATCAACAATACTACTTGTTACTAACATTTCAGGCGAAGATGGTTGCCGCGGCTACACATAGCATGTGTGAGGCGGCCAATATGATGGTGCAGGGCTCATCAAGTGAGGAAAAATTAATTGCTTCAGCTAAAGAGGTGGCTGGGTCTACTGCCGCTCTTCTGGTTGCTTGCAGGGTCAAGGCTGATCCAGGGTCAAAGGCCATGCAGAGATTACAGGTAGGGGGCTTTGGCTGGTAGAGAGTAGATAGAAATGTGTGTGATTGTACTTGTTTATGGATTGTTTGATTTTGACACATGATAGAAAGATTTTCATGGATGGACCCAATTTTGAGAAAAACAGTACAATAAAACATCTATAACGGCCACTTAATTACTTAAGTATTTTGTGTTAAAGGCAGGTGGCTGCTTGAAGCAAGGTGAAAGTAAAACAGAACGCTCCTATGGGAGCGTTCTGTTTTACTTTCACCTTCCTTTAAGCAGCCACCTGCCCTAAATACCCACTAATTAACACAATTTAGTGGTTGTTATAGAGAGGTTTTACTGTATATTTTACTCTTTCCTCATACATAAGACTTTTGATGATGGAGTTACAAAACAAGTAGGCTCTGATCAAATATCTACTTTTGAAGCTGTCGGATCAGGATCTGCTCTGTTTTCTTATGAAATGAGATCTAGTTCTGTGATCTCTTTCATGATAAAAAATACCATGTTTAAAATGTGATACTAAAAATTCAGCTTAGAAATATTCATTACATCATTATTCTTACAAGAATATCCATTCATTAGATGGTTAAGCGACATTGCAGTTTGTAATGTGTAGAAGTCGGATTTTGTTTCACTTCTGTTAATAGAGTTACACTTAGGGATCACTTCTGTCTGTCCTGTCTGTCACATCCGTCTGTTCTATCTGTCACATCTGTCTGCCTGTATCAGTTTTATGTTACACTTTCAGCTTTCATTTGGTGTTTGTTGAACACTCTTGTACGAGGGCCATTTGAAAAGTAGTTGCAACAGTCCAGTATTTTCACCATTTGCTCTTGCAGCCACAAGTGTGGCATATCAGTAGAAAGAGTACTTACTTTCTGTCCAACAAGAAAGTGCAATACATCGATGTGCAAAACTAAGTTTTATTATGTCTCCCCCATTTATAATGGGGAAACATATTGTTTTTGGTCAAGTTGTCTGTCCGTCTGTCTGTCACACTCATGTCCGCTCCATATCTTTCACAAATATGGAAGGATTTCAAAATGCTTTGGCACAAATGTTCGACTCAACAAGACGATGTGCAGAGTGTTTGATTCAGGCACGTGGATCACAGGTAAAGGTCACATTCAAGGTCAAATGTTTTTAGCTACACCCTTCGTGTCCGCTCCATATCTCTTAAACCCTTGGAAAGATTTCAAAATGCTGTCGCACAAATGTTTTCCATATAACAAGGTGATGTGCAGACAGCAGGATTCAGGCACACATGTCAAAGGTCAAGGTCACAATTCAAGGTCATGGTCACAATTCAAGGTCAAATGTTTTTAGCCACACCCTTCGTGTCCGCTCCATATCTCTTAAACCCTTGGAAGGATTTCAAAATGCTGTCGCACAAATGTTTTCCATAACAAGGCGATGTGCAGACAGCAGGAATCGGGCACATTCTTCAAAGGTCAGGGTCACAATTCAAGGTGGAATGTTTTAGCCTTAATTTTCATGTCTCAGTCTGTTCCACATCTGTATAAACCTTGAAATGATCCCAAAATTCTGTGATACAAATGTTCTCCTTAACAAGCCAATGTGCAGATAGCAGGATTCAGGCATGTGAGTCAAGGTCACAATTCATTGTCATGGTCACAATTCAAGGACAATTATTCACACTTTCTTGTCTGGACGATAACTCCATCACGGCTTATTGATACTTCATATATTGACAGAGCATGATAAGAGGAAGTGTCCTGTATAAGGGCCATAACTCTGGCTTCAATACTTTTGGAGTTATTGCCCTTTGTTCATTTTTTGTCCGATTAATAACTCCTGCTCTACTGATATTATTGGAATGACATTTCATGTAATGGAAAGAGCATGATGGAAGAAAGTGTTATGCACAAGTATCATAATTCTGGCTTCAATAATATTGGGAGTTATTGCCTCCCATTTTCTGCAGAGTTATGGGACTTTAATTTTTATTACATGGAAATTTTGTCTGAAGGGTTTCTCCAAAATCTTTAATTGGATATTCATTAAATTTCATAGGATTGATTAGCATCATGCCTAATTGTGCATATAGTATTTTTATTCCGGTTTGATGATTTTCTGCAGAGTTATAGGAATTTGAAATGTTTACATGGAAAATTATCTCTTTTATCAGATTTTCATGAAACTTCATAGGATTGATCAGCACCGTGTCTAGTTGTGCATAGTTTATTCCTTTTTCCAGTTCGACTATTTTCTGCAGAATTATGGGACTTTGGGGGAAAAAATCTACATGCTGGGGGAGACATCAGTTTTTGTATCAGAAACAATTCTAGTTTCAGTTGAAACATGTAGTATATTGTACTGGGAGAAAAAGTGGCTGAATCTAGCTGTGAAGAGCAGAGGGCACATCAGAAATTAAAGCAGACTCTGACACAGTGTATGGTGACATTGCTCTTCCATACCATACTATTGTCCGATGGTTATTTCTCTTTAAAGATAGAAGAATCAGCTCCAAAGATGATACTTGCCTCAGACTGCTGTGTCTGGTAAAGACACAGATTCTGTAAAAACAATTATCAAGAAAGATGGTTTTCTGATTTTAAAAGAAAAGCTAAACCTGCGTAAGGTTTTTGCCCTTTTTGCCACACCCACCATATAGGCCACACCCACCATATAGGCCTGATCTCTCTCCTTGTGACTTTCGATTAACCCATATATTACATCATACTTAAGAGGGCGCCACTTTGAAATACTCGGCGCAATTGGGAGCGCTCTATCCTAAGGTGTAAACAGTATACTTAAAGAGTTCTTACAAAATGCATTTTCTGAGTGGCTTTTTTGCCTTGAAAAGTGTGTACTGTCAGGTGGAGAGTACTTTGAAGGTCTCACGTAGTCATTGTTTTGACATTGAGCGAGGTATGGAAAAGCCGCCACTGTTGCCACTACATTTCAACTGCCCCTTGTATATATGTATGTAGCTGCCTGAGTAGATTATAGTCCAGATGCCTCATGTCCAATGTAACAATAGATATTTGTAAAATATGTATGCCCTCAGCAAGTCAGTCTATAATTATAACATTTGACCATAAACAGAGCTACAGATAAAGATGCGTACTCCTATACTAAAATCGTCATTTCTCCACCAAACCCAATTTTGTGACTACTCTTTAGAATCGTGTTGAAGAGAGGATTCTAAATAGTGGTCACAACACAAGGTTTCGTGGAGAAATAAAGAAGTTATTATGGAAACTTTCAATGTTCCCCATCTTATCTGGATCTCTGCTTGAAGTTTGACATTGCCCCTGATGTGACACCACATAAAGTTTGACATTGCCCCTGATGTGATACCACATAAAGTTTGACATTGCCCCTGATGTGATACCACATAAAGTTTGACATTGCCCCTGATGTGACACCACACAAAGTTTGACATTGCCCCTGATATGACACCACATAAAGTTTGACATTGCCCCTGATATGACACCACATAAAGTTTGACATTGCCCCTGATATGACACCACACACATTTTGCAGCCTCATGAGAATAGTAAGCATACTAGTTCAGAAGTTATGCCCAATGTTAGATATTTAGACATTAAAGTTTAACCTTGACCTTTCACCTGCATTTGTATGGTTCATCTATTAATATGGCCAAGTATATTTTATCTGGAGTACTATAATAGTTGTATCATGTTTGTATGACTGTATTTTGTGTCATGTTTGTATGACTGTATTTTGTGTCATGTTTGTATGACTGTATTTTGTATCATGTTTGTATGACTGTATTTTGAGTAAAAGTATCTATCCGAAGTATTGGGACTGACAAACTTAGGCAGCAAATAGTGCAGACCCAGATCTAGCTGCTCAAAAAAGCAGTTTGATCAGGGTCTACTCTATTTGCTATAATGACAGTTTAATTAAAAATTATCAAATCAGTGTATCAAACCGGTGCCAAATCAAATTATTCAACTAAACCCCTTTTAATCCTGGTTCCCTGTTCTATGTTTATTACAAATTTCAAAACCTAATGAATATTCATCAACAAATACAGTAGAACCCAGCTAATGCGACCACTTAATGAGTAAACATTGGTGCCTTTATAAGCAGGTGGTTGCTTAATGCAGGACAAAAGTAATGCAGAAAGCTCCTCTAGGAGCTTTCTGCATTACTTTTGTCCTGCATTAAGCCACCACCTGCATCTAACACCCAGAATTATACCTCTTTTAGGTGGTCGCATTAGCGGAACTTTACTGTAGTTTAAAGGACTATGGAAAGTGGAAGATTGTAGCCATTTTAGGAAGTAAAGAAACAGATCTTCAAATTCCATTAGCAAACAGAGCAGACCCTGATCAGACAGCTCCTATAGGGGTCGTCTGATCTGGGTCTACTCTGTTTGCAAATGTGTGAAAACATATTTATGTTAAGGAAAGAGTTAACCCAGAACACACATAAACTGTCATTTACAAACAGTGTAGACCTAAATTCTCTGTCTTCTAGAGGAGCCCTGTAATCATGGCCTGTACTGTTTGCCATTCATATTTCTGTAACAAGTTTAAGATTTCCAAACCGCGTGGACACCGATGGGCTATTCCATTACCTTTGTGTGGACTCTGTAGTTAACCCTTTCCCTGTTCTATATTTAGGCCAACTTTCATTACCTACTGAATATTCATTTTAACCAAATAGTTATAACAAAATATTGAAGGTGGAACATTGTAGACATTTTAGAAAGCAAAGAAACAGATCTCAAATTCTATTAGCAAACAGAGCAGACCCTGATCTGGGTCTACATTGTTTGCAAATGCGTGAAAACGCCATAAAATGTTGACTGTGCTCGAATATTTAAGATAAATATTTGTGTCTGTAGGATGCTGGTAATGCTGTGAAGAGAGCCACAGAGGCGCTAGTACAGTCGGCCCAGCAAGCCAAGGCATACGAGGATGAAGAACAGAACATCACAATCAACCAACGCATGGTCGGCGGCATTGCTCAGGTAACACTCACATTTTCCCTACTCTTTTATGGCCAGGACTTTGAATTTATCTTTATACGGAACTTATATACTTTAGATTTATATACGGAACTTATATACTTAACTTTATATACGGAATAATGAGATAATATATATTTATTAGCTAAATTTTTGTAATGTAAACTTTTCAAAATGTATTGCTTTGACAAAAAATGTAGAATCAATCTACTGATATTCACAGATAGATAAACATTTGTATCTGCTTGCAATGTTTTTGTTATACGCCCACCTAATAAAGGTGATCGTATATTGACGTGGCCCTGTCCGTCCATCCGTTCGTTCGACAACATTTTGTTTGTCCGCCAATTTCTCAGAAAACTGTTTTATGGATATTAATGAAACGTCACACAAATCTTTAATGCACCAAGATCTGTAGCTGAGTCGATTCTGATGTTCATCTGTCGTTACGGAGTTATGGCCCTTGCATTTAAAAAAAATAATGCAAATATATGAAAATATGATGATGGCTGTTACTTTTTCATTTGAAATGATATTTACTTCAATTTTTTTATATGATATGACCTTAATATGGATTTTCACATATAGTGCAGGTTTTTTGATACATCATTTTATTTTAAAGCTATGGCCAATGAACTTTGTGCCTTCGTTGCTTTGTTCTTCGGTCAAATTTTGGTTTGTCTGTTATTTTCTGGTACAAAGATTAAAATGATGTTAATGAAATACACAAATGTCTTATGCAACAAAATCTGAAGCTGAATTCATTTTGAGGTTCATTCACTTTGTTGTTGCAGAGTTATGGCCCTTGCACTTTACGAAAATCTGCAAAAATGAGGATGGCTGTAACATTTTTATGAAATCAGATATTCACTTCAATACTTTTATGCAATATCACCTTAACCCTTTCCCTGTTCTATGTTTATTTCAAATTTCAATACCCACTGAATATTCATGAACAAAATAGTTACAATGAAACCTTGAAGGTGGAACATTGTAGCCATTTTAGAAAGCAAAGAAACAGTACTATTCAAATTCCACTAGCAAACAGAGCAGACCCTGATCAGATGGCTTCTCTAGGAGCCGTCTGATCTGGGTCTAATCTGTTTGCAAATGCGTGAAAACATGTTTATATGAGGGAAAGGGTTAATATGGAGATCAATATATGAAGCACACATTAGAAAATGTTAACAGTTATAAGGCATGATGATGAATCAGAGAAGTTTTGCAAGTGGGCGTATTATGTACCGTATGTGGTACTCTTGTTATTACAGATGTAATCAGAAACTGATGGTACTTAAATTCGCAATTGACAAAATGTTTTACATTTTATTCTTTTGGCAGGTTCTAGCCGCGCAGGAAGCTATCATAAAGAAGGAGAAGGAGTTAGAGGCCGCAAGACTTCGTCTGGCGCACATTCACCAGAAGCAGAACCGCTTCAAAGAAAGAGACTCAGACGACTCTGCTTCATCATTTTAAATTAGGTCTAGATAGTTAACAAATTGGATATTCAAGTCATAAGAAAGTGACTGGATTATATATAGCTATTAAAGTTATAAGTCAGTGGTTAATTTGTAATAATATTTGTCTGAAAATGTCAACTGCTGCAATATCTGAAAAGATAGTTTTCTTCCATTTTTTCCTTTCAGAAATCTTGATCAGGCCCTAAGGTTGCAAACTGTGAATCATAAGCTCAATCTGAACTCAAATTATTATTAACCCTTTCCCTGTTCTATGTTTATTCCAAATTTCAATACCCACTGAATATTCATAGACAAATTAGTCATAATGAAATATGTAAGGTAGAACATTGTAGCCATTTTAAAAAGTATAAAAACAGATCTATCAAATTCCTGCAGCAAACAGAACAGACCCTGATCAGATGGCTCCTCTAGGAGTTGTCTGATCTGGGTCTACTCTGCAAATTTGTAAAAACACGTTTATATGAGGGAAAGGGTTAATCAGATGCTGGAGAATGAATATTATAGACAACCCTGATCACAGATTGTGAGACTGTTTGATGTCACTCAGTGTCTGAATTGATATTGGTAGCTTGTGTTATCACAAAATCACAGTCCATGTGAAAGTAGAAAGAAATCGAGAAAGATATATGAAATTAATTAGTTTAGAGTCTGAGACTGTTTCTGTGAATTAATACTCGGACATTCAGTCGTCCCTCTCCAAAAGTTTGTAAAGCTGAATGATCCTATTTGGTACCATATTAAAAACAATAGACTGGCATGGTAGGAAATAATCCATTAACACAGTAGCAAACAGTTTGATCTGGGGCTACACTATTTGTCTAAGTGTCTCTGTCTGAATACTTTTGGGCAAGTAGAGATTCAGCTTTACAAATTAGCGGAGAGTGAAGATTTGGAGTCCTTAGGGTAATTAGGGTATGGAGTTTACAGCTGACATTAGGATGACCATAATTCTAAAAGGGAAGCAAGGTTTATTGGGCACATGTATAGGGAGAATGTCATCAACTTTACTTAGTTTACGCAATACACTGAAACCATCATCTGTCATGATCTAGTATAGACATAGAGTAAAACCTCTCCATAGTAATCCCTAAGAACAAATCAAAACTGTCAATGTTCAAGTCATTCTAAAGTGACCCCTCAGAACACATATATAAACTGTTGGTTTTCAAGTCATTCTAAAATGACACCCCTTAAAACAAATCTAAACTGTCAATTTTCAAGTGACACCCCTTAAAACAAATCTAAACTGTCAATTTTCAAGTGACACCCCTTAAAACAAATCTTAACTGTCAGTTTTCAAGTGACACCCCTTAGAACATGAGGGAATGGTTAACCATTTCCTTTATATAAACGCATTTTCACACTTTTGCAAACCGGGCAGAGTCATCTGATCGGGGTCTTATCTGTTTGCTTTTGACATTATATAGTATGATTCTACAGTTTGTGTTAAAGCAAAAAAAAAATATCACTTGAAAAGTACATTATAAAACTTCAACTAATAGATATTCATGATGTCCTATATATGTCATGAGGGAGGAGGCTAACTAAGGGGAGACTATAAGGAGTTTTTACTGTGTGATCATTGATAATGCATTTTTGTTTACGAGTGCCTACTAGCTATTGAATATTTACACAAGTGCTACTTTTGTGTTATAATTATAAAGACCAGTTTAACCCTTTACCTGTCAGATACAGATGCCTTTTGCAGAATAGCTCATTGAGTTCTCCACTGCACCTGATTTTGTGTCCGCTCATGATTAATTAATTAGAAGATACAATTCTAAAGATTGGTCACAACATAGGGTTTGCTGGAGAATCAAGCAAAAAATGTAATAATTTCGGACCGGCCGGGTTCTGCTCTGTTTCCATATCGAGGGCTTGGTGCAAAACTATTCTAACTCCTTCACTTTGTGAAGAAGTTAGAATAGTTTTGCACCAAGCCCTCGATATGGAAATTTCAAATTGTATAGGCCTGATTCTACAGTTTCTGCCATAACCAAACTACGTCACTATAAAGAATCACAATCTCCATATTCATACTGTGCTTGTTTCTTGTCTGAAGGTTTGTCAGGTAAAGGGTTAACGTGTCTCTTTTTGTGCCAGTCATGTTAAAGTGCTGTCTTTTATTACGCAAAGTTAACCCTGGTCATATTTATTCCAAGTTTTCAATACCTTACGATTAGTCCTGAACAAAAATAGTTAAAACAAAATATGGACGAAGGAACATTGTAGCTATTTAGAAACTAAAGGAACAGATTTATCAAATTCCATTTAAATAGCAAACATGGCAGACCCTGATCAGATGGCTCCGGTAGGAGCTGTCTGATCTGAGTCTGCTCCGTTTTGCAGTTGCGTGAAAAAAAATGTGATTATATGAAGGATAGGGATGTTTATCTAACTCTTTGTATGCTAGCGTTGAATTTGGGAATATTTAACTTTTGTGATTTTTTATATGAACAGTTTGGATGCAGATGAGATACATCTCGGTGTCTCATGTTGATCAAAGCAGTTTACACCATTCACCTGTAGCACTGTAGCAACGAAAAACTAAGTTCACAGCAGATTTTCAGCATTAACTTGGGTGGGGTATAGAAATAACAATTTTAATGTAGCGTATATGTTGTAAAAAAAACTTCATTCTGTTATTTCATAACTAGGGATGGGCTGCGTGACCTGGTGGTTAAGGTCTTCAATTGACAACCACTGCTCTAGTTGAAATCCCGGCCTCAACTTTTCATGTTAAGAAGCCTTTCAGATGTCTTTCAGAAGGTCGTTGGTTCAACCAGGGTGTTCTTCTAAACAACTCAATTTGCTTCATACACAGAAACAACACCTCCTTGTGGCGATCTCATGTAAATCATGTCAAACTGGCGTAAAATTTAAATACAAACATAATTTAAGATCACATCTGAAGGAAGTTGGTTAAAGGGTTTGAATAGTTGTTTACTGAATCATGTTTAAGATTTATGCATAGCTATTGGCTTGAGGCAAAGTATCAAGCTCTGTATGTTTGTATGATGAGCGTTGGTTTGTACTAGACTAGAATAATGGTTTCAGAACTATAGATATACATGTGTAATCAAATATTAAATCATCATTTCTCCACGAGACTTGTGATACACTCTGTATAATTGTGTCAAAGAGACAGTTTTAATTGTTAGAATTATGTCAAAGAGACAGTTCTAAACTAGTGTAGAATTGTGTCAAAGAGACAGTTTTTTAACAGGTGTAGGATTGTGTCAAAGAGACAGTTCTAACCAGTGTATAATTGTGTCAAAGAGACAGTTCCAGCCAGTGTAGGATTATGTCAGAGACAGTTCTAACCAGTGCAGAATTGTGTCAAAGAGACAGTTCTAACTGTTAGAATTGTGTCAAAGAGACAGTTCTAACCAGTGTAGGATTGTGCCAAAGAGACAGTTCTAACTGGTGTAGAATTGTGTCAAAGAGACCGTTCTAACCAGTGATCACAGCATAGGGTTTGGTTGAGAAATAAAGGAGGTATTCTTTTTAAGGGTGTTTATTTGCACATCATATGTCTATCTCTGAATTTTGTGTTGCAGTTACGGTTTTCATGTATAGTTACAATACCAAGTCATATGTATGTATTTATGCATTGTTATTGAATGTACCAAGTCATAAAAACATAATTGCAGGCACGTATTTGCAATATATTTGTATCATAGAAAATTGTACTCTCTCAGTATTCCAAGAACTCTTTTAACTCCATGCTTCCCAACAAACTCCATTTTCAAACTACGAAAGCATTTATTCTCTGTTTCTTCTTTAAGTATCTGATTTCCATAACCTAGATATTATCTGAAGCCACTACTCCAATGCTGACTGACTTTGTCTTTAGGCAGGTAGGAGCTTAATGCAGGGTATATGTTATGTAATCAGTGTAGACCCACATCAGATGACTCAAATAAGGGTCATATGATCAGGGTCTGCTGTGTTTGCTTATGAAATTATAAGGATCTGATTATACAATTGTTGTCAATACACAAATATCCTGTGTACATATGCCGTTATATAATTTCAGCTAATTGTGCTATTATTTCTTATATGAATTGTTTTGAGGTAAAACTTTCATTAGATATACCGGAAAGATATCAGTAGACTGGACAGATATCTACTTAACCCATTCCCTGTTCTGTATTTAGGCCACATTTCATTCAATACATACTGAATATTCCATTAACAAAATATTTATAAAGAAATCTGGAAGGTAGAGCATTGGCTGTAGACATTTAATAAAGTAAAGAAACGGATCTATCAAATTCTATTAGCAAACAGAGCAGACCCTGATCAGACGGCTCCTCTAGGAGCCGTCTGATCTGGGTCTTCTCTGTTTGTAAATACGTGAAAACACGTTTATATGAGGGAAAGGGGGGTTAAAGTTCCCCATTTGTTTATGACTTTGACTGCTTGTCTCAGAGAAATCATTCATTCAAACACATTGGATAGTAAATACTGAACTCAAAGCCATGTAGTATATTTGTTACTGATTTTAACATTTAGCTCAATGATTAGTTTCAGATGAGAGACCTAGTAACATGGCGTCTCTTTGCAAAACATCTTTTTGATTTTCAGATTAAGTCGTTGGTAAAAAAATTCAAGAAAGCTTCTTAAGAATCTGAAAAAACTATTTTCATTTGACAAACTGTTCATTCAATGGGCAGAAATTCCTTGTAAACAAAAAATGGTAGGAAAAACTAATACAAACAAAATTCAATTTCGCAGTACAAAGAAGCATTCTTAAGTTTACATGGTTACGGAACTGTATCTGTAATTTCTAGCTTACCAGAGACATAGATACGGTATGTATTCAAATTCTAAATCCTCTTTCCTCCACCTAACCCTATGTTGTGACCTACCCTTTCGAATCTTTTCAAAGATACGATTCCGAGTCTATAGAGTTTTCATGACATGGGGTTTGTTGGAGAAATAAAGGGACAATTCAAATGAAATGTTTAATGTACACATCTTATGTATGCCTCTGGTTACCTTTTTCTTTGTTTTCTTAATCTTTTGATGTCTTCTAGCCTTATAAGTGCTGTATTATACATATCAACTATTTGTCCTCTGTACAGATGTAATTATTTGTTTTTGTTTTGCAAGAAATATCTTCCTTGTGGAAAACCTAGAGTAGCCAAGAGTTATGTCCCCTGTTATGACAGGATTTGGTTTTATATTCTTTGTTGTTTTGATGATGGATTGTTGTTTCATATTCGTTATTAGGAAAATTTAACAAGTGATTTATTTCTCATGTAGTTGAATGGAGAACTTTTAGACAAGACATTAGTAAAATGTGATAATATACTGTTGTTAGACATAACTGGCGTTATCATGGTTTAGATGCTACTGGATAATTATTGATGTTGTCATGTGACTGCTCTATAAAGATATGTCTGTCTTGAGATAACAATTTTGCAGATTAGTCAGTGCTTTCACTGTAGAAAATGATTGACACTTTCAATGCTGAAGGCTTAAACTTGCTGGAGGATCTTGAAAAGCAAATGGTGCAGACGCTGATCAGAGGGTTTGGCTCAATAAGGGTTTGGCTTGGAGTCCTCTGATCTAGATCTAGATCTACACATTTTGCAGATGCATGTCCCACACACAAAGACTTCATGAGCTGATCAGTATGTCTGATTCCGCTCTTTAGTACTCATTGTCTGCTTCGTACATCTTCGGTAGGGTAAACTGAGATTTTGCACTAAAATCTTTTACCTGACTGGAATTCCTTTTGACACATTTGCAAATAGAATAGACCCAGATCAGATCACCGCTGTAGAGTAGACCCAGATCAGATCACTGCTGTAGGAGCCATCTGATCAGGATGTGCTCTGTTTGCCGAGGGCATTATATAAATAGTGTGCTCATATGCCATGACATTTCAGTTAACCCTTCGCTTGCTATTCACGTCAATATACGTACATGTAAATAGTGAAGACCCAGATGAGACAGCTCCTGCAGGAGCTGTCTCATCAGGGACTGCACTATTTACAAGTTGATTCTCCAACCAGTGCACTTCACAGCAGTGATTACACAGCCAAATACTTGTACACAGTGAAGATATATGTAATTATACAACAGGGCATGGGTAAAGAACGAGAAATGTATTTTAAAATTTCAGCAAGCGAAGGGTTAATGTACATGATGTCATTATTTCTAATATTCTTCCAGTAAAGTGTTATTTCGTTATTACATTAACTAGTAGTGCCTTTATAATTATGTACGGCTGTGTTGCTTGGTGAAGAAGTTTTGTTACGTAGATCCATTGACCTTTATGACTGTGTTGCTTGGGGAAGAAGTTTTCTTACGTAGATACCTTGACCTTTTACTCAATAGAGAACATTTTGGCGCCTTTGCAAACAGAGTAGAACCCGATCTGTCTGATGTGGGTGCACTCTGTTTACAAAGAGGTCAAAAGGTGTATATATTGAAAATTTGACCATTTCCCTGTTCTATATTTATTCAAAATTTCAATACCTACTGAATACGCATGGCCAAAATAGTCATTATGAAATATGGAAGGTGGAACATTGTAGCGATTTTTGAAAGTGTAGAAACAGATCTATCAAATTCCATTAGCAAACAGAGCAGACCCTGATCAGAAGGCTCCTCTAGGAGCCGTCTGATCTGGGTGTACTCTATTTGCAAATGCGAGACAATGCATTTATATGAAGGAGAGGGCTGAGAGTGTACTTCCACTCTAGTTTGATACTTTATTGTTGGGTAGTAGAAGGTAGGAATCTAGATAGTCTGGACAAAATAGTAGATTTACTATCTGGTAAAGTAAAAATAAAGTTTCTCGTATGATGTGCCATATATATTCTAATTATTACGAAATTTGATGTTCTGTCACTTTTTCTCAATAAGTTAAGTCTGAAGCAGTTTGATTATTTGAAAAAACAGATAAAGGAGTAAAATAGTGCAGACCCTGATAACATTGCTCCACAAAGAATGGATTGATCTGGATCTATACTATTTGTTTAGATTACTGGCCATATATTTAGAGTATTTCGGTAACATGTACTGCATTAGACATCATTGTTATCTGTGTACGGTCTTATTTCTACAGCTCCTCAAGGAGCAATTTAATATGGATCTACACTGTTTATTTAGGATATCTATGGTAACTTGTACTGCATTAGACTGGTAATGTGTACTGCATTCGTGTACTGCATTAGACTGGTAATGTGTACTGCATTAGACTTCTTTGTTATCTATTTACGGTCTTGTTTATTTCTATACCTCTTTATATCACTTTACATTTAAAACTGTATGCTATAACTATGCTAAACATTTTAGCTCATTGTTTCTACCATAGTGTGTGTGTTGCTATAACAACCAATTAGGTCACCATGGTGACCGCTTTGAATTGTCATTACTTGCATGAAGATGTTGTATAATAATATTCTTACTTATAAAGTTATCATGTAAAAAGGATACATAATAAACACAGTATTTAATATAAAAAAAACAATGGTTGTCTTTCTTTACTCCAGATATTTAGTTTAAACACATTAGTTGTCTTTCTTTGTTTAAACCAGATATTCAGTACTTATAACCAAAATAGGTCTTTCTTTTTATCCTGTTTGAACTGGATAGTCTGTATCATAAGAACGGAAATATTTTTATTAGAGAGCACTGAATGGGGAAGCTCTCAATAAAATGGGTATTTAGGAGATCTAGGAGGACTACATATTAGCTCACCTGGCACAAAGTGTCAAGGTCAGATATTTGGACCAGTCTGTGTCCATTGTGAGCCGCCCATTGTCAACAACTAATCTGACCCTCATGAATATTCGTTTAAGAAATGACATCCTTAATACTGATTGGCTGATGTTTTAGCTCACCTGGGTATGCTTAGGTGAGCTTTTCTGATCTCCTGGCGTCCGTCTGTCTGTCAACAATTGCTTTAAACGACATCTCATCTAAAACCACATGGCACATGTAACCTAAATTTACAGAAATCGTCTTTGTATCATGCTCTATCAAAATTGTGAAAAAAATCTGGATCCATTGAGAACTGTGGTTGCCATGGCAACCAAAAGATATATCTTTACGCATCTCCAAAACTAGTAGGCCAGAATTGAATGTTGTTTGATAGGATTAGTCTTTCTGTAACTTTCTACAAAAATTGTTATTGATGGACAAAATTGTTTAAAATCAACTGTATACCTGAAAAATAATGGGCGTCAGTGGGGTGACTAGATTTTCTTATACAACTTTATAGAAAACCTTTAAACACCTTCTCCAAGATCTGTGGTCCAATTTGAATGGCAATTGGTAGGAATAGTCGCCTAGTGACCCTTTTAGATCACCAGAGCACAAAGTGCTCAGTGTGAGCTTTTTGCGATCGCCCGATTTCCGTCCACCGGCGTGCGTCGTCAGTCGTCAACAATTTGAACCTTTAAAAGTCTGCTGACTCTACAGCTTTCATCTTTGGCACATAACATTATGTATATGTCCTCTACCAAAGTTAATAAATAAAAATGTAAATTATGTCCCTGAGGTGAAAATTATAACCTTTGAGGAGGCCCTACGGATGATGCTATATGCCAAATATAAACACTGAGAACCGTGTAGATTCAGAGGAGAAGAGTTTGTTGACGACACACCGCACGATGCACGCCACAAGACGACGGACACCAGGCGATCAATTAAGTTCACCCTGAGCACTTCGTGCTCTAGTGAGCTGAAATTTACATGCCTTTAAAAGCAAAACAACTTTTATCTCGGGCGGTACAACTTTCTCTTATTATACTGCAAAGTAAAATCCTCGATTTTGATTGGTCAATTAGCCATGTATAAAAGCCGTGTATCCCTCTAAAGTCTGATGTATATACGGAGTCATGAGCAACAATGGAATTTCCCCCGTCAAGGGCCTCACTTCATTGCTACAATAAAATAAAAATGGCCGACCAGTTTTACTTCGTCGATTCGATCCAAACAACCGCTCTCAAACGAAATAACAAGAGTTTGGGGCGGAACAAAGTTATCCATTGAGAAAGATTTTTGTCTAGACTTTACATAGAGATACATAGGTAATTATTGGAGTTTTTGCCCACCAGTTAACTGCGCATGCGCGAAATCGACGGGTTTGTTTACTAACAATGTCATTAGAAACATTAGCTTATAAATAGTCACGATATCATTATTTCTTACATGAATACTGAGCAGGGAAAGGGTTTGTGTATTTTACCAATATTTAACTTTTTTCTGATTATAATTTTGTACTGTGCATTACCCATGCTTTGAAAAGCTTATATCTTTCAATTCCACAGGTTGTCATGTTAAACTGTTGTTATTTTTGTTACATAGCCGGCAAATAGTTTATTGTAGATCTGTCGTGTTATTTGTTGTACAACCGACTCCAAACAAGCAAGCGTAAAATGGCTGCGTAACGTCTTTAAGCAGGATAGAAGAAAAAGAGGGAGCAATATTGTTTAGTAGTTTAAATTAACAGATACATTGGGAAAACATGACTGTAATGTATAAATTAACAGCAGAAACGGGGGAATGTTTTAAGGAGCCATGATGCATAATACCTGTGTATGACACCAATAATACACATTACCACGAAGTAAATACAGATCAATGGTATTCATGCACAATTGTGAAATATTCAAAACGGTCAACAAAACCACGAGTAAAAGGTCTCAGCTAAATAACTTTACCAAAGACAAAATTCAAACAAAGGACTTATACTTTTACAATATTTGTGTACAGAATTGTTTTTAAACCAAAAGCACGTAAACTAAGGATGCTAACAAAAAAAATGAGAGAAAAAAAATATGCATCCGCCGAGGCTCGAACCCGCAACCTCACATTTCCTAGGCCACCGTTATAACCCCTCGATTACGCTGACTGCTACAAGTGGTGCGTGCTTTTAAATGATTTATACCTACACTAGCATTTTCAATGGCAGAAAAGAAGCAAATAACCTCAACAAAAATATTTGTCCCCGCTAACAAAAAATGTATGAATCAAAATAAGTAAAATAAATGAATGTATATAAATAAAAGCTTGTCTCACAGTAACCCATAGTTATTAAAAAAGATTGGCTTTTATAGAAACACAGGAACGCAGAAACGCATGGTCAAAATTCAAAGCCGTATAATTGTGGGCTGCTTTCAGCAGCCCAATAAAGATGTTTGTTTCGTGTAAATTCATCTTCCAGAATCAATTTTCGGTTCATGTTTATGTTTTTACATGTACTATCGATGTAATTATCAGCAACGATTGCACCATAATCGTTTTTTATTAATTTTAACAGAAGTTTTCAAAGTGCTGTCAATGTTTCTGTTATTGTTTACATATCAGCTGTCAGTCTTTTTGCCCACCAAGCTTTTCTCGGCTAAGATAACAGGTGCGCGTGACGTCCCGGCGATTCGCCCTATTCGATTCAGATTTTATTTATGCACATGTATGCACAGTAAACGTACCTGTAAATTGCAGTATAGCCGCTCCTTCCAACGCCCATTTTTGAATATTTATTATTATAAAACCGTCACTTTGACGTCATCCAAATGACATCGGAATAGCGCCAATCACTCTATAAAGTTTAACTGTTCTCATGCTGAAAAATAGTGTCTGCTTAACCGCTGATATGCTGGAAGTTTTACTAACGTCTGATTCTTTCAATCCTTTGAGAAACTAATGCACTTGGAAGGCCCCTTTCTATCCACAAATGTATGAGCTGGCTATTATACATATATTATAAGCCCCTACCTTACAGTATGAGGCCCCTGGGGGGAAGCAAAACGATGCCTAGATTAACAACGCTTATTAACTGCTACAAATATTAAACTTTGCAGTATAATAAAATCGTTTTACAGATCATTGGCGGGATATCTGACTTTTCATTCCCTGCTGAGGAAAATACATGTAGCCCTCGCCTAACGGCTCGGGCAACATGAATTTCCTCAGCAGGAAACAAAAAGTCAGATACCCCGCCAATTATCTGTATAACTAATAATATAGAGTGGGTGGTTACAAATGCGGAGGATTTGATGCAATAACTAGTGTCTCCCTCGTTCAGTGTTTGGTGACTGAAGGTAGTGCTACAAGACAAAGTGAATTGTAAAGTCTAAAAGTAGTGCTACTTAAAGAACGGACTGATGTCAAGACAATGTGAATGGTAAAGTCTAAATGTAACTACAAACAGGGTATCGTATGTATGAGGTAGGCTAGGTGCAATTGCATGTATGTATTAGGTTGGATTAATTCCATAACTCAGAAACAATGTAGGAATTTTCGATCGTATCTCACGATTTTCATCAGCTGTTGCGCTGGGTCAGTGGATTGAGTCGCGTGACGTAGGAAGGTCACGTGACACAAGGAGAGTGTTGTAGACTGGTGGTAGCTCTAAGCCCTCGTCCCTGTTAACTGAAGACCGTCGCTGTTTTTATTGCAATCGCCTCTTTAACACGTCTCTTAATGTGTGTGTGTGTCCTCTGAAGTGTTCATTTCTGTATTCTGTGGGGTGATGTGATGCCCGGTGTGTGTGTGTGTGTGCAATGTTCATATATGGAGTTGGATCTGGCTTCATGTTCTTTCAGTCTGATATCTAATGGTCGCCCTGTCTCTCCTATGTAATCATTATTGCACTGTTCACATTTAATGTAATACAATACCCCACATTTTTTCAGTTTTTCTGTTTTGTCTTTGACATTGGTAAGTTGTTGTGGGATGGAATTGTATGGGTAGTGATACATGTTGATCCCATGTTTCTTGAAAGTTCTGTACAGGGCTTCTGAGGTTCCACGTATGTATGGTATTCCCACGTTCACCTACTGGCCACTCTTATTGGCATTGTCTTAGTCCTGGCTTGTCTTTTTCTTTGGGATGACAAACATCCACTCTGGATATCCGTTGGCTCTGAGAGCTGACTTTGATCTTTTTCTGCTTTCATGTCCTGTTCTTCTGTTACTAAGGATTCAGCCCGGTGAAATAAAGTACGTACTACTGATCTTTTATAGTCAAGGTGGTGATTAGAGTTGAAATTTAAGTACTGATCAGTGTGAGTGGGCTTCCTGTATACAGTGACTTTTGTTGATCTTTTATGTGTACGCAAGTGTCCAGAAATGGGATTTTGCCGCCTTCTTCACTTTCAAACGGGAACCGAATGTGTTCGTCTATTGAATTCAAATGTACGGAGAAGGGTTCCACATCATATTCGTGGAGCTTGGTCATTGTGTCGTCAATATATCTGAACCACAGTTTCTACCTCACTTCCTACGTCACGTGACTCAATCCACTGACCCAGCACAACAGCTGGTGAAGATCGTGAGATACGATCGAAAGTGAGTTATGGAATCAATCCAACCTAATAATGCTTCCAGAACAAGAGATCGACCTTCATAGTTGTATGTCTGTAAGATGTTCAGTGTAGTTTGTATGAGGTGCGCTAGATGTAAATGCTATGAGATGTTCAGTTTATGAGGTGCGCTAGATGTAAATGTTATGAGATGTTCATTTTATGAGGTGTGCTAGATGTAAATGTTATGAGATGTTCATTTTATGAGGTGTGCTAGATGTAAATGTTATGAGATGTTTAGTTATGAGGTGCGCTAGATGTAAATGTATGCGAGTTGTTCGGTGTATGAGGTGCGCCAGATGTAAATGTATGTTACATGTTCAGTATATGAGGTGCGCCAGATGTAAATGTATGTTACATGTTCAGTATATGAGGTGCGCTAGATGTAAATGTGTGTATGTGAAATGCTCAGTGTAGTATGTATGAGGTACGCAGGCACATCGCAGGGCAGGGGCAGATCAGCGACTCTGCTTCAAACAGTAGGTATATAAGTGGTATTTTGCTGTATTGAAAATATACGATTAGGCGTGGATCTTTCTATGGTACATTAATACACAAACATGTTAAATGGGACGTGGCATTGCTACGATAGCTAAATCCGATTTACGGTACTAAAGACTGGCGTCCACTAGTCTTAAGATCAAAACGCACATTTTCACAAGCTACCATGACTAGAAATGAGCAATTACATGCGTACACGTGTCGAGGTCACTAGCCACTGCCCACCCCGTCAATTGTTAAAAGAACTCAGCTTGTTACATGTTGGCAATAAACTCGTCTATATTTGAATCTGGAACAGTCCATTGAGAATAGATTAGTTTCAACATGAAGCTGTTGAGATATTTAGTCATAAATATGGAACTTGGTCAGTCTACGGAACCTGGCCTGTCTATATATTGGTGGCAAAAGCCACATGATGATTAAGTGCCCAATTGTGAGATGGTTACTGTTAAAACATGTGTTCGGGAACTGTTCAACTAATGACACATTAAAGCGCCAGTGTTATAGTATACTGTTCTGGTGTGTCTGAAGCTCCCCCGAGTCGCCAAATAGCCATACGTGGCTAATTATGGGTATCAAATACTCAACCATTCAAGAAAATGATATTTTGTAACCTTGTGAATAAATTAGTGAGTATGTGGGTGAAGCTGGGTCTACATCGTGAGAAGAGACGAATACTTGTAAACAGCCCATATACAACTCACCGCTTAACAGCCCATAACTTACGGGTCCTCAGGCCATTTGTTTTCCCTCGGAAAGTTTCAGCCCCTCTTAGCGACGTTTCCTGTACGTGGTTCACTGTACTGCGTAGCTGCGTCTGTTGTAAATGTGTGTGGGTGGCGTTTCCAACATTCATTCAGGTTGCTTTTAAACATATTTATGTCTCTGCTTTCTACACATTCCTTAGACAGGTTATTCCATGGGTTGACAACTCTATGCGAAAAGGATTTTTGGCGAATGTTCAATCTACTATGGGTTTTTGCCAGTTTGTGACAATGGCCTCTTGTCGAGGTTTGACGGTTTTCAATAAAGAAAGTGTTCTTCTTAATTTAATGTCATTAATGATTTTGAAAACTTGCACCATATCATTCCTTTCCCGTAGATATAACAACGTTGACAGCCCAAGAAATCGAAGCCTATCCTCGTATGGTCAGTCTTTGATATCTTTGACCAGTTTAGTTGCACGGCGTTGTGTATTTTCCAGAACAAATCTATCTTTCTTAAGACGAGGGGACCAAACGCTGGTTGCATACTCCATGTATGGTCTAATCAATGACTTATATAATGTTAAAAACATATCCTTGTCCAGTGATTTGAAAGTTCTTTTTACTATACCATGCTTGACATTCAATGTTTAACGTATTGCTGCATTTGAGGCATTTTGTGGCCCCTGCATTTTTTTCACATTTACTGGACCCCGCCTGGATACTCTCCCCTGACTATTCTTGCTGTCCATAATGGTTTAATATTATTTTCCGTAACCATATGTTGCAAAGCAGAGGACCTGAATGTACCCCGTCTGTTAATAACGACCAATTTGTGTAATAGTTAGTAGTCCTGTTTTTAGTGCATGTCCTGCTATTCTGAAGATCTTTGTTGAATTTTTGTACTTTGACTTGGTTCTGTGAATTTAAGTCTTTTATCTGGATATTGAGATTTTCTAATCGTGTCTTGAGGATTGTATTTTGTTCGGAGTCGCCTGCCTGTGGTAAACCACGAGTTTGGTTCCACTTTTGTATTGAGTAATAAGGTATTTCTAAGTACACTACCTGGCAGCCTATTCTAACAGAAACTGGGATAATTCTTTATATTTGGCTATTATTTGTTCTATACTTGATTCACAGTTTTCCCTTAGTTTAATAGATCCATTATCTTGTTTCCTTGTTAGGTCACATGTACCTAACCATACATAAACTTTATATAACCTGTGTGATTTTGTTTGTCGATCAAAGCTCAGTGTTATCCACTTTAAGGTCTCATGTATATTAGCACCACCTTTGCACCGCCAAAGGGTTCCATCAGGTAGGCTCACTCGAGATGATGCTCTCCTTAAATATTTCCCCTTACTATCTGCAAGAATAATTGGTGTGTAGTCACTTATTTTTTGGGGTTTCTTCAATTCTCTTGATCAGACAGTCAACATATTTTCTCAGGGTTTTTTCTGACATGTGGTACGAATCTAGTAAGTATAGTAATTTAAAACATTATGCACAGTACCAGTTGTGTGTTTTGTGTTTGCAAACGCAAGACAGTTCTTGCTGTTTGCCAGTTCCAACTTTTATTCATGACCTTATATCTACCATTTTTCTATTTTAGACAATCAACTGACTTCTGAAAATAATACGCAACTGTTCCTCTAAACAGGTTTGAGTGTTGTTCTAGCTGCTATTGCTTTGGGTTTTAACAGTATGCTAACATTTGCAAACAGTCTGGATCCAGATGAGACGCACTTCACGAGGGTCCAAATTATTTTTCACTCTGACATTTGTTTTGGAAAAGATAAGAGTTTTGTTTGCAGCAGACGACAATATTTGCAGACATTAATTACTCAGAATGTAGAAGGTATTTAGAGTATATTATGCTGGACCGCAAATGCCATGCAAATGACCTGCATACTGTTTCAACACTACCACTGCAATATGCAAATACCAGATCTAACATTGATCCATGATAAGTATTTTGCCCTGTCACTAATTGTTGGCAATTATATATTTCAGACACAAGTTATTCCCATTGATATATTGATATACGTCTACCTAATCAAACTTAAACAAGCAGACAAAAATTCTGAAGAAGACAATATTACAAATTTCTTAACACATTCAAATTCAATAATCTGATAAATAGTAAAGATAAATCAACTGTCATTGTCCTGCAAGTTAATCATTTAATTCATCCTAGTATTCTCGTTTAAAATTCAGATTCAAAATTCAATTATGTACCTTTTTTCGATGGCTCGCAATTTAGTGTAAACTTATAGTATTACTTATTTATAATTTATCTATAGTTATAGTTGATTACTTTTGTTTTTCATGTATTTTCATATTATCCCTTTGCTCCATAGATTGTTTTTAGAGTGTCTATGTAGTAGGGGTTAAACACTATTCTTCCTGTTACATAACCAATGTTGTAAACATGTTCTATATGTCACATGCCAAGAGTGGATATTGAATTATCCTAATAAACTTGTACACTTGTAAAACCTTGTATAGTATTGAAGGAATGCTAGAGTAACTTGTATTAAGATGAACTTCACAATAGATACAATGATGGGCTCTATACTGATATCAGGGCATAAATATGCGAAATAGCTTTATCAAGTTTACAACTTAATGAGGTCGAAAGAAATGCTTAAAGTTCCTACATGATCTGCATTAAGCTGTCACATGTGTTTCTAGATAGAGATACGTTTGAGAACAATTCTGCATGTATATTGTAACTTCAAAGGACCAAAATTTTACTTCGACTTATCCCAAATTCGACTTATCCGAGTTCGAGATATCGAAGTACCAGAGTCGCCTTTAGAAGTTGCAATCGTCATACGGTAGATCTCTCGGAAATTTCTGTCTTACGAAGTTAGTTTAAAGTGCAAAACTTTCGGTAATTCGATTGGTAGCAAAAGCCAAAAATTAACCCCCTCCGTACCACATTGACGGGTATATGATATCACATGGACACAGTTTGGATCTAGTCGAGACGAGTAAATCGGCGTCTCATTAGGACCCAAACTGCTTGACCCTATGTTTACTACTTATAAAGGAATAGAAAGAGGTGCAAACCCTAACACTTGAAGTAGATGAAAATGTGTCCTACAGACGACAATATTGACACCGAAAGGTTTGAGATGCGGGTTTTTTTGTCGCACGACTGTTAGAAAAACATATCGCAATATTCTGACAAAAAATGTGCATCTGACGTATACGTTTTTTATTGTGCAGGATCGTTGAACAAATAACAAATAAATGTGTTTATGAAGAATACGTTTTGTATTGGTCAGGACCTTTAAACATACATTACAAATGTGTTTTCCTGCGATCGTTTCCCGAACGCTTTCAACAGTGGAGAGCCCGGATCATAAGCATTAATTACTGACTGGATCCAACCGATAAACTTGGGTACATTTGTGTACACACCCGGGGTATATTGTTCGGCACAGGAATATCCCCACGAGACAATTCCAGCCACTTGATACACTCCATTTTTCAGACAAACTAAGGGGCCGCCGCTATCACCCTTAAATACAAACAGAACATTTCATGAAGATATGATTAAAACAGTTCTTGACAACATGAACATAATAGTTCATGAGCGTGTGAATAGAGCAACAGTTCACAAAAATATGAATATAACAGCAGTTTATGGTAATATGAATGGAACAAAATGAAAAACTAATGGAAGATAAAAAATATGATAAAGCGTGTTTAAATTCATGAACATATGAATAGAACAGAACAGTTCTTATAGATATTAATACAACATAATAAAGATACACAACATGTGGAAAATTCATGAAAAATTAATAGAACAGTTCGTGAGCATATGAATAGAACAGAACAGAACAGTCCATTAACATATGAATGGAAAAAACAGTGCATGAACATACGAACAGAACAAAACAGTTTATAATTTAGTGGACAGACCAACTCATGAACATACGAGGAGAACAGTTGATGAACGTATGGATAGGACTGAACGGTGTGTCAAAATATGAATATGAACTTTTCAGTTCATAAACTTATGAATATAACAGAACAGCTCCCAAAACGTTTAATACAACAGAGCAGTCAAATACAATCTGAATAGAACATAGCAGTTTATGAACATGTGAATAAAACATAGCAGTTTATGAACATATGAATAAAACATAGCAGTTTATGAACATGTGAATAGAATATAGCAGTTTATGAACATGTGAATAGGAACATAGCAGTTTATGAATATGTAAATAAAATATAGCAGTTTATGAACATGTGAATAGAACATAACAGTTTATGAATAGAACATAGCAGTTTATGAACATGTGAATAGAACATATCATTTTATGAACATGTGAATTGAACAACAATTCACAAACATTAGAAAATAACAGCAGTTCGTGGCAACAGGAACTGAACAAAAAAGTTCACGGAAATATAAATAGAACATATTTATACAATATATACATGATCGTATGGATATAACACAACAGTTAACGAAAATGTGAAAAGAACTGAACAGTTCATGAAATCATTAATATAATAGAATAGCGTTTGCACGTGTGGATAGAATAGCGTATGAACGTGCAAATAGAATAGCGTATGAACGTGTGAATAGAATAGCGTATGAACGTGTGAATAGAATAGCGTATGACCGTGTGAATAGAATGGCGTGTGAATAGAAAAGCATATGAACGTGTGACTAGAATAGCGTATGGACGTGTAAATAGAGAAGTGTACAAGCATTTAAGTAAAAGAAACCGTTTTAGAACACATGGATATAACAGAAATGTTAATGATCATGAAAACAGAATAGTTCATGAAAACATGAATAGAGCGATTCATGACAATATGAATAGAACTTGAAGTTGCAGAACGTATGCACACACTGTTTCATGAAAATATGATTGAAACTGTTCAACAAGAGCTCATGAACATATTAACAGATCAGACATTGAGCATATAAAAACCAGTTTATAAACATATCAAAGAACAAAACAGTTCATAAACAAACGAACATAAGATCAGTTCAAGAACATCTGAATACAACTGGTGAATATATAAATGGAACAAAGCAGTTGATGAGCCTATCCAGAACAGCTCCAAACTTCTATTCATTGCACTCTTGGCATAGTCCTTTTCACTGACCAATTTTGACAGATCCTCCTCCAAAATAGTAGCAAAACGTGATATTTCTCAAATTGTTAAACAAAAACAAACAAAACAACAGTCAAAATGACATCTAGTGATCAAATTATAAGCGTCGGATGACGTGGATTATGTCACGCACGCAATTAAGATAATATTGAAAGGAACAGTATATTTTTTTCATGGCAGGTATATGGAAAAAACTATACAGGAATGTCACGTGAAGTATAATAAATGAATATAACAGTTCATGAACATTTGATTAGAATAAGCTATGAGTATATGTAAGGAACAAAAAAGTTCATGAACATATAAACATAACAATTAATGAATATACGAAAAACAGTTCATGCACATATGAAAAGAACAAAAGAGTTCACGAATGCATGAATAAAACAAAGCAGTACAAGAGCGTATAGATCAGAACCTATGAATAGAACAAAGCAGTACAAGAGCGTATAGATTAGAACCTATGAATAGAACAAAGCAGTACAAGAGCGTATAGATCAGAACCTACGAATAGAACAAAGCAGTACAAGAGCGTATAGATCAGAACCTATGAATAGAACAATGGATTAACATATACATATACCAGAACAGTTCATAAACATATGTTCATACACATACGAGTATATGAGTCATGATCATATGAATAGAACAAATCTTGAATATATGAATACAAGGGAATCGTTCTTAAACATGCAAAAGGAACATAACAGCTCAGGAGCAAAAGAAAATAACAGGATGGTATATAAATATACAAATAGAAACTCGAACAGCTCATAAATAAATGAATTGATCAGAACAGTTTATGAACATATGAATAGAACAGAAGTTCATGAAGACGAACGAAACAGTTCACACTTGATAAACATATGAACATAACATGGCAAGTCATAACAATACGAATAGACTAGTTCATAGAACATAATACTTCAAGACATTTCGACCAAATACAGTAAAACTTCGATTATCCGAACACTAAAATACGTATTATTATCGATCTTATAGACAGGTGGCAGCTTAATGCATGGTGAAAGTCATGCAGAAAGCTCCTCTAGGAGCTTTCTGCATGACTTTCACCATGCATTAAGCAGCCACCTGCATAAAAGGGTCTAAATTCTTCTATACCGAAAATTCGAATAACCGAGGTTTTACTGTAGAACAGTTCACGAATACATGTATGAACATATGAATTACACGCAGAACAAGTTGTACATCACTGGAACACTTAGCTCCTAAAGTCAAATACTACACATCCTATCGCCATAATGTTTTAATACACATTTTGAGACAATTATAATTAAAATTATCTGGGAAATATGTAAATAAATCTATAACATATTCGTCACATACAGTCAGGTAAACAAACAGTTAAAAAATACACCGGAAGCAGAAATGTCCACTACATTGTGCCTACCTGACACGTGTCCACGCCACCCTGTTTTAGACCAGCACATATCATAGTGTCCGGCAAGTTCCTGGACAGCAAATAGGAACACACTGTCCCTGGTAATACTGGAATGTCTGCCTTATAGAGGGCGTGGGTGCCATGACCACCTGAGGTTGAAGGTCAAGGGCCAACACATGTTGAAATATTGAAATATGCATATACATGTACAGATGAACTTCATTATCTCGAACTTCAAGGGACCATACAACTAACGTCGAGATAACAGAAATTCGAGTCATCCAAGTTCTCAAGTCTATAGCTTAACCCATTCCCTCATATTGTCGACTTTTAACGACTCTGTAAAAGACACTTCGTGAAACCATTGTGATAAATAGAGCATTTGCTCCTATAGGAGCAAATGCTCTATTTATCACAATGGTTTCAAACTACAAAATTCTAAAAAAATCCTTTTCTCTAGTTAATGCTCCTTTTCGGTAGAATTAATAAAAGAGGCTGTGTGTAAAAATAGCCTATGAGGTAATGGGTTAATGCAGGTCGAAATTAATTCTGAAAGCTCCTATAGTAGAACCTGTTCTAAGTGGTCAGTCATTTTTAACATAGCCTTAACACTTTCCTACACAAACAAGCCCTTCTACGCGTCTGTAAAAATCACCTGTTGAAACCATTCTGATAAATAGAGCATTTGTTCTTATTGGAGCAAAGGCTCTATTTTTGACAATGGTTTCAAACTACAACATTCTAAATTTTTCCTTTTTTCTAGTTAATGCTTCTTTTCGGTAGAAGTGGTTTGATCCAAACATAGCCTATGAGGGAATTGGTTAAAAGCAGAGTGTTGCTTAATGCTTTATGCAGAGTGTTGCTTAATGCTTTATGCAGAGTGTTGCTTAATGCTCTATGCAGAATGTTGCTTAATGCTTTATGCAGAGTGTTGCTTAATGGTTTATGCAGAGTGTTTCTTAATGCTTTATGCAGAGTGTTGCTAAAGGAGCTTTTGGCATTACTTTCGACCTGCATTAAGCTGTCAAATGTGTTTCTAGATATTCTTAGTGACACATTTTAGAACAATTCTGTATTGAAAATATTGGACGGACCAAACCTTTTGTTAACGAGAAGTTTGAGTTATCCGAGTTCGAGGTGTGGAAGTTCAATTGTATAAGTAAACAAAAATAGTACTCTTTCATTTTAATGACAACTCGTAGGAAATCAGAGATACTTACCCATTTGCTAACCTGTCCTAAGTGGCAATTCATTTTTAACACATGAGTCTTAAAAAGCAGGTGGTTGCTTAATGCTTCATGCAAGTAATGCAGAAATCTGTTAAAGGAGCTTTCTGCATTACTTTTGACATGCATAAGTTACCACCTGGCATACAGAAATACTAAAATTGCAATTTCTCCACCAAACCCTATAGTGTGACCACTCTTTAGAATCGGTTCGAAGAAAGACGATTCTAAAGAGTGGTCACAGTATTGGGTTCGGTGGAGAAACAAATGAGCTATTGTTGAAAATGTCAAAATTGACGTATCTGGAGCTCTGTTAACTGTAAATCGACTTATAAACCAACTACATACGATTCAAAATAGCGACTATTTAGATAGATGGTAGCTTAATACAGGATGAGAGATATAAAAATATACAGGAGATGGTAGCTAAATGCAGGCCGATAGTTTTTGTATCACGTGCGTTCACTATTAAGCAATCGCCTACTTTTAAAGATTGTAGTAGGCCTAGATATAGACAAGTTCTACCAAAGTATCATTCTCAACTAATATCAATACAGTAAAATCTCTCTATAACGGCCACTAAATTACAGTAAAATCTCTCTATAACGACCACTGAATTACATCAAGTATCTTGTGTTAAAAGCAGGTGACTGATTAAAGGAAAGTGAAAGTAAACCAGAACGCTCCTATAGGAGTGTTCTGCTTTACCTTCACCTTGCTTTAAGCAGCCACCTGTCCTAAATACCAAATAAATAACACAAGTGAGTGACCGTTATAGAGAGGTTTTACTGTATGTTTATTCAATAAGTGATAGTTGTAGTTGGTCGTCTACCCAATTATGATTCTCGTAAGATCAGAAAAGAACAGAAATAAACGTTCTGCTCTGCTCTTCCTGAGATTATTTAGTTTCTTTACCTCGAGACACTGATTTAGGCTACCACTACACATTTAGAATCTACACCATTTACGCTTGCATAATTTACAACGTCATTAAATATAATCTACTTCTACAAATGCCCCGTATAATCTACTGGTGGTGCGGTGGGGGGTGGGGGTGGGGAGGGGGCCATTTCGAGGGTCTAGATGGTCTAAAATGTCCAAAACATTGATTGGGTCGATTTAGTGTTATATCATATGTACACAAGGGTTCTAACTCCCGATTCGCCGATTTCCCGACCGATTCGAAATAACACCCTGTGTAATCTATTGCAGTAAATCCTGAATTAGTCGATCACTAAAATAAATTTACACGTAGAATTATTGATTTTTAACACAATTGGTAACTTAATGCAGGGTGAAAGCCATACAGAAAGCTCACCTGGTTCCATCCTGCATTAAGCAACCTCCTTAATGGGTTAAATAGTGCTGCACTACGAGCCCGCTGATCTGGGTCTTTACTGTTTGCAGCATAAACTTGCTCTTGTAGAAGCAAATGCGCGATTTACCACAATGGTTTCAAAAGATGTCTTTTCCCGTATTCCGAGGGTTTAAAACATTAAGATTGAACCAACCTGTGAAGGCCGCACCCCATCCAGTTATAACACATGTCTGATAATCATATGTATCTGTCGAAGCCGGAAGGCAGACAGGTCTGACGTAACCAGTGACGTCAACATCTCTTTCGAGTTTCAACATGGCGATATCGTTTGTGTATTGTTGCGCGTCGAAACTCGAATGCACAAATAATGTATCGACCTGCAGATAAAATAACGTATGAACACTATGAAGAGAAGCTAAGAATGACTTACGTACGATGTCAATGTAGATTATCTAAAAATGTTACGTCATAGAATTCCAGTTTATTTACACATAAAGTCACAAAATACCACTGTTCAAACACCACAAAGAGTTTTAGAGAATGCCGTTTACTATCACAATTCACTCCCGTTTATACTGGAGCTTCAAACAATAAAGCATTTCCGGTCCTATGTTTTAATCCTTCTCGATCCGCAATTCGCGACCTGGTCCAGAGATTATAAAGCTATTTGCTTTAGTCTGAAGTCATTCTCCACCATCTGATTTAGATACTGTTTCAGCCTACTCGTACATAGCTTGATAAAATCTCAATTTTGTACCAGAATCAAATTTGAGGAAACAGTATTTTCTCATATTGAATGTTGTCTTGTATTTTGCTTTTCAGAAACATTATGCGTAATTCAGAATTTCAGAGCAACAGATAGTTTTAAGTTTATATTCAAATAATTTCAAACGCCCACGAGGACCACAGCATATGTTAACATCTCTGACAATGTGATACAAACATTATTAACCTTTTCACCGTATTCAGGGAGTTGATATAGAATAGCACTGTGTTTTATGTTCCCGACTTTTACCTTCATAATCTTTTCTTGGCCCTCCACGTAAGCTCGGTCGTTCTCGCCAACAACAACTGACCAAGTTTTGGGATTGTGGTTCCTAAATATAAATCACAACTGCATGCAGCAACATACCATATATGATAAAATATGCACGCCATCTTCATCCTATGGTGCCATGTTTGTGACACCACAGAACAACATAATGCCCGCGAGCAGGTTGATGTTAAGTTTTCACATACATGTACTTAGTTCACAAAAGTTATCTAAGATATATAAACTTGTTAACTAGTACTTAGCCAGAAATGACACACGTTAACCCGTTACTTTATTTTATCCAGTCACCAGGCTTCTCTAGTGACATAATAAAGGGGGTGCAAATAAACTTAGGTTTATTAGGTTACTTCCGGTAGTAGAAGGTTTATTAGGTTTGTAGATAGGCGTAATGATTCTATAACCATGGAACTATTTTAGTTTTCTGTAAATATGCATAAACATGTTGATGGGATAGATCTAACAGATTTGGTCACCAAAAGAATTATTCAAATGAGAAAAAATAAAAATAATTGGCTACAGCTGGATTCGAACCCGCGCCTGATCCTACAAAAACTAATTCTAATCACTCTAGAGACGTCGCCTTTACCGATTACGCCACTGAGGCCACATACAAAATGACGTTGATTTATCAGTTTTATTAATTTAATCCACCGCTGGCAAATCCGTTATCCGTTTTTGATAAAATCAAACCTGGAAGTAAAGATTGACAGATAAATAGTAAATGTTTTCTTTTCACTCTTATGATAATTTGATTGATAAACTCTTACAGGGGCGGTGATAGTCATAAACCTAAATATAGCCTGTTCAGTTCCATCGATTTATGAGTGACGTTAGGTCTATCTAAAAATAGAAACCGAGACTACGTAACTCGAATTTGACCAAAGAATATAATCATGTCTGTTTGAAATAACTTATCGACCCTCGATTCAAATCATCTTATTTTTCAAATTCAACCACGTTTCCCTTCTAGTAATGCAAGTATCGAAACTATATTCCTCTGCGGTAGCTCATTAGATCTATTTACGTCTAAATGGAAGTGAAAAGGGAGGGATCCGTTGATCGAAAAACTGCATTTTCAATGTAAATTATTTCAAGAGTGTTATGAGTCTATAAAAAAGACATTTAACTATACTGACTGGATAAATCGAATAATAGGTTAGTGCCGTAGATGGGCCGCCTTTATCCGACTCGGAGAGAAAACAGTTTAGGCTCGGCAAGCCTCGTCTCAACGTTTTCTCCCCTCGTCGGATAAAGGCGTCCCATCTACGGCACTAACCTATTATTCTCTATAACCCACTCAATCATAGTAACCTTTCCACGCCTAAGCAAACAGAGTAGATCCAAAGTGTACAAGCTGTCTTATCAGGGTCTACTCTGTTTATTTGTAGAATTACAATGGATGTATATCTGATACTACAGGTTTTATTTATGTTAACAAGTCCTTTAAATTATTACGTTATAAGGTTAACCCTTTCCTCTATGTAAGCGGACTTTGACACATTTACAAACAGAGTAGACCCTGATAAGACGGATCATACAGGAGCCATCTGATCTGGATCTGCTCTGTTTGCTTATGGTGTAATACATATCTGATTCTACGTGCAGCTTCTGCCTGAGTCAATATGTCATGTGTTCATTTATAAAAAATAATCGTATTAATATTCATGACGTCATTATTTTCTACATAAATATTCATCAGGGAAAATGGGTTAATGAATATTCATGATGTAACCAATTCATGTGGCCGTGTGGTTACAGCCTTTGATTGACGACGACGTAGCCCCTAATTCCTGTGCTTCGAATTCTTGCTTAGGCGTTTGAAGTTTTTTTGTGAGGAGCCCGACCGGCTGGCCTGCGGTACGTCTGTGGTTTCTACCAAATGTCATCTTCAACAACACCTTATAGTAAAATAGCTTCTGTATTTTACACCTTATAGTTAAATATCTTCTACATCCTCATCATATAGCAAAATGAACTATACTATCTCTTTGTATAGTTTAATGTTCTATATATCCTCATCGTACAGTTAAATGTACTATACATCCTCATCGTACAGTTAAATGTACTATACATCCTCATCGTATAGTTATATGTACTATACATCCTTATCGTACAGTTAAATGTACTATACATCCTCATCGTACAGTTAAATGTACTATATATCCTCATCGAACAGTTAAATGTACTATATATATATATCCTCATCGTGGAGTTAAATGTACTATATATCCTCATCGTAGAATTAAATGTACTATACATCTTCATCACATCGTTAAATATACTATATATCCTCATCGTAGAGTTATATGTACTATATATCCTCATCGTACAGTTAAATATACTATATATCCTCATCGTACAGTTAAATGTACTATATATCCTCATCGTACAGTTAAATGTACTATATATCCTCATCGTACAGTTAAATGTACTATACATCCTCATCGTACAGTTAAATGTACTATATATCCTCATCGAACAGTTAAATGTACTATATATATATATCCTCATCGTGGAGTTAAATGTACTATATATCCTCATCGTAGAATTAAATGTACTATACATCCTCATCACATCGTTAAATATACTATATATCCTCATCGTAGAGTTATATGTACTATATATCCTCATCGTACAGTTAAATATACTATATATCCTCATCGTACAGTTAAATGTACTATATATCCTCATCGTACAGTTAAATGTACTATATATCCTCATCGTACAGTTAAATGTACTATATATCCTCATCGTACAGTTAAATGTACTATATATCCTCATCGTATAGTTAAGCCTTGGCTTGCTATTCACGTCAATAAACCTACCTGTAAATAGTGAAGACCCAGATGAGACAGCTCCTGCAGGAGCTGTCTCATCTGGGTCTTCACTAGTTTCAAGTTGGTTGTGCAACCAGTGCACTCCAGAGCAGTGATTGCACAGCGGTATACTTATACACAGTGAAGTTATATGTAATTATACAGCAGGGCATGGGTAAAGAAGGAGAAATGTATTTTAAAATTCAGCAAGCGAAGGGATAAATATACTACATGTATATATCCTCATCGTACAGTTGAATATACTGTATATCCTCATCGTACAGTTGAATATACTATATATCCTCATCGTAGAGTTAAATATACTATATATCCTCATCGTACAGTTGAATATACTATATATCCTCATCGTACAGTTGAATATACTATATATCCTCATCGTACAGTTGAATATACTATATATCCTCATCGTACAGTTGAATATACTATACATCCTCATCTGATAGTTAGATATCCTATACATCCACATGCTATAGTTAAGTATGGTTTACAGCCACGCCTTATAGTAGAATATGTCTTACACCCACATCATATAATAGAATATCCTCAACATCTCCTAAACCATAGAGTAAAATGTTCACACCTTTTAGTAAAATGCCCTTTTCACCCACATCATAGAGTTAAACGTTTCTACATCCACACCTTAAAGTAAAATGTCTTTACATCCGCATCATATAGGCAACTGCCTTCTATATCCACACTTTATAGTCATTTTCCCTCTACATCCACACCTTATAATCATCTGCCTTCTATATCCACACCTTATAGTCATTTTTCCTCAACATCCACACTTTATAGTCATCTGCTTTCTACATCCACACCTTATAGTCATTTATCCTCAACATCCACACATTATAGTCAGATGTCTTCTACACACACCCTTATGGTCAAATGTATTTTACATCCACACCTTATAGAAACCTTATAGTCATTTGTCCTCTACATCCACACCTTATAGTCAACTGCCTTCCATATCCATACCTTATAGTCATTTGCCCTCTACATCCACACCTTATAGTCATTTACCTTCTATATCCACACATTATAGTCATTTGCCTTCTATATCCACACCTTATAGTCATCTGCCTTCTATATCCACACCTTATAGTCATTTGTCCTCTATATCCACACCTTATAGTCAAATGTCTTCTACATCAACACCTTATAGTCAAATGTCTTCTACATCCACACCTTAAAGTCAAATGTCTTCAACATCCGCACCTTCAATCAATATTGGGTAGAACCTGTTTATCTTTTTTTAAACACTGTATAAATACATGCATATGTATGACCCTTTTGTCTATTATATTTCAGCATTACTTTAGGCCTGCATTAAACTGTCATATGTGTTTCTAGATATATGTAGGGATACAGATTAGAACAATTCTGTATTGTAAAGTTTGGATGGATCGAACGTTTTATTCGCGTTATCACGAAGTTCGGGTTATCCGAATCCGATGTATTGAAGTATAGTACGCACCCTTCAAAGCAATGAGCGGCTGTCAGAACCCAGTTTTTGTCTATTAGTATACCTCCACACATGTGTTGGCCAATGTTTCTTAGCGACACCTGAGGTACAAAAAGGCACTGGTAAATATTGAACACATTCACTAAATATCATACGACACGGTCGGGTATGAATTGTTGGCTCATGATGTAATATCAAATTCATTTACTCATAACGTCATATCAATCCTTACACGGCAATAGGCATACGAACTTCTACATGACTGCGGTTTACAGTTTCAATCTGTGGGTGAAAATTGGGAGAGTTTAGTAAGGTTTTAAATATTATCATATAGCACTCCATGAATATTCAAGAATGGTTAATTCTCAAAATGACAAACTATATCCGCACGTGCAATACATGTATTTGGTAAGGTAGAAATTGTTATATCAAATCTATATCATTCCATAAGCAGTACAGGGTCCATGCTTATAAAACGTTTACTTGAGTCTGAGTTCGTTCTCAAGTTTTTGGTTGGTCAGATTTGAGCCTCTGGCTCAAATCCGACCATTCAAACGCTTGAGAACTCAAATCTGACCAATCAAAAGTTTGAGAACGAACTCAGACTCAACTAAAAAGCTTTATAAGCATGCGCCCTGGTCCTGTGCTACTGATCAGGCGGTGTAGTTTTTAAGTAAAGGGTTAAAACGGGAAAGTACAGAGAAAGCACGTGTAAAATAGTTTCAGAGAAAGCACGTGTAAGATAGTTTCGTTTCCGGACACGTGGTCTGGGTACTACATAGTCGCATTTATGGAGGAAAGGGTTAAGTGAATTAGGAGAGTCCAAACCGATTGTAAAGCATAAATGAAACTAACCAAAGAGGATCTAAATAATACTATGGTGTGGATTATAAGACACTATCTTTCTATAGCAACCCCTTTACCCATTCCGCGATAGGCTATTTTATACCCATTCCCCGATAGGCTATTTTAGACCCATTCCCTGATAGGCTATTTTAGACCCATTCCCCGATAGGCTATTTTAGACCCATTCCCCGATAGGCTATTTTAGACCCATTTCCTCGTAGACTATCTTTAGACCCAACATCTTTAAATAGATCCACTGAAATGGAGCATTTATTAGAAAAAAAGAATATTTTAGAATAGTGTAGTTTTAAAGCACTGTGATAAATATTTATCACAATGGTTTCAGAAAGTGACTTTTGCAGAGGCGTCAAAAGGCGTTAATATGAAGGAATGGGTTAATGAATAAGCCTGACTGAGACGCCATTCTAGAACAGACTGAGACGTCTGAACAGAGACTATTCCTTTTGCTTGTGGAATATTACAGATCTGAGTTCAAAGTGTCCGTCATAGCAAACGATCAATGTCCTCATATACCATTATATAAAATGTATCTACTATTATGTTAATGATGTCATGGTTTCTAATATATGTGACTATTTATCGGGGATACAAACTGATCCTATTAGATTATTTCTGCGTCATTACCGTGGTATACATAGTTTGTATTCATCTATGCTGTTCTATGGACATGCATGCATGTTTCCTCAAAATGAATATGTGAGGATCTGGCTTTGACTATGTCAACTAAATTTTACAGAAATAACGTAAAAAGAACGACTACCACTTACATTTTACAGAAATAACGTAAAAAGAACGAGTACCATCTATATTTTACAAAAATAATGTACATAAGACGGGTACCATATATATTTACAGAAATATAGTACATAGAACGGGTACCATCTATTTGATAAAACTGGTGAACATAAGACGGGTATCACGTATATCTTACAGGAATAATATACACAGGACGGGTACTATCTACAGTTTACAGGAATAATATACATAGGGCGGGTACCCCGTATGTATTACAGGAATAATGTACATAGCACGGTTACCATCTATATCTTAAAGGAAAAATGTCCATAGGGTGGGTATCATTTATAGTTTGCAGAAATAATGTATAGAAGACAGGCCTATATTTTGCAGGCATAATGTAGATCTACATCTATATTTTACAGAAATAATGTACATAGGACTGGTTACATTTTGACATGAATATTTTATATGAATAATTTACGTGGGACGGGTACCTGCCATGGAAATTCTCCGGCCTTGGCGACTTTTCCTCCTACAATCTTGGTAGACGTGGACACTGGGGTGCTAAGCCCACATTGATCTATACACCAAAAGAACAGAATGCACATAGACACGTGGACACTGGGGTGCTGAGCCCATATTATCTATTCTGTACATCAAACGTACAGAATGCACACAGCCATTGTGCTGTACTAATCCCAGAAGCTGCATACACTAGTCCCGCAGTTATCCAAACTTTAAGGAAAGAAAACTTGAGATACTGTAAAATCTCGATTATTTGAAATTATAGCATAGAAGGATGTAGACCCTTTTATGCAGATGTCTGCTTAATGCGTGGTGAAAGTCATACAGAAAGTTGCTAGAGGAGAGTTTTCTGCATGACTTTCACCATGCATTAAGTGTTAAAGATCGGTATTGATAGGTATTTTGTTGTTTGAATAATCGAGGTTTTACATGTATTTCTGGACAGATGTTCAGGTGCTTTATCCATTCCCTCATAGACCTTTTTAGTTCCATTCTCTCATAAAACCCAACCTCATTGAATAAATCTACCGAAGATGAACATTTACAAGAAAAACAAACGACAATTTTAGAATTACTTAGTTTTGAAACCATTGTACCTATGGAGCTTAGAACTACTGGAGCCGTCTGATATTGGTCTATTCTGTTTGCGAATGTGTGAAGAAACACCTATAACAGCTCAAAGGTTCGAAACATATTATTTTTTATGCATCTTGTAGCTAGTCTCAAAACCTTTTTGCATACGGTTTCCTTACTGAACACATGGCTGGTCTGGGCTTATATCTGTTTGCAAAAGTGTGAAAAGGAAGATGATCCAGAACCCACCTGGTGCAATCGGAGGAACGTTGATAGGAGCGTTGTTAGGGAAACAGCACATTTCGCTCGCACCACAGCCATCGAACGTGTAGTGGTGACCAACCAGGCAGTTGCCATATCGATAATTCACACATGACCCACCAGGGTGAAGGTTCAAACATTCTGAAATGTACGGCGTAGAAAGTGTAGATCAGGATCAGTCGCTGATCAAAGGTGCCCGACGCATGCTTGGACTCTACCATGGAACACCCCCCCCCCCCAAAAAAAAAAAAAAAAAAAAAAAAATTGTGATCGAAGTATGTTAAACTAGCCTAAAACAATCTATTTGAACCTTAAATCACTCCGAAAAACGAGAAAAACACGACCCGGAAAAAATTTCCTATCGGGTCTATATATTGACAATACATATATAGACCCGATAGGAAATTTTTTCCGGGTCCAGATTTTCTCGTTTTTCGGAGTGGTTTAAGGTTCAAATAGATAGTTTTGGGCCAGTTGAACATACTTCGGTTTAAAAAAAAAATTAATTTGAGGGGGGGGGGGGGGGGGGGGGGGGGGGTCCATGGATGAGTCCAAGCATGCGTCGTCCACCTTTGTTGCTGATAAGATCGCGTAATGCATATTCATGAATCTTGAGATATTTCGCAAGGTACAGTCAATAGCTACGAGAAGACCACTTGATGTATGCATGTATTCATGCATAATAATGCACATCGAAAAGGCATCGTAATGCATATTTATTAATCTTGAGAACATCTCGTAACGCATCAATTAACCCATTTTCTAACATTGACGCCTTTTCACCCATCCAATTGTATTTCCTAACATTGACGCCTTTTGACCCATTTCCTTGTATGTATGCCTTTTGACCCATTCCCTTGTATTTACGCCTTTTGACTCATTCTTGTAGTTACGCCTTTTGACCCATTCCCTCCTATTTACGCCTTTTGACCTATTCCTTGTATTTACGTCTTTTGACCCTTTCCCTCGTAAATTGAAGCCTTTTGACACATTCCCTCGTAAATTGACGTCTTTTGACCCATTCCCTCGTTTTTACGCCTTTTGACCCATTCCCAGTTATTTAAGCCTTTTGACACACTGTTCATATTTACGCCTTTTGGCCCATTCGCTTGTAATTATACCTTTTGACACATTCCCTTGTACTTGTGCCCTGTGATCCATTCCCTTGTATTTACGGCTTTTGACCCATTCCCTGGTATTTACGCCTTTTGACACATTCACTCGTGTTTACGCTTTTTAGTTCCTTTCCCAATACTGATGCCTTTTCACGCCTCTGTAATGGTCACCTTGTAATAAACAGAGCATTTGCTCTATATGAGCAGATGCTGGTTTCATCACAATGTTTTCAAAATTATACAACTCCAAATTAGCCCTTTTCCCCAGTAAATGCTCCTGTTCGGTAGATCTATACAAAATTTAAAAAAAAAATGTGATGAGCGGTTTGATTATTAAAGGCCTTGCAAGAAGAAATTCGACCTTTTATAGAAATGAATATTAAAGTAAAGACTCTTTCTCTCTATTCTCATTCCATATATTACTTCATTAATTATAAATTTCCTTAACCCATTTGCTCCCACGATCCCATATATGGGACGTAGGCAAACAGTGTAGACTCTGATCAGACGTCGCATACTGACCTGAATTTAGACAAGACATCCCTTAGATAAAAGATAGACTAATCCAATATACATGTATAAGCATGGAAGAATCCACTGGGAGCAAATGGGTTAACACCTTACCTGTTGTTATGAAATATCAGAGTATATAGGACCTCAGTATTGAATATGTTAACCCTTTACTTCATATAAACGCTTTATCACGCCTTTGCAGACAGAGTAGGCCCAGATCAGACGTTCCTATAGGTGCCGTCTGATAACAGAGTAGGCCCAGATCAGACGTTCCTATAGGTGCCGTCTGATAACAGAGTAGGCCCAGATCAGACGTTCCTATAGGTGCCGTATGATAATTGTTTTGATGTCATTATTACTTACATGAATACTAAGCAGGGAATAGATTGGTATTGAATTATTGATACAAAAAAAAAAAGATTGTTTCATGGTAGGGGCGATTCTAAGAGAAGTAACCCAATGCTGCGCTCTACTTATCTTCCTTGAATATAAAATGTGTGACATCAAGCTTTTACATGTACATGGTACATTGCTGTATATCTCGTATAGGATATATATCTTCCTGCCATATTTATGCATATTTATGACTTACGAAGAGGTTTCATAATGCACATTCATGAATATTCATGAACCACCTTATATATACATGTGATCCATATCATTTGTGTGCATTTCCTTGTTCTGATAAGACTGTTCCATTTCTTATCGTGTGGTTTTATCCCTCTTCTCCATTGATATCCATGTACAAATAATAACATCATGGATTTTAAATCCAGGAGCAACTGCTCTTTTTATCTCATTGGTTTCAAAATAACACTATTCCAAAATCACATTTTCCCAGTAAAATGCACCTTTATTGAAAGAGGTGGTATCTTGAAATAGCCTGTGAGGGAATGGTTTGAAAAAGTCTTCACAAGAAGAAATTCGATATTTTATTGGAATAAATGTGATTTGAAATAAAGACTCGTTCTCTCTTTTCTCATTCAATGCACTATTGATACAGTATATGACATGAACTCATTGTTACCCATTTCCTTCATATAAACCTTTCTTCACACCTTTGCAAACAAAGTAGACTCGGATAAGAAGGTTCCCATAGGAGCAGTCTGACCATTGTCTACGCTGTTTACCTATAAAAGCATACTATATCTGACTATTTCAGTTTCTATCTACAGTAAAACCCCTCTAATGCGACCACCAAACAGAGGTATAATTGGGGGTGGTAGAGGCAGGTAGCTTAATGCTGGACAAAAGTAATACAGAAAGCTCCTAGAGGAGCATTCGGCTGATAAGTTCCATTGCTTACATGAATATTAAACAGAGAAAGTGTTAAATTGATATTGGTCCAAGATACTTTCTCATGGTAGGCCTAGAGAGGTTTTAAAGGTGAGGGGGGGGGGTAACCTATTGTTTATTTACGCTCTAGTTACCTCCCTGGAATATAAAATGGGCGTGATAGCGAGTGTTTGTACATGTTGCATCGTTGTATGTATACAACATGTATGTTTGGTATCTCTATGTCTATCAAATTTATGCATATTTATGAACCACGAAAAGGTCTTATAATGCAGAATTATGAACATCCATTAACCCCGTTATATATTACAGAGCAACAGACAAACGCGCGTACTGAAATACTAAAATCATCATTTCTCCACCGAGTGTTGTGTTTCAAAGAGACGATTCTAAAAAGCGGTCACAACATAGGGTTTGGTGGAGAAATAAACTATATAGTTATTTGTAATAATATTTTAATCTACGCCTCTTATCTGGACCTCTGGTATGCTCATGTGAACCATGTCGTTTGTATGCATTTCCTTGTTCTGATAAGACTGGTCCGTTTCTTAACATTCTATTTTATGAATAAGCATGTACTAATTAATAACATCATGCATATTAGTTAGATTAATTGTTATAAAAGCACACGGAGACAGACAGTATGGCAATGGCATGAAACCGAAGAATCACATCTATATTATATCATAAGCAAACAGAGCAGACCCTGATCAGACGGCTCCTACAGAAACTGCATTAAATATCTGATGTAACCCTTTTATTTAACACCTTTGCAAACAGGGTAGACACAGAACTGACGGTTCCTACAAGAACAGTGCCTGCTCTGGTTGCTTATCTTGTTCTATGAACAGCTGATGTGAAACCGAGGTAAAACAGAAACACGTTCGTTGTAATCACCGTTCCCCTGAAGCACATATCATCAGTGTAACCACGGCTTTATATTTGTCCATGTTCACATTTTACGGTTTTTGATCCTTTAACTGTTAGCCTAAAATCAAAATAATGTCTGCTCAAATATGTTAAGCTACAAAGATTTTGCTGCTGTTGTTGTTGTTGTAAAGGATCAGGGTCTGCTCTGTTTGCTAATGTAATTTGATAGATCTATTTTACTTTACTTTCTAAAATGGCTGCATTGTTCAATATTTTATTATATCTATATCGTCTGTGAATATGCACAAGGCATTGAAATTTGGAATAAATATAGAACAGGGAAAGGTTTAAGGGGAGGCTATATATGGAACTATGACACAGGATCGTGTTGTCTGTAGACACACAAATATGTTGTAACCCTTTACTCCATACATAAGTTGATCTGTATATCAGACGGCTCTTGTAGGATCCATCTGATCAGGATCTATTCTATTTACTGATGAAATGATATAAATACCATTCTTCAGTGTCTGTCATTAACATATATGGTTTATTTCCTTCATATAAACGCATGTTCACGCATTTACAAACAGAGTAGACCAAGATCTGACTGTTCCTCCAAGATCAGTGGCTGCTCTGTTTGCTTATGGAATTATATAGATTTTGCTTATGGAATTATAAAGGTATTGTACTATGTACAGCTGATGTTAAACCGAGTTAAAAATAGTAACATGTGTTTTAAATACCGTTCCCATGAAGTATATTTGTCAGTATGACAACAGTCTGTCCATGTTCACATTTTAAAGTGTTGGTCCTTAACCACACAGCTACAGATAAAGGTGCGAACCAAAATACTGAATTCGCCATTTCTCCATTAAATCCTGTACTGTGACTACTCTTTAGAATCATCTCTCAGACGATTCTACAGAGTGGTCACTGTATTGGGTTTGGTGGAGAAATAAAGGAGTTATTCTTGAAAATGTTTTAAATGTTAACGCATCTTATGCGGAGCTGTGCAAAGTTTAACCGTTAGTCTACTGTACACAATGTCTGTCCAAATTCTGATACACGACACAGATTATTTGGGGTTTTTCACTTTCGATCCCCAAACAGTTTAGATCCTGATGAGACGCCGAGGTATTCGACATCTCAGCTAGATCTAAGCTGTTTGTATTTGCAAACAGAGTAGACCTACATCAGACGGATCCTATAGGATCCTTCTGATCAGGGTCTGCGATGTTTGCTAATGGAATTTGATATATATATTTTGCAAACAGTGTAGACCCAGATCTAATATCTGGATCTAAGATGTTTGTATTTGCGAACAGAGTAGACCAAGATCAGACGGATGCTATGTTAGCAACGAGTTTACCGTATTGATATGACACGAAGTTTAGCGAGTTTCATAAAAACAATTCGTAATGAACACGAATGTAAGATTCTTTTTATCACGTAACCCTTACAGGTGCCATAGAAAGAAAAACAGACTACATGTATATCTGGCGGCTGTTTCGGCCAATGTTTACAGCGTAGTACAGCCAGATTCAAACTGTTCATTTGCATAAAAATGCACTAGTGCATTTCCGCGATTTACGGCACTCTATTTCGGGACTCTTACACGGCAGAGAGATGTAACTGTAATTACAGTCAGTCACACTGTCTTATTCTTTATATAATTCCATGCTATCACCGACCCGACCTGAGAGGCGGGGTATTAACAGCTTGGATTAGGATGAGACACAGAGTTACTCGGCTTAGTTACTCAGCGTTTCATCTGGATCCAAATTGTTGGATACTCACTCAGTTCTACCTCAGAGATTTGAACGAATATGCATATTTATCTGCATGATAGGAGTGAAAGGCCTCTTCAATTTTTAGCTTGTTGGGCAAATGTCGCCTGCTTTACTCTTTCTCCATAAATACGTCTCTGTCTACGTTATAAATTAAGTCATTACTCTATAACCACGTCTTACTACGCCGTTGATAATAGAGATCCCAGATCAGATGGTTCCTCTAGGACTGTTCCTTTTTGTTTTCCTATGAACTAATATAGATAGGATTCTACACTCAAGTCTGTCATGACTTATAAATTCCCGTGTTCATGATGGGCCATTATAAAAACTTATCTAATTGATACTCGTGACGTCAATATTTATTACATAAGTACTCAAGGAGTAAAGGGTTAAAATGTCGCTCATATAAAGTGTAAACTACAGTAAAATCTTAAAGTATTGTTGCTAGTCTTTAACCCATTACCTCATGTGTTATTTTTAGACCCAAACTTTTTCAAACAATCTACCGAAATGGAGCATTTACTAGAGAAAGGGAGAATTTATGAATCATGTACACCTATAGGTTTGAAACCATAGTGATAAATAGGATCAAATAGGGATAAACAGTCCATAGGAGCAAATGCTCTCTTTATCACAATGGTTTCAAACGAACATTTACAGAGCCGTCAAAATGCGTCAATATGAGGGTACATGGGTCGTTACTCCATAAATTCGCCTTTCTACGACTTTGCAAACAGAGTACACCCAGATCAGACGGCACCTATAGGAGTCGTCTGAATCGGGTCTGTTCTGTTTGCTTATGATATAGATATGATACTACAGTTTCTGATATGGCCAACAGTTCGTTGTCCACGCGCTAGTATAACACATTCATCCATTTGATACTCATATCGCCATGTTTTTTTTATATGAATATTCATGGAGGGAAAGGGGTAAGAGGAGCTAAGCAGCCACCTGTCAATTGACATCAAATCTTCATTACCTAAAATTTGAAAGTATCTAGTTTTTATTGTTTGTTTCTGTTCAAATAGACATTTGGACTATCAGACACTGGGACAATAGGCACTGGATCAACAGACACTGGGACAATCAGACACTGGGACAATCAGACGCTGGGACAATCAGACACTGGGACAATCAGACAGTTTGGGTTCTTGGTGAGGCACGTCAGTGTGACCCTTTCCCTGTTGTATATTCATGTAAAAATAATGACGTGAAGAATATTAATCAGATTATTTTTACAGTGGCATATGAACATAGAACATTTTGCCTAAGACAGAAGCTGTATACTCAGATCTATATTACACCATAAGCAAACAGAGCAGACCCTGATCAGACGGATCCTATATCTATAGTACACCATTAGCAAACATAGCAGACCCTGATCAGACGGCTCCTATATCTATAGTACACCATTAACAAACAGAGCAGACCCTGATCAGACGGCTCCTATATGAGTCTACTCTGTTTGCAGATGCGTCAAAAAGCGCTTACAGAACATAAGGGAAAGGGATAAAGGAATGGGTTAAACCTCTACTCCATAGGCACGCATGGGTACATGTACGCCTCTTTGAACAGAGTAGATCCAGATTAGACGACTCATGTCACAGCCGTGTGATCATGGTCTGCTCTGTTTGTTTATTAATTTGTATAAGTCTGATTCTATGGTTGCTGCCAATACGGTAAACCCCTCTAATGCGACCACCAAAAGAGGACGCAATTCTGGGTGACAGAGGCAGGTGGTAGCTAATGCAGGGCGAAAATTATACAGAAAGTTCCGAGAGAAACTTTCTGCATTACTTCCGTCCTGCATTAAGCAACTGCCTGCTTATAAAGGCAGTTATGGTTATTCTTTAAGTGGTCGCATAAGAGGGGCTCTACTGTAATCATTCATTACATAAACATTATTGAGGTTAGCTCTTTCCCTCATATAAACCCATTTCACCCATTTATAAACATATTAGACCCCGATTAGACGGCCCCTATAGGAGCCCTCTGATCAGTATCTGCTCTGTTTGCTATGTTGTTAATATTCATGATGTAAAAAGTACCTAGTTATGGTCTACTTTCAGACCGAATGACCGCTAAGTCGACTGTACATTTACTCCCCTGGTCATTGAGCCAAACTCTCCCTGATCATTGAGCTATGATGTAATTACTTTTCTCATGAATATTCACACAGAGTAAAGGGTTTAGGGATGGACGTTTGTTCGAGACAGTACTCACGATTCGAGAAGACGCCAGTGAATTGTAACAGAAGACAGAGAACAATGGACGAGTGACCCATCATTAGTCAGTACACATGGAGGTCCTCTAATCCAAATATGAAAATGTGTGTAGACTTATGTTATCTATTGTTTTTGATTTGCAAGTGTTGTATGTCTTATCTTCCTTATACAGGTGAGACATATTTCCATATACGAAATCGTCCATTTTCGGCAGAAGTCGTCCAATCTCCGGTTACAACGGCGCATACATACGGAAATAGGAACGGAAAGCAGGGATGGACTGAATGATGCAATGCGCCAAGTGTTTATAACCCTTTCCCTCATATAAACGTGTTTTCACGTATTTACAAACAGAGAAGACCCAAATCAAACGGCCCAGGGTCTGCTGTATCTTTACGTTCTAAAATGGCTACTGCTGACTTGTCTAAGACTTGTTTTTATGTTTGTCTTTACATCCCAGCTGTTTGTAACCGTGTGTCAGATCGTATGTTTATAGAGTGTATACTGTATAGTGCTTGGAACAGATCTAGGTTAATAGAGCGTACTGTGCTTGGAGCAGATTTATGTTTATAGAGCGTATAGTGCTTGGAGCAGATCGTTTGTTTATAGAGCGTATTGTGCTTGGAGCAGATTCTATGTTTATAGAGCGTATAGTGCTTGGAGCAGATCGTATGTTTATAGAGCATATTGTGCTTGGAGACAATTGATTATCAAGCATTTTGTCAGTCACATTTTGACTAAAGTTTAAAAACGTATGTGCATATGTAGCCTGGAATAAAACTACAAGCATTTGATCGTTCAACAGATCAGATTGAATCTGCAGGAGGAGTAAGAGCAGGTTCTACTCGGATTGCTTACACCAAATATATGTCGAATTCTGGTGTTTAAAGGCTGGTGGTAGCTTAATTCTGGACGAAAGTTATGCAGAAATCTCCCCTTCGTCCTGCATTAAGCTACCACCTGTTTTTTAAGACTAACCTATTTATTCACCTGGGTATCGTATTAGAGGTGTATCACTGTATTCGGCCTGGTGCCTGTATCAGAAGTGTGTCACTGTATTCGGGCTAGTGCCTGTATTAGAGGTGTGTCACTGTATTCGGTCTAGTGCCTGTATTAGAGGTGTGTCACTGTATTCGGTCTAGTGCCTGTATTAGAGGTGTATCACTGTATTCGGTTTTGGGCCTGTATTAGAAGTGTGTCACTGTATTCGGTCTGGGGCCTATATAAGAGGTGAGTCACTGTATTCGGTCTGGTGCCTGTATTATAGGTGGGTCACTATATTTCGGTCTGGTGCCTATATTAGAAGTGTGTCACTATATTTCGGTCTGGTGCCTGTATTAGAAGTGTGTCACTGTATTCGGTCTGGTGCCTGTATTAGAGGTGTGTCACTGTATTCGGTCTGGTGCCTGTATTAGAGGTGTGTCACTGTATTCGGTCTAGTGCCTGTATTAGAGGTGTGTCACTATATTTCGGTCTGGTGCCTGTATTAGACGTGTGTCACTGTATTCGGTCTAGTGCCTGTATTAGAGGTGTGTCACTATATTTCGGTCTGGTGCCTGTATTATAGGTGTGTCACTGTATTCGGTCTGGTGCCTGTATTAGAGTAGTGTCACTGTATTCGGTCTGGTGCCTGTATTAGAGTAGTGTCACTGTATTCGGTCTGGTGCCTGTATTAGAAGTGTGTCACTATATTTCGGTCTGGTGCCTGTATTAGAAGTGTGTCACTATATTTCGGTCTGGTGCCTGTATTAGAAGTGTGTCACTGTATTCGGCCTGGTGCCTGTATTAGACGTGTGTCACTGTATTCGGTCTGGTGCCTGTATTAGAGTAGTATCACTGTATTCGGTCTGATGCCTGTATTAGAGTAGTATCACTGTATTCGGTCTGGTACCTGTATTAGAGTAGTATCATTGTATTCGGTCTGGTGTTGTATTAGAGTAGTTTCACTGTATTCGGTCTGTGCCTGTACTAGAGGTGTGTCACTGTATTTCGGTCTGGTGCCTGTATTAGAGGTGTGTCACTGTATTCGGTCTGGTGTCTGTAAAACTTTGTCAGTCTGAGTACGATTTCGTTATCAAGAATATTCCAAGTTATATTTTGACTTAGCTTACAAAATGTATTGCATATGTAGCTTGAAATAACGCTTCAAATATTAGAGTGTTCACATGTTGAACATCTGACAAATCTGGACCTTGAGCACGCTGTTGTACACAACTAGTTTTTACAGTCCGTTATATGCTGTCACATCACCTCGGTTGATAAATTATTTAGTGCACTGACGACCTAATATTACGTAGGTGGTCCAATATCGGAAATAAATAAAGCACCCGAGTGTCTCGTCATTGAAGATGGCTCGATTACTGATATCCCAGGATCAGCCAGTTGGAGGTGGCGAGATATCCGTTTGCAGTTCGGTATTTACTTTGTAGCCTTAGGGCAGAAGAAAATTTTGTAATTTGACTAATTCAAAGCCTTTTGTGACATATTTGATTGAAGCCTTTTGTGGCATATTTGATTGAAGCCTTTTGTGGCATTTGATTAAAGCCTTTTGTGGCATATTTGATTTTAGCCTTTTGTGGCATATTTGATTGAAGACTTTTGTGGCATTTGATTAAAGCCTTTTGTGGCATATTTGATTGAAGCCTTTTGTGGCATATTTGATTGTAACCTTTTGTGGCTTTAAGGATTACTGTCAAAGGTCGCCCTATACGACGATTTGTCCGGTGTCCTGTTAACCAATTGGGTTAACAGTTGGAAGCGGGAACCATGCCCAATAATAGCCAAACCACGTAATAGGATCAGACGATTCCTTGTGTATTTTATTGTATATATCAGTTGAATAAATATTTGTATGTAAATTGAAAAACAATATTGTTGTTAATTCGGTGGATCAGATGCTGAGTAAAGTGTCAGATGGGTGTGAGGCAATTTCATAATTCACTAAGTTTTGGTTAAATAAGCGTCCTTCACCCATGAGATACAGTTTGACATATTGCTTGGCACTTGGTTGACCTCGAATCTCCCAATAATACACAATGATTCGAAAACAAACACGTGGCACTTTGGCGTGTAATATGGACTTCAATCCTTTCACATTTTACCCCATTACATGTTTTATACAAAAACGCGGCTTCTTGCATACTCAATAGATCTAGTATAGCTAATATAAGACATTTTATTCTGACACATGAACACAGGATATTTTGGTAAAAATTATATAGTAAAACCTCTCTAAACCAGTCGTTAAATTTGGTGAAAATATAGATCTTGGAGACAGGTGGCAGCTTAAGAAAAGGAGCAGACCCTGATAACATGTATGGCTCTTAGTAAAGCGTTAACTCTTTTCAGTTTTCATGCTATGCATCTCTTGACTGTTATTTGTAAACAGCTCGAATTCAGATGACTCTGCAGGGACCCTCTGATCAGGATCTGCTCTGTTTGCTTACGGACAATTTCTACCATGAGCAAACAATCGTGTACGCATGTACAATTATAAAGCTACAGCTAATGAATATTCATGGTGTTATCAAGTCTTGCATGAATATTAACCCTTCGCTTGCTGAATTTTGAAATACATGTCTCCTTCTTTATCGATGCCCTGTTGTATAATTACATATATCTTCACTGTGTACAAGTATTTCGCTGTGCAATCACTGCACCTGTATTGTGACCTCTCTCTCTCTCTCTCTCTCTCTCTCTCTCTCTCTCTCTCTCTCTCTCTCTCTCTCTCTCTCTCTCTCTCTCTCTCTCTCTCTCTCTCTCTCTCTCTCTCTCGAGAGAGAGAGAGAGAGAGAGAGAGAGAGAGAGAGAGAGAGAGAGAGAGATTCGTCTCTGCAATGACTCGACAGAGGGGTCACAGTATAGGGTTCGGCGGAGAAATAAAGGAGCTATTATTGAAAGTGTTTAAATTTACGCTTCTTATCTGTAGATCTGGTTAAAATCCTTTTACAAATTTGCTTCAGGATTTAAAGTGGGAAATGAATTATAAATATAACCTGCATGCATGCTGGAATAGCGATAAATACCCGTGGTCCTGACGAGTGACACATGCTATCTATGTCGGCTTGGTGCAAAACTATTGTAACTTCTCCACTTTGTGAAGGAGTTACAATAGTTTTACACCAAGCCCTCGAGTCGTCTTTTCGTTGTAGACAGCACGAATCCAACAAAACATGTTCGGTATATTCCGTCTTCCAAGCGCGGCCGGCAAAGTTTCATTGAGAGACAAAATTCGTTTATTTATGTTTTCTTGATTTATTTCAGAAACACAATCAGTTTGGATTCTAATGAGACGACAATGAGTTGCGATAGAGGGTTCGATAGTATACATGAGTTTGTGAAACACTATGCCCCCGATATGTCATTTGACCTTGATGTATAACCTTGACCTTAATAAGTCACCCCTAAAATGTTTACCGTCATAGATTGTACATGCATGTCAAGTTTGAAATATGTATGTGCAGTGGCGACAAAATTATCGTCAACATTAGGGTTGGAGACAAACCAAGCGACTAACAGACAGACAGGGCAAAAACAACATGCCCGTGCCATTAACCCTTCTCTTGCTGAATTTTAAAATACATTTTTCCTGCTTTACCCATGCCCTGTTGTACAATAACATATATCTTCACTGTGTACAAGTATTTCGCTGTGCAATCAGTGCTGTGGAGTGCTATGGTTGCTCAATGAATTTGTAAATAGTGCAGACCCTGATGAGACAGCTCCTGCAGGGGCCGTCTCATCTGGATCTTCACTATTTACAGGTACGTATAGCAAGCGAAGGGTTAAAAATGGGGGCGTAAAAATAGTTAGCACGTCAAATCATAACACACACCCGCGCGTACGTACGAATGCACACACACATGACGACACCACACGCACACGCGTACACATACTCCATATCGCATGCATGACCACACGACACCGCATGCACATACATACACATACTCCACATCGCATGCAGGACCACACGACAACACACGCATATACATACACATACTCCATATCGCATGCAGGACCACACGACACCGCACGCATATACATACACATACTCCACATCGCATGCAGGACCACACGACAACACACGCATATACATACACATACTCCACATCGCATGCAGGACCACACGACACCGCACGCATATACATACACAAATTCCTCATTGCATACATGACCACAGGACACCGCACGCACATACATACCCTAATTCCTCGTCGCATACACGCACACACGCGACTTACACGCACGCACGCACATAGAAACACACAAATACGCTTACGCTTCTATCTCGCTGTCCATCTCTCTCCCTTTCTCTCTGTCATTCTCACTATGTCACTCTCTCTCTCTCTCTCTATGTATCTCTTTGTGCCTCTGTCTCTCCGTGTGTCTCTCTGACCATCTGTTCATCTCTCCCTGTCTCTCTTTCTGTCTGTCTGTCCGTCTGACTCTCTGTCTCTCTCTGAAGCTCTTGATCAGCTGGAGTGTTTAACTCTTTATCTTAAATGGCTGTGTATCTCATACACTCTTCACCCTTTACTTCATAGATACCTCTTTTTACGCCTTTGCAAACACAACAGATCAAGATCAGATAGTTCCCTATAGAAGATGTCTGACTGGAATCTCCTTCGTAACTTGAAACACAATATACAGTAAAACCTCTCTAAACCGGGCGTTGAATTTGGTATAGATATCAGTCTTAAAGGGAGGTGACAGCTTAATGCAGGTTGAAAATCATGCAGAAAGCTCCTCTATGAGCCTTCTGTGTTACTTTCACCCTGCATTAAGCAACCACCTGCCTAAAAGTTTTCGAAATTATTCTCTCCTAGAATTCCGATTTATAGGGTTTTACTGGTTCTACAGTTTCTATCATTTCCAAGTTTCAGTCATTCAATATTAATGACGTCATAACTGTTACATAATAAATTAATCGAGTTATTCCTGTCTCTGTCTACGTCACATGTGTGAATACCTGTACAACTAGTTTGTGTACAGGGGTCAAGGTCATAACACTTCTGAGCCTGAGATCATTCTTCTGTTTATTTACACTGTTTTGTCTTTTAGATGGATAGAATAAGTGTTGGATGGACGCCCCTAAAGCAGTTTAACCCCCAAGTGCCACTTATCGATGGGCGCCCCTAAAGCGGGTTTAAACCCTCAAGTGATACTTGTGACTGACCCTTCCAAGGCGGTACTTCCACATGTCCCCTAATTGTTATGCCCCCGCCTTTTTAAAGCGACTGGGGAATTATGTTTTACCATTGTCCGTACGTACGTCTGTACGTCCGTGCGTACGTACGTCCGTCCTGTAAAATTTTCATCAAAGATTTATTCGCTTGTGTTTGCAGGAATGATTTGCTATTTGGTCTGAAGCATAATCATAATCAAGTGTACCATGTCTCCTCTTTTAGAGTCTGCCGTTCATCTACTTTCTGTTTGCCGACACTGTGATAGAATTTTGCTGATTGTTTAAAGTCGAATGACAATTTAGAAAAAACCCTGGCGGGGACATCCGTGTCTCATGGACACATTGTCTTTATCTTTATTATTAATGTCTTTGTGCGTCTCGTTATGTCTGCTGATAAGCATATACATCTAGTATTCTTTTTTTCTCAAGGTGCTATTCCGGCGAGTGCATGTCTTATGTGTGGCATTCCCTGTATGACTCATACATTTACAAATACAGGGAAAACTCGATACTACGAAATTTTAGTAATGAAGAATTATTTCTTGTAAGCAGCTGGCTGCTTGATGCAGGGTGAAAATCAACTTCTACCCAGCATTTAGCTGTCACCTGGCTTAACCCATTCCCTCATATTGACGACTTTTGACGACTCTGTGAAAGTCACTTTGTAAAACCATTGTGATAAATAGAGCATTTGCTCCTATAGGAGCAAATGCTCTATTTATCACAATGGTTTCAAACTACAAAATTGTGAAAGTTTCCTTTTCTCTAGTTAATGCTCCTTTTCGGTAGATTTATTCAAAGAGGTTGTGTCTAAAAATAACATATGAGGTAATGGATAAAGATCAATAACGGTACACGTATTTGAATGTTCGCGTGTGAGTGTTCGTAGTATTGAGTGTGGTTTCAGACTCAGACTCGGAAATTTTATAACCTCGGACCCTTATTATCTAAATACAAATTTCACAAATGCCATGCTTCATTATCCTGCAATCTTGGGACTTAAACTGTGACTCTGTCGGGGCATAGAGCAAACAGGCTTCCTGGTCATCTCTGACAGGTTTCCATGCATTCCCATTCAATTTCGTTATCTTTGTTCCGTCCGCCCAGCTCCATCTACCAGATTTTTTACGCCTGGAACCACCGAACCAGATACCTGTAAATGATAAGTAGTGTAAAATATAACAAACAAATTAACTATACATGAGGTAAAGGATTAAGTAACAAATTGCAGTGAAAACTCGATAACTCGTTATTAATTCGAACTACAATTCGAACTCTAATCCGAACTACAGTCAAATCTCAATACTACGAACACTCGATATAACGAACACCCACACTCGATACTACGAACACTCAAATACGTACCATTAGTGGTCTTAACATATGTGACAGCTGACTGCAGGTGGAAGTCATGCAAAAAGCTCTTCTATGAACTTTCTGCAGGGCTTTCACCCTGTATTAAGTAGCAACCTGCCTACAAGGACATGAATTATGAAGGAGCTTTGAACATTTGTGGTTTTACAAGCATGTGATTACTTAGTGCAGGGCGAAAGTAATGCACAACGCTCCTGAAAACAAATTTCGATCTGCATTAAGCTACTAACTGGCCTCATCAGCTATTTCAGAAACAACATATTTGATAAAACTCTACCGAAAAGGAGCATTTATCAGAGAAAAGGAAAATGTTAGAATTATGTTGTTTTGAAATCATTGTGATAAATAGAGTATTTGCTCCAACGGAGCAAATACTCTATTTATCACAATGTTTTCTAAATGTAACTTTTACGGAGGCGCCAAAATGCGTCACTAGGAGGAAATGTGTTAAGACCAAGAAAAACGTCTAAAAGTTAGAAACTGGTGCTCGATATGAGTGGTTTTTACTGTAGTTAATACAAACAGCAAACTTCATATTTTTTTTATTTTCTTATTTTTTAGTTGTTTTTATTATTAGCATAATTCTTTATATCCTTTTTTTTTTAGAAAAAAAGCTCATCCTCTTACTTTATTTGCAGTAGATCATTTCTTAACCTTTACCCCGTGAATATCCACGTGAGAAATAATGACATCATTAACCCTTTCGCTGCTGTCGTCTGCTAACTTTGTCGTCTGCTACAAATTTTAATTATTTTAATTTTCTTCATTTTTGTTTCAAAAACATAGTAACAGTAACAAACAGTTTGGATCCTGATGAGACGCCGAGTTACTCGGCGTCTCATCAGGATCCAAACTGTTTGCATAGGTAATCATAGATCCGGTATTGGCAGCGAAATGGTTAATATTAATTAGAATATGTTTTATAAAGGCACATGAACACAGAAATTCTTGGCTATGGCAAAAACTACTAAATCATATCAATATTTTATCATGCAACGTCACCAAATACAGTCACTTCCTACTAGCATACTATTTTCCACGTCGACGTTGTATTTTGTGAGGTACAGTGCATGTGTACTGACCCCACTGGGATGCAAGTTTAATTCAGTCAATAGGAGGACAACAGAAAGAAGAAAAGGCATAATTTAACATAAACATCAAATTTAACACATTTGCTCACCTTTGTCTAAACTGTTTGTCCATATAAAAGGATTAAATCAAGTTTGTTTATGTTGTAAAAATCGACGACGTCACTGCACGCCAATATGACGTCACGTATATTGTACTAACATGTATTTTTATTCAGGGGACAGAACCGCTTGAGCAAATATATTCTGAAAATGGGTGATCCCTCGAAAGCAAAATTAGAAATGCAAAAAGAGAAAATTGCAGACTCAGTTTTATTGAGTCTGTTCATGAGTAGTATTTAAAAGTGCAACACTACTCACGTCCCCTAGCACCGGCTTAAGTAGTATTCAATTTTCAAAACTAATAACATGAAAACTAATGATCCCGAAGGACCAGAAAATATAACAACACTGAGAATGAAGTACGGGGCGACTTTTTACGAACGCCACGCAAGCACTTAACACCTGCTGTTGTGAAGTACATATATCCTGAAAATGGGTGATCTCTCGAAAGCAAAATTAGAAATGCAAAAAGAGAAAATTGCAGACTCGGTTTTATTGAGTCTGTTCATGAGTAGTAATTAAAAGTGCAACACTACTCACGCCCCTAACACCGGCTTTTAAAGCAGTATTCAATTTTCAAAACTAATAACATGAAAACTAATGATTCCGAAGGACCAGAATATATAACAACACTGAGAAAGTTTCTTTTTCTTCATTTTCTCAATTCTTTACTGGTGTTGCATGATAAAAGAATTACTACACTAGTAGGTTTGAAGTTAAGCTATATTTTGGCTCGTCAGAAAAGTAGTCAAATGCTCGCCAAGGCTCGCATTTAACAACTTTTCTAACTCGCCAAAATACAGCTGAACTTCAAAGCTATTAGCATAGTAATTCTTATATATCATAAGCAACAGAGCAGACCCTGCAATATCTGGGTCTACGCTGTTTGCAAAGGCGGATTAAGTGGCCATTCATTTATTGATCATTCGAGTCTTAAAAAACAGGCGGTTGCTTAAAGCTTAATTAATGATGTATCCTGCGCAAATTTCCGCAAATTTTGCGTTTCAAACTGACTTCAGAACCGGAATCTTTGTACCTTAACACTTATTTAACACTAAACAGTACGGTTAATAAATGGTTGTTTGTAAATGGTTGTTTGTGTCGAAAAAAAAGAGAAAAATGTATGGCTATGGAAATCAACGGAACAGCGTTCGCCATTGACCGGAATCTGTCGTAAAATTCAAATTTACATACCGGAAATAATCATTCGATGTATATGTGGTCAACGATCAGTGTCAGCCATTGTACATGTGATAGCCACCTAATTAATATTCAAAGCGTTGTTCCGAAATAGAATTGGAGTTATTTAGAACTTGGCCGAAGGTGTTCCGTATAAATCCCCGTTTCTAAAAAGGAGGCCCCTTTTTAATAATTAAGCAGTGTTCGGATAGCGATAATATTTAGCTGAACACATATATTCTGACGGTAACTGGGCTGTTAGCATTATTTTCATTGTATGTATACACGTGTATAGCTGGTGTTAATTGATTAACCCATTCCCTCATATTGACGACTTTTGACGACTCTGTAAGTCACTTTTTGAAACCATTGTGATAAATGGGAGCAAATGCTCTATTTATCACTATGGTTTCAAGCTAAATTATTCTAAACTTTTCCCTTTCTATAGTTAATGCTCCTTGTCGGTAGATGTATTCAAAGGGGTTGGATCTAAAAATAGGCTATGGGTTAATACGAAAAATGCGCATAATACATCTTGAAGCTTCCACCTGTCTTGCAAACCCATAATTAGACCTTTTTTGATGGTCGCTAAAGACAAATTCTACTGTACTGAATCTGTCATTTCTTCGCCAAAGGTGATGATGCGGTTTACTTACTGTCATGAATATTGTTAGATTTTATCCATCCGTCAAGAGCCCTGACATGTGTTTTTTCCTCAGTTTTAACATAAGCCAGATGACCTACAATCGAGTAGGTTCTGCACAATTCCTGTGAAACAAGAATATCTATTACCTGATGTGTATGTATTTGTAGAAACTGTAGAGTCATATCTTTGATAATTTCATAAGGAATCAAAGCAAACCCTGATCAGAAGGCTCCTACAGGATTTGTGTCTACTCTGTTTTCAAATGTGTTGAAGGTCATATTTATAGAATAAAGAATTAACCCTTCGCTTGCTATTCACGTCAATACTCCTACCTGTAAATAGTGAAGACCCAGATGAGACAGCTCCTGCAGGAGCTGTCTCATCAGGGTCTACACTATTTACAAGTTGATTGTCCAACCAGTGCACTCCACAGTAGTGATTGCACAGCGAAATACTTGTATACAGTGAATAAAAAATTCAGCAAGAAAAGAATTAAACATATATAGCATCCCTCTAAAGTGACCACATTGTTATGGAGACAGGGTTGTGGGCAGTAGAACGTGAACTATTGTATGTCAGCTAGTCGTACGTCAACGACGGCGCCAACGGCTACGGGACGCTTCGCTCAAAACCAGTTTCCTCTCGGGACGTTTCGTCCCACTATTGAACATTTACTGGGACGTTTCGCACCACTACTGAAACATTACATTGCAAATGCGTAAAGCGTTCAGCTATTAATACCTGCATTAAGTACCACCTAACTTTTAGGCCAAAAATTAGACATGCTTTGGTGGTCGATTTAAACAGGTTTTACTGTACATGGAAATGCATTGATAGATCTAGATCTACTCGTAGACATTGTTAGATCTAGAGATACTCGTAGACATTGTTAGATCTAGATCTACTCGTAGACATTGTTAGATCTAATGGGTTTTGTACTAATTACTCCTCTAGCTTTTTCTTAAATCTTTACATTTCTGCTTTACATCCAGATCCAAGCAGGATGTCACTCAGTCAGCTTTGAGTCAACTAAGCGAATTTTTGAAGATGTACAAATAATACATATGAATATATACAGAGGCATAAACATAGGATCGAGTTAACACATTTCGTAAAAAAGTATATAACATAGAAGCATAAAACACGTTTTGCCACAATGCGATTATATAATCGGCAAAAATTCTTAAATTCTCAAAGTTTGAAGTAGTATAGTGCGAGGCGCACGACAGAATGCCTGGTGCTACTGGTGCTGTCACATTCCTATGTCGTCACAATAGAGGTCAACACCCTAGTACAATAGAAGTCACGCCATCCATTCCGCATTCCTATGACGTCACAATAGCGGTCAAGGCCACCTATCCCACATCGAGGTCACGTTCCCTATCCCACATTCCTATGACGTCACAATAGAGGTCAAGGCCACCCATCCCGCCGGGGGTCAACGGCCTAAAACAATAGACTAGAACAATCCATAGAGGTCACGCTGACCATCCCACATTCCAACGAGAGCCCTAGAACAATAGGAACGGAATCGTATGACACTGCCCAACAACCCCGACCATCCCACATTCCACCGTTGCTGGGTGCCATTCCACATTCCACCGTTGTCGGGTGCCATATACTATAAAAACCTTTTCGGGTATTCGCAAACAGTGTAGACCCAGCGTTATGATCTGCGTTAGGATCGGTTTCACCTCCATATTCTATATACTATTATAATAGCAATTTACAATTTCGGGACTCATTTTTATATAAAAATATTCGTATTCTTCCGGTCAAAGGCCTAGAACAATAGGTCGATCGAATTCATTATAATAGCACTACACCTTTTAGATATAAAATCATATCAATGTCGGAATACCCGAGAGTATATTGACCTTCCACGGTATCGATGATCCGATACGCATACAATGCCTTTCCTTTCCGCCGTTTTGAAAGGCGACACTTTTTTACCAGTGGAAGGACAATATTAAATTTAAAATTGGGATCGAGTTAACATACCAACTCGTTATTTTTTCCTTTGATACGAAAATTTTACTACTCTTTTCTCCTCCTCCTCCTCCTCCTCCTCATGAGGCAGTGCCTCCTCCTCCTTCTCCTCATGAAGTAGCACCTCCTCCTCCTCATGAGGCAGCGCCTCTTACTCCAAAAGTATTTTCAACAGCATGATCGTTTCCAAATAGGCCATACTTTATGATATGGAAGAACGGCGTTCTATAACAAGGTAAGAAACCCCGTAGATAAAACATAAGATTGAACTGACGGGAGATGGAGCGGTCCATGATCATTCTTAGAATACATTATCTACTCGCCCTGGGGAGGGAGACGTCTAGTCATAGACGCAATATGATCCGTTCCATGACCACCGGGCAGATGGAATGCCTTCAGATAATAGTTAAACAGATAGTGGACGGACAAATACCCATTTTAGAAAGGGACTTCAACTATTTTAGTCGTCACAGACGTTTAAGCGAATGGGTGTCAGTGTCTCGTAAGAAAGTTTACCGTTGATGTGGCATGCCCTTATCCCTAGACTATTAAGACGTCGTTATCTACGTTACGCTATAGGAAACGAATTAAGATCTTCGGAGGACTAATCTAGGTCAACGTCGTTTTTTCATTGGTTTTTATTTCCGCGCCCGGTGGTTACACCGATATCCTACGTCAAGGCGGCTCTTAACACAACCGGCTCATTACCAGTTTAGCGGGAAAGGAGTCAACATGACAAGATATCTGGATATATTTGAAATGAAAACGTCCACCAAACATTCAAAGCCGAATAAAACAAAGCCGAAGATATCCATCAAACGATCAAAGACGGATATATTTGAAACTAGACGGAAGACACCCACCAAGCCTCTAAACGCTGACATGTTCGTTACTCCTAAACTTCGCATTAAACCTATGCTTCCGGTGAATAGCACTGTGGCCAGAGCTAAAAGCCTGCTACGAGGTCAGGGACTATTAAAAAAGGAAAAGAATGTCGGCAAGCTGCCGAGCAAACCACGGCGTAAAAGCTGGAATCCGGTTATTGGCAAGGCATCCGAGATAATCATAATTATGTGAAGACTATATTTGTTCCGTATTAACGCCATAGCTGCCATAACTATTCATGGATTAATCCTTTCGGTGCAAAAGTTCTAATTGTCGTCTGCAATCTAATTTAGTTAAATCATATGGGAAAAAAGGAAATGAGATAAATAAATGCGAACTAACTATTCCCCGCCCCTAATAGATTCCGTTTAACTTTGTTTAATTTAGAATCTACACGAGTCCTGCATGCTAGAGGGGGTTTCATTGTACACATTGGTTCTAGAATTCGCATCACTTAAATTAAATTAAAAAAGGAACTATATATCCATTATATTAGCATTTTACCTGGTAAATATTCATGTAAGAAGTATTGACATCACCAATATTAGGCTATTATTAGATTGCCTTTTTATAAAGTAAAACTTTCAAGGGCATGTTTTGCATTGAGAACTATTGTAGACTCATCATTAGCAAACATAGCATATTCTGATCAGGCGGCTCCTACAGGATCTATTCTGTTTGCAAAGGCCTGAAAAAGACACAATATATGAGGGAAAGTGTTAACCTGGCTACAAATATGGTCATGTGACAAATATGTATATCATTAAATAAGTAGGTGACATTTGTACCATGCTATTTTCCCAGGTGGCGTTAGATTCCGTTAGCTTGTAACACGACCTCGAAACCTTGGTCCATCCTTCAGGGCACGTGTCTGTAAATACGCATGCATACACATCACCAAAATCACTTATCAATACCCCCTTTACCGCCAATGTCGCATAAATGCACCACGACAAATAATGCAGTCCGGATCAGACGCCTCATTTTCAAGTCGTCTTCTGATCAGGAACTTCGTTTTTTGTCCTAGTCTCTAGTTCTATATCTGTACTTTTTCCTTTGAAATTTAAATTTATTTATAGAATTTCCTTATTTTACCAAAATGGTTTAACAAAACTGGGTTGCAGACGACACTTAGCAGGCTGGCGCCAAAAGGGTCAACATGTGTACAAAAATAATTTTTAGTAACTTTATTGTTTATAACATGAATATTCATGTAATAAATGAGCAGTCCTGAATCCATGACAGGGGTCAGGAAAAAAATCCAAACGAAAGTCCAATACAAATGAAGCTTAACTCGGTAACGCCACCCGCTTCGGCCACACTTTCACACACATGCTCAACCTTTGACAGAACTGTGTCTTGCCTGCCAAAACATATTCATCAGAGCAACATGACCAGCGCCCTCAATGCTTTAGTTCATGAATATTCGTATCAGAAATAATGACCTCGTAAATTTAGGCCTAATTTGTTTGCTAACCCTTCGCTTGATATTCGCGTCAATATACCTACCTGTACCTCCTGCAGAAGCTGTCTCATCAGGGTCTGCACTATTTACAAGTTGATTGTGCAACCAATGCACTCCACATCAGTTATTGCACAGCGATATACTTGTACACAGTGAAGATATATGTAATTACATGTATACAACAAGGCATGGGTAAAGAAGGAGAAATGTATTTTAAAACAACAAGAGAAGGGTTAAAATATCACGTGGCTACATAAATTTATGGCTAAGTTAGAAACTGTAGAATCATATCTATATTGTGTCATAAGCAAACTGGGCAGACCCTAATGAGACGTCTACTCCCTGAGACATCTGATCTGTGTCTACTCTGTTTGCGTATTTATGGAGTAAAGGGATAAACCTAACTCAAACAAGCAAACTCATCGAAAACAAAAGACAATATGTGACGCCATAAACCACACGAAAGCAATACATGACGTCACAAGCCGCCTTATTCACAATTAGTGTTTGTCCGGATGAGTCTAGGGCACGGCGGCATTTAGAGTTTTTATAGCATTGCGACACTGAGCATCCCACGTAGAAGCAAAACAAGATGGAATATAAACAAACTCGAAAAGCACCGAGCCACAGCAAAAATTAAGAGTGGGTCAATACAAACCACCCACCCAAACTCACGCGCACACCCACCCACCCACCAACACTTAATATACCCACGCCCTCCAAACAAACACAAACACACACATACTCACCACACCCATCCACACACGCATACACACACGCTCTCTCTCTCCCCTCTCCCTCTCTCTCTCTCTCTCTCTCACACACACAGAGGAGTTTAATGGGGCGTATTCAACTTCACATTTATCCTATCTTCATCTACACAGACGAACAATGTAAATAGATATAACATCAGCCATACTGTTACCCAACAAACGCGAAGGCTACGCGTACACATGTTGATAAGAAGCATACAGCTAAACTATGATATCTCGAACTCGAAGGCTGGTCCTTCCAAATTTTACAATACAGAATTATTCTAAATTGTATCTCTGCGTATATCTAGAAACACGCGTGACAGCTTAATGCAGATTTAAAATAATGCTGAAAGCTCCCACAGAGTTGCGTTTATCGTTACTTTAGACCTATATGATTCTAAATTTTACTATGGTCAAAAATGCCAATGCCCAAGTACAATTGTAAAAAAATAACCTACTTACTACTCGTGGCATCATTATTTCTTACATGGATATTCGTGAATGTTTAGTAAAAATCTCGATCTCGAATATTGAAATTCTGAACAAACTTATGAAAAGTAATCAGAACTTTTAAGGGGAAACCTGGCAAGAACATCATATCAAAATAATTACTTTTTACTATATGCTACATGTATTTTAAAACATGTCCAAATCTTATTTGTTTATTCTACTTTTGCACTAAACGCACTTTTACAGAGAGATGCATTTTTGCACAGAGATAGAGAGACAGTCAGACAGAGACAGATAGACAGACAGAGACAGAGAGGGAGAGAGAGGAGAGAGAGAGGGGGAGAGGAGAGAGGGAGAGAGAGGGGAGACAGACAGACAGATAGATCGACAGACAAACAGAGACATACAGAGAAACAGCGACAGAGAAAGACAGAGACATAATGACAGAGAGAGAGACAGTCAGTCAGACAGACAGAAAGAGAGATAGAGAGAGACAGAGATAGACATAGACAGACAGGCAGACAGAGACACATAGACAGAGACAGCCAGAAAAAGAGAGAGAGACAGGGACAAATATAGACAGAGAGACATAGACAGAGAGACATAGAGAAAGAGAGAGAGAGAGAGGCAGAAAGAGAGAGAGTCTGTGTGTACTTGGAACACGCCAATAGGAGGTTACTGCCGAAGCGTATAGTATTTGACAGTTGGACCCCAGTGCACGACGTCATGATACCCATGACAAAACTTAAAACTTTCGCTGTATACACTTCCAAGACACGACGACTTTGTCGTACAGAGTACCAAACAAGCAATTGCACTCGATGTGATTCCCAACGAGGTATTATGTTCTAGGCAAAGGCTGATCTGAATTGGGTTCAGTTCCTCGTGTTTCGTACAGATGCCCAATTTGATTCCGCAATAGTCACAAAACAAGTAAACAGCTGTGTACATTATTATTTCACAGAGCCTCATGATGGCATTTATTTGTGCATTGTCAACAACGTTGTACGATAGACAGAACGAGCATGCTCTCCGCTTGGACTCCTTGGTCTACGTCCTTTTAACAACGTCGAATGATAGATAGAACGCGCTTCTTCTCCACTTGAACTCCTTAAAACACTAGTGACTGTCTATGATTTTTTCTACATCTACATCTACGTTGATACTATCAACAGTCAATTTCTGACTATACTGATAGGTCGGGGACAAGTTAAAATGTTAAAAACCAGTCAAGGTAGTTGAAGTTACATGACGTACAATAAAAAATATGATAAAATACGGATACAAACATGAGTACTGCACTAGAACATATGAGATTGGAGGCTGGTAGTGAATCCTGAAAGACTATCACTGGCCTTGATTAAGTTAGGCAGGGCATTCCAATATCTAATAGTTCGTGGGAAGAAGCTGTTCATATGATATTGTGTTCTGGAGAATGGAATAAAATAATTGAGATTTCTGGAAGTAGTAAGATGATTGTGATCTACATGCACAAAATTGTTTTCAATTTTGTATAACATTAAGAGAGATGCATACATTCGACGTTGTTCAAGAGTTTGCCATCTGAGACTTTCAAGCATATCTGTTACACTGCTATAGTAGGAATAATTGTTGGTGACATATCGGGCTGCGGCTCTTTGTACTCTTTCCAGTTCGTAAGTCAGATTTTTCTGCCAGGGATGCCAAACAGTACTATTTCATTTTTGTCGTACCCTTTATTACTTTTCTACAGTTACTCTGTTTGCAGCTCAATCATTGAGTACACTAGCGATAGGTGGATACAGTATGTTCAATTAAATGTTTCTTTGTTATACATGCACTTTACTACTGTATTTGCTGTCGCGGTTGTTGTAGATTAATCGGAGAGGGGATACGTTTATTTACACTGTTTGTCTTTTAGGATGGAGATGGAATAAGGGTGAGGTTGGGTGCCCATAAACCGGTTTAAACCCCCGGTGACTTTTGTCACTGACCGTTCCAAGGCGGTACTTCCATCTTCCTCCTATTGTATGTTTGTTTTGCTTTTGTGCGTCTCTTGTTGTTTTTTCTACCTATGTTCATTTGCTGTTTCCTTGTGTTGCTGTTCGGGCGAGTGTTTGTTCTGTATGTGGTGTTTCCTGCATGACTCATTTTTTGTACTTTGTGCATCTGATGAAGAAACAATAGTAAGATATACAAGGCATTTCTCAACCAGAATTTTATGGGGATGTTATCTACAAACTTAGGAAAATTCGGGGTCATATCCATTTTCATGATTTGTTTATAAAACGCATTAAAACATTTAAAAAGAAAGGGTATTGTCCTATTATATTGCAACACACTGCATGTTTGGTTATCGACCCTTTTACAGTCGGTAGCTACGCTTCCCTCTTTGCTTGCGCGATGACAGGCCGAGGGTAGTACCCTATGATGGTATACTCTTAAACTTGGATACAAGAGGAGCTTACCAGACTCATGTATTATTTTTCCCTGTCGTGCCCTTAACGGCTTACCTGCAGGTGCTCTGACTTCAGCAAAGTCATTGAGTACATATTTGACGGATTGTCACAGTTATTATGCTATGTTTTACATGTTGTCCTGTGTTCACCGTCATCTATGTTGTGGGTAAGTCCAGCGGGGATACCTTTATTTACAATGTTTGTAAAGCTAGGGTGACTTTGAGAGAAGTGCGAGGTTAGGACGTCCGTAAACCGGTTTAAACCCCCAGTGGTGTTTTTGCTGCTGACCGTGCCAAGGCGGTGCTCTCTTTGTCACCCTTCCTTTTGTTTGCCTTGCGTCTTTGTGCTTGTGGTTTGTTCATGTTGTGGAACGTTCGTCCCTGGTTCTTGTGTCTCTTTTGGTGTTTTCTGTGTTCATTTCGTGTGTGTGTGTGTGTGTGTGTGTGTGTGTGTGTGTGTGTGCGTTTGGGTGAGTGGTTGTGTGTGTGTGTGTGTCATGCTGTCTATCGGTGTTTTGGTGGTGGTTGCGTCTTGCATGTGGCTTTGCCTGCTTGACTTTACTACTTTTCCATTTATAGATGAGAAGTTGATGGTCCACTTTATCGAAGGCTTTACTAAAGTCCATTACAATAAGGTATGTCTACTTTCCGTCCTCAAGATTGTCAAAAATGTCTTGTGTAAAAGAGAGGAGCTGTGTTTCACAACTATGTTTAGAACGGAAGCCATGTTGAAAAGGAGAAAGGAGATTTTTTGAGTCAAGATGGTCCATAATATTCGATACCAAGATGTGCTCCATAAGCTTTGAAGCTATGCAAGTGAGAGAGATTGGTCTGTAATTACTGGCTTTATTTTTTGGCCCTTTTTTTGAAGACAGGTGCTACGGTCGCTGTTTTCCAGTCATCAGGAACGGTACCAGAATGTAGAGAGGCCTGAAAAACTTTGGTTAAGAATGGAGCAACTTCATGACACAGTTCTTTGAGTAATTTGGGTGAAAGATGGTCTGGTCCAGATGCTTTACTAGGGTTGAGATTTTTAAGAAGTGTCAGGACGCCTTCTTCTGAGATTTCAAATTCAGGCATGATATCAGTGGAATGAGGTTTACTGAATTCAAACAGTTTAAGTTAACAAAGTTGCTTAATACTGATAGGTTTAGGTTTTGTGAACACTGACTGGAACTGATTGTTAAGAAGTGTTGCTTTGTCAAAAGGTTTTGTATAAGTTTTTCCATTAGATTTTAATGGTGCTACGCCATGGTTGTCGGTTTTCTTTATTTTTAACAAAAGAATAAAACTTTTTATTTGTGCTCTTCTCTGAGTCTTTAGGTAGTGTCACTGACTCGAGGTATTTCCAGTAGGATTGTCTTATCTGATGCTGTATAGATGATTTTAGTCTTGAAAACTTTTCTCTGAGATTATCATAGTTGCTTCCACCCTTCGCTACTTTATATTTTTTATATAGACGGTCACGCTTTGTCATCAGTTTCAAGATTGGTTTTGTTAGCCAAGGGAGATCGCATCTTGGTTTGGTGAGTTTGGTTGGTATATGCTCTTTGGTCTTTTCGATTAACTTATTCTTAAATTTCTCCCAAAGTAGGTTAGGGTTGTCATTTGTTAGCTAACAGAATTCGTTTCTATAGTATTGTGACATGTCAGATTTCACGGATTCCTAGTTTGCTTTCTTATATATTTTAACATCTCGTTTGACTTGTAGGGGTCTGCCAATTGAGATGTTCAATTCATGGAATACAATATCATGGTCAGATGATCCAAGACCTGGAAGTGTTTTCACTGAATGTACATGAGAGGGTTGGTTAGTCAAGAATAAATCCAATATATTGTCTTCTCTAGTAGGAGTCTTAACAACTTGGTCCAAGTTATAACTTGTGATGTTTTCCTGGAAGTTTTCATACAAGGATCTGAATTTGCATGAGTCTTTAATGGTGTCATTTTCCCAGTCAAAGTCAGGGAGGTTTAAATCTCCAAGAACCCAAATTATACTGTTTTTTTTTAAAATTTATTAAGAGAATCCCACAATGCAAAGAGGCTATTTTGATTATTCTCACTGGTCTTGTAATATGATGCTAAATAGATATCTTTTATTCCTAGAATTTTCACTTTAGTCCAAATTATATTACAGTCAGTTTTTAGATTTGGTTGTTCTTCACATATATACCTTTTGATATTGCTAGCATAACTCTACCCCCTGGCCTACAGAGTCTATCATCACGGAATACTTGATAATCAGAGTTTTCAGGGAAAATTTCTGAGGTGTTAATATCAGGCTTCAACCATGTTTCTGTAAAAGCAATGATGTGTGGTTTTACTTGGTCAAGTAGCATGTGCAATTCTGGGATTTGCTTGACAATTGACCTACAGTTGATGTTCAATATAGTTAGTCGTTCATTGTTTTTCTCTGTTTGTGCATGCTTGAGTTTTTCGGACTCGGGCGCTTTCTTTTCTGGTACGTTTGGTTTGCACTGTGGTTTTGGTTCTATAGTTTTATGTTTCTTACTTTTACTTTTATGATGCTTCACATTTTTAGGTTCCGTATCAAAGATTTTACTATTTCTGTTTGTTTTGGGCGTGGAAGTGTGTTTTGGGGATGACAATTTATTTCTAGACAGGCCGTTTCTTTCTGAGACTGCAACTTGTTCCTCTTGGGTTTTGGAGGAAGCATCAAGAACTGAGAAACTGTTGGAATCGGCAAGACTGTCAAGGGATTCTGATATTGACATAGAATAGTTTGGGAGTCCACAGCGCAGGCATAGCCAGACATGCCGAGAATCCGACAACTTCTCGTAAGTGTTGTCACCAATTCCCTGACATTCGATGTTATTATGATAGAAACTGTAGAATCAGTTCTATATTATTTCATAAGCAAACACAGTAGAACCTGATCAGACGGTTTCTATAGATGATCTATAGATTTGGGTCTACTTTGTAAAGACATTAAAACGCGTGTCTGTCGGAGTATCTTACCTGTTCCTCTGATAGCTTACCGGGAAACTGTGCACCTACAGGACGAGCTAGTGAAATATTCACCTACAAGATGAGCTCATGCGTTATTCATCTACTGGACGAATTCTTGCAATATTCAAATGTTAACCGTTATTGTGTTGGAAAATATGTCTGCCTCACTTCTAGTATCAAACAGCTTGGATCCTGGTGAGACGTCGAGTTAGTCGGCGTCTCATCTGGGTCCAAGCTGTTTGCGAATGTTGGCCATGTAGCCATTAGCATGGTAATGATCAAGAGTTACCCTGAGTTTCACTTGTTTTCGATCAGTTCAAGCTTTTGTGAAACAACTGATCGAGTGCCAACCAGCTTAGATCCAGATGAGGCACTAATGGCCGTTCACTGGAAACTCTCTCTCTCTGTCTATTCCTTTCTCTGTCTGTCTGTCTCTGTATTTCTCTATGTCTGTCTGTCTGTCTGTCTTACATTCTATGTCTGTCTGTCAGTGTCTGTCTGTTTCCCTCTCTCTGTGTCTGTCTCTCTCTCTCTGTCTTTCTCTCTCTCTCTCTCCCTCCCCCTCTCTCTCTCTCTCTTAACAAAAAATGTCTGCTGAAACCGATATCTGGTGCAAGTTTTATTTATTTCCGATCGGTTCAATTTATTTTATAAACCTTTAACCTAATAGGTTATTTTTAGACCCATTATCTCATAGGCTATTTTTAAAACTCACCTCTTTGGACAAATAAACTGAAAGTGAGCATTCACTGGAAAAAAGGGAAAGTTTAAAACTGTATCGTTTGAAATTGTATACATTTGTAGTTTTAAATCCATTGTGATAAATAGAGCATTTGCTCCAACGGAGCAAATGCTCTATTTATCACAATGGCATCAAAAGAAGGCGTTTAAAGAGGCATCTAAAGGTGTTAATATGAGGGAAATGGGTTAACTGATTGTCAGAATGGAGCCGAATGTCACATCAGGATCCAAACTGTCTGAAAGTTTAACACTTTACTTCATAAATATGCCTTTCTACGCATTGCGAACGGAATAGACCGAGATCTGACGGCTCCTTAAGGACTTGTCTAATTATGACCTGTTCTAATTGCTTATAGTATAATACAGACGTGATTCTATACTTGTTCTCGCATAGTCAATTCCTGTGTCCCTGTGCTATCATAACAATTACTCCAATAAATATGCACGTTGTCAATAGTTCCTACATTAATGTTCATGGAGTACATAGTTTAAACTGGGGTTTAGCAGGGAAGCGTTGGCCTTATAACAAATGAGACCCGGCGCTAACATATGACAAACAGGATCCAGATAACACGTGCAGTAACTCAGCTCCTCGTCCGAGTCAGTCGTTTCTCGACAGTTTAACCCTTTCAGCGCAAAATTCTAAGTCGTCTGCAATTCAAGTTTGTTAAAGCATTCGATAAAATAAGGAAATGAGGTAACTAAACGCAGATTTCAAAGGAATAAAGCCCAGATATAGAAATTGAGATCAATACAAAAAGTGAAGTCCCTTTTCAAAGCGGCGTCTGATATCATCTGGGACTGCACTATTTGTCGTGGTGCATTTATAATGCGACATTGGTGGTGAATTTGCTAAATAGTTTGACCCTCACACATCAAATGGACGGGGAAAATAAACGAGGTCCCTCGCTGCAGGGCCTGAATGGAAAAAAAATAATAAATAAATAAATAAAAAAATAGTTTGACATTGTTACTATTGTGTAGTTTTGAAACAATTGTGATAAATAGAGCATTTAATTGTGCTCATAAGGAGCGTCAATATGAGGACATGCATTTAAAACGCGTCAATATAGAGGAATGCATTTCAAATGCGTCAATATGAGGAAATTAGGTAAAAGCGTCAAGATGGGGAAATGGGTAAACAGGTATCAATATGGGGGAACGGGCTAAATGGCGTCAATATGAGGGAATTTGTTAAAAGGCGACAATATAGGGGAATGGGTTTAAATGCGTCAATATGAGGGAATAGGTTAAAAGACGGCAAAATAAGTGTATGGGTAAAAAGGCGTCTTTATGGCGTAAAGTGTTCGGGCTAATGATTAAGTTATGACTGTTTACTGATCCGTCTGGTCTGTCTGACAAAACACACACTTTCTTCGTGAATATTGTACGAGACGGAATTGCTACTACATGTATAGCCGTTGGTGGTCTTCGTAATGTGTCGGTGTATATAAAACATGCCGAATCCATTCTCGTGTCGACCTGTTACCAAATAACAGAACAGAATATGGAAAAATAGTCAAACAGGGAGAGCTACACACAGAATGACACCGCACCAAACACCATCTAACAAGAAACGGTAAAGCCACAAGACAAAACACAACAGGACGCATATCAAGACGAAACACATTAACATTAAGCATATTAAACAACAAAATTGACCGTAGGCTGAAAGCAGGAGTGTCGCCTTGGAACGGCCAGCAGCCAAAAAAAGGGGGGGGGGCAAAAAAGAGGGATACCTTTATAGAGGAGATTTCTGCATGACTTTCATGCTGCATCAAGCAGCCATCTGTCTACAAGAATCCCGGTTTAGAGTGGTTTTATTGTACATTTGATTGTACATTTATATAATACAGGTCACATAGTTGGCAGTAACGGACTTAATCTTAAGACCACCAATCAATCAACATATCATATAGCCCAACTGTTTGACCACCAATCAATCAACATATCATATAGCCCAACTGTATGACCACCAATCAATCAACATATCATATAGCCCAACTGTATGACCACCAATCAATCAACATATCATATAGCCCAACTGTATGACCACCAATCAATCAACATATCATATAGCCCAACTGTATGACCACCAATCAATCAACATATTATATAGCCCAACTGTATGACCACCAATCAATCAACATATCATATAGCCCAACTGTATGACCACCAATCAATCAACATATCATATAGCCCAACTGTTTGACCACCAATCAATCAACATATTATATAGCCCAACTGTATGACCATAACCATTTCACCATTTCACCACCAATGTCGCAAAATGCACCACGACAAACAGTACAGTCCCAGTCTGATCAGGGACTTCACTTTTTGTCTGGGGTAAGTCCGGCGGGGATACCTTTATTTACACTATTTGTAAAGCTATGGTTACTTGGAGAGAAGTGTGTGGTTATGACGTCCTTAAACCGGTTTAAACCCCAAGTGGTGATCTGCTACTGACCGTGCCAAGGCGGTACTCTCTTTGCCACCATTGCTTTTGTTTATCCTGTGTCTTTGTACTTGTGTTTTTGTTCGTGTGCGGAAAATTTATCTCTCGTTCGTGCGTGCGTGTATGTGTGTGTGTGTGTGTGTGTGTGTGTGTGTGTGTGTGTGTGTGTGTGTGTGTGTGTGTGTGTGTGTGTGTGTGTGTGTGTGTGTGTGTGTTGCTATCTATCAATGTTTTGGTGGTGGTTGCGTCTTGTTTGTGGCTTTGCCTGCTTGACTTTACTACTTTTTCATAAATTTTATCTCATTTTCTTTTATGCATATGATTTAACAAAATTGGATTGCAGACGACAATTAGAAATTTGGCTCCGAAAGTGTTAGACCATGAATAGTTATGTAAGACATAATGACATTATGCTTAATAATCACACTGACTATAATAATACCGCTAGGTCATAGCAGAAGCTGTAGTCATGTCTATATCATAAGCAAACAGATCAGACTCAGCTCAGAAGGTTTCTACCGGAAACACTCGTTTAATATAAACTCGCAAGAAATCGTATACAGTTGAACTTCGATATATCGAACTCTGATAACTCGAACTAACGTTCGGTCCTTTCAAAACTACAATACGAAATTGTTCTAAAATATGTAACTATGCATATCTAGAAACACATGTTACAGCATTACCTTAGATCTGCATTAAGCTGTAAACTCGAGAAAGTGTTCAGATTAGAAATAGGATGACTCGAATTTCGGTTATCTCAAACTAATTTGTAAAATGCTTTTAACTTTAACTGCATATAATAATGTATACCATGATGAGACTAAAGAATATACAGTAGTAAACGCTCGATAACCATTTTGTGTGGACATGCACTCACTTTTATGCCCCCGTTGATGATAGCCAGTTGGAATTATGTTTTGTACCTGTTTGTCTGTCTGTCTGTCACGGTTTTTCGTGCAGATGGTACGTGCAGTTGGTTGTCACAGTTTTTTTATTGTCTTATATCTCACTTATACCCCCATTCCACTGAGCGGCGATTCCGCTACGCTTCAAAATTTTGGTAAAAACGCCGCGAATCGTAGCAGGAGCGGCAACAGCGCAGTAGAAGCGCCCTGGTCGTAGTAGAAGCGTAACAGAAGCTTCTTGATCGCCACTTCACGGCGATTGTTTTGACCTTGCTCAAAACAATCGCAGTGGCATCGCCGTGGACTCGAATCGCCGCAGAAGCGTAGTAAGAAATTCATGAACGCAACGGTATCGTAGTCGCAGCGTGAGTAACGTAGCGCAATCGCAGTCGCATCGCAACAAAAGCGCCGAGATATTTGTCCGCGTTCAAATGCTTTTTCACACATTTGCAAACAGATTAGACCCAGACCAGAAGCTCCTATTGGAGCCGTCTGATCAGAGTCTGCTCTATTTGCTTATAACACGATATCGATATGATTCTACAGTTTTTGTCAAAGCAAAAACATTTCTTAACAAGGTTAAATTTTAAAAATGCAGCCAATAAATATTCATAAGATCGTTCTTTCTTACATGGATATTGAACATTAATGCTTGAGTCACCGTATGAAAGACTTAGCAAAAAGAAGACCTAGATCAGGCCCAACACTGTGTTTTTCTTGATCTGGGTCTTGAAAACAAGTTGATCAATTTTCGTCGAAGAATGATGGTCAACTACTTCGAAATCAGTTTAATCACCCATTTTATATAGAAACGTTCCAAAAGCGCAACAGAAGCGCCTAGGTCGAAGCAAGGTCGTAACAGCAACGTGTTAAGCGTAGAAGAAGCGTAGCCTGAAATCCCGTGTCATAGTGGAAGCGTAGTAGAAGCGTCTTGTAGAGACCTCAAGCGCCGTAGAAGCGCAGCAACATCGCGACAGGATCGTAAACAGCGCAGCGAGATCGTTATTGAAGCGTACTATAAGCGTACAAGAAACGCCCAAGTCCCAAAATTAGGCACATGACGGCGCTTCTGCGGCGATTTGGGAGATTTTTGAGAACCGCCATGATCGCCATGAGCGCAGTGGAAACGCTATAGCTATTGACATGGAATTGCATATACACAATAATCATCATCCATATTTTCACTGCGCACCAGTCCATGCTGCCCCCAAGTCCAAGGTTAATGTCAATTGATTTAGGATATTTACGTGCTGCTAGGCAAGCACCACCACGGGAGCACCACTGTTTCTTACAGACACAATGTTCTAATTGTTACAAAAAAAGAGTCTAGCTAGCATCGCTCGCAAGGATGAATCGAATTTCTCACTATGCGTAAATTAGAAAATGTCTCCCCTTTTTAGGTCAGTCTACTTCCTGTTTGTCGACATTTTGATCGAATTTTGGCGATTGTTTGATGTCAAAAACTTTCGTCAAATATTTATTCACTTGTGTATGATGGAATAATTTGGAATGTCTCCTATTGTCAGGTCTGACGTTCATCTACTTCCTGTTTGCCGACACTTTGATTGATTTTTCGTGATAGTTTTATAACAAAAAGTTTCGTCAACGATTTCTTCGCTTGTCGAACCTAGGATGATTTGATATGTGGTCTGAATCATAATCATAGTGATTTGTATCGTGTCTCCCTTTTTGACTTATCACTAACCATTTTACCGCTATTGTCGCATAAATGCACAATGACAAATAGGGCAGTCCCAGATCAGACGCCGCACTTTCAAGTCGGCGTCTGATCAGGGTCTTCACTTTTTGTCCAAGTCTCTAGTTCTATATCTGTGGTTTATTCATTTGAAATTTAAATGTATTCATAGAATATCCATAATTTACCGAAACGTTTTAACAAAACTGGGTTGCAGACGACAATTTTGCAATTGGGCACCAAAAGGGTCAACATGTATACAAAAAATGTTTTTGCAACTTTATCGTTTACAACATGAATATTCATGTAAGAAATGAACAGGAATCCATGACAGGGGTCAGGAAAAAAATCCATTTACGAAAGTCCAATGCAACCCCGGGAAGCAACCCCGGGAATACAAATGAAGCCTAACTCGGTAACGCTAGCCACATCGACCACACACTCATACACACACACTCATACACACACACTCATACACACACACTCACACACACACACTCATACACACACACTCATACACACACGCTCAACCTTTAACAGAACTGTATCTTGCCTGCTTACCATCCACAACACATCAGAGCAACATGACCAGCGCCATTAATCCTGCACTTCATGAATATTCATGTAAGAAATAATGACCTCGTAAATATTAATTGGATTAATTGTTAAAATATCACGTGGTTACAGGACTGTATGGCTATGTTAGAAACTGTAGAATCATATCTATAGTGTGGCATAAGCAAACTGGGGCCTTGCTTATAAAGCTTTTAGTTGAGTCTGAGTTTCGTTCTCAAGCTTTTGATTGGTCAGATTTGAGTTCTCAAGCTTGTGATTGGTCAGATTTGAGCCAGAGGCTCAAATCTGACCAATCACAAGCTTAAGACCGCTCAGACCGGGGATCGAACCCGGGTCGCCAGGTTCGCAGTCATGCACTCTACCACGTCGCCATAAAAGCGCGCTTGTACAGCAAGGCCGTACAAGTGATGATAAACCTACTTAGAACGTCAATGATAAAAATACCACTATGAGTTTAATGGGGCGTGTCCAACTACACATTTATCCCATCTTCATCCACACAGACGAACAGTGTAAATAAATACAACCTCTGTCATACTGTTACCAAACAAACACGAAGGCTACGCGTACACATGTTAATAAGAAACATACAGCTGAACTTCGATATCTCGAACTCGAAGTCTGGTCCTTCCAAACTTTACAATACAGAATTATTCTGAAATGTATCTCTGCGTGTATCTAGAAACACGCGTGACAGCTTAATGCAGGCTTAAAATAATGCTGAAAGCTCCCACGGACCTGCTTTTAGAGTTTCTGTAGACCTGCCTAAAGATGTGAAATTGAGAAATTGTTCTCCAAATATCTCCAAATAATGTGTATAGTCCCTTGAAATTACAGTTGAACTTCAATATCTCGAACTTCAAGGGACCACACACATTAGTTCGAGTTAACAGAAGTTATCCGATTTCTGATCTATATAATTTCTTAAAATATCAGCTTAATGCAGGTCTAAAGAAATGCTGAAAGCTCAGGTAGGAGCGTTCAGCATAACTTTAGATCTGCATTAAACCGGCACGAGTGTTTTTAGAACAATTCTGTATTGTAAGTTTTAGAAAGATTGAACTTTTAGAAGGATTGAACTTAAGTGCTTTTTACTATATGATATATTAGAACATGTCCAAGTCAAATATAATCTGCTTTTGCACTGGACGTGCTTTTGCAAAGAGAGGGAGCGAGAGAGAGAGAGAGAGAGAGAGAGAGAGAGAGAGAGAGAGAGAGAGAGAGAGAGAGAGAGAGAGAGAGAGTACCTGGAACACGCCAATAGGAGGTTACTGCCGAAGTGTATCGCATTTGACAGTTGGGCTCCCTGTACACGTCATGGTGTCCATAGCAAAGAGTAAACCTTTCGCTGTATACACTTCCAAGACACGACGACTTTGTCATACAGAGAACCAAACAAGCAATTGCACTTGATGTGATTCCCAACAATGCATGATGTTCTACGCAAAGGTTGATCTTATTAGGTTGAAGTTCCTCGTATTTCGTACACGTGCACAGTTTACTTCCGCAATAGTCACACAACATGTAAATAAATGTGTGCATAATTGCTTCACAGAGCCTCATGATGGCTATAAGCTATGCCTTGCCAACAACATTGAACGATAGATAGAACGAACCAATTTGTTCCCTGCTTGGATTCCTTGGTCTACGCCTAATCAATAACGCTGAACGATAGATAGAACGAGCTTGTTCTCCGCTTGGACTCATTAAAACCACTGGTGAATGTATAGGAGTTTTTATTATTATAGAAACTGTAGAATCAGATCTATATTATTTCATAAGCAAACACAGTAGAACCTGATCAGATGGAAGCCGTCTGATCTGGGTAATTTAAAAGGTGTGTCTATCGAGGCATTTTACCTGAGTCTCTGATAGCTTACCTGGAAACTGTGCACCTACTGGACGAGCTCTTGCAATATTCACCTACTGGACGAGCTCTTGCAATATTCAAATGTTAACCCTTACCGTGTTGGAAAAAAAACTATGTCTGCCGAAACGCATTTATTTTACTCAGATCTAGATCTATTCCTGATTTGTACAAGTGTTTGAGAAACTGTTGTCCGAGTATCAAACAGCTTGGACCCTGATGAGACGCCGAGTTACTCAGCGTCTCATTTGGATCCAAGCTGTTTGAGGTTAGCATGATAATGGTTCAGCCCTTAGAATGTTGTAAAAATGGTAACCTGTTATAGTCTACTCCGAGTTTCACCTGAGAAACAACTGACCGAATGTCAAATAGTCTGGATCCTGATGAGACACTAATGGTCGTTCATTTGAAACGTACAGATGTATGGAGGACGATTAGCGCCAGAAATGCATTATGCTTTGTGGCATTTCAATTTGCTTCATGTTGAATGCAACGTACTAAATGATTATTGCATGCCACGATGTGCTTCCTTCTTTCTTTGAAGTTTCATCCTCGATCCAAACATTCAACCTTCTCTAAAAATTATTATAAACGTCACATGGTTTGTTTCATTACTTTTGTTTCTTTGTTTAAACTTCTTTAAAGTATATTCTGTGTGCGCTTTGCTTGGTGCTTGATGCCTGGTGCGTGGTTCCAACTTCGCTACGTTCGATCCCGGCATTTGTCGTACTTTAGCAGCTAATTAAGAGACACGGATTGAAACGCTGAAGTGATTTGCCGAATACATAGATAAAGAAGGAAAAAGCTGACGACATAGAAATATGAGGATTGCGAAAAACGCTGAAGACAAAGAAATAGGATTCCATTGAATTATGTCAACACATGCACGGTAAAACCACAGGGGTCTGGACCGCTTCATTGGGGTCTATATGTACTATATAATAACAAGGGTTCCAACTAGTTGAACGGACATCAAGCACAAGCACAAATATGAATGTAACTCTTGCAATTTCAATGATAATTTTGTAATTCTTTCGGCTATTGAAAGACAATATATCTTACTATCAAATAAGTATAATATTCTCACGGTAACTTACGCACAATTATCAATCCAACAACGATTTTCTTAAAATTTCACGTGTTTTCTGGGTCATTGGCAAACGTTCGTTCACCCCGGTTTCACTATATCACAGCCATAACCTGGCGATTTTTAGTTCAGAAGATGGCGTGGTTCAATAAATCAACCCAATTATATCACCAATTTCCATTTGGTTTGTCCTCTAAATAAATAAGCAACTAGCAACAACGGCCTTTCCGTCTGTCGTTATGTTTCTATTTCGGATGCTGCCATTTTGCAACAAATTTGAATGGAGCCATTTCATTGGATGAGCGAAGGAAAAGTTGGAAAATCCGTGACATCACGTACAATGGCTCCTGCCTAGACGATTTGAAGCAAACTGACAAAACTCGCTAGTTTTACATCATTCTTTTGATGCTGGGGACTAAACAATTTGGGTGTGTGTTAGAATTGATTAATTTTATTGACCTTTGAACTGCAAATTGCCATGTTATTGCTGTGATATAGTGAAATCGGAGTGAACGAACGTTTGTCAATGACCCTAAAAACACGTGGAATTTTGAGAAAATTATTGTTGGATTGATACTTGATCATAAGTTACCGTTATAAGATTATATTTATTTGATAGAAAAAATATATTGGCTTTCAATAGCCGAAATAATTACGAAATTATCATTTAAATTGTAAGAGTAACATTCATATTTGTACTCGTGGTACAGTATATCCGTTCTGCTAGTTGGAACCCTTGTTATTATATATATTACACATAGACCCCCATGAAGCGGTCCTAACCCCTGTGAGTAAAACTGAAGATTAAGAATGGAAAATTGTCATATATTTAGTTATTGTTATTTGAGTATATATTGAAATGTTATAATAGGCACGTACCCAGGTGGGGGCTCGGGGGCCCGGGCCCCCCAGCTGGCTGCCAAGATACCATTTTTATTAATGGGCCCTTTTTAGTTTTCCCTACCGTTTTGAAATTTTACCATGGCAATTTTTTTAGTGACCGATATTTTCCTCCCTGTGGGAGATTATCTGTTAGTTCTGTACACATAGACAGACCACCTTTATCACGCTGTCATGCTGTGATACACGCTTGGACTATTTTGGTATGGACCAATCAGGGTAATCCCCAGCGGAGAACACCCGAATTACGCAATCACGAGTTGGTTCCGGTTTTCGCTATACTTGAGTTTAGCAAATAAATTGTTCAGGAACCAGTCGTGACAAAATGCAAATTGCTACGTTGTCCACAAATACTACATGTGGCATGTAAATTACTCAAGCGTGGAGACAATGTCGCAAAACGAGGGGACGGGGTGACATATCAAGACGCTAAGCAGTATGCACTTCGACCGATAAACGTTTTACTGTATTGATCAATAACTAGTAATGAAAGAATAACTCCGAACATTCCGAATGATAAAAAAGTATGAATTAATTTTTGTAAATTGAGATTGTCCTAAAAAATAGGTGAAAGACACACCTTTTGCCATTGGGAATATAGCCAAATAAAAACCCCTGAAACTTTTATTGTAAAATAAGATAAAAATGGAATATCTTTTTCATTGTACATGTATACATATTTCTGTTATAACCAGGTGAGTGATTAAGGGCCATCATGATCCTCGTGTTAAACTGTTACATTTAATGTTTGTAGTTTTGATCAGGGTTGTTTTCACATTTAGAAGAAAGAACTAGTGTGATGCTATGGTTAGTTGAGTGTATATTTACTTGGATATTTTGCTTTTTTATATAATTTGGTAATGTTCAGAAAAAAACCCCAAAATAATCTATGTATTTACATTTCAGTTATTTATACTTATTTATACTATTTATACTTTTTTGCTTTACCCAATCTTGAAAATAATAGTTTTTAGCCATATTGCATAAAATCAATTAATTTTGAAAATTCAAAAGGATTTTCATTATGATCAATGAATAAAAGAATGGTCATTTTCTTTTAAAAGTAAATATATTTATATAGACAACTGATATACTTATGTTTTCTTATTTTAATAAATAAATGGAGATGATTTTCAAAAAAAAATGTTTTCTTTATTACTTTTAATTGTGTTCTTGCAAATCTTGGTAGATCAACATGCATGTCCTTAAATAAAGACATAAGCAGATGTTAGTTCTGAGATTAATAATACCGAGTCTGTCCATAACATTTTTTTAAAATCATGATCAAATGTCTGTCTGTTTGTCAAAGGCAAAACTTTAACCATATGTCTGTCTGCCTGTCTGTCAATGGCAAAAGTCTTTAGTCAGTCTGTCAATGGCAAAAAAACTTTAACCAAGATCATGTCTGCCAATGGAAAAAAGGCATGATCACATGTCCGTCTGTCTGTCTGTCAATGGCAAAAACCTTTAACCAAGATCACGCCTGCCAATGGAAAAAAGGCATGATCACATGTCCGTCTGTCTGTCTGTCAATGGCAAAAAACTTTAGCCTTGATCACAACTTTTGTGTTAGGGTGATTTGTACGAAGTCCATACATTGAAACATTGGTGATCATTCATCATGTATTAAGTCTCTGCACCTAAACCCAGGTGTGAAAGGAGCCGATTTCCTATATTATAACATAAAATTATATATTGATAGAGTGATCCAGATAGCAGGAAATTGCACCATTCAATGCGGCATACCAAAAAAAAATCGGCTACCGGGAGGGGACACCCCTCCCGTACCCTCCCCAACTCCCCCCCCCCCCCCCCCGGACAAAAAATTCTGGGTACGGCCCTGTATAAACAACTATATTCCATTAAAACTAATTAGCTTTAAACTCCTATAGCATCCCATCGACTATATATGGTGGCGGGCGGGCGGGCGTGCGTGGGTGCGTGGGTGCGTGGGTGCGTGTGTGTGTCATGCTAGTATCTATCGATGTTTTGGTGGTGGTTGCGTCTTGTATGTGACTTTGCCTGCTTGACCTTACTACTTTTCCATGTACATTCACAAAATATGAACAATCCCGTCCGTTCTTATGCTTTAAAAGTTGGAATTATTGACACGATCATTAATACACATATCAGACAAACGAGCAAACACCGACAGCGCTACCTGGTCCTCAATTTTAGACCGGGACAATTCAACTTTTTGTCATACTTCTATACATCAGTCATTTTGTCCCATTGAACATTATACATATATACAGATATTTTGGTACTGGTATATGGATAGTCGATCCTTAGTACTCGGAGCATTGGTTTAGTCAAAAACTCAAAACTAACGACCGATAATAATTAATATCATTCATTCGTTTAATATCAATTTGTATAAAATGACTACTCGTAACACTTATCTCGATATCTCGAACTCTGATAACTCGATAAGAGGTACTTTTCTCTTAGGTGCGTCGAAATTGGTCACTCGAGGATAGACATATTCAAATATAATCTCTAGATAGCTGTCTACTGCAACTTAACAAACTAGACGATGTCGTAAGTTGTTAAGTAAACAGAAGTTGACACAATGCATGAGGAAAAACCTCGCAGTGCAGTAAATAGAGCAATCACTTTTGTTTTAACAAAATGGTGCTTTAAGTAAGCGTAGGCCTATAACACCCCCCCCCCCCCCCTTTCCCCTCCCCCACACACCACTGAAAGGTTGCAATTTTTTGTCATAACAGGGACGACGTTTAGCCTCTTTCTCCATAAAATTTGACATATATATGCTTATTCATGGAGTAAAGAGTGATTTATTTAAAAATGCCCTGTGCATGATTAACCGCTTTGTTGTTTTGGTTTGCGGTGTCGCCGTGTTTTAGCCTTGCGTGGCGCACGTGACGTACCAAGAGTCCAAAATGGCGAACACTGTCGCAGGTTTGTAGCTTTATATTGTAGAGAAATAAACGCAAGTTAAAATGGTTTTCCTTCGACAGATTAGATCAGCGATGTTTTTGTTCTAATTTTCAGGGGAGCCACAGTGACAGTTCGTTTTTGTTTCAGTGATATGAATTCGGCGTAAAAGTAACAATTGCGTAATGTCAATAAGTAGGTTGTCTGTGGGTGGAGCAAGATCCTGTTTACAGTGACTGGTGACGTATCTCTGACCCCAGCGTTAACGTTTTGCATATTGATAACAGGATGAAAATTCAGAATTTGTCATTATCTTCAATTGTTGGGGTTGTTTGTCTTCACCTTCTGCTCAAAGTCTCTAAAGACTAAAAGAAACGTAGAATTAGATCCTGGCGACACACAAACGGGGTTGCCTTTACTTTGCCTGTCCCTGTGTGTTACCTTCTGCACAAGTGCTGTGATGTCTTTTGATTGGTTTGCGCTAGTAAACAAATGACGTCATCTTGAATTAGCTAATGATGTATCTAACCATAAAAAAGTGTGTAGAATCAGATTTAGGGTCAAAACTCTTTATTAAACGGCTTAATCGGTCTCCCACTCGATCTCTCTTATACAGTAAATATACCATATTCCCATACTTTTCTGGGGACCGGCAAAGTAAAGTTGTTCCCACAAATGTTCTTTCTTACACACAACTAACCCATACATGTGATGGTTTACGGAGGAATCGCCCTGTGACGAAATCGCCAACAATTAGATATATAGTAAACAACTAGAGAAATCGCCTAGAAAGCAATTATAATGTGTTTGTATTTCGCACCTATGGTACAGAACGGATAACATGACCGAACATAAAGAATGTTTGTACAGGGTTACAGATAAGGTTTTGATGCAATTGGGTATTTACTCCTTAATTTTTTTTCAGAATTAGGTACCGTATATCTTCGGCCATGGTGCGAGTCAGGCCATAAGTCTGGGTGGTGTTTTGACCCTCAGATCCAAGAATTTTACCTTGACCCTTTCATATGTCGAGTCAATTTTTTCAGGTAGATCCTTCTGTAGCGTTTGAGACAAAAATCTCATAAAGTTTGCAACTACTTCCAAAGTTCATTGGTTACACCAAAGACATGCTTCCCAACTTTTTTTGACTCTCAAGAGGGGTTTTCATGATTTCTAAGAGGGAGATTTGGGGTTTCAAGAGGGAGATTTTCGCGTCACAGCATTTTTCAGTGATTTTGTAATTACTACATTTATTTATAGTGTTTTAAATGAAGGAAACATCAATGCTTCTTTTTTTAATATTATTTAAATTTGTTACATAAATTTGTTTCTCCAAACCAGGCACCAAAGAATAATTATAATCTATTTTTTAAACAAAACAAGAGAATTACTGACTTAATCCATTGAACCCTAGTGAGGCATATACAGAGTACCTGTGAATAAAAAGTATACTTATGCAAACAGTTTTGAACCACACCAAAGGACTCATACATAAGCCCCTTTGATATGGGTCTGCACTGTTTGTAATTATGCAATTCATTATCAAACAACCAAAAAATGACTAGGCTTATTAGGAACTTGCATTGTCCTTTTGAACATTCAGGGGGTTAATGAGTTAGTAATTAGCCTTTAGTCAGTTCAAGTTAGATACTGCAAACATTGAACAGTCAAAGAAATGTTAAAATCCCAACAGGTCAATAGTCCGTGTTTTAGCCCATATCAACAATATTCGCGAAAACCAATGACATTTCAAAATTATCTTGTAATTATTTTTTAGGGTATGTAATGGTAGAAAATATTTAATGGTGTTTTTAATTACATCTTTAGTGTCCTTATCATTAATTATATTCATAAAAAAGCAACTTTGTGCACAAATTAACTCCATGGATATCAGTCCAGTGGGCTTTTATTTCGAAGTGTTTCGGCCCATTGAAACAGCGAGGCCAAGCACAGCTGTCATTAACATGGAAGCAGAGAAGCATTTCTTTTGTCTTATATCTTAATTATGAGAATAGAATTTCTGCTATAGTTGAATAAAGTCTTTGTCCAAGTTACCAAACGATATTGGAATGTGCATCACTAGAATAGCCAATTACGACATCATGACCGATTACGACATCATGACCAATTTCTGGTATAAATAAATGGATGATTAAAGCGCTGTTTGTTATCAAACGTTTACGGTTGAGTGGCTATCTGTGAAATCCCTTACAGTAGGGTCATCTGGACCACCTGGGGCTAATCCTTTAACACGGTAATTCTGAAGGGCAAACAAAAGATTTTCTGACCTGCTAAAGATTTCAAATTTTCAATACACCTAATTTTGATTTTTTTTTTCAAATCGGGTTTTTAGTCAAATAATCGGGATCGTCGGGATTTGCCTTCTGAATCGGGAGACTCCCGACGAAATCGTGAGAGTTGGGAAGCATGCAAAGACCTATGATAACATGTGTTATCATAGGTCTTTGGTTACACGTATATTATTTGTCAGTGAGTGTCAAGAAGCAGTTTATAATCAAAGAAATATCAAAGTTTAAAAATATTTCAAAACAAATTTGGCTTAACTGTCACGTTTGTTCAGGGTTTACAAAAGGCTGCAATTATCCAAGGGCAGTAACTGTATTTGTTTTAGATTTGTTATACAAATATATCTGACGTTGCAGAAAAATTATTTTGGATACATGTCTATCAGCGGTCCTCTGTCCGTCACTGTGCAGAATATTATTCTTGTTGTTTATACAGCTCGAGGGCAATTTATCTTGATTGGTGATGGCAATACATGCCACCTTTTATCACCTTATTTTACCTCAGAGACCCTCGCATTTTCATTGGCTCGGCATAAATCAAGAGCTGTAATTTCATTTGTCAAAATTTAATCTAGTCCACTCCAGGTGTATATGCACATTTACTGGATTATGACACCTGTATCGATGGCAATCTTCTTTGTTAGAAACAGAGCGTGAAAATTAGCACATTAATACTGCCAAACATTGAAATAAATTAATGAAACGCTGATTTGACCCTTACTTTTTTATTATGTTGAGAGAATTTGAGGTAATCTGAAACAGCTTACAAAAATATGCAAAAAGATCAAGCATAAAAGTGATTGCACCATTCATTTCAATGAAGATATTGATGCTCAGGGCTTTCCCCAGGATTTTGAGAAGGCATGTTGGGACGAAGGGGGTGGGTGCGGGAGGGGTCTCCCCTTCCGCGAAGCGGCGATTTTTTTTCCACATTATGGATAGCAAATGGTGTGATTTTAGCCTATCTTGGGGGTGTAACATAACAACTGCAAATGTAAATAAATTTTACAGGTTTTATTGACTCTATCATCTAACAAGTAAACTTCTTTGGCCTCCGTTGGTGCTTGAACCACAGGTCACATGTCATCCCTTTTCCTGAAAATAAAGGGACCCATACGGCATAGAATTACAATCAAGAAGGGAGTTCCTCTGAACACAAAGCAAACTTTTATTTAATTGAAAAGGGGGAATAACTCCCACAGTATTGATCAAAGGGTTGTGAACCTTTTGCATGATACTTCCATTCATCAAGCTCCTTAAATTCCATAAATGAAATTTCATATCAAAAGGGTCAGTATAACTGACGCTATTTGCTGCAGAAGAAAATGTGGAAAAGTGTTTATTTGACCCTTCAAAGCATTGAAAATAAACAATTTATGAATTTCCTGTTGGTGTTGTTAGTTTTGTTTTGTCTACAGGCTTTACTGCAGAATGAATAAAACCAACTATACAAAATTCACTAAGCAAACATAGTTGATCCTGATAAGATAGCTCCTACATGATATGTCTCATCGGGTTCTACTATGTGTGCAAAGGCTCTTAAAGTTGATCAACACAATCTTCTTCAGTCCAGTGTAACATGCGCGAGGTCTGACCGTGCTGGCAGGAATTCTCTAAATATGTAGAATTTAGGGACAATTGGGAAATCTGGCGATTAGGTGATTTCACAAAAAAGAATCTTAAATGTAAACTATCATTGGTTTGGGTTCCACAATCTCAAAACTTTGTCGCTTAGTACAAAGCAAACTCACGAAAGAATTCGAAACTGACCATGTCACGTTTGTATCCTTCACTGTTCTATCTTTTTAGAACAGGGTCCAGATTATTTTGAATTTTCGGTCAAAAATTCATTTTCATTGCTTGTATATCACTATTTATTGAAGGCTGGACTGTTTCAGGTGCTTAATAAGTAAAATAAATGCAAATCTTTTGTTTAGGCATGTTAAGTCAATGTTTTTTGCAGACGTAATTAGTTCGCGTCAGAAGCTGAATTTATTATGATAATTAGGTCCGAATAAAACATAGACGAATACATGATACCGGCGCCGCATCAATTCAGTGATATTTCCATATATCTAGTATGGTCAGAGCCGGCCGCTTTTTAGACATATTCTAAATTAGCGAATGGTTGTTACGGACTCTATCTGAATCGCATCTTAGATGTAAGTGAAAGTTTTAAAAATGTAATTACCGTCAGCCGATTCATTCACCCATGGAAAGTCTGCTTTCCATTTCTCAATGTCGAATAAACCCTATCAAACTTCAGCAATTGTTACTAATTGGCACCTACCTGCAATCCTCGAATATGCAGTACACATGATTGCAATCAAAACATCGAGCCGACAAGCGATGTCTGCTTTTCACCCATTCCGAAGGGTGTATCACAGTGCGCGTTCCAATTGGTCAATACTGGAGGTTGAGCCCTACTGACACAGTAGGGCTCAACACAGTAGCAAGCTGTCAATTATACGCGCGTGTTGTTATGGGTTTTATGGCATCTCGCACAGTAGGAATTGAAAATACACGGGTCAGCAAGGAATGTCGCCACTGAAATATCGCATGACGGGAACTTTAAAGGCATGTCGCGGAAGGGGGTCTTTGATTGAAGGCATGTCGGGCCCGACATGCATTAACACGCTGGGGAAAGCCCTGATGCTGTTACAGCAACAGAATTGCCTCCCGTGTATAAAGTGAGCACCATTTTCAGCAATAATCAGTGGGAACGCTGGCAGTTTCAAATTATTTCCAAAGGCATAGTAATGGACTTTAATCATAATAAACAGCACAAATACCAGTTTCAACACACAAATCCGTTATTTAATCTATGTAGCATGCTGAAGTGGCAAATTTTCAAAGTAGAACATGGTTTTGAACTCGTTGACTGGAAGTGTTATTCTAGGGAGTGTCGTAAGTTTCGTGATTGAAAAGTGAACTTCTGTTTTGATTTTTGCTCAATTTTCTTTTTTTAAACCTGGCTAGGATACAGCCATAAGTTGAGACAGGTATCTGAAGGTGATTTTTGGGTCTGAAAACTTAGACTTATGACCATAGATATACGGTATTTGCAATTTTTATTGGGTATTGGCAATTTTTGTAATTGGGTATTATTCATATTCTCATTAGGTATTCTATTTTTTTTTTTTTGCTTTTTGCTATTTTTATTTGCTTTATATTACACATTGTTTCGAAAAACAATTGCTTTTTCCACAATTTTAATTTGGTAAATACCCCAATACTCCCCTTATCTGTAACCTGTTTGTAACAAGATTAAATTGTTCTGTGGTATTATTTTCCAGATCAAGACGACCAAGATTGATCGATCAATGTAGCCCCTTGTCACTACATAGAATTAATTTGACATAAGATATTTATATATAAGGAGCGATAAATATAAAAGTTATGAAGAAAGTATGAACATCACTTTATAGGAATTGAATAATTCCACAGACCACCGACAAGATTAAATTGTTATGTGGTATTGTTTTCCTGATCGTAATGAACAATATTATGAACGATCAGTGTAGCCCCTGATCGACAGGGAGTGTTAATTTTATACCAAAATTGCCATATGATTAAAATGTTCGAAGCAGTTATAATATGAGTCTTACTTCATGTCAGAGGATCTGGGTTCAGTAAATATTCAAATAGCAATAATATATTGCAGTGTAATCAGGGTCTATTCTGTTTGTTATATTACCCTATTTCCTACCAATACCAAAATATCATGTGTACATAATTATGCCATTAGAGAAAGTGAGTTCATTTAAGAAACGGATCAAATTCCGTAAGCAAATAGAGCAGACTCTGGTCAGATGGCTCCTACAAAAGATGTCTGATCTGGATCTATTCTGTATTCCAACATACATGTGTAAAGATGTCTATGTGAAATAAAGGGTTAACAATAAACTTAACAATGTTACACACTTTATGTAGATATTTTTTATTGATAAAACAATTTTATTTTTTACTTTGGTATCCGACATTTTATAACTTATATTGCTTTTCGAACATTTATTGGATCTAGATAATCTAATAAGAAGGCAGACTCATATTATAACTTGTTCCTTGTGTATGACATTTTCACTTTCTGCTAATATTCAGTATATAGTTATCAATCCCTGTAAAATTTTGGCTGCCAAATTCCAGGTGGTGATCAGGGGCTGCACTGATTGTCCAATCTTGGTCATCTTGATCTGGAAAACAACCCAATAGAACAATTTATTCTTGTTACAAACATTCTTTATAGCTCTGTCATGTTATCACTACCTGTACCATAGGTGCGAAATACAAACACTATATAATTGCTTTCTAGGCGATTTCTCCAATTGGTTTACTATACACTGGAGACCCATTACAACGCGGTGGTACGGGGACATAAACTTCAACCCGCGTTATATACGGAACCGCGTTGTAACGAGTCTTTTTTATCTGGGTACTTACATAAACCCCCATCTTCCTAATATAAACTAATTTCGAATGAAACTGACTTGTTTACTTTGTTTCCCCACCCACTCACATATCTCTTTCAAATTCTGTTAGCAAACTTAGTAGATCCTGATCAGACGGCTCCTTTAGGAGAATGCAAAATGCGTGAAAACACGTTTATATGAGGGAAAGGGTTATACAAAATTACAAATAAAATCGTGTATGTTTTCAAGCAACCAAGTATATTTCATAATACAAGCCTGTTGATGGGATGTAATTGCCTCTGGACCTGTCAAGCCCCTAATCCGATTAATCCTGCTGTGTAAAACAATAGACATGGCTGTCACTGTTTTCAGAAAATGAAAGGTCACATGTGATGTCGCATGTGATTTGTTGGGGTTTTCAATTTTATTTGATTGGTCAAAAGGTACACACCCTTTTCTGTATTAGCATATAACCTCCAACCCAGCACTGAGAGTTAGAGGTTTAGATTTTTAATGATGTTTGTTTTTCATAGTTAAAGTGCGAACTTTTGTGGCTTTGACAGTGAAAATATTCAGTACATGCGTATCTCAATTATATACACAATTAATTTGTAACGAAAGTTATGCAGTTAAGATTTTACTGGTTCCCGTGCTATTAGGGCATCATGTGCATAGTACGAACCGGTAATCAGTTGTGTGTAATACATTCATGGCGGCATATATACGAGTTGACAGTTGTCAGTTTTTCACACGTATGATTGTCTTCAATTGTTTATGTAGGGACCGGTGTTTGTTTTTATCCTTTAGCCTGCTGCTGGCGGATAAGTTTACTTAAGTTTATTTTATGTTTCATTGCGCTATTCAATCCTATTACTATAAATGAGGTATTTACAAAAAAAATTCGGAGACACAGACTACCAGCGTTATATCGGATACCGCGGTAAAACGGTCCGCGTTATAACGGATCTCCAGTGTATATCTAATTGTAGGCAATTTCGTCACTAGGCGGTTTCTCCAGCACCCTATGTGATAACTACCAACGACAGGTGAATTCTACCGTTTTCAGAGGTGGTTTACCAATTTACCTTTCCGGTAGACAAAATTTTACCAAGGCAATTTTTTTAGTGACATAATGATATATTTTCCTTCCTGATGGAGTTTCTCTGTTAGTTCTCTACACACACAAGCCACCTTTAGCATGCTATCATGCTGTGACCCACTATTGGTCTGTTTTGGTAGGGACCAATCAAGGGAATCCCCTGTGGAGAACACCTGAATTACATAATCACTAGGTGGTTCCGGTTTTCGCTATACTGGAGTTTAGCAAATAAATTGTTCAGGAACCAATCATGTCAAAATGCAAACATTGTCCACAAATGTCACATGCGGCATGTTTATTACTCAAGCGAGGCAACATTGTCACAAAATTAAGACGAAGGGAGTGTCATGACCCTATAATAGGAATTATATTCTCATACCGGTAATTAAGAGATAAGACATAGAAATGCTTCTCTGCTTCCTTGTCAAAGACAGCTGTGCTTGGCCTTGTTGTTGCAATGTCTCGAAACACTTCGAAAAGAAAGACGGCTTTGACTGATAATCATGCATTTTATTTGTACACAAAATTACTTTTTCATTATTATAATTAGTGGTAAGGACCATATAGAAATAATTCAAAACACCATGAAATATTCTCTAACATTTCAAACTCTTTAAAAATAATAACTATATAAATTTGAAATGTCATCAGTTTTCTTGACGATTGTAGATACGGCTAAAACACGGACTCTGGACCCGTTGGGATTTCAACATTTTTGTGACTGCTCAATGTTTGCAGTATCTAACTTGAACTGAGTAATGGTTCAACTAACTCATTATTCCCTGAATCTTCATATGGACAATTCAAATGGAGAGTGGAACTTTATAGCCATTTTAGAAAGTACAGAAACATTTTTAAAATTCAAAAAGGAAACAGAGCAGACCCTGATCAGATGACTCCTATAGGACCTGTCTGATCTGTGTCTACTCTGTTTGCAAATGCATGAAGGAAAGGGTTAATGGGGGTTATGACATCACAATGGATTTTTTTGGCCAAACCAGAAAGTGTAGAATCATTCCTACATCATAAGCAAACAGAGCAGACCCTGACCAGACAGCTCCTATAGGAGCCATCTGATCTGGGTCTATTCTCTTTGCAAATTTATGCGTAGAAAAGGTTCTTATATGAGGGAAAGGGTTAGGTGTGTAAATGTTATGTGTGTAATGTAAGGTTTGTAATGGTATGGTATGCATTTATGGTAAAGTATGAATGATTATGTGAAAAAATATTTAAAAAAAACAACCCATAAGTATGAAGCAAATTTCTTTTAAATTCTCCTCCATATATTTAGTCGTGTCAGTAAAATCCACTTTATAAAAGTCAAATCTACCTGACAAATTTCCTTAATCTACCTGACATGCCTCAGCAGGTTATCACATGTATTACTCTGAATATTTAGTTATTTATGACAGAAATATTGACACCATGAGCATTAATTAGGTTATTTACTGTCAGACACAAAAATTGTCAGTTTTTACCAGAATAGTCCAAAGTTGCTAGATCAGATTTAGATCAAATCAAACTTTGAATACCATCTGAGAAAATACTTATATTTTAAGGAAATCAGTCATAGATCCACAGATCTATAAACATATATATGTGTATATATATTTTCACAATTGTTGGTGTCTCACAGAATTTGAAAATGTCCCTACTTTCTTACTGTGAATGGGACGATGCTTCAAACATTTTCAGAACCCTGGAATCTGTTTTAATTAGATAAATTTTGATAACGACACTTTGACACCGATGGAGTTTTAGCTATAGTAGAAACTGTCCAATCATATCTATATTATTTAATGAGCAAACAGAGCAGACCCTGATCAGACTGCTCCTATAGGACTAGGAGCAGTCATATCTGGCTCTACTCTGTTTACAAAGGCGTAGAAAGGTGTATTTATGGAGGAAAGGGTGACCTTATACTGATAGGAGAGAGGAATCTTAAAAAGCAAGTGGTTGCTTAACCCTTTCGCTGCCATTGTCGCATCTGTGATTACCTATGCAAACAGTTTGGATCCAAATGAGACACCGAGTAACTCGGCGTCTCATCAGGATCCAAACTGTTTGTTACTGTTACTATGTTTTTGAAACAAAAATGAAGAAAATTAAAAAACGAAAATTTGTAGCAGACGACAAAGTTAGCAGACGACAGAGTCTGGCAGTGAAAGGGTTAATGCAAGTCAAGAGTAATGCAGAAAGCTGCTATAAGAGCTTTCTGCATTACTTTTGAATTGCATTAAGACTAAGCTTAAGGCTCTTTAGCTACCACCTGGCTTACAGACCCTTATTTAGACCCCTTTTTAATGGTCACTTTTGACTGATTCTACTGTATATTAGGGCTGTCACTGTTACTCGGTTAATCGTTGAAGGTTTGATTCATCAGGGTTGCAGATAAGGCACATATCTAGGTAAATACACAATTAAATTTAGTTGTAAATCAATTTGAAATGCATGCCTACTGAAAATCAATTATAAAAGCGGTTCACGCAAAAGCATCCCAGTAGACGCATATTAGTATGTGATACTCAGACATTTCTTAGGCATAACTAACTATTGTTTACTGCAACACTGGTTAGACTGGTTATTCATTTTGTACATACAGCTTATTGTACGGGTCTGGTCACAGTTCCCGGTATATTTTATAGAATGTTATGCAGCATCCTTTTCATTAGGTTTGTTTCAAATAGTGAACCAGTCAAATCGTCTTCTATATTTGTAAATATGACATCACATGGATGGAAAAAGAGAACCGAACAACGCATCCTTTAATTATATTAGGTCTTCCCTTGACAAACCAGAAATAATTTGTAATATGCATCATTGATGTGCTTGTGAACGAGGTGTGACACCCAGGACAAAGTGGCCCCACCCTTCGGGTTTATAACTTTTGCACGGTCCTTTAAAAATCTTGCTGCTTTGTCTTGTTGTTCTCTACCAATGTTGTACAAATGATGACTTCTGGTTCAAAAACGGCACTGCCCTGGGGTTTATCTTAGGTGAGCACTTCAGGGCCTCATGGTCCTCTTGCTTTGTTTCCCATCGACATGCTATGATGGGAAAGGCGCAGGTATCTGATTATTCGTGGCTGTAAACCATATACATGTCATCTCTAAGCAATTTGAATTTCATTTAACTGAAACACACCTACGTATCCCTTTTTTAATGCTAATTGTAATTTTAAAAAAAGTCACTATTTCCCAAACCTAATTGAAAGGTGACACAGTCTTCCATTTGCCTACCGGAAGTTTATCTTGTAAATTAGTCAACCAATTAAACCAATGTTTGTTCGTTCTCAATTTTGTTCTGTGTGTAGTGTATACTGTACTTTTAAAAGTATTAGGGTAAAGTGGAAGGCATTCGAATCTGCACTTTTAGACCGTAAGCATTCATAACATCAGTTGATAATTTTACTGTAGGTCAGTCTAGCGAAGTTGAGACTCGAAAGGTAAACACAATTCTTACTTTCACTATAGTCATAAATCTGCTTGAAGTTAAGTTTGAAATGAATGGGTGTATGATTTCGCTCAACAAATGGATTGAACAGAATGTCAATGGGTCATTTCAAGTCTTATATCGGTCCAAATGTAATTAAATTTCCGAATATACATGTATAGCCTAAAATCATACTATAGCGCATCAAGCTTTATCCTATACATCTGAGACAGATGATAAACATGGCGGTTGACCAGTTACAATTTTGTTTTAGAATTTTGTAGTTTTAAACCATTGTGATAAATAGAGCTTTTGCTCCTATAGGAACAAATGCTCTATTTATCACAATGGTTTCACAAAGTGACTTTTACAAAGTTGTCACAAGTCGCTAATATGAGGGAATGGGTTAACAGAGACATGTATGTTAGGATGGTATTAATCTCTCATAAATATTCATGGAGCAACGGTTTATTATGTCTCCCCCCACATTTATATTGGGGAGACATTGTCCGGACGATAACTTCAATATGCCTGATGCCAGTTGATTGAAACTTCATATATGGAAAGAGCATAATGAGAGGAAGTGTCATGCACAAGGTCCATAACTCTGGCTTCACTAATGTAGGAGTTATTGCCCCTTGTAAAAAAAAATCACACTTTTTGTCCGGACGATAACTCCTATATGGCTCATGCCATTGGATTGAAACTTCATATATGGAAAGAGCATAATGAGAAGAAGTGTCATGCACAAGGTCCATAACTCTGGCTTCACTAATATAGGAGTTATTGCCCCTTGTAATATAGGAGTTATTGCCCCTTGTAAAAAAAATCACACTTTTTTGTCCGGACGATAACTCCTATATGGCTCATGCCATTGGATTGAAACTTTATATATATGGAAAGATCATGACGAGAGGAAGTGTCATGCACAAGGTCCATAACTCAGGCTTCACTAATATTGGAGTTATTGCCCTTTGTTAAAAAATCACCATTTTTTGTCAGGACGATAACTCCTATATGGCACATGCCATTAGAGTGAAACTTCATCCATGAAAAGATCATAATAAGAGAAAGTGTCATGCATAAGATCCTTAACTTGGGCTTCAATAAATTTAGAGTTATTGCCCCTTGTACATTTGTTTAATTCTTTCTTGTCCGGACGATAACTCCTACATGGCTCTTGCCATCGTATTGAAACTTCATACATGGAGCGAGCATGATGAGAGAAAGTGTCATGAACAAGGGCCATAACTCTTGCTTCAATAATTTTGGAGTTATTGCCCTTTGTTACATTTTTGGCCGATCAATAACTCCTGTTCGACTGATGCTACTGGAATGACATTTATTTACGGAAAGGGCATGATGAAAGTAAGTGTCATGCACAAGGGCCATAACTCTGGTATCAATATTTTTGGAGTTATTAGCTGTTATCATTTTGTTTGGAAAGTGCATAATGAGAGGAAGTATCATTCGTCAGGTCCATAACATTTTAGTGATTTCCCTTTACATATTGTTTTTATTAGAGAGGAGACATCCGTTTTTGTGACAAAAACCTCTAGTTTGTGATTTATTTTTTGACAGGTCCGAATCCTTTTGACAAACTGAAGAAGAATCTGAAGGTTGGAGATGAGGAGTTCCAATTTTACAGCCTTCCTGGCCTGAACGACAAAAGATATGGTAAACTTTAAAGGACTTCTTCATTGACTGTGTCTCTACCCTTGTTTACCTGTATTTCTGTCCTATCTTTTCACATGAGCTAGGGGGGCCTCCATGGATGAATATGGCCTTTGACTGACATTCACAATATTGTAGCCAGGTAGAGTGTGTGGTGCATACTCAAATACAGTAAAACCCCTCTAATGCAACCACCAAAAATGGGCATAATTCACAGCGGCAAAGGCAGGTGGTAGCTTAATGCAGGACAAAAGCTATAGGAGCTTTCTGCATAACTTTTGTCCAGCATTAAGCAACCACCTGCTTATGAAGACAGCCACGTTTGTTCATTAAGTGGTCACATTAGAGGGTTTTTATTGTACTAAAGTTGTCATTTATCCGCCAAACCCTATAATGTGACCACTCTTTGAATCATCTTGAGCTGCAGTTGTCCCATGTTAGAACAGAGCTACAGATAAAACAAACTGCACACTCAACTACAAAATAGTAATTTCTCCACCAAACCCTATGTTGTGACCACTCTTTGAATCATCTGGAAGAGTTTTCACAGAAATGGGTTTGGTGGAGAAATAAAGCAGTTACTCTTAAAAATGTTGTAATTTATGCATCTTATCGGGACCTCTGTAAGAACTGAACCCATTCCCTCATAGGCTATTTTTGGACCCAATCTCTTTTAATGAATCTACCCAAAAGGAGCATATACTAGAGAAAGGGAAAATTTTTGATTTTTTTAGTTTGAAACCATTGTGATAAATAGAGCATTTGCTCATATAGGAGCAAATGCTCTATTTATCACAATGGTTTCATCAAGTGATTTTTGCAGAGGTGTAGAAAGGCGTATTTATGGAGGAAGCGGTCAAACAAATTTCAGTTTTCCATTTTTTCTAAATGCCAAAAACGTTTGGTAATTAATTAAAGTTTAAAGAAAATTCTACGGAACCATTTTTGTTGTACATACTGCTTGGATAGTGTTTTATGAATTCCAATGGTACAATCTATAGTAAGAGTAGACGGGTCTATAACTCTTCTTACAAGTTATATTTCTGATTGTCCCAGTTACTTGTATTGTCCGTTTCTGCTTTTTAGAAAAGCTGCCTTATTCTATCCGCGTGCTACTGGAGGCAGCTGTTAGGAACTGTGACAACTTCTACGTCCAAGAAGATGACATTGAGAAGATACTGGACTGGGAGGTGAACCAGTCGAGATCAGTGGAAATCCCTTTCAAACCGTCCAGAGTCATTTTGCAGGACTTCACGTAAGTTCTTGTATACTTCTAAATACTTTATGAATATTAATTTAACCCTTTACTCCATGAATATTTATGTAAGAAGTAATGGGATTTGTTTTCTAATGAAACGTTGCAGAGCTACAGATAAGGGTGGGTACTGTTCATACAAAAATCACCATTTGTCCACCAAACCCTACACTGTGACCAGTCTTTAGAATCATCTCTTCTAGATGAGTCTACAGAGTGGTCACAGTATACAGAGTGGTCACAGTATAGGGTTTGTACGAGCTCTGGACACGCATGCAATTTTGCCATGGTAGAAACTGTGGATAGGAGCCATCTGATCAGTGTCTGCTCTGCTTATGATATAATTAGATTTGATTCTACAGTTTCTTCCTGTGTCCATGTGCTATTATAGCAACTAGTCTAATAAATAATCCTGATGTCAAGTTTTCTTACATGGATATCCATGGAGTAAAGGGTTAAAGACATACAGCTGAACTCCGATAACTCAAACTTCGGGATAATTCAAACTTAAAGTTGGGTCCTGCCAAAATTTTACAATATAGAATTGTTCTAAAATGTACCACTACACATTTCTTGAAACACACGTGGCAGCTTTATGCAGATCCTGCAGGAGCTTTCAACATTACTTTAGACCTGCATTAAGCTATGAACTTTGGTCAGATTATAAATCTGAGGACTCAAACCTATGAATTTGTACAACTTGAAGTTTGAGAGATCGAAGTTCAACTGTATTCATTAGTGTAGAGGTGAAACTCTCATTCAAAGATGCACCGCCATTGCACACCATTAAAAGGTGTAAATTCCTTCATTCAAAGATGCACTGCCATTGCACACCATTAAAAGGTGTAAATTCCTTCATTCAAAGATGCACTGCCATTGCACACCATTAAAAGGTGTAAATTCCTTCATTCAGAGATGCACTGCCATTGCACACCATTAAAAGGTGTAAATTCCTTCATTCAGAGATGCACTGCCATTGCACACCATTAAAAGGTGTAAATTCCTTCATTCAGAGATGCACTGCCATTGTACACCATTAAAAGGTGTAAATTCCTTCATTCGTAGATGCACTGCCATTGTACACCATTAAAATGTGTAAATTCCTTCATTCAGAGATGCACTGCCATTGTACACCATTAAAAGGTATAAATTCCTTCATTTAAATCCATAATTCCTGCCTTCAAAGGTGTCATTCCTTCTTTCAAATGTGAAATTCTTCATTCAGATGTGTAATTCCTTCATCCAAAGGTGTAATTCCTTCATTTAAAGGTGTTATTCCTTCAAAGGTGTTGTAATTCCTTCTTTCAAAGGTGTAAATTCCAGCATTCAAATGTGTTGTTCCTTAATTCTGCATTAACCCATTACCTCATAGGCTATATTTAGATACAGCCTCTTTGAATAAATCTACCAAAAAGGAGCATTAACGAGAGAAAAGGAAAATTTTAGCAATTTGTAGTTTGAAACCATTGTGATAAATAGAGCATTTGCTCCTATAGGAGCAAATGCTCTATTTATCACAATGGTTTCACAAAGTGACTTTTACAGAGTCATCAGAACTCGTCAATATGAGGGAATGGGCTAAGCAGTGTAATTCCTTCATTTAAAGGTGCAATTTCTTCATTTAAAGTTGTAATTCTTCATTTAAAGGCATAATAACTTCCTTTAAAGGTGTAAAGCCTTCATTTAAAAATATTTACATTCGCCCTGCAACGTCCTTATATAACCTTATTCTAAAAAGAAAGTTGCATACCCTCATGAACACCGGAAGTACGTCATTCATTTCCTAAATATAAGAAATACAATGGAATATAAATATAAGAAATAAATGACGTGCTCCCGGTGTTCATGGGTTATGCAATGCATAGCTTTACGAGCAAAGATTCACGTGAAGCCCTTCGGGCTTCACTAACTTTGCTCGTAAAGCTATGCGTTGCATAACCTCATGAACACCGGAAGCACGTCATTCATTTCTTAAGTGTAATTCCTGCATTCAATAATACTGCATTCAAATGTGTAATTCCTGCACACAAAGGTGTAATTCCTTCATTATTATAAGTTTTTTATGTATTCAGGGGTGTTCCAGCGGTGGTGGACTTTGCAGCCATGCGAGATGCAGTTCAGAGACTTGGTGGTGACCCAGAAAAGATAAACCCGGTGTGTCCAGCTGATTTGGTGATTGACCATTCTATACAGGTGGATGTGTCCCGCAGGTAAGAGACAAATCAAAATGGACATAATTAAATGTGGGAAGTTTCTGTGGTGATTTGAACATGTTTTTTTTACATTAACAAACCGGGTCCATCCAGTTTCTTTTCCAACTGGTCAGTTAGCAGTTGCTACATTTCTGAGGAATACAAAAAAAATAGATCTATTAACCCTTTCCTCCATAAATACGCCTTTCCATGCCTCTGTTATAATCACTACTTGAAACCATTGTGATAAATAGAGCATTTGCTCTATTTATCACAATGGTTTCAAATGGTTTCAAACTACAAAATTCTAAAAGGTTACTTTTTCTAGTTAATGCTCCTTTTGGGTAGATTCATTCAAAGAGGTTGGGTTTAAAAATAGCCTATGGAGGAAAGGGTTGGTAGCAGAGGCCCAGATAAGATGCGTAAATTAAAACATTTTCAAGAATAACTCTTTGATTCTCGAACAAACCCTATGTTGTGGCCACTCATTAGGATTGTTTCACAGAGATGATTCAAAAGAGTAGTCACGGCATAGGGTTTGGTGGAGAAATGGAGATTTTAGTATTTCAGTATGCACCTTTATCTGTTTGCTCAGAATAGTATTGCAAAGTGTGAAGACCCGGATCCTACATCAGTATCCATGCTTATAAAGCTTTTGGTTGAGTCTGAGCTTCGTTCTCAAGCTTTTGATTGGTCAGATTTGAGTTCTCAAGCTTTTGATTGGTCAGATTTGAGCCAAAGGCTCAAATCTGACCGATCAAAAACTTGAGAACAAACTCAGACTCAACTAAACGTTTTATAAGCATGGAGCCAGACCTGTGAAAAGACAGATGAGTTGTTTCACCAAGCTTTACACTATATGGATAGATAGAAGACAATACTTTGTAGTCTAATGATTGCCATACTCCGCAGACCTGTCACCAGATACTGCCTGGTCTTAAGTCTACACTCTTAGCAATATGACATGACCGTTTTTCCTAGGAAGTGGCTCCGATATACGAACACTAATCTGACTTAAAAATCCCATTTCCTCATAGTGCAACTTTTTAGCTTGTTAAAGTCACTTTTTGCAACCATTGTAATGAACGGAGCATTTACTTCATAGAAGCAAATGCTCTATTTATCACAATGGCTTCAAAACTACACAATTAAAAAAAACCCTGTTCCCTCTAATAAATGCTCTTGTTTGGGAGATTTATTCAAAGTGTCAAAAATAGCAAAATGGGTTATAAGCTTGAGTCTCGGATAAAACTTGCAATGTTGGAACTCACAGACGTCCAGATAGGATGCGTAAATTAAAACATTTTAAAGAATAGCTCCTTAATTTCTCCACCAAATCATTTTTAGAATTACAGTAAAACCTCTCTAAACTTGACATTTGATTAAGTATAAACATCGGTCTTCGAGACAGGTGGCAGCTTAATGAAAGATGGCAGCTTAATCAAGTATGACTTTTACCCTGCATCAAGGAGACACCTACCTAAAAGTATCTAAAATCTTTTCTACAAGAATTCCAGTTTAGGGAGGTTTAACTGTATATCTTCGAGATGATTCTAAAGAGTGGTCACAACAGGAGTATTTTTTTAAAAATGTTTTTAAGTTGGGCATCTTACCTGGGCGTTTGAGCAATAGACTAGGGGCATGTGTACATCAAAAACTAAATAAATTGTTGTTTCTGTAGTGTACCAACCCCATGTTGGGACCACTCTTGTGAACAGTCTCAGAGATATGATAGATATCACCGTAAAAGGGTGGCCACAATATGGTGGAGAAATAGTGATTTGAGTATTTGAAATAAAAGAGCTGTTCTTCGAGGGTACTGACTGTTTATCATTCAGAATTGTCTAACAAACTTAACCCTTTCCTTCATTTAACCCTTTCCCTCATATAAACGTGTTTTCAGGCATTTGCAAACAGAGTAGACTAGACCCAGATAAGACGGCTCCTAGAGGAGCTTCTGATTAGGGTCTGCTCTGTTTGTTAATCAGTGGAGTTTGAAAGATCGGACTTCTTTACTTTCTGAAATGGCTACAATGTTCCGCCTTCCATAATTCTTTATAACTATTTTGTTAATGAATATTCAGTAGGTATTGAACTTTGGAATAAACATAGAACAGGGAAAGGGTGAAGTGCATATTCACAGATTTACAAACAGAGTAGACCCCGGTCAGAAGGCTCCTATAGGAGCCATCATATCAGAGTGCTGTGTTTGGTAATGGAATTTGAAAGATGTTTCAAAATTTTGAATAAACTTAGAACAAGGAAATGTTCATGTAGGAGTATTGGCAGCATGATTGATACCGTATATAAGTGGTGTTTTCTGCGGGCAAAATATTCTGTGATTTTGCTAAAATTTTGAGAGAATTAATTCCTGCAAATTTAAATTCCTGCGGTTCTGGAAATTTGATGATATAAATTTCTGCAGATTTGACTTGTCGGCTTATAATCTAAAAACTTTATTAGTTACCAATACCAGTATTCAAATTTTTTAGCCGGCCTTTACAAAACAGGTTTTTATGCCCACTCAGATCTGTGAAGGGGGGGGTTGTCGATTGGTTGGTCTGTTTGTCCCCAACTTTGATGTTAGTGATAATTTTGTAGCCATTGCACATAAATACTTCAAAATTGGCATGCATGTGCAACTTACGGAGGCAAAATTTTTAGGGGTGACTTGTTAAGGTCAAGGTGATACATCAAGGTCAGTGGTCATATAGGTGGGGGGGGGGATTGTTTTTCACAAACACATCTTGTTGTTTATCACTATATCAAGGGTGCCTTTGATTTACTAGTATTGGGATCGTCGTTTGATTTGACACACAAAATCATGATTCTGAAACATTAATTCAATCTTTGATTATTTTTCAGTGCAGTGGCCATTTAAACATTTTTATACCCCTAAAAACAATTTTGGCTTGAAAAATGGGTATTTGGATTGGCCATCAAGGCTGCTGTGTGGATGTATTCCATCACTTTTGGTGATAACTCTAGTCTATAGTTGTGCCACTTAAAAAACTTGTTCATGATTCCGGTGAAACAATTGTGTCCTAGAATCACATTACTTTTAACTTCTTACTTCTGGTAAGGAATGGCCTAAAACCCGGTCAATATTCAGCACATTCATACCTTTGACGACTAATTCAGGAATGTAGTGTAACAACATTATCTGCAAATATATGTTTATTTTTCAAACAAAAAACCCGACTATGTGGCAATTTTTAATGACCCGCGTCACACAATAATTGCTTAACCCATTCCTTCATATTGAAGATTGTGACGACTCTGTAAAAATCACTTTAGGAAAATTTTCCTTTTCTCTAGTTAATGCTCCTTTCGGTAGATTTATTCAAAGTGGTTGAATCTAAAAATAGCCTATGAGATAATGAGTTAATGTACAGGTTAAACATACCATTAATAGACGATTATTGCCCCTAATTATACCTACCCATACTCTATCGGAGTGGTTGTGGCTATTTGACTAGTTGGCTATTTTATTTTATCTGAGTACTAAATATTTATGTTTTATTCTGTGGAAAAGTTTCTGCAGTTTGATATTAAGACCGCAGAATCACAGACATGTTATCCTCACAGAAAAAACACACTTATATGGTTGTGTCCTGATGGTACTCAGGTGAGCGATTCAGGGTCTTATCGTAGACCTCTGGTTTATTATAATACAAACCACCGTTAATGTATTGGTATGTAAAAGAATTATATTGGGACATGAATGGAGGCATCCATGTTTTAGGTTTGAAATGAAATGCTCTTCTTGATTTTCAGCAATGTTATGAAATACTCCCCAAATCCCGGCGGAGGTCAAAAGTCATGCCAAAGGTCAAATCAGGGGTCACATGCCAAGGTCACAGACCAGAGGGCAGCTTGTAACTTTTGTAGGGAGGCAGATTTTGCTCTTTCAGATAAATTGTGCCCCTTTCATGGACAGAAAACTGCAGGGTGGGTAGTTGCTATGGCATCTGTGAGTTTTTGTTGCTGTGGCAATAAAACATCTTAAAAATTGATGATGGACAATAAGTTTGAAGCAAGAGCATATTTCTTTCAAAAATAAGTTTTGTTCTTGGAAATCTTGCTTTTAATTATTAACCCTTTCCTTCATGTAAATATGTTATCATGCATATGCAAACAGGTACACTCCTACAGGAGCTGTCTGATCTGAGTTTACTCAGTTTGCAAAGGCATAGAAAGGCGTATTTATGATGAAGGTTAAAAATAAAATAGATTCTTGAATGACAAATGTAGTTTGTGTCCAGATGAGATGCCGAGTAAAAATTCATGTCTCATTAGGACCCTAAAAGGGTTTGACAATTTTTTTTAGAGATATTAACTATTTATCTGTTTACCTGTTTTGAATATTCATGTAGGCAGTAACGGTGTCATGAATACTCATACATATAGGCTGATCAGATCTGTAGCATTGCTGATACTTTAACCTGTCACCTGTTCTGTGCTTATTACAAAATTCAATACCTACTGAATATTCATGGACAGAATAGTTACAATGAAATATGGAAGGTGGAACATTGTAGTCATTTTAGAAAGTATAGAAACAGATCTATCAAATTCCACCAGCAAACAGAGTAGACCCTGATCAGACGGCTCCTCTAGGAGCCGTCTGATCTGGGTCTACTCTGTTTGCAGATGCGTGAAAACACGTTTATATGAGGGAAAGGGCTAACCCATTCTCTCCTAGACGATTTTTACACTCAACCACTTTGAATAAATCTACTGAAAAGGAACATTAACTATAGAAAAGGATAATCTTAGAATTGCGTAGTTTTGAAACCATTATGACAAATAGAGCATTTGCCAAAATGCGTCACTAGGAAGGAATGTGTTAACTGCCTCTGTCTGTTTACTTATGGAATAAAATATATTTGATCATACAGTTTCTATGCAGCATTCATATGGCATTATAAAAACTATAACTTATCAAATTGGTATTCATAAAGTGATTATTTTGTTACATGAATATTCATGAAAACTAATTTTGTAGAATGATTTCCTTAGTAATCTGTTGCTTCAAAATTTTGTCTGTTTTTTTTTTTTCCATGATCATTTTTGTATCGTTTATTTTGTTTTTGAATAGAAATCTCACCCACAATTTATCTAAGAAATGGCTGTTACAGGTTTAGAACACAAACCAATTTTATGCTAAATGAGAGCTCCAGATAAGATGTGTACATTCACCCTTTGCTTGCTATTCACGTCAATATACCTACCTGTAAATAGTGAAGACCCAGATGAGACAGCTCCTGCAGGAGCTGTCTCATCAGGGTCTGCACTATTTACAATTTGATTGTGCAACCAGTGCACTCCACAGCAGTGATTGCACAGCGAAATACTTGTAGACAGTGAAGCTATATGTAATTACACAACAGGGCATGGGTAAAGAAGGAGAAATGTATTTTAAAATTCAGCAAGAGAAGGGTTAAAAAAGGTCGCGACATAGGTTTTGGTGGAGAATGGAGGATTTTAGTACATTGTATTTGAGTCAAACATTTGTCTGTTGCTCTGAATAGTATTGCAAAGTGTGAATTCGTTCTCAAGTTTTTGATTGGTCAGATTTGAGCCTTTGGCTTAAATCTGACCAATCAATCTGACCAATCAAAAGCTTGAGAACTCAAATCTGACCAATCAAAAGCTTGAGAACAAAACTCAGACTCAACTAAAAGCTTTATAAGCATGGATCCTGTTTCTCTGTAAATATAGTTGTTGGTGATTTACTGTTTACCTGCCTACATCATTCCCTCATAAGGGATTTTTAGATGGTTCCCTCTTGGATAAATTTTCTACAAGGGAAAAAAATGAACAGTATTTGGAATTGTGTAGTTTTTGAACCTAGATGATAAATAGAGCATTTACTCCTATTCAACAAAAGTTCTATTTGTAAAATGGGTTCAAACAGTGTTTTTTACAGAGGGGCTAAAGGAGTCAGTATGAGGGAATGGGTTAAAGATGCATATTTGTGCATTTTGCAGGCAGATTAGACACAGATCAGACAGCTCTGTCAGGAGCTGTCAGATCAGAGTCAGCTCTGTTTTCTTTATGGACTGATATAGATCTGATTTTACAGTTTGGCTGCCGTGGCTGACAATTCTGTTGTTCATATACCATTATAAAAGTTTGGCAAATTAATATTCATGAACCCCTTATTCCTTTACATGCCTTTTTACGCAAACAGAATAGACCCAGCTCAGACGACTTCTTTAGGATGTTTGATCAGGTTCTGCACTATTTGCTTATGAAATAATATACAGTCAAACCTCTACTAACCGACAGTTAATTTTAGTATGAATATCGGTCTTGGAGACAGGTGCCAGCTTAATGCAGAGTGAAAGTCATGCAGAAAGCTCCTAGAGCTTTCTGCATGACTTTCACCCTGCATTAAGCAGCCACCTGCCTAAAAGTATCTAAATTATTATCTACTAGAATTCCGGTTAAGAGAGGTTATACTGTAGATATGATTATACAGTTTCTGCCATGATGAAAAAATTCTGTTTCCTTGTGCTATTATTATAACTATGAATATTCAGTAGACCATTATTTCTTTCATGAATATTCACGGAGTAAAACATTCGTGGTTAAAAAGTGTCTTTAATAATATGAATTCTTTTTTTATCATGAAATGACCCAGAACTTCTGAGTCTGTATTAATTATCTTCTGGCATGACTTTTAACCTCTGTTGCTTAGCAACCATGTTTTAATTCAGCAATTGTCTGAGATTTAAACCTTGACATGATCAAGACACCTTTACAGTCACTGAAGTTATAAGACTTTTTGCCCGAGATTATTCTCAAGCATCTGATTGGTCAGGTGCTGAGCTTGAATGATCTCAACCTCAGAGTGAGAAGTTCTATAACCTTGGACCCTGCTTATAAATTTTTTTTAGTGGAGTCTGAGTTTGTTCTCAAGTTTTTGATTGGTCAGTTTTGAGCCTTTGGCCTTTGGCTCAAATCTGACCAATCAAAAGCTTGAGAACTCAAATCTTTAACCCATTCCCTCATATTTATGCATTTTGACGCCTCTGTAAAATTATTACAATGAATAGAGCATTTACTCAATAGGAGCAAATGCTGTATTTATCACAATGGTTTCAAAATTACACAATTCTAAAAAATTCCTTTTCTCTTGTAAATGCTCCTTTTCAATAGATTTATTCAATGAGGTTTGTTCTAAAAATAGCCTATGAGGGAATGGGTTCATATTCAAGAATTTGCAAATATTGATATTGGTTACCAGCTTCAATCAGTATATAAGAAGCTGGAATCCAAGATTTACTGTTTAACCCTTTCCCTCATATTGACGACTTTTGACGACTCTGTAAAAGTCACCATGTGAAAATATTGTGATAAATAGAGCATTTGCTCCTATAGGAGCTATGCTCTATTTATCACAATAGTTTCAAACAACCATATTTTAAAATTTTCCTTTTCTCTAGTTAATGCTCCTTTTCGGTAGATTTGGTCCAAGAGGTTGTATCAAAAAATAGCCTATGAGGTAATGGGTTAACCCTTTACCTGATAATCCAGCTATTTGGTGCCTTTGCAAACATAGTAGACCGAGATCAGATTGCACCTGTAGTACCTGTTTGATCAAGGTCAGCTGGCTTTGCTTATATGTTATCTGATTCTCTACTGTTTCTACGGCAATGAATTCCCTTATTTTGCATTTTAATCCTGTCTCCATAAATAGGCTTTTTTCTGTGCCATTGTTAAACAGAATAGGAGCCGTCTGATCAGGGTCTGCTCTGTTTGCTTATGTTGTCATAATAGGTAGAATCTACACTTTTTGCTTTGCCCAAAACTTTCTTTGTCCATTTGCCGTCACAACAATTAATCTAATTATTAACATTTGTGGGTAAAGGTTTAACCCATTCCCTCATATTAATGTCGTTTGATGCCTATGCAAAAGTCACCTGTTGAAACCATTGTGATAAATAGAGCATTTGCTCCTATAGGAGCAAATGCTCTATTTATCACAATGGTTTCAAACTACAAACTTCTGTATTTTCCTTTTCTCTAGTTAATGCCCCTTTTCGGTAGATTTATTCAAAGAGGTTGAATCTAAAAATAGCTTATGAGTTAATGGGTTAATACTACAGTTGATTTAATTATAATTGGGAAACTGTCATCAAGGATTCTTATGTAAATATTCAATTGCAGTTTAGAGGGGTTTAACTGTGTACATATTCATCTGGCGAATGTGTCTATACAGTAAAACCCTTCTAAACTGGAATTCTAGTAGAGAAGACTCTTTTTATTAGATTCTTTTAGGCTGGTGACTGCTTAATGCAGCTTAATGCAGGTTGAAAGTCAGACGAACCCTCAACGAACCCTGTAATCTGGATCTACACTGTGTACAGTGTAATAACATTTTATCTTTGTACCTTTGTACGTTATATCATTTTGTGCTTTCAGTACACTGAACATATCTCAAACGGTAGAATTCATGGTAAGAGGCTCATGTATGAGATCTTAGCTAGATCTGCACTGTTCGAGAGGGAAAAACAATGAATACATGCTTATGTAAAACAAGATTAAAAAGGTCCTAATTACGTTTAACATATGTAACAACTTTGTTCCTTTACTCCGCACTATATTATACTTTGTGTATATTATGTACTGTATGTTTTTGTGTATGGGCCGGAGGCCTTATATCAAATAAAGAATTAAAGAAAGAAAGTCATGCAGAAAGCTCCTCTAGGAGCTTTCTGCATGACTTTCACCCTGCATTCAGCAACCACCTGTCTTCAAGGCTGATATTTATACGAAATTTAATGTCCAGTTTAGAGGGGTTACACTGTAACGGCGTATGAACACAGAAAGTATTGGCAGAAACTGTAGAAAAAACAAATGTAGCAGACACTGATGGCTCAACAGGAGGTGTCTGATCTGGGTCTTCTTTGTTGGCAGAGATGTTAAAAAGTGTATTTATGGAGTAAAGGGTTAAGGCTATTCCTAAGCTTTGAGTCTTAACCCATTAGCTTTTCTATGTTTATTCCAAATTTCAATATGTACTGAATATTCATGGACAAATTGGTCATAATGAAATAAGACAAATGGAACATTTTAGCCGTTTTAGAAATAAAAGAAACAGAACTATCAAATACCATTAGGAAACAGAGCAGTTTCGTTCTCAGGCTTTTGATTGGTCAGATTTGAGTTCTCAAGCTTTGGATTGGTCAGATTTGAGCCAAAGGCTCAAATCTGACCAATCAAAAGCTTGAGAACGATCTCAGACTCAACTAAAAGCTTTTAAGCATGGACCCAGATCAGACGGCTCCTATAAGATCTGATCAGGGTGTACTCTGCTTGCAAATACATGAAAAAGTGTTTATATGAAGGAAAGGGGTTATGTTGGTGAATTCAATACAATGGTTTAGGCTAGTATCCCATGTATTCAACCCTTTCCCTTTTGAATATAAATCAAAATAAATTTATGATATCACAGGCTGAATTTTTAGCTCGTCTGTTTCGAAGAAAAGTCGAGTTATTGTGATCACTGGGTCGTAGTCTTAGTCTTTGTTGTCGTCGGCGGTGTGCAAAAACTTTAATGTAGCTCATTACTTGAAAAGTATAAGAGGTATCAGCATGAAACAACATAGGGTTTGGTGGAAAAATAAAGTTATTCTTGAAAATGTTTTAATTTACGCATCTTATCTGAAGTTCTGTTTCACAGAAATTATCCTGAGGTGCCTCTCAATAAATGTAACATAAATTGTTCTGTTGATTGCTTAACCCTTTCCCTGTTCTATATTTAGTCCAAATTTCAATACCTACTGAATATTCATGGGCAAAATAGTTATAATGAAATATGGAAGGTGCAACATCGTAGCCATTTTAGAAAGTAAAGAATCAGATCTTTCAAATTCTACTAGCAAACAGAGCAGACCCTGATCAGACGGCTCCTCTAGGAGCCATCTGATCTGGGTCTTCTCTGTTTGCACTTGCGTGAAAAGACGTTTATATGAGGGAAAGGGTTAAGTAGGTCACATGAACTAATATAGATTTAAATAACCCTTTTCCTGTTCTATGTTTATTCCAAATTTCAATTTGTAGCCATTTCAGAAAGCAAAGAAACAATTTTTTATACCCCCCTTTTGAAAAAAAGGGGGTATATTGCTTTGCACATGTCGGTCGGTCGGTCGGTCTGTCGGTCGGTCGGTAGGTCGGTCGGTCGGTCGGTAGATCGATGGTTTCCGAATGATAACTAATAAACCACTTGGTGTAGGATCTTCAAACTTGCTGTGGTGGTTGGTCATGACAACTAGATGACCCCTATTCTTTTTGAGGTCACTAGGTCAAAGGTCAAGGTCACAATGACCTTAACTGGTGAAATAGTTTCCGATCAATAACTGCTCAAGGGTTTGGCTTAGGATCTTCAAACTTGCTGTGGTGGTTGGTCATGACCACTAGATGACCCCTATTGTTTTTGAGGTCACTAGGTCAAAGGTCAAGGTCACCATGACCTTAACTTGTTAAATGGTTTCCGATCAATAACTGCTGAAGGGTTTGGCTTGGGATCTTCAAACTTGCTGTGGTGGTTTGTCATGACCACTAGATGACCCCTATAGTTTTTGAGGTCACTAGGTCAAAGGTCAAGGTCACCATGACCTTAACTGGTTAAATGGTTTCCGATCAATAACTGCTCAAGGGTTTGGCTTAGGATCTTCAAACTTGCTTAGGTGGTTGGTCATGACAACTAGATGACCCCTATTGTTTTTGAGGTCACTAGGTCAAAGGTCAAGGTCACCATGACCTTAACTGGTAAAATGGTTTTTGATCAATAACTGCTCAAGGGTTTGGCTTAGTATCTTCAAACTCGCTTAGGTGGTTGGTCATGACCATTAGATGGCCCCTATTGTTTTTGAGGTCACTAGGTCAAAGGTCAAGGTCACCATGACCTTAACTGGTGAAATGGTTTCCGATCAATAACTGCGCAAGGGTTTGGCTTAAGATCTTCAAACTTGCTGTGGAGGTTGGTCATGACCACTAGATGACCCCTATTGTTTTTGAGGTCACTAGATCAAAGGTCAAGGTCACCATGACCTTAATTGCTGAAATGGTGTCCATTCAATAACTGCTCAAGGGTTTGGCTTAAGATCTTCACACTTGCTGTGGTGGTTGGTCATGACCACTAGATGGCCTGTATTGTTTCTGAGGTCACTAGGTCAAAGGTCAAGGTCACCATGACCTTAACTGGTGAAATGGTTTCCAATCCATAACTGCTCAAGGGTTTGGCTTAGGATCTTCACACTTGCTGTGGTGGTTGGTCATGACCACTAGATGGCCTGTATTGTTTCTGAGGTCACTAGGTCAAAGGTCAAGGTCACCATGACCTTAACTGGTGAAATGGTTTCCAATCCATAACTGCTCAAGGGTTTGGCTTAGGATCTTCAAACTTGCTGTGGTGGTTGGTCATGACAACTAGATGACCCCTATTGTTTTTGAGGTCACTAGGTCAAAGGTCAAGGTCACCATGACCTTAACTGATGTAATGGTTTCAGATTAATAACTGCTCAATGGTTTGGTTCGTATTTTTCAAACTTGCTGTGGTGGTTGGTCGTGACCACTAGATGACCCCTATAGTTGTTCAGGTCACTAGGTCAAAGGTCAAGGTCACCAATCCATGACCTTAACTTGTGAAATGTTTTTAGATCAATAAATGATCAGTGGTTTGGCTTAGGATCTTCAAAGTTGCCGTGTTGATTGGTCATGACCACTAGATGACCTCTATAGTTGAAGTCACTAGATCAAAGGTCAGGGGGTCTGGGGGGTATACATGTTTTACAAACATCTCTTGTTTCAAATTCCATTAGCAAACAGAGCAGACCCTGATCAGTCGTCTGATCTGGGTCTACTCTGTATGCAAATGCATGAAAACACTTTTATATGAGAGAAAGGGTTAAATGATATCTGCTCCTAAACCACTGAATAGATTTCAACCATACAGAAATGATTTGCAGGTGACATTCCATGAAAGTATAAATCATTGTGGTCTATTGATCTGGGTCAACTCTGTTTGCAGATGCTTGAATGCTTGTCTATATGAATGAAAGAGTTAAGACTAAATGACATGCCTTTCTGAACCCTTTCCCTCATATAAACGTGTTTTCACGCATTTGCAAACATAGTAGACCCAGATCAGACGGCTCCTAGAGGAGCTGTCTGATCAGGGTCTGCTCTGTTTGCTAAAGGAATTTGAAAGATCTGTTTGTGTACTTTCTAAAATGATTACAAATTTTCCACATCTTCCATATTTCATTGGAACTATTTGGTCCATGAATATTTGGTAGGTATCACAACATATGGTTTGACGGGGAAAGGCCGAGTTTAGTATTTGAGTATGCACGTTTATCATGTAGCTCTGCATAAACCATTATAAAAGATATGTTAGTAAATATTCATGATGTTTTTCTCTTTGTAGTTTAAACCCTTCAACCCTGAATTTTCAAATAACTATATGTATGAGTTACAAATACAGTAAAACCTCTCTATAATGGCCACTAAATTGTGTTAATTACAATGTAGTTGGTATTTTAGGGCAAGTGGCTGCTTAAAGCAAAGTGAAAGTAAAACATAATGCTCCTATAGGAGCGTTCTGTGTTACTTTAACCTTGCTTTAAGTAGCTACCTGGCTTTAATACAAAATACTTGTTGTAATTTAGTGACCATTATAGAAAGGTTTTACTGTATTCCAAAATTCAAACAGGTCAAGCTTATGGTTAATATTTAGGGATTTTTTTAAAGAAAAATAGTAACATGACAAACAGTGCAGACCCTAATGAGATGGCTGCTCCAGGAACTCTCTCATCTGGGTCTACACTGTTAGCTTAGGATATTAGTGACTTGTGTCCCGCTCTGTAAGAGTTGACCTTTTACCTGTCCACTTTTCAAGTAAGAAATAATGACATCATGAATATTAACCCTTCTCTTGCTGAATTTTTAAACACATTTCTCCTTCTTTACCCATGCCCTGTTGTATAATTACATATATCTTCACTGTGTACAAGTATTTCGCTGTGAAATCACTGCTGTGGAGTGCACTGGTTGCACAATCAACTTGTAAATAGTACAGACCCTGATGAGACAGCTCCTGCTGGAGCTGTCTCATCTGGGTCTTCACTATTTAGGGGTAGGTATATTGAGGTGAATAGCAAGCGAAGGGTTAATTATTTTCTATAATGGCATACATGTATAAACACATGCCAAATGATTTGCTTAGGCAGAAACTGTAGAATCAGATCTATATTAGACCATAAACAGACGGGAGCCATCTGATCTGGATCTACTCTGTTTGCGAATGTGTTTGCATGAAGGAAAAGGTTTACCGTTTCAACACTGAATAGCCCATCAGTGTTTGACTATAGAGTTCACTCAGTATGAAAGGTGCAACCCTTTCCTTTATATAAACACCTTTTCACACATCCCTTACCTGATAACCTCATATCTCCCAAATAGTTAGTTACATCTATCTTTCTTCCAAAGTATGGAAGTTTTAGAAGTTGGATAATGCCATTTTAGAAGTTTGAATTGTTCCTTATATTGCAGTGCTGAGGCCTTGGAACAGAACCAAATGCTGGAATTTGAGAGAAACAAAGAAAGATTTGTCTTCCTGAAGGTGGGTCAAGAATTCAGCCAGTATCACAGCTAAATAAATAATAAAAATAAACCGCTTACCACATAACTATTCATGTAAAAAAAAAGGTGACATCATGGCTATTAATTGTTTTTAGCTCACCTGGCACAAAGTGCCAGGTGATGTATTGTGAGGGGGCTGGCTCCGAATTTATTCTTGAAAACATTTTAACTCTTCGCTTGCTATTCGCGTCAATATACCTACCTGTAAATAGTGAAGACCCAGATGAGACAGCTCCTGCAGGAGCTGTCTCATCAGGGTCTGCACTATTTACAAGTTGATTGTGCAACCAGTGTACTCCACAGCAGTGATTGCACAGCGAAATACTTGTACACAGTGAGGATATATGTAATTATACAACAGGGCATGGGTAAAGAAGAAGAAATGTATTTTAAAATTCAGCAAGCGAATGGTTAATTATGCATCTTATTTCATCAGATTTGTAACAAAAAGATAAACAGTAGTTGCTTTATCCATCCCCAAGTTTGATGCTTTTTGACTCATTGTCTCATATTGATACCTTTTGTCCCATTCCCTCATATTTACGCCTTTTGACCCATTCCCTCATTTTGACCCATTCCCTCATTTAGATTTGTAAAAGACACCTCTGCTAACTCAGCAAATGTTGACGCCTTTTCATGTCTCTTAACCCTTTACCTCATAGGCTATTTTTAGATACAATCTCTTTGAATAAAACTACAGAAAAGGAGCATTAACTAGAGAAAAGGAAAATTTTAGAATTTTGTAGTTTGAAACAATTGTGATAAATAGAGCATTTGCTCCTATAGGAACAAATGCTTTATTCATCACAATGGTTTCACAAGGTGACTTTTACAGAGTTGTCAAAAGTCGTCAATATGAGGGAAAGGGTTAATAAGACACCTATTAAGCAAATAGTGCAGACACGTATCCAATGACTACGGAAGGAGCACCTTCACTCTATAAATACGCTTTTCTACGCCTTTGCAAACAGAGTAGACCCAGATCAGACGGCTCCTATAAGTCTGCTCTGTTTGCATCTAGAATAATATAGATCTGATTCTTTATTTCCTACTTTTTCAAAATGTTCATGTGTTTATATGTCACTTTAATAATTAATCTAATTAAAATGTCATTATTTCTTCCATGAATATTCCAGTGGGGAGCCAGTGCTCTGAAGAACATGCTGATTGTACCACCGGGCTCGGGTATTGTCCATCAGGTCAACTTGGAATATTTGGCCAGAGTAGTGTTCAGTGACAATGGGCTTCTATATCCAGACAGTCTCGTAGGAACTGATTCCCACACAACCATGATAAATGGGCTCGGCATTGTTGGCTGGGGTGAGTATCTTTAGTTACTTTTTATGCTACCTTTTAACCCATTACCTCGTAGGCTATTTTTAAATCCAACCTCTTCAAATAAATCTACCAAAAAGGAGCATTTACTAGCCAAAAGGGAAATTTTAGAATTGTGTAGTTTCCAAACCATTGTGATAAATAGGAGCAAATGCTCCATCCACTTTGAATAAATCTACTGAAATGGAGCATTTACTAGCAAAAACGGAAGTTTGACAAAAATGAATCTCAAATCCTTGTCCAAAAGAGACCAGTCTTGATCTCTATTCCGACTGTGATAAGCAAGTGGGTAATAAACAAGGGATATCAGCCAAAATTAGAAAGCAGGAAAAAAAAAGTGTCTTGTTTTTGCAGGTGTGGGAGGTATAGAAGCAGAGGCTGTGATGCTGGGCCAGTCTATCAGTATGGTCCTACCAGAGGTGTTGGGCTACAAGCTGACCGGCAAGGTCAACCCGCTGTCTACCTCTACTGACGTTGTACTCACTATCACCAAGGTAGGTCCTTGTGCTGTCTATTGTCAGGCCTAATTTCAGGTCAACCTGCTTTCTTGATGATTGTATCAAATACCGTTTACACAGAATTCATTCAATATGTATATCACTAAAAACAGTTCATTGTCGGTGCCCCTGAAATAGTCACACCGTTCATCTAGCTTAGGCCAAAACGCTACAGCATTCACGTCCATTGTTTACCTTACGCCCCGAATAGGTATAATTAAAACCAGTCAACAACAGCGCGTGAGCACGAGAATCGCCTTGTGAATACATGGTCTAGCGGGACTACAACAGCACGTTTTGTGCAAGAATGTATGTCCACATGCTGACTATTGTCAGGCCTGACATCAGGTCGGCCTGCTGTCTACATCAATAAATTGGACTATCACCATGAAAGGGCCTGATTTCAGGTCATCTGACTGTCTACCTCCTCTGATGTTGTAGTCTCTGTCACCAAGGTAGGTCTATGTGCTGTCTATTGCCAGGCTAGATATCAGGTCAACCTGCTGTCTAGTGTCTACCTCAATAAATTAGACTCATTTATCACCAAGGCTGGTGTGCCACTACCTCCATGGACAGTGGTCTCACTGTCACAAAGGTAGGTCAATGTTCTGTCTATTGCCAGGCTAGATATCAGGTCGACCTGCTGTCTAGTGTCTACCTCAATAAATTAGACTCATTTATCACCAAGGCATGTGTAGCACTACCTCCACTGACAGTAGTCTCGTTGTCACCAAGGTAGGTCTATGTGCTGTCTATTGCCAGGCTAGATATCAGGTCGACCTGCTGTCTAGTTTCTACCTCAATAAATTAGACTCATTTATCACCAAGGCATGTGTAGCACTACCTCCACTGACAGTAGTCTCGTTGTCACCAAGGTAGGTCAATGTTCTGTCTATTGCCAGGCTAGATATCAGGTCGACCTGCTGTCTAGTTTCTACCTCAATAAATTAGACTCATTTATCACCAAGGCATGTGTAGCACTACCTCCACTGACAGTAGTCTCGTTGTCACCAAGGTAGGTCAATGTTCTGTCTATTGCCAGGCTAGATATCAGGTCGACCTGCTGTCTAGTTTCTACCTCAATAAATTAGACTCATTTATCACCAAGGCATGTGTAGCACTACCTCCACTGACAGTAGTCTCGTTGTCACCAAGATAGGTCTATGTGCTGTCTATTGCTAGGCCAGATATCAGGTCAACCTGCTGTCTACCTCCATAAATTTGGCTCACTATCACCAAGGCTGGGTCTGCCTATGGTCTCACTGTCACCAGGGTAGGTATATGTGCTGTCTATTGCTAGGCCAGATATCAGGTCAACCTGCTGTCTACCTCCATAAATTTGGCTCACTATCACCAGTGATCAATGTGCAGTCTATTACAAGACCTGATTTCACTTTTACCTTCTATTTTTAGTGAGCGTTTTTTTTTCTCTGTAGACCATTGCATAGCAATAAAAAATGTATTGAAGTGAATTTTGAGAACACTTTCATTAACATTAAGGGGGCCTCCATGGCCAGGTGGTTTTGGTTGTCAACTGACAAATCACTTAGCCCCTCACCGCTGCGGTTTGAATCCCGGTATGGGCATTTGGATTTTTCATGTAAGGAAGCCTTCCAGCTTGCTTGCAATAGGTTGATGGTTCTATCCAGATGTTCTTCCAAGCACAAAACAAATCAATCTGTTCCGTGCACAGAAGAACCTCTTCGGTATTCCTCCATATTAGCTGGACATTGTGATATGACTGAAATACTGTTAAAACGATGTAAAACCAAATAAAAACCAAAACATTAACCTTTGCAAACAAGGTAGACCCTGATCAGACGGCTCCTTGATAGATTTCCATGATGTCATTATTTCTTACACAAATATTCATCAGGGAGAAGGTTAAACAAAGCCCCATAGCATTTGAACTGAACATTAACATCAACTGAGCATTATAGTACACATGAACTGATCACTTTCGTTTGTCTTTCTTTCAGCATCTACGATCTGTGGGCGTTGTTGGGAAGTTTGTAGAATTTTTCGGACCTGGGGTAGCCGAGTTGTCCATCGCTGACCGAGCAACGATCTCCAACATGTGTCCGGAATATGGTGCTACGGTCGGTTACTTCCCAGTGGATGAGAAGAGCCTAGGTTACCTTCACCAAACAGGTACTAATATCTCTTAACCCTTCGCTTGCTGTTCACGTCAATATACCTACCTGTAAATAGGAGCTGTCTCATCAGAGTCTGCACTATTTACAAGTTGATTGTGCAACCAGTGCACTCCATAGGCTATTTTTGGACCCAACCTCTTTGAATGAATCTACACAAAAGGAGCATTTACTAGAGAAAAGTAAAATTTTAGAATTTTGTAGTTTGAAACCATTGTGATAAATAGAGCATTTGCTCCTGAGGAGCAAATGCTTTATTTATCACAATGGTTTGAATGGTTACTACAGAGGCGTAGAAAGGCATATTGATGGAGGAAAGGGTTGAAGGCAACTGTGTGTATTCATAAAAAGTGACCGATTTACAGAAGTTCTACTGTATTCAAATTTACAATCTCTTGGACAGTCGGAGCTACAGTTAACGGTGCATACCCAAATAAAGGTGCATACCCAAATACTAAAATTGTCATTTCTCCACCAAACCCTGTACTATGACCACTCTTTAGAATCGTCTCTTCGATACGATTCTAAAGAGTGGTCGCAGTAAAGGCTTTAGTGGAGAAATAACGGAGTTATGATTGAAAATGTTCAAATTTACGCATCTTATTTGGACCTCTGTTCTGCTGTATTCAAATTTTCAAATTTTTGTAGAGATCAAGTGTATGAGTACTTACGGTAATTAGAACAACTGTCATTTGCAAACATTGTAGATCCGGATCAAATCTCGCCTAGAGGAGCCCTCAGATCCGAAAGTTCGGGTTGTAGTATTTGTCATTCATAATACTACAGTAAATCGTAACCTTTTTATACTGAATAGGCTCGTATTTTCAACCCTTTAACTGTAACATTGTAATCAATTCTTTCCCAGACAACACTTTTCCTGTTTAACCCTTCGCTTGCTATACACGTCAATATACCTATCTGAAAATAGTGAAGACCCAGATTAGACAGCTCCTGCAGGAGCTGTCTCATCAGGGTCTGCACTATTTACAAGTTGATTGTGCAACCAGTGCACTCCACAGCAGGATTGCACAGCGAAATACTTTTACATAGTGAAGATATATGTAATTATACAACAGGACATGGGTAAAGAAGGAGAAATGTATTTTAAAATTCAGCAAGAGAAGGGTTAATATTCGTGAAAGAAATAAAGATGTCATGAATATTAATGAACTTAACTATTTTAAATGATTAAAGAATATTTTAAATTTGGCAGAGAGTGTAGTGTCAGATCTATGCAATCCCACAAGCAAGCATAGCAGACTGATCAGATAGACTGATCAGATCCCATAGGAGGAGCCGTCTGATCTGGGTCTACTTTGTTTGCAAATGCACGAAAATGCGCTTTTATGAGAGAAAGGGATAAGAAATCAAAATAGTTTCAAGTATAACTCCTTTATTTCTCTACCAAACCTTTTGAAGAGACGGTTCTAATGAGTGGTCACAGCATAGGTTCGGTGGAGAAACGAAGAGTTTATTATTTTAATAGGCAAATTTATCTCTTGCTCTGTGTGATAGCTGTAGATTGTAATGATTTCTTGATATGATTACAGGAAGGGATGAGAAAAAGATCAGATATATAGAACAATACTTGAAAGCCAATGAAATGTTTAGGGACTTCACTAACGCCGACCAAGACCCAATCTTCTCAGAGGTGAGATAAATTTCTCTCAAGCTGTTGATTGATTTATAGAAACAACTTGGAGTATGCGTCAAGATACGGGTGTCTATGAGTCCCGGAATGAGTACCATCAAGATATGATTTATTTCCTGATTATCAGTGTTAACGTTTTGTTTTATGAGTACGGACAAGATACGGTTGTTTGTTTACCAAGTACCACCATTAATCCAGCAAACACTATATTTTAACCACACTTTACAATCATCGGAAAGAGACCATTCTAAATAGTGATTACAACACAGGGTTTTCTGGTGAAACAAAGAAGCTTTACTTTAAAAAAAACACCCTGTATATTCCTCTGGCACGAAATGGAGATCTAATTCTAGTTTCTGCCATATTCAAAATTCTCTTGCCATTATAAATATTCCAACAACCAATTATCATTAATTGTTATATGAATGTTTATCAGGTACATGTAGAAGGTTTATCTGTTCCCTCGTATTGATGCCTTTTAAAAATTACTTTCTGAAATCATTGTGATAAATAAGCATTTGCTCCATAGGAGCAAATGCTCTAGTTATCACAATGATTTCAAAATTACACAGTTCTAAAATTTTCCTCATCTCTCCTTTTTGATAGATTTATTTGAAGGGCCGGGGTCTAAGAATTACCTATGCGGGAATGTGTTAAGCATATTTGTACTGCAATTTTTCAGGTGGTGGAGCTTGACCTGTCATCAGTGACCCCCTGTTGCTCCGGACCAAAGAGACCTCATGACAGAGTCGCTGTTGCGGACATGAAAACAGACTTTGTCAGTTGCCTTAGCAACAAGGTCGGCTTCAAGGTTAGTTAGTATTCGAAGTGTCACATTGTATTGAATCCTTAAAGCTGTAACTATTGTACGTACTATAAGATAAAAACAGACACCTCTGTGCGTATTTGCAAAGGTCATGAACTCTTCATATCACACCTTCCAGAGATCACAACTTGCCCAAAAATACCAATCAGCTGTAAGTAAGGTAAGATCAGTAAAATCTGTCTGCAGCGACCATGCAAAATAAGTCTCAAACTGGACCCAAATGCTCTATTTATCACAATAGTTTCAAAAAGTGATTTTACAGAGACGTAGAAAGGAGTACTCATGGATGAAAGGGTTAAATAGCATCAGTCATATAATTATGTGATATTTATATATTGCCACCCTTCTGATTACATTAAATTAGATTGAAACAGTAACAAGTGGTTTAGACACTGATCAAGTGGCTCCTTCAGGTGTGCACTACAGTAAAACCCCGCTAATGCGACCACTTAATAAACAGCCACTGGCGCCGTTTAAAGAAGGTGGTTGCTTAATGCAGGACGAAAGTTATGCAGAAAGCTCCTATAGGAGCTTTCTGCATAACTTTCGTCCTGCATTAAGCTACCACCTGCCTCTGTCACCCAGAATTATGCCCCTTTTTGGTGGTCGCATTAGCGGGGTTTTACTGTATTTGCTTAACTCTGGCTGGATATGTTTGGTAGTTATATACACTCAGTATCACTATTGTCATTAACATGTCATTGGCTTGACAATGTCCTCTCCTTCAAATACAATTTAAGGCATCTATTTATAGCTCTATCTGACAATAATTTGTTTTGTTCAAATGCGATTCATGGTATGTGGGTGATAGCTTCTAAGTTGTAATTTATTTCTTGATTTTATACAGGGATTTGGCATTCCTGAAGACAAGCTGTCAACAACAGTACCATTTGTGTATGAGGGTCAGGAATATATGTTGAGCCATGGCTCTGTAGTGATAGCAGCTGTGACAAGCTGTACCAATACTAGCAATCCTTCCGTCATGCTGGGAGCAGGTGAGATAATGCACAGAACTTTTAATATCCAATTGGGTATCTCTGAAAAAATTCTTCTTTCCTTATTAGAGGTGTTCATAAGTCTGTTTATACTCGATAGTAGTAGTCATTAAAATCTGTTACAATCGTCTCCTAGAGGGGATTTTAGCCCTTTACTTCCTGAGTATTTATTTAACCTATGACATCATAGGCTATTTTTAGATACAACTTCTTTGAATTAATCTACCGAAAAGGAGCATTAATTAGAGAAAAGGAAAATTTTAGAATTTTGTAGTTTGAAACCATTGTGATAAATAGAGCATTTGCTCCTATAGGAGCAAATGCTCTATTTATCACGATGGTTTCACAAAGTGACTTTTACAGAGTCGCCAAAAGTCGTCAATATGAGGGAAAGGGTTAACAGTATTTTCACATTATCTCTGTCTCTCATAAAGACAACTTTAAGAACCTTGACATGAATATGCCTTACTGCACATTTGAAAACAGAGTAGACCCTGGTCAGACAGCTCCTACTGGAACTGTTCTGTTTACTTTGTGAAATAATATCTGCTTCTGACATCTGTGTCACAGCCAAGCATTTCATTTTTCATGTGTAATTACAAAATATTCCGTCCATGGATATTCCGTCAGTCATACTTAATCCTTTCCATGTTCAGTGTTTATTCCAAATTTCAAAACCTACTGAATATTCATGAACAAAATATTTATAATGAAATATGGAAGGTGGAACATTGTAGCCATTTAAGAGAGTAAAGGAACTTTCAAATTCCATTAGCAACCAAGGTAGACCCTGATTAGAAGGCTCCTATAAGAGCCATCTGATATGGGTCTACTCTGTTTGCAAATGCATGAAAACATGTTTATCTGAAGGAAAGTGTTAAATGAATATTCATGGGGAGTGGGTGAATTCTGTGCAAGCTAAGTAATTGTATGTGGGTTTTCATTTAAACTTTGAGCAAATGGCGCACTGTACACAGTCACATGTGTTATCTACACTGACGTGTTTGATGTTGTAACTTTATCTGAAAATTCATTTTGACCTGTTTCTATAGATTTTGTTTATCACAAACTATCACCGTTAAATTAAATATCAGAGAGATCCTGGTTGATAAAACAGTAAATCAATAAAATGTTGAGAATTTCGACCTACTTTGTCCCAGTCACTTAGCAAACCTAATAACATGTTTCTTTTATATATGTAAGGAATGATCCCTACAATCTACTTTACTACTGAAACATTGGCTGCAAAAACATGTGTGTTGGTTATATTATAAACAGAATCTTGCATTCATGTTCATGATAATTGGATTTATTAAATTTGTCTCTTTAAAATGATAAAAAAAATCGCTAAAGCTAATTTTTAGTTCCCCAGAGCACAAAGTGCTCAGAGTGAGCTTTTGTGATCACTTGATGTCCGTCAGCCAGGGTCATGTCGTTCGTCATCAGTCTTCAACAATATGAACCTTTAAAAATCCTCTCCTCTGAATATACAGGGTTCCCAGCTTTCATTTTTGGCATATAGCATCATCTGTAGGCCCTCTACAAAAGCTATATAAATTATGCCCCTGGGGTCAAAATTGGCCCTGCCCCAAGGGTGGCCAGTTTTCAAAAGAAACTTATAGTGAAAACTTCGAACATCTCCTAAAACTTGAAGGTTCTCAGTTTTCATATTTAGCACATAGCATCATGTTCATGTCCTCTACAAAAGTGAAAACTTAAATCTTCTCCTCTGATTGTCTTGTTTATCGTTTTGAAAAGACTAATTTGATTAACCATAAACACTTATGTATGATCCTCTATATAAGTTGGAGCTATAGAATAGAAAAGAGGCATATTTAGATACTGTAGAACTACTCTAATGCATCCACTTTATGTACAAACATGTGTGTCTTTATAAGCAGGTGGTTGCTTAATGCAGGACAAAAGTAATGCATAAAGCTTGTCTAGGAGCTTTCTGCATTACTTTAGTTCTGCATTAAGCTACCACCTGCATCTAGCTCCCAGAATTATACCTCTTTTAGGTGGTCGCATTAGCAGGGTTTTACTGTACTATATTAATCAAACCGTATGTTGTGATGACTCTTTAAAATCATCTCAAGATGATTTTAAAGAGTCGTAAAAACATAGGATTTGATAGAGAAATGAAAGGAGCTATTTTGTTTGAGTGTCTGTATAAATGTTTTTGTGTGTTGCAGGTCTCTTAGCAAAGAAAGCTGTTGAAGCAGGCCTCTCGGTCAACCCATACATCAAAACAAGCCTGTCGCCGGGGAGTGGCGTGGTTACCTACTACCTACGAGAAAGTGGTGTCACCCCATTCTTAGAGAAACTAGGGTATGTGCAGTATCATTGGTGAATTAACGAAACTGGCATTTGCAAACAGTGTAGATCCAGGTCAGAGGACTCCTATGGAGTAAATCATAGGGGCCTAGACCGCTTCATTGGGGTCTATATGTACTATATAATAACAAGGGTTCCAACTAGCAGAACGAATATCCGTGTACCACGAGTACAAATATGACTGTAACTCTTACAATTTAAATGATAATTTCGTAAGTCTTTCGGCTTTTGAAAGCCAGTATATTTTTCTATCAAATGAATATAATCTTATAACGGTAACTTATGAACAAGTATCAATCCAACAATGATTTTCTCAAAATTTCACGTGTTTTTTGGGTCATTGACAAACGTTCGTTCACCCCGGTTTCACTATATCACAGCAATAACCTGGCAATTTGCAGTTTAAAAAATGGCGTGGTTCAATAAAACGAATCAATTCTATCACCCACCCCCAAGTTTTAGCCCTCAGGATCAAAATAATGATGTAAAATTAGTGAGTTTTGTCAGTTTGCTTCAAATCGTCGAGGAAGGAGCCATTGTACGTGACGTCACGGATTTCCCAACTTTTCCTTCGCTCATCCAATGAAATGGCTCCATTCAAATTTGTTGCAAAATGGCAGCATCCGAAATAGAAACATAACGACAGACGGAAAGGCCGCTGTTGCTAGTCGCTTACTTATTTAGAGGACAAAACAAATGGAGATTGGTGATATAATTGGGTTGTTTTATTGAACCACGCCATCTTTTGAACTGAAAATCGCCAGGTTATGGCTGTGATATAGTGAAACCGGGGTGAACGAACATTTGTCAATGACCCAGAAAACACGTGAAATTTTGAGAAAATCGTTGTAGGATTGATAATTGCGCGTAAGTTACCGTGAGAAGATTACATTTATTTGACAGTAAAATATATTGGCTTTCAATAGCCGAAAGAATTACAAAATTATCATTTAAATTGCAAGAGTTAAGAGTTGTACTTTTGGTACACGGATGTCCGTTCTGCTAGTTGGAACCCTTGTTATTATATAGTACATGTAGACCCCCATGAAGCGGTTCAGACCCCTGTGGAGTAAATACTCTATTTATCGCACTGATTTCATAAAATGAATTTAAAGAGTTGTCAAAATGCATCAGCAGGAGAGAAAAGAGCACTGGTTGGTTACATGTATTGCAATGATAAATAAGTTGGGTAAGTTGGAACTAGTGACTGACCGTAACCCTTTCTACTCTGAAGTTTCAAATGTGTGTCGGTGTATTGTATAAAGTGTATTGGTGTATATTATTGGTGTATATTATAATGTGGGTTGGTGTATATTATAATGTGGGTTGGTGTATATTATAATGTGGGTTGGTGTATATTATAATGTGTGTTGGTGTATATTATGTGTTGGTGTATATTATAATGTGTGTTGGTGTATATTATAATGTGGGTTGGTGTATATAATAATGTGGGTTGGTGTATATTGTAATGTGTGTTGGTGTATATTATAATGTGTGTTGGTGTATATTATAATGTGGGTTGGTGTATATTTTAATGTGTATTGGTGTATATTATAATGTGGGTTGATGTATATTATTGGTGTATATTATAATGTGGGTTAGTGTATATTATAATGTGGGTTAGTGTATATTATAATGTGGGTTGGTGCATATTATAATGTGGGTTAGTGTATATTATAATGTGGGTTGGTGTATATTATAATGTGGGTTAGTGCATATTATAATGTGGGTTGGTGTATATTATAATGTGGGTTGGTGAATATTATAATGTGGGTTAGTGTATATTATAATGTGGTTTGGTGTATATTATAATGTGGGTTGGTGTATATTTTCAGGTTTGATATTGTGGGCTATGGCTGTATGACATGTATAGGAAACAGCGGGCCTCTACCTGAGCCTGTATCAGAGGCCATAGAGAAGGTAAGCCCCATAAAGAAACATAAAGTTTACCCGTTCCCTGTTCAATATTCATGTAAGAAATAATGACATCATGAATACTGATCAGTTGAATCTTTAAAACGCCAACTTTTCAACAAAAACTATAAATATAGAATCAGATCTATATCATGTCAAATGTACAGATAACAGACCCTGATCAAACAATATATTATTAAATACAGGTGGATTCAAAATGCAGAACAAGGGATCTGTCTAAATGTAGATGGCTGTTTAATTCAGAATAAGGGTGCTTTCTGTAAATGTGGAAGGGTGCTAAGTGCATAATGAGAGAGCTTTTCTGTAAATGTGGATGTCTGCTTTATAATACAGAATGGGGAGCTGTTGTAAGTTTAGGTGACTGTTAAATGTGGAATGAAGGAGCTTTCAGTAAATGTTGGTGGCTGCTAAATGTAGAATAAGGGAGTTTTCTGTAAAATGTAAGTGGCTGCTAAATGTAGAATAAGGGAGCTTCTTGTAAATGTAAGTGACTGCTAAATGTAGAATAAAGGAGCTTTCTGTAAATGTAAGTGGCTGCTAAATGTAGAATAAGGGAGCTTCTTGTAAATGTAAGTGACTGCTAAATGTAGAATAAGGGAGCTTTCTGTAAATGTAAGTGGCTGCTAAATGTAGAATAAGGGAGCTTCTTGTAAATGTAAGTGACTGCTAAATGTAGAATAAGGGAGCTTTCTGTAAAATGTTGGTGGCTGCTAAATGTAGAATAAGGGAGCTTTCTGTAAAATGTTGGTGGCTGCTAAATGTAGAATAAGGGAGCTTTCTGTAAAATGTAAGTGGCTGCTAAATGTAGAATAAGGGAGCTTTTTGTAAAATGTTGGTGGCTGCTAAATGTAGAATAAGGGAGCTTTCTGTAAATGTAAGTGACTGCTAAATGCAGAATATGGTGACTGCTTTCTTTAATACATTCGCCATGCATTAACCATTTCCCCTATAACCAATGCCTTGTTTTCTGAAAATATGCCTTTATTGCATAGACTATCATGTTCAGAAAAATTATCAATTGATTTGCATTAATTCCGTAATATGCTGTAATGTCAGAACCCTTTTCTCCCTATAGACACGCCCTTATGCTGTTGAAAACAGAGTAGACCCAGATCAGACAGCTCCTGTGGGAGCATTTATGCTGTTGAAAACAGAGTAGACCCAGATCAGACAGCTCCTGTAGGAGCATTCTGATCAGGGTCTACTGTTTCATTGTGGAATAAAGATTGATTCTACAGTTTGAGAACCATGTAAAATGTATTCAGTTATAATTATAAAAATGTGGTGTACTAATAAATATTATTTACTCAACTGTTTTTCGAAGAAAACAAAGAGCTGTTGTGTTAACGCTTTACTCTATGAATATTTATATATTGAATAATGACCTCATGAATATTCCTTAGAGTAATCTTTAAATATTTTGCCAAAGTAGAATCTATAGAATCACATAAGCAAACAGAGTAGACCCAGATCAGACGGCTCCTATAGGAGCCGTCTGATCTGGGTCTGTTCTGTTGGCAAAGGCATATTTATGAAGTAAAGTGTTAACTGTGCCGTCGTCATTGTTGTCATCAATAGTCAGCTGGAAACTTTTACCATTGGCTTTTGGTTTCTTATTCATGCCAATCTTATGAAACTTCACACACTTGTTCATCATCACAGCAGCTGTGATCGAACAGACGAGCATTGGCACCCACATGCATTGCTCTTGTTTTTTACACGAGTTTTCATTCTTTCATGTCTTAACCATTCCCTCATATAAACGCTTTGTCACACCTTTGCAAATAGTGGACATGGGATCAGACAACTGCTGTTGGAGCCATCTGATCAGGATCTGCGCTGTTTGTTTATGAAATAATGCAGATCTGATTAGATTAACAATGACCCTTGTTCATGATGTAGCTTATTTAGCCTTTTCCCTTTTCAATATTCATGTAAGAAAAAATCATGACATCATGAATATTTATTAACTGATTACTTGTAATGTAAAATTTCAAGGAATGTTTTTCATTGACAAAAACTGTAGAACCAATTCTTTATCCTGTCAAAAGCAAACAGAGCAGACCCTGATCAGACAGCTCCTATAGGAATAGTCGTTTATATGAGTGAAAGGGTTGAATTGGATATCAGAGCTACAGATACCTGTGCATACTCAAATTACTAGAATTGTCATTTCTCCACCAAACCCTATGTTGTGACCACTCTTTAGAATCGTCTCCAAGAGACGATTCTAAAGAGTGGTTATACCATAGGGTTTGAGACGATTCTAAAGAGTGGTCACACCATAGGGTTTGAGACGATTCTAAAGAGTGGTCACACCGTAGGGTTTGAGACGATTCTAAAGAGTGGTCACACCATAGGATTTGGTGGAGAAATAAAGAAGTGATTTGTGAAACTGTTTTAATTTATGTATCTTATCTAGAGCTCTGTGGTCTCCATTCATTATTTCGCACATGAATATTCATGAATGGAAAGGATTAAGATGGTTTATTTGTTTTGCAGGGTGACCTTGTAGCCTGCGGGGTTCTGTCTGGTAACAGGAACTTTGAGGGACGTATCCATCCACTGACCCGCGCTAACTATCTAGCATCACCACCTCTAGTCATAGCATATGCACTGGCTGGTAGAGTGAACATCGACTTTGAGACCGAGCCACTAGGTAATATTGCATTAATATGAGAGTCATTCTCACGCATTTGCGCCCACGATCCCATTTACTGTACTTTGGGAATAATTTGATTCGTGATATTTTCACCACTTTGTCTCAAAATGCCAGTGTATTTTGGTCAGTTTAATTTTCGCCATTCTGGGATTAAAGGGGCCAAAAATAAACACATGTATGAATCGAAAGTGGAAAAGATAATTCTACCTTTGGTTGATTTCGAGTCATCCATCCAAGTTTTTATTGTTAAAACGGAAATACAAGGAGTACTTAGGAGATGTTTCCGGCCATGTCTAATTCCAGGGATAAAACGATGAGTACCGGTATACGGTATATCAGTTAAGCTGATAATTTGTTTGTTTCTGAGTCACGTCTTCAAACTGTATTAATGTAAACTATTTGAATAAAATTAGAAAACTTAGAAACAATCAATTTGATTTTCTATGCCTTAAAAACCAGTACTAAAAGAAAGAGAGACGAGAGTTGTATACATGTTTAACATTATACAAACAAAATGGGGTCCCGTATTCCGCCGCATATTTTCAAACTTTTGCCCTAACGTCCGGTGACAATACATTATATTTCGCAGGTTTAGAAGTTGATTTGTCAGAGTACGCTTTGTCAAGTTCCCCGTTGCACAATGCCGCCAAATGGCAATCACTGTCACCAAAATTATAAATAAAATGAAACATCATTTTCTTTCGGTTTAAATAAGATCAAATAGATTTGTTTTGGTTCGTCATTGTGCTTCTGTGGTGTGTCGATGTGTGTGAGCAAATGATTGAATTACACACTAAATATATACTAAGTATACAAGACAACAAAGATAAAACGTGATAAACGCTCAAGCACATAATCGCTGTTGGTGTATGCCACGCATTACGGTAGTGTTTGGGGTAGGTGTTAATCTGTGTGTATACAATAGAGAAGTTGCATATCGCCGACGATAAAATCTTATTTGTTTGTCACGGATATATTTTGGTATGTTTAATTTTCGCCCTTTCACACCTAGTGGCGAATTAGGCTAATTATTAACCACAGCCAATTATTCCCAAAGTGTCATACCCTTTCTGTGACACTGTGTATAACAGTGTCACACTCTTTCTGTCACACCCTTTGTGTTGTTCTCTTTCTGCCAAACTTCTTGCCTCACACTTTGTGTGACACATTTTATGTTAGAACTCTTCTGCCACACCCTTTCTGTAATACTTTTTGTGCCACACCCTTTGTGTTACACTCATCCTGCCACATTATCTGTCACACCTTTTATATATCACACTCTTTCTGTCACACCCTTTGTGTCAGTGTCACACCCCTTTCTGTCACATCCTTTGTGACACACTCTTTCTGTCACACCCTTTGTGTCACACACTTTTGGTCACACCATAAGTGTCACACTCTTTCTGTCACACTCTTTCTGTTACTCTCAGTCATACCATTTGTGCCACACTCTTTCTTTATACTATGCTACACTCTTTCTATCACACGCTTTTTGTCACACCCTTTGTGTAACAATTTTCCTTTCACACAATTTGTGTCACAATCTTTCTGTTACATTTTTTCTGACACACTCTTTCTGTGACAGTTTTGGTAATTGGAATTCACCTGGATTATTATTTGCAAATTTATCTCGTTACAGGCAAGAATGCCGAGGGTCAGCCAATTTTCCTGAGAGATATATGGCCGACCAGACAGGAGATCCATGTAAGTTATTCTGTTGATAAACAATATGTCAGCTCAGTGGCCAGATATGAGGAATAGATTAAAACATTTTTAGGAATACTTTCTTTATTTATCCACCAAACGGCTCTAAATAACCATCAGTATCGATGGGCCGTAAAACACTATTCATTCATTTAGCGAAATTCGCTATATCAGTATAGTAAATTATGCTTATAGCAAAATAATTATGGCAGATCTGTTTATGAATTCCGTCCTCTTGAGGAGAAAAAAAATTGAAATATTACGAACTAAGCTAATTGTTAAAGTGCGTGATAGGTTGTGTATTCAACTGAAAAACATGGAGTCACACAGCTTAATCATTAGATATAGTGTTTTAGGTTACTTGCCTTTAGTTTTGCATCCTTATTTGTGAGTGGTTACGTATGTGAGTTCTTGTCCCAGTTTGTTATTTGTAAGTGGTTAAGTGTATGAGTTCTTGTCCCAGTTTGTTATTTGTAAAATGTAAGTGGTTAAGTATATGAGTTCTTGTCCCAGTTTGTTATCAATATATGAGTTCTTGTCCTAGCTTGTTATCTGTAAGTGGTTATGTATGGGTTCTTGTTCCAGTTTGTTACTTGTAAGTGGTTAAGTATGTATGAGTTCTTGTCCCAGTTTGTTATTTGTAAGTGCTTAAGTATATGAGTTCTTGTCCCAGATTGTTATTTGTAAGTGGTTACGTATATATGAGTTCTTGTCCCAGTTTGTTATTAGTCCCCCACCAGATACCGGGTGGGGAACTATAGGTTTGCTCGATTCTATCTGTCCGTCCGTCTGTCTGTCTGTTAGTCCGTCTGTCACGCTTCGTGTCCGGACCATATCTCCTACAAAGTTGTGCCAAATTCATTATAACTTCACACATTGAAGAAGCATGATGAGGGCTAGTATCATGCACAAGGGCCATAACTCTAGCATCAATATTTTTGAGTTCTTCCCCTTTTCATATTTTCTTGTCCAGTGAACTCTATATGTACTGGTTCAATTGATTTGAAACTTCTCATATGGAACAAGCATGATGAGGTGTAGTGTCATGCACAGGGGCAATAACTCTAGCATCAATATATTTTTGGAGTTACTCCCCTTTTTCATATTTTCTTGTCGGGCAATAACTTTTATACTGATTCAATGTATGAAAGTAGGTACTAATACCATTCAGGTGGTCATGTATATACCATGGTCAACTACACCATGGGTGGGGTGCCCTTGTTTGTAAGTAGTTACGTATGTATGAGTTCTTGTCCTAGTTTGTTATTTGTAAGTGGTTACGTATGTATGAGTTCTTGTCCCAGTTTGTTATTTGTAAGTGGTTAAGTATATATGAGTTCTTATCCCAGTTTGTTATTTGTAAGTGCTGAAGTATGTGAGTTCTTGTCCCAGTTTGTTATTATACCCCCACCACCTGTGGTGGGGGCTATATTGGAAACACCTTGTCCGTCGGTCCGTCCGTCCGTCCGTCCGTCCGTCCGTCTGTCGCGCGAGATCGGGACATTGACTATAACTTTTGAACCACTACAGATAAACACTTGATATTTGGCATGCATGTGTGTCTAATGAATCTGCACATTTTGACATGTTGCATGCCAAGGTCAAGGTCACTGTTTAAGGTCAAAGGTCGAATATATAGGTCAAATTACTAACTTTAACATTGGCTATAACTTTTGAACCACTACAGATAAACGCTTGATATTTGGCATGCATGTGTGTCTCATGAAGCTGCACATTTTGACATGTCGCATGCCAAGGTCAAGGTCACTGTTCAAGGTCAAAGGTCGAATATATAGGTCAAATTACCAACTTTAACATTGGCTATAACTTTTGAACCACTACAGATAAACACTTGATATTTGGCATGCATTTGTGTCTCATGAAGCTACACATTTTGACATGTCGCATGCCAAGGTCAAGGTCACTGTTCAAGGTCAAAGGTCGAATATATAGTACTAACTTTAACATTGGCTATAACTTTTGAACCACTACAGATAAACACTTGATATTTGGCATGCATGTGTGTCTCATGAAGCTGCACATTTTGACATGTCGCATGCCAAGGTCAAGGTCACTGTTCAAGGTCAAAGGTTGAATATATAGGTCAAATTACCAACTTTAACATTGGCTATAACTTTTGAACCATTACAGATAAACACTTGATATTTGGCATGCATTTGTGTCTCATGAAGCTACACATTTGGCATGTCGCATGCCAAGGTCAAGGTCACTGTTCAAGGTCAAAGGTCAAATATATAGGTATAAACACTTGATATTTGGCATGCATGTGTGTCTAATGAAGCTGCACATTTTGACATGTTGCATGCCAAGGTCAAGGTCACTGTTCAAGGTCAAAGGTCAAATACATAGGTAAAATTACCAACTTTAACATTGGCTATAACTTTTGAACACTGCAGGTAAACACTTGATATTTGGCATGCATGTGTGTCTAATGAAGCTGCACATTTTGACATGTCACATGCCAAGGTCAAGGTCACTGTTCAAGGTCTAAGGTCATTTTTAGCACTGCTGTCTTTTGAAGAAAAAAATCAAGATATTGCCATCACCCTGGCGTAGTCATTGGCGTCGTTGTCTGCGTCGTCATTGTGAGAAACTTTAACCTTGGTCATAACTTCTTTAGCATTGAAGATAATCTAATGAAACTTCACACACCTGTTCACCTCACAAGGGCTATAATCTGACCAAGGGCCGATATTATGCCTTTTCCAACAAGGATGCCAGGTGGGGGTATGAATCACGTTCAGTGATAGGTCTAGTTTGTAAGTGGTTACGTACGTATGAGTTCTTGTCCCAGTTTGTTATCTGTAAGTGGTTAAGTATGTATGAGTTCTTGTCCCAGTTTGTTATATGTAAGTGGTTACGTATGTATGAGTTCTTGTCCCAGTTTGTTATATGTAAGTGGTTACATATATGAGTTTTTGTCTATTGCAGGCAGTGGAGGACCAGTTTGTTATACCATCCATGTTCAATGAAGTCTACTCCAGGATACAGGTACTCTATCAGAGCTCCAGATAAGATGCGTAAATTCAAACATTTTCAAGAATAACTTCTTTACTTCTCCATTAAACCCTATGTTGTGGCCACTCGTAGTGTGTTGTGGTCACAACGTAGGATTTGGTGGAGAAATTAAAGATCTTATCCCTTCGTTTGCTGAATTTTAAAATACATCTCTCCTTCTTTACCCATGCCCTGTTGTATAACTACATATATCTTCACTGTGTACAAGTATTTCGCTGTGCAATCACTGCTATGGAGTGCACTGGTTGCACCATCAACTTGTAAATAGTGCAGACCCTGATGAGACAGCTCCTGCAGGAGCTGTCTCATCTGGGTCTTCACTATTTACAGGTAGGTATATTGACGCGAATAGCAAGCGAAGGGTTAATACTTGAGTATGTATCCTTATCTGTATCTCGCTCTATAATTTGATATTCTAATTTTACTCCATATATGTCTTCTACTCCTTTGCAAACAGAGTAGATCCAGATCAGGCAGCTCATATAGGAGCTATCTGATCTGGCTGTGCTCTGTTTTGCTTATAATATAATATGATATAGATATGATTCTACAGTTTCCATTATGGCAAAAAGAGACAATTCTAAAGAGTGTCACAACCAAGGCTTTGGGTGGAGAAATGACTGCTGCTCTGCTACTAAATCACAACCAAGGCTTTGGGTGGAGAAATGATTACTGCTCTGCTACTAAATCACAACCAAGGCTTTGGGTGGAGAAATCTTTGGGTGGAGAAATGACTGCTGCTCTGCTACTAAATCACAACCAAGGCTTTGGGTGGAGAAATGACTGCTGCTCTGCTACTAAATCACAACCAAGGCTTTGGGTGGAGATATGACTGCTGCTCTGCTACTAAATCACAACCAAGGCTTTGGGTGGAGAAATCTTTGGGTGGAGAAATGACTGCTGCTCTGCTACTAAATCACAGCCAAGGCTTTGGGTGGAGAAATGACTGCTGCTCTGCTACTAAATCACAACCAAGGCTTTGGGTGGAGATATGACTGCTGCTCTGCTACTAAATCACAACCAAGGCTGACTGCTGCTCTCCTACTAAAGCACAGCCAAGGCTTTGGGTGGAGAAATGACTGCTGCTCTGATACTAAATCTTCCTTTGAATTGATTGATTCCACTTTGTCTCACCTTTTTGTTCTGAATATTCTTTTAGTGAAGGATTGATTGTTGTCATTATACATTGTATATAGCTACAAATTGTTTGGTTTTGTAGATGGGCAACGAGCGATGGAACAAGCTAGATGCACCAGAGGGGATTCTGTATCCATGGGACACAAAGTCAACCTACATCAAAAGTCCACCTTTCTTTGAAACCATGGTAACTAATTTTTCTTATGAGAGATGAAATTTAAATTTAATCATTTAAAGATCAAGGGATGTGGGGCATATTGTTTTTGCCCTGTTTGTTAGCTCACCTGAGCAAAGCTCAGTTTGAGCTCGTCGTCCGTCGTCAATAATTTGCTTGTGAACACTCTAGTGGTCATAATTGTAGTCCAATCTTCATGAAACTTGGTCAGAATAAATGTCTTGATAAAGTCTCGGATGAGTTTTAAAGTGGGTCAAGTTGGGTTAAAAACTAGGTCACTAGGTCAAATAATAGGAAAACCTTGTGAACCCTCTACAGGTCACATTTTTAGCCCAATTTTCATGAAACTTGGTCAGAATGATTGTTTTGATAAAATCTCGGAGGAGTTTGAAAAATGCGTTATGTAGGGTAAAAAACTAGGTCACTAGGTCAAACAGTAGAAAAACCATGTGAACACTCTAGTGGTCACAATTTTAGTCCAATCTTCATGAAACTTGGTCAGAATGAATGTCTTGATAAAATCTTGGACAAGTTCGAAAGTGGGTCAAGTGGAGTTAAAAACTAGGTTACTAGGTCAAACAGTAGAAAAACCTTGTGAACACTCTAGAGGTCACAATTTTTGTCCAATCTTCATGTAACTTAGTCATAATGATTGTCTTTATAAAATCTCAAACGAGTTTGAAAGTGGGTTATGTGGGGTTAAAAACTAGGTCACTAGGTCAAATTGTAGGAAAACCTCGTGAACACTCTAGAGGTCACATTTATTGCCAAATCTTCATGAAAATTGCTCAGAATGATTGTCTTAATAAAATCTTGGACAAGTTTGAAAGTGGGTTATGTGAGGTCAAAAATAGGTCACTGGGTCATATCTTAGAGAAATCTAGTTTACACTCCAGTGGCCACATTTTTAGCCCAGTCTTCCTCAAACTTGCTCAGAGTGTTTGTCTTGGTGATATCAATGTTGAGTGTGATCATGGGTTGGTAGGGAATAAAAAGTAGATCACTAGGTCAAATCTTAGAAAAAATACTTTAGAGGGCACATTTTTAGCCTAATCTTCATTGGTCAGAATCATTGTCTTGATAAAATCAATATACTAAATTTTTGAAAATCTCATTCTGCAGAACCACTGCTCATGATCCACTGCTAATCATCCACTATCAACATTGTTCATACATTGTCCCTAGGAGTAGGGTCAAAATTGACCATACCCATGGGCTACCCAGCAAAAATCTTAAATATATGGTAATCAGGTGAGCGATTAAGGGCCATCTTAGCCCTCTTGTTGGTTTGTGGACAAGTTTAACTTTGCAATAATTTTGTAACCATCGCATGTACATACTTAAACTTGGCATGCATGTGCAACTTGTGGAGGCGAGAATTTTTAAAGGGGTAACTCGTTAAGGTCAAGGTCAAACATCAAGGTCAGAGGTCAAATCGGGGGCATAATGTTTCACAAACACATCTGATTGATATTGATGATGTCAACATTTCCTATTAGTTCTTCATTAGGTAAAGGATTGATCTTGTTCTTCATAGTCCTATATTTAACCCTTACAATGCTGACATTTCAAATAGACTGTTCCAAAATTCAAACAGGATAAGCTAACTGATAGGGATTTCTCTAAAGAAAAGTGTAACATGACAAACAGTTCAGACCCTGATGACAGGGCTCCTCTGAATTGTATCACACACTGTACAGTTAACACTGTTGCACAGAGTAGACCAAGATAAGACGGTTCCTGTTGGTGGATATCGGGTTAGGATCTGCTGTTTACTGGTATGGAACAAATCTGGTTATTTTTATGCCCCCATTGACGATAGTCGGGGGGGGGCATATTGTTTTTGCCTTGTCTGTTTGTTGGTCTGTTTGTCCGTTTGTCTGTTTGTTTGTCAGCAACTTTAACATTGGTCATAACTTTTGAGCCAGTATAGATAGAGACTTGATAGTTGGCATACATATGTATCTCATAAAGCCGCACATTTTGAGGGGTGACATGTCAAGGTCAAGGTCATCCTTCAAGGTCAGAGGTCAAATATATGGGTCAAATAGCCGACTTTAACATTGGCCATAACTTTTGGACCAGTAGAGATAGAGACTTGATATTTGGCATGCTTATGTATCTCATGAGGCTGCACATTTTGAGGGGTGACATGTCAAGGTCAAGGTCATCCTTCAAGGTCAAAGGTCAAATATATGAGGGGGCATAGTGTTTCACAAACACATCTTGTTTTCCATGGCAGTGCCTGAGGCCCGGTGTATATAAGATAAGGGTGTCATTTCTCCACCAAACCCTTTACTGTGACCACTCTTTAGAACCGTCTCTTTAAGATGATTCTAAATAGTAGTCACAGTCCAGGATTTGCTGGATAAATAAAGGAGCTATTTTTGAAAATATTTTAATTTACGCATCTTATCTGGAGCTCTGATAAATTAAAAATGCTTTTAAGAATATCTTCTGTATTTCTCCGCCAAACCCTATGACAGTTCTAGAAAGTGGTCAAAACATAGGGTTTGGCAGAGAACTGATTTTAGTATTGAATACATATACAGTAAAACCCCGAACTCTCGAACCCCGGAAAACTCGTTCACTACCCTTAATTCGAACTAATTCTGCGGTCCCAACTCCTTCCTTCTTAAATTCTATATGTTCGACCTCGGATAATTCGACCATGCGAAACTCGAACTCTCGAACTCATCTCCCGGTCCGCTGATTAATAAAACAGTGCAAAGTACCTTTGATAAGTCGAACCGTTGTCTTACCTGTATGGATGTGCGTCGAACCGAAGATTCACACCTCTCAGGTGACTATTTCAGATCGCCGATAATTAAGTGATTGGTAGACAATGGGTGAATATGTGATGTTTTATAAAGGTGTTAAAATGCAAATGAGTGTGTTTATGAAGGTTGTTTTGAGCTTACATTGACTGTCATATCGTAGGGCAATAACACGATCGAACTCTTCAAACTTCACCATTCACAATGGCAGAAATAACAGTTGAATGAATATATTTGTTCTCCTCTGTTTTTACCCGTGTGTTAAACAATTGAGTTAAATTATGGCCCTATATGCGAATCCACATACGAAAACAAGAGGAATAGTTTTCCACAAGACTGGTCTGTTGTAACCGTTTAAATAACGTAATTTTACCAAATTTGTGTGTTTTCATAGATATTTAAATGTGGCTGTAGACCGTTGTGTAAATAAACCGAGACGATGGTGATAGGTCGTTTAGTCCCGGTTTTTAACCAGACCAAAATGGCGAGACATGTACATAGCATAGATACGTTCATGGTAGAATCACAAATTTTGGAATAATGGGACGATGTTTTTATAGAATTACGGGTTGCATTAGCATTTTTATTGTATTGCAAAGGCAGCAAAAACAGTGAGTTTAGTTATAGAAGTTTGTTTATTATACCCCCCACAACGAAGTTTGGGGGGGGTATACTGGAATCAGGTTGTCCGTCTGTCCGTCTGTCCGCACTCACCAAAGGGTAGTTGTGTGACTTTTTCTAACTAGTCGCACAAGTAAAATCATTAACCTGGCCATCTCTTGTGACATTAACCTGGCCATTTCTTGTGACATTAACCTGGCCAGTTGTGGGACATAGGGTTAGGGTAAGGGTTAGCTTCCAGATCATTCTATTCCAAAGTTAGAGCCAAAAATAGTTTTACTTGTGGGACTAGTCACACAAGAAAAGATCAAAGGAAAAAGTCACACAACTACCCATTTGTTAGTACGTCTGTCCGTCTGTCCGTCCGTGGACACAATTTTGTCCGGCCTTCTTCTTCTACAGTTTTGCTTCAATTTTGTTGAAAGTTCATATATAGCCATATGACCATATAAACCTGTGCACCGCATATTTCAGTTATGATCGGACCACTACTTCAGGAGTTATCTCCCCTTTTTAGTCCCCTACCAATGTTTTCCGGTTTTCTGGACTTTTTATGGAAGTGACTCCAGATATCAACTCTATATTTAGTACAAAGCTAAATCTGTATAAGTTACAGCTTATGTTACAATCTCAGTCCGGTTGAATAATTATTTCCAGAGTTATTGCCCTTGTACTTTAATTTTTTTCTTCAAATTTGGGATTTTCCGGACTTTTCTTGGAAGTGGTTGCAGATATTAACTGTATATTTGGCATAAAGCTACCTCTACATGATTTACAGCTTAATTCCCAATCTCAGTTTGGTTGAATAATTTTTGCCAGAGTTATGGCCCTTGAACTTTAATTTTTGGTCAAATTTTCAGTTTTCCGGACTTTTCTTGGAAGTGGTTGCAGATATTAACTTTATATTTGGCATAAAGCTAACTCTACATGATTTACAGCTTAATTCCCAATCTCAGTCTGGTTGAATAATTTTTGCCAGAGTTATGGCCCTTTAACTTTAATTTTTTGTCAAATTTTCAGTTTTCCGGTCTTTCTTTGGAAGTGGTTGCAGATATTAACTTCATATTTGACATAAAAATAAATCTAGATGAGGTACAGCTTAAGTTCAAATATCGGTCTGGTTGAATAAATTTTGTCAGAGTTATGGTCCTTGAACTTAATGTTTTTCTGAAAAGGTACCTAGCTTTAGAACTTTGGATTTGACAAAAACCTCATGAAAGGGTCTTATTTCTAAGAATTATTCTTCATTTTTATTACATAAATTGGGTTGGGGCATGTATTGTTTTTAAATCTCTTCACGTTTCTGTATGTACATAATTTATGTTCAGATTGATGATAGGTGTTCTGACAAGCAGACAGGTGGGGGGTATTCGTTAGCCTTTGGCTTACAGTTCTAGTTTATTTTCGACATGAAAATAATTTATTCTCAAACTCACGTTCGAACAATTTCTGTACCATTTGCTACCGAACGAATATGAGACTCGGATCTTTCGAACCACCCTTAATTCGAACTAAAATTTATGGTCCCCAAGGTGTTCGAGAGATCGGGGTTTTACTGTATGCACCTTTATCTGTTGCTCTGAGTATTTTAGAAGAAGCAGATCTATCAAATTCTATTAGCAAACAGAGCAGACCCTGATCAGACGGCTCCTCTAGGAGCCGTCTGATCTGGGTCTACTCTGTTTGCAAGTGTGTGAAAACACATTTATATGAGGGAAAGGGTTAATATGATAAAAGACTTAAGTTAATATTCAGAATAGACAGAGACTTATATGAATATTCATGAGGTGTAATGGGTCTAGTTCTGCAGGTCTTTGTGCCACATGTTTGTAGTTGTGCAGGTCTTTGTGCCACATGTTTGTAGTTCTGCAGGTCTTTGTGCCACTTGTTTGTAGTTGTGTAGTTCTGCAGGTCTTTGTGCCACTTGTTTGTAGTTGTGCAGGTCTTTGTGCCACATGTTTGTAGTTGTGCAGGTATTTGTACCACATGTTTGTAGTTGTGCAGGTCTTTGTGCCACATGTTTGTAGTTGTGCAGGTCTTTGTGCCACATGCTTGTAGTTCTGCAGGTCTTTGTACCACATGTTTGTAGTTGTGCAGGTCTTTGTGCCACATGTTTGTAGTTGTGCAGGTCTTTGTGCCACATGTTTGTAGTTGTGCAGGTCTTTGTGCCACATGTTTGTAGTTGTGCAGGTCTTTGTGCCACATGTTTGTAGTTGTGCAGGTCTTTGTGCCACATGTTTGTAGTTGTGCAGGTCTTTGTGCCACTTGTTTGTAATGGGTCTAGTTGTGCAGGTCTTTGTGCAACATGTTTGTAGTTCTGCAGGTCTTTGTGCCACTTGTTTGTAGTGGCATGCTTAACCCTTTCCTTCATATAAGCATGTTTTCATGCATTTGCAAACAGAGAAGACCCAGATCAGACGGCTCCTATAGGAGCTCTTTCTATATCAACCCTTACTGTGCAGGCCACGAGTCACTAATGTCCTTTGCAAACAGTGTTGACTGGTTCCTGTCAAAAGCGATGGCTAAAGTTTTGACTGGTTATTGTGAAAGGTTATGACTAAAATTTTGACTGGTTACAGTCAAAGGCTATGTCTAAGGTTTAGTCTGATTCTATTTGCAGGCCAGGGACCTTCCTAAAGTACAGGGTATTAAGGATGCTTATGTGTTATTGAACTTTGGAGATTCAGTCACCACTGACCACATCTCCCCGGCCGGTAGTATTGCTAGAAACAGTCCAGCTGCTCGCTACTTGGCCAGTAATGGGTATGTAGACAAAGTACAAGTACAGGAAAGCCTTTTACCTGCATTAAGCTGTCACATGTGTTTCTAGATAGGCGTAGTGATTTATTGTTGAACAATACTGTATTGTTAATTTTGAAAGGACTGAACTTTTACTTCCAATTATTCTGAAGTTTGAGTTATCTGAGTTCGAGATATCGAAGTTTAACGTATATACATCTGATCTTGACCTCTGAACTGTGTAAATCCTTTTGCAACAGTGGTATACATACAAAATGCCAAATAACCTACATATCTGTCTGGCTCAATTCCAGACTAACCCCTCGGGAGTTTAACTCGTACGGTTCCAGGCGTGGTAATGATGCTGTGATGGCCCGTGGAACCTTTGCCAACATTCGCCTTGTCAACAAATTCCTCAAGAAGCCAGGACCTAGGACTCTTTATCTTCCAAATAATGAAGAGGTAAAATAGTTTTCCTTCACCTGATACAGACACAGTTTTAATGCTTTTACATAAAAATCAGGGCCTCCGTGGCCGAGTGGTTAAGGTCTTTGACTGACATTCGCTTAGCCCCTCACCACTGTGGGTTCGAATCCTGGTCTGGGCATTTGGATTTTTCATGTGAGGAAGCCTTTCAGCTAGCTCTAGTGGTCAGTGGATCTACCTGGATCTTCTTCTGTGCACAAAACAATGCAATTTGTTTCACTTACGGAAGAACCACTGGGGTCTTCCTCAACCTGTAATTAGTAGGACGTTTTATCTGTAGCTCTGAATATGTGTTAACAACACTGATAGTGCTACGTTATGTGTATGACAGTATGTGTAGGGCAAAGACATGTGTTTTCAACACTGATAGTATGATGTTATGTGTAGGGACATGTGATAGCAATTCTGACAATATGACATGATCTGTAGGGCCAACACTGACGGGATGTCCGGATGACAGAATGTGTAGTGTCACCAAACAGGATAACGGAATGTGTAGTACCAACACTGACAGGATGACGTAATGTTCTTAGATTTCATAAGCAAACAGAGCAGACCCTGATCAGACAGCTCTTAAAAGAGCTATATGGTCTGGATCTGCTGTTTGCAAATGCTTGAAAAGGCATTTATATCAAGGAAGGGGTTTAAATAATTATGTTAAAAATGCTGGCATCCATTTTTAGGTGCTGTAGACACTGATATCTCAGTAAATATACAGTAGAACATGTCTTAACTCTTTCCCTCATATAAACGTGTTTTCACGCATCTGCAAACAGAGTAGACCCAGATCAGACGGCTCCTAGAGGAGCCGTCTGATCAGGGTCTACTCTGTTTGCTAATAGAATTTCAAAAATCTGTGTCTTTACTTTCTAAAATGACTACAGTGTTCCACCTTCCATATTTCATTATAACCTTTTTGTGCATGAATATTCAGTAGGTATTGAAATGTGTACAATAATAAAAGTAGAACAGGGAACCAGGGTTAAGCGACCATTCATTTAACACATGAGTCATAGGTTGCTTAATACAGGGCACAAGTAATGTAGAAAGCTCCTAAGTGAGCTTTTGACCAACATTAAGCTACCACCTGCCTTATAGACCAATAATTAGATGTTATATTTATGGTCGCTTAAGACATGGTTGTACTGTAGATTTTGATGTGCTTTACATATAAAATTTGTGATCTGTGTTTTGGTTTCAATAGATGGATATTTACGATGCTGCAGAGCGGTACCAGAAAAATGGAAATCAGGTTGTGATACTGGCTGGCAAGGAGTACGGCTCGGGCTCTTCCCGGGATTGGGCTGCCAAGGGGCCCTGGATACTGGTAAGACATCCATCTGAAAAAAGGGTTCTATCTAGATATTGAAGTTTCAAGTCTCAAGAGACGTTTCTAAAGAGTGGTCACAACTTAGGGTTTGGTAGAGAAATAATGAAGTTACTAGTTTTTTGGGGGAGGGGGGTTACTTTCTCCATTTTCAGTCATTTTTCATTACCTTTTATACCTTTGCAAGTCTGAGTGGGATATACTAGAATCACTGTCCATCTGTTCGTCCATATTTAAACATGGGTAGTTGGGATCGCAAACTTTTTATGCCCCCATAGACAATAGTCAGGGGGCATATTGTTTTTGCCCTGTCTGTTTGTCTGTTTGTCAGCAACTTTAACATTGGTCATAACTTTTGAGGCAGTATAGATAGAGACTTGATATTTGGCATACATATGTATCTCATGAAGCCGCACATTTTGAGTGACATGTCAAGGTCAAGGTCATCCTTCAAGGTCAGAGGTCAAATATATGGGTCAAATTGCCAACTTTAACATTGGCCATAACTTTTGGACCAGTAGAGATAGAGACTTGATATTTGGCATGCTTGTGTATCTCATGAGGCTGCACATTTTGAGGGGTGACATGTCAAGGTCAAGGTCAGAGGTCAAGGTCAGAGGTCAAATATATGAGGGGGCATAGTGTTTCACAAACACATCTTGTTCAATTTGAAAGTTATTGAATTTATACTTAGAAAACATAATAACAACTAAAAGTAGATGTGCAAGACACAGTTTTCATGTGTTTAGTGCTATCCCCTTGAAACTTAATTTTTGTCATTTTGACATGAAACATTGGTAGTTGGTGTCGCAAATTCCTCCTTCAATTTGAAAGTTAATGCATTGATTTTTGCCATACATAATGACCACAAATAATAGATGTGCAAGAGCAATATGGGCATGTAACATGGTCACATGGTGTCACAAAATCCCCAGGAGTTATCAGCCCTTGGAGTGGTGATCAAGGCTGCCTTGATGGGGTATTCATCACCTTTAATGTTAGTTATAGTTTTGTCACAACTCTGCTGGCATGTTATGCAAGTGTTCCTTGGAAAACTCTTTTTAACTGTTTTTAGTTAAACCCTTGGAAGTTCAAATTGGTGTTAATGCTGGTCTGTAAAACATGAGGAAGCTTAACCCTTTCAGCGCCAAATTTCTAATTGTCGTCTGCAATCCAATTATGTTAAAAATTCGGTACAATAATTTAAAGAAATGAGATAAATAAATGCAAATTTCACAGGAATTAAGTACACATATAGAGATAGAGAAAAAAAAGTGAAGTCCCTGATCAAACACCGCCTTGAAAAGGCAGCTTCTGATCTGGGATTGCACTATTTGTTGTGGTTGATTTATGCGACATTTGCGGGGAAAGGGTTAATACAGGGTGAAAGTAATGCAGAAAGCTCCTCTAGGAGACAGATGGTAGCGTAAAGCTTCTCTAGGAGACATGGTAGCATAATGCTCCTCTAGGAGACAGATGGTAGCGTAATGCTCCTCTAGGAGACAGATGGTAGCGTAATGCCCCTCTAGGAGACAGATGGTAGCATAATGCTCCTCTAGGAGACAGATGGTAGCATAAAGCTCCTCTAGGAGACAGATGGTAGCGTAATGCTCCTCTAGGAGACAGATGGTAGCGTAATGCTCCTCTAGGAGACAGATTGTAGCGTAAAGCTCCTCTAGGAGCTTCCTGCATACCATTCACCCTGCATTAAGCAGCCATCTGCCTAAAGTATCTAAAATTTTCTTTAACCCATTCCCGCATATTGACGCCTTTTAACGCTTCTGTAAAAGTCACTTTAAGAAACCATTGTGATAATTAGAGCATTTGAACCACGGGAGCAAATGCTTTATTTATAACAATGGTTTCAAAACTACATGATTCTGAAAATCTCATTTTCTCTAGTAAATGCTCCTTTTCGGTAGATTTAATCACAGAGGTTGGATCTAAAAATAGCCTATGCAGGAATGGGTTAAAAGAATTCTAGTTTAGAGGGGTTTTACTGTATATTTTGAAACATTTTGATTTTCATTTTTGTCCTTATTCCATAATGTCTATATATTTGAAAATTTATGTTTTTCGCAAAATAATGACTTTTCTTCCTGTCTTTCCCATAGGGTGTCCGGGCAGTGATCGCGGAGAGTTACGAACGTATCCATCGCAGCAACCTGGTTGGCATGGGGATCATTCCATTTCAGTACCTCGAGGGTCAGACAGCAGAGTCACTAGGCTTGACTGGCAGGGAAACTTTTACTATTGATCTCCCACAAAATCTACAACCGGGACAAAACGTAGAAGTCAAAGTAAGACTGCTATTGCTAGGCATGACCTAATTGGTATTTGCGAACAGTTTGGATCCATGGACACAGAGGAATATTTGGCCATGGATGAAACTGTTGAATTATATCTATATTATCTATATCTATATCTATATTATATCATAAGCAAATAGAGCAGACCCTGATCAGACGGCTCCTTAAGGAGCCGTCTGATCTGGGTCTATTCTGTTTGCAAAGGCTTAAAATGGCGCATTTATGGAGGAAAGAGTCAAAAGTTTTTCAAAAGCTATAACCATTCCTCTCATAAACAATAATGACATCATGCTTATTTATTAAAGAGCAACAGATAAATATGCAAACTCAAATTGTCATTTCTCTACCAAACCCTATTTTGTGACAACTCTTTAGAATCGTCTCGAGGATAAATTCTAAAAAGTGATCGCAACATAGAGTTGTCTGACTGGGGTTTCCTTCATTTCTTATGAAATTATACAGATACAAATCTACAGTTTTTTCTAAGCCAAAAATTACTTGAAAATTACATTATAAAAATTAGATAAAATTAATGAATTTTCATGAAGTGATCAACTCTGGCATAAAAATTAATGTTCTTTAGGGGAAGGGTTATATTTTGGGGGAGGTACACATTTATATTGAAGTCATCATGTTGGTTTGTTGATCTGTTGGATATTTGTCAACAGCTGATGGTTTCACGGTTTAACTCAGGATTGCCATGTGTCAGGGAATGGTCAGGGAAATTGACATTTTTCCAAGGGTCAGGGAATTTCGAAAACTGTCAGGGGAATTTGGAAATATAGGCAGGGAATTGTCAGGGAATTTCGAAAAAAATGAGATTGAAGGCCATTTATTTTATATGTCCTAAAAAATATTATGACTCTAAGACCAAATGTTGCTATGTAATATGTCAGGGAAATTTGAAATTATGTCAGAGAAATGGGGTGAGAATTTAGTTTTATCTGGTTTGTGGCAACCCTGGATAAGGTTTAAGGTGGCTGGATAAGAATCCTAAGATTGCTTTGCAAGATTCTCATTTTTTCTTTATTTTTCTTACTTACAGCTTAACGATGGGAAGTCATTCCAAGTGAAGGCTCGATTCGACACAGAGGTAGAATTAGTATACTTTAAGAATGGAGGTATACTCAACTATATGGTGAGAAAGATCCTGACCTCAGTATAAAGGTTACCGTCTACCAGTCTACTACAAATAGACAGAATTTGACAACCAGTCTACTATAAACATACATTGTCTGATACAGTACAATGATCCTCTGCTCCATTAATATTCATGTAAGAAATAATGAGATCATGAATATTAATTAAATTAATTGCTATAGTGACATATGAACTGAGACACAGTCTGTAGAATCAGATCTATATTATACTATATGCAAACAGCAGACCCTGATCAGATAGCTCCTGCAGGATATGGGTCTACTCGGTTTCCTGCAGAAGCAATCTGATCCGGGTCTACTCTGTTTGCAAATGGTGATAAAAGGCATATTGATGGAGTACAGGATTAACAATGAAATATTTGAGTTGGAAACGGATCCTTATGTATTGAAGTAATTAAAGAACAGTTGAAAAGTGTGGGGATAAAATAGGAATCAAATGACAAGCAGTATGCCAGTCCCTGTTAGTAATGACATTTAGAGTTTCATTTCTACTGGTAATGATTTTGCATTTTTGTAATTTTCATCTCCATTTAGCCCTCTCATTTTGTGACATTCAATGTGAAAGAAGATAGGGAATCAATTGCTTTGTATTATACAGGGTACCAATTGCTGTGTATTATATAGGGAATCAATTGCTGTGTATTATACAGGGTACCAATTGCTGTGTTTTATATAACACTTTGAATACTGCTTACACTGTAAATCCAGACCAGACGTTTCAGTAGAGGAGCTGCCCAATTAGGGGCTGCAGAGGTTTCAGTAGAGGAGCCGCCCAATTAGGGGCTGCATTGTTTGTCGGTAACTCTTTCCTTGTTGAATATTCCTGTAAGAATGACATCATGAATGGTAATTGAAGTATGTTTGTCAACATTTTTGTTTCACCTACAATAGTATGACAAACAGTAAAGACGTCCGAGTGCTCCTCTGTTTTGGGTCTGCACTGTTTGCCACATTCAGAAAGTTAAAGTCTCCTTTTTTTGGGGGGCAACATCAGCAGTGTGATCTTAGTTATTATTTATCCCTCATCTGTCTGTCCATCTGAGAGCCATGCTTTTTAGCAACGCTTTTTTTTTGTGACACTTCATTTAACAGGTGACACAATTGTTCTTTCAAATACTCTTAAGAACTATCACAACCTGATATCACTGTAGTACATGGAGTCTTTAATCTGTTGCTGTAGAGACAGATTTTTACACATTTTCTGACAGACTAGATCCAGGTTAGACATGATAGACTGCAACATGAGCTGTCTGACCTTGGTAGACTCTTTTTGTTAAGGGTACATGTTTACTTGATAAATATGCCTTACTGCATTTTAAAAACAGTAGACCCAGATCAGATGGTTCCTGTAGGAGCTGTCTGATCAGGGTCTGCTTTGTTTGCTTATGATGTAGATCTGATTCTACATTTTCTGCCAGAGCCAACATTTCCTGTGTACCTATGCCATTATGAAAATGAATCATTATTTCTTACATGAATATTCATGTAGTAAAGAGTTCTCTTGTAAATTATTAAAAAAAAAAGGAATAGAAACTTGTATATTTGTGGGACATCATTATGGGGAATAAATTTGCATGTATATTTGCCCTTCACTTCATAAATATGCATGTGAGAAATATTGTATGTATAAATATGATTTAGCTTAATAGTTCAGAGATGTAACAGTATTTCTGTCATATATTGACGACCAGCAAGTGGAGAAAGGTTTGTCTTTGCACGTAATAAATTGCATTGTTCCGTACACAGAACATAACCTAGGTTGAACATCTAGATACACAGAACACTCGAGTAGAACCAACAGGTACACAGGTGAAACTCTAGTTAGGATCTATAAATGTACAGTAGAACCTATCCTAGGTGGCCATTCATTTATTGAACATAGGAGTCTTTGTAAACCAAGTGGTTGCTTAATGCAGGGCAAAGGTATTGTACAAAGCTCCTGTAGGAGAATATAGAATAGGAGCTTTCTGCATTACTTTTGACCTGCATTAAGCTACCACCTGCCGTACAGACCGATAAGTAAACCTTTTGATGGCCACTTCAGACAAGTTCTACTGTTTCTATGGAGTACAGTATGTGACAATATTTCCAGTTGATCTGTTTGTAAAGATTTACTATTAAAAGGTGATGTAATCATCAATGCATGATATGACCCTTAAACAAATTCAAAAGAAAAAAAAATCAGCATAATTTTTTATCTAGTGCAATTTCGACTCTTTCTAATTAGGTCAAAGAGAAATTACGTGTCAAACAGATTGTATCCAGATTGATGAGATTCAGAGTTACTCTGTCATTCGGGTCCAAGCTGTTTGAAAATTTGAGTTGGGTAGCGATTACCAGCATAAGGGGTTAATGTTCTTTGTTGATTGATTGATTGATTGAATGATTGATTTATTTGATTGATGCAACTTGTTTGTATTAAAAATAAATAGGTATACTTATGTGAGTGAGTGTGAACAAAAATTGTACACGGATAGTTTGTCAGTGAACTTTGATCTTGAAGAGGAGCTGAGATACTATCTCCTTAGGATATTAATTATTGCCCTCATGCATATTCAAGTGAGAATTAATGAATGTATGAATATTAATAAGTTGAATTTTATTATTGGGCACAAGAAATAAAAACAAGAGGTTACTGAATACAGGGAGAAAGTAATGCAGAAAGCTCCTATAGAAGCTTTCTGCGTTACTTTTGACCTGCATTAAGCTACCACTTGCCTTACAAACACAAACCCATACTTAGACCAGGGTCCATGCTTATAAAGCTTTTAGTTGAGTCTGAGATCGTTCTCAAGCTTTTGATTGGTCAGATTTGAGCCTTTGGCTCAAATCTGACCAATCAAAAGCTTGAGAACTCAAATCTGACCAATCAAAAGCCTGAGAACGAAACTCAGACTCAACTAAAAGCTTTATAAGCATGGAACCAGTTGTTGATGATCACTTAACCCTTTCCCTGTTCTATGTTAATTCCAAATTTCAATAGACATAATAGTTAAAATGAAATATTGAAGGTGGAATATTGTAGCCAGTTTTGAAAGTAAAGAAACAGATCTATCAAATTTCATTAGCAACCAGAGCAGATCCTTTAGGAGCCGTCTGATCTAGGTCTACTATGTTTGCAGATGAGTGAAAGGAAAGGGTTAAGCCAGGTTATACTGTGCATGTTACATTTAACGTTTTATCCGAAAGAGACGCATTACACATTTGCCAATAGAGTGGATCCAGATTAGACGGATCCTATAGGAGCTAATTGATCAGGTCTGCTCTGTTTGCATAAGAAGCAATAATTAGATCTGATTATATGATTTCTGCTGTGGTTAAAGATCGTTCATATAATTGACTTTTTAAAAAATCAGCTTGGTAATATCAAATTCTGTAATTATTTCTTATTTGAATATTCATGAGGTAAAAGGTAAACCTATTCCCTCATAGGTTATTTTTAGACCCAACCTCTTTTATTCCCTCATAGGCTATTTTTAGACGCAACCTCTTTGAGTTAATCTATTTAAATCTACTGAGCCTTTACTAGAGAAGGTAAATCTTAGAATTATGTAGTTTTGAAACAATTGTGATAAATAAAGCATTTGCTCCTATGGAGCAAATGCTCTATTTATCACAAAAGTTTAAAAACGTGACTTTTATTGGGGCATCAAAAGGCATCCATATGGGGGAATGGGTTAACTTGTGTGAATGGATGAATTCTAGTAGCAAATCTTGATAAATGTAAATGGTATCAGCAGCACAAATATGTAATAAATTGCTGATGAAATTTGAAAATAAATGGTGATATTTCAGAAGTCACTTGTGTGTTATTCTTTCTATAGCTGGGACCCATATTTGCTGACATTTTAAGTTCATGAAATCTTGTTCTCCAGAAACACTGCTCATGATCCACCACCATCATTGTTAAAATATTGTCCCTTAGGTCAATAGTGGCCCCATCCTGGGGCTACCCAGCTATATTCTTAAATCTATAGTAATCAGGTGAGCGATTAAGGGCCATCATCTTGACCCTCTTGTTACTGAGTAGTGACTCCTAGCTGTATTGCAGAATAGTGACTCCTAGCTGTATTGCAGAATAGTGACTCCTAACTATTGCAGAATAGTGACTCCTTGCAGTATTGCAGAATAGTGACCCCTAACTGTATTACAGAATAGTGACTCCTAACTGTATTACAGAATAGTGACTCCTAGCTGTATTACAGAATAGTGACCCCTAACTGTATTACAGAATAGTGACTCCTAACTGTATAACAGAATAGTGACTCCTAACTGTATTACAGAATAGTGACTCCTAGCTGTATTACAGAATAGTGACCCCTAACTGTATTACAGAATAGTGACTCCTAACTGTATTACAGAATAGTGACCCCTAACTGTATTACAGAATAGTGACTCCTAACTGTATTACAGAATAATGACTCCTAGCTGTATTACAGAATAGTGACCCCTAACTGTATTACAGAATAGCGACTCCTAGCTGTATTTCAGAATAGTGACCCCTAACTGTATTACAGAATAGTGACTCCTAACTGTATTACAGAATAGTGACTCCTAGCTATATTACAGAATAGTGACTCCTAACTGTATTACAGAATAGTGACTTCTAGCTATATTACAGGATAGTGACTCGTACCTGTATTACAGAATAGTGACTCCTAACTGTATTACAGAATAGTGACTCCTAGCTGTATTACAGAATAGTGACTCCTAGCTGTATTACAGAATAGTGACTCCTAGCTGTATTACAGAATAGTGACTCTTAGCTGTATTACAGAATAGTGACTCCTAACTGTATTGCAGATAGTGACTCCTAGCTGTATTACAGAATAGTGACTCCTAGCTGTAATACAGAATAATGACTCCTAGCTGTATTGCAGAATAGTGACTCCTAGCTGTATTACAGAATAGTGACTCCTAGCTGTATTACAGAATAGTGACTCCTAGCTATATTACAGAATAGTTACTCCTAGCTGTATTACAGAATAGTGACACCTAGCTTTAGTACAGAATAGTTACTCCTAACTGTATTACAGAATAGTGACTGCTAGCTGTATTACAGAATAGTGACCCCTAACTGTATTGCAGAATAGTTACTCCTAGCTGTATTACAGAATAGTGACACCTAGCTTTAGTACAGAATAGTTACTCCTAACTGTAGTACAGAATAGTTACTCCTAACTGTATTACAGAATAGTGACTCCTAGTTGTATTACAAATTAGTGACTCCTAGCTGTATTACAAAATATGGACTTCTAGCTGTATTACAGAGTAGTGATTCCTACCTGTTTCACAGTATATTGACTCCTAGCTGTATTATGGAGTATTGACTCCTAGCTGTATTGTGGAGTATTGACTCCTAGCTGTATTGTGGAGTATTGACTCCTAGCTGTATTATGGATTATTGACTCCTAGCTGTATTGTGGAGTATTGACTCCTAGCTGTATTGTGGAGTATTGACTCCTAGCTGTATTATGGAGTATTGACTCCTAGCTGTATTATGGAGTATTGACTCCTAGCTGTATTATGGAGTATTGACTCCTAGCTGTATTATGGAGTATTGACTCCTAGCTGTATTATGGAGTATTGACTCCTAGCTGTGTTATGGAGTATTGACTCCTAGCTGTATTATGGAGTATTGACTCCTAGCTGTATTGTGGAGTATTGACTCCTAGCTGTATTATGGAGTATTGACTCCTAGCTGTATTATGGAGTATTGACTCCTAGCTGTGTAATGGAGTATTATTGACTCCTAGCTGTATTATGGAGTATTGACTCCTAGCTGTGTAATGGAGTATTATTGACGCCTAGCTGTATTATGGAGTATTGACTCCTAGCTGTATTATTGAGTATTGGCTCCTAGCTGTGTTATGGAGTATTGACTCCTAGCTGTATTATGGAGTATTATTGACTCCTAGCTGTGTTATGGAGTAGTGACTCCTAGCTGTATTATGGAGTATTATTGACTCCTAGCTGTGTTATGGAGTAGTGACTCCTAGCTGTATTATGGAGTATTGGCTCCTAGCTGTGTTATGGAGTATTGACTCCTAGCTGTATTATGGAGTATTGGCTCCTAGCTGTATTATGGAGTATTGGCTCCTAGCTGTGTTATGGAGTACTATTGACGCCTAGCTGTGTTATGGAGTATTGACTCCTAGCTGTATTATGGAGTATTGACTCCTAGCTGTATTATGGAGTATTGACTCCTAGCTGTATTATGGAGTATTGACTCCTAGCTGTGTTATGGAGTATTGACTCCTAGCTGTATTATGGACTATTGACTCCTAGCTGTATTATGGAGTATTGACTCCTAGCTGTGTTATGGACTATTGACTCCTAGCTGTATTATGGTGTTTTGACTACTAGCTGTGTTATGGAGTATTGACTCCTAGCTGTCGTATGGAGTATTATTGACTCCTAGCTGTATTATGGAGTATTGACTCCTAGCTGTATTATGGAGTATTGGCTCCTAGCTGTATTATGGAGTATTGGCTCCTAGCTGTGTTATGGAGTATTGACTCCTGGCTGTATTATGGAGTATTGACTCCTGGCTGTATTATGGAGTATTGACTCCTGGCTGTTTTATGGAGTATTGACTCCTAGCTGTGTTATGGAGTATTGACTCCTAGCTGTATTATGGACTATTGACTCCTAGCTGTGTTATGGAGTATTGACTCCTGGCTGTATTATGGAGTATTGGCTCCTAGCTGTGTTATGGAGTATTGACTCCTAGCTGTATTATGGAGTATTGGCTCCTAGCTGTATTATGGAGTATTGACTCCTAGCTGTATTATGGAGTATTGACTCCTAGCTGTGTTATGGAGTATTGACTCCTAGCTGTATTATGGAGTATTATTGACTCCTAGCTGTATTATGGAGTATTGGCTCCTAGCTGTATTATGGAGTATTGACTCCCAGGTGTATTATCTAGTATTGACTCCTAGCTGTGTTATGGAGTATTGACTCCTAGCTGTGTTATGGAGTATTGACTCCTAGCTGTATTATGGAGTATTGACTCCTAGCTGTATTATGGAGTATTGACTCCTAGCTGTATTATGGAGTATTGACTCCTAGCTGTGTTATGGAGTATTGACTCCTAGCTGTATTATGGAGTATTGACTCCTAGCTGTATTATGGAGTATTGACTCCTAGCTGTATTATGGAGTATTGACTCCTAGCTGTATTATGGAGTATTGACTCCTAGCTGTGTTATGGAGTATTGACTCCTAGCTGTTTTATGGAGTTCTAGCTATGATTCGGAGTATATATTCTATCTGTATTAAAGAGTCTGGATTCTAGCTGTATTAATGAGTTCTAGCTGTGCTACAGAATATGGAATCTTGATGTATTATGGAGTTATGTGATACGGAGTATGGTTTCTATATGTATTAAAGAGCATGGATTTTATCTGTATTAAAGAGTATAGATTCTATCTGTATTAAAGAGTATGTATTCTAGCTGCATTAAAGAGGATTCTATCTGTATTAAAGAGTATGGATTCTAGCTGTATTAAAGAGTATGGATTCTAGCTGTGTTAATTTAAAGATTATCTATTCTAGCTGTATTAAAAAGTATGTATTCTAGCTGTATTAAAGAGTCTGGATTCTATTTGTATTAAAGAGTATGTATTCTAGCTGTATTAAAGAGTAATGATTCTAGCTGTATTACAGAGTATGGATTCCCTGTTATATCAAAGAGTATTGATGACTCTTAGCGTTATTACATAATATGGACGTCTAGCAATACTAGAGTGTACATACTTGGGGTAAGCACTCTGTGATACAGCTTGGAGTCCGTACATTGATTCTCGTGTCCGTATGCCGTAATAAGTCCAATATTTACATCTCCACTCGTCTAAATCATTGGAAGTGGGGAGGGGCGTCACAAATAAAGAATAGACTGGTAAAAACGGTAGACAGGACTGTTTATGCCCCGTCTATGGGATCACGGAACTTAACCCTTTCATTCATATGAATGCCTTTTCACGCATTTGCAGACAGAGTAGACCCAGATCAGACAGCTGCTATAGGAACCGTCTGATCAGAATCTGCTCTAATTGCTTATGAAATTTGATAGATGTTTCTTTACTTTCTAAAACGGCTACAATGTTCCACTTTCCATATTTCTTCATAATTATTTTGTCCATGAATATTCAGTAGGTATTGAATTGTGGAGTAGGCATAGAACAGGGAGAGGATTAATATACATGTATCTACACTTTGGTCATAAAATAACAAACTGACCAACATTGATATTATGCTTCATTAGCATTCATTCAAAGCTCTGCCTTTTATCGAACATTAATTGATGTACAGTAAAATCCCGATTATTCGAATTTTCTGCATAGAAGAATTTAGACCCTTTTAGGCAGGTGGCTGCTTAATGCATGGTGAAAGTAATGCAGAAAGCTCCTAGAGGAACTTTCTGCATGACTTTCACCATGCATTAAGCTGTCACCTGTCTTAAAGATCGATAATAATACGTATTTTAGTGTTCGAATAATCGAGATTGTACATGTAATTCTATATGAACAGTATAAATTATGGAAACTTATTGCCATGGCAACAGAGTATGAGCTGTGACACGTGTATGAGCACCCTGCAATAAGCAGCCACCTGTTTGAAAGTATTTAAATTCCGCTCTACTATAATTCCGGCTTAGAGAGGTTTTAAAACTGTACTAAAGTTCCAGTCTGTCTGCTTATATCGGCTACCCCGCGTTCAGCGGAATATGGGCTGTACCATTAGCCTTAGTCACGTAAACAGCAAGTACAGTAACAATACGCTTAGAATCTAATTATATATGTTTTATGTGAATTAATTTCTGCGCTCACGTAGCTTTCTGAAAATGGCTAAACATGAGTCATTTTACTTCTTTTTTTGTTAGAAAAATAACAAATAAAATAACAAAAATGACACGGAAAAAGACCGTGGAGACGCAGGAAAATCTAAATTTAGCGCGTATGATGTCAATGACCATTGGTGGTAATTTGTATAGAAATTCTGTTCTATTTTTAAATCTACCGACTAACTGCATGAAATGAAATTGAAGAAAGTTTTAAAAATGAATATTGTAGCAGACGACACATTTTGCAGGCTACATTGTGTATGTTGGAGAGAAACGGTTGCATATACCTGTATAACATGGAGGATATCTTACACGAGTGTTCATTACGCATTGTTTTTGGTTAAACGAGTTTACGATAGTAATATGACACGGAATTTATGCATTGGTTCCGTATATTCTCCTTAAAATTCATTATCGGTCAGATTCAAACTGCTCATTTAAGTAAAACATCCACTAGTGCATTTCTGCAGTTTACGGCACTCTTTTCGCCACTTCCACACTGCAGATTATGTAATAAAAACACATTTCAATGGCTTAGCGCAAACTTGTAACAGCAAACCCTGTTTGTGAAAACTACTGCAAATAAAATGGGTCCAGATCAGACCCGGAGTGACTCGGCGTTCCACCAGGACCCAAACTGCTTGAAACTGATTTCAATGTTCAGTAATAATGAAAGAAAAAAGAGCTGACATGTTTCCCATTTCCCCTCATAGTAATGCCTTTGCAAACAGAGTAGAGCCAGATTTTATACGATTATAAAATCAGTAAATATCTATCTATCTATCTACTATATCGTCAAACGATAGCCTGATGGAAGGTGAAAAGTTCATAATCAGTAACATAAATAAATAAATAAGACAAAAACAGGAGTAATAAACTAATTAGGTCCAATAAAAACAAAGATTGGATATATTAATTGGATCTGATATTTAGTATGGTGCAATGGTGTGTAGGCCTACATGCTACCTTAATCCGTATCCCGCTACAACAACCCTTATCACGCTACCTTAACTCTTATCTCGCTACCAGAACTCTTATCCCGCTACCACAACTCTTATCTCGCTACCACAACTCTTATCTCGCTACCACAACTCTTATGCCGCTACCTTAACTCTTACCTCGCTACCACAACTCTTATCTCGCTACCAGAACTCTTATCCCGCTACCACAACTCTTATCTCGCTACCACAACTCTTATCTCGCTACCTTAACTCTTATCTCGTTACCACAACTCTTATCTCGCTACCTTAACTCTTATCTCGCTACCACAACTCTTATCTCGTTACCACAACTCTTATCTCGTTACCACAACTCTTATCACGCTACCTTAACTCTTATCTCGCTACCTTAACTCTTACCCCGCTACCACAACACTTATCCCGCTACCTTAACTCTTATCCCGCTTTAACAACTCTTATCCCGCTACCACAACCCTTATCACGCTACCTTAACTCTTATCCCGCAATAACAACTCTTATCCCGCTATAACAACTCTTATCTCGCTACCACAACTCTTATCCCGCAACTCTTATCCCGCTACCTTAACTCTTATCTCGTTACCACAACTCTTATCTCGCTACCACAACTCTTATCCTGCTACCTTAACTAATATCCCGTTACATTAACTCTTATCCCGCTACATTAACCCTTATCCCATTACCTTAACTATTATCCCGATAAGTTAATCCTTATACAGCTATCCGCGTGCAAACAACTTAGGCCCAGATAAGACACGGAGCATCTATGCGTCTCGTTAGGATTCAAAATGTTTGACACCAGGTCAATAATTTCTGAACAGCTTGATCGAATCTGTAGTAACCGAAGTTGCACAGGATAAAACCAATCTCGAGGCTTAGTCGAATTGGACGTAGTCCATATTGAAATTATTTAATTTTGGGTTTTCATAAGGGTTAACACGGAATGCAGAGAACATCTCTACATACAGTGTGTGTACATGTACAGAAAAAACTCTCTAAACCGGAATTGCAATTGAAAAAAGATACTTTTAGGCAGGTAGCTGCTTAATGCGGGTTGAAGGTCATACGGAAAGCTCCTAGAGGAACTTTCTTCATGACTTTCACCCTTCATTAACCTGTCATCTGTCTCCAAGACCGATGCTTATACTAAATTGGCGGTACGGTTTGGAGGAATTTTACAGTATGTCAATATTTCATATATTAACATTGTTCCTCATATGAACGCCTTTTCACGCATTTGCAAACAGAGTAGACTCAGATCAGACAACTCCTATATGATAGTCTATAAGGAAAGGGTTAACACAGATTAACATGTATGTGTCAGGTTAAGAGATACAAATGTGTGTGTATTATATAAAGTGTTAACGCATGTTATGGTGAACACTTTTCTACTTTATTATCAAGGCGAACAATTTACAACTTTATTATAATGGCGAACGTCTTACTATTTTATTATCAAGGCGGGCAATTTACAACTTTATTATAATGGAGAACATCTTACTATTTTATTATCATGGCGAACAATTTACAACTTTATTATAATGGAGAACACCTTACTACTTTATTATCAAGGCGGATAATTTGCAACTTTATTATAATGGAGAACATCTTACTATTTTATTATCATGGCGAACAATTTACTTCCTTAGTATCATGGCGGATAATTTACAACTTTATTTTCATGGTGGACAATTTACAACTTTATTATAATGGAGAACATCTTACTATTTTATTATCAAGGCGGACAATTTACTACCTTAGTTTCATGGCGGATAATTTACAACTTTATTTTCATGGCGGACAATTTACTATATTATTATCATGGCGGACAATTCACTACTTTATTATAATGGTGAAAAACGTATTACTTTATTATCGTGGCGGACAATTTACTACTTTATTATAATGGTGAAAAACGTATTACTTTATTATCATGGCGGACAATTCACTACTTTATTATAATGGTGAAAAACGTATTACTTTATTATCATGGCGGACAAATCACTACTTTATTATAATGGTGAAAAACGTATTACTACTTTATTATAATGGTGAAAAACGTATTACTTTATTATCGTGGCGGACAATTTACTACTTTATAATCATAGCAAATCTTCAGTACTGTTGGGGACAGGCATCAAGTTTCGATAGACAATAAAATCAATATCATTTTCACCATGTGTATTTAGATAATTCGCAATATACAATACAATATTTAAACCACAAATCACAATATTCAAGAATAGCCTGCGCTGTCCTGTCAGAAACGTTTTAAATATCACCAGATTTGGTATATAGCCTGCTACGAGCGGATGCATGATTACCTATGCAAACAGTTTGGATCCAGATGAGACGTCATGTAACTCGGCGTCTTGTCGGGATCCAAACGGTTTGACATACAGTAAAACATCTCTATAACGGTCATTCAATTGTGTTAATTAGTTGGTATTTAGGGAAGGTGGCTGCATAAAGCAAGATGAAAGTAAAACAGAATGCTTGCTTTAAACAGCCACCTGCCTTTTACACACAATACTTGATGTAATTAAGTGGCCGTTATAGAGAGGTTTGACACACTGGTTGCGCTTTGGTAGACAAACTGATTATAACCGGAATTTTGAAAATGCTGTAGGAAAAACATTGTGGAAAAATAATTTACTTTGAGGTCAAAAGTTTAATAATTTCCAAACATTCGAATATCGTTTTAACATTTCTCATACTTTGAGATGCATGTACATATATCGTATCTTCAATCTATCAATTCAATATAACGAACCCGAACTATCGGTAACGAAAAAAAAGAAAACGTCTGTGGGTGCTTAATAAGGAGCTCTCTATATGACCTTCACCTTACTTTATACTGCAAGCCGTCTTAATGTCCATGAGTTGATATCTATTGAAGTGATCAGTTCTGAGAGGTCTCGCTGTATTCTTTGTTAATCCGTCACTCCATAAATATTCATGTAAGTGAGAAATAATGCCATTATGAATATTGATTAAATTATCTTTTATAATAACACATGGACGCAAAAATAGTTCGTCATGGCTTAAACTGTAGATTCATATGTGTATTGCAAACAGAGCATACCCTGATCAGACAGCTCGTTTAGGAGTCGTCTGATCTGTGTCTACTCTGTTTGCAAAAGCGTAGAAAAGGCGCATTTATGGAGTAAAGGGTTTGATATGTGTAGTATAGTACAATCAGACCATTAGCAAGGGACACAATGGGCATGAACATTGTTTTGTAAATGCCGGAATGAGCCGAGTTGTTACGACTGTAAGTGCATGATATGAGTATAGAATTGTTAGTTTCCGTCCATTTCCACGAATCCGACCTCGGACGAGCCATGTGTAAGCTACGAAGACTTAATCTGATTCTACCACAGTGAGTATCATACTTCAAGTGTCAGCACTGTCGTTTGCTGGACACATTGCCGTCATTTGTCAGCATTGTCGTCTGCCGGACACATTGCCGTATTTTGTCAGCATTGTCGTCTGCTGGACGCATTGTCGTCTGCTGGACACATTTTCGCATGCTTCAAGTTTTAGACTGGACGTCTCTTCAATTTCTTTATAAACAATATTAAACACATAGTTTAGATCCTGATGAGACGACGAGTTACCCGGAGTCTGGTCAGGGTCCAAACTGTTTGCATATGTTATCATAGAGTCTTCTTCTTGGTAGTGAAGTAGTGAAGTAGCCTTATACTATACCAGGTTTAGAAAGTGATTAATTGAGAGTCATTTGATATGTAGGTTGCCTCTTCCGACAACAGATCCATGAATAAAGACGAACAGAGGTGCTGCCATAATGTTCCGGTCTGCTCGTGCTCTTTGTATAATGGAACTTGTATTCACTTTAACAATTAACCCTTTCCCTTATATAAACGTGTTTTCACGCATTTGCAAACAGAGTAGACCCAGATCAGACGAGGAGCCGTCTGATCAGGGTCTGCTCTGTTTGCTTATAGAAGTTGATAGATTGGTTTCCTTGCTTTTTAAAATGCCTACAATGTACCACTTTCCATATGTCTTTAAAAACTGTTTTGTTAATGAATATTCAGAAGGTATTGAAATTTGGCCTAAATACAGAACAGGGAACCAGGATTAACCCGTTACCTGGTAAATATCATGCCAGGAATAATGACATCATGGGTATTTATTTGCTAAAATTTTACAATGTAGGCCTATACCTTAAGGATAATGTTTTGCTTTCACAAAAACTGTTTAATCAGATTTATAGGCAAACAGAGCAGACCCTGGAAACATGAACAGTCTGGTCTGGGTCTACTCTGTTTGTAAAGTCGTTAAAAAGGTGTTTAAATAAAGGAAAGGGTTAATTAAAGAAACATCTCTACCAAATGTTAGATATTCTTCACATGTAATCCGAGGTCCGATTCGTTGAACTGGACGACAATTGGCCAATGGTAATCAATTTAACATCATGATACATCCACCGGAAATGGCGCCTTTTTAGAAAATGGCAACTCAACTGAGTTTAGTCCATATACTGTACACGAGTGACCTGCAATTATCATTGGCAAACAATTAACAAACAAAAAGCCGAATAACGAACTTACCCACATACTACACAACACATTAACAAATATAATTAGAATGGCAAGAGATAAAAATGAATATTCAATAAAATAACACGGGCTATATTGACCTTGACCCATTATCCCAATAACCGTCACTTGACCAGCATCCTGCAAACAACTTGGAAGCCGATGAGAGGCCGAGTGACTTGACGTCTCATTGGGACTCAAGCTTTATAACCCATTTAATTTAACCCATTTGCTCCCACGATCCCATATAGGGGACGTAGGCAAACAGTGTAGATTCTGATCAGACGCCGCATATAATGCGGCGTCTGATCAGAGTCTACACTATTTGCTGACAGGAATTCCAATATAAAACAAAACGAAATTGAAAATTTAGGCCAGGCACCCCTTAGATAAAAAAAAAGACTAATCTAAACATGGAAGAATCCACTGGGCACAAATGGGTTAAATAAGGTAAATATTGCACAGGAGCTAATATTTGAGCGGATATATTTTTTTCAAAGTAAATAAAGTAGAACATGTCTTAAGCGATCATCAAAAAGAGATATAAAATGATATATGTAATTCAGGAGGTAGCTTAATGTAGAAAACTCCTATAGGACCTGCATTAAAGAGGAAGTCCCTACAATGATCGCATATTTTCAACAATATCATAAAACTTGGTATTTGTTATGCTTTATTATTATTATGAAGGTTCCCAATTTGAACTTATATCGAAAAATGCCCCTGTGATACAAATAAACCGATGTCATCAATACTGATAATTTTTGTTCTACAACACAATATTATTGGCCTTTTCCGTTAAATTCTTCCGCGTTTTGCCGATGATCATCCTATCCCTCCATTGTTTACGTAATAGCTTTCTCGGAAGTGGTCGGAGAATCGCGAATAGGGCGAACCGTTACGAAACTAAAACTCAACCCGAATAAAACTGAAACATCGGGCAGTAAAACCGGGATCGGCGATATCAAACACATGGATGTTTTGTCATTATAAACGGTAATTGGATGGGGCTTTTTGCGATATACTACTTTTCAGCATATAAACAAATGAGTTTTGTATATTTAAGTGTTTATGAAACGCGTCAAATGTAGGGACATCCCCTTTAAGCAACCACCTGCTTTTTCAGATTCCTGTGTCCATTCAATATAAGACACGTTCTACGGTCTATCTGATTCTACTACCGTGGCCGTGTTTTACTAAACCAATCATTTTACATGTATGACAAAATTTAATAACTGCTAAATGTCTTTACAACTGTCATATTGCTTTCAAAATCTTGAGTAAAAGTAATATTGAACAACTATGGAGCTAACAAGCTTTCTGCCAATAGCGTCACGTGCGTTTTCATAAAATGCAGTCGCACTAATATGTGTCAGTGAATACACAAAACAGCGTGCAAAACGCAAAATGTGATTTTCAGTCAACACTTTGTCCGATATGATCGCTTTTATCCCAATACCTCGTAGGCTATTTTTAGATCCATTACTTCATATGCTATTTTTAGATACCTCTTTGAATAAATCTACCGAAAGGATCATTAACTAGAGAAAAGGATTTTTTTAAAAAAAAATTGTAGTTTGAAACCATTGTGATAATTAGAGCATTTGCTCCTATAGGAGCAAATGCTCTATTTATCACAATGGTTTAACAAAGTGACTTTTACAGAGTCGTCAAAAGTCGTCAATATGAGGGAATGGGTTAAATATGAGGGAATGGGTTAAATATGAGGGAATGGATTAACATATTACTGAACAGAGTAGACCCAGAACAGACAGTTCCACTATGAGCTGTCTGATCACGGTCTGTCCTCCTTTACTTGAGGGTTTGTTTCTGTCGTTGTAAAAATCATGTGTTCCTACGTATTATAAATATTTGAGCAATAAATATTTAATGAGTTTTATATGAATATTCATGAGGTCATAATTATAAACTCATTTTGACGTCTTTACAAACAGAGTAGACCAAAATCAGACGGCTCTTATAGGAGCCGTCTAATCAGGGTCTGCTCTGTTTGTTGCTTATGGAAAGTCAAAGAACTGAGTATGCAGATTCCACGCCAATGTAGATCTACCATTCCCTGTTCCATGTTAAATCTTGCTGATTATGTCCATGAAATATTCTTCAGGGGAAGAAACATTAAGTAAACGGTTAACCCATTTCACATATGTAACCTTTTGGCGCCTCTTTAAGTTAACCCATTTCTCATAGGTAACCTTTTAGCGCCTCTTTAACCCATTTCACATATGTAACCTTGTGGCGCCTCTTTGACCCATTTCACACATGTAACCATTTGGCGCCTCTTTTAATCATTTCACATATGTAACCTTTTGGCGTCTCTTTAACCCATTTCACATATGTAAAACCTCTTTAAACCATATATTTGGCGTCTCTTTAATCCATTTCACATATGTAAAACCTCTTTAAACCATATATTTGGCGTCTCTTTAACCCATTTCACATATGTAAAACTTCTTAAATCCATTTCACATATGTAAAACCTCTTTAAACCATATATTTGGCGCCTCTTTAATCCATTTCACATATGTAAAACCTCTTTAAACCATATATTTGGCGTCTCTTTAATCCATTTCACATATGTAAAACCTCTTTAAACCATATATTTGGCGTCTCTTTAACCCATTTCACATATGTAAAACTTCTTTAATCCATTTCACATATGTAAAACCTCTTTAAACCATATATTTGGCGTCTCTTTAACCCATTTCACATATGTAAAACTTCTTTAATCCATTTCACATATGTAAAACCTCTTTAAACCATATATTTGGCGCCTCTTTAATCCATTTCACATATGTAAAACCTCTTTAAACCATATATTTGGCGTCTCTTTAATCCATTTCACATATGTAAAACCTCTTTAAACCATATATTTGGCGTCTCTTTAACCCATTTCACATATGTTAAACTTCTTTAATCCATTTCACATATGTAAAACCTCTTTAAACCATATATTTGGCGCCTCTTTAATCCATTTCACATATGTAAAACCTCTTTAAACCATATATTTGGCGTCTCTTTAATCCATTTCACATATGTAAAACCTCTTTAAACCATATATTTGGCGTCTCTTTAACCCATTTCACATATGTTATCCTTCGGAGCTCCTTTAACCCAGTCCCTCATACTGACGACTTTTGACGACTCCTATTTATCACAATGGTTTCAAAACGACACAATTCTAAATTTTTCATGTTCTCTAGTAAATGCTCCTTTTCTATAGGTTTATTCAAAGAGGTTGGATCTAAAAATAGCCTATGAGGAAAAGTGTTTACAAACAACGCAAGTGTCTGGCCGTGTGACAAAATTAAACATGTGTGGAAAGTTTTCTTTCCGTTTTCGGTTTATCACCGAAATAAATTGGCTCGTAAAAATTTTCGTCTTGACTTTGATCATTTGCTTGGTGTGAAACGGTAGTAATAAGAGAATCACTCTTCTTCTCGTTAATGTACACCCGGTTGGCATCATTTGACCTTGATATTGACCTAGCCGCGGTGAATGTATTTACTTCCTCGGCGGAAGTGGACATATCTTCGACCGGAAGATCAAACTTATTCTTGTGAGGGAGGGTTGTTATAGCATCCGCGACACGACCAATCGTTTTCCTTGACGATGAAATAAATGAATTCAAAATCGAAGAGGTACCCGTATGTGAGTCATGTTCTCGCGAAGTCTCGGGTTCAAATCGTGGCGGCATGTGACCACCGACTTTACCGGAAGATGCGTCAAGTTCGTTTTGCACATTTCCTATTGTCGTGTAAACATTGTCGTTCGTAGCGCGCTGCTCGGTAACCAGACCTTGGTTGATTACATCATGATTAGAAACAGGCATCTGAGGTCGGCCAACGGTAATTATGCTTACATTCGAAGTGCTTCTGTCCACGTCGCGTTCAATATCGGCATCCGGCGTGAAATTAAAGTTAGCGCTTCTTTTAAAACGAGTTTCGCGATTTCTAGGAATCTCGTCAGCCGTGACGTAATCACGTGTAACGGTGTCAGTCTCATCATCGATGCCATCGCTCCCATTAAGTGTTTTATTGTTCGTATTTGAAGACTGGTTACCATTGAAAATATCATTGGTATCAAGGCTACCAGACCGACTGTAAGACATAATGGACAGAGAGGTTATTGGATTGTTGGATCGAAATTGCGACACTGGACTCTGAGATCTGACACACTCATTGGAATTGTGTCGCGTTTCTTCATATTCACTTCCGGTGTCAGTCTGAGAAGCGGAACTGACCAACCTACGACGTAATACGCATGTACATGAGGTACTTATGCTGACGTCGTCGTTATCTGTGTGCTCGTTAGTACTAGAAGTGCTTACGGTGACGGATTCGCGTCGTTTCATTGGGGGAGTCGGGTACATTTCTGGAATGCAGTCCATCATTTTTGGGTCCCGCATGTCGTAGCCAATGGGCAGATTCAGCATTGTGGACAACCGTCGACCGACGGATCTGGCAAAATTGATATTCTTCTCTGACAACCGACGAAGAGTGCTTGGCTTTTTGGGTCCTGGCTGTTGCTTTTCCAGTCTCACTAACTATAACAGAAAAACAACATAGTACATATACATGTAATCGTATTTGCTTCGAATATTAGCATGGTTTACCTGTAGTCTGTTATTGGCGATTCGGTGATTACAATTAATGAATTGAAATAGTTTGGATCCAGACACCGGGCTACCTAATCCATGTTATCAGACACCGGGCTACCTAATCCATGTTATCAGACACCGGGCTCAGTGATTTTTTTACCTGCGAGTCCCGAGTCCTGTACTCACAAAAATCTCTGGGGATGCAAAGTTTCAAATTATGTGAGTCCCAATAATGCATTGAAATTTTCAACAAAATTTAATTTTGAAGTTTTTTTAATATTCAATACCCAGTTTTTCATCAGATATTAGTATGAAAATGCCAGTTTTACAAATACTTTTGGCTGGGTGCTTTAATGTACTTTCATAGAATATTTGGACTCGTTCTTTCAATTTGGGGACTCGCAGATTTGCAGTTTATCGAGTCCCAGGACTCGTGCAAGAAAATTTGTAAAAAAATCACTGCGGGATACCTAATCCATGTTATCAGACACAGGGCTACCTAATCCATGTTATCCAGACACCCAGCTACCTAATCCATGTTATCAGACACAGGGCTACCTAATCCATGTTATCCAGACACCCAGCTACCTAATCCATGTTATCAGACACAGGGCTACCTAATTCATGTTATCCAGACACCCAGCTACCTAATCCATGTTATCAGACGCCGGGCTACCTAATCCATGTTATCAAGACACTGGGCTTCTCTAGTGATGTAATAATGGGGGTGAAGATGAACTTAAGTTTATTAGGTTACCTCCGGTAGTAGAAGTGTTATTAGGTTAGGAGACGTTTCTAAGGTGTAATGATTTTATAACCATTTATAACTATTTTATTATTTTTCTGTAAATATGCATATTTTGACGAAATAATAGAAAATTCACCAATATAATTATACAAATAAGAGAAAAGAAAAAAAGAGAAGAAAAAATGGCTATTGGTGGATTCGAACCCATGCGGGATCATACAAAAATGAATTTTAAAAACCAAAATGTCTTCGGGCCTATCTATTCCGCTACAGCCGCTGAGGCGAAATTAATTGCTAATTTATCAGTTTTATTAACTTAATCCGCCGTTGGGGAAACGCATTTTAAATAAAAAAAAATCAAGCCCGGAAGCAAAATAGATGTTTTCTTTTCACTCACATGAAAATTGGATTGAATGCGTAGCAAGGCGTATTATATAGTAAAGGGTCAAAATAACACCTAACAGAACGCTGTTTCTCGTGATGAGGATCCTGTGTTGTTTTGTATTCTGCTTCTATATATTTATCACTAACTGTATGCAAATGTTTTTGTGTACATTGTATAGTGTCATGTAAGTCGCGATGCGACTGGAAACTCTGTCGTCTGCTAACTTTGTCGTCTGCTAACTTTGTCGTCTGCTACAAATTTTCATTCTTTTGATTTTCTTCATTTTTGTTTCAAAAACATAGTAAGAGTAACACATTAACACACAGTTTGGATCCTGATGAGACGCCGAGTTACTCGGCGTCTCATCTGGATCCAAACTGTTTGCATAGGTAATCACAGATCCGGCATTGACAGCGAAATGATTAAATCCGTTAACCATACGTATTTATCAAAATGTTTCATAAAGTAACGTTTACAGAGGCGCTAGAAAGGCGTCAATATGAGAGAATGGTTTAACCCTTTCCACCATAAATACGCCTTTCTACGCCTCTGTGAAAGTCACTTCTTGAAACCATTGTGATAAATAGAGTATTTGTCCATAGGAGCAAATGCTTTATTTATCACAATGGTTTCAATACTACACACTTCTTACATTTTCCTTTTCTCTAGTAATTACTCATTTTTTTGTAGATTTATTCAAAGAGGTTGGGTCTAAAAATAGCCTATGAGAGGATGGTTTAAACATGTGAAACTGATCAATGGACACATCCAGTTTAACTCTGTCAACCCTGAATTATAAAGTGGAATAGCCCACCAGTATCTATATTTAGAGTCCACCAGTATCTATATTTAGAGTCCACCAGTATCTATATTTAGAGTCCACTTAATATGAAAGGTTTAAACTGGTTAGAGAGTTTTGAATGACGAGCAGCGCACACCCTGATCACAGGGTTCCTCTAGGGGGCGTTCTGATATGGGTTTATACAGGGTTCCTCTAGGGACAATGATATGGGTCTATACAGGGTTTCTGTAGGGGCACTGATATGGGTCTATACAGGGTTCCTCTAGGGGCACTGATATGGGTCTATACAGGGTTTCTCTAGGGGCACTGATATGGGTCTATACAGGGTTTCTCTAGGGGCACTGATATGGGTCTATACAGGGTTTCTCTAGGGGCACTGATATGGGTCTATACAGGGTTTCTCTAGGGGCACTGATATGGGTCTATACAGGGTTTCTCTAGGGGCATTGATATGGGTCTATACAGGGTTTCTCTAGGGGCACTGATATGGGTCTATACAGGGTTCCTCTAGGGGCACTGATATGGGTTTATACAGGGTTCCTCTAGGGGCACTGATATGGGTCTATACAGGGTTCCTCTAGGGGCACTGATATGGGTTTATACAGGGTTCCTCTATGGACACTGATATGGGTTTATACAGGGTTTCTCTAGGGGCACTGATATGGGTCTGTACAGGGTTCCTCTATGGACACTGATATGGGTCTATACAGGGTTCCTCTTGGAACACTCTGATATGGATCTACACTGTTTCGAATGGCAGTGCATGCGTTTTAATTCAGTCTAACATTATCTATACTGTGCCCCTTTTCTACCATTATGCTCTTGTTGTATGCCTTTGAGAATTGTACCCCTATTACCTTTGATAAAATGCAGCCGCACACAAGCCAGGAGAATATCAGAGTGATAGCCGTTACCGTGGTAACCGATGTAACAATGACTTTGCCAGCACAAAACTCCGACTGCTTCATACCTGCAGCAATAGAAAAGAAACGACTGTTAAGTCCATGTATATTGCAATGTTCATGATTAGGTGACCTTTTCCATTCATTACTTCAACATATCCACAACTTTTCCAAAAGCTTCTAATTAACTTAAATGTTAATTTGTATGTAACGGAGATTTCACACGTATAGTTGTTCCACAAATAACCCGTTCATACAACTTACTTTTCGCTCCCTCCAGTAACGGAGATTTCAAACGTATCGTTGTTCCACAAATAACCCGTTCATACAATTTACTTTTAGCCCCCTCCAGTAACGGAGATTTCACACGTATAGTTGTTCCACAAATACCCCGTTCATACAACTAGCTTTTCGCACCCTCCCCTAAAGGAGATTTCAAATGTATCGTTTTTCCACATGTAACCCATTCATACAACTTACTTTTCACCCCTCCAGTAAAGGAGATTCCACATGTATCTTGTTCCACAAATAACCCTTTCATGCAACTTACTTTTCGCCCCCTCAAGTAACAGAGATTTCACACGTATCGTTGTTCCACATGTAACCCGTTCATACAACTTACTTTTCGCCCCCTCCAGTAACAGAGATTTCACACGTATCGTTGTTCCACAAATAACCTGTTCATACAACTTACTTTTCGCCCCCTCCAGTAACGGAGATTTCACACGTATCGTTGTTCCACATGTAACCCGTTCCACGATGTTATCTTTCTCGTCACCTCTTTTCTTTCGTCCCCATCCAACAATCTCTCCGCATATAGTCTGAAAGAAAGATACAACATAAAACATTCGTATTGATGTATAAGATTGACGTGTTGGTTACAGTAAAATCTCTCCAAACCGGAATTCTAGTAGAGAGGAATTGAGATGATTTATGCAGGGGCTGCACATAGTTATATTTGCCATGGAGGCCCTACGATTTCTTTATTTGCGATTTTCCTGCGATATGTTTTTGCGTCGTAGAAGTTTTTGTTCACATTGTCTACAATCACCGTATGATTATTTGTGTATAGTGATCGGGGTTTATCCGTACAATGACTGAGCGGCGACCGTACGGCTATCGTGCGATCTCTGTGCAGTCGCCGCGCTATCTCCTCTTTGATAAGCCTGTGTGGGTTCCATACGACGACCAGCGGAGTTGTTCAATCTTTTATAGCTAGACAAACTATTAATGCGGGAATACACCCATCAGAAATCTAAAAATCGCCGCACGGCAATCGTCCGATCGTTGTGAGGTTGCCGCAGGATGGCCGTGCGATGTACGTACGATTTCATGGGTATTGCACGGTCTATAAGCAATGAGCAGACCCTGCTCAGACGACTCTTACAGGATCCGCCTTGTCCGGGTCTCCTTTGTTTGCAACAGCGTGAACAATGCGTTTATGTGAGAGGTATTAGGGTTAAATAACACATTCATTTATGTGAGAGGTATTAGGGTTAAATAACACATTCATTTATGTGAGAGGTATTAGGGTTAAATAACACATTCATTTATGTGAGAGGTATTAGGGTTAAATAACACATTCATTTATGTGAGAGGTATTAGGGTTAAATAACACATTCATTTATGTGAGAGGTATTAGGGTTAAATAACACATTCATTTTTCTTTTCTTTCTTATTGAACCAAATTTTCCCAGAACAGACCATATTGTAAAATGCATTTATGAATCGATAATAACGATTTACACTGTTAACGTTTTATTCTAGAACAAAATATGATTAACCCATTACCTCATAGGCTATATGGGCAAATGCTCTATTTATCACAATGGTTTCACAGAGTGACTTTTACAGATTCGTCAAAAGTCGTCAACATGAGGGAACGGGTTATCATCGCGAACACATTCGGAACCAACCGAATCCTCATCGGAACCAATAGAAATAGGTACGAACACATTCGGAACCAACTGAATCCTCATCGGAACCAATAGAAATAGGTACGAACACATTCGGAACCAACTGAATCCTCATCGGAACCAATAGAAATAGTTACGAACCGCCGAATAGTTACGATTCATATGGAACTAAAACACGGGCGATGCCTTTAAGTAATACGAATTTCTACGCTTTTGCAAACATAGTAGAGTGAGGCCAGGGTCTGTTCTGTTTTACGGTTTGCTTATGAAGTAATATAGAGTGTCTATTATGGCCAAAAACTGCTATTGCATGTGGGATTGTAATCATTACTTTTTACATGAATATTCATGGAGTAAAGGGTTGAATTTAGATATTTGTGATTTTAAATCTTTATTCGTCAGTTATTTCCAAACTATTCTTCCTTTGGATAAGAAAAGCTAAATTTTTATTCCATTTTTACAGAAATCACACATTGTCTAATTAGCCCCTCTCCCCTCCATTGACTCAATGCTTGTAATGGCGCCGTTACAAGGGAACATTTGTCTATGACAGAAACATTAGAACCACTTACATATAATTCCACTAGCAAATAGAGCAGACTCTAGTCGAACAGTACTTATAGAAGTTGTCTGATGTGAGTATCCTCTGTTTGCAAAGGTGTTTAAAAGCTTCTCTAATAGGTAAAGGGTTATTTAAAATAATTATTTATTCCCATTTTATAAGACGCACTTGTGTACTAGTCGATTTGACGATATACCCCTTTTTGCATTGTCCTTTGCACACTGCTACATACATAAAGTCGGGTTTGAATTCACAATACACACCCTTTCACACTGCCCTTTACACACTGCCACGTTGCACGTGAACGAAACATCAACTTCAGGATCATCGCCGAGGCTTGTTGGTTGGAAGGCCTGGAAATCGGTGGTCAGAATTCCTTGTGAAGATTTGTTGAAGTTAGGGAACAGTTGTTCATCGGCTGAACATCTGAAATAAACGAAGCGTTAGTACAGTTGAACTTCGATATCTCGAACTTTAAGGGACCATACAAATTACTTCGAGATAACAGGTGTTGCAGTTATTCGGTTTCTAATCTGAGTCATTTCTCAAGTTCACATTTTAATGCAGGTCTAAAGTAATGCTGAAAATTCACGTAGGAGCTTTCAGCATTACTTATGACCAACATTAAGCTGGCACGCGCATTTCTATATATATACGTAGTGATACATTTCAGAATAATTCTTATTGTAAATTGTTGAAGGACCGAACTTTTACTTCGAGTTATTCCGAAGTTCGAGGTATCAAAGTTAATAAAGTCTATGCGCGTTTCCTCATTTGGTAGTGTGTAAATTACAGGTTGGTGGATTACAATGTATCATATTAACCCATTACCTCATAGGTTATTTTTAGATCAAACCTCTGAATAAATCTACCGAAAAGGAGCATTAACTAGAGAAACGAAAAAAAAAATTGTACCTTGAAACCATTGTGATAAATAGAGCATTTGCTCCTATAGGAGCAAATGCTCTATTTATCACAATGGTTTCAACAGGTGTCTTTTGCCTATAGGAGCAAATGCTCTATTTATCACAATGGTTTCAACAGGTGTCTTTTGTAGAGGCGTCGTCAAAAGGCGCCAATATGAGGGAATGGGTTAATATGACATAGAACAAAATTATGGCAGCTATTAGTGTATGCTTCAGCAGTACATAAACAGCGCCTAGAACAATATTGGTTCCATATTTTTAGATAACAAAAAGGTACTCACTCGTCTCTCAAGACTGGAATAAGCGCGGCTGTGCAATCCTTTGCTTTGATGTCGAAGTCAGCTGACAAAAAATAGACGTGATAAAGTCAGTCGTACAACAAAACCTCACTGTTCGGAAGTATTATTGACTGCTTAATGTAGTGGGAAAGCCATGCATATAGCTCTGAGAGGAGCTTTCTGCATAACGTATGTCTTGAATTAAGTTGTCACCTAATTATCGATAGTGATACTGATTTGAATGTTCGGATTAAAGAGCGTTTTGTTCGAATTTGCGAATATTCGTATTTGCGAGTGTTCATAGATACGCCATGGTAACTCGGCGTTTCACCAGGGTCCAAACTGGTTGTCAGTCTGATTACGTAATTGTGTATAAACTAAAAATGCATCAGGCCCCGACCTGTTTGACCCTTTCCCTGTTCAATATTTAAATGGAATAAATTATGATATCATACTTATTAGTTGAATAGTTATAATGTAAACTTGTCAAAGAAGTTTTTACTTTAACACAAACTGTAGAATCAGATCTATATCACGCAAACCGAGCATATCCTACAGCACCCGTCTCTCTGATATGGTCTACTCTGTTGGCAAATGTTGAAAGTGCGTTTATCACTTTTCCTTATGTAAGCGCATTTTGACGCATCTGCAAACAGAGTAGACCCAGATCAGACGGCTCCTATAGGAGCCGTCTGATCAGGGTCTGCTCTGTTTGCTTATGGTATAATATAGGTCTGATTCTACAGCCGCCTGAGCCAAAGTGTCCCGTGTTCATAAGCCATTATAAAACATATTATTATTAATATTAATGACGTCATTATTTCCTACATGAATATTCATTAGAGAAAGGGTTAATACTCGGTCGATAGTTCCTCGTTATTTTATCGAATCGAAAGTAGATAAGAATTGCAGCATAGCATAGCCTTTTTTCAGCAGGCTAACCCTTTCACCACCGAGGTCGCATTTAAATGCACCACAACAAATAGTGCAGTCCCAGATCAGACGCCGCCTTTTCAAGGCGGCGTCTGATCAGGGACTTCGCTTTTTGTCTCAATATCTATTTCTATATCTGCTTTATTCCATTGAAATTTGCATTGATTTATCTCATTTTCCTTATTGTACCGAATGATTTAACAAAAAATGGATTGCAGACGACACTTAGAAATTTGGCGTCGATAGGGTTAAAGGTCAAATTTGACTTACTCATGAACTCGTCATCAAGTCTGAGAACCATTCTAACATTGTCGTTCAGAGTGACCTCACTTAAGTTCTCATCGCTTCCAGCGGTCTGTATGCCCATAAGAACGGTTGGCTTTACGGTCTTGTTCACTGATTTATCAGAACTCTCTCTGTAATGGAAGGCCAAAACATTAAAAATAAAAAATATTCTGCAAACAATAATGGCTGCCAAACCTCCGTCTCATCTGGGTCCAAGCTGTTAGCAAACTCAGATCAGGTGGCGCTTAGTATGATATGAGTCAATATGTTTTTAGATGAAATGTATGATAAGGGTTAATTTGTTTTCATACCAAATACTTAAAACAATGTAATCCGACACCAGAGAAAACAGGTAAGCATCAGGTTATATATAGTAACAAACAAGCAATCCGCTGATCATGCATATCTGTCTGATCTGGGTCTACAGAATTGTCCCTGATCAGACATTGTCATACTACATGCATATCTGTCTGACCTGGGTCTAAAGAATTGTCCCTGATCAGACAGCAAAAGCCCTCTCCATCGGATGTTAAATTTAATATAATTATCGATCTTGGGAACAGGTGGCAGCTTAATGCAGGGCTAACGTCACGCAGACAGCTTCCAGAGGAACTTATATGAAGGAAAGTGTTAATACTCGCTCAATAGCTTCTCAAATGTTTTATCCAGGGGAACATTCTGTACGACTTTCACCTGGCCTTAATCAACCACCTGCGTTTGGAAACAGAGTAGACCGTGACCAGACGGTTACTAAAGGATCTGTCTGATCATAGTCTGTCCTGTTTGCTTATACATGCATTGGAATATAGATATAATTCTACAGTTTTTGGCTGAGCCAAAACGTCCTGTGTTCATTTGCCATTATAACTTTAGCTAATAAATATTCATGATGTCATTATTTCTCACATGAATATTCAACAGGGAAAGGATTAAGTATAGTTTGGATTTTGCAAGAGCTATAGAATCATATCTATTATATTCCACAAGCAAACAAATAATTCCAAGTAAACAAAGAATATTACACTGACGGCATCACCACGTGGAATTAATTAACATTAGATATTTGTAGGGATACCTTTTATTAGATATTTGTAGGGATACCTTTTATTAGATATTTGCAGGGATTTCTTTTAGAATAATACTGCATTGTAAATCTTGGAATGACCAACTTTTTACTTCGAGTATTCCCGAGGTTCGATCATGGAAGAGGCTAGGCAAGTTAATGCTGTCTAAATACCAAACTTAGAAAGAATAAAAAGTAATGCTCTGGAAACAACAACAACAAATGTGAAATATAGTATACGATTTACGATTTGCTTGGTTTTTTTCTATCTAGCGTGTTTTAAATAAGTTATTTCATACGTGATCGTTCAATATTATAATTATTAGTACATCTAGATATACGTTTGAACTTCGATATCTAGAAATTCGAGATAACAGAAGTTCGAGTTATCCGATTTCTGATCTGGACCCGTTTCAGCATGACTTTATAAACTGCATTAAGCAGGTGTTTCTATACATACGTAGTTATGCATTTTTGAGCAATGAAAATAGTTTTGGAAGGACTTTTAGTTCCAGTTATCCGAGTTCGAGATATCGAAATTCAGCTTTATGTGCACTGATAACATTACTGACGTATGTAAACTCTTTACAAGACAATGTTGAATTTAATCCTTTGAATACGGGCCAGGTGTATACGGGCCAGGTGTATACATGTGTTTTATGTTGCAAACATGATAGACCCATATCATAGGGTTCCCAGAGAGAAGTCTTTTGACCAGGGTCTGCACTGTTTGTCATTCAAGATCCTCTAGCAAGTTTCAGCCTGTCGTACTGAGGGGCTCTATAGTTAAACACTAACGTGCCAGTCCCCGTTGAAAGAGTTACTATATTCCGTGACCACACCTCTAGTAGATTGTATCCTCTACATTAATAATTTGACTTACTCAGGGTAGATAACTCCAGTCACCACGAGGTCGCTTGTGTCGAGGAAGCACATGACTGGTATCACTTTGTCGAATCCAGTCTGCCAGTTGGGGCGCTGCTGTATAATCACGCGGAACTTCTGGTCCTGCACGTGAAAGGGCCAATATTGAAAATTAAAATATACATGCTGTAAATAATCTATGAAATGTGTCTCCGAAAATTTGACCTTTTTTTAAAATATGGAATCCTAAAAGTACCATTCCAATTTGACCTTTTAAAATACGGAATCCTAAAATTACCATTCCAATTTACATGCGCCGCTCTTCGTCTACGCACAACGCATGTGTACGATACGACATCGCAGATCATGAACGAGATTAACGACACGACGAGATCAAGAACGAGACCAACGACACGACGATCTCATGAACAGTCGCATTGGCATCTGCAGTGTAACGTGTCGCATGCCATGGTCTTATGTTGAATAGAATAAACGGTATGCGGCATATCTAATGGTACGATGAAGACTCCGTATTAGATACCAAATCAAAACTTAAATAAAGCAGACAATTGTTTTTATATATAATGTATTTGTTTTCTATTACAAGCATTTCTGTGTTTGGTGTGGACAATAAGCTTACAAGAAGCTATTAATATGCTTTACCACAACCATTTACCTGTTCAATATTTATGTCCGAAATAAACACATCATGAATATTTTTAAGCTGAATAATTATTGTCATAATAATTCTTTTTTCAAAGGATTTGTTTTGCTCTGAGAAACACTAGAAAACCAGAGCAAAACAAAACCGTATAGTACTATATACATGTATATACTATACGATTTTTTTCAAAACTTTTCTTCTTTCAAATTATGATGTTTAAACGTATTTGAAGATGTTTATCAGTAGTATAATTATTTATGAAATGATCATGCGCCTGGCACCTGTGGTACGGGCCCCTTTGTAAACAGTGACCCGAGGAGCCGTCTGATTAGTCCTCTAGGTGTTGTCTTTCATACTGTGTGGACCCTAGTTCACCATAAATATGCCTTTCTGTGCCTTTGCAAACAGAATAGACTCAGATCAGATGCATGTGTCGTCTGATCAGGGTCTGTTCTGTTTGTTTATGAAATAGATATAAATATGATTCTACAATTTCTGCCATGATCCAAAATGCACGCGTGCATATCCTTTTATAAAACTTGATTTAATATTATGATTTCATCATTTCTTTCATAAAGGGTTAACACTGATAGGATATTCCACTTTGAGAATTAAGTGGTGAAAGTGTAGTTTCTGCAACTGTTCGTAATAGACCGTAAACATTGGAACACCTGTATATCGATGTATGATATAACCAATGCTTGCTTACTACTGTGGCGAAAATGAGCAGTAGATATAGCTTTGCTACAATTTTTACGTAGTTGCTTCCCCTTATTACTTTGGAACATTTGTATCTCAAAACAGACGAAAGCCCTATAAATTAATCTGGTTAGTATTTACTTTTCTAATGCTTCTTAGGGCCTGTTTATATCATGCATACCAATTGTAAACCTTGTATTTGATGATCCGCTACCCAGTGTTTCGTTTATTAGTTCAAATTGTGTTATTCTTACAATTATAATGTTGCTATCACCAGACGCTCATTGAATATAGATTATGATGAATCGGTAAAGCCCGTGGTCCGTCGTCAGTAGTCGGAAGCCAGTGGGCGTGGCTTCGGAGAATCCGTTAGGTGGCGTGGCCATAAGCATATAAAAGGCGACGTTTTACTACAGACAATCAGATCAGCGGTATTCGTCGAGCTGATCTCTCTCTCTTTGTGCGTTAACGACTGGGACTTTGAGTTATATTTAGGCTATAGCGAAATTCATTCTCTGCCGAGGAAGCCCCGCTTTATTGGTGGAGTTTGAATTAAGTCTACTAGCCGTGCCGCTCGGGTCGTAGTTATAAAACAAAGAGTATATAGGTACGTCTAGAATCCTACCTTGATCAGGTTTGGATTGCAAGCTGTTTCAGAGAGCCTCCTAGACTAGTCTAGTAGACTAGTCTAGAACTATACACTGCAACAATTGGTAGACTGCAGCTTCAAAGAGACAAACTCGTCGAGTGTCGCGTATAGGCACCAGTGAAGCAATTCAAGTTCTGAGTTCGGTTCAGAAAATTAGACTTAGACTTATTAGGCTGCGTACAAGCCGATTCATTGGGTCCTAGACTTATCTACTAGATATATCTAGGTAGATAGGTCTACGAGAGGTGTCTCGGTAGATAGGTCTTCTAGATATATCTAGGTAGATAGACCTAAGTAGATAGGTCTACGAGAGGTATCTAGGTAGATAGGTCTACGAGAGGTGTCTAGGTAGATGGGTCTACTAGATATATCTAGGTAGATAGACCTAAGTAGATAGGTCTACGAGATATATCTAGGTAGATAGATCTACCTGAGAAAGAACCAGCCTACGAGAGAAGTCTAGCTAGATAGGTCTACGAATACTATCTAGGTAGGTAGGTCTACCAGATAGCTTCATTGAGGCATATCTAGCTTTGTTTGAGCTAAGTGATAGCTGTTAATACTGTTGATTAGTTTGATTCATTGTGATTATTGTTTGTCTGATCATCTTAAATCAGTATAAGTTTTCAGTTTATTTAATCATAATTATAAGACAGATAGTCTTGAGGAAAATTTCATATACCAAATCAGCTTGTATATATTTCTTAATTAAAGTAATCATTGGACAAGTAGTCCCAAGGAAAATTCTTATATATCTATCTGTGCTTGACGTTCTTGCACGGAGAGAACCGTTACAACTGGTGGCAGCGGTGGGATACTACATATTGATAAAACCACCATTATCAAGCCCACAATCATGGCAACTCCAAGGGAGCAAGAGTTGCAAGAACGTGTGACATTTCTCGAACGCGAGAACAAACAGCTTCAGATAAAAGCTGAGATAACGCTGTTACAGCAACAGATCGTAGATATGGAAAGGACAATACCACATACATCGACTCCAGATAGTTCTACAACATCTGGTGCTCGCCAGACAAGTCTGCAGATAGATCAAAACGTGATCACACCAATCAGGCCTAGAGGTGTGATATGGGAGAACAGTAAAGAGCCTATTGGTGGAACTCAAGAGGTAGCAGACAGACGGAGACTTCTGCTGGAAGATGATACACAAAATTCAGACAGCAGGCCGGATAGATACGTTACCAGACGTCGTTCTAAATCTCCAGCCAGAAAAGTCACGGTAAAACCTGCAACATTTGATGGTACTGGCTCGTGGCTGGACTATAAGGCCCATTTTGAGACATGCTCGGATATCAACTGTTGGAGCTACAAAGAGAAAGGTCTATATTTGGCCGTAGCTCTAAGGGGACAAGCCCAGGGAGTCTATGGTAATTTAGCATCGAAAACCAAAGACTACGATGCTCTTGTAAAGGCGCTAGAAGAGCGTTTTTCTCCACCCAATCAGACAGAGTTATATCGGGTGCAGCTGCGTGAAAGGAAGCAGAGAGCTAGTGAGAGCCTGTCGGAGCTAGGGCAAGACATTCGACGGCTTACAAATTTAGCATATGCATCAGCCGCGAGCGAACTTAGAGAAACTCTTGCAAAAGAGCAGTTTATAGACTCCTTAGCGAGTACAGACATGAGAATAAGAGTCCAGCAGGCCAGACCAACAGATCTAAATGATGCAGTGAGGCATGCTGTGGAGCTGGAAGCTTTTGTCAGGGCCGAGAAACGGAAGTTAGAGAGTGAGGGTGTACTTAACTCTGCCAGTGAAGCAGATGCACGTGGTAGTGCAGATAACAAGGATACCGGTATACAGAAGCTCGCACAGACAGTAGAGCGGCTGGAACAGCAGATGAAGTTGCTGTTGGATGGTTCGAAGAAGAAGGAGGGAATACCTCACCCAACAACTAACAGGCAATATAACAATCGTCGAGACAATCGACGCTTATGTTTTGTCTGTGGCTCTAAATTTCATCTTCAAGCTAACTGCCCGAAGGCAGTAGACCAAGGACAGAGGAATACATCCTCTTATAACAAAACGGGGAGAACATTTGAGGGTAATAGAAAAAGTGAAAAAGGAGATGCCTCAAATGCAAAGAGTCCTTCCTCTGCAAACTCCATCGGAGCCGGTTTATTCATACCAGTTACGTTTGGTGACCAGAACTTGGGTTGCCTGATAGACACTGGTGCAACTTTGACAGTTCTGTCAACCCATGCATGGGAGACATCTGAGCTGAGCCAACAAGGCACATTAAAAAATTACCCTAGGGCATTGATAGCAGCTTCAGGAACCCCACTTAATGTAAAAGGCAAGACCAAGATAAGGGTTATCATAAATGGAGACAGCTTTGAAGCTGAGGTGGTGGTTGCCGACATTGAAAACGACCTAATGATGGGTTTAGATTTCATGCAACGTTACAACTGTAACATTGATATCACCAAAAATGAGATCTCCATCCAGGGAAAGAAACTGAAAATGAACAATCAGGGGTTCACAGGTTGTTACCGGATCTCTGTCTCTGAGGATGTCATTATTCCAGCCAGGTCTGAGATCATCATTAAAGGCAGCGTACAAAATATGCCCTCAGATTCAAATGACTTGTTCCTTATAGAACCATCTGGGCGAATCATAGAATCAGGACAAGGTTTGGTGGCAAAATCGTTGGTGAAGGGTAGAAACCAAGTACCGGTTCGTCTGATGAACCCGTCTGATGAAGAACATAGCCTTTATAAAGGCACAAATATTGGCAATCTGTGTCCTGTCACAGAAGTAAAGAGGAGGATTGTCTCAGAAGCTAGTTTGCTTCCAAAACATTTGACGGATCTTTATGAAAGAACAGTAGAGGGCATGACACAAGAACAGAGCAATCACGTAGCTAAGCTCCTTTCAAAGTATTCGTCTGTGTTTTCAGAGTCAGATGATGACCTTGGAAGAACAGGTATAATAAGACACCAAATTAACACTGGAGACGCGCGTCCAATTAAACAGCCATTACGCCGGCATCCAGTTCACATGGCTCCTGAAATAGACAATCAAATAGATGACATGCTTCAGAAAAATGTCATACAACCATCTACCAGTCCCTGGAGCAGTGGAATAGTGCTCGTTACCAAGAAAGACGGCACAAAACGCTTTTGCGTAGATTACCGTAGATTAAATGATGTTACAGTGAAAGATTCCTATCCTTTGCCAAGGATAGACGACACCTTAGAACAACTATCAGGAGCTCAGTGGTTCTCCTGTTTAGACCTGAACTCTGGGTACTGGCAGGTTGAGCTTGAAGAAGCTGATCGACCCAAAACAGCATTCAACTCCAGACGGGGCTTATTTGAGTTCCGAGTCATGCCTTTTGGACTCTGTAACGCCCCGGCCACCTTCGAGCGATTAATGGAGTCGATCTTAGCAGGACTGAACTGGCAGATATGCCTGATCTATCTCGACGATGTTATCGTCCATGGCCGCACATTTGAAGACATGCTCTGTAACTTGGAGAGTGTGCTAGAAAAGATGAGAGAGGCTAATCTAAAACTGAAGCCTAGAAAATGTCAACTCTTCTGTAAAGAAGTAACATATCTTGGGCATATTGTCTCTGCAGAAGGAGTCAAAACTGATCCCCAAAAGACACAGACTGTAAAAGAATGGCCAGAGCCTAGCAACCTCACAGAGATGAGATCTTTCATAGGTTTGTGTAGCTATTATCGAAGATTCATTCGTGCATTTGCAGAAATAGCTAAACCATTGCACAAATTGACTGAGAAGGGGGTCAAATTTGAATGGACGAAAGAATGTCAGCAAGCCTTCGCAAAGCTCAAACAAAGTCTATGTGAAGCTCCAATTCTTGCACACCCTGATTTTACCGAAGAATTTTTGCTGGATACTGACGCCAGTGACTACGGAATAGGGGCTGTGCTCTCACAGGTGATAAACGGACAGGAAAAGGTTGTAGCTTTTGCAAGCAAATCCTTGACAAAAGCAGAACGGAGGTACTGCGTGACAAGGAAAGAGCTTTATGCTGTAGTCCACTTCGTGAAGTATTTCCGACATTACTTGTATGGGAAAAGGTTTACCCTTAGGACCGATCACGGATCTTTACGCTGGCTGATGCACTTCAAAAATCCAGAAGGCCAACTTGCCAGATGGATTGAGGTTCTGTCATCCTACGACATGTCAATTCAGCATCGTCCAGGGAGACAGCACCGCAATGCTGATGCCCTCAGTAGGAAACCATGCAAGCAGTGTGGCATGGTGAATGGTAATGAAGAAGAACAAGTCAACGAGGTCAGCACAAAGGCAGATGCACAAGCCGTTGACCTCGAAAGGTTACAAGAGAATGACAAGGACATAGGTAAACTGAAACAATGGCTAGACGAAGGCGAGAAACCAGATCAAAAGGAGACTGGCTGTGAAGGCCAGTTCCTTAAAACACTACTTTCCCAGTGGGAAAGATTAGAAGTCCGAGATGGACTAGTTGTGAGACGATACGAAGACTCAAACTGTACAAACTGGCAAGCAATAGTACCAATGTCCAGCCGGCGAGAAGTTTTGAAATACTCTCATGATATAAAAGCTTCTGGGCACCTGGGTGTCAAGAAGACACTGAGCCGGATTAGGCAGAAGTACTATTGGCCTGGCATGAATAATGATGTCAAAACCTATGTAGGAGGTTGTGAGGCATGCACAAAACGAAAGGACCCTGTGAAGACCAAGAGGGCACCTATGGAGATCGTTAGAAGTGGGTTTCCAATGGAGAGGATAGCAATAGATATCCTCGGGGAACTTCCACAAACCACTACAGGAAATAGATATATCCTGGTGATTGGAGACTATTTCACTAAGTGGACAGAAGCTCATGCTATGTCAAATATGGAAGCAAAGACGGTAGCAACGATCTTGATAGAGCAAGTGATATCAAGGTTCGGTGTACCTCAGCGCATCCATTCAGATCAAGGTAGACAATTTGAGAGTCAGCTGTTCAAAGAGATGTGCAAGCTCCTACAGATAGAAAAGACCAGGACTACACCGTACCATGCAAGGTCAGATGGTATGGTGGAACGCTTCAACAAAACCTTAGTGGCAATGTTGAGTGCTTTTGTAAATAACCATCATACTGACTGGGATGAGCAGCTTCAGTATGTCATGATGGCCTATCGGTCTACTGACCATGAAACGACTGGTTTCACCCCAAACATGTGCATGCTCGGACGGGAGATAACCACACCACTTGATATCATGTATGCAATGCCCTCAAGCTGTAAAGACAGACCTAGAAATGAATGGGTATGGGAGCTGCAAGAGCGCATGGAAAATGCTCACCGTACTGTTAGGCACAACACTGGTGAATCCATGAAACGGCAAAAGAGGCTGCATGATAGTAACCTCTCGTACGACTCATTTGAGGTAGGTGAGAAAGTTTATGTATTCTTCCCAGTCAAAAAGGTAGGCTGTTCCTCAAAGATGACATCCTACTGGAGAGGGCCATATGAGGTAAGAGCCAAATTGTCTAATTCATTGTACAAGGTGAACTGCGGTCGCAGTGGTAACATCCAGGTTATACACTGTGATAGGCTTAGAAAGTGTAAACTTCAACTTTTGGCAGGAGAGGATCCAGCAATAGCACAGGGGCCCGAACCTGAATTTGTTTCAGAGCCAGATCCTGATCCTTTGAGTGATGCTGTAGAAAATGATGTCTTTGTAGAGAAAAGAACTAGGCGTAAACCTGCTTGGTTAACCGACTACGTGTTTTCTATTTTCAGAGACAGTGTCATGCCGCAGACAAAGACAACTGAACGCAAGGCACCCCTGGTGTGCGCCAATTGCAAAGAGACTTTAGAATTTGACAAGTTCAAATATCACACAGAGGTGTGTGTTATGAAAATGGTTGGCTGTGATGAGTGCCAGAAAACTTTTAGTAATAAGAAGTACTACCTGCAGCATCAGAAGCGCAAACATGAACCAGAAGCATCCGACATACAGAATGAGCTGTCAACATACGTTGACCGAGCTAGTGAGGCAGATGCTGAGAGTCTCGATGACATTGGATCAGAGCCAGACTGCGAGGTTACGGAGGAACCTCCATCTGCTCTTCTTCTGGGACGCACTATCAGCAAGAGGACAACGCCGAAAGCTGTTTCGGCACCAGTGAAAAGAGCAGCTCCAGAATCTGAAGAGATGCCAGTAAAGAAACTGATCTCACAAAAGCATCAGGAGAGTGAAGCTTCAGGAAGCGGGGTGCAAAGGACTCTGAGACAAGTTAGGCTTGTCTGCAAGAATCAGATGGAGGGTGAGATGAAGCGGAGAAGTATCAGTGTGGTAGATAGTGTCGAAGGAGAAGTTTACTCTTCAAACTTAGCGTGTAGGAGAATGACGGAGTGCTCGCTCAGCCTAGGAGACGTTCTTCCAGCACATGGGAGAGTAGAGTTAGATGACATTAAGGTCACAATGACTCCAGAGGGAGAGATGGTGTTGAGATTAGAGTATTAGGGAGGAGAGTCATGTTTGGAGGACACACATATTTTCACATTCATTCTTTGTTGCAGTTCGTGTTGTTTTGTTTGTGTGTGTTTAGTACCAGAGTTGAGAGGCTGAGAAGATGTTAGGTAGATAAATCAGGATAAATTTGAGGGTTGAAGAAATTAATAAAAGTTTATATTGTTTTAAATGAATCAGCATTTCTTCTGTTCAAATAATTCTTGAGTTTAGAATCCAGATATGCGGGACGCATATGGGTAAACGAAGGCGTGGGTAGTGTGGCGAAAATGAGCAGTAGATATAGCTTTGCTACAATTTTTACGTAGTTGCTTCCCCTTATTACTTTGGAACATTTGTATCTCAAAACAGACGAAAGCCCTATAAATTAATCTGGTTAGTATTTACTTTTCTAATGCTTCTTAGGGCCTGTTTATATCATGCATACCAATTGTAAACCTTGTATTTGATGATCCGCTACCCAGTGTTTCGTTTATTAGTTCAAATTGTGTTATTCTTACAATTATAATGTTGCTATCACCAGACGCTCATTGAATATAGATTATGATGAATCGGTAAAGCCCGTGGTCCGTCGTCAGTAGTCGGAAGCCAGTGGGCGTGGCTTCGGAGAATCCGTTAGGTGGCGTGGCCATAAGCATATAAAAGGCGACGTTTTACTACAGACAATCAGATCAGCGGTATTCGTCGAGCTGATCTCTCTCTCTTTGTGCGTTAACGACTGGGACTTTGAGTTATATTTAGGCTATAGCGAAATTCATTCTCTGCCGAGGAAGCCCCGCTTTATTGGTGGAGTTTGAATTAAGTCTACTAGCCGTGCCGCTCGGGTCGTAGTTATAAAACAAAGAGTATATAGGTACGTCTAGAATCCTACCTTGATCAGGTTTGGATTGCAAGCTGTTTCAGAGAGCCTCCTAGACTAGTCTAGTAGACTAGTCTAGAACTATACACTGCAACAATTGGTAGACTGCAGCTTCAAAGAGACAAACTCGTCGAGTGTCGCGTATAGGCACCAGTGAAGCAATTCAAGTTCTGAGTTCGGTTCAGAAAATTAGACTTAGACTTATTAGGCTGCGTACAAGCCGATTCATTGGGTCCTAGACTTATCTACTAGATATATCTAGGTAGATAGGTCTACGAGAGGTGTCTCGGTAGATAGGTCTTCTAGATATATCTAGGTAGATAGACCTAAGTAGATAGGTCTACGAGAGGTATCTAGGTAGATAGGTCTACGAGAGGTGTCTAGGTAGATGGGTCTACTAGATATATCTAGGTAGATAGACCTAAGTAGATAGGTCTACGAGATATATCTAGGTAGATAGATCTACCTGAGAAAGAACCAGCCTACGAGAGAAGTCTAGCTAGATAGGTCTACGAATACTATCTAGGTAGGTAGGTCTACCAGATAGCTTCATTGAGGCATATCTAGCTTTGTTTGAGCTAAGTGATAGCTGTTAATACTGTTGATTAGTTTGATTCATTGTGATTATTGTTTGTCTGATCATCTTAAATCAGTATAAGTTTTCAGTTTATTTAATCATAATTATAAGACAGATAGTCTTGAGGAAAATTTCATATACCAAATCAGCTTGTATATATTTCTTAATTAAAGTAATCATTGGACAAGTAGTCCCAAGGAAAATTCTTATATATCTATCTGTGCTTGACGTTCTTGCACGGAGAGAACCGTTACACTACAAAGTAAACTAAATCCCAGTCTTCTTTATTCCTTATTAGAATCTGCATTTACACGACTATAACGAAACACGTATATATTTTATATGTATAAGTTATATATACATGTATATAACGAAAAACGGATATTACGAAATCTACTCTTCATTACCACCCATTTCCTCAGTTACTTACATATTGCAGACCGCACGTGTCGAATGAGAATGTGTAGTCGCTGGTTTGGGACACCGTGGTCCTGCTACAGTCGGGCCCGCTACCCTGTATATAGATAATACCTCCATCTGCCGCATTCTTCACACGAACGACCACACTGTTAGACGTGCAGCTTTTGATCGTCACTAAAATACAAAATGGGTCAAAGAAAAAAAATCGATAATATGTGATATTTAAGCAGGTTTCAAGAACATTTTTTTCATCTCAACCAAACTATAGCTTATACAGTAAAACCTCTCTTAACCGGCCGTTAAATTTAGTATGAATATCGGTCTTGGAGACAGGTGGCAGCTTAATGCAGGGTGAATGTCATGCAGAAAGCTCTGCATGACTTTCACTCTGCATTAAGCAGCCACCTGCCTAAAAGTATCTAAATTCTTATCTACTAGAATTCCGGTTAAGAGAGGTTATACTGTACATTTCTTCTCCAAACGTTGTGCTGCAAGCAAGCATAGTCGAGACTAGTCTTAAGAGTAAAGACTTAAAATATGGGCTTTGTTAAAGAAATATGTTAGCTAACATAACCTGTCCTGAGCAACCATGCATTTATTGGACATAGGAGTGTTCAAAAGCAGGCACATGCATAGCTGATTAACCCATTACCCAATAGGCTATTTTTAGATACAACCTCTTTGAATAAATCTACCGAAAAGGAGCATTAACTAGAAAAATTAGAATTACGTAGTTTGAAACCATTGTGATAAATAGAGTATTTGCAAATGCTTTATTTATCACAATGGTTTCATAAAACGACACAAAATTACAGAGTCGCCAAAAGTCGTCAATATGAATGGGTTAATGCAGGGAAAACGTAATGCAGAAAGCTCCTATATCAGTTTTCTAGGTTACGTTTGACCTGCATTAAGCTACCACTTGCCTTGCAGACCTATAATGCGACCTCCTTTTGATATCCACTAAAGACAAGGTCTATTGTATAGAGGTTTGTTGGAGAAATCACAATCTTAGTATCTGCACCACACACCATTATCCACAAGAGTGAACTTTACTTTCGTTCAAAAACATAATCGCAAACAGGGTAGATCCAGTTCAGCAGGCGCCGCATTAGCCCATTCCCTCCCTCGCTGCATTAGCCCATTCCCTCATTCCCTCATTCGCTGCATTAGCCCATTCCCTCATTCCCTCCCTCGTCGCATTAGCCCATTCCCTCATTCCCTCCCTCGCTGCATTAGCCCATTCCCTCATTCCCTCCCTAGTCGCATTAGCCCATTCCCTCATTCCCTCCCTCGCTGCATTAGCCGATTTCCTCATTCCCTCCCTCGCCGCATTAGCCCATTCTCCCATTCCCTCCCTCGTCGCATTAGCCCATTTCCTCATAGGCTTTTTTAGACCCAACTTCTTTATATAAATCTACTGAAAAGGAACATTCATAAGGAAAAAAGATTTTTAACCCTTTCCTCCGTAGGATATTTTAGACCCAGTCTCTTTGAATGAATTTACCCAAAAGATGCATTTATTAGAGAAAAGTAAAATTTTAGAATTTTGTAGTTTGAAACCATTGTGATAAATAGTGCATATGCTCCTATAGGAGCAAATGCTCTACCGGTATTTATCACAATGGTTTCAAGAAGTGGTTATTACAGAGGCGTAAAAAGGCGTATCTATGGAGCAAATGGACTTTTTTTATCATAATGGTTTCAAAAAGTGACTTTTACAGAGTCGTCAAAATGTGTCAGTAGGAGAGAATATGTTAACTGATCTTTTGAGTTTTTAGTTGGCCCTTACAACCATAAGTAGCTGACTGCAGTAGTACAACCATAAGTAACTGTCTGCAGTAGTACAACAATAAGTAACTGTCTGCAGTAGTATAACAATAAGTAGCTGTCTGCAGTAGTACAACAATAAGTAACTGTCTGCAGTAGTACAACCATAAGTAACTGTTGTCAGTAGTACAGCCATAAGTAGCTATCTTCAGTAGTACAACAATAAGTAACTGTCTGCAGTAGTACAGCCATAAGTAGCTATCTTCAGTAGTACAACAATAAGTAACTGTCTGCAGTAGTACAACAATAAGTAGCTGTCTGCAGTAGTACAACAATAAGTAACTGTCTGCAGTAGTACAACCATAAGTAACTGTCTGCAGTAGTACAACCATAAGTAACTGTCTGCAGTAGTACAGCCATAAGTAACTGTCTGCAGTAGTACAGCCATAAGTAACTGTCTGAAGTAGTACAGCCATAAGTAGCTGTCTGCAGTAGTACAACCATAAGTAACTGTCTGCAGTAGTACAACAATAAGTAACTGTCTGCAGTAGTACAACCATAAGTAACTGTCTGCAGTAGTACAACCATAAGTAACTGTCTGCAGTAGTACAGCCATAAGTAACTGTCTGCAGTAGTACAACCATAAGTAACTGTCTGAAGTAGTACAGCCATAAGTAGCTGTCTGCAGTAGTACAACCATAAGTAACTGTCTGTAGTAGTACAGCCATAAGTAACTGTCTGCAGTAGTACAACCATAAGTAACTGTCTGAAGTAGTACAGCCATAAGTAGCTGTCGGCAGTAGTACAGCGATAAGTAACTGTCTGCAGTAGTACAGCCATAAGTAGCTGTCTGCAGTAGTACAGCAATAAGTAGCTGTCTGAAGTAGTACAGCCATACGTAGCTGTCTGCAGTAGTACAACAATAAGTAACTGTCTGCAGTAGTACAGTCATAAGTAACTGTCTGCAGTAGTACATCCATAAGTAATTGTCTGCAGTAGTACATCCATAAGTAATTGTCTGCAGTAGTACAGCCATAAGTAGGTGTCTGCAGTAGTACAACCATAAGTAGCTGTCTGCAGTAGTACAACCATAAGTTACTGTCTGCAGTAGTACAACCATAAGTTACTGTCTGCAGTAGTACAACCATAAGTTACTGTCTGCAGTAGTACAACCATAAGTTACTGTCTGCAGTAGTACAACCATAAGTTACTGTCTGCAGTAGTACAACCGTAAGTAGCTGTCTGAAGTAGTACTGTCATAAGTAACTGTCTGCAGTAATACAACAATAAGTAGCTGTCTGTAGGAGTACAACAATAAGTAGCTGTCTGCAGTAATACAACCATAAGTAACTGACTGCAGTATAGTACAGCAATAAGTAGCTGTCTGCAGTAGTACAGTAATAAGTAACTGACTGCAGTATAGTACAGCAATAAGTAGCTGTCTGCAGTAGTACAGCCATAAGTAACTGTCTGCAGTAGTACAGCCATAAGTAACTGTCTGCAGTAGTACAACCACAAGTAGCTGTCTGCAGTAGTACAACCATAAGTAGTTGTCTGCAGTAATATAACCATAAGTAACTGTCTGCAGTAGTACAACCATAAGTAGCTGTCTGCAGTAGTACAACCATAAAAAGCTGTCTGCAGTAGTACAGCCATAAGTAACTGACTGCAGTAATACAACCATAAGTAACTGTCTGCAGTAGTACAACCATAAGTAGCTGTCTGCAGTAGTACAACCATAAGAAGCTGTCTGCAGTAGTACACCCATAAGTAACTGACTGCAGTAATACAACCCTAAGTAACTGTCTGCAGTAGTACAGCAATAAGTAGCTATCTTCAGTAGTACAACCATAAGTAACTGTCTGCAGTAATACAACCATAAGTAACTGTCTGCAATAGTACAGCAATAAGTAGCTGTCTGCAGTAGTACAACCATAAGAAGCTGTCTGCAGTAGTACAACCACAAGTAGCTGTCTGTAGTAGTACAACAATAAGTAGCTGTCTGCAGTAGTACAACCATAAGTAACTGTCTGCAGTAGTACAACAATAAGTAGCTGTCTGCAGTAGTACAGCCATAAGTAACTGACTGCAGTAGTACAGCCATAAGTAACTGTCTGCAGTAGTACAACCACAAGTAGCTGTCTGCAGTAGTACAACCATAAGTAGTTGTCTGCAGTAATATAACCATAAGTAACTGTCTGCAGTAGTACAACCATAAGTAGCTATCTGCAGTAATATAACCATAAGTAACTGTCTGCAGTAGTACAACCATATTTAGCTGTCTGCAGTAATACAACCATAAGTAACTGTCTGCAGTAGTACAACCATAAGAAGCTGTCTGCAGTAATACAACCATAAGTAACTGTCTGCAGTAGTACAACCATAAGAAGCTGTCTGCCAGATTCTCAAAGAACAGTAATCTTCCATTCCTGGTTAGACAACTGGATCAATCCAATTTACAAAGGCGTTAAACTGTCTAAGCGTTAACCCATTCCCTCGCTTGCTATTTTTAGACCCATTCCGTCATAGGCTATATTTAGACCCATTCCATCGCTTGCTATTTTTAGACCCATTCCCTCATATTTTAGACTCAAAAAAGCAAAAAGAAATATTTTAGAATTGTGTAGTTTTTAAACCATTGTGAGAAAGTGATTTTCAAAAGTGATTTTACAGAGGCGCCAAAAGGCCTCAATATGAGGGAATGGGTTAAGAAAATGGTTAACTTTTTACCTCACGAACATTTGGTTAAAGCATGAATATTAATTAGCTGTTTTTACCATGGCAACATGACCAGGGGAATATTTTACCATGGCAGAAATTATAGAATCAATATCCATGCTTATAAAACTTTTAGTTGAGTCTGGGTTCGTTCTCAAGTTTTTGATTGGTCAGATTTGAGCCTCTAAGCGTTACATAGAGGATCTGTTGCGAGTTGTCTTTTAAGATCCTTAGAAAATGTCATTAAGCGAGCCTTGGTGAGTTTAGGAACATGTGATCTTAAAAGACAACGAGCATCAGATTCTTTTTCTCACATATCAAAAAAGTGTATTTTCGCCGTTTAAATGACATGTAAACATAGGTTTCCATGGCCTGACGTCATATATGACGTCATACGTTCTAAAGTGATCAGATAGGGAAATCTTAACCCATTCTTCTAACTCGGAGATAAGGGAAGGTATGTGAGAAAAAGTGTTTCGTCTTCGTTGTTGTTTTTATTTTACGATACTTATAAAAAAAATTATTGCATCGGCCTTTTTCTAGCAGTTCACGAAACTAACGCAACCTAAATAAATATTAATCATACATCGGCGAATAACGTTAGGGACTTCGACATCAAACACATAAAAATAGACTTAGTGTCTTCTTCGGCGTTTATTCGATCAGTTTTCTTGAAATATAGTATTAAGAACATATAATATGCGGCCATTAAAAGGGAGGGTCTATTTATGGGTCTGTAAGACAGATGACAGCTTGATGCAGGTCGAAATTAATGCAGAGAGCCACTATGAGAGTTTGTTGTACCTTTACCCTGCATTAAGCAACCACCTGCTTTTTAAGACCCCTATGTTCAATAAATGAATGGGCGCTTAGGACAACTTCTACAGCGTACTGCTTCCCATCATATGAACAAATGAGTTGTGTGTTTTAGGCATTTTTAAAACGCATTATGAGTAGAGACTTTCACTTTGACTTGGTTGTACAGTATTCACAAGGGTAATATGTGTTACAAGTAGAAACTATCACTTTAACGGAGTTGTACAGTATTCACAAGAGTGATGTGTGTTATAAGTAGATAATATCACTTTAACTGAGTTGTACAGTATTCACAAGGGTGATATGTGTTACAAGTAGAGACTATCACTTTAACTGGGTTGTACATTATTCACAAGGGTGATATATGTTACAAGACGAAGTAGAGACTAACACTATATATAACTTGGTTGTACAGTATTCACAAGAGTGATATTTGTTTTTACCATTCGGGGAGAACACAGCTGTCACCATGTGCAGACAGGTAACCAACAAAAGCACGGGAACAACTGTCAGATGTCGCGTCATATTCGGTGTCCCTGGAAAACAGAATACATTAAATAGAGTTGAAGAAAATATTCCAAAACGGGGAATTAATATAATGCATAAATACTTTATTTGCTCTGATCTAATATTTCGGCCACTAAGGGCCCTTTTCAGAGATCATCATGTCAAACGTCAAACGTCACATTTTTATTACATGCATTCAGCCATAAAATCAGAGATAATCTTTGAAAAGAGCCCTTAGTGGTCGAAATATTAGATCAGAGCAATTAAAGTATTTATGGAAATATAATACATAAAAATTTAGAAAATTTTAGACAGGAGGCTGCTTAATGCAGGATGAAAGTCATGCAGAAAGCTCGTAGAGGAACATTCTGCATGACTTTCACCCTGCATGAAGCCGCACCTGTCTCCAATATCAATATTTATGCTAAAGTGAACGTCTGGTTTATAGGAGTCTTACTGTATCGCCAGCCTATATAGTAGTAAAGCGTATCAGCAAAATAGTTGTGTGTACATTTTGCCCAATAGGCATGCTTTTTGGCGTTTTCTGTAGACATAGTGGACCCCGATCAGACAGCTCCTATTGGAGTCGTTTAATTCGGTGTCTGCTCTGTTTGCTTACTTATATACAATGTAGATATAGATTATACAGTTTTTGCCATAGCCAAAAAATATTGTGCTCACATGTCGTCGTTATATATATTCACGGTATCATGCATATTTATGATGCCATTATTTTCCATGAATATTTAAAAGGTACAGGGTTAAAAGCGTTTACAAAGTTTATGCTAACAGAATATATCATAAATAAAAAGCATATTTAAGGTAATTTTGGCAAACTACATGTCTGCTTCTGTGGGATTTTAAAAACACTTGAATATTAGAATGAGTGTGAATTGCTTCATTACTTAATTAATTACTTAATTAGACCAAGAACTGTGCGTGAGTGCGTCAGTATAGAGATCTGTTCAACCGATTCCCCATATTGACGCCTATTGTCGTCTCTATTAAGACTCTTTATGAAACCAGTTGTTACAACGGTTTAAAACACGATTCTTAATTTAATTTTCCTTCTTTCTAGTAAAGGCTCCTTTTCAACATATCTATTCAAAGCGCTTGTGTCTAAAAATAGCCTATGAGGTAATGGTCTAAAAATTGGATATGGGGGAATGTGTAAAAAATAGCCTATGGGGGAATGGGTTAAATAAATACATGTAGAAAGAACAGTTACCGTAGTGTGTGGACATCTTAAATCTTAACAAATTAATTCCTAAACTCACAGCATTAACCCTTCGCTTGCTGAATTTTAAAATACATGTCTCCTTCTTTACCTATGCCCTGTTGTATAATTAAATATATATTCACTGTGTACAAGTGGTTTTTTCTTTTTTGTTTTGTTTTTCAACTTCATTTATTATTCTTTTATCCGTTGTAATACTAGTAAATAGGGGTGTAACAATACGGCAATATTGCAATATATTGCAATACGCCTCTTAGCAATACGTATTGTAATACAGTTTTTCCGTATTGTAATATTCTATATAGTAGAAACTTAAAGGAGAAATTTATCATATTGAACAAATAGAAACTATAACTTGGTCAACGACCTGTAATTTCAACTATATGTACTTATTTTTTTTGAAATTTTGTCCTCCTTCTATCCTTTCAAGGATATAAATAAGTTTTCAAGGCTAATTTCTATCCATTTTTTGTACTTACAAGTTGCCACAATATATTGCAATATATTGTAATACAGTTTCTCTGTATTGCAATATATTGCAATTCAGTTTTCAGTTTTCACTGTATTGTTACACCCCTACTAGTAAATCCGTAGATTTTATAGTTTATCCAGATGTTAATGAATATTATATTTGAATATAACCTACTCTCCGCTCAGCGCAAAACAATAATGACAAGGAGAGGATCTCAAATAAGCTTATGCTTTCGATCTAATCCTTTTTACATTGATGTATGTATTTGTTTATAGAAATGTGAAATGCTTATTGAAAATAAAATATGTTTAAATTAAGTATTTCGCTGTGCAATCAATGCTGTGGAGTGCACTGGTTGCACAATCAACTTGTAAATAGTGCAGACCCTGATGAGACAGCTCCTGCAGGAGCTGTCTCATCTGGGTCTTCACTATTTACAGGTAGGTATATTGACGCGAATAGCAAGCGAAGGGGTAAATTATTATGGCATGTGATATAAGTGAAATTTTGCCGCGGTTGACACTGTAAAAATCAAATCTAGATCTATAACATTATTTAAGGAGACAGAGAAGACTGAGATCAGTCAAACTCGTTAATCACCCCTGTATAATGTAAACAAGACAACCCCCGGTCTGGGCCTACTGTTTGAAAAAGTGTAAATACATATATGTGGTTGAAGAAAGATAGTAGAACCTCTCTTTGGCGACCAAAAATGGATTACATGTACAGTTGAACTTCGATATCTCGAACTCGGATAAATCGAACTTCGGATAACTCGAACAAAATGTCCAGTCCTTCCAAAATTAACACTACAGAATTGCTCTAAAATGTATCGCTACAGATATATATAGAAACACATGTGGCAGCTTAATACAGGTCTAAAGGAATGCTGAAAGCTCCTACAGGAGCTTTCAGCATTACTTCAGACCTGTATTAAGCTGTGGTCTTGACAAATCTTTCAGATTAGAAATCGGACGACTCGAACATCTGTTATCTCGAACTAATTTGTACGGTCCCTTTGAGTTCGACTTATCGAAGTTCTACTGTATTTAAAAGCAGGTAAAATACAGAACGGAAGTCGTGTAGAAATTCCCTATATGAGCCTTCTGTACAGCAATTGCTCTGCGTTACGTTACTATTCGCCTTTCACCATTTACTCTATAAATACGCCTTTGACAAGAGAGTAGACCCAGATCAGGCGTAGAAATGTGTATTTATGGAGCAAATGGTTAATTGTGCAGAAAGCAAGAGTAACGTTTGGCATTACTTTCGTCCAGAATCATGTTTAATATTTATTCATTGTATGGTCGCTTTCAGGAAGGTTGTTTTGTATTTGAAAAAGGCATACATGCTATTGTTAAGTGTTAACCCTTTCGGCGCCAAATTTCTAATTGTCGTCTGCAATCCAACTTTGTTAAATCATACAGTAAAATAAGGAAATGAGATAAATAAATGCAAATTTCAAAGGAATAAAGCACATATATAGAACTAGAGATTGAGACAAATAGTGAAGTCCCTGATCAGACGCCGCCTTGAAAAGGCGGCGTCTGATCTGGGACTGCACTATTTGTCGTGGTGGATTTACACGACTGTGGCGGTGAAAGGGTTAAGCATTTTTTTGACTCCATATATATGCACATTGTTGACGACTTTGCAAACAAAGTAGATCCAGATTGGACAGAGCCGTCTGATAAGAATCTCTTCGGTTTGGTTATGGAATTAATATATTATCTGATTTTAGTTCCTGTAATAGTCAAAACGTTTCATGTTTGTATCATGATAAACGTGGCATATGGTTAATCATGGAATAACATCAATCAAAATATTTAACTCGTTACTCCATGAATATTCAGATAAGAAATAGTGACCCCATGAATATCAACCCTTTCGCTGCAAAACTCTGTCGTCTGCTAACTTTGTCGTCTGCTACAAGGTTTCATTCTTTTGATTTTCTTTATTTTTGTTTCAAAACATAGTAACAGTTACTCGGCGTCTCATCTGGATCCAAACTGTTTTCATAGGTAATCACAGATCCGGCACTGGCAGCGAAAGGGTTAAATAAGTGACACTACAGTTGAACCTCTCTATAAAGGCCACTAAATTGTGTTAATTGTTGGTAATTAGTGCAGGTGGCTGCTTAAAGCAAGGTGGACGTAAAACAGAAAACTCATACGAGCGTTGTTTCATTTTCACCTTGCTTTGAGCAGCCACCTGCCTTTAACACAAAATACGTGATGTAATTTAGTGGTCGTTATAGAGGTTTTGATGTATCAGCAAAAGAAGGATCTTTTTATCATCGCACAGACTGTCTCATCAGCTTTTTCATCATTTTATAAGTAAACCGAGCAGACCCTGATCAGACAGTTCCTTCAGGAGCCGTCTGATCTTGGTCTGTTCAGTTTGCAAATGCGTAGACAGACGTATTTATGGCGTAAAAGGTTGATATTGAAAAAAATTTAACAAACTCACATGCGTTTATAAATTCACCATAGCTTGTGGCCCTGTCCTAGTAAAATAAGTCAAATATCCAACCTGTCACTGGTAGTCTGTTGCACTGTTGTCAATCAAATCGTCAACTGTTGATTCTTTTAATGGGTATTTGGACCTAGGTACCCGGATAAATGTAATTAACACATTTGCGTTCTAACAGACATAAGGGCGATAACTCAATTATCGGTTACGGCCATAGTTACACGCCATATGTAATCATATTTATGCCAGAGATCATTATTTATTTACAATAGCATGTACAATGACAACTCCAAAGCGAATACAAAAATGCAGGAGCTCTCTTTATTACTTCTGTTCTGCATTAACCCTTTCGCTGCCAGTGCCGGATCTGTGATTACCTATATGCAAACAGTTTGGATCCAGATGAGACGCCGAGTAACTCGGCGTCTCATCAGGATCCAAACTGTTTGTTACTGTTACTATGTTTTTGAAAAAAAAATGGAGAACATAAAAAGAATGAAAATTTGTAGCAGACGACAAAGTTAGCAGACGACAGAGTTTGGCAGCGGAAGGGTTAAGCAACCACCGATTGATTTAGGGTTTCTTCTGTATAGGGTAAATACAGTACAACGAGCATTCAATCAAACCTGACTCAATGTGAACTAAGTTAACTACATGTATATTCATTTAAGAAATAATGACGTCATGAATGTTAGATAATGACGTCATGAATGTTAGATTAATAATTGTTATAGCGCATGGACATGGGGCGGATTTACTGTTCAAAGAATCATGTTTATAAACCATGTAAACATGTAATGCCATAAGCAAAACCATTGAAAAGCGTATAGTTTATGGACTTAGTGTTAATGGCGTATTATGGGTATTAACAGAATGTGAAAGCTTAAAGCAGAAAGAAAGAGTTCCAATGACAGTTTTCTTCATTATGTTCGTTCTGCATTAAACATCCACCTGCTTTTAAGAATTATTATATTGCAGAAGTAAACAGAGCAGACCCATATCAGATGGTTCCTACAAGAGTCGTATGATCTAAGTCTACTCTATAAATTTGCCAAAGTGTTAAACGGCATATCTATGTGATAAAGGGTTATGCTACCCAATCTCAGGAAACTATTTTAAACAATATTGTGAAACTACCAGTTATCCGACATGCAGAATGAAGGTAATGCAGACAGTTCGTTTGGAACTTTCCCCTACGTTACTTTCATCAAGCATTAAGTAACGTCCTGCATCCAGCATTAAGTAACGTCCTGCATCCAGCATTAAGTAACGTCCTGCCAGATAAATAGTATGTTTGCAAAAGGCATACAAAAGTGTCATTATCTCTCTAAGGGAAAACAAATAAGCAAACAGAGCAGACCCAGATCAGAAGCTCTTACAGGGGATGTCTGGCCTGAGTCTACTGGTTGCAAAAGCATACAAATGCATCACTCCCAAGCAATGGGAAAGCGTATACGCAAACAGAGCAGAACATGCTCTGACAGTTCCTACAGGAGCTGTCTGATCTGGATCTACTCTGTTTCCGATGACACAGAAAGGTGTCATTCTCAAGCACGGTGGTAAAATATCATGGTACTGTACATCCCCTAAACTGGAATTTTAGTACAGTAAAACCTCTCTTAACCGGCAGTTAAATTTAGTATGAATATCGGTCTTGGAGACAGGTGGCAGCTTAATGCAGGGTGAAAGTCATGCAGAAAGCTCCTAGAGGAAGGAGCTTTCTGCATGACTTTCACCCTGCATTAAGCAGCCACCTGCCTAAAAGTATCTAAATTATTATCTACTAGAATTCCGGTTAAGAGAGGTTATACTGTACAGTAGAATTAAGCTACTTTTAGACATGTCACTGTGGCTGCTTAAGGCAGAGGGAAAGTCATGCAAAAGGCTACCAGAGGAGCTTTCTGTGTGACTTTCATCCTGCATTAAGCTGCCACCCGTCTCCAAGATAGATATTGATACTTCCTGTTTGGAGGGGGTTTACTGTTACCTAACTAACTGACAGACAAATTGTCATATTACACATGTGTCTTTATGTAATCAGCTGTAACAAGTGCATCACACTTAGATACATGCTTATCATATGAAGGTGTTTTCTATTAAATATTTATAGTTTATCATCCAAGTACCAGGCACATATTTATTGTTATATCTGACGTCATGACGTCATAAATGACGTGTTTGTAGTTTGTTACCACAATACAACACAATGTTGTTTTGTTTCCATACAGCTGAATATAATTCTCATTTAACCCTTATCTTGATGTAAAAAATGATGTCTGCTCAATCTCGGACCCCCCCCCCCCCCCAACTCCGATTTGTTCAAGATTCTGAGAAACTAGATTGACCAACTTTCAAACAGTTTGGATTCTGGTGAGACGCTGAGTTTTGGGTCTGAGGTTATAAAAGTTTAGATTCTCAGTTTACCCATTTGCTCCCACGATCCCATATATGGGACGTAGGCAAACAGTGTAGACTCTGATCAAATCCCATATATGGGACATAGGCAAACAGTGTAGACTCTGATCAGATCCCATATATGTGACGTAGGCAAACACTTTTTAACAGTGTAGACTCTGATCAGATCCCATATATAGGACGTAGGCAAACAATGTAGACTCTGATCAGATCCCATATATGGGACATAGGCAAACAGTGTAGACTGATCAGATTCCATATATGGGACGTAGGCAAACAGTGTAGACTGATAAGACGGCGCACAATGCGGCGTCTGATCAGAGTCAACACTGTTTGCTGGTAGGAATTTCAATATAAACAAAACGAAATTGAACATTTAGGCCAGGCACCCCTTTGATAAAAAGTGGACTAATCCAATACATAAACATGGAAGAATCCAATGGGCACAACTGGGTTAATTCTCAAGTATCTGACCGACCAGAAGCTTATGAATGAACTCAGACTCAAGCAAAGGTTGTATGAGCCCTAGTTCTGGGTCTGAACTGTTATAAATGGCAGTTAGGGCTCTCCTAGTATGACACAACCTGACAGGGTAAATCTAGGGCTCTTCTAGTATGACACAGCCTGACAGGGTATATCTAGTGTCCTCCTAGTATGGCACAGCCTGACAGGGTATATCTAGGGCCCTCCTAGTATGACACAGCCTGACATGGTAGATCTAGGGCCCCTCCTAGTATGGCACAGCCTGACAGGGTATATCTAGGGCCCTCCTAGTATGACACAGCCTGACATGGTAGATCTAGGGCCCTCCTAGTATGGCACAGCCTGACAGGGTAGATCTAGGGCCCTCCTAGTATGACACAGCCTGACATGATAGATCTAGGGCCCTCCTAGTATGGCACAGCCTGACAGGGTAGATCTAGGGTCCTCCTAGTATGACACAGCCTGACATGGTAGACCTAGGGCCTTCCTAGTATGGCACAGCCTGACAGGGTAGATCTTGGGCCCTCCTAGTATGACACAGCCTGACAGGGTAGACCTAGGGCCTTCCTAGTATGGCACAGCCTGACAGGGTAGATCTAGGGCCCTCCTAGTATGGCACAGCCTGACAGGGTAGATCTAGGGCCCTCCTAGTATGACACAGCCTGACAGCGTAGATCTAGGGTCCTCCTAGTATGACACAGCCTGACAGGGTAGACCTAGGGCCTTCCTAGTATGGCATAGCCTGACAGGGTAGATCTAGGGCCCTCCTAGTATGACACAGCCTGACAGGGTAGATCTAGGGTCCTCCTAGTATGACACAGCCTGACAGGGTAGACCTAGGGCCTTCCTAGTATGGCATAGCCTGACAGGGTAGATCTAGGGCCCTCCTAGTATGACACAGCCTGACAGGGTAGATCTAGGGCCCTCCTAGTATGACACAGCCTGACAGGGTAGATCTACGAACCTCCTAGTATGGCACAGCCTGACAGGGTGGATCTAGGGCCCTCCTTGACAGGGTAGATCTAGGGCCCTTCTAGTACGGCACAGCCTGACAGGGTAGATCTAGGGCCCTCCTAGTATGGCACAGCCTGACAGGGTAGATCGACCCTCCTAGTATGACACAGCCTGACATGGTAGATTTAGGGCCTCCTAGTATGGCACAGCCTGACAGGGTGGATCTAGGGCCCTCCTTGACAGGGTAGATCTAGGGTCCTTCTAGTATGGCACAGCCTGACAGGGTAGATATAGTGCCCTCCTAGTATGACACAGTCTGACAGGGGAGATCTAGGGTCCTCCTAGTATGACACAGCCTGACAGGGTAGATCTACGACCCACCTAGTATGACACAACCTGACAGGGTAGATCTAGGACACTCCTAGTATGACACAGCCTGACAGGGTGGATCTAGGGTCCTCCTAGTATGACACATGGTAGATGTAAGTTCACCGTCTACTCCATGAATATTCATGCAAGAAATATTCACACCATGAATATTAATTAGATTTTTTATATAAGCATATGGACATAAAAATATTGGCCATGACAGCAACTGTAGAATAATTATCTATATTATACCGTAAGCAAACAGAGCAGACCCAGAGCAGACGGCTCCTACAGGAGTCGTCTAATCTGGGTCTTATCTGTTTGGAAATGCGTAGAAATGCATATTAAACGAGTGAAGGGTTGAACAACACTTTGAAGCTGATCAGGACCTACTTTTGCTTCAAGAACTATTTTCTGCATGTGAAAGCTTTAGATCTAGTATAACACATTATTACGCCATGATCGAATATTCATGTTAGAACAAATGATGTCATGAGTATTATATTGTTATAAATCTAACAGCATTTGGACACAAGAAATTTTGGCCATGACAGAAACTATAATAATTTCTGTATCATAAACAGAGCAGACTCTGATTAGATGGCTCCTACAGGATATGGGTATACTCTGTTTGCAAATGCACAGAAAGGCGTATTTATGTAGTAGGCCTACATGTACAGTATAGGAAAAGTATGAAGAAACCCCCTCAAGCACTAACACTAAGCCATTTCCGCCATAAGCTATTTTTAGAACCATCCTCTTTGAATGAATCTACCGAAAAGGAGTATTTACTAGAGAAAAGGAAACTGTTAGAATTGTGTAGTATTGAAACCACTGTGATAAATAGAGCATTTGCTCATATGGAGCAAATGCTATGTTTATCACAATGGTTTCCTGGCGTGACTATTACAGAGGCGTAGAAAGGCGTATTTATGGAGGAAATGGTTAATTATGGTTGATATATAATTCATACGTGGACGAGTTTATGGAGAAATACAGGTTAATCATATACTCAATGAATATTCATATAAAAAATAATTACATCATGAATATTAATTAAAATATATTATTTAAATAGTACAAGAACACAGAAATATTCGGCCCTAGCAGAACGCGTAGAATAATATCTGAATTATACCATAAGCAAACAGAGAAGACCCTGATTAGACGGCTCTTATAGGAGACGGATGCTATGGGTCTGCATTGTTTTCAAGGGCATGTTTATGGAAAATCAGACACACGGGGAAAGCCACACACAGAAGGACACAGCACCAAACAGTATTAAACAAGAACCAGCAAAACTACAAGGCAAAACGTGACGGAGCGCATGTCAAGACGTAAGTATTTATCCTTTCTCCATGAATATTCATGTACGAAATAATGACACAGTGGATATTACGGTAATTAGATTCATTGTTATAATACATGTAGCAGATGGACACAGGGAAAGGTTCGCCATGGCAGAAACTGTGCAACCATATATTTACATTTTATCATAAGCAAACAGAGTAGACCCAGATCAGACGGCTCCTACAGGAGCCGTCTGATCCGGGTCTACTATGTTTGCAAATGCGTATTTATTGAGGAAAGGGTTAAATATAAGAAAGTAGACCATAGGGTTAATGTAGGAGTACTGCATTGGAACGGTTAATAGCCACAAAAGGCTACTGGTGGCTTGCGCCTCATGCTTATCCCCCTTTCATACATGTCACAATGTGAAGTAACGCATCCCCTTCTTTAAATGCAGGAGACGAATGCATTGCCAATTGCAAACAGTGTATATCCAGGCCAGAAGGCTCTCGGTCATTACTCTGAAGTGCCCCGAGGGGCCATTCGACTGGTTATCATACATAGTCAAGACATTCGACTGGTTATCATACATAGTCAAGCCATTCGACTGGTTATCATACACAGACAAGCCATTCGACTGGTTATCATACATAGTCAAGCCATTCGACTGGTTATCATACAGACAAGCCATTCGACTGGTTATCATACATAGTCAAGACATTTGACTGGTTATCATACATAGTCAAGACATTTGACTGGTTATCATATATAGTCAAGACATTCGACTGGTTATCATACTTAGTCAAGACAATATTCATGACTACATACAATTTCATGAAGTTTGGTGAAGATTGCATTGAAACAGAATCACTTAGAGAACAGCGATAAAATAGGCAATTCTAGCCAATTCAAGTGCCGTAACTTTAAAATTCCCAGGCACATTTTGCTGGTTATCAAACCTGACCGAGACGTTATTTCTATAAACATTTCAATATAAAGTTTGGTGATAATCGAACAGAAACTGCTCAAATTAGAGTGCCCACAAAGCTAAAATAGGCATTTCTTTTTGCTAATTCAATGACACTAACACTATAATGCATGTGGCCATTTAGCTGGTTATCAAACTTTGCCGGGTGTTATTTCAACAAACATTTTCACCAAGTTTGGTAACAATCGGATAAAAACGGCTCACGTTAAAGAACAGTCAATGCTAGAATATGCAATTCTTGCTGATACAATGGCCGTAACTCTACAGTGCCTTGGACCAATTAGCTGGTTATAGAACTTGGGACCAATTAGCTGGTTATAGAACTTGGACCAATTAGCTGGTTATAGAACTTGGACCAATTAGCTGGTTATAGAACTTGGATCAGATATTATTACCAAGTGTGGTGAAAACTGGATAGAAACTGCTTAGCTTAGAGAGCGGATTTTGGACGCCGTCTGTCCCACTTCTAAAGGCATTTACATAATAGATGGTATCTAGATGGCCATATAAACAAGATGTTTTTGTGAATCACTATTAACCAGTGTGACATTGACCTAAATAAGTTGCCCATAAAAATATTCACCCCAACAAGTTAAACATACCAATTTTGAAGGATGTAAGTGGAATGACGACAAAATTATCGCCAATCTAAAATTGACCTTGATGAATGACACTGACCTTAATAAGTTGCCCCTAAATATGTTCACTTCTATAAGTTGCACATGCATGCCAAGTTTGAAGTATGTATGTCGAATGGCGACAAAATTATATCCAATCTAAATTTGACCTTTGACCTTAATATGACATTGACCTTAATATGTCAACTCTAGAAATGTTCGCCTCCATAATTTGCACATGCATGCCAATTTTGAAGTATGAACGTGCAATGGCTACAAAACAATCGCCAACGTTAAAGTTGCGGAAAAAACAACAGACAGGTAAAAAACAATAAGCCCCACCCCAGTTTTATCCGGGGGTGGGGAGGATTAGATTATTAAAATGAACATGTATAGATAGAATAACAAACACAGTATTACATGACTATCAGTTTTATTCATTTATACAATAACTGACACAGTAACAAAATGAGGCTGATGATGAATATGTGCGTATGAAAGAATCACTATGTAAACAATCAATATTAATCCTTTAGTCCATGAATATTCATGTACATAACTGTATCATGAATATTAATTAGATTAATTGTTATAAAGGTGCAAGGAGAAAAGGATACATGTAAATGGTTAATTAGCTGAACTTTTGTTTTCTTGTTTGTATTGGTGTTTTTTTACGCTGCTTTTACATTAAACATACTACAGGCAGAGGGAGACCCCAGAATGTCTACAGTGCAAAGTGCATTGTTTTGTACACAGAAGAACACTCGGGTAGAATCAACGACCTAATGCAAGCCAGGTGAAAGGCTTATTTACAGAACAGAACAGAACATATCTTTATTTCGTCTCAGGTACTAACATGTACAACATGAGGGAGACATACATACAGTATATATAATAGATTGAAAATGATGAATCAAGTCGTTTTATAAATTAATTTGTTCGACAAATATGCATATGCTGTAAAGGGGGAACATTTGATGCAAATACTTTTCCCTCAAGCGGGTCTAGTGGGTACTTATTTGAACCACCCTCTAGATCTGCTCCTGGGTAAGATGTAAATTAGCGCACGCTTTTCACGCCAACAATCGGGGCATTCGCCAGTGTAACTAACTGTGGGCGAGAATGGAATCCTATTCACTACAGTTAAGTTAAATTGGATATCTTTGTGGATGCATGAAAATCAAAATCCCCAGCCTGGAATTTGAACCACAGCAGCCTACTCTATATCCTTGGGTCTAATTTTATTTGCAAATGTGTATGAATTAGTCTTTATCAGGTAAAGAGTTTAAGTGTATTCCATAAAAACCCTGTTAACCCTTTCGCTGCCAATGCCAGATCTGTGATTACCTATGCAAAGAGTTTGGATCCAGACGAGACGCCGAGTAACTCGGCGTCTCATCAGGATCCAAACTGTTTGTTACTGTTACTGTGTTTTTGAAACAAATATGAAGAAAATAAAAAAAATGAAAATTTGTAGCAGACGACAAAGTTAGCAGATGACAGAATTTGTCCTTTCCCTGTTGAATATTCATGTAAGAATCAATGTCATCTATATAATATGTATTAATTAGAAATACATGTAGTATTTCAATAAATGTTTATGAACAAAGAACATTTTGGCTAAAGCAGAAAAGTGTAGAAACAGATCTGTATTATATATTAAGCAAACAGAGCAGAACCTGATCATATGGCTCCTATAGGAGCCTTTTAATTCCTTTGAAAACAGTATAAGAGTCATCTGGTCAGGGCCTGCAAACAGTGTAGATCCTGTAGGAGCCTGGAGCCACCTGTTTGCTTCGAGCATCATATAGATCTCATTCTACAGTTTCTACCAGACAAAAATCTCTCGTGTTAATAAGCCATTTTACCAATTCAACTAATTAATGTGAGGTCATAATTTCTCACATGAATATTCATGGAGTAAAGGAAAAATGTTTCAAACAGTTTGGATCTTAATATATGTCAAGTTTGCTCATTCAAATTTGAATACAGTAAAACCCCTCTAAACAAGAATTCTGGTAGAGAAGAATTAAGATACTTTTATGCAGGTGGCTATTTAATGCAGGGTGAGATTCATGCAAGAGAGCTCCTAGCTTTTCTGCATGACTGTCAAACTATCATGACTGTTAACACTTCGCTTGCTGAATTTTAAAAAACATGTCTCCTTCTTTACCCATGCCGTTGTATAATTACATATATCTTCACTGTGTACAAGTATTTCGCTGTGCAACCACTGCTGTGGGTGCACTGGTTGCACAATCAACTTGTAAATAGTGCAGACCCTGATGAGACAGCTCCTGCAGGAGCTGTCTCATCTGGGTCTTCACTATTTACAATTAGGTATATTGACGTGAATAGCAAGCGAAGGGTTAAACTGCAACCGTTCAGGGCTTTTTCACCTTCTAGAACAGAGGCCTGTAAAAGGCCCCTTCCCAATTGAAAATTTTCTTTAAAATCATACAGTTTTCCTAAAAATCAAAACTTACACCAGCTTTTTTGTTTCCCAAATCAGCAAATTTTAGTGATAATTCTTCCAAAAATCAGTAGGCTAAGGCCCCTTCCCAATTAAGAGAGAAAAAGCCCTGCAACCTGTTTAAAGACCAAAATTAAGACTAAATTTAACATTTCTGCATAACTTTCATCCTCCATTAAGCATTCACCTGCCCCTGCCACCCAGAGTTATGCCCCTTTTTAGTGGTCGCATTAGAGGGGTTCTACTGTACCGTCACCATTTTGTGTTACAAACGCTTGAGGACTGTTAGTAACGTAAAATGATACTTGCAAACTGTTAACCCTTATCCTGTTGAATATCTGGGCCAGGTTTGTTTATTTAGTGATGAATGGCTACTTTGTAAGAATCATAACAAATGTCTGGAATACACTTGTACTACAAACAGTTCACTGCAGTCAGAGCAGTACTACTTAGTCGTCTTAAGTATTTAGTCAGGCTTAACCCTTTCCCTCATATAAACAGGTTTACATATTTGCAAACAGAGTAGACCCAGATCAGATGGCTCCTATAGGAGCCGTCTGATCAGGGTCTGCTCAGTTTGCAAATGGAATTTGATAGACCTGTTTCTTTACTTTCTAAAATGGCTATAATGTTGTACCTTCCACATTTCATTTTAACCACTTTGTCCATGAATATTCAGTAGGTACTGAATTGGAATACAAATGAACATGTAAACAAAGAACAGGGAAATGGTTTTAAGTAAAGCTTAAAGGGGGTAATTTTAGCAAATTATTCAAAATATATTTTTCCATCAAACCCTGTCTAGTTGATCTCATTAGTGGTCTCTCTGAAGCAACTGTAATGAGTAGCAGCAAGGGTTTAGCTGACAAATAAGAGATATTGATAGATCAGTATGTTTCCTATCTACAGCCCTGTTCGGTTTATAATAAGAGATATTGATAGATCAGTATGTTTCTTATCTACAGCCCTGTATGGCTTAAAATAAATACAGTAAACCCCTCTAAACTGGAATTCTAGAAGAGAAGAATTAAGATACTTTTAGGCAGGTAGCTGCTTAATGCAGGGAGAAAGTCATGCAGAAAGCTCCTCTAGGAGCTTTCTGCATGACTTTCACACTGCATTAAGCTGCCATCTGTCTCCTAGATAGACATTAATACTAAATTGAATGTCTGGTTAAGAGGGGTTAACTGTACCTGAGGGATATAATAATTCACTAATTTCAGAAAAAAGTCTTGTTGGCTGAGATCTTCATTTTCACACTTCAGTAAAACACTGGCAATTTTAATCCATCCCATCACATATCAGAACAACTTCCTTTAAAGAATCAACCAATCAGCACTCTCCTTTTGTCTACACCATTCAGCTAATCAAAACATCCCAACTGTCCAATCAACGAATCAGAGTCCAGCTCCGCCCCTATCAGCTGTCCTGCTGTACAAACGGGTTTGGTATGGCCTCCATTCCATCAGCTGGGCAGATCAACACTACTGACGTTCCTCTACATACTACCAGCCCAAGGGTCCTGGTATCTTCTGTCAGTTTATATGGATCATCTGGATCTACAACAAAAAGACTACACTAGACAAGGCTTTACAGTGCGACAGACAACAGTGCATACCCAAATACTAACATTGTCATTTCTCCACCAAACCCTATGTTGTGGCAACACTTTTGAATTGTCTCGAAGAGAAACTCCTGTGTACACGCATAAACACATTACCCCCTAGTGACGCATATTTGTGCCTCTATAAAATTCATATTGTGAAACCATTGTGATAAATAGAGCATTTGCTTCTATAGGAGCAAATGCTCCATTTATCACAATGGTTTCAAACTACAAAATTCTAAAATTGTCCTTTTCTCTAGTTAATGCTCTTTTTCTGAAGATTAATTCAAAAAAGGTTGGGTCTTAAAATAGCCTAGGAGAGAATGAGTTAATACAGATAAGAAAACAGTTTGACAACGGTTTGATTTATCCAAGGTATTTTTCACTGTTTTATTAATCAGCGGACCGGGAAATGAGTTTGAGAGTACGAGTTTCGTATGGTCAAGTTATCCGAGGTCGAACATATAGAATTAAGAAGGAAGGCGTTGGGACCGTGGAACTAGGTTGAAGTAAGGGTAGTGAACAAGTTATCCAGGGACTGAGAGTTCCGGTTTCATTGTAGTTGTATTTTTTGCTAGTGTTCGAATTTTTGGACTTGCGTCACTCATCACACGAACAAACTTTATCTTCAATTTAACCTTTTACTCCATAAATACACCTTTGCAAACAGAGTAGACCCAGATCAGGCCGCTCCTGTAGACTCTATAGTTTCTACTAACACCAAATCATCCTATGTACATAATTATGCCATTTATTATAAAAATACTTAATCAATATTCATAATGTCATTATTGTTCCCATGAATATTCATGGAGTTACACGTTAAGAAACATTTTGATAAAGATCAGGATTAGAAATATTTCATTTCTGTACATAACACTTTACCTCGGACGTGTTCCGTAGACTAGTCTAATACAAGGTTTAACAGTGGTAATATTTTGTATGTAACACTTTACCTCGGACGTGTTCCGTAGACTAGTCTAGTAAAGGTTTAACAGTGGTAATATTTTGTATGTAACACTTTACCTCGAAGGTGTTCCGTAGACTCGTCTAATAAAGGTTTAACAGTAGTAATATTTTGTATGTAACACTTTACCTCGGAGGTGTTCCGTAGACTCGTCTAGTACAAGGTTTAACAGTGGGTCGTATCCTTTCAGTATTCCACTGGCTGCAAGAAGAAAAAAATTCACTTGAGAAGATAACATACTGTATGATACACAGGCTATTTTTAAACCCATTCTCTCACAGGCTATTTTTAAACCCATTCTCTCACAGGCTATTTTTAAACCCATTCTCTCACAGGCTATTTTTAAACCCATTCTCTCACAGGCTATTTTAGACCCATTCCTTCATAAGTTATTTTATATCCATTCCCTCATATGCTATTTTTAGACCCATTTCCTTATATTCAATTTTTAGACCAAATATCTTTGAATTAATCTACTGAAAAGGAGCATTTACTAGAGAAAATGAAACTTTTAGAATTGTAGTTTTGAAAAAACTGTCACAAATGTGAAAAATAGTGCATAAATTTATCACAATGGTTTCAAATTGTGACCTTTACAAAAGGTGTTAAATTTTAATTAACCCTTTCCCTCATATAAATGTGTTTTCACGCATTTAGAGGAGCCGTCTGATCAGGGTCTGCTCTGTTTGCTAATAGAATGTGATAGATCAGTTTCTTTACTTTCTAAAATGTCTACAACGTTCCAACTTCCATATTTCTTTATAACTATTTTGTCCATGAATATTCAGTAGGTATTGATTTTTTTAATAAACATAGAACAGGGAACCAGGGTTAATCCTTTACTCCAGAGTCACCTTTGAACTCTTTCACCCATTTCACGCATATGCATACATTTGTATATAGGAGCCGTCTGATCAGGGTCTGCTCTGTTTGCATATGGAATTTGATAGATCTGTTTCTTTACTTACTAAAATGGCTGCAATGTTCCACCTTCTATTTCACTATAACTATTTTGTCCATGAATATTCAGTAGCTATTGAAATTTGGATTAAACATGGAACAGGGAGAGGGTTAACGAAATAATGGTGTCTTGAATATCAAGTGACAGACTTTTTGTATGTAGTCAGGATCTTTCGGTACTGGTAAAACTGTAGAGCAAGATCTATTATAATTTCATAAGCAACACAGCTGACCTGATCAGACGGATCCTATAGGAGTAAATGTTTTAATCCATTCCTCCATACGTTTTTTTTAGATCCATCCTCTTTGAATGAATCTACCGAAAAGGAGCATTTACTACAGAAAAGGAAAACTTTAGAATTGTGTAGTTCTGAAACCATTGTGATAAATAGAGCATTTGCTCCTATACAGCAAATGCTCTATTTATTACAATGCTTTCAAAAAGTGACTTTTACAGAGGCGTAGAAAGGCGTATTTATGGAGCAAAGGGTTAACATTGATTTAATGGTCTAATGTTCTGGACCTGTATAATCATGGTAATGTCACTAAGTCTCTTCCAAACCGTATGAGGTGCAGTGGGTTTTTGCGTGCCTATTTGTGCCCCATTCCCCTCCTGAAAAAGTATATATTTTCCCCTTAATTGAAAAAAAAAATTCCCCTCCAATTTCAGTGACACTGATGTCAACATAATTATTGAAATATTTGTGCAAAAATCAGAGACATTGACATGTAAACCTGCCCTATAAGATGTCTATGATCAGAGTTTTACTGTATTACTGAAACAACAGAAATATCTCTTATGCACATGGTTTTATCTAATTTCCCTTATTTCCCCTAATTAGCTCCCGCTATGCATTTTTCCCTATCAAACGGCCCCGCCATTATTTCCCCATAAGTGAAACAAGAGGGCCAGAATGGCCCTGAAGCGCTCACCAGACAATCAGAGTAGAAGATTTTCAAAGTTTTCACTATATGTTTCTATAGAAAACTAGCCGGTCCTGTGGCGGGACAGTTTTGACCCCAGGGGCATAATTTAGAAAACTTTTGTAGAGGACCTGAACATGACGCTATGAGCCAAATATGAAAGCTAAGAACCTCCCAGTTTCAGGAGAAGATTTTAAAAGTTTTCTCTATGTTTCTATTAAAAACTACCCATCCCTGGGGTAGGGCCAATTTTGACCCCAGGGCCATAATTCATAAAAAAAATAAAATTGTAGAGGACCTGAACATGATGCTATGTGCCAAATATGAAAGCTGAGAACCTTCCAGTTTCAGAGAAGAAGATTTTCAAAGATTTCACTATTTGTTTCTATTCAAAACTGCCAACCCCTGTGGTGGGGCCAATTTTGACCCCAGGGCCATAATTTATAAAAATAATTGTAGAGGACCTGAACATGATGCTCTGTGCCAATTATGAATGCTGTGAACCTTCCAGTTTCAGAGAAGAAGATTTTCAAAGATTTCACTATTTGTTTCTATTCAAAACTGCCCACCCCTGGGGCGGGGCCAATTCTGACCCCAGGGCCATAATTTATACAACTTTTGTAGAGGACCTGAACATGATGCTCTCTGCCAAATATGAAAGCTGTGAGCCTTCCAGTTTCAGAGGAGAAGATTTTCAAATATTTCAATATTTGTTTCTATTGAAAACTGCCCACCCCTGGGGCGGGGCCAATTTTAACCTCAGGGCCATAATTTATATAACTTTTGTAGAGGACCTGAACATGATGCTATATGCCAAATATTAAATATGAGAACCTTCCAGTTTCAGAGAAGAAGATTTTCAAAGTTTTCACTATTTGTTTCTATTCAAAACTGCCCACCCCTGGGGCGGGGCCAATTTTGACCCCAGGGCCATTATTTATATAACTTTGTAGAGGACCTGAACATAATGTTCTGTGCCAAATATGAAAGCTGAGAGCCTTCCAGTTTCAGAGAAGATTTTCAAAGATTTCACTATTGGTTTCTATTCAAAACTGCCCACCCCTGGGGCGGGGCCAATTTTAACCCCAGGGCCATAATTTATATAACTTTTGTAGAGGACCTGAACATGATGCTCTGTGCCAAATATGAAAGCTGAGAGCCTTCCAGTTTCAGAGGAGAAGATTTTCAAAGATTTCACTATTAGTTTCTACTGAAAACTGCCCACCCCTGGGGCGGGGCCAATTTTAACCCCAGGGCCATAATTTATATAACTTTTGTAGAGGACCTGAACATGATGCTCTGTGCCAAATATGAAAGCTGAGAGTCTTCCAGTTTCGGAGGAGAAGAATTTCAAAGATTTCACTATTAGTTTCTACTGAAAACTGCCCACCCCTGGGAGGGGGCCAATTTTAACCCCAGGGCCAAAATTTATACAACTTTTGTAGAGGACCTGAACATGATGCTATATGCCAAATATGAAAGCTGAGAACCTTCTAGTTTCAGAGAAGAAGATTTTCAAAATTTTCACTATTGGTTTCTATTGAGAACTACCCACCCCTGGGGCGGGGCTAATTTTGACCCCAGGGCCATAATTTATATAACTTTTGTAGAGGACCTGAACATGATGCTCTGTGTCAAATATGAAAGCTGAGAGCCTTCCAGTTTCAGAGGAGAAGATTTTCAAAGTTTTACTATATGTTTCTACTGAAAACTTCCCACCCCTGGGGCGGGGCCAATTTTGACCCCCGGGCCATAATTTATATAACTTATGTAGAGGACCTAAGGGTGATGCTATGTGCCAAAGATTAAAGCTGAGAGCCTTCCAGTTTCAGAGAAGAAGATTTTCAAAGATTTCACTATTGGTTTCTATTCAAAACTGCCCACCCCTGGGGCGGGGCCAATTTTGACCCCAGGGCCATAATTTATATAACTTTTGTAGAGGACCTAAACATGATGCTCTGTGCCAAATATGAAAGCTGAGAGCCTTCCAGTTTCAGAGGAGAAGATTTTCAAAGATTTAACTATTTGTTTCTATTGAAAACTTCCCTCCCCTGGGGCGGGGCCAATTTTGACCCCAGGGGCATAATTTATATAACTTTTGTAGAGGACCTGAACATGATGCTATATGCCAAATATGAAAGCTGAGAGCCTTCCAGTTTCAGAGGAGAAGATTTTCAAAGTTTTACTATATGTTTCTATTGAAAACTTCCCACCCCTGGGGCGGGGCCAATTTTGACCCCAGGGGCATAATTTATATAACTTTTGTAGAGGACCTAAGGGTGATGCTATGTGCCAAAGATGAAAGCTGAGAACCCTGTAGATTCAGAGAAGAAGATTTTTAAAGGTTCAAATTGTTGACGACGAACGACGCACGACGCACGACGCACACCGCACGACGACGGACGACGGACATCAGGCGATCACAAAAGCTCACCCTGAGCACTTTGTGCTCTGGTGAGCTAAAAACCCAATTTATTAACATCGCCCTCAATGAATAGTCACAGCACACCCTTTCGTTGACACAAAAGCTTAACTCTTTGCACGCTAGCAGTGAAACTGTGATTACCCATGCAAACAGTTTGGATCCAGATGAGACGCCGCATGATGCGGCGGCTCATCAGGATCCAAACTGTTTGTCATCTAGACCATATTTTTGCAAAGAAATGCGAGAAAGTTTATTTTAATAATTGAAGCAGACGACAAATGTTGCTGACGAAAAATAGAGAAACAAGAGAAAAATAAAAGTTTAGAATTGGGTAGTTTTGAAACCATTGTGATAAATAGAGCATTTGCTCCTATGGGAGCAAATGCTCTATTAACCACAATGGTTTCATAAAGTGACTTTTACAGAGGCGTAGAAAGGCATTTTTATGGAGGAAAGGGTCGAAGCAGAATGAAAGTTCTGCACAAAGCTCCTAGAGGAGCTTTCTGTATTATTTTTGACATGCATTAATTAGTCACCTGCTGTTACGAACCTCCATATCTATTCATGGTATGGTCGCCACAGAAAGGTTCTGCTGTATATCACATCCTGAGTTGTCTGATGATTAATTAATCATCCATCTGTTGCATCAAACCAATAATCTATAGTAGTGAAAATTGATCTAAAATATTTTCCTAACACTATTACGAAATAATGACATAACGAATATTTATCAGCTGAATTTATATAATGACATGATATTATTATATACAGTAGAACCCCTCTAATGCGACCACTTAATGAATAAACATATCTGTCTTTATAAGCAGGTGGTTACTTAATGCAGGACAAAAGTAATGCAGAAAGCTCCTAGGAGCTTTCTGCATTACTTTTGTCCTGCATTAAGCTACCACCTGCCTCTACAACCCATAATTATACCTCTATTAGGTGGTCGTATTAGCGGGGTTTATTTTAGGTGGTCGCATTAGCGGGGTTTTATATATTAGATTTATTTGGTAATGGTAGAAACTGTAAAGTCAAATTTATTTCTTATGTGGCAGACTCTGCAAACTGGGTAGACTCTGATCAAACTGCTGCTACAGGAGCCATTTGATCTGGGTCTGCTCTCTTTGCAAAGGCGTGAAAAGCATTTATATGACGGGTTAAGGGGTGAAATGAAGTATAACCCATTACCCGATACGCTATTTTTAGACCCATTACCCCATAGGCTATTTTTGAATCTAACTCCTGTGAGTAAAACTACTGAAAAGGACTAAACAAGATGTGTTTGTGAAACACTATTACACTATGCCCCCTAATTTGACCTTTGTCCTTGTTGTATGACATTGACAATCACATTAAAAATCACCCCTAAAAATGTTTGCCTCCATAACACATAACACATGGATGGATGCCAATAATGGATGCCAATATTCCCCCCCCCCCCCCCCTTCCAAAAAAAATAAATTAAAATCAAATCAAATCATGGGCATATTAAAATAAAAAGCAAGAGTGTTCAGAGGAACATGTGTGTCACATGCTCGCAGCTGACACAAAAACTTTTTAATATGAAAAAGGGGAATAACTCAAAAAATATTGATGCTAGAGTTGTGGCCCTTGTGCATGACACTTCCTCTCATCATGCTTGTTCCATGTGTGAAATGTATTTATTCTATAATGATTAGTTTAGAAATGACAGCCAAAAAAAGAAAGTGTGACTGACAGACAGACGACGGAAAAGTGATCCCTAAGTGACACACTGCCTCTCGGCAGGTGACACAAAAAGGAAACTTTTATACTTGTGAACTTTTGAAACTATTGTGATTAATCATTTATCACTGTGCAAATGCTCTATAAAATTTCTAGACCAAACCTCTTTGAATAAATCTATTGAAAAGGAGCATTAGCTGTATAGAAAAGAAGAACATTTTATCAAAATGGTTTCAAAAAATGACTATTTACAGAGGCGTCAAGAAGTGTCAACTGAGGGACTGGGATAAAGACGTTACCTTCTCTGCCACCGCTGAACTTCACTCTGATAGGTTTCTCCAGGTATTTGGACAAGTCTAGAATAGTTTCCTTCTTCTTTTTCTCCTTATCTCCCTTGTCCATCTTAAAAAAAATGTAATAACTTGTTTTTAGTTCTTACCTCAATTTTAAGACATACAAATATATGTATATATATATATGTTGAAAGAAAACTAAAATTTATTATATAATCACTTGGTTCATTATGTATTATATAATCACTTGGTTCATTATGTATTATATAATCACTTGGTTCATTATGTATTATATAATCACTTGGTTCATTATGTATTATATAATCACTTGGTTCATTATGTATTTGACACAACAATGTTGGAGTGGGGGTGGGGGTTTAGAACTAAAATGAATTCAGCTGAAAATTACAAATCATATCAAAGTCTTTAGGTTTTTCGCAATTTATCCATATCAATATTAGAATCATGTTTTTAAGCACACACTTTCATTTCTTTTCATCCATTTATGTCAGTCCCTTTTACCATTTACTCAATGAATATTCATGTGAGAAATAATGTCATGAATATTAATTACATTAGCTGTAATATTGCAGTAAAACCTCTCTATAACGACCACTAAATTACATTAAGTATTTTGTGTTAAGAAAATAGTTATAAAGAAATATGGTAGATAGATATATCAGATTCTTTTAGCAAACAGAGCAGACCCTGATCAGACGGCTCCTATAGGAGCCGTCTGATCCTGGTCTACTCTGTTTGCAAATGCTTGAAAACACGTCTATATGAAGGAAAGGGTTAAAGGCAGGTGGCTGCTTAAAGCATTTTGAAAGTAAAACAGAATGCTCCTATAGAATCGTTCTGTTTTACTTTCACACTGCTTTAAGCAGTTACCTGCCCTAAATACCAACTAATTAACACAATTAAGTGGAATTTTAGAGAGGTTTTACTGTTGTTTTAGCCTTGGAAAACTGTAAAATCATATACAAATGTATATCTATCTTATATCATAACTTAGCAAACAGCAGACCCTGATCAGACGGCTCCTCTAGCTTTAGCTAATTTATCAAAATTTGACAGAATCTGATGTGACAGCAAGTCTACATCTAAATTAACCCTTTCCCTGTTATATATCTATTAAAAATTTCAATACCAGATTGAATATTTATGGACAAAATAGTTATGTAGTGAAATATGTAAGGTGGAACTGTGTAGCCATTCTAGTAGAGCTGGGTGTTGCTCCTGGAAAATGTATTGCAATATATTGTGATATAGAGGATCTGTTGCGAGTTGTCTTTTAAGATCATATGTTCCTAAACGAGCCTTAGAAAATGTCATTAAGCGAGCCTTGGCGAGCTTAATTACATTTTCTTGGTGAGTTTAGGAACATGTGATCTTAAAAGACAACGAGCATCAGATTCTTTTTCTCACATATCAAAAAAGTGTATTTTCACCGTTTAAATGACATGTAAACATAGCTTTCCATGGCTTGACGTCATATATGACGTCATACATTCTAAAGTGATCTTACACGTGTTGCGGATAAGGAAATCTTAACCCATTCCCACTTAGGCTATTTTTAGACCTAACCCCTTTGATTAACCCTTTCCCTGTTCTATATTTAGGCCAAATTTCAATACCTACTGAATATTCATTAACAAAATAGTTATAACGAAATATTGAAGGTGGAACATTGTAGACATTTTAGAAAGTAAAGACACAGATCTATAAATTCTGTTAGCAAACAGAGTACACCCTGATCACACGGCTCCTCTAGGAGCCGTCTGATTGGGGTCAACTCTGTTTGCAAATGCGTGAAAACACGTTTATATGAGGGAAGGGGTTAAATCTACCAAAAAGGAGCATTAACTAGAGAAATGGAATTTTTCAGAATTGTGTAGTTTTGAAACCATTGTGATAAATAGAGCATTTGCTCCTGTGGAGCAAATGCTCTATTTATCACAATGGTTTCACAAAGTGTCTTTTACAGAAGCGTCAAAAGGCGTCAATATGCGGGAATGGGTTAACCTGTTGTTCTAACTCGGAGATAAGGGAAGGTATGTGAGATATTCAGTGCTGTATTGTAATATATATATCAATATTTTAATGGGACTTTCTGTATGCTATTCCTGGGTAAGAATGCTATAATATCTTTAAAGGTTATTGGTTATTAAACTTGTTACTATGCTTTCGAGTACTTTTTATGTGACTAACAAAGCAGTAGTTTGAACATATAGCAAAACTTCAATAGAATCAACAAATCAAAGCATGGATGTAACACCAGAAAAACAATAACTATATGGTATTGAAGTCAGGGAGTATTCAATATAGCTTGAACTCGGAGGAGGCCTTTCAGGCCCATGGACTTTCTTATAGGGGGCCATCCATGCATATAAATTGGGGGTCAAAAGTAAAGACAGGTAAACATGTAACATTTATTTTACCAATTTCAGGCGATTTATTGAAACCAAGACATTTGTCTTGGTATAACAGTCGAAACGACTTAGGCCAGAAACGACTAGACGCCGTGTGACGTTTGTGTGTGGCACTACCTATATGGCCATTTTTCTCACATTTATTTACCCTTTTCAGACTGGAAGACAATCTTTGATTCTCATTTTGATAAAGATTGTATACAATGACTGGAACAATCTATCAACTTGATAAAAAAACAACCAGTATCTTTTAAACGCTCATCACTAATCCATTTGACTGAAACTTCCTTGCACTTTTTTTGAATCCATGTCAACGTTTCTCGACTGTTTTTCATTTCAATTACTACAATGAGAAGTGTCAATTGTGATTGTGGATGAATTTTGATTTGTCTCTGATTCGCCGACTTCAGTATTTAGATGAAGGGGCAGATAAATAGACTGAAACTCTAACATTTTTGTGATGCTTGCTAGATTCTATATTTAGTACTTAACAAGTTGAGTCCATGCCAATACAGAATGGTTATTGAAGTTTACTACTGTACATTCACTTATGCAGTGAAATAAGCTCCGCTGTGTATCAGTCTATGTGTATGCATTAATATACGAAAAGGACGCTAAGAAACGCAAAGAACAAACAATACTGAAAAAAGCAAATTGATTTTCGAAATGCGCCCATCAGGCCCACAATGGTATTAATTGTGCGCGGTTTGGTAAAAAGGGGGCCAAATGCGCAATGGAGCAGCCTAGATTGAACACTGGTCAGGGAATGGCTTTCAGAAAAATAAAAGGAGCTCTCTGTACTTCTTTGTTCCTGCTTTAAGCAACTTACTGTATTATTATTGCCAAATCAAGAGTCCATCAAAATCTAAATTCAGTAATGGACTTGGTTATGTTTGTATCATATAACTGAGAACATAAATTAATCTGAAAATCTTAACGCCTTGAAAGCCAAGGCTCTTAATCAAATTCAAGATATTCCGCCATAATGTAAGGGCACAGATTTTCATCAATAAATCTTACAATTTTATTTGTAATGCCTGTTGATTTTGGCAACTTCGCATTATATTTGGCTGGTGAAATGAACTGAACATCTGTGTCAAAGTGGGCAGATTCATTTGCATGACATTAGATTTATTTGTTTCAGCCTTCGGCACCATTGAATCTGATCTGTGCCTACAGTTAGACTGGGATGATTTCAATGAATATGAGTCATGAGATTTGTTGTCTCCCCCCCCCCCCACCCGCAACCGACCGCATCCCACCCCCAGTTCACATTTACATTCTCTAAATGCCTTTAACGGTGATATCGAGTTACTTTCGATTTGGGAAAATAAAACACACCCAACGGGTATATTGTGTCTCAGAGAAACCGGGTTACAGGAATAAAGGACACAAGCTAGTTGTTCCATTGCTCTACTAAATACAGAGATGAACTAAACCATATAACATAAACGAAATATACGTCATAAACAGGTCATTACAGTCTATTTTTCCTTCAACTATGCTAAATATGAGAAAACTCTTAGTACTTTATTAAATCAAATTAGAAAAATATAGAATATCAACGTAAATTGAAAAGTGTACCACACTGAAAATGTTTGACAGCTCTGACCCCTTCGGCTTATGCAAAGGTCACGTGCCCATGATGAAATCACGTGACTATGAGTTTTTATGTTACAGTAAACAATTTCAAATTCAAAAATAAAGGTTCGAAAAGCAGGTTAACGGGTGCTCTTTTTCTAGCCCCCATTTTTTTTTGGTTAAGCGGAGGGTGGATAACACTGGATGGTTTGGGGCAAAGGGGGTTATTTCGTGGGTCTACATGGTGTAAAAGGAAAAAAAAAATTGATTGGGTCGATTTAGTGTTATATTATATACAAGGGGTCTAACTACCCACTAGCAAATTTCACGACTGATTCGAAATAACACACAGTTTTGGACAGCCAAGATGGAATAACCACCAATATTTGGTATGAATGTGAAGCTGTGACATTGTACTTTTCAAATAATATAACTTTTGGTACATTCCGAATAAGCCGTAGCCACTGCCGACGTGAAATTCCTACAAATACATTGATTTTGCTAACTCGAACGAGCTGTCGCAACAACGATTTGCCGCTGGGTCCCCCTGAAAAACGGCCATAGTCGCAATGCCTCGGGACGAAACGATTGTGCAATCAATACATATGACAAAAAGCTATCATTTACCTCTCAAGCTCTCTGCAGACACTGATGCAGATCCGAAATGCAGGCGAGTTTTCATGCAATTAGCAGATTTAAATCTCTGTCAGGCTCCTACGAGTCAAGTGACCCGTTTCCTTCACAATAACAACATCCGCATGTCTATTATCTTGTTTGCCCTATAAGCGTTAGCGAGAACGCAGGGTACCATCCCTCAGTCAACAGATGCCTTGTTACTGGTTAAGTAGAAACTAGGTCAAGTTGCTTGTATAGCATTAGCAGCCTAGGTTGCTCAGTTTGTAGAGCACTCGCCCTGTAATCGAGGGGCCCCGGGTTTGAGTCCCGCTCCAAGGTACACTTTTCCACCGCTTACTTTAATGGTGTCAGAACTTCAGAAGTGTTTTACGGCCCATGCAATGGGAAACACGGTCTGAGAGCTGGGGCAGCTCTAAAAAAGTGAAGAGGGAGAAGTATAGTGATTCTGGAGAGGGGAGCTCGTATAGCAGCCAGAGTAGCTCAGTTGGTAGAGCACTTGCCCTGTAAGCGAGGGGTCCCGGGTTTGAGTCCCGCTCCAGGCTGCACTTTACCTCCTGTTACTTTAAATCTATCAGATAGTGAAAGGGCTCTCAAACAGCCGATGCATGTAAGTATGGGCCAATGACTTGTAGAGTTAGTTAATTGGACCAGAAATTTTGTGAGGCACACTGTTCTATTATCAAACTTCATTCATGAAGTTTCTTGAAACAAACTATAACTAAAGTAACTACCGCACATGCTCATACACATACAGGTATGTTATAGCAGTCTGCTGGAGATTCTATTAGTTTGTTCTTGTAAATAAATGTAGAAACAACACAATTGTGTTTGACTCACTTGAGGCCATTTATATTATTATACTATCAATGTACATTTGTACGGATAGACCAAAATAACAAAACATGGTGTCAGAAGAAACAACTCACCAGTGAAATTACGGAATTTGTCATCACTACTTTACCAATTGCTTTTATTTAACAATGGAACTTAGTGGTATTCCGCCCCCAAGGATTGATTGGGAATCGTCAAATTTACCCGAGGAATGGGACAATTTTAAAGATCATGTCAGTTTAATATTTTCCGGACCTTTGAAGGAGAAGGAAGAAGAAGAGGAAGTTTCATACCTTTTACTTTGGGTTGGCGATAAAGGACGCCAAATCCAAAAGACTTGGACTGATATTTCGGCAGATGATTCAAAACTCCTGGACACTTACTATACACGTTTCAAAATTTGAATCCAATATTTGCCAGGTATCGTTTTAACAATGAAATTCAAGGATCAGACAGGATAGACAGTTTTGTCACTCGTTTAAGAATCAGAGCGCAGGACTGCAACTTTCAGATAAATGAAACAACCAATATAACGAACAATATGATCAGGGACAGGATTGTATTTGGTTGCTTAGAAGGAAAAGTTCGTGAAAAGCTGATCAACCAAAGTGAAAAGCTCACTATGGACAAGGCAATACAGATCGTCCAAAGTTATGAGTACTGTCAACAGCAACTTAGTTCGATGAGCAATATGTCAAATAACGTTGACGCAGTCAAACAGACGTCTCATGGTCGTGGAGGAAAGACGAGACAGACCAAGCGACAAGGAAGACCACGAATGGCAGAAGGGGCACAAAATACATGTGGACAATGTGGGTATACGCATTCAGGCAGCAGTGTTTGCCCTGCAAAAGGAAAACGTTGCCGAAAGTGCAAAAAACTGAATCACTTCCAGAAAATGTGCAGATCAACACATTTTGTGAATCATGTGACACATACGGAAAGTGAAAATGACACAAGTGACCAAGACATGTACCACGTAGACATGGTAAGTGCTTCTTCTTCTTCACAGCCAAATCTTGAACCCCTGTTTGTAAACCTTAAAATTGGTCCAAGAAGCTCTCATGTTAGATTCAAAATTGACACTGGGAGTAGTGCTAACATTATACCAATGGCTCAATACAAAACATTAGGTATAAGCAAAACACTGCAAAAATCAGACTGCAGGTTAATAGCATATTCCGGAGATATGCTGAAAACTTTAGGCCTTATCATTTTAACGTTTGCTGTAGATCACACACCGTTTGACGCCACATTCACCGTGACGAAAATGTCAGTTCTGAATGAATATGGTGATCTATTCAAAGGCATAGGCGTGATGCCTGGGAAAAGTCGTTTGCATCTTAAAGATGACGCCGTACCTACTGTAAACCCTCCGCGCCGGGTTCCTGAAGCGCTCAAGTCTAGATTAAAGTCGGAACTAGATCGTATGGTCAAAGACAAAATAATCAGATGTGTAACCGAGCCAACCGACTGGGTTAACTCTATAGTTGTAGTTGAAAAGCCCAAAACGGGAAAACTTAGGGTATGTCTTGATCCAAAAGCATTGAACGAAAATATTCGGAGACCGCACTTTCAGATTCCTACCCTCGAAGACGTGACGTCAAAATTAGCAGGAGCTAAATATTTCACCATACTTGACATAACACACACATACTGGAGCGTAGAGTTAGACGAGCAGTCGTCGCTGCTCATAACTTTCAGCACACCGTTTGGTAGGTATTGTTACTTGAGACTTCCATTCGGCATTTCTTCTTCTGGTGACATATTCCAGCAGAAATATTCGAGGGATTGCCTGGCATTCAAGCTATAGTAGACGACACGCTAATATACGGTCGAACGAGGCGTGAACATGACCAGAACCTAAAAAGAGCTCTGGATCGTGCACGAGAAAAGGGGATCAGATTCAATCCTGAAAAATGCATTATAGGGATGTCAGAGGTTCCATTTTTTTGGACATGTCATTAGCGACAGATCCAAGCAAAATCGAAGCAATCTTGAAAATTCCTATCCCAGACAGCCGCGCGAAGTTAGAAAACTTTTTGGGTATGGTTAACTATCTAGCAAAGTTTGCGCCAAACCTTGCAGACGCTACGCAACCGCTCAGAAGCCTTTTGAAAAAGGAATCAGAATTTATCTGGGATCAACCGCAAACAAAAGCATTCGAGAAAGTCAAAACAATCATTACGGACGCACCCCTATTAGGTTACTATGACCTGAAAAAGCCGCTAGTCTTAGAGACAGATGCTTCAAAGTCAGGACTAGGTTGTTGCATAATGCAAGACGGGATGCAAGGCATGCTACATATGGAAGAGAAATTGTGTGTCACTGTGACCACAAGTCTATCGTGGCGATCATGAAAAAACCGCTGTCTGTTGCACCTCCGAGGTTACAGAGAATGTTGCTTCAGTTGCAAAAGTACAACATTACTGTGCAGCATGTTAAAGGTACAGACATTCCGGTAAGCGATTGTCTTTCACGTCATTCAGTCAATGACACGTACCCGACATTAATCGATGGACTCGATTTACATGTACATACAGTCAACAAGAGGGCCATGATGGCCCTTAATCGCTCACCTGTTCGTAACAGATTAATGATTTCAATGACAGATTGCATAATTTGAAAAATCTTGGTAGAAAACCATCAGATGATGCTACATACTAAATATAAAGAGTCAAGACCTTACAGATTTGGAGGAGGAGATATTTTAAAGATTTTCCTATGAAAAACTGATAAGCCCTTGGGCGGGGCCATTTTTGGTCCGGGGGTCATATTTTGATTAATCTTAGTAGAGGACGATTAAATAATGCTACATACCAAATATCAAAGGTCTATACCTTATAATTTTAGAGAAGAATATATTTAAAGATTTTCCTATGAAAAACTGATAAGCCCCGGGGCGGGGCCATATTTGGCCCAGGGGTCATAATTTGAACAATCTTAGTAGAGGACCATTAGATCATGCTACATACCAAATATCAAAGGTCTATGCCTTACAGTTTCAGAGAAGATGATTTCTTCCAAGATTTTCCTATGAAAAACTGATAAGCCCTGGGGCGGGGCCATTTTTGTCCTGGGGGTCATAATTTGAACAATCTTAGTAGAGGACCATTAGATCATGCTACATACCAAATACCAAAGGTCTATTCCTTACATTTTCAGAGAAGAAGATTTTTAAAGATTTTCCTATGAAAAACTGATAAGCCCTGGGGCGGGGCCATTTTTGTCCTGGGGGTCATAATTTGAACAATCTTAGTAGAGGACCATTAGATCATGCTACATACCAAATATCAAAGGTCTATGCCTTACAGTTTCAGAGAAGATGATTTTTAAAGATTTTCCTATGAAAAACTGATAAGCCCTGGGGCGGGACCATTGTTGGCCCGGGGGTCATAATTTGAACAATCTTTGTAGAGGACCATTACTCCCCAGCCCAATTACTCTTAGGTCGACGAACGAAATCTTTCTTGCCAATTACAGCAAAAGCGCTACAACCAGTCAAGATTGATAACAGGAAACATAAAACCGAAACAAAAAGAGCAATATGACAGTTCATCGAAAGTATTAACAACTTTATCAGTTAATGACTCCGTGCGTGTACAATTTGGCAAAATATGGAAACCCGAACAAGAGATGGTGGTATCTATCGTAGAAACCGTGTACATCTTATCAAAACAAATGAAAATGTATCAGACATTTGCCCATTCAATGTTAAGATTTTTCAAGATGAATCTACCCCCAATGAGCCTAATTCTGTTCAACCTGATTTGGCAGTAAATCAAACCAAACCATATGTCACATGATTTGGTAGGGCTGTGAGGAAAAACAAGTACTATACTTGTCCACAGTGGACAACATAAACACTGTGTAGCTTTATCTCAAAATTGAGAAAGACAGTGTGAACGTCTTTAAGGACTATTTCAGTTTATAGCTGAACGAATTATTTACAGCTGTTTATATTTGCTGTAAAATGTATGACGCTATATTCTCATTCAATGTAATCTTTCAAATGTATCTTTTTGTTTTCTTTTATAGCTTACAGCAGATTTCTGTAACAATACATTAGTTACAATTTAATTCTACAGTTATATTAATTAATGAGTTTGTTCTGTGAAATTAGCTAATATGATCAACCTTGTTTCAGTATATCTATATTTTTATAGCTGAGTACTTTTCAAACAGGATTTCCCAAGCCAGTTAGCCAGTAATGAGAACTGTGACATTCCATTGTCAGATGTATAGTTCTGCTGCGTTAACAAAATTAACCCAGCATAAGTGATATCTGATATGCTTAGTCTGGTCAGTATCAGGACACATCTCACAGTGTTTCTGCCAGCTCTGAATTTTGGGGGTCATGTTTGACCCATGTTTAAAAATATGGAGGTCATTTGAAATTTTGGTGGGTCATAACCTTAAATTTAACATTGGCATGTATGATTTATGAAATGATGTTTGAAGTGATTTCTAATATACTGCTACTTAAAGTAGTGGCCTCTACAGCTGCCCTATGTTGATTTGAGGCTAAATCATAAATGTCAAACAAAGAGTTGATTGGTGAAAGTTGGTGCAGCCAGTTGTTGGATTGGCTTTCCCCTCATTGGTGCATACCTTACAAGTCAAGTTATTAGAGTCGTAAGAAAGTCATGATTTTTCATTCAGCCATTCCTGGTGAATTTCCTGTGTAGACAAATTAGGGTTGCTTTTTCAGACATGGTGACGGACTTTTCACTCACCGACTTTTCACTCGCCGAACTCGGCAAATTATCAGTTGAAGTAGATTTGGTCGGGGAACTAGCCCCCATTTCAGAGGGTAAATCATCTCTTTTATCACAATAATTGTCTATGTTACAAGATGATTATTTCCGAAAGAAGGCTGTCAAGGAGCAGACGTTGTGTGTATTTCTTTTCGCGGAATATGACTGTATCAACACACTCGCCTAGGCGCTTATATGTCTTTGATAATGAATAAGCGTCTACTGACCAGGAATGGGTTGGGCACAACTAAAACCCGATACAATGGGACACGGAATTCGCAACTTTGAATAATTCGGCGACGAAAAAATTCCTGCGTCAGGGAAAATGCAGAGTCCAAATTTCATTGCGTCAAGGCCAAAAAAAGTGCGCAGAAAACGCACTCTCGCAGAAACACTGATCTCAGCGCATACCTTACCTCCAACATAGCTAGTTGATATCTTAATTAGACATTCCCGCTGTTTTTGAAAGAAGGGAGATGTTCTATTATCAAACGTCATTCATGAAGTTTCTTGAAACAAACTATAACTAAAGTAACTACCGCGCATGCTCATACAATTACAGGTATGTTATAGCAGTCTGCTGGAGATTCTATTAGTTCGTTCTTGTAAATAAATGTAGAAAAAACACAATTGTGTTTGACTCACTTGAGGCCATTTATATTATTATACTATCAATGACGTACATTTGTACGGATAGACCAAAATAACAAAACACCCACTGAGAAATGCAGTTGCTAGAACTTTTGCTCCCTTTTACATTTTCAACCATAAACTACTTTTTTTTAATCTATCCCATCATTATTTTCACCAACGCAGCACATCCGAAATTTTATGATCTATTTAGAACAGAGACATATATATGTATGTATATGTCTCTGCTGATTCCGTAGAGGCTTTCAAGACAGCCCTACGAGATCATCGCCAGAAATAAAGGCGACTCTTCTCACCCGTCGTGTAAAAAGCCTTATAGGATTCTACGACTTATATATACAGATACAGATACAGTTTCGTACCATGTAGAATTTCAGGCACGAAATGAAGTTCCCCACCCACTTGTATTCTAATATTATATTATACGGACCTTACTAAAAATCCAGTCAGTGAATAGGCAACATATTAGCATCCTCATGAAATACAAATAACATACGCAATTTAGTGAAATTATTATTAAACAACCTGTTGTGTCTTTGATGGCAGTTGTGTCGTCATTTTCACGCTTTATTTTCAAAAAGAGGAACAATTTATACGAGCACCGGTCCGAGGCTTCCGAATTTGCAATGGTATTTTCCGGAATTTTGCCCTTTTTTCGGTGTAACTTTTTTCTTTAACCAGCGGACTATCGGGCATTTTAAATCATGTAAAGGCTATAAGAGCAACAATGAAACTGAATTGAGAATGAATACACAATTATATTATTTTCATTTTGTTAATTTAAAAAGGCGATTGATTAAAAATAAATGTACTGAATGATTTTCTTCTAATCAATGTCTTTTTTATTTACAAATTAACCCTTTCCCTATATAAACGCCTTTTCACACATTTGCAAACAGAGTAGATCCAAATCAAATGGCTTCTATAGGAATTGTCTGATCAGAGTCTGCTCTGTTGGCTTTTGACATGACACATAGTTTTTGCCAACAGTAAAACAGCAAACACTTCCCATCAATAGCTTAAATTATAAAAATCAGATAATAAATATTCATGATGCCATTATTTCTGACATGAATATTGAACAGGGAAAGGTTTAATACTCACGTGTCTTTGTTTGGCTGCAATATGCCCGTAAGATAACTGTTCTCCTGTTTGCATTATGTGATGTTTATGTTGGTTATTCTGCCTCCCATAGGCTTCTGCTTGTTATGTTTTAAATAGATTTGGCTGACCTTTTCTATAGTTTTTATTTTGAATTCACCGCATTCATATTCAACATTGTGCAGTGATAAATGATATGTACATGTCTTAATTTGTACATGTTGCCTCGACCGTTACCCGATAAAATTCCAGCCAGATGCAGTAGACCCAAATATGGATGATGTCTGTAGGTACCGTATAATCCAGGATCAGCACCATTTGCTATGAAAAAGAATACTCTGATTGGGCAGTTGAGCTAGTAACCTAGCATTAATCTCAAGACATCATGTTTTTTTCTAGAAAAGTGTCCTCCTGCACTGTTAAGTGCGCTTTATTTTGATATAGACTATAACATTGTCTATTTCCAGCTGCTGTAGTCTGTTTCATTATTTACACTTATTTAGCTGTATGTCCTTGATTGGAAAGACAGATAGAACCGTATGGTATTGACCGAATTATGCATGCGACAGTAACTTGGCTTCTTCAGTCAAGTGACATGAGTTAACGTGTACCACCTCTCCTACCCACCCCCACCCCAACCCGCGCTCTTTTCCAACCAGCTAGTGAACTTTACTTGGTAGTGGTTGTGTCTTATGAGTGGCTTAACTCGTTTATGATGCCATTTAGCTAGTGAACTTTACTTGGTAGTGGTTGCGTCTTATGAGTGGCTTAACTCGTTTATGATGCCATTTAGTTAGTGAACTTTACTTGATAGTGGTTGCGTCTTATGAGTGGCTTAACTCGTTTATGGCCTCATTTAGCTAGTGAACTTTACTTGATAGTGGTTGCGTCTTATGAGTGGCTTAACTCGTTTATGACCCCATTTAGCTAGTGAACTTTACTTGGTAGTGGTTGCGTCTTATGAGTGGCTTAACTCGTTTATGATCCCATTTTTGAAGACCTGTCTTCATATATACCCTCTACTACTTATACATATATATTGACGTGCTGGAAGAATATAATTATTATGACAACTCCACCTGGGGATTTTTTTTATTATTTACTACTCTGGTAACATTGGCACCAAACATGAGTCGGTGACTGTTTACAGTACTCTAGAGTCATTGCAAATTGTTCTCCGTATCATAGAAATTCGGGACGAATTTAAACTTGATGGAAAAGTTACGGTGTACAATTTTATATATTTCTATAAATATAACCATAAAGTCTAAAAGATACGGACCTATGGTTTTCTTATGACATTTTGTCACACGTATAATCCTGTCTAAAACATTCTATAGAGAAGTAGAAGAATGTGCTTTGTGCAATGTATCAAAATTTGAACTCAGGTAGAAAAATACAGAACGTAATGCAATGATTACACAGATAACAAACTGATATATGCCCTGGGGCATGGCCATTTTCGACCTAGGAGTCGTTTTAACGGGGCCATTTTTAGTCCAGGGTTAATCAATTTTTAAAATCTTGGTAGAGGACTATTAGACCATGCTAAAGATTCTCCTATGAAAAGCCGATAAGCCCCAGGGCGGGACCATATTTTTGGCCCGGGGATGTCATAATTTGAACAATCTTGGTTACAAGCCATTAGAACATGCTACATACCAATTATCAGAGGTCTAGACCTTACAGGTTCGGAGAGGAATATTTTTAAATATTCTCCTATGAAAAACTGATAAGCCCCAGGGCGAGGCCATTGTTAGTCCAGGGGGACATACTTTTAACAACTTTGGTAGAGGCTATATATGCTACATACCAAACGACGAACGCCGGACGGAGAGCGGTCACAATATCTCATCCGTGGTGGCTCAATGCTTCCTTACATGACTAGCACGCTGCATTTCGCTGCCACCCGAGTTACCGATCGATACTGGTACTTGTTTTAGTGGTCGAACTGTCGGAGTTTCACTGTTGACTTGCCTTGCAACTTTCTTACATATATTTATAAGACATTTAATTTACAACAGTTTCAAGAATAGATGCATTATTTCTCCACCAACCCTACATCGTTAACACTCTTTTGAATTGTCTCTTTGAAGCGATTCTCTAAATATTGGTCACAGCATAGAGTTTGCTGGCGATGCTGATCTATATCCCCGAGCATATACATACCACGTATACACAAAATTCAGAATAGTTCTGAACCACATGACCGAGACTCTATCGAAAGGGCTGCTTTTGACAATTTCGTGGAAAATAATTATAGATCGGGAGAAGTCATTATGTCCTGGAAGGCGAGAGCTCCTCTGAAGTCACTGTTACTTCTGGAAGGCGAGAGCTCCTCTGAAGTCCCTGTTACTTCTGGAAGGCGAGAGCTCCTCTGAAGTCTCTGTTACTTCTGGAAGGCGAGAGCTCCTCTGAAGTCCCTGTTACTCCTGGAAGGCGAGAGCTCCTCTGAAGTCCCTGTTACTCCTGGAAGGCGAGAGCTCCTCTGAAGTCACTGTTACTTCTGGAAGGCGAGAGCTCCTCTGAAGTCCCTGTTACTCCTGGAAGGCGAGAGTTCCTATGAAGTCTCTGTTACTTCTGGAAGGCGAGAGCTCCTCTGAAGTATCTGTTACTCCTGGAAGGCGAGAGCTCCTATGAAGTCTCTGTTACTTCTGGAAGGCGAGAGCTCCTCTGAAGTCCCTGTTACTTCTGCATTCCCACAGGGATATGTACTAGGCCCACTTTACTTTACTTTTCTGTCCTGGAAGGCGAGAGCTCCTCTGAAGTCACTGTTACTTCTGCATTCCCACAGGACTATGTACTAGGCCCACTTTACTTTCTTGCTTATATACACCAGCTTCCGTCCTCTGTTACTAAATGTCAGGCCAGACGCTTGCTTTGCCGTTGATACAGCAAGCTATTTGACTGTTAATTCTCTTCCTGATTCTATACAACAGGAGACAGACATTGACCAACTCCAGGAATGGGAATAATCAATGGGACATGGATTCAACCCCTTCAAGTGTCAATTACTACATATAACAAGAAATAGACATTTTAGAAAAAATACATACTATCTTCATGGTCAAGCCCTCTAATCTACACAGGGGTCTGGACCGCTTCATGGGTGTCTATGTGTTATTATAGAGTACATATAGACTGCCATGAAGCGGTCCAGACCCCTGTGCTAATCTACTACAAATGCAACATCATATATATCATCCAACATTAATTACAACATACGCATTACCAAAATTACATCTAATGCTAACAAAACTCTAGGCTTTCTCAAAAGAAACATAAAACAGCCCATAAAAGAGTTGCGGAACTGACCTATAGATCCCTGGTCCGTTCCCAGCTGGAATATGCCTCACCATTGGGTGACTTAAGGTAGTACTACATGTAGGACGGACTGGACTGTTGTCAACTCAGTGTCAAACGACAGTTGAACGTCGATAACTCGAACTTCAAGGGACTGTACACATTAGATCGAGATAACAGGAGTTCGAGTCATCCGAATTCTAGTATGAACGATATCTCAAGGCCACATCTTAATACATGTCTAAAGTAGATCTGTATTAAGCTTTATAAGCTGTCACATGTGTTTCTATATATCTGTAGCGATACATTTAAGAGCAATTATGTATTGTAAGTTTTGGAAGGACTGAACTTTTTGTTCGAGTTATCCCGAAGTTCAAGTTATGCGAGTTCGAAATATCGAAGTTCAACTGTGGTTGGACAATTTGGACAAGCACGATTACTTGACGCATCATCTGGGTCCGAACTGTTTATAAGGTAAACATTGACAAAGGAAACCTGTGTCAAATACAGTAAAACGTCTCTATAATGGCCACTAAATTACTTCATGTATTTTGTGTTAAAGGCAGGTGGATGCTTAAATCAAGGTGCTTTCTGAAGAAAAGAAGCGATATATATGCTCATGTGGCTTAAAACTTCCAGGGGTGACACAGTTAGTGGGACGGAAGATATAAATGTAAGCATCTGACGGGATTCGGTCCCCTGGCGCGCAGGTAAATATCTGGCATTCGGTCTTCTGTGTAACGGACAGCTCGTTAGACCATTCGTGAACAAAGTCTAACACGCGAACCTACCTAGTTTTATCATATTAAACTTGTCTAAGGAGCACATTTCACTTTTTCCCAAAGATGTAGATTTTCAGAAAAAAAGATTCAAACATATTCAAACGAATAAGTTAACTTCATCGTGTAACATTCACATTCATTCAATAATATGAGTATTGTTCCTGTCTTAATCTTGAGTCACCCGCCGCACAAAAAAAAAATGCCTGTTTCGTTACCATTTTCCTCAAATTAATGAATTCTTGGTCAGCTTCATATAGTTACCTGGAATGAGATGATTCTTGCATGTCATCTGTTCGTTGGTTTTATACTCATGTATGGAACGCCATTTTGCCATGCTATTTGTTAAATGCGAAACGCTAAATGCAAAATGCGAAATGTTAAATGCGAAATGTTAAATGCGAAATGCTTTTTGCCAATGGTGTAAATTGCTAGGGAAAGAACCAGAATGTTCCAAATGATGGATGTAAATGCAAAATGCAAAATGCTTATTGCTAAATGCAGGTTTGCACTACAGTCTCATTTTTGATTTAGTAGTACAGTGCTCCCTCCCTACAACGGCCCTCTCATTAACGATTCCCTCCTTACAACAACGCATGTCACTGTTTCCGAAACAACAAGGCTCCAGAAACAACTGTTTTCCATCGTATTTTCTTTATGCCTCAATCAAACCCTATGTTGTGACCACTCTTTAGAATCGTCACAAAGTGACGATTCTAAAGAGTGGTCACAACATAGGGTTTAACAGAGGTATAACGGTTTTAGTTCTCGAAATACACCTTATCTGGGAATCTGCAAACAAGCTAACTATGTTTGATTTTCCCTCCCTATAACAACTCCCTCTGAACAACACATACAATATTCGTATTCCAAAGGGTGTCGTTGTAGAGAGGGAGCACTGTACAATAAGAATAAGCTTTAATGTAAATAAAAATTTACAGTCACATGGCGCTGTTCACTGTTCAATGCTAGTAGTGCAAACATGCATTTAGCAATAAGCAGTTCGCATTTGTCATTTACATCCATCATTTGGAAAATTCCCTAGCAATTTACATAATTGACACAAAGCATTTCGCATTTTGTATTTAGCAATTAGCATGGCAGAATGGCGTTCCATACTCAATACTCATATAGAAAAAGACAAAAATAGCGCCAACCGTTACTCGTCTTATTCCGTCAGGGTTCGGAGTAAAGCATGGGAAACTTATCTGATTGCACTCGGAACACATCAGATATTCCGATCCCTGGCGGAATAAGAAGAGTAGTTACGAATGATCCAATTGTTTACCGTTGAACGGGGCTAAGTAATAGATATGCGGGACCAAAAAACCGTAATTAATGGCAGGTACGAAAACAAATCATTTATATGACAATAAGAAGAGCAAATCTTATACCCCTTTCACTTTTCTTTTTGTATCTTTTTCATTTTTTATGTTCAGTCTTGAGATATTTTTTTAATTGTGTGTGTGTGTGTGTATGTGTGTGTGTGTGGGGGGGTATACTCTGTCTCAACATTGAGGGGAGCGCCCCCCCCCTTGGCCCCGGCTCCTATAGTTTGTCCTTCGATGTCGAAGATGACCATAGTTTCATCTCTGTGTATTCCTTCTTTGAGTGTTGTGGGTTCGCAAATGGCTGACAAGTCCAATCCTCGCATGGAACGTCCTTCCACATTTCGGACAAGACGGTCCGGATGGCACTGCTGTTTGGGCTTCTCTCTCCTTTCACTGGCCCTCTTCTGTTTTGCCAGGCAGATATGATTCTCTTCGTGTATCTTTGCTCCCATCTTGCTCACGGCCCATACGCTTATGTTATACACGCCTATTGATCGTAGTGTACACTTGACTTTGCTGTTTTCTTGTTGTGTTGCTGTTCGGGCGACTGTGTGTTTTGCATGTGGTGTTTCTTGTATGACTCATACAAGTACTTTTATATAGGCCGCCTGTTACTCTTATACGTCTGTTGCTCTTTTCAGCATAAGAGTAAGAGGTTCAATCTTGAACAAGTTAAACCTTTACTCCATTTATGAAGGAACTAATGACGTCATGAATATTGATTACCCCATTCCCCCATAAGTTATTTTAAGACCCAACCTCTTTGAATAAATCCACCAAAAGGGGTATTTACTAGAGAAAAGGATTTTGTTTTAGATTTTTTTAGTTTGAAACCATTGTGATAAATAGAGCATTTGCTCCTATAGGAGCATCTGCTCTATTTATCACAATGATTTCAACAGGTGATTTTTACAGAGGCGTAGAAAGGCGTATTTATGGAAGAAAGGGTTAATAGTTTAGTCTCTATAATGACACATGGATGCAGGAATGTTTGGCCATTGCATAAACTATAAAAGCATAAACAAACAGAACAGACCCTGATCAGACGGCTCCTACAGGATCCATCTGATCTTGATCTACTTTGTTTGCAAAAGTGTAGAAATGTGTATACATTGAGTAAAGGACTGACATATTTACGGAATAAAGGTTTATGCGTAGAAATGCGTGTTTATGGAATAAAGGTATATGCGTAGAAAGGCGTGTTAATGGAATAAAGGTTTATGCGTAGAAATGTGTGTTTATGGAATAAAGGTCTATGCGTAGAAATGCGTGTTTATGGAATAAAGGGTTATGCGTATTCTAAATGCGTGTTTATGGAGTAAAGGGTTATGCGTAGAAAGGCGTGTTTATGGAATAAAGGGTTATGCGTAGAAAGGCGTGTTTATGGAGTAAATGGTTAAGATAAATATTTAACTAAAGAGACCGCCAACACGAAGCCTGTTCTCGGTCTTACAGACAGTTAATAATTCTAGTTAATTAAAACAGAATTTATGCATATATATCCTGTGTCTGCATTAGGACATTCCACTGAGCAGCGATTCAGCTATAGTACGCTTCAAATTTTGGTAAAAACGCCGCGAGTCGTAGTAGGAACGGCAACAGCGCAGTAGAAACGCCCTGGTCGTAGTAGAAGCTTCTTGATCGCCACTTCACGGCGATTGTTTTGACCTTGCTCAAAACAATCACAGCGGCATCGCCGTGGAATCTAATCGCCGCAAAAGCGTAGTAAGAAATTCATGAACGCAGCAGTATCGTAGCCGCAGCGTGAGTAACGTAGCGCAGTCGCAAGCGCATCGCAACAAAAGCGTCGAGGTATTTGTCCGCATATTTATAAGTACCTTTTCACACATTTGCAAACAGAGTAGACCCAGATCAGACAGTGTTTTTCTTGATCTGGGTCTTCAAAACAATTTGATCCATTTTCTTCGAATAGTGATGGTCAACTACTTCGAAAGCAGTTTAATCACCTATTTTGTATAGAAAAGTTCCAAAAGCGCAACAGAAGCGCAGCTCCTGCGCCTAGGTCGAAGCAAGGTCGTAACAGCAACGTAGTAAGCGTAGACGAAGCGTAGCCAGAAATCTCGTGTCGTAGTGAAAGCGTAGTAGAAGCGTCTTGGAGAGACCTCAAGCGCCGTAGAAGCGCAGCAACATCTCGACAGGATCGTAAACAGATAGATAGAGATAGATATATACATGTAGTTATCTTTATTTCTTCCAATCACGGAGTGCATTGCAAGTATACAGAAACACATACATGTACATACATTAAATTATACATACATACATAGAAAGAAAACTCCCTGCAGGTACAATTGCACTACACACTATGACAGACACGCCGACTTAACCAAACAATATTACTTAGGATAAACTATTTTCGATAGTACATAAATACGATAACATGTTGAGATGGTGTGTTTGCCACCAAACTCAATCACATTTGCTTCATTGTTTATCAATACAATGTGGGGTCCTCGTGCCTTTGCAGACAGTGAAGATCCGGAAGAAAAGGTTCCCAGAAAAGCCCTCTGACCATGACTGCACTGTATCAAAAAATACTAGCAAACGTCCGTTAACGGTCATTCTCTATTCGACGACTGTCTGCAAGTTAGGGACACATCTTTTGAATATTAAGTACCTCTTGTCGTAGTGTGAGAAGCTACCTTACACTTGACCATGTATTACAATAATAAGGAATAGTTACAGAGATAAGACATCACTGTGTGTATCATACTTAACCAATTCACAATCATTTTGTGTATTAATTTCATGGATGACACAAGAATACTGCATTTTTTCCCGGCTGGAGAGAAACCAGACATGCCCGTAAAAAGATGAATTGCCTGTATTTCCGATCTTGCTCAGATCCACGATTCAAACTGTGTCTCACCGCACTGAGCAATAATAATTGACCATAATCTATACCTCTCTGTAGCACAACTATGGTAATATAAAAGTTACTGAAGCGTACTATAAGCGTACTGGAAACGCCCAAAAAGTCCAAAATTTAGGCACATGACGGCGCTTCTGCGGCAATTTGGAAGGGTTTGGAGAATCGCCATGATCACCATAAGCGCAGTGGAACCGCCGCCCAGTGGAATGGGGGGTAGCAACAAATTCATTCTAACGAAACTCGTGTTTATTGATAAATGTGTTGCTTAAATTTGAAAATGGAGAATAACAAATTTTGTATATGCTAAAAGGTAAAGCCTAAACTCGCATGAATCCATTATTACATGAATATTCATCTAAGATATATTGACACCTGGAATATCAATTGTTATGATAGGACATGCCTATAGAAAACGTTGGTCATGGCAGAAACTGTAGAATCAGGGTCCATGCTTATAAATTTTTTTAGTTGAGTCCGAGTTCGTTCTCAAGCTTTTGATTGGTAAGATTTGAGTTCTCAAGCTTTTGATTGGTCAGATTTGAACCAAAGGCTCAAATCTGACCAATCAAAAACTTGAGATCGAACTCAGACTCAACTAAACGTTTTATAAGCATGGACCCAGATCATATTATATCATGTAAACAGTGCAGCCCCCGATCAGACGGCTCTTATGGGATCTGTTTGATCTGGGTCTACTCTGTTTGCAAAGGTGTATTTATGGAGTAAGGACTTAAGAGATCACCTTACTTACACATAAGGAGACTTAGTAATCCGATACAAACTCAGACGAATATGTAGACCAAGCTTTACAAAGACTTGGACATTATGTGCCATGCTATTTAGATTAAGCCAGTTTTACAAAGGAGAGGAGATTAGTTGCCATGATAATTAGAGATAGCTAGCATTTCCGAGCTCGTGCTAATTTGTAATAACGTAAACAGTTTGGAACCTGATGCGATGCCGAGTAACTCGGTGTCATTTGCAAATGGCAGCGAGTCACCTGCAACTGTTTAATGAACACTAAAGACTCTTAACCTTTAACCTGACATGAACACTACAGACTCTTAACCTTTAACCTGACATGAACACTAAAGACTCTTAACCTTTAACCTGCTATGAACACTACAGACTCTTAACCCTTAACCTGCTATGAACACTAAAGACTCTTAACCCTTAACCTGCTATGCACACTACAGATTCTTAACCTTTAACCTGATATGAACAATAAAGACACTTAACCTTTAACCTGATATGAACAATAAAGACACTTATCCTTTAACCTGACATGAACACTAAAGACACTAAAACCTTTAACCTGATATGAACACTAAAGACTCTTAACCTTTAACCTGCTATGAACAATAAAGACTCATAACCTTTAACCTGGTATGATGGATGCTGCGATATAACGTCAGGTTAAGTCCGTTCACCCTTTGCTCCTCGAAAATTCAAGTAAACAAACAAATTACAGCATGGACATTAATTCCATTACTTGTTATAACGGCGCATGTATACATGTAAAAAGAAATGTTTCGCCAAGGTATCTCATTATTTTGCAACCAGAGCCAGACACATATATACACATGTAAGTACATGTCCCAGGCAGAGAATACCCTGATCAAACGAGTGAAACGACTTCTATTGGAGCCGCCTGATATTGGTCTACTGTTTGTAAAGACGTATACAAGAGAATGACAATTAGGTGTCTCATTAAGATCCAAACTGAGAGATTGTAATTTGTTACAGATTGAATATACTTTTTAAAAACCCGTTCACTGCCCGACTCCGAGAGCAATGTTATTGGCAAACACCTTGGACCCGGATGAGACGCCGTGTAGCTCGGATCCAAGCTGTTTCACACTCAGCACTCCGAGAGTAGTGTTACCGAGCACTATATTGAGAATAGCTTGGATCCGGATGAGACACCGGGTAGCTCGGATCTAAGCTGTTTCACACTCAGCACTCCGAGAGTAGTGTTACCGAACACTATATTGAGAATAGCTTGGACCCGGATGAGACACCGAGTAGCTCAGATCCAAGCTGTTTCACACTCAGCACTCCGAGAGTAGTGTTACCGAGTACTATATTGAGAATAGCTTGGACCCGGATGAGACACCGAGTAGCTCGGATCCAAGCTGTTTCACACTCAGCACTCCGAGAGTAGTGTTACCGAGCACTATATTGAGAATAGCTTGGATCCGGATGAGACACCGAGTAGCTCGGATCCAAGCTGTTTCACACTCAGCCAATATTTTAGCCAACAATTATGTAACGTTTAAAACATGCAGCAGACGAGCTATTGTGCATGCGCATAACTGCTGTGCCAGTAAAGGGTTAAACTGGCACTGAGCCTTATGAGGAGTTTAAAACTACGTTACGTATTTCACGTGCGGCAACCTAGAGTTAGGTTCCTTGCTAGCAATGCAGACCCTTATCAGTGAACAATTTACATAAAACTGATTGTAACCTTCAGAATCAAGGCGACATGGAACGTACATTGTTACATATTCTGTATATAGCTTCTTTGATTAGGGGTAATTCTTAAAACTGCTGATTGCATCAATTCACATAGTCTATATATAGCTTCTTTGATAAGAGATATTTCCTAAAACTGCTCGATTGCATAAACTCACATGTAACTGATTGAAACCATCAAAATACTTCCCCTTTAATTAACCCTTTAATGCCCCTTTAATTAAACCTTTTCTTCATGGATATCCATGCAAACAATTGACACCATTCATTAAATGAGATGTATTTTTATAAGACCATAATTATGACCATAAGATTTCTAACCAAGAGTATAAAATCAGATCTGCATCATGTCATAAGCAATATAATATAATATAACACTAAATCGACCCAATCATTTTTTTTTACCTTTTAGACCATGTAGACCAACGAAATGGCCCCCTGTGATATTTTAGAGTAAGGCCGTATGGTCTGGGTCTACTCTATATGCAAAGGCGAACAGAGGCTATTTATGGAGTAAGGCCTTAAGAGATCACCTGACTTGTATATAAGAAGACTTAATAATCCGATACAAACTCAGGCGAACATGTAGACTCAGATCAAATCCTGGCTGAAGAAACAGTTTGATTAGGATCTACACAGATGTAGTCAAACAGCTGAATTCTGGTGAGACGCCGATTTAAGGAGCGTCTCATTTAGCTCCAAGCTGTGTTCATATGTGAGTTGGGTAACGCATATCTATAGATACATGTATAAGAGTACCGAGTTTTATAAAGGAGGGGGAAATTGGGTGTCATGGTAATTAGAGTTAGCCAGCTTTACAAAGGAGGGTGTCATGGCAATTAGAGTTAAATAACTTTACAAAGGAGGGGAAATTGGGTGTCATGGTATTTAGAGTTAGAAAGAATGTCCGTGCACGTGCTAATTCGTAATAACGTAACATAGCCAGTCACCTGCAAGTGTTTCATGAAAACATCACGCTTAACCTTTAATATATTGTGTAATTGTTTATTGATATTGTGTAACCATAGCAACATAATTGAGCATCACATCAGGTTCCAAACTTTTCACTCTTTACTCCTTGAAACAGTTACGTCGTCGATGATTAGATTATTTTTATAACGGATGCACACAGAAATGTTCGACATTGCAGAAAGTGTAGATGGATATCTTTATTATCATTAATAAGCAGAGTAAGAAACATATACACATGTACATGTATGTATATGTCTCTGGCAGAGCGTTACCTGGTAAGACGGCTCCTATGGGGGCCGTCTGATCTTGGGTCTACTCTGCTTGCAAAGGCGTAGACAAGAGACGGACAATTAGTTGTTGGGATATTTATAGTTATCTAGCAACTCCTTGCACGTGTTGAATTCATACTAACATGACTATGTAAACTGGGGACTGCTGGGCAGTATGAGAAGTTTAAAACTACGTTACGTATTTCTAACTATTAGGTAACTGATTGTAACCTTCAGAATCACGGCAACATGGAACGTACATTATCACATGTTCTATATATAGCTAAGGTAACTGATTGTAACCTTCAGAATCACGGCAACATGGAACGTACATTGTCACATGTTCTATATATAGCTTAGGTAACTGATTGTAACCATCAGAATCACGGCAACATGGAACGTACATTGTCACATGTTCTATATATAGATTAGGTAACTGATTGTAACCATCAAACTACTTCCCCTTTGTTAACCCTTTACTTCATGAATATTTATGTAAGAAATTGACTCCATTCTTATTAATTAGATGTATTTTTATAAGAACATATGACCATAAGAATTCTTAACCAAGAGTATAAAATCAGATCTGCGTTGTCATAGGCAAAGCAAACCCTGATCAGATAGCACCTACGGAAGAAGTTTGATATCTGGGTCTACTCTGTTCACAAAGGCGTAGTTATGGAATAAAGGGTTAAAAACATGTGCATGCAAGTATAAACACATAATTAGTGTTAAACAGTTTGGATCCTGATAAGACAGCGAGTTACTCGGTGTTCACGACGGACACATGACCTGAGAACGGACGATGTTTACGGCGGACACATGACCTGAGAACGGACGATGTTCACAGGACGATTTCAAAATTCGTCGTGACACTTTGTGCCACGTGAGCTAAAAAAGCAAATACCAGTGGCAATAGTTTATAATTTATTTACTTCAACCAGAGTTTGAAAATTATACATAAATAGGGTTTCTAAAGCGACCATTTAATACACACGAGTGTCTTAAAAAGTCAGTGGTAGCTTTATCCAGGATGAACAACTGCAGAAAGCCCCCGAACTGCACGTGTCTACTATTTAACTTGAAGACTCAGAATTAGGAGAATCGCTATAGAGAAGTTTTACTGTAATATACATACAAACAGTGAACAATCCTGTTCCAGATCCATTTTCAAAATATTTCATTAGACCCAAAGACGGACGATGTTTAACGGCGGATCACAGGACGATTCTTTCTGCCTAGGTCACATTCACGGATCACAGGACGACTCCTAAAACTCCTCGTGACACTTTATGTCATGTGAGATAAAAAGCCAAAATAAAACAAAAACCAGTAACAGTTTATATATCTTTTTTATTTCAACCACAATTTGAGAATCATACATAATATAAAATAGAGATTCTCTAAAGCGACCACGTAATATGTGTGTGACCCAGAATTAGGCCATTTTGGCAATCGCTTAAGAGAGGTTTTAGTGTAATATACATACAAACAGTGAGAGATCCTGGTCCAGATAGATTTTCAAACCGTTTCATTAGACACAAAATGAAATAAATGGGTATCAAATGCTCGTGCTCAATCCAACGCTAACTGGTGACAATCCGAATGAGCGAATGACACTCTCATTTAGATCAAAGACTGAAAGTCAACACATCTGCCGTTGATTTTCTGTGTTTTAAAAGGCTGCTGAGAGATGAAAAAGATGAAAAAGATAATTTTCCTGATTTTTATGTTAAAACTTGTATCATTAGACTGGAAATGTTCCAACTAAGAAAACAAATACTCATTGTTGGGTGTTTGAACAATTATTTCGAGTTTTACGGCTGAAAATAAGATTTTCACAATAGAATTATTCCACGTGCCACCCCAGGGAGATGAAAAAGTATTTTTTTCGGAATTTTGATTTAAAACTTGTATAATCCGACTGGAAATGTTCTAACTAAGAAAATAAGTACTCATAGTTGGGTGTTTGGTTAATTCTAAGTGGTTTAAAAGACAAAAAGTAATGGCGGCCCGGAGATGAAAACCAACTTTTTCTTGATTTTTGAACTAAAAGTTGTTTTGTTAGACAGGAAATGTTCTTAATAATAAAACAAATACTGACAGTTGAATGTTTAAATGATTCTAAGATGTTTAAAATATGATAAAAGGCAGCTGAGAGATGAAAAATAACTTTTATTTGAAGTTCGAGTTGAAACTTGTCTCATCAGATAGTCAACGTTCTACACAGTAAAATGGACGCTGACAAGTTTTGTGTTTGACCAAACATTTCACTTTATTGTTCGTTTGTGTGGAACTTTATCGTCCATTCGTTGTATCTGTCATAATACTCGTAGCGTGTCACTGTCAGACCGGGACAACCACGGAGGAAAGTCTCCAGGTCTACACGGTCCTCACTCTCCTCTCTAACTGTTACCCTGACTAGTTCTACATCTACGTGTCGTTTTGTCTGTGAAATCCTCAGTGCAAACTCACACAGAGCCGTCATTGATAAAGTAACATTCAACAGGTTAACCCCATCCATACATTGTGTCACGGTCGGTAGATTATCTACACACATGTCATACAGGTCAAGTGTCTGTAACTGTGTCATAGTAGACACGTCTATACGAGGTCTACACTTTGGTCTGTCATGGTCTGTACAGTGTAACAACAGGTGTAACTCTCTAATGGAGGCTGACTGTGATAACGCGTTCAACAGTTTTACTTTATCTACATGAGTCAGTCTAACCCCACGCAGCCTAAGCGCCATTAAACGCTCGCTGATACTGCGACATATTGAAGTCACTTCACTCTCTGTTACTGTCACTCCTCTGCCCAAGTATAAACTGGTCAACTTGTTCCTGCAGTTTCGTAAGAATGTTGTCAGCGTCTCTCTGGTAATACGTGACTCGGGGTCACGCAGGTACAGTTTCTGCACTGCCTGGCTGTGTAGTAAGAGACCAGTTATACCTCTTAACTGGTCAACTGTCATGACGTCACTGACGGTTATGCGCACGGACTTTATACATGACGTCACGTTGCCTGGCAACGCACGTGCTTCATTGCTAATAGAGCGACAGTAGATAGTCTCTAACCCAGACACTCTGTTGCTTGGCAACAAGCATTCTACATGTCTAAAAGTGTCACAGTCAATATACAAGTCCTCTAAACCGATGTTTTCGTATGTGTGGCCATTATTTTGACCTTCAATTACACAGTCAGCCACAAATGTCTGTATGTCTCGTATCAAACGTCCTTCAAACAAGTAATGATCTAAACTCTGTCTGTAGTTTTGTACTCGTTTGTCAGCATTAATAACATTAGTGAAGTGTTTCAACAACTGTCTCATTGTGTCAGGACTCATCCCAGACACAAACAGCCAAACTTGAGACATTTCTATCATTATATCTATTGAACTACAGAATTCTCTGAGACATTCTAAGGTATTTTCAATAGGCTCGACAGTTACTATATGTACTGCTGCGAGAAATTCTTGCATTTTTTTGTGCAAAAATGAGAACTTTTTATATTTTCCTGTATAATTACTTAAATCCTTATTTTGAGATAATATGCCACATTGTAAACAAAGGGTGATATCTGATGGAGAAATTCCAAATATATCAAGTTTCGAACTTTTGAAGACCAAGACTTCTTCTCTTTGTTTGTTAAACAGAGATTTATATGCCAACTTTGATAAGCACAGTAGTAACTCTGAGTGACTCTGGCAGCAATCTTTTGTACTGAAACATTCTGGAAGCAGCATTTCCTGTTTATTAGCAGCTGTACATGTACTTTGTGATTGTTTTTCAGACATTCTTTTCTTAGACCGTTCAAACAGCAGATCTAGCATATTACAGTACAACTGTAATTGTGAGTTACCAAAGTCTTTGCCACAATACCACAGAGTTACCAACTGTATCAAAAGAACTGGCACAGTTATAAGGTCAGACAGCTTTCTCTCATATATTTCAAAGTGAAAAAAGGTGAAGATATTTGTTTTTGTTGGTCTTTTTGATTTTCTGTCTAGATAATCAACCAAAGTCTGAGCCAGTTCTTCTGAGGATTTCTTACCAATGCCACACAACTCTATGTATTTATCTACATCTTTTGTTTTTAGATCACTAACATCATACTTCCAATTTCTTGTTGTAGTAAGAAAGACACAGTTCTTATTCATTATGTTTCTGCCCGGTATGTGCTCATTCAAACCAGGGCATTTTGTCTCATCTGGACAAGACCATTCATCCAAACCATCAAGAACAATCAAACATTTTTCGGTTTTCAGTAAGTTGGATATGTCTACAGATATTGGAGCATATTTCATAAACTTTTCAAGCATTTCTTCAACATGATAGATTGCCTCAGTGTCTCTCAAACTAATGTAAAACAAGAATTTAAATTGTGACAGAACTGTCAGATCTTCTGCTGAAACTGCCCCGTCTCGGACATTCTGCACTGCTTTGCACCAGGTGAGGGCAAGTTGGTTACAGAATGTAGTTTTTCCAGTTCCAGCATCTCCTGTTATGTATATATTTGTACATGGACTGGATCGAGAAGAGAAGATCTGTTGATAACTTGGACGAAAAGGCTGTGACTGTTCCTTTTTCACCTCTTCCAATCCACCATGTTCATCTTTCTCCCTCATTAGTTTTGCTGCAGGTGGCACATACATATCAGGAATACATTGTTGGTCAGTTGTCATCGGATTTTCCCACAAGCACTTGGTCTGGTATATCTCAATGAGGTACTGTTGTACAGCTGAAATAAAAGACAAGAAAAGTCTAAATACTTATATGGGTTAACCCTTTTCCTTCTATACATTACCTCTGGTACCCTTGAAAACATAATATACCAAATCAGACAATATATATAGAAGCAATCTGATCAGGGTCTGTTCTGTTTGCTTATATATGGCATAATATGGTTCTGATTACAAAGTTTGGGGCAATATTAACCACAGGGACATTTGCAAATGTGTTGGCTTTTCATGTAAACTATAAGAACTCTAAGCCTTCTGTTTCAATGATGCTCTATAGAATTTGAACTACATATTTCTATTGAACATAAGCCACCCCTGGGTTGGGCCAATATTAGCACCCCTACCCATGGGGGAAGGCATATTTGAACCCCAAGATGATGCTACATTACCAAATATGAAAACTCTAGCCTATCTGGTATCTGAGGAGTAGCTTTTCTAGGTGTTTGGGGCTTTCAAAGTGTTGCCTATATAGTACCCTACCCTAATTGGGGTAGTGACCCTCAAGATGATGCTACATACCAAATGACAGCTATAGTTCCATTGCTCCTTTTTTTGTTTCTGACAAAATTTAAAAGTTTTCTATTAAAAACATGGTATCCCCAGGGTCGGGCAAATATCAACCCCATGGATATGATTGGAACAACATGACAGAGGACCTCTAAATGATGCTGTATAAAATGTAGAGCTCTAAGCCCTCTGGCAGAATTTATAAACTAACTTTCCAACTGTTTGCTTTTTAAATCCTTTTCCGTCTTTGACCTAGATATGCATCAAACCAAAATTATTATAAAAATCTTGGAATAAATCCTGCCACGTTTTATAAAACTTGGCCAAGCGGTTTAGATTTAATTTTAAGAAATTGTTGATGATGGACGCAATACCTCACATTGAGCCAGACAGACCTACCACAATACCCCACATTGAGACAGATCGACCTACCACAATACCTCACATTGGGCCAGACAGACCTATCACAATACCTCACATTGAGCTCTGTAAGCCTAAGTGGGCTTAAAATCTCCATGAATAACTATGCAGTGAAAAAGCAAAAGGTTAGTGAAAATGGACATCCTGACATCAACAAATTGTATGGATCTATATCATTCAGAACCTTTGAATGGGCAATCTGATCAAGATGTTGTGTTTGTTACATTCAGCATGATATTCCTTTAAAACAGGAAAAATCCATGTTAGATAAAAGAAAACCATCTATTGTATAAAAGTTTTATAATGGTACATGAACACATTTTAGTTTGGGCAGAAACTGTCTGTACAATGTCATAGGGAAACAGAGCAGATACTGATAAGACACAATCAACATGAGTTGTCTGATCTGGGTCTAGTCTGTTTGCAAAGGCATAACAAGAGTGTTGAACAGGTACCAAATGAACTTGTCTTGTCTGGCTGGTTAACCAAGATGTTATAGCCACATAGTTTCATGAAGTTTGGTGAACATCCGATTACTTTGAGAGTGGACAAGGCTGTAATATGCATTTTTGCTAACTCAAGGGCCATTACTATTAACTGACTAGTTTTCACCCTTGGTCGAGACATCACTACATACAATTTTATGAAGATTTGTTAAAAAATGTTTGATTTAGAAAGTGGATTAATAGAATCAAGCATGGGTTTTGTTAAAGACGGGGGTTTCTATACCAGAGGTTGGTCTGTTCCAGTCGGAAACAAGCTTTAGCCCCAGGTTTAACAAAACACATGCTTGATTATTTTTCTTGCTGAAATACGCCCTAAAACCAATTAAATTAACGAATTTTGTGCGTAATACGACTTCCATATCTAATAGCAACAGACCGCATAACTTTAGGCGTGACACCAAAATGACGTCATTTGTTATGAGAACCACAAACGTTACTTTTTGGCATAAATATAAATGACTGAGTGACTACATAACAACGTCTTCGGTTAATTAGATACAGGCGTTTAAAGTGTTTATATGATAAATAGAATTTTATATTCGTGCTAATTACTTATATTAATTTCAATTCATAAGGTTGTTGCCTATAGAAAGGTTGGTATAATTCTGTAAGAATTCCTTCCCTGGTATTGATTTTACCCAATCGCGCGTATGAATACACTAGTCACGGGGTGTTCCAGAAAAGGATTTCTAGTACGGCTATTTTTAGTAACTCAGCTTATCTAGCACGTCTGAGAAGCGAGAAAATAAGTTTTGAAGGGGTCATCCCCCGATAGCAAAAATTGCAACACAAAAAGAAAATATTGCAGACTCGGTTTTATGGAATCTGTTCATGAAGAGTAATTGAAAGTGCAACACTGCTCACGCCCCATAGCACCAGTTTTAAATGGACAGTGTTTGCTAATTCAAAGGCCAAAATTTCAAGTGCCTGAGGTTATCTAGCTGGTTATCAAACTTTGCTGGGATATTATGACCGGATACATTTTGTAACCATGTAACCATTTCCTTCATATAAACGTGTTTTTGCTCATTGCAAACAGAGTAGACCCTGATCACATGGCTAATAGGCTACATGATCTGTTATGTACATCGCCAACATGTACCAAAATATTGTTCCGACCACTCTGTATCAAAGGAAACACAACTTGTAGGTTTTGAAAAAGAAGCATTTGATTGGTTAGCTCCTGTGTCCTACGTTTGTACAAGATTGAAACCATTTAGTTTAACATATAAGGATCACTACTCCGAGTTGATTAAACTCGTATAGCGAAAATGTTGAATTTAGCTTCTGTGTTACATTTATACAGTGGACCGGTAGCATTTATATAAATATGATAAGTTTGAGATTGCTGAACGTTGTTTTGCCATTTATCCCTTTAACTCATTAATATTTATTAATTGGCATCTTGTTTTGGATAAAAGAACTATCACTAAAGTTGTGAAATACCCCCACAGCAGTCTTGATCGCAAATCCAAGGGCAAGTTAGATGCTGAAAATATTTATGTGATGCACTATACAGAGATCATTTTATCAACTTTCAACGAGTTATGTTAATAACTAGAACTTCACTCCACAAACTTTATTGGATAGCAACACATACTGCTACATGTCATTCGGCAGATAACTCTTGTATGAATTTTAGATATTACAAATAAGTATATGTTATGCATATATATTCACTTAAAAAAGATCATGTGTTCATCCAAGTTCAAAGGGCAGGCAACTTAATATAACATGGAGACAAGCAAACGAAAACTATTTAATACAGGTTCACCTCACAGAGGCCATGTATATGAACTTATTTTTATTGTAGAAAAGTTTGAAGCAGACACAAACTACATGTTAAAGGCTCAAAATTCAAGGGGAGATAATTTTGCAATACCTGACAATAAAACATGAAATCTGTGCTGTGCATATCTGCTATCCGTGTTTATTATGTAAGGCAAATATTAATTCAATAACCTTTTTCAAACTGAAGGAGGAGATTGCGACACTAACTACCTTTACTACGGCTGGTGCTAAAGACATGTCTGGCACTTTGCACATCTACTAGTTGCGTTTATTATGTATGGCCAATATCAATTCAATAACTGTTAACTGAAGGAGGAGTTTGCCACATTATACGGACTAACCACCTGACTGCAAGGGTGATTCCAGTATACCCTCCCAAAATTGTTTGTGGGCCTATAATTAGAAACATAAGTCATCTGTTGGTTTACTTCAAAGGTATGGCGTCAGAACAAATCACAGGAGGTTCATAAATTAAATCTCAAAGGAAATTGACTTTGAGACATTTCCAGTTTGACATAAAACATTTCTTGCCTATATCCCCTCAATCAACTGACCTTTGTCAAATATACCAACCTTTACACTGATCCTCCCAACTAGAAGTACTTTTACACGCAGCAGTTTCATCTTTATGCTGGAATTACAATAAATATGCAATTTATATAAGCCGAAAACTAAACTATCCTTTACCCGTTACCTCATATTGACGCCTTTCGACGCCTCTGTAAAAACAGTAGTAATAAATAGAGCATTTGCTCCTATGAAGCGAATGCTCTATTTACCACAGTGGTTTCATTATTACACAATTCTAAAAGTTTCCTTTTCTCTAGTAATGATTTATTCAAAGGGGCTTGGTATAAAAAGACCTATAGGGGAATGCGTTAACAATGATATACAAGGCCTAGTGTGATCCCAATAGCTTAAGTTGGCACTGTGTGTCAGGTTAGGTACCAAAACTACAATGCTTTTAAATGATTTTTGGACTTTCTCTGAATTTTTACATTAATAATTGCAAGCAACTACATTAGATATATTCTAATATGCAAATCACATACAAATAGTCACACCATGTTTTCTAGCAATTCAGTCATGGCACTAGATCACATATTGGAGGTTACAAGAAGCAAATTTAAAGAATTGATATCCGCTGCCAAAGATATTACCTAATAAAATGGCAAACAATGGCAGGGTTGCCACCAACCAGAGGAAACAAAATTCCCTGACAATTCCCTGACATTTCCATGACATAATTTCAAATTTCCCTGACACATTTCATCGCGAAATTTGGGTCTTTCTGTCATAATTTCTGGAATACGTAATGGATTTTTAAAATATATAACATTCATTCTCATGTATTCAAAATTCCCTGACAATTCCCTGACATTTGCCTATATTTTCAAAATTCCCTGACAGTTCTCAAAATTCCCTGACAATTCCCTGACCTTGAAAAATTTAAATTTCCCTGACGCGTGGCAACCCTGAATGGGGGAGACTATGACAGCCCTGGATCACTCAGCCAGGTTTTACTTGTCTTTGATACATACCAATACCTTAAATAGATATTTTGACGTTTGTCTCTGGTTCTTGTGTGTCTTTTGGTGTTTTCTGTGTTCATTTCGTGTGTGTGTGTGTGCGTTTGGGTGTGTGGTTGTGTGTGTGTGTGTGTGTCATGCTGTCTATCGGTGTTTTGGTGGTGGTTGCGTCTTGCATGTGGCTTTGCCTGCTTGACTTTACTACTTTTCCATTTATGAATATTAGGCCAAATTACTGCTTTCTATGTACAGCAATCTTTAATAATAGTGTACAAGTTTTGAGTCATAACAAGGGGAAATGTGCCTTAATGTATTATAAAAAGTATAGACCTAGACTGTCTGCCGTGTCTCCACTGTGGCATTTGATCCAGTTTTTGCATTAGTTGTTGTTTGTATATACTATACAGTTTATTCTGATATAGTGAATCATTAAACATCGGATTGGATGTTGAGTTGATGACGTGGTTGCTGATCAGTTGCTGAACAGATTCTGAACTGTTTGAATCATAAAACCTATATAATGAATATGAATGCTGTATATTCTATTTACCCAAAAGAACTTACTTTAAACAAAGCAAACCTATCTGACATTCAGGCTTCCTTTTTAGATTTGAATCTTTCCATCACTAATGATAAAGTTTCGTCTAAAATATACAATGAAAGGGAAAATTTTGATTTCAAAATTGTTAATTTTTATCCTTCTCTAGATGGAGATGTTCCCCGGTCTACATGTTACGGGGTTTACATTTCTCAAATTATTCGCTTTGTCGGAGCCTGTTCTTTGCTAGTAGATTTTAATAGTCGTATTTTAGTTATAACTCATAATCTTCTTTTAAAGCAAGGCTACAGATATCAAAATTCGGAAAGCTTTTTCAAAATTCTATTATCGAAATTTACCCCTCATTAGTAAATTTAACTGCAATTTACGGACGTTACTGCAATAAGGTATTTCTCATCCAGATTTCTATGGTGATGTTATCTACAAACTTAGGAAAATTCGTAGTCATATCAATTTTCAGGATTTGTTTATTAAACGCATTAAAACTTTTAGGATGAAAGGTTATGACTCTATTATATTGCAACACACTGCATGTTTGGTTATCGACCCCTTTACAGTCGGTCGCTACGCTTTCCTCTTTGCTTGCACGATGACAGGCCGAGGGTAGTACACTATGATGGTATACTCTTAAACCCAGAAATGGGATGAGCTTACTAGACTCATGTATTACCTTTTCTCTGTCGTGCCCTTAACGGCTTCCCCGCAGTTGCTCTGTCTTCAGCAAAATCATTGAGTACATATATGACGGACTTTCACAGTTGTTATGCTATGTTTTACATTTTGTACTGTGATTACTGTCTTCTATGTTGTGGGGAAGTCCGGCGGGGATACCTTTATTTACAATGTTTGTTTAGCTACGGTGACTTTGAGATAAGTGTGAGGTTAGGACGTCCGTATACCGGTTTAAACCCCCAGTAGTGATTTTGCTACTGACGGTGCCAACGTGGTTCTCTCTTTGTCACCCTTACTTTTGTTTGTCTTGTGGTGTCTTTGTGCTTGTGTTTTGTTCATGTTTGTCTCTGGTGCTCGTGTTTTTGTTGGTGTTTTCTGTGTTCTTCTCGTGTGTTTGCGTGTGTTTGGTTGTGTGTGTGTGTGACATGCTGTCTATTGATGTGTTGGTGGTGATTGCGTCTTGTATGTGACTTTCTTGACTGCTTGACTTACTACTTTTTCTTTCATAAATCATATTCAAGTACTTAATGCAAAACAGTATTGAATGCAATACAGTATCCCTTGCTTTCGGCAGGGGATAATGGCAGTAAATATATGATATTTGTGAATCAAGGGGAAATAACTCCTAAAAGCTGCATGCCATAGGAAAAAGTAATACATAGGAATGTCATGGCGATAACAAATATTCATGCTGAGTTTCATTGAATTCTGTCAACATGTTACAGATATAGCATTGGACAGGAAAAACATGATTTCTGAGTATCAATGGGCAATAACTTCAATATGTTACAAGTGACCTGAAAAAGTAATACATGGGAATGATGCCCCCGTGATAACAAATATTCATGTTGAGTTTCATTGAATTCTGTCTATCTGGTACAGAGATATGGCATCTGACGGAAAAAACATGTAATTTTTGCGTATAAAAGGGCAATAACTCCTAAATACCAGAAACGATCTGAAAATGTAATACATGGGAACGATGCCCCAGTTATAGCAAATATTCTTGTCGAGTTTCATCAAATTATACCTATCTGTTACAGAGATAAGGCATCTGACAGGAAAAATGTCATTTTTGCGTAAAAAAAGGGAAATAACTCCTAAATGCAACAACCGATCTGGAAAAGTAATACATGGGAATGATGCCCCAGTGATAACAAATATTTAGGTCAAGTTTCATTGAATTCTGTCAATCCGTTAGAGATATAGCATCGGATGGAAAAAAATGTCATTTTTGAGTATAAAAGAGCAACAACTCCTAAATGCTGCATGCGACCTTAAAAAAAAAATACATGTGAATAATGCCCCAGAGATAAAAAATATTCATGTTGAATTTCATTGAATTCTGTCAATCTGTTACAGAGATATGGCATCTGACGGGGAAAATACGTCATTTTTGCCTATAAAAGGGCAATAACTCCTATATACCACAAGCGATCTGGGAAAGTAATACATCGGAATTATGCCTAAGTGATTACAAATATTCAGGTCAAGTTTCATTAAATTCTGTCATTCCATAACAGAGATATGGCATCGGACGGGTTTCATATAAGTTTCAGTTAATAGGATGACAAGGGATTAAATTCACTCATTTCACAGAATGATGAGGGATCAGACTTATGAGTCCTTGGTTATGACTTAATAAGCCATAGTCTGCAATGTTGTTTTTTTTGCAAGGATCTTTTTGCTTTTGTTTTGGAAGGATCTTCTACTTTCAGAATTTATGATAGGTTCTTGGGTATGGAAACCATGTGATAAGTTCTTGGGTATAGGGCTCATGTAACAAGTTCCTGGCCCGTGGGCATATGACTCAAATCATAGGGGCCCGTAGTTTGACTCAAAGTAGACATTCTTGGGTATGGGACTCATGTGAGAAGTTCTTGGTTATACGACTCATGTGAGAGGGGTATACGACAAGTTCTTGGGTAGAGAACTCATGTGACAATTTCATCGGTGTGACTCATTTGAAAAGTTCTTGGATATATGACTCATGTGAAAAGTTTTAGGGTATAGAAATCATGCACCTGACAAGTGCTTGGGTATAGAACTCATGTGAGAAGTTCTTGGATATATGACTCATGTGATAAGTTCTTGGGAATAGGGCTCATGTGACAAGTTCCTGGGTATAGGACTCATGTGACAAGTTCTTGGGTAGAGAACTCATGTGACAATTTCATCGGTATGTCTCCCATGACAAGTTCTTGGATATATGACTCATGTGACAAGTTTTAGGGTATAGAAATCATATGACAAGTTCTTGGGTACATGTATATGACTTATATGACTGACAAGTTCATTGGTATAGAAATCATGTGAGAAGTTGTTGGGTATATGACTCATGTGATAAGTTCTTGGGTATAGGACTCGTGTGACAAGTTCTAGGGGTTAAGACACATGCAAAGAAGTTCTTGGGCATAGGACTCATGTTAAAAGTGCTTGGGAATAGGACTCATGTGACAAGTTCTTGGATATAGAACTGATGCTAAAAATTCTTGGGTATAGGACTCATGAGATGTTTCTTGAGTACAAGACGTTAATCACGTGTCAATCAAGAGACTGGCTTCCTGTGTTTAAAACATTTGAAGCAATTATCCCCTATAGTGGCATACATAAAGAATGATGCACAACTGATGCATATAAAAGCACATGCATCTTCACTTTAACAAGATTGTTTACTGCTGAAGAAGTTCCCAAAAGATTGTTTACTGCAGAAGAAGTTCCCAAAAAGTAGATTTCAATGTTTAAGTATATGCATATACCTTCATGCTTTCTTCAATTACGTAAATTCTCTGGTCTTGCTTATCTATCCTTTGATCTTGTAGGTTGAATCTATCGCCATACTCCTCTATTGTTTTGGACAGTCTCGCAACGTCACTAACAAGATTGTTTTTCTGTAGAAATTCTTCGAAGCAGTCTTTTATTTTTTTCAACTGCAAATAAATACACTCCGCTCTAAATACAACATCCAATACAGTGTTATTTCGCACAATGAAGTAAACCTGGTAGGAAAAATATGATACAGTAAAAATTGCTTATAACGTATTGCAATGGACTGTGGTAAAGAAAACATTGTAACAGAGAAATGTTATATTAATATTTTATCTTTCATTCTGAGCAACAAGCTACCTGTGTCCACTGAGCCATTCACATACGTCCGTTACTTCTTTTTAATCGATAGATCTATTTGTTTCTATTTCTTACCGTATTGTGATAAAGCTTAAATCAATTTTTCGTTTTTTAGGAACTCAGTGTCCGTGTTTCCCATGATTGCATGTTAAAATAAATATTTCCCTATTGTAAACATCTTTTCAAATTGCAAATGGCGGACTAATGATGTCGAATGGAACTTTCGATTTTTTCCGAGGGTTAATAAAGCTCTTAGAACTTGATGTCATAATATAAAATTGGATCGAGATCAGGTTCCAAACAGTCATAGTTTTAACGGGATATAGATTAAGAATTGCACGAAAGTAACCACAAATCAGACTAGAGTTTTGACAGATCAATTTCAACGGTGCGATAATGAGTGAGTGAGTGAGTTGGGTTTTACGTCCGACCAACAGTATTTCAGTTATTTGCAGACGACACCCGCATGAGACAAGTTATAGTGCTGCCTCACTGGAATACTCCTGCCGCAGGTACATGGCAGGGGCACCCCACCCAGTCACATTATTCTGACACCGGGCCGACCAGTCCTAGAACTACACCTTTATTGTCGAGCGTAGACAAGGGAGCTACTAGTACCAACTTTTAACGACTTTTGGTCTGTCGCGGCCGGGGATCGAACCCACGACCTTCCGTACCGCAGGCGGACGCTCTACCACTGAGCACCACCGGTAATGATAAAACTCGGACCGAATCTCAACAGAAAGTGAATGGTTTAAACTGAAGCAGCAATTCGTGGCTATTCATTCTTTATTTTACTTGATCCTGTACAAACGTATTTACCCAATGTTAAACGAAATATGCCATACCATTACGTGTCAAGTAGTGACTCTAAGTTTGCGTATTCGCTAAAGTGTTTGCAAACACGCTTTTTGGGCACTTTTCACGGTTAATTGATTCCCACGCATGACCGTTGTCATCGCTACATTAGGGGAAAACGTTATAATTACAGCTATTAGCGGTTTGGGACGAGCTCACTTGTACATACAAAACAAGGAATAAGTTCAAAGGAAGAACGTTGTATCTGATCTTTTGCAATATAGATAAACAAGGCATTTGGCCAGGACTTGCCAATCTAAACGTTCTATCAAAGGAAACGTAACAAAGAACGTTCTATCAAATCTTTACTGTATAGAGTTATGGTTCTTGTATAATGCATTTCTCCTCATTGCGATATATCTATATATGAGCTTCAAGTCAATAGCTTTTGACTTTGAAAATGTGTTCTGGATAAAAAAATCAAACAACAAGAGGGCCATTGGCCCTATATCGGTCACCTGAGTTACAGTAATATATTGACAATGTTAATTTTTCAGCGGACAAGATTTCTAGCAGATGACAGAAACTTAGTGTTTACCCTTTCACTTCTGAGCCAACTTGAATTAAAATTGACACACATTTTGGATTCAGATCTAATACCAAGTAACTGTCTGACCAAGATCTAAACTGTTTACAACTTGTGACAATTTTGCCTGAGGGCTGTTCCAGGAAAAAAGGCCTGGGGGGGGGGGGGGGGGTAGGAACGCCAGCCAAAAATAGGGGTACCACCAACACAATTTTATTTTTTTACCCCCCCCCCAAACAAGAGAATTAAGATAAGTCAGATACCCACAACCCCACTAGATTTATATTTAACTTGCCACCCACCACCAAGAAAACTGAAATTTCCGATTCAATAGTACTTTCTAGATTTCTTTACCACTCAAAGCTTGACAAGTTTTACTATGAATGTGCTGTTTTCTGAATGCAAATCATATTGACAGCATATATTGTTTATGTATAGGTTAGACCATGGTTGAGCGTGACTAAAAGATATAGCTCAAGGGGGCATAGCCCCCCCAAGAACTATTTCATTTAGTCGCGCTCAACCATTGGCTAACCTATTTAGCACTGGCTTTGGGCTCGAGGAAAAACAAGAAATAAACGTCATCAAATTCGCAATTTCACGTCATCGGGCGTGTGCTGATTTTCCCTCACTTCTCTTCGCACAAGATTGAAAACCATGATTGCACCTGAATCCATAAATATTTTGGAAGAAGAGGAAGGAAAAACGACAAAGCTGGAAATTTAACGGCAAGATTTTAAAATTGTGTACAATTAAATATTCAACGATAATTTCAATTTCAATATGATGCATTTGAAATAAAAGTTACTTTTAAATATTGAATTAATTTGATCTAGATCTAGATCATTTTATTAAGCTTTTTATTATCTTATTTTGTTTAATTTTTTTTAATAAAGATTGTTTTCACCTTTTCACGCATTGATTAGATTGTATACAGTAAAACCTATGTACAATGGTCAATAAAATACGCTATGCATTGTGCCGCTTTTTAAAGACAACTTTTTATGCTTGAATGCAGGTTAAAAGTAACACATAACGCTCAAAATAGGAGCTTTCTGCATACCTTTAGTAATGCATTAAACTGTCAACTGTATTTAAAATTGCATATTCATTTCCCTTAATTGTCGATTAACCTAAGTTTTACTGTATTTCAGTGTAACCAGCTGATCAAGGCTACGATGCATTGGGGTGAAATATCACGTGAAAGCCTAGGATGTAACGTCAAAAAAACATTATAATGATTGGTCGACAGGAACCATTGACTAAATAAACAGTTTGTTAGTTAGTCCATGGTTTTTTCAAAAAGCGTCGAACTAAACGATATAGTCGACACTATTTGAGGCATCTGATTGGCCGAGAGCTCCAAGCCATGTGCTAAATATTGAAATCATCTGCTTTTTGTTGAGTTTGTACACATTACATTGGCATGCTGAAACAATAAACTATTTGCCATCTTGTTTCTAGTGTGGAATGCTTTTTTCCCCCATTCAATTATATGATCATTAAATTTAACCCTTTCTAAGGTGTAAGAACATAGCAGACATTAATTATGCAAATATGAGCCATGACTGTTGATAACTTTATATCTAACATAACCACTTTTTGATAGCCACTGTTGGTCCAATTTGTGAAATTTAATGTTCCTGTGTTGACTATTTGTATGGCAGAAATTGAATATTAAGACAATCACATTACATTGAATTACATGATTACTAAATTTCTTTTATCGGTATATACAGAAATCAAATCACAAGAGATTGTTACAGTGTTGACCTAGATCAGCTGGTGCAATGAAAATCTGATCTGATCTACACTGCTTGCAAATTACCACCACCATCTCTAGTTTGCCAATTTGTCTGGAAAGCAATTGGGAATATCCTGATCAAATACCTCATTTATATGCAACAGCTGATCTGTGTCTACACTGTTTGCACAGCCCTCTGGTTGGATATCTCTTAGCAGGTCTTATATAAGGGAGGTAAATATTACAAAAACACCAGTAAAATGGGTGAGAATAGCTGTTTGTGAAAAAAAACAGGAAAATTTGATGGGGTCAAAGGGAGCCTACTTGTATGGGGGTTTACATTCAAATATTTACATTCAAACTCAAACTCTTTATGTCATTTTAAACCATCTTCAGTTCTAATTCATTAAACTGGTTTATAAGTTTTCTGAATCGGTACATGTCGACTAGTTCCTTTAACAAAGCTATATTGACAGACACAAATTTCTGGTGAATACTCAATATTACAGGGTTTTACCTGTGACTTGAACACGCTGTTTCAATAACTGGACATGTCTAACGGTTTTCAAATGGTTCCCAAAGTCTACACAGCCGCGTTTTCCGTAATTAATTTGTTTGTTTACAGTATTAAACAAGGAACTCTCTCCCGGGAAGGTTTACTTTCACGAAATCGCCAACTATCACTTTTCTTGTTTCTTTACTAAATGTCAACGTCATTTCTTACTCTAGCCATCTTGGGCTGAACTTATTTTTCACACTCAGATCGTAATCTCGGTCTGTGCTTTTCATTTTTGTCTTATATTCACATTAATTGGCAGGTACAGATACCGAATTTCATAAACGGACGCCATATTGGATTTGTTGAACGAACATTCGATAATACGAACGTTTTGATTGGCTGTAAGACAAGAGTCTCGTTATTCGATTAGCCGAACCGAAATCTCGCTGATGACGTGATAAACGTTATTAACAAGGATTTACTTGAAAACGGGAAAGAATATCGGCGACGATTTTTTCTTATTTGGGAAATTTTAAACAGAATTACTGTGCTTAATGTCCCCCCACCCCTCCGAATTGAAATATTCAATAACCCCAGATACAACACAATTACAATTGAAAAAATCGCCCCAACCAACACAAATTTAACTCTTTATTACCCCCCACCCACAAAATTTTAATTCATCGCCGTTCCGACCCCCCTCTGGCCTTTTTTCCTGGAACAGCCCTGAAGTCAAAATGCCATAAACAGATCTTTCAGAAATTCAAACGACGACAAATCTGAAGCAGACGACATTACAAATCTATATGAAAGAGCTTGCAGTATGAGAGTATGCAGAGACCTGGAGAGATTTTAGCATGATGAAACAGTTACCCTAAGGGCACTACTGGTCAGTGCTGTAACCTTTAAATGTAGTTTCTGATGTGAGGAAGACTATTTAACCATTTCCCTCATATAAACTTGCTTTCACGAATCTGCAAACAGAGTAGACCAAGATCAGACGGCTCCTATAGGATCAGTGTCTGCTCTGTTTGCTAATGGAATTTGATAGATCTGTTTCTATGCCTTCTAAACAGCTACACTGATCCACCTTCCATATGTCATTTAAAATATTTTGTCCATAACTAATCAGGAGGTATTGAAATTTGTAATAAACATAGAACAGAGAAAAGGTTAAAAGTATGCGCAGTGATCTCCCCTTGTCCCCTAATCGCTATGCTGATGAGACAAGGGAGATCAATGTGGGGAAATTGGTTGGATACTAGCTAGGTCTGAGTAAGGGAAAACTTTTAACTGTAGTTTCTGATGTTAAGAAGTCTAAAGCCCCAGGGAGGGCCATTTTTGTCACAGGGGTAATAATTTGAACAAACTACATACAGATGTTTCATAGCAAATATTTTAGCTCTAGAGTATGTGGTTCCAGAGAAGAAGATTTAAAGGTTTTCCTATGCAAACTATGCAAAACTTTTTGCATTTTTGGCCCGGAGGTCATAATTTGAACCAAATTGGTAAAGGATCATTAGATGATGCTACATACCAAATATAAAATCTCTGGGGTTTGTGGTCTCAGAGAAGAAGATTTTTAAAGACTTTTTGACCCAGGGGTCATAATGTGAACGAACTTGGTAGAGGTCTATTATGTAATGCTTCATACCAAATATCTAATCTCTAGATTATGTGGTTTCAGAGAAGAAGATTTTTAAAGGTTTTCCTATACAAGTCTATGTCAAAATTACAAGCCCCGGTGGGACCATTTTTGGCCCGGGAGTCATCATTTGAACAAACTTGGTAAAGGACCATTAGATGATGGTATATACCAAATATCAAAGCTCTAGGAATTGTGGTTTCAGAGAAGATTTTTAAAGATTTAAAAAAAACCCTTATACATAGTGGGACGGGGCCATTCTGGCACAGGGGTCATGATTTGAACAAACTAGATAGAGGACTCCATAAGGTACATTTCTGTGAAATTTAGTTAAAATCCTCTCAGTGGTTTAGGAGAAGAAGTCATTTGAAATAAAAGTAAACAGACAGACGGACGACGGGCGGTCAAAATAGCTCACCTTGAGCCTTTAGCTCAGGTGAGCTAAAAAGGGCAATAACTCAAAAAGTACTGATTATAGAGTTATTTTTTGCGCACTACAGTCCTACTGTTTATGGTCAATATGCATGGCATTCCTCCTCCCTGTGATCTATCTGTAAATGAAGTCTCAAATCGAAAGCGTTTGTGCTTTTGAACTATCCTATTGTACTACAACATACTGCATGCCTGGTTGTCAACCCTTTTACAGTTAGCAATCACACTGACTTCTTTGCATGTACGCCGACAAGAAAGGTTTAGTACTCTATGAAAGCAAACTCTTAAATCCGGAAATGGAAGGAGGACGTCGGATATCTGTACTATTTCGTTTTTGTCGCACCCTTTATTACTTTTCTACTGTTACTCTGTTTGCAGCTCAATCACTGAGTACACTAGCGATAGGTGGATACAGTGTGTTTCACTTAAATGTTTTCATTTTATATGCACTTTACCCATATATTTGCCATCGCGGTTGTTGTAGATAAGTCGGAGAGGAGATAGGTTTATTTACATTGTTTGTCTTTTAGGGCGGGGATTGAATAAGTGTGAGGTTGGGCTCCCATAAACCAGTTTAACCCCCAGTGACTTTTGTCACTGACCGTTCCAAGGCAGTACTTCCATCTTCTCCCTATTGTGTGTTCATGTTTTTGATAGTTATCTACATTTTCTGTTTTGAGAGTTATTTACATTTGCTGTTTTCTTGTGTTGCTGTTTGGGCGGCTGTTTGTTCTGTATGTGGTGTTTCCTGCATGACTCATATTTGTACTTTTAAGCTCCGGACACAAATGTAAAGTATAGCTACCTAACCATAGAATCACCGATATACATACTGATGATGGAAATTCATGGAATTATGGTTATTGTACACTATATTCCATATTTCTTGAAAGGTAAGGAATTAATCTGGCAAGTTTGAATATGCAGTTTTAAAATGTCTGTACACATTTTGATGTTTATAGTACCTCATCCATCTCAGCCTTAGTCTGCCTGTATTCCGCATCAAGGGACTGTAAATCTCCGGCAGTTTCTGTCAGATCATTGCGAACTTTCTCATAGTCAGTGCATCTAACTGCAAGACTGGCAAGGTCACCCTCTACAGCATGCATTTTTGAAGTCAAGACGATGACTTCCCTATTGAGGGTGACATCTAGCGTTTTGTCCCTCAACTACAATAAAATATCATTCTGAGAGTAAATCTAAGACCTATTGCGATGTAATGTACAATATAGTAAATCTAAGACCTATTGCAATGTAATGTACAAATTTTGTAAATCTAAGACCTAATATAATGTACAAATGTAGTAATCTCTATTGAGGGTGACATCTAGCGGTTTGTCCCTCAAATACAATAAAATACACGTTTTGTGAGTAAATCCAAGGCCTAGTGTAATATATACAAATGTAAATTTATCAGCACATCTATACTGAACTTTCCAAAATGTCTAAATCTGTCTGATCAGATGTTAAGATTGTTGGCCCCTCATTTATTGACCCGTTTGACACCCTTCTTGCATTTTGAAAACAATCATTGCATAATAATGACAGGATCAAATGAATAGTTAACCAATTGCTTCTGTTCATAAGAAGTAGTGATTGCTGCAATGTCTCTGCCATGGGCAAGTTACTGCCCATGAGATGTTGCAACCATCTATACAAGTGCAAAATATGACTGACACACAATTTGCATGCGGAAACAACCTGTAAACAATTATGTTGATTGTATGGGAACACCAATTTTTTTTTGTCAGTAAAAATTTAAAAGCAAAACAAAAGCTATCCAAGTTATCGATTTTTTGTTATTATCCCTGTCATTTATGACCTAGCAGCATTTCAATTTCAGAGATCACATGCCTTTGCATTCCCGTTATTGTGTAACAAGAGTGTTCAGAGGAACACATGTCACCTGCTAGCAGCTGAAATAAAAAACAGTTAAGATGCTGGAGTGTGCAAATCAGAACAAATAGGAATAACGCAAAAAGTATTGCATGCAGAGTGATATAATGTTACATCAATGGTCCTCAATGAGAGGAAGGCACATGTGAAATTTGAAAGCTCTATAATGATTAGTTTGGAAATGACAGCCACAAAAAGAAAATGTGACAGACAGAAAGAGAGACGGACAGACAAACAGACAGACGACGGACAAGTGATCCCTTAGTGACACACTGCCTTTTGGCAGGTGACACAAAAATGGAATTTGTGTTCAATGGAAAAGTAGTAAAGTCAAGTCATATTTAACTTGACTTGTCTGCAAGTCATTATCAAATACAGAACTATTTTGAATAATACCTTGGTGATGTTGTCAATGGCTTTTTGAACACTGTCGTTTTCTTCAACTGTTAGACCAAACATACTGTTTAACAGTTCAATCATCTTGGTAGTGTCTCGCTGCAACTGGTCGTTGTTGATTGACATGTTCTTAGAGTGCATTAGTCTATGACGTGCATCTAACACCTGTTAGGTAAAAGAACATCATGAATATAAAGTCAGACATCGGAGTTTAATATTTACAAAATGCACAAGCACAATAAAATATTTCTATCATAGGAAAACACCGAGCAGTGAACCATGAATGTACTTTACATTTTGGTATGTTCCACGATTTAGCGGTGTCGGCATTGCTGCAGTCCATCTAAGATATGTACTTTAAATGCGACAGTCAATCACGATTTTTTTCATGCAGGCGTTTATGCCGACAGAATGCTGATATCCCCGACAAATGGACTATGTGGATTTTTATGGTTCAATGCCAGTTGTTTACTTATACCACTTTATATTTAATTATGTTTGTTTGTTTGTGTTTACACAGATTGTGTTTACTACAAATTGTGTATGTTTCTTAAGTTTTTATTAAAAAACGCTTTACTCCATACATTTGCCTTTCTATGCCTTTCCAAACAGAGTAGATCCATATCAGACGGCTCAACTGGGGTCTGCTCTGTTTGCTTTTAATATAATGTGGTTCTGATTCTACAGTTTCCGTCATGGCCAAAATAGCCTGTGTTCATATGCCACTATAAAAATGAATATAGTTAATATTCATGATGTCATTATTTCTTGCATTAATATTCATGGAGTAAAGGGTTAAGCTATAAGTCATGGCAGTTGCTTTACTTGCGGTGATATTTACAACCGCAAGGTATTTCTAAGAGTATATGACAAGACCAAAGTACTGTCATATCCTACATGACATCCAGTGAGGGGCTTGTACATTTTTACATGGTCAGTTAACCATGCCTCCGTTCTGTATTCCAGTGAGGGGCATGTACATTTTTACATGGTCAGTTAACCAGTTAATCATGCCTCTGTTCTGTATCCATGTAAGAAATAATGACAACATGAATATTTTAGCTCAATATTCATAATATTAAATATCAAAGGAAATGTTTGCTTTGACAACACTGTATAATCAGACCAGTAATCCAGTATCATGTCAAAAGCAAACAGAGCAGATCATGATCAGACGAATCCTATAGGAACCATCCGATCTGGGTCTAACGGCTCAGGCAACATGATTTTACCAGCCGGGAATAAATCATCATGTACCCTGGGAAAGAACTGTATAACGAATTTATTATACTGCAAAGTTTCATGTGTCGGATAATTTACATAAATCCATTTTGGCATGTTGAATCACTAAACACGCTAATTCCCCTATAAGCGCCCCAATATATTAATTCTACCCGAAGGTATCCGAAGTGGTATGTATTGTATTTCGTCGGCGTTCGTGTTATTATAGATGGCTGGACGATATAATAACTCCTCTGAAAACTGTTTTATTGGTCATTTCAAACAATGATGTTTTTTAATTCATTTCTGCATTTTTTCTTTACGTATTAATAGTTGTCTATTATGAATTTTGCTATTATTTAGCCGAGTCGAGAAGTCGGTCTTTTGGTTTCTGACCATAATATGTGGGGCCTGCCATGGGGCATATCTATGTACCCTGTCAGCTCACAGGGTACATGGACTCATGTACACGGCTAGTTAACCAATCAGAAGTGAGGATTTTACTTTGCAGTATAATAATAGGAGCCGTCAGATCTTGGTCTACTCTGTTTGCAAATGCTTGAAAACACGTTTATATGAGGGAAATGTTTAAAGAAAAAAAAGTCCTAAATTGCTCCCAAACGATGCATTAATAGTTCCGTGATTCGTCCCTTTGTGTACGAAACTAACAATATGGCGGAAGGAAGATTCAAAATTTGGGTCGAAATGGTTACGGTCTGGATTTAGAGTTCCAGTTTCATTTTCAAAATTGCTTCCGTTTTCATCTGGTAGATTGAGATATTATAGTAATTAGTGAATTTACTGCCGTTTATTATTGTTTAGTTCAGTTTTGTATGAGTTGACACATTATTTTTAGGGATTTAACACATGGATTTAGTTCGGGAAGTTTTCCTAGGATTCGTTAAACTGACATGAGTTTCATTGCATTTCTAAGCAAACTGGAATTCGAATCAGTGATTCTAGGACAATAACGGTTGTTTAACTGCTTGCAGCTTCACAAGAAAATCCTCATATTTACTGGTGGTCATGGTGTAGAAAAGCAGGGCAGCCTAAAGTTGAACTGTAAAGTTTCAATACCAAATATTGTATCAACACTAAAATCTTGAAATCTAAGTACTTACACTGTAGTTTATAACAAGAGGGCCATTAGGCCTGGAAGCGCTCACCTGAGATAAACCCCGTTGGGGGGCCATTTTTACCAAGAAATCATCATTTGTACAACCTTGGTAGAGAACCACAAGGCAAAGCAGTATGCCATTAATTAAAGGTCTAAGCCTTATGGTTTCAGAGAAAAATATTTCATATTTTTTCCATGAAAAACTGATAAGCCCCAAGGCAGGGCCAAGTTTCGCCCAGAGGTCAGGGTCGTAAGTTGAACATTAATGGCAGAGGACCACAAGCTAAGCTACATATTTATAGAGGACCATTAGATCATACCAAACATCAAAGGTCTCGGCCTTACAGTTTCAGAAGATTTTTAAAGATTTTCCTATGAAAAACTGATAAGCCCTTGGGTGGAACCATTTTTGGTCCAGGGTCATAATTTGAACAATCTTTGTAAAGGACCATTAGATCATGCTACATACCAAATATCAAAGGTCAAGGCCTTACAGTTTTAGAGAAGATTTTCCTATGAAAAATGGATAAGCCCTAGGGCAGGGCCATTTTTGGCACAGGGGTCATAATTTGAACAATCTTTGTAGAGGACCATTAGATCATGCTACATACCAAATATCAAAGGTCTAGGCCTTACAGTTTCAGAGAAGAAGATTTTTAAAGATTTTCATATATGGAAAAAATGACCACGCCCTCTAGCGGCCATGTTTTTTTGCCGGATCAAAATTCTTTTAACAACTTTTAAAGTCTATCAACTGAGAAACATTTTGGTGAAAACTATATTCAAATCGGACAAGTCATTCAGGAAGAAGATTTTTCTAGATATTGCGTACAGTTGCCATGGCAACAAGCCCGATGGCCTGCCCACTATCTTTTAACAACTTTTTAAGCACACACCCACAGTATGTATCTGACCAAGTTTGGTTACAATTGGGCAGTCGGTTTCAGAGAAGAAGTCATTTGAAATTGTTGACGGACAGACAGACGGACATCCTAACAAATGGGTAGTTGTGTGACTTTTTCCTTTGATCTTTTCTTGTGGGACTAGTCCCACAAGTAAAACTATTTTTGGCTCTAACTTTGGAATTGAATGATCTGGAAGCTAACCCTAACCCTAACCCTATGTCCCACAACTGGCCAGGTTAATGTCACAAGAAATGGCCAGGTTAATGTTCTAAGAGATGGCCAGGTTAATGATTTTACTTGTGCGACTAGTTAGAAAAAGTCACACAACTACCCTTTGGTGAGTGCGGACGGACTGACAGACGGACGCCGGACACAGGGGTATCACAATAGCTCACCTTGACCACTTTGTGTTCTGGTGAGCTAAAAAGGCATTAATTTATTAAACATAAACATCAAATTTAACACATTTGCTCACCTTTGTCCCCACTATTCATCTACACTGGGGGCCAACTACGTATTATTATTAAATGTTTTGCTACGACAATTTATATGGGTATTTTAATAGATTTGTTTTCCTTCGAAGCCAGTGTATCAATTGGGAAGTGTTTTCCTAAGATAACAAAGTTGCTTTTGTAGGAAAACAAATCCATTAAAATAATCATATAAATTGTCGTAGCAAAATATTTTGATAACAATACGTAGTTGGCCCCCAGTGATCTATATAAAAGGATTAAATCAAGTTTGTTTATGTTGTAAAAGTCGATGACGTCACTGAATGCCAATATGACGTCACAAATATCACACTTGCATGTATTTTTGCTCAGGGGACGAAACCGCTTGAGCAGAGTGACACTTTCTTTTTCTTCATTTTCTGCCCTTTTTCTTGGTGTTGCATGATAAATAAATTACTATGCTAGTAGTTTTGAAGTTAAGCTGTATTTTTGCTCGTCAGAAAAGGAGTTAAATGCTCGCCAAGGCTCGCATTTAACACCTTTTCAAACTCGCCAAACTGTAACTCGTTTTACAGTTGAACTTAAAAACTACTAGCATAGTAATTCTTATATATTTTACTAGGGTTTTTTATAACTTTCAGTAACTTGTGATAATTGTGTCAATCTAGATAGCTTATTTAATATTTTTCATGTATTTCTAGTAATTAATAGTGCATTTACAACACTTTGATGATATACATAACAAGAGGGCCATTGGCCCTATATCGCTCACCTGAGTTATACATAACAAGAGGGCCATTGGCCCTATATCGCTCGCCTGAGTTATGCATAACAAGAGGGCCATTGGCCCTATATCGCTCACCTGAGTTATACATAACAAGAGGGCCATTGGCCCTATATCGCTCACCTGAGTTATACATAACAAGAGGGTCATTGGCCCTATATCGCTCACCTGAGTTATACATAACAAGAGGGCCATTGGCCCTATATCGCTCACCTGAGTTATACATAACAAGAGGGCCATTGGCCCTATATCGCTCACCTGAGTTACAGTAATATATTGACATTTTTCAGTGGACAACATTTCTAGCAGATGAAAGAAGCTTAGTGCACTGCTTCCACTCTTTCACTGCTCAATAAACTTGAACTGGATTCAGATCTAATACCAAGTGACTGGTTGACAAAGATCTAAACTGTTTACAATTTGTGTCATTTTTGCCTTAGCTCAAAATGCCTAAAACTGGTCTTTGAGAAATTCAAATGACGTCAATAAAGCTATGCAATTATACCTTGATCCAGATATATAGGCAAATAAAGTGCTAGGCAGTACATAATGCCAGTTTTTGTGTGAAATGACCAATGAAAATATCTTTAAAAATCTTTTAACCCTTTCCCTCATATTAAGCTGTTTTTACGCATAAGCAAACAGAGTAGACCCAGATCAGACGACACCTATGGAATATAGATCTGATTCTACAGTTTTTGTCAAAGCAAAAACTTCTCTTCATGTGTTTTACGCATTAAAAATAAGAGTAGACTAGATCAGACGACTGCTATAGAAGCTGTCTGATCAGGGTCTGCTCTGTTTGCATCTGACAAGATATAGATTTGATTTTACAGTTTTTATCAAAGCTAAAACTTCTCTTTATGGAAATAACAATTTTTAACGCATTAGCAAACAGAGTAGTCCAAGATCAATTTTTGTCAAAGCAAACAGGTAAAGGGTTAATAGGTGTTTAGAAATAATTCTAGCTCTAGGTGTGAATATCTGATGATAAGTCAATTAAACGGGTCATAAGTTTTTTTAACAATTGAAATTGAGAAGAGTTACTAATTTTTTGAGTAACATTGATTATTGATTGACAATAATTTTGATTAACTTAAGACATTATTTGTTTTAAAAATCAAATTAAAACAAATACAATTAGTAGCAAGGAGAACAGACTTTATTAAACACCTAAATTTCAACTAAATGCAATTAATGAAGACTTGCATAATAAAATTTATTAAAATAAATGATCATAATGAAACTAATTTTTTTTCCAATCACATAAATGGTTTATTCCAATGTCTCCCACATTTTGGTTGACAAAATTCCAATAAGTCCCACAATCAAGCCAGACAGGTAATTCAATGGAGCATGCATTAGACTATAGCCAGTATCAATTCATTGCTATATAGTTTGCTTGAACTGGCCTATCTATAGAAAGAGAACAAATATATGCAGAAAACTGATAAATACAGTTAATGACTCAAAGAAGATGATGGAAAAAGTTGAGGGTTGACTGTAATTAAAGTATTACATGTAATTAAGTCAGATTGCTTAATTAATTGACACTTAGTATTGTTTGTAATTGTATAAATCACATATTCAAAGTCATATTAAAACATTGTCTTTGATGCAATCAAAACAATAAATTCCATTGAAGTCTGTCTGATCTTGGTCTACTCTGGTAAACTTTGCAAATGCGTGAAAACATGTTTATTGACTGTTACCAGCAGTTTATATCTTAAAGACCGTCTGTTCTTGATGAGATGTTGAGTAATGTTTTGAAGGAAAGAAACATCTATTAAATTCCGTTAAATTCCATCTGATCTTGTTCTACCGTTTGCAAATGCATGAAAACACATTTATATGAAGGAAATGGTTAAATTATGACTGTTTCCAGCAGTTTTGATCCCAATGAGATGCTGAGTGAAAGGTTTAAATACATATATACATGAAATCCTGAACAGTTTGATGTTTTTCACATTGCTAACAGTTTGGATCCAGATCAGACACTGCATAATGTGGTGTCTGATTTGGATTCAAACTGTTATGTATTTAATTTAAGAAATACCTACTATTTTCCTAAATATTTAATATTCTAAATATGGTAACTAGCATTATGCCTATTTTTTCCTAAAATGACTATTTTTTAGTTAATTAAAAGTATTAAAATGAATATATTGTTGGTATTATCTAATTTAAGAAATACCTAATATTTTCCTAAATATTTAACTCTTTGCACATAATGCGGCGTCTCATGATTCTCGTCATATCATCTTGATTACTTATGCAAACAGTTTGGATCCAGATGATAATGCAGCGTCTCATCAGGATCCAAAATGTTTGTCATCTTGATCATATTCTTGCAAAGAAATTACGGTTTACAGGGGGGGGGGGGGGGCAAATACATAATCATGTTTTCTTAAGAATTACCATGACAGATATCAGTTGGGCCATTGCATAAAATGAATAGCATGTTTTCACAGTTTTCTTAAACATTACCATGACTTACATCAGTTGGGTTTAGACCCAGATCAAAAGCCTAAATGATGATCATTTTCCTTGATTGGCTGAATAGGTGTTACTCTTAGCTAAGGATTTCCATTATCTCTCACATCTAATTTGAGAGACATTGGTAACATCTAGCTGTATAGCACAACAAATCAATAACACTAATCTTACTGTAATTAACGGTAGCCTGTCACCTTACAAGCACCACACAATTCAGTCAACCATAGCTAATCTATTGTGCGACTGGAGCGACAATTCGTGTGTTATCGAGTCAAATCCACACACTGGCACCTATATGCTGAGTACTGTGCAAGACTGCTTAGGACGTGTTTGAACATAAATACGAAATGATTTTTATTCCGCTTTCCTCTGGTCTTCTCAGAAGGAAATGTTGAATGCGGACCTAATTGCACACATTCATTTATATATGTTAGTATTGATTACTGAAAAAATGGACAGATAATAATGATACAGTAAAATGTGTGTTTTGTAATGTTTTCATTCAGGACTAGGAAACATTTCATACAGAGGCTACAAAACAAATTGTATATAATCTTACCTCCTGCACTAAACTGAGGTCTCGGAAGAAGTTATACATGAAGTTGCAAGATTTCATCAATTTTAAAATTGCAGCCGGATCAGCATCTTGTGCAGCTGCAATATTCTCACTACCAAGAGGAAGGAAGCATTTTGCCACTTCCCATGGATGAGTGTCCCACAACTGTGGCTTCAGGTTCGTGCGAGCAATGTTTCTGCCATCTGCGTGCCTTTTCAAGATTTCTTTGAACCAGGTGCTGCACACATTAGACAGACACCTAATTTTCCAGGTGTCATGGTGTTTTTGCACATTTTGGTACGTACAGGAACTGCATGATGAGGTTTGTTGCTGAGACAGATGTTGAGACACAATGCTATGTAAATCAGTGTGCAAGTCTAACACTCTCTTGTTTATGAAGTCTTTAATGCCTTCCTTTAGAAACAGGAGAGCCATACTGTCACGAAACCAATTAAGATAATTTTCATCCTCCAGTCTGGGAGATGATGAAGCCATCCTAAAATAGGAAAAGAAATATGTTTACAATTTGGTAACCGTAAGTATAATTCCATACAATAGAATACCCTTTTACTCTATACATACTCCATTCGGCTCCTTTCATCAAGGTCTACTCCGTTTGCTAAATGCTTTCCTTCATATATAAAGGCCTTTTTGCAACTTTGCAAACAGAGTAGACACCGATCACACGGCTCGAGTCTTGTGGTAGCAGTCTGATCAGGGTCTGTCCCGTTTGCTTTTATTTAAGAAATGAATGACGTGCTCCTGGTGTTCATGAGGTTATGCAACGCATAGCTTTACGAGAAAAGTTAGTGATAGCCGCTATCTAGGTCGTTGCCAGGTTCGTTTCTAACGTAGTAGGATCTCTATATATGGTATGAAAAATAGTCCCAAACACATATTATAAATATAGAATGAATACAAGATTTTAATTAGTAAATTTCCAGCTATGTTTAAAGAAAAGATTATCGAGATATTTCAAACCATATATATTGTCGAAATGTTGGTATTAAAGCATCTTCTTAAATGTAGTCGGGGTGTCGAAGCCAATTTACTCAACCGCCAATACTTGATTGAACGCGGGTCACAACGTTGGATTTTATTCTCAGATTTTTCTTTGTTAACGGTGAGGACATGAATGAATGAATGAATGAAAGACTTTATTTAAAGAGGGTTACCCGGTTAGTCAACAGACTAATCTACCCCAGGGCCCTCTAACACAAGCATTTCATACAAAATATTTAACAACAGAAATATAATAAGAATATCTGTAATTTAAAAGACTGGACAGAGTAGCCATATAATGCACATTTTAATCGATTAAAACGAACTGAATGCGTATATTAGTTTGAAAAAGTGAAAATATGGCATTATAATACCAAGAAAAGAAACTTCCACAGAAATTGTCCAATCTGGGATTACTCAATTCTTAGCCTCATGTAATACTCTGTACACAGTCATGTAACATGAAAAAATCATAGTGATAGATATTAGAAAACATATTCACAAAACTGGTTTATCAAAACAACACTGTATGTATATGCTATAGAAAGTATAAAAATATTGTTCACATATTTCAAACAGGGCAAACCCAGCTCAGAAACTCCTGCAGAGTTTTTCTGAAATGGAATTGTTCTATTTGTTAATGTTCAAGACTAAATTTGTAAATCGTCATTGTTACACTGGTTGTTTTACACTGAATTACATTAGAAGAAACTTTGACCTCGCAATAGAAATGATTTTGAACAACAACAGTCCTTTCAAATCTATGTAGGTTTTGAACACTTGACAGTAATTAGCAGTATCAAATTATTGTTGATATTTGTTTTTAAGATTATTTTAAACGTTGCGGATACAGATGCTTGCTTTGGAAAGCTTTCGATAGTACCTTCATTGTTCATTAATGGTTGTTTTGTGAAGAAAAAAGGCTAAAATTGATTTAAAACTAGAGTTACTTTAAGAAAAGGAAAAGGGTTATGAACAACAAAATAGCAAGATATGTACAAATAGTGCTAACCGTGTAAGGTATCTTGAGATAGTGGCTCAGAACAGGCAATATTAATTCAGCGCTCTGTATGAAAAAGACGGTGCGGAATAAATAACACCTATGGTGTGAATATTTTGTCTTTAGAAATTGAAAGAATGAATAAATGAAAGACCCCATTTTACGAGGGCAGCTCATTTAGTCATTATGACCAATCTACATTGAAGCCCTTAAACCAAAACAATTTATACACAATACAAAACAGTAAAACACAGATCTATACATGTATGCACAAGAAATCAATGTTCGGTAATGTTGAGTCTGGATAATTAATAATTGTTGTCTGTTTCAATTTTTACATCTATTATTTAAGGACACGCATTTGGATCCTGATAAAACTCCGAGTAACTTGGCATCTAATCTGGATCCAACCTGTTATCATAGATTTGATTTGCCACTAGCATCTAAATACAAAACGTAGTTAATAACTAAATATAGAAAAAAATGAAACGCATTTATAAATACCATCTGACCCCGATTCAGGTGGATGAACGCACGCGCTATTAAAACCACATATTTGTGACGTCATTTACCCACGCTGTCAGTACTGTAGGAAATATTTTGGCTCAGTATAAGTTAAACTAAATTGTCATCTGCTTCAAATTTTGAAAAATGCAATTAGAGTGTGAACTAATTAAAACTGACGAGGCTTTGAGTTACTCAACGTCTCATCTGGATCGAGACTGTATGCACAAGGCTTATGACGAATTGAATAAATGAATGAAAGGCTTTCAGAGTAACCTAAATAATCTAAATGAATGAATGAATGTATAAAATAGTTTCATTAATTAATAAGGGTAGCTCGTTTAGCCAAATGGCTAATCTACCAGAGGCCCTTTTAATTGGTACATTTCATACATTTATAAGCAAAAATAACAATCACAGAATATATTAATTAACAATGTGTCAAGTGCAGTAATTATGCCATTAAACCATTTCAATAATACAAACTGAAGTCAGCATAATTATACAAACTACAGGAACAAATAGAACTGAACCAAACCAGAAACCTCTGTGGGAAGTTTCCTAAATCGGTCCGTTCCATTTGCACCATGTGTCTATATACATCTACATTTATACTACTGTTTTGATGGTGTAATTATCGTTAATAGTAATCAAATATTATGTTATTAACTTTAAAAACAAGAGGGCCAGAATGGCCCTGAAGCGCTCACCAGACAATCAGAGGAGAAGATTTTCAAAGTTTTCACTTTATGTTTCTATTGAAAGCTGGCTACTCCTGGGGCAGGGCCAATTTTGACCACAGGGGTATAATTTATATAACATTTGTAGAGGACCTGAACATGAAGCTATGTGCCAAATATGAAAGTTATGAACCTTCCAGTTTCAAAGAAGATTTTCAATGTTTTTACTATATATTTTTATTGAAAACTGACCACCCCTCGGGTGGGGCCAATTTTAATCCCAGGGGCATAATTTAAACAAGGCCATACAAGGTTCTGACTAAAGGCGATCAACTGTTCTTCTGAACGGGTATGTGTACCCTTGCATTCCAAACTGATTTTTTGCATTTGAATATTATTATAAATTATTACATAATTGCATAATCATAAGTATAAATTAATAGTTTAAAGTAATACAATTTCATGTTAAAAAATATTTCATAATTTATTTGAAATCTTTAATTTGGCATTCTGGAGTCTTTACATGATTTACCCTTCTTCTGAACTGCAGGGCAGGTTATAATAATATCATAATGCCAATCACTATTATTAATTAACCCTTCCCTCATACAAACGTGTTTCCACATTTTTGAAAACAGTAGACCCAGATTGGATGCCTCCTATAGGAGCCATCTGACCAGGGCCTGCTGTGTTTATACATCTGTTCCTTAAGTTTCTAAAATGGTTACAATGTTCCACCTACTATATTTCATTATAACTATTTTGTAGATGAATATTCAGTAGGTTGTGAAATTTGGGAAAAAATGACTACAATGTTCCACCTTCCATACTTCATTTTAACTATTTTGTTCTTGAATATGCAGTAGGCATTCAAATTAATAATAAACATAGAACAGGCAAAGGGTTAAGGCACAGAGCTCCAGCACCAGATACAGGTGACCTAAAAATAGCCACTGGCCATCTATCCCACTGCTTGACTGGATGACCTATTTATGAGCAAAGAGAAGATGCTTAAAATGGTAGTCAGCTATAAGTTTGCTAGAAAACTGTCCACCTTGTTGTGTAGCCAATTTTGACCACAGGAGCATAATTTATATAACTTTTGTAGAGAACCTGAACATGATGCTATGTGCCAAATATGAAGGCTGAGAACCTTCCAGTTACAGAGGAGATGATATTCAAAGTTTTCACTATATGTTTCTATAGAAAACAATGCACCCCTGGGGTGGGGCCAATCTTGACCCTAGGGACATAATTTATATAACTTTTGTAGAGGACCTACAGATGATGCTATGTGCCAAAGATGAAAGCTGAGACCCCTGTAGATTCAGAGGAGAAGAATTTTAAAGGTTCAAATTGTTGACGACCGACGACGCACGACGCACGCCGACGGACGACAGACATCAGGCTATCACAAAAGCTCACCCTGAGCACTTTGTGCTCTGGTGAGCTAAAAATTGGAAGTTTCATTGGTGCAAAAGAAGATTCAAAATATCAAATAGTGTAAACTATGTAACCTTTACAAAGAAATTGTAGATTTTCAGGCAGAAATAGATTTAGTAAAGAATCAAATGTGTGATTAGTTTGTGTCACTGAACTGGTTTAAAAATTGGTTTAAAAACAATAACAACCGTATCTTACTAACAAAATATATGCAAATAAAACAAATACTAGACGATCGACCTCCAACATTATGTAAAACGTTGACCTTTGAATTTTATGTAATAAGCATAAAAATATCATGATTTTACTGTCTTTTATAGTTGGAAGTCGCAGCACAGTACTCTAACTTTGAGTAGATATATACAGAGAAAACTTTTTTTGGAGAAACAAATCATATCAGTTAATTGACAACAAATAAGAACATGTCGACTTGTGTTCGTTTTGTAATCAGGAGCTCTATGCAAGCTCCAATCAAAAGGAAGTACATAGTCTACTCTTGTACAGTGGTATCTTGAGATTCATATTATTAAAATCATTGTATTCGTATACCTATATAACTAGGTCCATTTTTCTTTTAACCATTGAATAAACATAAAGGCGAACTTATTTACAGTGCCCGCTTCTCTAATTGAATCAGGTATAACATTCCATAGAGATGATCCCGAGAATGAAATGCTTTCTTTATATTGTTCCAACTTAGGTCTAGGTATGACATAGTTTTTATTATTATAAAATCTTAAGTTCGTTAATCTTCTTGTATCACTTTTAAACATATTAGAGACATAATGAGGGACATGCCCTTTGAAAACTTTGTACATGAACTCAGCTTTCTGGAGTAAAATTCTTTCATGAATGCTGAGACAATTCATTTGTTCCAATGCGTTAGAAACTGTTGTGTATTCTATTCCAAAAATTATTTTAGAAGCTCTTTTCTGTAAGATATGTAATTTATGAAGATTTGTTGACGTAGTGCCACCCCATACAATATTGCAGAAATCTAAATGTGGCTGGATATATGCTTTATAGAACAAAATTCTTGCACTAAGTGGAATAAACGTTTTGATGCGAGATAACAGCCAAATGTTTGTTGAGATTTTCTTTTTCAATTTGTTAACATGGTCATCCCACTTAAGAGATTCATCAATATTCACACCGAGTAATTTTTCACCTTTCGATACGTTTAATTCAATATTTTTAAACATGAGATTAAGGGCATTTCCAGGAATTTTAGCCCTCTTATGTGGAGTTGTAATCATCAATACTTTAGTTTTGTTTGTATTTAAAACCATGCCATTATTTTGACACCATCTTTCAAGTGTATATAGAGAAGCTTGTAAATTTCTTTCAACAAAATCTTTTGATTGATGTATCGAGCAAATAGTTGTGTCATCAGCATACATGTCAGTACTACAACTAGCATTAGAAAGAACAAGAGAAAGGTCATTAATAAACAAGAGGAATGGAAGAGGCCATAAAATAGAACCTTGAGGAACACCACATGAAATATTGTGTTCATCAGACATGACTCCATTTAAGCTTACCTTTTTGCTTCCTATCATTTAAATAAGAATTAAACCAACTTATTGTTTTAATCGAACATTTATTTGACTTATATAAGCTTCACTCATTACTTGATAATATATTTTGATACGCCACGGCTGTTAAAGTTGGCAATATTATGTATTCAAGCGATAATTCTCAGTAAGAAGATGCCACATTTCAAATTTTCAGGGCCGCTTGAATGGCAATCCATTTTCTGTTTTACGCTTTAAACTCATGGGGGCTCCAGTTAATGTCTGCTACACTTGATTCACACCCATTGACAACATGCTGTGTTGTATCATCATGTACAAGTTCAATTACAGGATTTTATCCAGATCATGCGGTTCCTGTAGGAGCCGACTGGTCAGGGTCTGATCGGGGTCTTCTCTGTTTGCTTCAGATCTTGTAAATTTGACATGACATTTTCTGCAATGACCACCACTAAATACGTGATTAATGAATATGAATCTTAATTAATGGTGATCGACGTCGTCATTTATCGCACTAATATAGTAGAGCCAGATCGGACGAAAAATGTTACACTAATATAGTAGACCCAAATAACGTGATGATCTAATTAATGTTGACGTCGCCATTTGTTGTACTAATATAGTAGACCCAGATGAGACCGCCCATGTAGGAACCGACTGATCAGGGTCTGCCCTGTTTGCTGCTGGTAATAGATACTTCTTAGTTCTCAGACATACAAGACGAAGCTGTACTTTACTAGAGCATTGATTTAGATTTATTTATTTCATTTTTTTTCGTGCATTGCAAAATAAACATTTCCACATAAGTACTGAAATAAGGCGTCGTTAATCGCTGACGTTTCATTGAGTTGAGTGTTTTTGTTTACATTGTCACGTATCGATTCCCCATTGATAAATCTTAAAATATGTCATAACTGGGTCAGTACAGTATTACTCCGCGCTTACACAGCCGAATTCTTGGAAAAGGAGAACCGACCCAAACCAGTATTGAAATGAACGTGCTGCTGATCAATCCTATTAAGTTTCATGAAAATTCAATCAAATATTTTGGAGAATCTGTGAGGACAAATTTTCCATCGGCTATATCACAATCAACTGGTCCACAAGCTTTTCATTTTTGAAGAAAAATGAACTTCAATAAACACCTCCCATTTATATTCTAAATTTAGTAATAGGGCCTCCATAATCATAATCCAAAATTTTAGATATACAACAATTGTCATAGTTTTTTTTCCAGTGAACATTCAAACATACTGGGTAAGAGGCCGTCACAGACACTACAAGTCTGCTGAGATGCAATTTTGAAGGGAAAACAGTTGACATAGGCATTTTTTTTTTTTATGTTTCTGATATACATTTGACTGGACCAAAATCAACAGAAGAGAGATATAATGGTTTAACATGCTTTTAATCTGAAAATAGACTTTAAGCTGTCTAAGAAATGGGTTTTACCCAATAAAACTGACTTTACCAAGTCAAATATATTTTAAGTACTTGAACATGGTGCAAGGGATTTCATTTTCTTAAAGCTTAATGTATTCTGGAGATATGCTCTGCCTTGAACGAAGCTCTGTGATAAATGTCACAGACACTAAAGATTCCACAAAATATTGTTAGCCTAGGTAGTTTCATCTTGCCCTTTGATTTAGTTAAATTTTTCAACATCAAACTTCTCTTTTTATGCTGCAAATGTTAATGAAATAATTTAACCTAGAATTTAACTTGATAACTTAAGTTTGGTAGTAAAAATCACCATATAAAGCCTTGTTGCCAGCATTTTATCAAACATTCTGATGACATTTGTGAATCTGATGTAAGTAAACCACTTGAATTGATCTGCAACACTTTTCTTAACTCACAACTGTTTTAACAACACTTTTATCAATGAAAAACACATGAGTTCTGATTTGGAGAAATTGACAAAGACACTGCACAATAACGGTATCTCTAAATACTTAAACTATTCCGAAGTCAAAATTGATAAGTTTCTAAGCCCACATAAGGCAATATTCCATGGTTTGAAAATAGTATTTGTTGGATGATAATTAATCATTTTTATCTTATTTGTGCATCCAAACATATGCTGCGGGTATGATACTTGTTTATGTTAGAACCACCTCAGAGGGTAATAGTAATTTTATTAACTACCGTACGGTTACTACTCAGTCTATATTTTGGAGCAGAAAAAAGTTATATACTGGAGATGTCTTGAAACCCCCACTTTAAATTATATACCTATATATGTATAAGGTATGAATTTCATGGATTTCTTAGCTTGATATGCTTGAAAAAATGAACAGCTGAAGAAAGTAAGAAGGCCTTAAAAATTTAATTCTCAAAAGATTCAGTATTCAGGAACAGCTTAAAGTAAGAACACCTTAACATAGCAAAAACTACAACAATCAGGAACATAAAAAAATCTTGAACTTCTAAAACAACATCAGAAAAAGAACATGTTGAAAACTTAATTGTCAAACTATAAACAAAATAAGCTTTCAACTCCTAGGAAGTTTAAAATACAATTGTCAATTGTTTGGTTTTAAAGTTAGGTCCGATTAAAATAGGTTAAATGTAGTATGAATAAGGTATTGATCTGAGTCCATTAAGAAATCATACCATTTCAATAGTTTGATTATTTGAAATGCTATTTTAAAACAGTACATTCTTCCTAAGACCCTGAACTCCTTGCTTCTCATGGAACTAAACAGTCCCAACATTCTCACTTGATTTTATCTCTCTGTTTGCTGACCATTTTATCTCTCTGTTTGCTGACCATGTTAAAAGTTTAGTTGAGCTAGTTATATCTGGAGAAAAGGGTTGATCGATGAGAGCAATCTATGTGTTTATCGCGTATCTCTTTAAATATGTAAGAGGCAAATTAAGCCTTTACTTCATGAATATTCATGTAATAAATAATGTCATCATGAATATTAATTAGCTGACTTCTTATAATGACTTATGAACACAGGATATGTGTAAAATGCCCAGAAAATCATCAAACCAGAACGGGAACTAGAGGTTTTTGTCACAAAAACGAATGTCTCCCCTCTAATAACAAGAGGGCCAAGATGGCCCTTAATCGCTCACCTGATTACCATAGATTTAAGATTTTTGCAGGGTAGCCCATGGGTAGGGTCAATACTGAACTTAGGGACAATATATGAACAATGTTGATAGTGGATCATGAGCAGTGGATCATGAGCAGTGGTTCTGCATAACAAGATTTTCAAAGATTTAGTATATTGATTTTATCAAGACAATGATTCTGACCAATGAAGATTGCGCTAAAAATGTGCTCTCTAAAGTATTTTTCTAAGATTTGACCTAGTGACCTACTTTCTATTCCCACCCAACCCATGATCACATTCAACCTTGATATCACCAAGATAAACACTGTGTGCAAGTTTGAGGAAGACTGGGCTAAAAATGTGGCCACTGTAGTGTAAACTAGATTTCTCTAAGAATAAGATATGACCCAGTGACCTACTTTTTGACCTCACATAACCCACTTTCAAACTTGTCCAAGATTTTATTAGGACAATCATTCTGACCAATTTTCATGAAGATTTGGCTATAAATATGACATCTAGGGTGTTCATAAGGTTTTCGTACTATTTGACCTAGTGACCTAGTTTTTTAACCCAACATAACCCACTTTCAAACTCATTAGAGATTTTATCAAGACAATCATTATGACTAAGTTTTATGAAGATTGAACTAAAATTGTGACCACTAGAGTGTTCACAAGGTTTTTCTACTGTTTAACCTAGTGACCTAGTTTTTAACTCCACTTGACCTTCTTTCGAACTAGTCCGAGATTTTATCAAGACATTCATTCTGACCAAGTTTCATGAAGATTGGACTAAAATTGTGACCACTAGAGTGTTCACAAGGTTTTTCTACTGTTTGACCTAGTGACCTAGTTTTTAACTCCACTTGACCCACTTTCGAACTCATCCGAGATTTTATTAAGACATTCATTCTGACCTAGTTTCATGAAGATTGGACTACAATTGTGACTATTAGAGTGTTCACAAGGTTTTTCTACCGTTTGACCTAGTGACCTAGTTTTTTACCCCACATAACCCACTTTTCAAACTCCTCCGAGATTTTATCAAGACAATCATTCTGACCAAGTTTCATGAAAATTGGGCTAAAAATGTGACCTGTTCACAAGGTTTTCCTACTATTTGACCTAGTGACCTAGTTTTTAACCTAATTTGACCCACTTTCGAACTCGTCCGAGATTTTATCAAGACATTCATTTTGACCAAGTTTCATGAAGATTAGACTACAATTGTGACCACTAGAGTGTTCACAAGCAAATTGTTGACGACACACGACGCACACCGCACGATGCACGACGGACGACGGACATTCAAGTCTCCTAAAAGCTCACCCTAAGCTTTGCTCAGGTGAGCTAAAAACAATATGTAAAGGGAAATCACTAAAAATGTTAAGGTCTTGATGAATGATACTTCCCCTCATTATGCGCTTTCCACACTACATTTTTCAAGAAGAAAATGATAACAGCTAATAACTCCAAAAATACTGATACCAGATTTATGACCCTTGTGTATGACACTTACTTTCATCATGCTCTTTCCAAAAATAAAATGTCATTCCAATAGCATCAGTCGAACAGGAGTTATTGATCGGCCAAAAAATGTAACAAAGGGCAATAACTCAAAAAGTATTGAAGCCAGAATTATGGCCCTTGTTCGTGACACTTTCTCTCATCGTGCTCTTTCCATGTATGAAGTTTCAATACGATGGCAAGAGCCATGTAGCAGTTATTGTCCGGACAAGAAAGAATTAAACAAATGTACAAGGGGAAATAACTCTAAATTTATTGAAGCTCGAGTTAAGGATCTTATGCATGACACTTTCTCTTATCATGATCGTTCCTTGTATGAAGTTTCACTCCAATGGCATGTGTCACATAGAACTAAACATCCGTACAAAAAAATGTTTTTTACAAAGGGCAGTAACTCCAATATTAGAGAAGCCAGAGTTATGGACTTTGTGCATGACACTTCCTTTCGTTATGATCTTTCCATATATGATGTGTCAATTCAATGGCATGAGCCGTTATCGTCTGGACAAAAAAAGTGATTTTTTACAAAGGGCAATAACTCCTATATAAGTGAAGCCAGAGTCATGTAACTTCTGCATGACACTTCTCTCATTATGCTCTTTCCATATATGAAGGTTCAATCAACTGGCATCAGGCATACTGAAGTTATTGGCTGGATAAAAAATTGTGATTTTATTTTTACAAAGTGCAATAACTCCAATATTAGAGAAGCCAGAGTTATGGACTTTGTGCATGACACTTCCTTTCGTTATGATCTTTCCATATATGAAGTTTCAATCCAATGGCATGAGCCATATAGGAATCGTCCGGACAAAAAAGTGTGATTTTTATTACAAGGGGCAATAACTCCTATATTAGTGAAGCCAGAGTTATGGACCTTGTGCATGACACTTTTTCTTATTATGCTCTTTCCATATATGAAGTTTTAATCAACTGGCATCAGGCATATTGAAGTTATCGTCCGGACAAAAAGTGTGGCGGACAGACGGACGGATAGACGGACAGACAGACAACTCTCACGAAAACAATATGTCTCCCCCATATAAATATGGGGGAGACATAATAAGATATGCACAACTAGGCATGATGCTAATCAATCATATGAAATTTAATGAATATCCAATTCAAGTTTTTAGAGAAACCCCGCAGACAAAATTTCCATGTAAAAAATTCAAAGTCCCATAAATCAGGTGCAATAACTCCAATATTATTGAAGCCAGAGTTATGAAACATTTGCAAAACACTTCCTTCTATCAGGCTCTTTCTATAAATGAAATATTCCAATAGCATTAGTACAACAGGAGTTATGAATCCAAAAAATAAATATAACAAGGGGCAATAACTCCAAAAGTATTGAAGCCAGAGTTATCTCTCATCATGCTCTTTCTACGTATGCAGTTTCAATAAAAGAGCATGAGCCATGTAGGAGTTAAAGTCCGGCAAGAAAGTGTGAACAATTGACCATGAATTGTGACCATGACCTTGACCTTTGACCATGTGCCTGAATCCTTTATTTCTGCACATCGGATTGTTAAGGAGAACATGTATGCCACAGTATTTCGGGATCCTTCCAAGGGTTATACAGATGTGGAGCAGACATGAAAATTAAGGCTAAAATATTTGACCTTGAATTGTAACTTGACCTTTGAAAAATGTGCCTGAATCCTGCTGTCTGCATATCAGTTGGTTATGGAGAACATTTGTGCCACAGCATTTTGAAATACTTCCAAGGGTTTAAGAGATTTGGAGCGGACTAGAAGGGTGTGGCTTTAAACATTTGACCTTGAATTTGACCCACATGCCTGAAACAAATGCTCTGCACATCCAACATTTGTGCAAAAGTATTATGAAATCCTTCCATGTTTGTGAGAGATATGGAGTGGACATATATGTGACATACAGACAGAAGGACAACTTGACCAAAAACAATAAGTCTCCCCAGTCCCCATAATAAATGGGAGAGACATAATTACCACAGCAAATTTAATAAACTGAGCCAAACCTTTGAGCATTTGAGTGGAAACCATTTCACCAGTTAAGGTCATGGTGTCTTTGACCCAGTGATCTCAACAAGAGGATCATGATGGCTCTTGTATCGCTCACCAGACAATCAGAGGAGAAGATTTTCAAAGTTTTAACTATTTGTTTCTATAGAAAACTGGCCAACCCTGGGGCGAGGGCAATTTTGACCCCAGGGGCACGACTTATGTAACTTCTGTAGAGGACCTAAAATGATGTTACGTGCCATATATGAAAGCTGAGAGCCTTCCAATTTCAGAGGATAAGATTTTCAAAGTATTCACTATTATGTTTCTATTGAAAACTGGCCACCCCTGTGGCGGGCACATTTTAACCCCAGGGGCATAATTTAATTACACTTTTTGTAGAGGACCTGAACATGATACTCCGGAAAAGCTTAATTTGTCTCTTACATATGTAAAGAGATATGCGATAAACACATTGATTGCTGTCCGGATCGGAAACGTTATGTCTACCGACCGACAGATCGACATTTGCAAAAGCAATATACCTGGGTTTTTTTCAAAAGTGGGGTATAATAAATGTATTTTCATGATATCAGTACTCCTTGTATATGTATAGTGAATCATATATATGATTCTTGTGTACATTTTTGTATGAAAACAATCTAGTTTACAATCATAATCATGTCATTATTTCTTATGTGAAGTTTTAGAAAAATTACTAGGCATAATAGGGTTTAGCACAGTCTAGCAATTGAAGTCCATGACAAAGCCCTCGAATGTCCCAAGGGTTGCCAAAACCCAGAAGAAACAGAATTCCTTATTATTTCAAATTTCACTAGCATATATATAGCGATTATTGGTCTTTTTGTCACAATTTATGTTGTATCACTTCTGAGCAAGTTTAAACTAGAACTATCACTATAGGTGATGAATACCCCCACACGGCAGTCTTGATTGCAAATCTAAGTTTTGAACATGTAACAGGACCAAATAACAAAAATACCCAAAGTTCAAATAGAGAAAATTCTGTAATTTATGCCAAGTATCAAGTGAATCAGGCTGAAATTGAAGAAGGAGTTCAAAGTACTAGATTTTGCCTGCCAATTTCAAGGCCAAATGTCAAGATCAAGGTCACAGAGACCTGAAATTTGTGTCTTGCACATCTACTACTCCTGAGTAACATTTATGCCAAGTATCAAGTAAATCAGGTTGAAAGTGAAGGAGGAGTTCGCCGTACAAGATTTTGCCTGCCAATTTTAAGACCAATTTCAAGGCCAAAGGTCAAGGTCACAGAGATTTTAAATTTGTGTCTTGCATATCTACTACTCCTGAGTAACATTTATGCCAAGTATCAAGTGAATCAGGTGGAAAGTGAAGGAGGAGTTCAAAGTACAAGATTTTGCCTGCCAATTTTAAGACCAATTTCAAGGCCAACGGTCAAGGTCAAGGTCACAGAGACCTGAAATTTGTGTCTTGCACATATACTACTTCTGAGTAACATTTATGCCAAGTATCAAGTGAATCAGGTTGAAATTGAAGGAGGAGTTCAAAGTACAAGATTTTGCCTGCCAATATCATGACCAATTTCAAGGCCAAAGGTCAAGGTCAAGGTCACAGAGACCTTGAATTTGTGTCTTGCACATCTACTACTCCTGAGTAACATTTACGCCAAGTATCAAATGAATCAGGTTGAAAGTGAAGGAGGAGTTTGCCTTACAAGATTTTGCTTGCCAATTTTAAGACCAATTTCAAGGCCAAAGGTCAAGGTCACAGAGATTTTAAATTTGTGTCTTGCATATCTACTACTCCTGAGTAACATTTATGCCAAGTATCAAGTGAATCAGGTGGAAAGTGAAGGAGGAGTTCAAAGTACAAGATTTTGCCTGCCAATTTCAAGACCAATTTCAAGTCCAAAGGTCAAGGTCAAGGTCACAGAGATCTGAAATTTGTGTCTTGCACATCTACTACTCCTGAGTAACATTTATGCCAAGTATCAAGTGAATCAGGTTGAAATTGAAGGAGGAGTTCAAAGTACAAGATTTTGCCTGCCAATTTCAAGACCAATTTCAAGGCCAAAGGTCAAGGTCACAGAGACCTGAAATTTGTGTCTTGCACATCTACTTCTCCTGAGTAACATTTATGCCAAGTATCAAGTGAATCAGGTTGAAGGTGAAGGAGGAGTTCAAAGTACAAGATTTTGCCTGCCAATTTCAAGACCAATTTCAAGGCCAAAGGTCAAGGTCACAGAGACCAGAAATTTGTGTCTTACACATCTACTACTCCTGAGTAACATTTATGCCAAGTATAAGTGAATCAGGTTGAATGTGAAGGAGGAGTTCAAAGTACAAGATTTTGCCTGCCAATTTCAAGACCAATTTCAAGGCCAAAGGTCAAGGCCAAAGGTCAAGGCCAAAGGTCAAGGTCACAGAGACCTGAAATTTGTGTTTTGCACATCTACTACTCCTGATTAACAATTATGCCAAGTGTCAAGTGAATCGGGTTGAAACTGAATGAGGAGTTCGCCGTACAAGATTTTGCAGACAGACCGACCGACCGACCGACCGACAGGCTGATTCCAGTATACTCCCCTCAAACTCTGTTTGTGGGGGTATAAATATATGGCCTTCAATATCATTTTTTGAAATTCCCCCATAATATTCTAACATTTTTCTATATACTGAGAGTAAAGACAAATGTAATCTGCAGGGTGAACTTTGATTTAGATTTGAGCAAGAACCTCGCAAATTAATTTTTGTTTTAGGTCAGAATTAAGATTCTCAATTCAGATCAATGTACCGGATATTAAACAAGAGTCGCGTGTGTCCAAAACGCTTGTCTGATTTGGTGCTTGTCCAGCTAAATTAAAAGCTTTTGAAAACAAGAGGGTCAGAATGGCCCTGATATCGCTCACCAGACAATCAGGAGAAGATTTTTAGAGTTTTCACTATATTTTTCTATAGAAAACTAGCCAGCCCTGGGGCGGAGCCAATTTTATTCAGAAAGATTTAAATAATCTATACTTATGTTCAAAAGTTCAGATATTTTCATTACACTTTCATGAGTTCATACTTTTATTCATATCTTATTCATAACTTATATTTTTCTCTGTTTTATGTTTATTCAAAATGTCAATACCTACGGTACTGCATATTCATGGACAAAATAGTTATAATGAAATATGGAAGGTGGGACAGTGTATCCATTTTAGAAAGTAAAGAAACATCTTTCAAATTCCATTGACAAACAGAGCAGACACGGATCAGACAGCTGCTATAGGAGCCATCTGATCTGGGACGGCTCTGTTTGCAAATGCCTGAAAAGGCGTTTTTATGAGGGAAAGGGTTAATTAAACATAAGTACCGGTACATGTATATTGTACACAAAATGAAAATAATTTATTCTAATGCAATTTGCACTATACATGTATTATAAGCGAATGTAGCAGATTGGTCAGATGGCTACTACATGAGCCCTATTTACTATGCAACATGCCATATCTATTACCCAGAAGGGAGGCAATCAAGTTGTTATCAAAAAGTGCAAAGGGAGATAACCTACCTTTCATGTATGCTTAAAATAGCAAGCTGAAAATAGACACTATCTCTAAGAAGAATGCAGCTTTCAAAAACTTGTTTTTGTAGAGGACCTGAACATGATGCTATATGCAAAATATGAAAGCTGAGAATCTTCCAGAACACCCCAGGGCGGGGCCTATTTTGACCCTAGGGGCATACTTTATATAACATTTGTAGGGGACATAATTTTTATAGGTGATGCTATGTGCCAAAGATTAAAGCTGAGAACCCTGTAAATTCAGAGGAGACGATTTTCAAATGTTGACGACGGACGACGCACACCGACGGACGACAGACATCAGACGATCACAAAAGCTCACATTGAGCACTTTGTGCTCTGGTGAGCTAAAAATAAATGGCCATAACTCCAAATTCTTTAAATAAATAGTTATGGTTCTTATAAAGGGGCCTTCCCCTCAATGAGATCTACTAACCTATGACGTTTCGTGTTGATATCTCTTATACTTTACGAGTTATTAGCTACATTAAAGTTATTGCAGGCCTACGACGACAACGACGCGAATACTAACGACACGGTGGTCACAATAGCTCGACTTTTCTTTGAAACAGATGAGCTAACAAGAGCAGCCAAAGCGGGTGCAAATTTTCGTCTGTTATTATTTTGGTATGTGTGGATTGGCCTTGTCAAGATGAACATGCATACTGATAATGAAGGTTGTAAATGAAAAATTGAAGAAGTTATGGTCAATGTTAAGATTTCGGACGACGACAATGAGGATGCGGACGCTGGAGTTATGACAATAGCTTGTGATTTCTTCGAAACAGACAAGCTAAAAATGGGTTCAATCTGTAATGGAAAATAGAGTTTCTAAAGAGAATAATGTGAGACCCTGGGTTCATATTTATCAAAATAGCTTTACTATGAAAGCAGGCTTGTCAGTACTGAGTATACTCCACGTTCACTACCCACAGCTCTGATTCTCCTATGCATTGAATATAATAACTCTTCTTATCTGGATATTGGCCCATTCATCTCTTAGGGCTGTTCTAATTAGGCCAATTGTTCAATTGGAGATACAGTGCTCCAGATATCTTTTGGGTAACATCAGTGCAGTACTGATCCAAATTAAACTTCATCAGCACAAGCTATTTCCGGCCAGTATAATCAGTATTCCAGGCCCAATTATTGACTAGAACTAGAGTTTGTTTTGAGAAAAACATATGTCTCCTCCCGGTACCCCGCCCCCGCGCCCATACGAGAAATGAGTTCACCCTCTGGTACCCTCTACCCTGGCACCCATAAGAGGAATAAATTCATGTCAAAATAGTATAGGAGGAGTTAGCTGCACAAGACTTTTTCTCTATATTTACTCTATATAAGGAAAAACTCCAAAGGGTCATAACTTGTCAGAATTGTCGCAGCCAAAATACCAAACCACCTGTCCATCCTCACATATACCTGGTTCATATGTAAAAGTTTGAAGTAAATCCCTCAAAAGTGTAGGAGGAGTTAGCTGCACAAGATTTTTTCGCTATATATTCTGTACAAGGAAAATCGTGTTGGAGCACAAGATCTTTTGCTATATATTCTATATAAGGAAAATAGTGTTGGAGGAGTTAGCTGCACAAGATTTTTTCGGTATAAGGAAAAATTACAAAGGCCATAACTTCTGTCAATATTGTTGCAGCCACAATTCCAATGCACACGACCATCCTCACATATAGCTGGTTCATATGTAAAACTTTGAAGTAAATCTCTCAAATAGTGTAGGAGGAGTTAGCTGCACAAAACGTTTTCACTATATATTCTATACTGAACCAAAAAAGAAACCTGACGCTAAATTACTTTAATTAACATTTTAAATAGAACACTATATGCATTTATTTGCTTACCAGTGTATCTGGTTATCATCACACAACACGTGTGCACAATTTGTGCTGTGTGCTATCTTTTAAACTCGGTCAAAACCACATTGATTATCTTGTTTCGCACATGAACCTTGTGCAGCACGAATCCGGTCAGATAGCAGGCCAACAAAAGTCTCACAAGTTAGCTAAGCTACACCGACATCACAAATACAACAAAAAATCAAGACCGAAATAATACCTAGGCTTTCAGAAGCAGAGAGAAATAGAGCAAATACCAGAGGACATTAAATTGTAGTAGAAATGCAATTTTTGAACTGGCAAGACGTTTCCGGCAGAATGGTACTGTGCATGATCGTCACAGGTCAGGTAGACCAAGAGCAACTAGCCAACGGGACGATCATGCTACTGTATTACGTAACTTACGTAACAGGTTTACACCCGCAACTCAGACAGCACATCACTTTAACGTCCACCCGCAGACTGTCCATAACAGATTGCGTGAACAGAATCGCCCTATCACAACCGACGTCCATATACTGTAAGTGTAATAACGTTATGCCACCGCCGTGAACGGATGCAATGGGCGAGTAGGCACCGTCACTGGCGTCGCCTGTACTGGAGCTCTGTCCTTTTTTTCGACGAGTCGAGGTTCAATCTGAGTTGTGCCGATGGTCGGCAACGCGTTTACCGTCGAAGTGAAAGATTCTCCCAATGTTATGTCAGGGAGCATGCTAGGTTTGGCGGCGGAGGCGTGATGGTATGGGACGGCATTATGGGTGGGCGGAAGACACGACTTGTTGTCATTTATGGAAACATGAATGACCAGCGGTACATCAAAGCAGTTTTAGTCCTGGAAGCCATTACATTCCTTCAAAGACATGCTCCTGTCACACTGCAACAGGACAACGCCCGTCCTCATGTAGCGAGGGTCACAAGGGCTCGGTTGGCCGCTGCTAACGTAAACGTTATGCAGTGGCCAGCCATGTATCCGGACATGAATCCCATCGAATATGTATGGGATGAGTTAGGGAGACGTGTTCGCCGCAATTACAACATTAACAGCATCGGCCTATGGGCGAACGCCCTCACAGTAAAATGGCACAACATGCCAAATCATGCGATCCAGCGCTATGTCAACTCGATGAGGAGGCGTACATCGGCACTCATACGGGCAAGGGGTGGTCACAATCGATTTTAACGGCAACTTGGAAACGACAAACTGCACAGAAACCTGACTTACGGGGCATCCAGTGACCATGTTACACACATACACATTTTGAAATTTTCGTTTTACACCCCTACCATATAAACTGGCGTCTAAATCATACGTTACGTATGCAAGAAAGCTAAAAAGTCACATACATGCTCAAAACACACCCGATTTAAGTTTATTACTCCAAAATAAATAACACATCCGCCGATTTTCACGAAAATAGGCAAACTATGCACAGTCAGGTTTCTTTTTTGGCTCAGTATATATATAAGGAAAAACTGCAAAGGGCCATAACTTCTGTCCAAATTGTTGCAGCAAAACTTCCAAACCACATGACCATCCTCCTAAAGGGGGTCGACATAAAAAATAACCAATCGGATGTGAAGAAGTTTCATTCAGATCACATGACTATTCATAAGGTAAGGGGTTATATTGAGGAGTCACATTGCACATTGTCTCACTAGGCTCAATGGTCACATTGCAGAACAGGAGCTGTCTCACTAGGTTCAATGGTCACATTGCAGAAAAGGAGCCGTCTCACTAGGTTCAATGGTCACATTGCAGAAAAGGAGCAGTCTCACTAGGCACTATGGTCACATTGTAGAACAAGAGCTGTCTCACTAGGTTTAGGAGTCACATTGCAGAACAGGAGCTGTCTCACTAGGTTCAATGGTCAAATTGCAGAACAGGAGCTGTCTCATTAAGTTTAGGGGTCACATTGCAGAACAGGAGCTGTCTCACTAGGCTCAGGGTCACATTGCAGAACAGGAGCTGTCTAACTAGGTTCATGGGTCACATTGCAGAAAAGGAGCTGTCTCACTAGGCTCAGGGGTCACATTGCAGGACAGGAGCTGTATCACTAGGTTCAGGGGTCACATTGCAGGACAGGATCTGTCTCACTATGCTCAGGGGTCACATTGCAGAACAGGAGCTGTCTCACTAGGTTCAGGGATCACATTGCAGAACAGGAGCTGTTTCACTAGGCTCAGGGGTTACATTGCAGAACAGGAGCTGAATCACTAGGTTCAGGGGTCACATTGCAGGACAGGATCTGTCTCACTATGCTCAGGGGTCACATTGCAGAACAGGAGCTGTCTCACTAGGCTCAGGGGTCACATTGCAGAAAAGGAGCTGTCTCACTAGGCTCAGGGGTCACATTGCAGAACAGGAGCTGTCTCACTAGGCTCAGGGGTCACATTGCAGAACAGGAGCAGTCTGACTAGGCTCAGGGGTCACATTGCAGAACAGGAGCTGTTTCACTAGGCTCAGGGGTCACATTGCAGAACAGGAGCTGTTTCACTAGGTTCAAAGGTCACATTGCAGAACAGGAGCTGTTTCATTAAGTTTAGGGGTCACATTGCAGGACAGGAGCTGTCTCACTAGGTTCAATGGTCACATTGCAGAACAGGAGCTGTCTCACTAGGCTCAGGGTCACATTACAGAACAGGAGCTGTCTAACTAGGTTCATGGGTCACATTGCAGAAAAGGAGTTCTCTTACTAGGCTCAGGGGTCACATTGCAGAACAGGAGCTGTCCCACTAGGCTCAGGGTCACATTGAAGAACAGGATCTGTCTCACTAGGCTCAATGGTCACATTGCAGGACAGGAGCTGTCTAACTAGGCTCAATGGTCACATTGCAGGACAGGAGCTGTCTCACTAGGCTCAATGGTCACATTGCAGGACAGGAGCTGTCTCACTAGGCTCAGGGGTCACATTGCAGGACAGGATCTGTCTCACTAGGCTCAGGGGTCACATTGCAGAATAGGAGCTGTCTGACTAGGCTCAGGGGTCACATTGCAGAACAGGATCTGTCTCACTAGGCTCAGGGGTCACATTGCAGAACAGGAGCTGTTTCACTAGGCTCAGGGGTCACATTGCAGAACAGGAGCTGTCTCACTAGGCTCAGGGGTCACATTGCAGAACAGGAGCTGTTTCACTAGGCTCAGGGGTCACATTGCAGAACAGGAGCTGTCTCACTAGGCTCAGGGGTCATATTGCAGAACAGGAGCTGTCTCACTAGGCTCAGGGGTCACATTGCAGAAAAGGAGCTGTCTCACAAGGCTCAGGGTGACATTGCAGAACAGGAGCTGTCTCACTAGGCTCAGGGGTCACATTGCAGAACAGGAGCTGTCTCACTAGGCTCAGGGGTCACATTGCAGAACTGGACCTGTCTCACTAGGCTCAGGGGTCACATTGCAGAACAGGAACTGACGCACTAGGGTTAGTATATTATGTTTGCTTGGAGAGTAGTGTGTATCTAATTCTTTGCATCAGATTATGGCTAAATGTCCATTGTGTAATACTTAGTATGTTATATTTAACCCTTTCATCCATACGTAAGCATTTCATCACCTATACAGAGTAAACTCAGATTTATGAAAGGCATCTCCAGCAGATGGCTTGTCAGGGTCTACTCTGCTTGACATATGACAGGTCTGACATGTCTCTTTAACCAGTGGGTAGAAAAGTACATTCTAAATTTAACTAAGTATATATGCATAGTTTTTAGAGTTTCCCCATGAGTATTCTTAGAGGAAATGGTTCAACTGAATGATAGTCAAGACAATTTGAGTTAAAAGTACAAACATGTCATGCAGGAAACACCACATACAAAACAAAAGCCGCCCGAACAGCACCACAACAAGAAAACACGGTAAATGTATGTGTAAAGCCCTTTTTCAGGTTTTGGGGAAGTGTGGCGGGGCCTTTAGACAGGAGAATTTTGCATCGTAAACGGGCCATTTGGGCAAAATTAACGCTTTATAGGCGACAGGTACTAAGTAAACAAAGGTTTACTTTAAACACTATTAATTGTGTTACATCAACAATTTAATGCAATGCGACAATGTCACATTTACAACACAATGTCTCTTTTTCTTTGAAAATGTCTATAATTCTAAACGTATCCGCTCTGCGACTGATCTACAACAACCGTGATGGCAAATACTGTGGTAAGCTGTACGTAAAACGAAAAGATATTTAAGTGAGGTAACTGTATCCCCAATCGCTAGTGTAATCGATGTTTGAGCTGCAAACATAGTAACTGTAGAAAAGTAATAAAGGGTACAACAAAAACGAGATATTACAAATATCCGACGGCCTCCTTCCGGATTTAAGAGGTCGTCTTCATAGTGAGTGAGTGAGTGAGTTGGGTTTTACGTCCGACCAACAGTATTTCAGTTATTTGCAGACGGCACCCGCATGAGACAAGTTATAGTGCTGCCTCACTGGAATACTCCTGCCGCAGGTACATGGCAAGGGCACCCCACCCAGTCACATTATTCTAACACCGGGCCGACCAGTCCTAGAACTACACCTTTATTGTCGAGCGTAAACAAGGGAGCTACTAGTACCAACTTTTAACGACTTTTGGTCTGTCGCGGCCGGGGATCGAACCCACAACCTTCCGTACCGCAGGCGGACGCTCTACCACTGAGCCACGCGGCCGGTCCGTCTTCATAGAGTACTAAATATTTCTTTTCAACGTACATGCAAAGAGACCAGCGTGATTACCAACTGCAAAAGGGTTGACAACCAGACATGCAGTTTGTAAATTCTGAAGGGAGGTGATCCCCTGGGAGCAAAAATTGCAATACAAAAAGAGAAAATTGCAGACTCGGTTTTATTGAGTCTGTTCATGAACAGTAACTGAAAGTGCAACACTGCCCCCCTAGCACCGGCTTAAGAGGTATTCAATTTTCAGAAGTACTGAAATTCATGATCTCAAGGATCAGAAGGTATAACAACACTGAGATTGAAGTACGGGGCGACGTTTTACGGCCGCCACACAAGCACAAAGCCATAATTGTTAAAACAAATTATCTTTGTTTATTCTTGGAATATATTCCTCTGGTATGTATTCTTCATATAGAATCTTCATCTTTACATAATCATTCAAAATAGAGTCGTGTTTTTAACCTATACACCCACTGATGTCTCCACCGACGAAGACCGTACCCAATGGTAAAAGTCATCAATGTCTGTTTGCAATACATCAATCAAATTGCAATTGACTACATCATATGCTGGAGAGTCTTCGCCAAATAGATAAATGGCGCACAAATATATGTCATTATTAGTGCAAATAGAGCAGACTCTTATCAGAAGGCTGTTACAGGAGTCGTCTGATCTGGGTCTAAGTCTTCTCTGTTTGAACATGCATGAAAAATCGTTCATATGAAGGAAATGATTAATGCGTTCACAAGCCTAACCAGATATGGCCTTCTTGACCGGAATCGACAGAATCGATTTCAAGTGACCGGATTCGACCTGATGAAAGTACAAAAATGAATCATGCAGGAAACACCACATACAGAACAAACAACCGCAAAAGTCACTGGTGGAGCTATTATATGTACACATGTAATTGTAAAATATTCTAAATTGGTTTGTTAAAAATCATTATTTCGTATAAATATGTGAAAATGCACTGTTTTTTTTGTACATTTATTGTTTAACTTGGTGAGATATCTTGTATGTATGTAGTATACCATCGTCCTCTGTCTATTCACGTGGATCCAATTTATAAACAAAACACAATACAATGTTTAGATTGAATATCATACCGCAAGAAAATATAAATGCACTTTGACGGCAGACAGAATGACTGGAAAAGTTTTCTTTGCACTGGTTGTTTAGAAGTAGAGCGGGGGCACCTAATGCCGAACGTGAACGTTATACCGAACAAAAACAAAAACGCGCTATTTTCACGCAAAGCCTTTGATCTGCACCGAAATGACGTCATACAGATGATGTCATATCCTTTCCATCGCCAACAAAGTCATTGGTAAGTGCTGAGCGCGCTTTTATTTGAATTTCTTTTCACTAGAATAAACCAGTCTTTTACTATCCATGTGTCTTACCGATTCCGTAACTCTGGAGTGCCGAGTTCATAAGGATATGTACATACTTTGTTTTTATGTATTTTGTTGTAACTTAAACTGATTTTACGTGTAAACATATGTCAAAAACAAGGGTAATTACTCAATATCAGCATATATTGTTGCAATACAGAGTTGTCGAGGTGTTCGGTAAAAGGTGCACGTGTATCCATGTGGAACTCTATTACCGAACACTTCAATTTTCCGCAGCACAAAATCGGAATCTAGATATAGATCCAGATCTATCAAGAAAACTACAGATAAATTAATAATATTAATTATAAATAAATGAATAAGATCTAAATAGATTCTAAACAAGAGGGCCATGATGGCCCTAAATCGCTCACCTGGCCTTACGGTTTCAGAGTAAAGATTTTTAAAGATTTTCCTATGAGAAACTGATAAGCTCTGGGGCGGGCCATATTTGGTCCAGGGGTCATAATTTGAACAATCTTTGTAGAGGACAATTAGATAATGCTACATACCAAATATCAAAGGTCTAGGCCTTACGGTTTCGGAGGAGAAGATTTTTAAAGATTTTCTTAAGAAAAACTGATAAGCCCCGGGGCGGGGCCATTTTTGGCCCGGGGGACATAATTTGAACAATCTTTGTAGAGGACCATAAGATGATGCTACATACTAAATACCAAAGGTCTAGGCCTTACAGTTTCAGAGAAGAAGATTTTTAAAGATTTTCCTATGAGAAACTGATAAGCCCTGGGGCGGGGCCATTTTTGGCCCATGGGTCATAATTTGAACAATCTTTGTAGAGGACCGTTATATGATGCTACATACCAATTATCAAAGATCTAGGCCTTACGGTTTCAGAAAAGAAGATTTTTAAAGATTTTCCTAAGAAAAACTGATAAGCCCCAGGGTGGGGCCATTTTTGGTCCAGGGGACATAATTTGAACAATCTTTGTAGAGGACCATTAGATAATGCTACATACCAAATATCTAATGTCTAGGCCTTACAGTTTCAGAGAAGAAGATTTTTAAAGATTTTCCTATGAGAAACTGATAAGCCCCGGGGCGGGGCCATTTTTGGCCTGGGGGTCATAATTTGAACAATCTTTGTAGAGGACCATTAGATGATACTACATACTAAATACCAAAGGTCTAGGCCTTACAGTTTCAGAGAAGAAGATTTTTAAAGATTTTCCTATGAAAAACTGATAAGCCCCGGGGCGGGGCCATTTTTGGTCCGGGGGTCATAATTTGAACAATCTTTGTAGAGGAACATTAGATGATGCTACATACCAAATATCAAAGGTCTAGGCCTTACGGTTTCAGAGAAGAAGATTCTTAAAGATTTTCCTAAGAAAAACTGATAAGCCCCAGGGCGGGGCCATTTTTGGTCCAGGGGTCATAATTTGAACAATCTTTGTAGAGGACCATTAGATGATTCTACATACCAAATATCAAAGCTCTAGGCTTTGTGGTTTCAAAGAAGAAGATGTTTAAGTAAATTGTTGACGACGCACGACGCACGACGCACACCGCACGACGCACATACGCACGACGACGGACGCCGGACACTACCCCCTCACAATACCTCACCTGGCACTTTGTGCCAGGTGAGCTAATAAATAAATAAAACAGCATTTTATTTACAGGACAACCTACAGTAGACACAATGAGTCGGCAAGTAGGAGCAACAAGAAAACGTCAAAAATATGACATTAACATTATTGAAAAAGTTGTACCACTAATTAGAAACCATTGCATTAGTATCAACCAGGCATCAAAACAATATGGCATTCCAAAAACCACACTTCACGATCATGTTAACAAAAAATACAATAATCATGATGTGGGTGCAAAGCCAGTATTGTCGAAAGAGGAAGAAGGGAGGGTAGCTGAGTGGGCCGTGCACATGTCAAAGATTGGATTTGGTCGCACCCGCCAGGAGCTTGCTTTGACAATCAAGAAGATAATTGATGAAGATGGGAGACGAACCCCTTTCAAAGATAACAAACCTGGAAAAAATTGGCTAAAGGGATTTTTTGCCAGGCATCCAGAATTAAGTATCCGTACCACATTGCAAATTGGGAAGGAGAGGGCCCTGATTTCACCGGAGAAGGTTGAGAAATGGTTCTCAGACTTTCGGAGGTACATAGAGGATGAGGTCGGTGACAAGGACCTGCTGTCTGATCCGTCTAGAATGTATAACGCAGACGAGTCTGGGTTCTCATTATGCTTGAAAGGCAATCAAGTTATTGGCTACAAAGGGGCCCCAGTGATATATCACTTTGGTAATAGCGACAAAACACAACTGACCGTGATGGCAGCGGTAAGTGCTACTGCCCACTACGTGCCGCCAATGATCATATTTCCAGGACAGCGTTTTGCGTATGATCCACTCGAGGGGTTTCCAGAAGCAGCCATTGGTAGGTCTGACAATGGTTGGATGGACACAGAAGTCTTCTGCAACTGGCTTTTGAATGTCTTTGTTCCGGCAATTAACGAACGTCGTGTCAAGAAGCCCGTATTACTCCTTATTGATGGGCACAAAACTCACGTGACCATGCAGGCATCAGACATCAGTGTACAGAATGGTGTTGAGCTATACTGCCTGTTAGAACATGCATCACACATCATGCAGCCCCTTGATCTACGCTTGTTTAGCTCATTAAAGCGTACGTGGAGGCAGTCTGTCCGCGACTGGCAGAGTGAGCATATTGGCGAATTCGTAACCAAGCGAAATTTTGCACGGGTTTTCAAGCAAGCCTGGGACACAAGTACAACAGTAGAGGTTGCTATAAAAGGGTTTCATGAGGCAGGCCTATTCCCATTGGACCCGGCTGCCGTCCTTCGATCTGTTAAACTGGATCCAAGTATGTTGTTTGGTAAAACTAGTTCTACAAAATCCGTTGACTCTCCAAAAGCTGCTGCTAAACCTTTGCCTAGCGGATGTGCTGCCCGAGATATATCAACTGACGACCAGAACAACAAGGAAATTGGTAAAACTTTAAGTGTTTTATAACAGACATACGATAAAATGCTACATCGTGAATAAACATATATATGTATAAATTTAAGACAGATTAAGCATATTGCCCATTTAATTATCACAGTTATAATATAAAACAAAACATAATGCCCCCTGACTATCGTCAACGGGGGCTTAAAAACAATAATTAATAATAACAATACTTATAAAACAGTTAGAATCTATAATACAAAAAATAAAAACAAATATTTGAATAAAACACTATGCTCGTGACCAGTAATTTTATTTTTATCTCTACAGACCAAACGGAAGATCAAACAGATCAACATGGTGTAGAGACTACTGCCACGATGGAAGCGGACAATAGTGAATTAGATGATAAAGGTATATCGAATATAAACATGTGTATAAAAATAATAAAAATAACTTGTAGACCTGTCAAAACAACATTTGTGTTCATGTTAATGTAGCAACATCAACTCGTCAAATATTTAAACAATGTTCATCTCGAACTTCTGAACAGTTTCGTTTGTTCATAATTATTCTGGTACATTTCAGACAAGGGCTCAGCTGTCACAACTATTCCGGTAGTCATAACCCCTGCAAAACATTCTACTGTGGAAGTAGGTAACACTCAAACCTCACCATTCAGCAAATTCCTAACATTTCCGCAAGCAAATTCATCAAGTAAAAAACGACCAAGTCAACCACCAATGCCAAAAGCCGTCACTGGGGCTATGTATCGAGAGATTATACAAAACAGGTTGAAAACAAAAGAAGAATTTGAGCTGGCGAAAAAACAGCGACAGGAAGAAAGAGAGCGAAAGCGACGGCTTAGAGAGGAAGAGAGAGAGAAAAAGAAAAATGAGCGAGAAGAGAAGCGACGGCAAAAACAACGTGAAGATAGAGAGAAAAAGGCTAAGAAGAAAGAGATGAGAGAAAAGCTATTGAAAAGCATTGAGGATGAGAGTGAGACGGATGATGCGATGGATGTTGGTATTGGCAATTGCTATGAGTGCGAAAGTCCGTATGAAAGCGATTACCTCCAGTGTTGTAATTGTCACCGTCGATTTCATTTGGTGTGTGCGAGCAGTCTGATCGCGGAAGGAATGGATGACGTTCTTCCGTTTGAGTGCAAATACTGTTAATATTGAATGCATGCTCTATTGAAACTGTAATAAATACACACCTTGCCTTCTGATCTTATGTTGTAATAGGCTCGAGTGATGTTTTTTTTTAAAAATATGGAAATGTTCGGTATTAGATGCCGTGGTGTTCGGTATTGCATGCGGTGTTCGGTTATAGGGTTACATCAGTAACAACATACTACTGTTCATAACTCATTCATTCAACGTCATATAATGAAGCAGTAACAAGGAAAGGGAAGTATACACGTTGTTCTAGATAATGACCTTTAAAACGTTTACGATAAGTGCATGTAATACCGAACTATATAAATTGCTGCTTAGGTGTTCGGTAATAGGTGCCCCCGCTCTACATAAGGCCTAAAAAAAAATAGGGTTGTTTCTGGTTACATGCCCCAAAAAAAGTTGGGTCGGTAGGTCGGGAACTTTTTTTTTTATTATTTTTTTTTTTTTGGTCAGCAGTATGCTAAAAATCGAACTGATACCTAAATACTAATATATATTCATAGTAGGCATAGTCTTATATGAATAATCATCAATATTAATCAGGTAACAGTTAATTTGTGGTATGGACCTATTGGCATTTAGCACCCCACTGTAAAACTCCCCTATTTACCAAATCGTATTTTCTACAAGGAATGTACTGTACGTAGTTTAACCAAGTAAACTCTTCTTTCAATTTCTGACAGAATTGCCTTTTTTCTTCCTCATATTTTCTCTTCGACGACTCCTTACATTTCCCTTTCTTTCTTGTCATCTCCACTGACCGTAAACCCAAATTGAAACTGGCATATATCGTCGCGAGTGTACATAACAGAAAAGTGGTGTTAGTGTGGGAAACCAAGATTTACGACATCTATTTTATGACATACATTTAGGGAACGTTTCATAATGTTTCAAGTGGTGTCATTATGAATCATTTGGCTAATATTTTTTCTGTAAATATATTCCCTTAAAATATAAATTTCCACAAAAACATTTTTTACACGTAACCTTTACTGAAATAAAAGCATTAGAATAGCGATTTTTCGACAACGACAGTGTTTTATCACAATACCCTAACTTAATTTGAGACAACCCCGACCTCGACGTTATGAAGGAAGTCACGTAGTTGCAAGGTGCTCGCAGATTTCTCTACTTAGAACAATGATAAAAACAAAACAATATTAGAGCGACAGAAGGAGAAAATGAGCGGGAAAACTTGCAAAATGAATGGAATTTTTCTAGAATCGATTATTTCGCACTGGACCATTCGGACCAGTTGAATATTTAACGACTGGACCTGACCTGCACTATACTAGAAATGTCGCTCGGTCTATGGTTAGTGTCAAACTCCGATGTTTCTTTGACAGTGGCAAAAATGTTTGACCGTTGGAAATGTTGAGATATGTCAACATAATGGGAATTTCTCCATCGGTTTTTTCTTTGAAATTCTTTCACAAAAAGTTGGATATAAAAAAGAGGCTTTTTCGAATTGGGAAGTCCCCGAAGATCGGCCTCTCACCAAACTCGTAATAATCACAAGAGACAGAACCGCGGAAATTTCTGAATGCAATAAAAAAAAGTGAGTCGGGGCAAAATGGACGGTCAGTCGGGTAACCAGAAACAAACCTTTTTTTTTTTACGCCTAACTGCACGCTAACCTGCGATTACCAATGAAAATACATCCCATCAGGTTCAAAACTGTTTGACACTCTGACCATATTGTTACAAGAAATCGATTTATATTTTAAACATTTCCCTTATATAAATGCCTTTTCGCGAATTTGCAAACATGGTAGACCCGGATCAGATGACCCGTATAGGAGCCGTCTGATCAAGATCTGTTCTGCTTGTTTTCGCAGATCAGATTTTACAGTTTTTATCAAAGCAAACAAAGTTCTTGAAACTTTTACATTATAACACTGAAGCTAAGAAATATTCATGATATATTAAACTTGGAAAGGGTTAAGAATTTAGGAAAAGACGGCAATAACTGCTGACAAAAACTATTAAGTGTGCAACGAGATAAACCAACAAAACATCAAAATCCAACTTCCGTGTATGCATTTTCTTCCCTGGTTAATGAATACAAGAGGGCCAGAATGGCCCTGAAGCGCTCACCAGACAATCAGAGTAGAAGATTTTCAAAGTGTTCACTATATATTTCTATAGAAAACTAGCCTGTCCTGGGGCGGGACAGTTTTGACCCCAGGGGCAAAATTTAGAAAACTTTTGTAGAGGACCTGAACATGACGCTATGAGCCAAATATGAAAGCTAAGAACCTCCCAGTTTCAGGAGAAGATTTTCAAAGTTTTCTCTATGTTTCTATTAAAAACTACCCACCCCTGGGGTAGGGCCAATTTTGACCCCAGGGCCATAATTTATAAAAAAAATAAAAATTGTAGAGGACCTGAACATGATGCTATGTGCCAAATATGAAAGCTGAGAACCTTCCAGTTTCAGAGAAGAAGCTTTCAAATATTTCACTATTTGTTTCTATTCAAAACTGCCAACCCCTGGGGCGGGGCCAATTTTGACCCCAGGGCCATAATTTATAAAATAAATTGTAGAGGACCTGAACATGATGCTCTGTGCCAATTATGAAAGCTGAGAACCTTCCAGTTTCAGAGAAGAAGATTTTCAAAGTTTTCACTATTTGTTTCTATTGAAAACTGCCCACCCCTGGGGCGGGGCCAATTTTGACCCCAGGGCCATTATTTATATAACTTTGTAGAGGACCTGAACATAATGCTCTGTGCCAAATATGAAAGCTGAGAGCCTTCCAGTTTCAGAGAAGAAGATTTTTAAAGATTTCACTATTGGTTTCTATTGAAAACTGCCCACCCCTGGGGCGGGGCCAATTTTGACATCAGGGGCATAATTTATACAAATTTTGTAGAGGACCTAAACATGATGCTCTGTGCCAAATATGAAAGCTGAGAGCCTTCCAGTGTCAGAGCAGAAGATTTTCAAAGATTTCACTATTAGTTTCTACTGAAAACTGCCCACCCCTGGGGCGGGGCCAATTTTAACCCCAGGGTCCATAATTTACATTACTTTTGTAGAGGACCTGAACATGATGCTCTGTGCCAAATATGAAAGCTGAGAGCCTTCCAGTTTCAGAGGAGAAGATTTTCAAAGATTTCACTTTTAGTTTCTACTGAAAACTGCCCACCCCTGGGGCGGGGCCAATTTTAACCCCAGGGCCATAATTTATATTACTTTTGTAGAGGACGTGAATATGATGCTATATGCCAAATATGAAAGCTGAGAACCTTCTAGTTTCAGAGGAAAAGATTTTCAAAGTTTTCACTATTTGTTTCTATTGAAAACTGCCCACCCCTGGGGCGGGGCCAATTTTGACCCCAGGGCCATTATTTATATAACTGTTGTAGAGGACCTGAACATGATGCTATGTGCCAAATATGAAAGCTGAGAGCCTTCCAGTTTCAGAGGAGAAGATTTTCAAAGTTTTACTATATATGTTTCTATTGAAAACTTCCCACCCCTGGGGCGGGGCCAATTTTGACCCCAGGGGCATAATTTATATAACTTTGTAGAGGACCTAAGGGTGATGCTATGTGCCAAAGATGAAAGCTGAGAGCCTTCCAGTTTCAGAGAAGAAGATTTTTAAAGATTTCACTATTGGTTTCTATTAAAAACTGCCCACCCCTGGGGCGGGGCCAAATTTGACCCTAAGGCCATAATTTATATAACTTTTGTAGAGGACCTGAACATGATGCTATATGCCAAATATGAAAGCTGAGAGCCTTCCAGTTTCAGAGGAGAAGATTTTCAAAGTTTTACTATATGTTTCTATTGAAAACTTCCCACCCCTGAGGCGGGGCCAATTTTGACCCCAGGGGCATAATTTATATAACTTTTGTAGAGGACCTAAGGGTGATGCTATGTGCCAAAGATGAAAGCTGAGAACCCTGTAGATTCAGAGGAGAACATTTTTAAAGGTTCAAATTGTTGACGACGAACGACGGACGACGCCCGACGGACATCAGGCAATCACAAAAGCTCACCCTGAGCACTTTGTGCTCTGGTGAGCTAAAAACAAACAGAAAGGGACCTTTGGCCTTGAAGAATGACCCTTACCTTGACATGTCACCCCTCAAAATGTGCAGCCTCATGAGATACTCAAGCATGCCAAATATCAGGTCTCTATCTCTACTGGTCCAAAAGTTATGGCCAATGTTAAAGTCTGCGATTTGACCCATATATCTGACCTCTGACCTTGAAGGATGACCTTGACCTTGACACGTCACCCCTCAAAATGTGCGGCTTTCTGAGATACATATGTATGCCAAATATCAAGTCTCTATCTATACTGGCTCAAAAGTTATGACCAATGTTAAAGTTGCTGACAAACAAACAGACAAACAGACAAACAAACAAACAAACAAACAAACAGACAGGGCAGAAACAATATGCACCCCGACTATCGTCAATGGGGGCATAATAAGTTCATTCTTTTAACCCCTTCCCTAATATAAAATATTTTTCTTTTATTTGTAAACAAAGTAGACCCAGATCAGAGGGAGGCGTTCGATCAGCGTCTGGTCTGTTTGCTAATGAGACAATATATATCACGTTCTTGTTTTTAGTCAAGCAAACATCTCTTAAAACTTTCACCTTATAAACCTTCAAACAATAAATATTCATGATGTAATTAATGCTTACATGTAAGAATATTGAAGAGGTTAAGAAGTTGACGGCTGAATATTCAAGCTTTTGATTGGTCAGATTTGAGCCAGAGGTAAAAGCTGTCTAATTAGGATTTGCTCAATGTGATTACGGTAGTTGGTGTCTAACTAGGTTTTGCTCTATGTGATTACGGTAGTAGCTGTCTAATTAGGGGTTGCTCTATGTGATTACGGTAGTTGGTGTCTAATTAGGGTTTGCTCTATGTGATTATGGTAGTAGCTGTCTAATAAGGGTTTGCTGTATGCGATTACCGTAGTAGCTGTCTAAATAATGCTTTGCTAAATGTGATTATGATAGTAGCTGACTATTAGGGTTTGCTGGATGTGATTGCTGTAGTAGCTGCCTAATAAGGGTTCCTAAAGAACTCAAATTGAATAAAGCTAACCCGTTCGACAATTATGCAGCGTTTCTTGATCTTAGACCTTAAAATTGATAATGGAATGATTTCGTCTAATTTATTATTGTAAATGTCCCTCATCTTGACGGAGATGTTCCCCGTGCCCCATCTTACGGAGTTTATATATCTCAACTTATTCGTTTTGCTAGAGCTTGTTCATCTATTAACGATTTTAACAGTCAAAATCTTATTTTAACTGAAAAGCTGCTTAAGCTAGGATATAGATACCATAAACTAAGAAAACCTTTCTCTAAATTTTACTATCGAAATCTCTCACTTATTGGCAAGTACCAATGCAATCTCACGGCACTTCTGTGACACGGTATTTTACATCCTGAATTTTATGGTGATGTGATTTACAAACTTCGTAAAATTATTGGACATACCCATTTTCTCACTTTGCTAATCAAATGTGTTAAAAAATCATTAAAAGGGGATATATGATCCTATAGTACTACAACATACAAGAAAGGTTTAGTACTCTATGAAGGCGATCTCTTAAATCCAAAAATGGAAGGAGAACGTCAGATATCTGTACTATTTCGTTTTTGTCGTACCCTTTATTTTTCTACAGTTACTCTGTTTGCAGCTCAATAATTGAGTACACTAGCGATAGGTGGATACAGTTTGTTCACTTAAATGTTTTCGTATACATGCACTTTACCACTGTATTTGCCATCGCAGTTGTTGTAGCTTAGTCGGAGAGGGAATACGTTTAATTACACTGTTTGTCTTTTAGGGTGGGGATGGAATAAGTGTGAGGTTGGGCGCCCAAAAACCGGTTTAACCCCCCAGTGACTGACCGTTCCAAGGCGGTACTTCAATCTTCCCCTATTGTATGTTTGTTTTGTCTCTTGATGTTTTTTATAGTTATGTACATTTGCTGTTTCCTTGTGTTGCTGTTCGGACGGTTGTTTGTTCTGTATGTGGTGTTTCCTGCATGATTCTTGTACTTTTACTGTCTAATTAGGATTCGCTCCATGTGATTACGATGGTAGCTGCCTAACTAGGGTTTGCTCTATGTGATACGATAGTAGCTGTCTAATTAGGGTTTGCTCTATGAGATTATATATTAATATAGATATTTTCTACTCTTTCCGCCACACTAATTAATGTCTTGCTCTGAAAGTCATAATATTGCTCAAAATCGCGATAAATTGCGTAATTTCATATAGCTCTCATATTTGTCTATAACACAATATGAACTATCAAATCAGTCATCACGCAGAAACAAAGTCGAAAGAAGCAACATGTAGCGAGTAATTGATTGTGTAATTAGCACCGATAACACGGATTTGTTGACATTTTGAACGCTCACGAACTACACCGACTTTTCTCGGCTGCGCTCGGAATGAATCGGATGTACCGCATTAAGATGTCACGTGATACACCAAAATGTCGGTCGAGAATGCCTTCATCAACATCCCTGTTGAGACGAAGCGTTACAGCACCAAGAGCATGGCAAATTAGAGGTGGCGTAAGACAGAGAGGCGACTGGCTTGACATATTTTAGGTAGAGTTTCATTCAAGGAATGGCCAGGAAAGAACGTACGAAGGTCAGAATATGTAAATTCAGCATGTATTAGTTCTAAACGATATCGATGATTTCGACATCTCGATGCCAGCTATAAGCGGTAGAGGCCATTCGTCTATTGATCTATTTTAAGGATATTTCAGTTCAATTCACTGAAATGTTTATGCAACAACAACTAATCGTATCTATATACCGCCATTCAGTGAGAAAATAATATTTGAAGCTTTCATTTGTTGCCAGTCATTTCGTGACAAATCTAGTTCGTAATTTTTTTGTACCGTACCTTTACCTTTTCGTACACCTAGTTCACATGCAAAACTGATATATTTAAACAAATCAATAACACATTTAGATCTATTGGCCCGGTTTCTTCATAAAATCGAACTTTGATCTACGAAGAAACAACGTGACAAAAGTGTAAAGTGTAAACAGAAATATACATGAGGGAGTATAGCTATTGACCAGACCAATTGATCCACTTTTGCAAAAATCAAAGGTCACAGATATGTTATAGCCATGCACAATGTGGCATATTAGATTAGATACGACTAACTCTTTACTCCATGAATAGTCATGCAAGAAACAATGCCATGAATCATGAATATTATGTACAGTAGTTATAACAACACTACCAGTACTGGAAATTTGGCCATGGCAGAATGTGTAGAATCATATCTCTATCAGAAGCAAATGGAGCAGACTCTGATCAGACGACTTCTAATTTCGGTCTACTCCGTTTGCATAGGCATATTTTTTGCAGTAATGCATGAATACACCTGTCTATGCCATAGCAAACAAAGTAGACCCAGGTCAGATTACTCCTATAGGCCTGGAGCCATTAGATCAGGATTTGCTTTGTATGTTTTGGCAATTATAAATTATAATATAGATCGATTCTTTATAGTTTCTGTTTCATGTGTTCAGGTACATGTATAAAAATTAACCAATTGACACTATATGTCATTACTTCTTACATGCATATCCATGGGGGTTAATATAGATCTGATTCTACCGTTTCTATCATGCCAAAATTCCTGTCAATTTGGTATTATAGCAAATAAGCAATAAGTCTTATTAATAATCATGATGTCATTACATGAATATTCAGGGAGTAAATGGTTAAGACTATTGTTTCTTATCATATGATAATGTGCAGAAACATTATCTTGGAATGTGTGAATTTAGGTTAGGATACTATATGTAAATCATAAAATATGCCAAATTCAACATTTAATTATTAAAAAGATAATTTTTTTTATTAAATTCTACAAATCACTGTGTGGCAAAATGATATATGTAGTGAGCCGGACTGAATTATGGTACAAAATGGCAATGCTTGTGATAAGAAATGATGATACTAAATGCCATTATGGTTGCACAAAATCACCCACTCTCCATGATTGACTGCCATTAGAAATTTCAGACTATGTAGATTTTGGAGAAAAAAAATGTTGAAAGGCAGAATAGATTGATGCTTTTTATTTCATTCACTTGCATGGACATCTCATCAAATTCAGTATTTATAAGTGAGCTGCACAATGACAAAACCAGCTTTCATGCCATACTAAGTGTTTACCCTTTCCTTCATATTACCTTTATTCAAACATTTGCAAACAGAGTAGACCCGGATAAGACAACTCCAAAAGGAGCTGTCTGATCAGGGTCTGCTCTGTTTTGTAATGGAATATTTGATAATTGTGTCTTAATTTACTTTCTTAAATGGCTACAATGTAATACCTTGCACATTGCATTTTAATGGTTTGGTTTATGAATATTCAGTAGATACATGTATCAAAAATTGGAATAAATATATAACAGGAAAAAGGTTAAGAAACAGAAAAAATGTAGTTGATCTGGCTCTTCAGTGTTTGAATGCCACTAAGGCTAGTTTTGTCAATACACAGCTCAACAGTATCAACATGAGTGTCAATATATTTAAGACAACTACTTGAATGGTTGAATGAGAAATATCAAAACATAAATATTGTTATTTTTGTATATTTTATGTTTCCCTCCACTATCATCTTCCTTTGGCAATTTAACTTTATGAAAGATTAATAGAAAGTAGCAAATAAGATACAAAGGAACAAGAAACATGTCAACACTTTGACTTAACCATTTCCCTGTTCATTATTCATGTAAAAATAGTAACAATATAAATATACATTAGCTCAATTTTTATAATGTAAATTTTCAAGGGCTGTTTTGCTTTGACAGAAACTGTATAATTAGATCTGTATCATGTCAAAAGCAAACAGAGCAGACTCTGATCAGATGGCTAATATAGGAGTCATTTGCATATGCATGAAAAGGTATAATTCATACGAGGGAAATAGATAACACTATAAATTGCTTAACAGCAGCATTCACTGTACTTTAAAGATCAGTAAGACATTCTGCGATCGAAATGTGATAGAAATGCAGATCATTTGTGAAAATAAAACCTGAATATAAGCCCTATACTGTTATTGTCTTTTATTTCAGAATGCCATTGCTTGTATAACAGAGGGCAATGTTGAAAGACATTCCTCTAAAACAGACATATATGGTCAATCCATAATAAGGACTAAACCATGTTAATTCAGTGAAGAAAATACCATCTCCATTCAGATGAGAAATGGTCAGACATGCATTGTTAATGTCGAGGAATAACAGATTGTTAGAAGATATTTTCCAAGAAAGCTGTTTTACACTCTACATGGTAAATATACACCACTAAATAATAGCAATGTATTATCCTGTCACTTCATGTAAAAGTACTGCTAAGCGCTATGGTATTTCAAACCATAGAAATTTGCAAACCAGCTAGACGCAAGACCTAGATCAGCTACTGCATTGAAATTGGGGAATCTGATCAGCTCACTGTTGCCAAATTTTCAGTTTTGCAGCTTATCGCGGTCTACACTGCTTTTAGCTTGTAATTTTTCAATTTAGTGATTCAGCAACAACACAGCAAGTATAATCTCATAGACACTAGCTCATAATGTTCTGCAGGTTTAGTGAAAAAGATCTTTATAAAATTTAGCATCAAATCATTATGCAAACAGGTACTTGGTTAAAAAGAACTTGTTGATAGTAGGGCTTAGAGGTCGCAAAGTGAATTCTTTAGAGTACACCGACAATTTCTATTGAGTTGCAAAAACCATTTCACCATTCACCTAATACTGATGCCATTTTATGTATCGGCCAGATGAGATGGCACCAGTGGGATGTCTTATTAGATTATGCCCTGTTTGCTAATAGAAATATATACAGGTGGATCTGAATCTACATTTTCCTGTGCTCATTTACAATGAAAAAAAAATCAGTCGTTGGTCTTTTTTATTCATCCATGAATATTCATGAGATAAAGGGTTAGACCTATTAGGTACTGCTTCATAAATACATGAATATAAAATTTAAAATGCTCCCATGTGTGTTTGTGAAGTTTTTGCCATGTGGTCACATAAAGCTTTATTCAATTTTCAGGACTTCAAGATTCTCATCTTAGCTGAAAGTGTACTTTCCTTGACCAGGCTGAAAATCTGGAGTAATGGATAGAAGTTGCTATCCATCATGTTGCATACAGACAATTTGTATTGTGGAATCATGGACCAGGAACCATGTGGTCATACACTCTTCTAATATATACGGGGTTAAGACAAGCTTCCAGATGCATGTGTGCGACCAAAAGACAAGAGTCAGTCCAGATGCATATGATTAGAGCTTATAGATGTGTTCAAAGTTTGTGTTCAAAACACTTCAGCTCTTTTGTAACTCTCAAATAACACTTTGTACTAGAGTATAAATTATTGAGTTTGTACTATAACATTGTCCTTTGTCCAAAACTTCAGGATCTCATAAGAAATGAATCCTGCTGGAGCATAAACTTTTATACATGTAGATTACAAGCAGTATAGACTGAAAATCAGACTGAAAATCAGCTGAGATATGTGAAACATGCTCTGTGAATACATTGCTTGCAACAGTGGTGGAATTAAGCTGCTGGAGGATGCAAGTTTAGATCAAGCTTTCATTTTTTAAAATGCTGAACCCTTTACCAGATGAGATGTATTTTAAGCATTTACAAACTAGATCCAGATCAGACAGGTCCTGTAGGAGCAATCTGATCAAGCTCTGCTCTTATGTTTATGAATTAAATGGACTCAATTAACATAAGTCTGATTCATTTGTTTCTACCAAAGTAAAAAACAACAAATCCAGCACTCATGATGCAATAACAGTAAAACCCCTCAAAACCAGACAATCAGTAAAGCATAAAGGTTGATCACTTAGACAGGTGGCAGTTTAAGAAAGGGTGAACGTTTTTCACTCTGGATTAAGCTGCCATCTACAAAGGCAGATCTAATTTCTTCTTTACTTACGGGTTTGGAAGCATTTAATGATTTTACTATATAACAATTATAAAACTCACTATACTCTTATATGCATGAATAGTCATCAGGTAATGGGTTACACACTGTATATCACTGTACACTATGAAGAACTGTGCCAGTTGTCTTATTATATAGGAATATTATTTTGGGTTCATCCTCCTGTTAGAATTTAAGCATATTTTCTAAAACAGCTGCAAACAATGACTTGACTCTTTACCTCGTATAAACACATTTTCACGCATTTGCAAACAGAGTAGACCTCGATCAGACGGCTTCTATAGGAGCTGTCTGGTCAGGGTCACAAGGCTACAATGTTTCACCTTTTATATTTCATTTTAATTATTTTGTTCATGAATATTCAGTAGGTATTGGAATATGAAATGAACATAAAACCAGGAAAGGGTTTAGGCTATGCTCTAGACAAAGTAAGTTGATCTTGATTTGAAAAGTCAATGAACTCATGTGCCACGTTTTTGCAGTTTATTAGCCAATTAAAAGCATTGTATGAATGGTATGACAACAAATGTATGAATGGTATGACAACCAGTATTTGAACATTATTTATAAAGTCCACAAATCTAATAACTTTCTGGTCACTTGCCAGCATTAATTACTGGCATAAAATTTGCTGTATTAGTACTGCAAACAGAGCAGATCTGCATAACATAATATTTTGCAATGCAGCAGCTGATCTTTGTTTACTAGAATAGTAATGTCCTTAACATTGTTTCAAAAGCCATACTAATCATTTCACGTTCAGTAATATCAATTTATTCATTTTGAAAAACAATGCTAACTAACTATCATAATAAATCTTATTCGTGGGATCAATTAGCCCTTTTGCCTTTTCACACCTTTGCAAACAGAGAAAACTCAGATCAGATCTGGAGGAACAGTCTAATCAGGGTCTGTTGTTTGGTAATGAAATTATAACATACTTGATTATACGGTTTACGGACGTTTCGCTACACAGCGTTTCGCTACCCTGACCATTTCACTACCCTGACCATTTGGCTACCTCATTTCGCACCCTTACGGGAAGTCATTTCGCTACCCTGTCAACCAATTAATTAGGCAGCAGCTTAATGCTAGACAAAAGTAATGCAGAAAGGACATAGCGGAGCTTTTTGGATTACTTTTGTCCTGCATTAAGAAGCCACCTGCTAATATTGTCTACTTGTTTCCTACTAGTAGTAGCCAGTTACTAGTAACCACCTTTTCCTACATAAGTTACTAGTACAACTACAAGGAGCCTGTTACTAGCAGCCAGCTAGTAGTAACCAAATTTTCCTACTAGTAGCGACTAGCCAGTTACTAGTAGCGAAGTACAAGTAGCCAGTTACAAGTAGCCAGCTTCTAGTAATCAAGTTTTTCTACTACTAGTAGCCAGTTACAAGTAGCCAAGTTCTCCTACTACAAGTAGTAAGTTACTAGTAGCCAGCTACTTGTAACCAAGTTGTCCTACTACTAGTAGCTAGTAACTAGTAGCCAAGTTCTCCTACTACAAGTAGCCAGTTACTAGTAGACAGCTACTAGTAACTAAATTTCCCACTAGATCTAGTAGTAGCCAGTTTCTGGTAGCCAAGTTCTCCTACTACAAGTAGCCAGTTACTAGTAGCCAGTTACTAGTAGCCAGCTACTAGTTACCAAGTTTTCCTACTACTTGTAGCAAGCTACTAGTAACCAAGTTTTCCTACTACAAGTAACCAGTTACAAGTAGCCAGCTACTAGTAACCAAGATTTCCTAATACTAGTAGCCAGTTAATAGTAGCCAAGTTCTCCTACTACAAGTAGCCAGTTACTAGAAGCCAGGTTCTCCTACTACAAGTAGCCAGGTACTAGTAGCCAGCTACTAGTAACCAAGTTCTCCTACTACAAGTAGTCAGTCACTAGTAGCCAGCTACTAGTAACAAAGTTGTCCTACTACTTGTAGCCAGTTACTAGTAGCCAAGTTCTACTACAAGTAGTCAGTTACCAGTAGCCAACTTCTAGTAACCAAGTTGTCCTGCTACTAGTAGCCAGTTACAAGTAGCCAAGTTCTCCTACTACAAGTAGCCAGTTACTAGTAGCCAGCTGCTAGTAACCAAGTTTTCCTACTACAAGTAGCCAGTTACTAGTAGCCAGGTTCTCCTACTACAAGTAGCCAGGTACTAGTAGCCAGCTACTAGTAACCAATTTTTCTTACTACAAGTAGCCAGTACCTAGTAGCAAGCTATTTGTAACCAAATGTTCCTACTACTTATATCCAGTTAGTAGTAGCCAAGTTCTCCTACTACAAGTAGCCAGTTATTAGAATAAAGCTACTAGTAACCAACTTTTCCTACTACTAGTAGCCAGTTACTAGTAGCCAAGTCCTACTACAAGTAGCCAGTTACTAGTAGTCAGCTACTAGTGACCAAGTTTTCCTACAACTAGTAGCCAGCTACATGTAACCAAGTTCTTCTACAAGTAGCCAGCCAGTAGCCAGCTAGTAGTAACCAAATTTCCCTACTACTAGAAGCAAGTTACTAGTAGCCAAGTTCTCCTACTAAAAGCAGCCAGTTACTAGTAGCCAGCTACTAGTAACCATGTTTTCCTACTACTAGTAGCCAGCTAATAGTAACCATGTTCTACTACAAGTAGCCAGTTACTAGTAGCCAACTAGTAGGAACCATATTTTCTTACTACCACTGGCAAGTTACTAGTAGCCAGGTTCTCATACTACAAGTAGCCAGTTACAATAGCCAGCTACTAGTAACCAAGATTCCCTACTACTAGTAGCCAGTTACTAGTAGCCAAGTTCTTCTACTACAAGTAGCCAGTTACCAGTAACCATGTTTTCCTACTACTAGTAGCCTGTAACTAGTAGCCAAGTTCTCCTACTACAAGAAGTCAGTTACTAGTAGCCAGCTACTAGTAACCAAGTTGTCCTACAACTAGTAGCCAGTTACTAGTACCAAATTTCTCCTACTACAAGTAGTCAGTTACTAGTAGCCAGCTACAAGTAACCAAGTTGTCCTACTACTAGTAGCCAGTTACAAGTAGCAAGTTCCCCTGCTACAAGTAGCCAGTTACTAGTAGCCAGCTGCTAGGAACCAGGTTTTCCTACTACAAGTAGCCAGTTACATTTAGCCAGGTTATCCCACTACAAGTAGCCAGTTAATAGTAGCTGGCTACTAAAACCAACAATGGTTTGTTTTTCAAGCTACACGAAATGGGGATAACGTCATTTTCATGGAAGGCAATCGTGAATTTGCATGAAGATCTGGAGAGCTGCCTGATGTTTAAGGGATTCAAATCCGATTTCTTCCCTATAGAAGTAGGGACCAGGCAAGGCGGGGTAAGCTCGCCGTTCTTGTACCTCTGCTTCATCGATGGGCTTATTCGAAAATTTGTTGATTTGAACAATGGTTTTAAATTAAACGGTCTAGCTGTACCTGCCGTAGTTTCAGCTGATGACATGACTTTATTGGCGCTTACAAAATCTGGCTTGGATAGAATGACTACTTTGTGTTACAAATATTCATGCAAATGGCGTTACGAATACAATGCCAAGAAATGTGCGGTTATTGTTTGCAATGAGTCTAAGAGTCAGTATTCGAAGACCTGTAGACGATGGTACATAGGCAATGAAAGTATCGATGAACGTGATATATATACTCATCTTGGTATACCATTTAGCAAGTTTTTAGTTAACCATGCCATTGTTAAAGATGTAAACTCTAAGTTAAGACGCACCTTTTTGGGAGTAGGAGGATTTGGTAATCAGGGGCTGCACACTTTTACACTTAAAAAAGTATATAAAGCTAAAGTATTGCCGAAAGCGTTGTATGGGTGTGAGATGATATACCAGTTGAGTGACTCTGATCTATTGCTACTTGAACGGAGCCATCGTTTTTGTTGTAAGCTTATGCAATGTATAGGTACAAGAACGAGGACTGTTATAGCTTTAGGTCTGCTAGGGTTATTCTCAATTAAAGCAGAAATTGACTTAAAGAAGTTGACTCTCTTTGGTCAGCTATGCAACCTTGGTTCTGAATCACGTGTTAAAGATGTGTTTCTCATGCGTATGTCGTCATTCTTAAATACAAGTGGTAATCAAATGGGTTATTTTAGTGATATATTTGATATTCTGTCAGATTACAGTCTGGAAAGTTATCTTTATAAGTATGCATGTGATGACGTTTTCCCCGGTAAACACACATGGAAACGCATCTGTAAAACGTCGGTTAAGCACCGGGAGGAATATATGTGGTATTTACAGTTATCTGAAGAAATATTCACACTATTCAAGTGTATACACCCTGTATATCGAGAGAGCATTATTTGGTCACTTTGTAAATATGACCCATCATGTACTCAACATTGTCAAAACGTCATAGGGCTAGTATCTCGTATCAACTCTTATGAATATGACAAACTGTGTCATAAATGTGGTTCAGTATTTACTAATGATGTAGAACACTGTCTATTTAGATGTGAGTATCTAGAATGCGTGCGTACGCGTTTTAAGAGTTATCTAGGGCATGCATTTGGTTTGTCTGTATTAGAGTACTTGAACAATCTTCATAATGATGTTTACATTGGAGTTCTTCTTGGTTCTCAGGACGATGCACTCTACAGTCTGTTGAATGACAAGTATATTCAATTTCTTAAAGCAGGGGTTATACATGTTAGTAAAATGTGGTGTTCTTTATTTCACTAGTTGGGTGAATGCAACACAAACTTATATATTCTTCATTTAATGTAGCTAAAAGAATATAAATGTAAGATGTAGATCGTACTGATCCTTGTTTACACCACTATCAGTGGACTGTGATACTATAAAGCACTGCTAATGCGACTTGTTCGACTACTTGTATAAATATGGCACTTTGTACAACTTAATGCAGCATGGTGGTATTGCTGAAGACTCGTGATGAAGGTCGCAGCTGTAATATCGTGCTGCATTGTGGGCCCGTCTGTGTTTGAAGATTATCGTAACGCTTAGAAAACGATTGTATTGGTGCTATCTTAAATGTGCTCATTATGAATATATACACATGTGTGTACCATATATCAATGATGATATGGATGATAATTATTATAAATATTAGGATCCTTGTTTAAATTCATATCATATTACTTTGCCTTGTATTGTATATATAGTTTGTCATAATTGTATGTATTTAAATTTCTTGTTTGTATGTTTAACTCTTCAACATTTGGAGGAAATAAAGATATAAACTACTACTAGTAGCCAGTAACTAGTAGTTAAGTTCTCCTACTACAAGTAGTCAGTTACCAGTTACTAGTAGCCAGCTACTAGTAACCAAGTTGTCCTACTACTAGTAGCCAGTTACAAGTAGCCAAGTTCCCCTTCTACAAGTAGCCAGTTGCTAGTAGACAGCTGCTAGGAACCAGGTTTTCCTACTACAAGTAGCCAGTTACATTTAGCAGGTTCCCCTACTACAAGTAGCCAGTTAATAGTAGCTGGCCACTAAAACCAAGTTTTCCTACTACAAGTAGCCAGTTACTAGTAGCCAAGTTCTCCTACTACAAGTAGCCAGTTATTAGAATAAAGCTACTAGTAACCATATTTTCCTACTACTAGTAGCCAGTTACTAGTAGCCAAGTCCTACTACAAGTAGCCAGCTACTAGTACAAGTAGCCAGCTACTAGTAACCAAGTTTTCCTTCTACTAGAAGCCAGCTACTGGTAACCAAACCCTTCTACAAGTAGCCAGTCAGTAGCCAACTAGTAGGAACCAAATTTTCCTACTACCACTGGCAAGTTACTAGTAACCAAGATTTCCTACTACTAGTAGCCAGTTACAAGTAGCCAGTTACTAGTAACCAAGTTGTCCTACTACTAGTAGCCAGTTACTAGTAGCAAATTTCTCCTACTACAAGTAGTCAGTTACTAGTAGCCAGCTACTAGTAACCAAGTTGTCCTACTACTAGAAGCCAGTTACAAGTAGCCAAGTTCCAGGATTTCCTACTACTAGTAGCCAGTCACTAAAAGTAGCTGGCCACTAAAACCAAGTTTTCCTACTACAAGTAGCTAGTTACTAGTAGCCATGTTCTCCTACTACAAGTAGCCAGTTATTAGAATAAAGCTATAAGTAACCAACTTTTCCTACTACTAGTAGCCAGTTACTAGTAGCTAAGTCCTACTACAAGTAGCCAGTTACTAGTAGCCAGCTACTAGTACAAGTAGCCAGCTACTTGTAACCAAGTTTTCCTACTACTAATAGCCAGCTACTAGTAACTAAGTTCTTCTACGAGTAGCCAGCTAGTGGTAACCAAATTTACCTACTACTAGTAGCAAGTTACTAGCAGCCAAGTTCTCCTACAAAAAGTAGTCAGTTACTAGTAGCCAGCTACTAGTAACCAAGTGTTCCTACTACTGGTAGCCAGCTAATAGTAACCAAGTTCTACTACAAGTAGCCAGTTACTAGTAGCCAACTAGTAGAACCCAAATTTTCCTACTACCACTTGTAAGTTACTAGTAGCCAAGTTCTCCTACTACAAGTAGCAAGTTACTAATAGCCAGCTACTAGTAACCAAGTTTTCCTACTACAAGTAGCCAGTTACTGGTAGCCAAGTTATCCTACTACAAGTAGCCAGCTACAAGTAACCAAATTGTCCTACTACTAGTAGCCAGCAAATAGTAACCAAGTTTTCCTACGACTTGTAGCCAGCTACTAGTAACCAAGTTCTCCTACTACAAATAACCAGTTACTAGTAGCCAGCTACTAGTAACCAATATTTCCTATTAGATCATCTACTAGTAGCCAGTTGCTGGTAGCCAAGTTGTCCTACTACAAGTAGCCATTTACTAGTAATCAGCTACTAATAACCAATCTTTCCTACTACTAGTAGCCAGCTACTAATAATTAAGTTCCCCTGCTACAAGTAGCCAGCTACTAGTAACAAAATTTTCCACAAAACTAGTAGCCAGTTACTAGTAGCCAAGTTCTCCTACTACAAGTAGCCAGTTATTAGAATAAAGCTACTAGTAACCAAATTTTCCTACTAGTAGTAGCCAGTTACTAGTAGCCAAGTCCTACTACAAGTAGCCAGTTACTAGTAGCCAGCTACTAGTACAAGTAGCCAGCTACTTGTAACCAAGTTTTCCTTCTACTAGTAGCCAGCTACTAGTAACTAAGTTCTTCTACAAGTAGCCAGCTAGTGGTAACCAAATTTACCTACTACTAGTAGCAAGTTACTAGTAGCCAAGTTCTCCTACAAAAAGTAGTCAGTTACTAGTAGCCAGCTACTAGTAACCAAGTGTTCCTACTACTGGTAGCCAGCTAATAGTAACCAAGTTCTACTACAAGTAGCCAGTTACTAGTAGCCAACTAGTAGGACCCAAATTTTCCTACTACCACTGGCAAGTTACTACTACCACTGGCAAGTTACTAGTAGTCAAGTTCTCCTACTACAAGTAGCAAGTTACTAATAACCAGCTACTAGTAACCAAGTTTTCCTACTACAAGTAGCCAGTTACTGGTAGCCAAGTTATCCTACTACAAGAAGCCAGCTACAAGTAACCAAATTGTCCTACTACTAGTAACCAAGTTTTCCTTCGACTTGTAGCCAGCTACTAGTAACCAAGTTCTCCTACTACAAATAACCAGTTACTAGTAGCCAGCTTTTTTTTTAATATTCCTATAGTTCTTTTTGGTATCTGAATATCAATATTTATTATATGTTAATAAATTTGACTCTCAAATCACTAACCACCCCGCAACAATATTGGTTTTCCTATTAAATTTGATAGGAAGCGAAACATACAGGTAGCGAAATGGTCAGGGTAGCGAAATGACTTCTCAGTGGGTAGCGAAATGACAGTAGCGAAATGGTATGGGTAGCGAAATGTCTGACAACCAATTATACATCTTCTACCAATACCAAACATTCCTTTCCACACAAGTATGCCTATATTAAAAGTCAGCTAATAAATGTGCATGTTTTACATTTTTTAAGTTGCATTACCTAAACATGATTTTTAAAATTATATCTTCAACAAAATTGCAGTTATTTTTTGCACAAAAATGTACTGGTAATAAAGATGACATAATTATTGTTCGGTTTACTCTGCAAATATTGACACTTGTACTAGTTTATGTGTTGGTTGGTGGCATTGCAGAAACCAAATGTTTCCTGATCGTCTTGGTTCATCTGGCTGCAGCTCTCTGGTTTTCATGCTTAATTTGATGCTGAGGTGCAGCTGCATCTTTGGCCACTGCCATGACATGCTGATATGTCTGATGATTTGCTCACTTTACTGGACTGTTGCAATATTGGTTGAGGCTGGAATAAACAGTTAACAAAACATATATTTTCTGATCTCTGTTGTGTTTTGTTTTTTACTCAAAGAAAAAAGTCACGGTACTATCATAGTCTTGTTTTGTCACATGTCTGATTTTTAGTTCATCCGTTTCTTGAAGGAAAACAATACGAGATACAGTTGATATTTGATATCTCAAACTCCCATAACTCGGAACTTAAAGTTCGGTCCTACCAAAATCTAAATTAAATAAATGAATTCAAATCCATAGAAGGGGTATTCTTATCAAAGCTAGAATATTGTAAATAGGCTAAATATGAATGACTTTTTCTCATATATGATAAGTACTAGAAACTTGGCAAAATAAATCTGCATGGTTAGCCAAAATGCTAGAAACATGGCAAAATAAATTAACTTAATACATTATGAAGTTATGGTATATTTTAGATCAAAAATGATCAATGTCTTGTCAATCAAATCATGATGAGACTTGATAAAACACTTTAACAAGAGCACGGCAAGCAGGTGCAAATTTGGTATGTGTGGATAGGCCTTGTCAAGATAACATGCATTCCAAAAATGAAGGTTGTGAATGAAAAATCGAAGAAGTTATGGTCAATGTTAAGATTTCGGATGACTACGACAACGATAACGCGGACGTCGGTGTTACGACAACAGCTTCTGATTTCTTCAAAACAGACAAACTAAAAATTATCCTCAGAGTTCTACACATAGTTTTTCATTGTTAAAATCATATCTAAATATGCAAGACTGATGAATGTCCGGAACTTACAATAAGCTGCCTTTATGATTTCACTTCTTTGTATCAAGATCCATGTTTCAGTTGATAACAATAAGGAACTTTCCCATCCTGTTGTTGACTGGAGGTGTGTATGCAAACATTTTTGCACAGTACATCCTGATCTGCTGATTACAAACCCCAGCCATGCTGCAAAATTGCAAATGAATAATAATCTTACCTGTTCATCAATATACATGTAAAATGCTAAATATGAGTGGATTGAAAGCTAAAACCATTGTAACAAACAAGAGATGTTTCTAAAACATGTTTACCTACCACCTGACCTTTGATCTAGTGACTTCAAAAACTATAAGGGTTTTCTAGTGGTCATGACTAATCACCACAGCAACGTTGAAGATCCTAAACCAAACAAGTGATCATTTATTGATCGGAAAACATTTCAAAAGGTTAAGGTCATGGTGACTTTGACCTAGTGACCTCAACAACAATAGGGATCATCTTGCGGTCATGAACAAGGACCACAGCAAGTTTGAAGTTTCCAAACCTAACCCTTGAATAGTTATTGATCGGAAACCATTTCACCAGTTAAGGTCATGGTGACCTATACTTTTGACCAAGTGATCTCAAAAACTATAGGGGTCATCTAGTGGCCATGACCAACTACCACAGCCAATTTGAAGATCCTAAGCAGTTATTAATCAAAAAACATTTCACCAGTTAAGGCCATGGTGACCTTGATCTTTGACCTAGAGACCTAAAAATCAGGGATCATCTAGTGGTCATGACCAACCACCACAGCAAGTTGAAGATCCTAAGGCAAACCCATGAGCAGGTTTTGATCGAAAGCCATTTAAACAGTTATGGTCATGGTGACCTTGACGTCTGCCCTAATGACTTCAAAAACAATAGGCTTCATCTAGTGAGCATGACCAACTACCACAGCAAGTTTGAAGATCCTAAGCCAAACACCTGAGCAGTTATTGATCAGAGACCATTTCATCAGTAAAGGTCATGGTTACCTTGACCTTTGACCTTAAAAACAATAGGGATCATCTAATGGTCATGACCGAGCACCACAGCAAAGTTAAAGATCCTAAGGCAAACCCTTGAGCAGTTATTGATTGGAAACAATTTCACCTGTTAAGGTCATGGTGACTTTCATCTAGTGGCCTAAAAAACAATAGGGGTCATCTAGTTGTCACGACCAACCACCACAGCAAGTTTGAAGATTCTATGCCAAGTCGTTTATTAATTATTGATCAGAAACCATCGATCTACGGACTGACTGGCAGACCGACCGACCGACATGTGAAAAGCAATACACCCATTTTTCTTCAAAATGGGGGTATAATGAACATTATTAGCATATTCACAATTGGTAGACAAAAACTAACAATCACAACAGTATAGAACTTGATCAAATGACACATTGGACCGCAATAATTGATCTTGGTATACACTGTTTGCAATTTCAGATATGCAATACAGTTCTCGCTTACTGTAAAACTGTTTTGAAGACGGTTTTTTGTCTTCTTGATGTGTATTCTGGAATATGAAAATCTGTAAATGCAAACAAACTGCAGCATAAACATTATTATTGCTAATAAATGCCCCGGGGTCATAGGATATTTTTGATGGACCTTCTTGCATAACTTCTGGATCAACAATTTTTTTTAACTCTTTCCCTCAGATACCTTTGCAAACAGAGCAGACCTAGATCAGATAGCTCTTGCAGAAGTTGTCTAATCAGTCAGCTCTGTAACCAACAAGATTATAATTGGTCTGACTCAACAGTATCTATCAATACAAAAGTATCCAACACATGCCATTATAAAACTTCAGCTTAGCAAGATGTGTATGTGAAACACTATCCCCTCCCCTTTATTATGTATGACCTTGACCTTGAAAAGACACCATCTAAAATGTTTGCTTAAACATGCTTGCCAAGTTTGAAGTATGCATGTTGAATGGTGACAAAATTATCGCCAATCTAAATTTGACCTGTAATTTGACCATTGACTATGATGTATGACCTTGATCTTAATAAGTCACCCCTAGTCAAAATGTTCACTTATGATAATAACACAAACATGCCAACTTACACAAACATGCCAAATTAGAAGTATGTATTTGCAATGTATCTAAATTTGACCTGTAATTTAAACTCTGACCTTGATGTATGACCTTGACCTGAATAAAAACACCCCTCAAGATGTTCACTTCCATAAGATGTCAACTTTGAAGCAAGCAACTAAATTTGACTCATAACTTGACCTTGGTGTATGACCTTGACCTTTATATGTAATCCCACAAAATGCTTGCTCAGAGAGAGTGAGAGAGAGAGAGAGAGAGAAAGAGAGAGAGAGAGACACACACACACACACAGATGGACAGACAGACAGACACAGAGAGAATACTACACTTAACCAATAAGACAATTATAAAACTTACTCAAACGGATTCAAGAAAGATCTTGAAGTCTGCTTCCTTGACACCCTACCCTAGCAATCCTCAAAACTTAGGACTTCGGCAACCCTGAAAAAATATTTATATGTGTACTTCTACAACTTGGGTGAATATTTGCATTTGAATATCTTCCTTGTCCAAAATGAATGATCAAACAAGAGGGCCAAGATGGCCCTTAATAGCTCACCTGATTACCATATATTTAAGATTGCTGCTAAGTAGCGAATGGGTAGTGCCAATATTGACCTTAGGAACAATATTTGAACAATGTTGATAGTGGATCATGGGCAGTGGTTCTGCAGAACAAGGTTTTCAAAGATTTAGAATATTGATCAAGACAATCATTCTGACCAATGAAGATTGGGCTGAAAATGTGCCATCTAGAGTATTTTTCTAAGATTTGACTTCGTGACCTACTTTTTATTCCCACCCCACCCATGATCACACTCAACCTTGATATCACCAAGACAAACACTCTGAGTGTGGCCGCTGGAATGTAAATAAGATTTTTCTAAGATATGACCCAGTGACCTACTTTTTGACCACATGTAACCCACACGTAACAAATTTTATTAGGACAATCATTCTGACCAATTTTCATGAAGATTTGGTTATAAATGTGACCTCTAGAGTGTTCACTTGTCACCCAGGGTTTGGGCCAATTTTGACCCCAGGGGCATAATTTATATTGCTTTTGTAGAGGACCTGAACATGATGTTGTGTGTCTAATACGAAATCTGAGAACCTTCAGTTTCATAGGTTTCCAAAGTTTTCACTGCATGTTTCTATAGAAAACTGGCCACCTACTGGTGAGCTAAAAAGCATGATCATCCATAACAAACCAACTGTGGATGTACATTATACTTATTCTTAGTTTTATGATTCACTTGTCAACAGCTTTTATGAACTTCATGTTAGAAATAATTACTTTATGAATATCAATTAGCTGGAATTCCATAATGGCTTGATGGATACAGATGTTTTATGATAACAAAAAAAAGCAGAATGATGACAATCTACATACAATATAACATAAGGAAACACAGGACCTGGATGAGATAGCTCCTACAGCAGCCTTCTGATCTGAATCTACAGTTTTCAAATGATGAAAAGGCATTTACATGAGGGAAAGGGTTAACATTGATGTAATGCCATGGAGTAACACTGATTTGCAATGAAAATGACCAGTGAGCTGTCCATCTTGAGCTAGGCTTGCTAAGCAAGATGTGTTTGTTGAAAAACACTTTGTTCCCAACTGAGGTTTTGACCAATAATTTGTCATCTGGCTATTAATAATTATTTTGGTATGACCTGTCACCAATCTCAATTCAGGAGTTTAAAAAACATCCCAAATCATGCATGTTAAAACATTTTGACAAGACACGAACTGTTTGCCTATAGATAATAACATACCACATATAAAAAACCATGTTTAAATTCACTGACTTATGGCAATGAGTAGCTTGTGAATTTAAGTACTATGGTAAGGATCTATAATTCTATGGTAACAGTTATATCATACCTATCAGTAGTGTTCTATACCAGGACCATTTATGTTTTAAAAGTATTCAAGTTTATAAGCAATATGAAATAATCTCTTTTAGCCCTTTCCCTCAAATGTGTTTTCATCCATTTTCTGAGTCGACCCAGGTCAGATAGCCCTTGTAGTATCTGTCTGATCAGAATCTGATCTGTTTTATAGTAAATCTGACCATGCTATTATTTCTGACATGAAGATCCAAACAGGTAAAGGGTCAACCATATCAGAGTATATCCTTGAGGAAATGTTTTACATAAACCACACCTTTTATCTGATTCCACTGAAGATATTTCCAATGTTCTGATTTCCATCAGTTTGTCCCTTTGCCTGCATTGGTGTTGTCTGTGTTAATGTTGAAATTCCTGAAGTACCAGGCTTGGCAGCTTTTTGTTGTTTGCATGAGGTCCCTGACATGGCAGCCGGCTTATGCAAGTATTACTGTAAGGGAAATAAGATATTTAGTGTTCAGCTAACACTACTATAATAATTATAAATAATGATACATGTAAATAAGGCATATAATGGCAATACATGTATTTTTTTCAGACATATCATATGCAAGCCTCAGTCAAAAATCCATTGACAAAAGACATGAAAATATGACAAACAAAATTAAAGATGCACAATATGACAAATGTCTTTTTACATTGCCCTTACTGTACATAGTTAATTCAGCTAATCCTTACCCATACTTTCATATACAAATGCATAATAGTGCATTGTTATGACATTGCAAATAGAAAATACCTGTTTTGTGTTCATATACCATCAAAAACTTATGAAAATGTAGCTAATACTTGTCCGTACTCATGATGCCATTATTTCTTACATGAATATTAAACAGGTAAAGGGCTGAAACTGACAACATTTGCTTTTACAATTTGGTTTGAGGAATAATAATTCATTTAATTATGACATGGTGAAACTATAAAGAGAGATAATTATTCATTTTGTATTTATCATTAAACCTTTCCTTCATACAAATGCCTTTTTAAGCATTTGCAAACAGAGTAGACCCAGATCAGACAGCTCCTAGAGGATATGTCTGATCAGGATCTGCTGTTTTTGCTAATGAAATTATAAAAGATCTGACTAGATACAATTTCTACCAATACGAATGTCTGTGACTCCGTGTACACATGCCATTATAAAACTTCTGCTAATAATATTCATGATGTCATTATTTCTCACACAAATATTCAACAGGGAAAGGGTTACTTGTGTGATTAACTTGTATCTGATTTTTATTTGTTCATAATGAAAATACATGCATCCTCATCGATTCATTCACTATTTGCGAATACAGAATATTTTTGTGCTGCACTGACAAAAATAAACTCCAACCGATCTTATATGCTTTTAACCATCCCATAAAATAATGTAAATTCTACTCTAGTAATTACTGTAAAGAGTTCATCCCATTGTAGTTGAAATTTGTGTACTCTAAATGGTGATATCGAGCTACTTTCGGTTTTAACGATATCCCAGCTGTAAGACGGCAACCATCATAAAATTAGCATTCTGTCTTACAGCTCATTAATGATGATTATTCAGAAAAGTAAAGGGAGACTAATGTCAACCTAGAAGTTACAAGACGACATGCTAATTTTGTGATTGTTGCCGTCTGCCGGGATATCGTCCAAAACCGAAAGTAGCTCGATACATTTAGAATGGACACATAAAGTACACACCAAAACAGAAACTGTTATGTGTATACTGTAGATCTACCATTATAAAAATTGACATGCCTGTGGGCGAAATCACATGTGTCGAACCGGTCGAAGTTACTCCATGAGTAATTCTCTTTCTGCAAATGAGCTGTGCAATAAGATTAAATAACACAAATTTAAAGTTTATCTATAAACATATCAATTGGATTTCGTCCATTAATACAAACATGTAACATGTTTGTATTAATGGACGAAATCCTTGTACTCAACCAGACAGAAAAACAGATGAATTGTACCGTGGTTTGTAACTGGGTAGAAATCTGGCCATTTCTGAATCTGTTTTCACACCGATGTCATCTTTCAATATTTTCCATCGTTCAAAATAGTGTTCTGATACATCCCAGGTTCTGTTGATCGTTTTATAGGAATCTTGTCGCCGTCTTTTTCTCTCTGTTGGCGAATTCACCGAATATCGCTTACGCTTGCCAGCCTCCGGCCGCCATGTTGTTGTGTTTATATCAGAAATTAATTATTCACCCACGTGACCTCCCGACACCAATCGAGATGTTCCGCGGCAAGCCGAAGTGTTTTCAAAATGTAAACAAAAGCTTATAGTGTGGTGACAACACTATCAAAAATCAACACATTCATAAGCTAATTACTAACGACCGGTTACACCAAAAAGTGTTATTAAACCGGATTCCATGGTTATTTGTATCTGGGATAATATATCCATGTTAGAAAATACGCGATTTTAGCATGATTTTGAGCGATATTATGACTTTAAATGTATTTATCGACTAAATATTCAGAGAAATTAAAGATATATTTATTTCAATATTGAGCAACAAGACAATAGTTAACAACACATACATATTATAGAATTATAACAATATAAATAAAAACAAGAGAGTCGTCACGGTGACAAATGCCCCCAAAGTGTTTGACACCGAAATGCATTTTGGCAGAAAAACAATACAATGTAATGCAGGTGTAACATGAAATTTTGATGCTGTAAAAAATGACACAGGAGTCAGTTCTTAACATTAGAAACAGAACCTTTGACGATTATGTTAGCTAAGAAAAGAGCCAAGGGTCAAAACTTAGTTAAAAAGGACCCTAAATCATTCTCAACGTTAAAAAGGACCCTGGGTTGATTGTCAACGTTTAAGGTATAGGAGATATGCTCTGGACAAGCTTTTTGTATCTGGTAAAGTATAGGAGATATGCTCCGGACTGTAAAATTGAAGTCAAAGGTCAAGGTCAGTGATCTGAAAATGGTACACGACTCTCCGCCATCCCAAGATGAACTCACAAACCAAATTTGGAATCCGTAGCTGGTAAGGTATAGGAGAAATGCTCCGGACAAGCTTTATGTAAAATCTAGGTCAAAGGTCAAGGTCACAGTGACCTGAAAATGGTAGGCGACACACCGCAATCCCAAGATAAACTCACACACCAAATTTGGAATCAGTAGCTGGTAAGGTATAGGAGATATTCTCAGGACAACCTTTTTTGTAAAATCGAGGTCTAAGGTCAAGGTCAAGGTCACAGTGACCTGAAAATGGTAAGCGACATTCCTCCATCCCAAGATGAACTCACACACCAAATTTGGAATCCGTAGCTGGTAAAGTATAGGAGATATACTCCGGAAAAGCTTTTTGCAGCCGGTAAGGTATAAGCTTTTTGTAAAATCGAGGTCAAAGGTCAAGGTCACAGTGACCTGAAAATGATACGTGACACTCCCTCATCCCAAGATGAACTCACATACCAAATTTTGGATCCGTAGCTGGTAAGATATAGGAGATATGCTCCGGACAAGCTTTTTGTAAAATCGAGGTCAAAGGTCAAGGTCAAGGTCACAGTGACCTGGAAATGGTACACGACACTCCGCCATCTCAAGGTGATCTCACACACAAAATTTGGAATCCGTATCTGGTAAGGTATAGGAGATATGCTCTGGACAAGCTTTTTGTAAAATCGGTCAAAGGTCAAGGTCAAGGTCACAGTGATCTGAAAATGGTACGCGACACTCCTCCATCCCAAGATGAACTCACACACCAAATTTGGAATCCTTAGCTGGTAAGGTATAGGAGATATTCTCCGGACAAGCTTTTTGTAGCTTGTAAGGTATAAGCTTTTTTTAAAATCAAGGTCAGAGGTCAAGGTCAAGGTCACAGTGACCTGGAAATGGTACACGACACTCCGCCATCCCAAGATGAACTCACACACCAAATTTGGAATCTGTAGCTGGTAAGGTAAAGGAAATATGCTCCGGACAAGCTTTTTGTAGCTGGTAAGGTATAAGCTTTTTTTAAAATCGAGGTCAAAGGTCAAGGTCAAGGTCACAGTGACCTGGAAATGGTACGCGACACTCCGGCATCCCAAGATAAACTCACACACCAAATTTGGAATCTGTAGCTGGTAAGGTAAAGGAGATATGCTCCGGACAAGCTTTTTGTAAAATCGGTCAAAGGTCATGGTCAAGGTCACAGTGATCTGAAAATGGTACGTGACACTCCTCCATCCCAAGATGAACTCACACACCAAATTTGGAATCCTTAGCTGGTAAGGTATAGGAGATATTCTCCGGACAAGCTTTTTGTAGCTGGTAAAGTATAAGCTTTTTTTAAAATCGAGGTCAAAGGTCAAGGTCAAGGTCACAGTGACCTGAAAATGGTACGCGACACTCCCCCATCCCAAGATGAACTCACACACCAAATTTGGTATCCGTAGCTGATGTGACAAAGGAAATATACTCCGGACAAAAGGTACACACACCCACACACCCACACACACACACACACACACCCACCCATACACACACACACCCACCCACCCACACACACACGCACGGTGCGATCACTATATGCCGCCAAAGCCTAGCTTTGGGGGCATAATAATGATTGTGTTATATATGTGTTTAACACCTATCGCCAGTGTACAAGTTAAATAATGTGAAATCGTGCATAAACTTGGCACTGGTAATACAAGTTCCTACAATATATGTAAAAGTACAAAAATGAGTCATGCAGGAAACACAACATACAGAACAAACAGTCGCCCGAATAGCAACACAAGGGACCAGCAAATATACATTTATAACTATAAAAACATCAAGAGACGCACAAAGACAAAACAAACATACAATAGGGGAAAGATGGAAGTACTGCATTGGAACGGTCAGTGACAAAGGTCACTGGGGGATTTGGTATGAGATTGATATTAAATGTCACTACTAAAAAGTGATCTTTTACAGCCCTTTTAAAGTTAGTTAGGTTGAATGTATCCCTAATTTTGGGAGGTAACATATTCGATAACTTGCAGCCTAGTCGGACTTTAACCACAAACCTTTGCCCTCTGCAGTCACAAATGAACCATGCTGGCTGTATCTAGTTCTATAATTATGTATGAACAGAAATTTGAGTTACAAAAGTTTGGCAAATAAAATCAGGAGACAGGCCATTTTTTAATTATAAAAACATGACATGACAGAGTGCAATTTGGTCCACTCTTTTAGAAGCCGGTAACCAGTCAAGTGAAATAAAATGAGTATTATGAATATGAGACATGTGTTCCAAAATAGAGCACAAAACGGACAATTTTATTCTGGGTAACCTGGAGCTTGCCTCTCCAAAATGTAGTTAACCCATGATACCATGAAAAAAACAAGCACAGTCAAAATGGCACTGAATAAGAGCTGAAATCAATAGCCTTTTGGTGTGATCAGTAAGATAAGCCTGTTTGCCTTTTTGATAATGGAACTAGCCATGGATTCACCTGTTAAACACCGCTGTAAAGTGGCTCCTAAATATTTGACAGATGCAGTTGTATTGATAATCTGACCATTGCATGTAACATTCATGCCCTTGTTAACATATAGGCAGTGGCTATTCGTACGGTACCGTACGAATAGCCCCAGCCGCTATTCGTACGGAAGTTCCGTACGAATAGAAATAAGTACCGTGTACGCTATTCGTACGGGAGTTATTCAATTGTTTTATTCAGTAAAGATAGTTATTATTTTAAATCGTTTGTTTTTGAATCTCCGTGGATGTGTTACTTTAATCCGGGTCGACTAATTAAGACTAATTAAGTCAGTTTGCAAAGGATTAAAACTGATTAATTACTGAATTACAATTGATGTGTTGCTTTATTCTTTGTCGACTAATTAAGTCTGTTTGCGAATGAGTCACCGATCTACATTATGAGTAAAAGAAGTTCAAAACTCTAAGTACGTACTGTACTGCATGGAAAGAGAACTACAATGTAAGTTTTTTCTCACTTAATATTATTATTGTTCACCTTTAGCCTGCTATAGATGGATGAGTGAATATCTATGCAAACAGTTTGGATCCAGATGAGACGCCGATTAACTCGATGAAACTACTAACTACTGATGCGCTGTATTTGCCATTTATTTTATTATATATCTACCCTTCATGATAATAGCACTGTAAGGGTTCGTGTTTTCATTTGATTCGTATGTAAAGGTTATATGGTTATGGTTAGTGCTTAGCTATGCCCAACATTTATTGCATGCATAGCGTGTTTACTTGCTTTATATGTAAAGTTTCTTGTCATGATCTGCTGGTTACGTTTGCTATATTGCAAAACCTCTCTATCACGAAATTGTGTTAATTAGTATTTTGGTCAGGTGATTTTATTCCGTGTTAATTCCATGTATAATTTAATCAGGAATGGTCTGATCTTGTTCTACCCTGCTTGCAAAGGCATAGAAAGGCAGATACACATCTTGTTTAAAAACTACTTAGAAAGGCAGATACACATCTTGTTTAAAAACTACTTTAGTTGTAATTGGTTTCTAAATTGAATAGTCTATTACAAGCAGTATTTAGCTGTAACTGTTTGCAAATGAGGTCAGTATTCTACAGCCTGTCCTTATTATGTGTAAGCAATTAGTTTAAAGGATAAAAACGGATTTAAACCTTTAAAATGCTGCAAAAATTGAGAAAATTACAAGTAAATACATGGTACCTATATTGGATAAAAACATAGTGTCATTAACTCCCGTACGAATAGCGTTCACGGTACTTATTTCTATAGCGGCTGGGGCTATTCGTACGGTACCGGCGGATACATACAAATTATGTAATCTTAAAAGTTTTATTCAGAACAGAACATCTCCACATCTGACCATTGCAATTCATAAATATACCTTTCTACAACGCAGAGTAATCGTCTAATCAGGATCTGCTCTGGTTGTTTATGGTTTAAAATAAATATTACATAGATATACGGCGATCTATGAGCGTATGAGCCAATAATACGCGAAAGCGGTGTTGGGCAGTATTGATAGATAGATAGATAGATAGCATGGGCTTACCGTCTATCGAACCTCTTAACCTTTGACCAGGAATAAAAAACGTTTACTGTGAATATTGAAGAAATAAATAAATCAGCAGTTCAAAATAATCTTCTATACATACCCTGAAACAATTAAACATTTTTATCCGCATCTATTAATCCCCAAACAATCCAGTGTTCCCCATCACCCGCATAGCAAAAACAAAAATGGCTGCCAGAAAAACCTCACCTGCGTACCGAACCCTTATTTTAGAAACTGTTTACTGTAACATAATACTCATAGTCATGTGATTTCATCATGGACACGCGACCTTTGCATAAGCTGAAGGGGTCAGAGCTGTCAAACATTTTTAATGTGGTACACTTTTCAATTTATGTTGATATTCTATAACGTATTAAGAGTTTTCTCATCTTTAGCATAGTTGAAGGGAAAATAAACTGTATTGACCTGTTTATGACGTATATTTCGTTTTTAATGCTACGAGGCGTTGTTTACAGACAAAGCAACGGTACTCATGATTTTTTTGACGTAGTATGCTCTTGTACATGCGTAAAAACACAAAGAAATGAAAGGTTCGATAAACAGGTGAGGTTCGATAGAAGGTGAGTGTACGATAGATAGTATCTGATGTCAGTTGTTTGAATAATGTAATAACAAATGTGCAGATTTACATTGAAAATAAACTTCAATATGATAACATTGTACATTATACAATTAACGATTTTCTGTTCGTCGTTGACGTATTGCCAAGAGTCTGTAAGACGGCAACCATCACAAAATTGATGAGATTAGATTTGATGTTGACTTCCGGGTAGTCCAAATAATTTGACCTCACGCAAGCTTATTTTTCATTTTGATCTTTCTCTGCTGGCGTGAAGTCAAAACCATATATGCCAAAACGGTGTAGTTATGCCGAAAGTCATTAATCACGCGCAATTGTAAATTTTTAGGTCCCAACACATGCAAAATATAATTAAAACAAATAATATCGCTCAAAATCATATTTACCTTTGCTGTTAATCCTGATAGTCACAAATATATTCCTTCCGTTTCACTTTCGTTTAGGCCGCCAATATGGCAGCAGTACATATACATGGTTAAAACAAATGTAAGGATTTCCAAAAAAACTTTTGAACGAAATTTTTATTTTTTTATCACAATATGAGAAGATACTAGTATTACAAAATGCACCATCGCAAAAAAAAATGTGTAGATCCTGATCAGACTCCCAAAAATGGCTCGCACACAATATAGATATATTTTTATTGGGATCTAGTATCACCACACTTATTTTGGCAGCGCTTTAAATATCTTATCCAGAAGAATAATTTGTCCTGGCTCTTTCTTGGAAAGTATTTGTCCAATCCACTCAAAACTTACACGTATATTTGTGGCCTTTATATCTTGTTAAGGTTAATAGCCATGTAAAATTGTAAATCGCTTCACTCGTTAAGGAGTTGCGGTCCTTTAATTATATACCAAAGACTGACTTTAAGAATATCGTCTCTCAATTTTCTTGGAAAGTGTTTGTCCAATCCTCGCCCACTTTATACACGTGTTTGTGGCAATTATATCTTGGTCAATTTCGGTAGCCATGTAAATCGCTTCAGTCGTTGATGACTATGGCCCTTACTTTCTGAGGCAAAAAAATCTGAAGATGGGGCATCAGTGTCCTATGGACACCTTTATAGTTTAACTTTCCAACGATCCGGACCAAGTATACACTTGGTAGAAATTAATTACCACTAACCTGCTATCTAGGCAAATAATAATTATATTCACGTTGGTACACAGACATTTTTCATATATGATGTTAATTTTGCGAGCGAGGCAGTCCTCATTCGCTAGAATTCTGCTTAAACCACAAAAAGAGTCTGCATCGAAATATTTTCAGTAGATTTATTCACTACTTGACAGAAAAAGCTCAACAGTGAAGGGTTTGGTTTCATAACAGGGACAATTTTTACTGCAAACTGAACAGCATTTACATGACTGACACTGGCAAATCGGACTGTTGCATCCTTCGCATATGCTACATGATGACATATCCGATTCGGCAGTTGAAAAACATTCCATGATCAGCTTACGTAAACATTTTTGAGATTCATTGATTACAATATTTTTCATTAATTTTTCAGTTGTTTTAAGGGAAGCTGTGAATTTGTCGTATAGAATGCAGCTGAAACCCATGCGACCGTCACGTGCGCATCTTCCAGCTTCCTGCCAATACGAAACAACAGATTTGGGGCATCCAATATGAGTTACCAAACCAATGTCTTTTATGTCAATACCCATACCCAAAGCAACAGTAGCTACTACTACCCGGATCGTGCTGTTTGTTTTGCAGAAATTAGATAGTTCATGGGTACACTTATGAAACATTTCTATGAGGAGGTGGTCCGAATTTTCTATTTCAGATGCATATGCTTTTTTCCTAGTGACTGTTTTAAAGTTATAAAAATTTCCGAAACCATGTCAATAGATCGACAGTAAATGATAGTTTTTTTTTCGAATTTTGCCCCTGTGATCTGATATGCTGTATAAGCCACGATGATTCTTTCTCATAATCAGTTGATGTTTTCTTTTGACAAGAGATGTAAATGTTTTCCCTGTTTGGAGATTTTGAAACTATGTCTGTATTTTCTAAATCCAAATGAAGTGATGCCATGATGTCTTGTTTTATTTTTTCTGTACTTGTTGCCGTTAGGGCTAAAATTGGAGCTCGAAAAAAACTTCTGAGTTGACACAACTCCTTAAAGTCGGGCTAAAGTGAAAGCTTAGTCCGACTTATGCAAGGATGAATGAGAATTGTCTCGCTCGCCGAAGAATTATCCCTGTTCATTTCAAATTTTAATACCTACTGAATATTCATGGGAAAATTAGTTATAATGATTATGATATATGGAAGGTGGAACATTGTAGTAATTTTAGAGAGTAAAGAAATGGATCTATCCATAAGCAAACGCAGACCAACAGGCTTCTATAATATCGGAGCCGTGTGATCTGGGTCTACTCCGTTTGCAAATACGTGAAAACACCTTTATACAAAGGAAAGGGTTAAGGACATAATATAGGAGCCGTGTGATCTGGGTCTACTCCGTTTGCAAATACGTGAAAACAATTTTATACAAGGAAAAGGGTTAAGAACATAATGTAGGAGCCGTGCGATCTGGGTCTACTCGGTTTGCAAATACGTGAAAACACTTTTATACAAGGGAAAGGGTTAAGGACATAATATAGGAGCCATGTAATTTGGGTCTACTCTGTTTGTAAATGTATGAGAACACGCTTATGTGAGGGAAAGGGTTAATGGCCATGTAAATTTCGTTCAATGATAAATTCGTAAACTGGTGATCTGACTCAAATTTAACCGACCAATCAAATCATTCATGGACATTACTGCAATGTAAACAAACTAACGGTTTCGTCGATTCAATTTGTATATGGACTTTTTGTGGCTATCAGGTAAGCTTTTATAACTTATTTTTTGCACCCACAGATGAGAAAACATGCATACTTTGTGACAGTATATTGAGTATAGGTATATATGACGGATTTATTCAATGAATCGTCCCGATCAAGCGTAGAGCGGTTTCGGCTACAGGAAACTGGGCATTTTGTATAAAACTTCGTATTTCGCAGGAATGATAAAAATTAAAAAAATAATAAAAAATAGAAAAAAACGATGAAAAAGAATAAAAATGTAATGAAGAACGATAATTATGTGATGTTTCGAAATACAGAAGTTTTATATTGTAGAACTAACTTCCGGGTTGGCTTCGTCGTCCTTCAAGTTAAGACAGCATGCTTGTTTTGTGATAATTGTCAAGCAGTATGAATTTAAGATCTCACCTCGAGTGGAACTGATGATATAACTCTGACGAGCCGGTCAGCTCTAGTCTGCTTCGTTTCCGTGGACCTCAGTATGTTTAAAGAGCGTGTGGTCAATATGTCTGTTGCTTTCACCATATCCGGTATGCAAGAACGTCATATCCGGCGAATTACACTGACTATTGTCACTCGGAACACCTCGGCTATTTCTATCGAAATATTCTGAACTCTGACGGAATACGGCGAGTAGTTACGATTGTGACTATTGTCCGATGGGCTTTCCTTATACATATTTATGTAAAAGTCACAAGTCTACGGCTACTTTCAGAACTAAAATATTGTAATCATTGACACATTGTTGCGGTTTACAATGTATTGCCCCTCTACCTTTGTTATTCAATCTGGTGTCGAGTCGTTTCAGAACAAGTTGTTTCGGCCACTAGTCATTTCGGTCCCAAGTCGTTTCGGTCTAAAATAAAATATAACGTGGATACAAGCGATTTACATCCAATGCTACAACAGGCAACTATGACATAACTGTGACATAACTGACAGGAAAATAAGCCGTGTAATTGGAGCGAAATACAGGAACATGATGCTATAAAGTATCCTGTAACAATTAGTAAAAAACAAGTTTTGGAAATTGTTATCAAACCAGTTGTAGAAATTGTTAAGTCAAGACAAGATCATTGCGGTTGAGATATAATTTATATTGTCATAACAAGCACATAAGCAATAATGCACATGTACATATATAGCTAAATGGCTTGTACAATATAACGCATAGAAACACGTTTACCAATCAATATATGTATAGAACAAGTACGTAATCGTAAAGATGAAACTGACATTTTATACATGTATATACAAACAAAACAATACATGAGTAATATGCCACGTGGCATTCACACGTCTACACACTCTTAGAGACACAAAGTTACAACTACACTATAGATGAGCAATACTTCACATGTATATGTCTAGCAGTGGCTGCTTATATTTTCTCACACTACTTTCCTCATCTCTGGGTTAGAACAACGGGTTAAGATTTCTTTAGCAGTAAGACGTGTAAGAACTCTTTAGAACAATATGACAGCATATGGAAACCACGTTTGCGTATGTTGTAAATATAATAACTTGTAAAGTTATTTAAACGGCGAAAATACACGTTGTTTGTTATGTGTGAAAGGTAATCTGATTCCCGTTGTCTTTTAAGATCAAATGTTTTTAAACTCGCCAAGAAAACATTGCGCTCGCCAAAGGCTCGTTGAGTTACATTTTCTTTGGCTTGTTTAGGAGCATTAGATCTTAAAAGATAACTGGCGAAATATCATCTATTTATGTATGGTTCCTGAAACGACAAAGACCAAACCCAAACACACACACACACACGCACACACACACACACACACACACACGCACGCACGCACATACACACACATGCGCGCACACACAAACACAAACACGTGATATTAAGTCTTATCCAGGCACCAACATGTCTTACGCTACATGAACTCTTGTTGAATCCAAACATGTATGTTTGTAATCTAAGAAGAACTAACACAAAAAAGCAAACATCATTTTAACACACAATAATTTGATCAGCACACTAAAGGTTTACTGACGCACACATCGTGTTTGCTAAACATATCGTGTAACTAAATTGAAAATTGCCTTTGTTTAATATGAACGAACATATAGATCTATTTATCATTTATCATTTATACAGCAATACAGATATAGCATTGTATATCTGATACGAATAAGGATCCATACTGTACTGGTTTTACAATTCTCATCTTAAAACATTATTTCTTATAAAACATATGAGGATGTTCAACTTTGCAACTTTAAATTCACTATGTGTTTATAAATGAAGTTTTCGGATGCAAAAACAATTTACCTGATTAATATACTCGTACGTGTTCCTGGGATACCATCTGATCTTGGCCGGTACCGCCTGTCAATCAAACAATAAGGCAATGTTATTTTACGACCAATTGATCATTAATCAATAATGATCTTCTAACAATCAATCATATTTTGCCTTAGGTTTTTATTTCACAAGATTTTGTTCGTAGAAAATTGCCACTGTTGATTATTTTTACATTTCTATTCAACAACATTGCCGGAAAACAGTTCATCGAAAAGTAGTAAAGTCAAGCAGGCAAAGCCACATGCAAGACGCAACCACCACCAAAACACCGATAGACAGCATGACACACACACACACACACACACACCCAAACGCACACGCACACACACATACGAAATGAACACAGAAAACATCAAAAGACACACAAGAAACAGGGACAAACGTTCCACAACATGAACAAACCACAAGCAAAAAGACGCAAGGCAAACAAAAGGAAGGGTGACAAAGAGAGTACCGCCTTGGCACGGTCAGCAGCAAAAACACCACTGGGGGTTTAAACCGGTTTACGGACGTCCTAACCTCACACTTCTCTCAAAGTCACCCTAGCTTTACAAATATTGTAAATAAAGGTATCCCCGCTGGACTTACCCACAACATAGACGACGGTGAACACAGGACAACATGTAAAACATAGCATAATAACTGTGACAATCCGTCAAATATGTACTCAATGGCTTTGCTGAAGTCAGAGCACCTGCAGGTAAGCCGTTAAGGGCACGACAGGGAAAAAATAATACATGAGTCTGGTAAGCTCCTCCTGTATCCAAGTTTAAGAGTATACCATCATAGAGTACTACCCTCGGCCTGTCATCGCGCAAGCAAAGAGGGAAGCGTAGCTACCGACTGTAAAAGGGTCGATAACCAAACATGCAGTGTGTTGCAATATAATAGGATCATAACCTTTCTTTTTAAAATTTTTAATGCGTTTTATAAACAAATCATGAAAATGGATATGACCCCGAATTTTCCTAAGTTTGTAGATAACATCCCCATAAAATTCTGGTTGAGAAATGCCTTGTCGCAGTAACGTCCGTAGATTGCAATTATATTTACTAATGAGAGGTCAATTTCGATAATAAAATTTAGAAAAGGTTTTCCGAAGTTTGTGATATCTGTAACCTTGCTTAAGAAGTTTATCAGTTATAACTAAATTACGTCTGTTAAAATCTTCAAGCAAAGAACAGGCTCGGGCAAACCTAATAAGTTGAGAAATATAAACACCATAAGAAGTAGAACGTGGCACATCCCCATCTAGAAAAGGATAATTAACAATTTTAAAATTAAAATCTTCTCTTTTATCGTATACTTTGGACGAAACTTTATCATTTGTAATTGAAAGATTCAAATCTAAAAATGAAGCATTAATGTCAGATTGATTAGCTTTGTTTAAAGACAGTTCTTTTGGGTAGATTGAAGAAACCATAGTATCAAAATAAGGATTATCTAAATTCAAAATATCGTCTAAATACCTTGAAGTTTTATTAAAAGCATTAACAATATCGGTCTGTGTGTCAGGTTTTAAGCTAAGCATAAAATCCCTCTCGTAGCAATACAAAAACAAATCTGCAATAAGAGGGGCACAATTTGTACCCATGGGTATACCAACAACTTGACGATATATGGTATCTCCATAACGCACAAATATATTATCTAAAAGAAAGGTAAGAGATCTACAAACATCAAGGCAAGTCCACATTGTGTAATGTTCAACTTCTGAATTCGAAAAGAATGAACGTTGAACATTACAAGCAATGAACATTTTGTTTTCTCTGGCAAAGGTTTTTTCTATTAATTTAATAAGTCTATCCTTTATAAGATGGTGAGGTAGAGTAGTATAGAGTGTAGAGAAATCATAAGAGCTCAGTAAAGAAATGTTATACTGTTCATTTTCAAGTTTTGTTAAAACATCATTTGAATTTTTTATGGACCAAAAAACATTAATACCAGAATTTTCATATATTTTATCACAGTAGCGTTTAACATGTTCTTTGATCGTAGTAAGACAGGACGTCAACAGTATAGATAATATAGTAGTGGTACAACAGCTAGAGTTGGCAATAAAACGCGACTTATAAGGGGTTTTATGTAGTTTCGGAATCCAGTACAAAGTAGAAAATTTATGTTGTTTTATGTTAGGACCAGACTTAAAATTATTGCACATTTTTACATGTTCCGAGACTATATCTTTTTCAGGTGTTTGAACTGTTATATAAGTTTTTGAATCAATTAGTTAACATCAACATAATACAATCTTCAAATAATGATTACATTGTTTGATAGCTTGTCAGCAGGAACAAGAACATAATCTGAATGAAAATTAGAAATGTTTTTCTTCAAGTAGCGAAATGTAACTCTAGGTCGAGGTGGTAAAAGATGGTTATTTGATTTGTAAAAAGTTATTCGTGTATCAATAATATCGAAAATACATTTCTTCCAATCCGAAAGGGCATTAACATCAGCATGTTCTCGTCGACACCATTTGATACAGAATTCTTGAATAGCTTCAGCAATATGAGTTCGACAAGCGTCAAAATCAATAAGGGAAGGTAATCTATATTTAGGTCCTTTAGTTAGGAGGGTCCTGAGACGTTTATCCTTAATGATATCAAAATTACCAGTAATGACATGACCAACTGGTTTATAGCAAAAGCTAGAAATGCTACAATCTCAAGAAATAGGGGTATTAACATCAATATTTAAGTCAGAGACAATTTTATTGTAGTTCAAAATAACATTTCTAATAGGTTTATTATTGTGTCACTTGGTGTCTGAAATTTATCCAAACCGTTTGCATAAAGACTTCTGCCTCCCATAGGCGTCTGCTTGTTATGTTTTAAATAGACTTAGCTCGCCTTTTCTATAGTTTTTTATGTTGAATTTACCGCATTTATATATAACATTGTGCAGTGATAAATGATATGTACATGTCTTAATTTGTATATGTTGCATCGACCTTTATCCGATAAAATTCCAGCCAGACGCAGTAGACCCAAATATGGATGATGTATGTATGTACCGTACAATCCAGGATCAGCACCATTTGCTATGAAAAAGAATACTCTGATTGGGCAGTTGAGCTACCATTAATCTCAAGACAATATGGGGTTGTTCTCTTACAATCTGGGAAGTTATATTATATTCATGATGTGTCCAACGTCTTCCTACATGTATTTTTGTCAGGGAAATGATAAGCCTAACATTTTTATAATCGGTTCTGTGACTGGATGTCTGCATAATAGCATACGCATATTTTACTGCTGTATAACTGTATGTCCTTTATCATTCCTTATTTTGCTAATGCAGGCCCTATATATATCTTCATATACCTGCCAAAACCATGCTTGCATGAATTTGTGCTACTTTTATTTTCATTTACTTTTGCATGGATATTTCTTAGATTGTCATCATAAAATTGTTAATATATGTCTTAGCTTATATATACCAGTGTACGTTTGATAAGTACTTTGTAACCCTTTGTTATCATATGTGTCACATTATTTATGTAGATATTTGGTGTCTCTAGAGAGCTTGTGTTATTTGTTGTATACCCGACTCTATTTAAATACACTTGACTTGACTTGAATTAAACATGACAATGTACTTATTGCAACAACTACATTGTTGTTCCTTTAATTCCTTCATAGAAAGACATTTACACGCCTTTACAAACAGAGCAGACTCAGATCAAACGGTCGCCTGATCAGAGTCTGCTTTGTTGCTTATGCCATTATATGGATTTGATCCTATAGTTTTTTTGTCTCAACCAGAACAAATTCCCACGAAAAGTTTACATGCTAAACATTAAGTTAATTCTCGAATATCCACACATTGACTAATGTATGTATACATATACACTAGAGAAGGACAGAGTAATAGATAAATGTGCGTACTCAGATACTAAAATAATCACTTCTCCGAGACGATTTAAGGAGTAGTCACAACATAGGGTTTGGTGGAGAAATTGTAGCCGGGTAGATATTGTAGTGAAATAAGTTGATATACTTTACTGTGTGGCTTGTTAGCTCAGTTGGTAGAGTGCTGGCATGTTATATTTGGCACCCAACGCAAATAACCCACAGGGCGATATATATTAAGATAATTTGTAATAATAAGAAACTCGTGGAGTGTTCTTTGAGTAAGAAATCGTGACGAATTCTTGTCTAGAGGAGGTATGTGTAGCCGGGTGGATACTGTGGTGAAATAAGTTGATATGCTTTACTGTGTGGCTTGGTAGCTCAGTTGGTAGAGTGTTGACATGGTAAAAGCCAGAGGCCCTGGGTTCGAGTCCCAACCTTTTCACAAGGATGTTTTTGAAAATCTTCAATTTATGCCTGCGTATTACTTTTTAAAAACCAAATTACCATCTTTTACCACCTCGACCTAGAGTTACATTTCGCTACTTGAAGAAAAACGTTTCTAATTTTCATTCAGATTATGTTCTTGTTCCTGCTGACAAGGCATCAACCAATGTAATCATTATTTGAAGATTGTATTATGTTGATGTTTTAACGAAGGAGCTAACTGATTCAAAAACTTATATAACAGTTCAAACACTAATATATGGCGTGTTTGCCAAGAGAGGCCTTATTCTAGGGAGTTGATGTCATTTCTAGCAAGACTTTCTTGTAAACCTGTAGTTTTCAACGAGAAAACATGTGGTGGGTGTAACCAGATTCTATCAGACGAACTGTTTCATCTTGCCATTAAGTGCAATAATACCCACGTTAAGAACCGTAGACAAGAGTACTATTCAAGTCTCAGAACTAATTTTGGTCACAACGTAAGTAGTCTGCTCACTGACACTATAAATGACTCACAGCGAGTGAAATATCTCATAGGCTTTGTGGACAACCAGATGCAGAGTGTGTTAAGTGCTGATCAATACCCTGATTTCTTATGCTGTAACGCAGCTTACCTGAAAGACATTCAAGCCATATTCTTGACGTTTGATAACATGACTGATTAACTCGCTGAGCTCCTAACCGGCAAACGCACACTCACTTTATATTGCAAATTGGCAAACATTGCAGACCCTGGTCTGATAATCATCTGTTCTGGGTCTGCACTGTTCGCATAGGACTAGTGCAATTCTTACTAATGCACTAGTTGTGGAGAACGCGTATCCACTCTGTCGGGGCCCTGTGATTTAACCAGTTAGGTAAACTAGTGATTCCCTTTGAATATGTTTCATTTCGGTTTCGAGAAACACATTTATATATTAGGGACCCATTAGTAATTACTTTATATCCGAAGAAATAACCGTGTTTCCGCCTTTCAAGTAATTTCTCCCCTCACCTTCAGAGAAACATGCTCGAAGGACTGAGACATTGTTATATAAATGTGATACAGTGGAAGATTACTATTCTCTCATTGAATTTAAGTGGCAAATAGTTTGAAGCCTGATCAAACGTCGATTAACTAAACGTCTGAGCTGGTTCAAAAACTGCTCGCAATTGATATGACTGATTTAGTGTGAGTGTATATAGTTATATATATGAGCGGAGAGAATAGTGTTTCTCACCTGTCATGCACTGATCATCAACATATGGCCTTTCATCTATGTGAGATGAAATCTAGATATTTCCCTTATGTTTCTGTATGTTGCATGTGTGTTTGTATTCCTTAACTATTTGCATGTTCGTACATGTAATCATTTACTACTTTATTGTAATGTTATGTTATATGGCTCTCCAGAAATTGGAGGAAATAAAGTTATATATATACTGGATTCCGAAACTACATAAAACCCTTATAAGGCGGGTTTTATTGCCAACTCTAGCTGTTGTACCGCTACTAAATTATCTATACTTTTGACGTCCTGTCTTACTACGATCAAAGAACATGTAAAACGCTACTGTGATAAAATATATGAACATTCTTGTATTAATGTTTTTTTGGTCCATAAAAAATTCTAATGATGTTTTAACAAAACTTGAAAATGAACAGTATAACATTTCTTTACTGAGCTCTTATGATTTCTCTACACTCTATACTACTCTACCTCACCATCTTATAAAGGATAAACTTATTAAATTAATAGAAAAACCTTTGCCAGAGAAAACAAAATGTTCATTGCTTGTAAAGTTCAACGTTCATTCTTTTCGAATTCAGAAGTTGAACATTACACAATGTGAACTCGTCAAGTTGTTGGTATACCCATGGGTACAAATTGTGCCCCTCTTGTTGCAGATTTGTTTTTGTATTGCTACGAGAGGGATTTTATGCTTAGCTTAAAACCTGATACACATACCGATATTGTTAATGCTTTTAATAAAAATTCAAGGTATTTAGACGATATTTTGAATTTAGATAATCCTTATTTTGATACTATGATTTCTTCAATTTACCCAAACGAACTGTCTTAAAACAGAGCTAATCAATCTGACATTAATGCTTCATTTTTAGATTTGAATCTTTCAATTACAAATGATAAGTTTCGTCCAAAGTATACGTTAAAAGAGAAAATTTTAATTTTAAAACTGTTAATTATTCTTTTCTAGATGGAGATGTGCCACGTTCTACAACTTATGGGGTTTATATTTCTCAACTTATTAGGTTTGCCCGAGCCTGTTCTTTGCTTGAAGATTTTAACAGACGTAATTTAGTTATAACTGATAAACTTCTTAAGCAAGGTTACAGACATCACAAACTTCGGAAAACTTTTTCTAAATTTTATTATCGAAATTTACCTCTCATTAGTAAATATAATTGCAATCTACGGACGTTACTGTGACAAGGCATTTCTCAACCATAATTTTATGGGGATGTTATCTACAAACTTAGGAAAATTCGGGGTCATATCCATTTTCATGATTTGTTTATAAAACGCATTAAAACATTTAAAAAGAAAGGTTATGATCCTATTATATTGCAACGCACTGCATGTTTGGTTATCGACCCTTTTACAGTCGGTAGCTACACTTCCCTCTTTGCTTGCGCGATGACAGGCCGAGGGTAGTACTCTATGATGGTATACTCTTAAACTTGGATACAGGATGAGCTTACCAGACTCATGTATTACTTTTCCCTGTCGTGCCCTTAACGGCTTACCTGCAGGTGCTCTGACTTCAGCAAAGTCATTGAGTACATATTTGACGGATTGTAACAGTTATTATGCTATGTTTTACATGTTGTCCTGTGTTCAACGTCGTCTATGTTGTGGGTAAGTCCAGCGGGGATACCTTTATTTACAATATTTGTAAAGCTAGGGTGACTTTGAGAGAAGTGTGAGGTTAGGACGTTCATAAACCGGTTTAAACCCCCAGTGGTGTTTTTGCTACTGACCGTGCCAAGGCGGTACTCTCTTTGTCACCCTTCCTTTTGTTTGCCTTGCGTCTTTGTGCCTGTGATTTTGTCCATGTGTGGATCGTTTGTCTCTGGTTCTTGTGTGTCTTTTGGTGTTTTCTGTGTTCATTTCGTGTGTGTGTGTGTGTGTGTGTGTGTGTGGTTGTGTGTGTGTGTGTCATGCTGTCTATCGGTGTTTTGGTGGTGGTTGCGTCTTGTATGTGGCTTTGCCTGCTTGACTTTTATCGACCCTTTTACAGTCGGTAGCTACGCTTCCCTCTTTGCTTGCGCGATGACAGGCCGAGGGTAGTACTCTATGATGGTATACTCTTACACTTGGATACAGGAGGAGCTTACCAGACTCATTTATTATTTTTTCCCTGTCGTGCCCTTAACGGCTTACCTGCAGGTGCTCTGACTTCAGCAAAGTCATTGAGTACATATTTGACGGATTGTCACAGTTATTATGCTATGTTTTACATGTTGTCCTGTGTTCACCATCATCTATGTTGTGGGTAAGTCCAGCGGGGATACCTTTATTTACAATATTTGTAAAGCTAGGGTGACTCTGAGAGAAGTGCGAGGTTAGGACGTCCCTAAACCGGTTTAAACCCCCAGTGGTGTTTTTGCTGCTGACCGTGCCAATGCGGTACTCTCTTTGTCACCCTTCCTTTTGTTTGCCTTGCGTCTTTGTGCTTGTGGTTTGTTCATGTTGTGGAACGTTTGTCCCTGGTTCTGGTGTCTCTTTTGGTGTTTTCTGTGTTCATTTCGTGTGTGTGTGTGTGTGCGTTTGGCTGTGTGGTTGTGTGTGTGAGTGTGTCATGCTGTCTATCGGTGTTTTGGTGGTGGTTGCGTCTTGCATGTGGCTTTGCCTGCTTGACTTTACTACTTTTCCATTTACAACTTTTCCATTTATGGAAGGGTGGCTTTATAAATCCGAATCCCTGATCATGACCTCCACTATTAAATTAGCCTAATTTTTTTTCTAGAAAAGTATAATTGTAACCAATGCTTAGTCCTCCTGCACTGTTAGGTGCGCTTTATTTTGATATTGACTATAACATTGTCTATTTCCAGTTGCTGTAGTTTCATTATTTACACTTATTTACCTTATTTACTTGTATATATGTCCTTGATTGGAAAGACAGATAGAACCGATATGGTAGTGACTGAATTATGCATGCGACAGTAACTTGGCTTCTTCAGTCAAGTAACATGAGCTATCGTGTACCACCTCTCCTCCCCCACCCCCACCCCACCCGCGCTCTTTTCCAACCAGCTTTTGAACTTTACTTGCTAGTGGTTGCGTCTTATGAGTGGCTTTGTATCGTTTATGATCCCATTTTTGAAGACCAAACATGGGTCGGTGACTGTTTACAGTACTCTAGAGTCATTGCAAATTGTTCTCCGTGACAGTGCAATATTCCAACTGTTAAATACATGTACAATTTTATATATTTCTATAAATATAACCCTAAAGTATGAAAGATACGGACCTATGGTTTTCTTATGAATTTTTGTCACACGTATAGTCCTGTCTAAAACATTCTATAGAGAAGTAGAAGACTGTGCTTTGTGCAATATATCAAAATTTGAACTCAGGTAGAAAAATACAGAACGTAATGCAACGATTGCACAGATAACAAACTGATATATGCCCTGGGGCATGGCCATTTTCGACCCAGGGGGCATTTTTAGTCCAGGCTTAATCATTTTAAAAATCTTGGTAGAGGACTATTAGATCATGCAAAAGATTTTTAAGCCCCAGGGCGGGGCCATTTTTTGACCCGGGGTGTCATAATTTGAACAATCTTGGTTACAAGCCATTAGAACATGCTACATACGAATTATCAAATGTCCAATGAAAAACTGATAAGTCCCAGGGCGATGCCATTGTTAGTCCAGGGGAACATACTTTTAACAACCTTGGTAGAGGTTATATACTACGTACCAAACGACGAACGCCTGACGGAGAGCGGTCACAATATCTCAATGGCTCAATGCTTCCTGTATGACTATCACGCTGCATTGAGCTGCCACCGGGGTTACCGATCGATACTGGTACTTGTTTTAGTGGTCGAACTGTCGGAGTTTCACTGTTGACTTGCCTTGCAACTTTCTTACATATATTTATTTATAAGAAATTTAATTTACAACAGTTTCAAGAATAGATGCATTATTTCTCCACCAACCCTACATCGTTAACACTCTTTTGAATTGTCTCTTTGAAGCGATTCTCTAAATATTGGTCACAGCATAGAGTTTGCTGCCGAAGCTGATCTATATCCCCGAGCATATATTACATACCACGTATACACAAAAATCTGAATAGTTCTGAACCACATAACCGAGACCCTATTGAAAGGGATGCTTTTGACAATTTCGTGGAAAATAATTATAGATCGGGAGAAGTCATTCTGTCCTGGAAGGCGAGAGCTCCTCTGAAGTCCCTGTTACTTCTGCATTCCCACAGGGCTATGTACTAGGCCCACTTTACTTTCTTGCTTATATACACCAGCTTCCGTCCTCTGTTACTAAATGTCAGGCCAGACGCTTGCTTTTCCGTTGATACAGCAAGTTATTTGACTGTTAATTCTCTTCCTGATTCTAAACAATAGGAGACAGACATTGGCCAACTCCAGGAATGGGAACAATCAATGGGACATGGATTCAACCCCTTCAAGTGTCAATTACTACATATAACAAGAAATAGAAATATTAGAAAAAAATACATACTATCTTCATGGCCAAGCCCTCTAATCTACACAGGGGTCTGGACCGCTTCATGGGTGTCTATATGTTATTAAAGAGTACATATAGACTGCCATAAAGCGGTACAGACCACTATGCTAATCTACTACAAATGCAAGCTTGGCCTTTATATATCATCCAACATTAATTATAACATACGCATTACCAAAATTACATCTAATGCTAACAAAACTCTAGGCTTTCTCAAAAGAAACATAAAACAGCCCATAAAAGAGTTGCAGAATTGACCTATAGATCCCTGGTCCGTCCCCAGCTGGAATATGCCTCACCATTTGGTGACTAAAGGTAGTACTACATGTAGGACGGACTGGACTGTTGTCAACTCAGTGTCAAACGACAGTTGAACTTCGATAACTCGAACTTCAAGGGACCGTACAAATTAGATTGAGATAACAGGAGTTCGAGTCATCCGAATTCTAACGATATTTCAAAGCCACATCTTAATACATGTCTAAAGTAATGCTGAAAGCTCTTATTGGAGCTTTCAGCATTACTTTAGACCTGTATTAAGCTATTAAGCTGTCACATGTGTTTCTATATATCTGTAGCGATACATTTTAGAGCAATTCTGTAGTAAGTTTTGGAAGGACTGAACTTTTTGTTCGAGTTATCCCGAAGTTCAAGTTATCCGAGTTCGAAATATCGAAGTTCAACTGTGGTTGGATAATTTGGACAAGCACGATTACTTGACGCCTCATCTGGGTCCGAACTGTTTACAAGGTAAACATTGACAAAGGAAAACTGTGTCAAATACAGTAAAACGTCTCTATAATGGCCACTAAATTACTTCATGTATTTGTGTTAAAGGCAGGTGGATACTTAAAGCAAGGTAAAAGTAAAACAGAACGTTCCTATAGTAGCGTTCTGTTTTAAATTCACCTTGCTTTAAGTAACCACCTTCCCAAAATACCAACTAATTAACACAAGCACCGTACCTCATTGTCAGTGTTGTTATATTTTCTGGTCATTCGGGATCATTAGTTTTGGTGTTGTTAGTTTGAAATTTGAATACTGCTTCAGCCGGTGCTAGGGGGCGCGTGTAGTGTTGCACTTTTAATAACTACTCATGAACCGAATCTGCAATTTTCACTTTTCGCATTGCTACCTTTGCTTTCGAAGAATCACCAACTTTCAGACTGTATACAAAGGCAAAGGAGCGTTTTCAATATCGGGTTTCGTGGGGGGGGAGTGTAATGGCGGGGGTTGGGTGTCACGGAGAAAAGAAGCGATATATATGCTTCTGTGGCTTAAAACTTCCAGTGGTTGATATAAAATACTTTTTACACAAAATGTGACACAGTCACATAGTCACATAGTCATAGTGACATAGTCACGGAAGAAATAAATATAAGCATCTGACGGGATTCGATCCCCTGGCGCGCAGGTAAATATTTGGCATTCGGTCTTCTGTGTAACGGACAGCTCGTTAGACCATTCGTGAACAAAGTCTAACACGCGAACCTACCTAGTTTTATCATATTAAACTTGTCTAAGGAGCACATTTCACTTTTTCCCAAAGATGCAGATTTTCAGAAAAAAGATTCAAACATATTCAAACGAATAAGTTAACTTTATCGTGTAACATTCACATTCATTCAATAATAATTATGAGTATTATTCCTGTCTTAATTTTGAGTCACCCGCCACACAAAAACAATGCCTGTTTCGTTACCATTTTCCTCAAATTAATGAATTTCTGATCAGTTTCATATAGTTACCTGGAATGAGATGATTCTTGCATTTCAGCTGTTCGTTGGTTTTGAACTCATGTATGGACCGCCATTTTGCCATGCTATTTGTTTAATGCGAAACGCTAAATGCAAAATGCGAAATGCTTTTTGCCAATGGTGTAAATTGCTAGGGAAAGAACCAGAATGTTCCAAATGATGGATGTAAATGACAAATGCGAAATGCTTATTGCTAAATGCAGGTTTGCACTAGTCCCATTTTTGATTTAGTAGTACAATAAGAATAAGCTTTAATGTAAATAAAAATTTACAGTCACATGGCGCTGTTCACTGTTCAATGCTAGTAGTGCAAACATGCATTTAGCAATAAGCAGTTCGCATTTGTCATTTACATCCATCATTTGGAATATTCCCTAGCAATTTACATAATTGGCACAAAGCATTTCGCATTTTGTATTTAGCAATTAGCATGGCAGAATGGCGTTCCATACTCATATAGAAAAAGACAAAAAATAGCGCCAATCGTTACTCGTCTTATTCCGTCAGGGTTCGGAGTAAAGCATGGGAAACTTATCCGATTGCACTCGGAACGCATCAGATATTCCGATCCCTGGCGGAATAAGAAGAGTAGTTACGAATGATCCAATTGTTTACCGTTGAACGGGGCTAAGTAATAGATATGCGGGACCAACAAACCGTAATTAATGGCAGGTACGAAAACAAATCATTTATATGACAATAAGAAAAGCAAATCTTATACCCCTTTCACTTTTCTTTTTGTATCTTTTTCATTTTTTATGTTCAGTCTTGAGAGATTTTTTTTAATTGTGTGTGTGTGTATGTGTGTGTGTGTGTGGGGGGGGTATACTCTGTCTCAACATTGAGGGGAGCGCCCCTCCCCCTTGGCCCCGGCTCCTATAGTTTGTCCTTCGATGTCGAAGATGACCATAGTTTCATCTCTGTGTATTCCTTCTTTGAGTGTTGTGGGTTCGCAAATGGCTGACAAGTCCAATCCTCGAATGGAACGTCCTTCCATATTTCGGACAAGACGGTCCGGATGGCACTGCTGTTTGGGCTTCTCTCTCCTTTCGCTTGGCCCTCTTCTGTTTTGCCAGGCAGATATGATTCTCTTCGTGTATCTTTGCTCCCATCTTGCTCCCGGCTCATACGCTTATGTTATACACGCCTCTTGATCGCAGTGTACACTTGACTTTGCTGTTTTCTTGTTGTGTTGCTGTTCGGGCGACTGTGCGTTTTGCATGTGGTGTTTCCTGTATGACTCATACAAGTACTTTTATATAGGCCGCCTGTTACTCTTGTACGTCTGTTGCTCTTTTCAGCATAAGAGTAAGAGGTTCAATCTTGAACAAGTTAAACCTATACTCCATTTATTAAGGAACTAATGACGTCATGAATATTGATTATCCCATTCCCCCATAAGTTATTTTAAGACCCAACCTCTTTGAATAAATCCACAAAAAGGGGTATTTACTAGAGAAAAGGATTTTTTTTAGATTTTTTTAGTTTGAAACCATTGTGATAAATAGAGCATTTGCTCCTATAGGAGCATCTGCTCTATTTATCACAATGGTTTCAATAGGTGATTTTTACAGAGGCGTAGAAAGGCGTATTTATGGAAGAAAGGGTTAATAGTTTAGTCTCTATAATGACACATGGATACAGGAATGTTTGGCCATTGCATAAACTATAAAAGCATAAACAAACAGAACAGACCCTGATCAGACGGCTCCTACAGGATCCGTCTGATCTTGATCTACTTTGTTTGCAAAAGTGTAGAAATGTGTATACATTGAGTAAAGGACTGACATATTTACGGAATAAAGGTTTATGCGTAGAAATGCGTGTTTATGGAATAAAGGTATATGCGTAGAAAGGCGTGTTAATGGAATAAAGGTTTATGCGTAGAAATGCGTGTTTATGGAATAAAGGTTTATGCGTAGAAATGCGTGTTTATGGAATAAAGGGTTATGCGTATTCTAAATGCGTGTTTATGGAGTAAAGGGTTATGCGTAGAAAGGCGTGTTTATGGAATAAAGGGTTATGCGTAGAAAGGCGTGTTTATGGAGTAAAGGGTTAAGATAAATATTTAACTAAAGAGACCGCCAACACGAAGCCTGTTCTCGGTCTTACAGACAGTTAATAATTCTAGTTAATTAAAACAGAATTTATGCATATATATCCTGTGTCTGCATTAGGATATTCCACTGAGCGGCGATTCAGCTACGCTTCAAATTTTGGTAAAAACGCCGCGAGTCGTAGTAGGAACGGCAACAGCGCAGTAGAAACGCCCTGATCGTAGTAGAAGCTTCTTGATCGCCACTTCACGGCGATTGTTTTGACCTTGCTCAAAACAATCGCAGCGGCATCGCCGTGGACTCGAATCGCCGCAAAAGCGTAGTAAGAAATTCATGAACGCAGCAGTATCGCAGCCGCAGCGTGAGTAACGTAGCGCAGTCGCAAGCGCATCGCAACAAAAGCGTCGAGGTATTTGTCCGCATATTTATAAGTACCTTTTCACACATTTGCAAACAGAGTAGACCCAGATCAGACAGTGTTTTTCTTGATCTGGGTCTTCAAAACAATTTGATCCATTTTCTTCGAATAGTGATGGTCAACTACTTCGAAAGCAGTTTAATCACCTATCTTATATAGAAACGTTCCAAAAGCGCAACAGAAGCGCAGCTCCTGCGCCTAGGTCGAAGCAAGGTCGTAACAGCAACGTAGTAAGCGTAGACGAAGCGTAGCCAGAAATCTCGTGCCGTAGTGAAAGCGTAGTAGAAGTGTCTTGGAGAGACCTCAAGTGCCGTAGAAGCGCAGTAACATCTCGACAGGATCGTAAACAGATAGATAGAGATAGATATATACATGTAGTTATCTTTATTTCTTCCAATCACGGAGTGCATTGCAAGTATACAGAAACACATACATGTACATACATTAAATTATACATACATACATAGAAAGAAAACTCCCTGCAGGTACAATTGCACTACACACTATGACAGACACACCGACTTAACCAAACAATATAACTTAGGATAAACTATTTTCGATAGTACATAAATACGATAACATGTTGAGATGGTGTGTTTGCCACCAAACTCAATCACATTAGCTTCATTGTTTATCAATACAATGTGGGGTCCTCGTGCCTTTGCAGACAGTGAAGATCCGGAAGAGAAGGTTCCCAGAAAAGCCCTCTGACCATGACTGCACTGTATCAAAAATTACTAGAAAACGTCCGTTAACGGCCATTCTCTATTCGACGACTGTCTGCAAGTTAGGGACACATCTTTTGAATATTAAGTACCTCTTGTCGTAGTGTGAGAAGCTACCTTACACTTGACCATGTATTACAATAATAAGGAATAGTTACAGAGATAAGACATCACTGTGTGTATCATACTTAACCAATTCACAATCATTTTGTGTATTAATTTCATGGATGATACAAGAATACTGCATTTTTTCCCTGCTGGACAGAAACCAGACATGCCCGTAAAAAGATGAATTGCCTGTATTTCCGATCTTGCTCAGATCCACGATTCAAACTGTGTCTCACCGCACTGAGCAATAATAATTGACCATAATCTATACCTTTCTGTAGCACAACTATGGTAATATAAAAGTTACTGAAGCGTACTACATGTATAAGCGTACTGGAAACGCCCAAAAAGTCCAAAATTTAGGCACATGACGGCGCTTCTGCGGCGATTTGGAAGGATTTGGAGAATCGCCATGATCGCCATAAGCGCAGTGGAACCGCCGCCCAGTGGAATGGGGGTAGCAACAAATTCATTCTAACGAAACTCGTGTTTATTGATAAATTTGTTGCTTAAATTTGAAAATGGAGAATAACAAATTTTGTATATGCTAAAAGGTAAAGGCTAAACTCGCATGAATCCATTATGCCATGAATATTCATCTAAGATATATTGACACCGGGAATATCAATTGTTATGATAGGACATGCCAGTAGAAAAAGTTGGTCATGGCAGAAACTGTAGAATCAGGGTCCATGCTTATAAAACTTTTTAGTTGAGTCCGAGTTCGTTCTCAAGCTTTTGATTGGTCAGATTTGAGTTCTCAAGCTTTTGATTGATCAGATTTGAACCAAAGGCTCAAATCTGACCAATCAAAAACTTGAGATCGAACTCAGACTCAACTAAACGTTTTATAAGCATGGACCCAGATCTATATTATATCATGTAAACAGTGCAGCCCCCGATCAGACGGCTCTTATGGGATCTGTGTCTACTCTGTTTGCAAAGGTGTATTTATGGAGTAAGACCTTAAGAGATCACCTTACCTACAGATAAGGAGACTTAGTAATCCGATGCAAACTCAGACGGATATGTAGACCAAGCTTTACAAAGACGTGGACATTATGTGCCATGCTATTTAGAGTAAGCCAGTTTTACAAAGGAGAGGAGATTAGGTGCCATGATAATTAGAGTTAGCTAGCATTTCCGAGCACGTGCTAATGTGTAATAACGTAAATAGTTTGGAACCTGATGCGATGCCGAGCAACTCGGTGTCATATTTGCAAATGGCAGAGAGTCACCTGCAATTGTTTAATGAACACTAAAGACACTAAAACCTTTAACCTGCTATGAACACTAAAGACACTTAACCTTTAACCTGATATGAACACTAAAGACTCTTAACCTTTAACCTGACATGAACACTAAAGACTCTTAACCTTTAACCTGACATGAACACTAAAGACACTTAACCTTTAACCTGACATGAACACTAAAGACTCTTAACCTTTAACCTGACATGAACACTAAAGACACTTAACCTTTAACCTGATATGAACACTAAAGACACTTAACCTTTAACCTGATATGAACACTAAAGACACTTAACCTTTAACCTGATATGAACACTAAAGACACTTAACCTTTAACCTGATATGAACACTAAAGACACTTTACCTTTAACCTGATATGAACACTAAAGACACTTAACCTTTAATCTGCTATGAACACTAAAGACACTTAACCTTTAACCTGACATGAACACTAAAGACTCTTAACCTTTAACCTGACATGAACACTAAAGACACTTAACCTTTAACCTGATATGAACACTAAATACACTTAACCTTTAACCTGATATGAACACTAAAGACACTTAACCTTTAACCTGATATGAACACTAAAGACACTTAACCTTTAACCTGATATGAACACTAAAGACACTTAACCTTTAACCTGACATGAACACTAAAGACTCTTAACCTTTAACCTGATATGAACACTAAAGACACTTAACCTTTAACCTGATATGAACACTAAAGACACTTAACCTTTAACCTGATATGAACACTAAAGACACTTAACCTTTAACCTGATATGAACAATAAAGACTCTTAACCTTTAACCTGATATGAACACTAAAGATACTTAACCTTTAACCTGATATGAACACTAAAGACACTTAACCTTTAACCTGATATGAACACTAAAGACACTTAACCTTTAACCTGACATGAACACTAAAGACATTTAACCTTTAACCTGATATGAACACTAAAGACACTTAACCTTTAATCTGCTATGAACACTAAAGACACTTAACCTTTAACCTGACATGAACACTAAAGACACTTAACCTTTAACCTGATATGAACACTAAAGACACTTAACCTTTAACCTGATATGAACACTAAAGACACTTAACCTTTAACCTGATATGAACACTAAATACACTTAACCTTTAACCTGATATGAACACTACAGACACTTAACCTTTAACCTGATATGATGGATGCTGCGATATAACATCAGGTTAAGTCCGTTCACCCTTTGCTCAACGAAAATTCAAGTAAACAAACAAATTACAGCATGGACATTAATTCCATTACTTGTTATAAGGGCGCATGTATACATGTAAAAAGAAATGTTTCGCCAAGGTATCTCATTATTTTGCAACCAGAGCCAGACACATATATACACATGTAAGTACAAATGTATATGTCCCAGGCAGAGAATACCCTGATCAAATGAGTGAAACGACTTCTATTGGAGCCGCCTGATCTTGGTCTACTGTTTGCGAAGGCGTATAGAAGAGAAGGACAATTAGGTGTCTCATTAAGATCCAAACTGAGAGATTGTAATTTGTTACAGATTGAATATACTTTTTAAAACCCGTTCACTGCCCGACTCCGAGAGCAATGTTATTGGCAAACATCTTGGATCCGGATGAGACGCCGAGTAGCTCAGATCCAAGCTGTTTCACACTCAACACTCAGAGAGTAGTGTTACCGAGCACTACACATGTATATTGAGAATAGCTTGGACCCGGATGAGACACAGAGTAGCTCGGATCCAAGCTGTTTCACACTCAGCACTCCGAGAGTAGTGTTACTGAGCACTATATTGAGAATAGCTTAGACCCGGATGAGACACCGAGTAGCTCGGATCCAAGCTGTTTCACACTCAGCACTCCGAGAGTAGTGTTACCGAGCACTATATTGAGAATAGCTTGGATCCGGATGAGACACCGAGTAGCTCGGATCCAAGCTGTTTCACACACAGCACTCCGAGAGTAGTGTTACCGAGCACTATATTGAGAATAGCATGGACCCGGGTGAGACACCGAGTAGCTCGGATCCAAGCTGTTTCACACACAGCCAGTATTTTAGCCAGCAATTATGTAACGTTTAAAACATGCAGCAGACGAGATATTGCGCATGCGCATAACTGCCGTGGCAGTAAAGGGTCAAACTGGCACTGAGCCTTATGAGGAGTTTAAAACTACGTTACGTATTTCACGTGCGGCAACCTAGAGTTAGGTTCCCTGCTAGCAATGCAGACCCTTATCAGTGAACAAATTACATAAAACTGATCGTAACCTTCAGAATCAAGGCGACATGGAACGTACAATGTTACATATTCTATATATAGCTTCTTTGATTAGGGGTAATTCTTAAAACTGCTCGATTGCATCAATTCACAGTCTATATATAGCTTCTTTGATAAGGGGTATTTCCTAAAACTGCTCGATTGCATAAACTCACATGTAACTGATTGAAACCATCAAACTACTTCCCCTTTAATTAACCCTTTACTTCATGGATATCCATGCAATCAATTGACACCATTCATTAAATGAGATGTATTTTTATAAGACCATAATTATGACCATAAGATTTCTAACCAAGAGTATAAAATCAGATCTGCATCATGTCATAATCAATATAATATAATATAACACTAAATCGACCCAATCATATTTTTTTACCTTTTAGACCATGTAGACCCACGAAATGACCCCCTGTGATATTTTAGAGTAAGGCCGTATGATCTGGGTCTACTCTATATGCAAAGGCGTACAGAGGCTATTTATGGAGTAAGGCATTAAGAGATCACCTGACTTACATATAAGAAGACTTAATAATCCGATACAAACTCAGGCGAACATGTAGACTCAGATCAAATCCTGGCTGAAGAAAAAGTTTAGGGTCTACACAGATGTAGTCAAACAGCTGAATTCTGGTGAGACGCCGATTTAAGGAGCGTCTCATTTAGCTCCATGCTGTGTTCATATGTGAGTTGGGTAACGCATATCTATAGATACATGTATAAGAGTACCGAGTTTTATAAAGGAGGGGGAAATTGGGTGTCATGGCAATTAGAGTTAAATAACTTTACAAAGGAGGGGAAATTGGGTGTCATGGCAATTAGAGTTAAATAACTTTACAAAGGAGGGGAAATTGGGTGTCATGGTATTTAGAGTTAGAAAGAATGTCCGTGCACGTGCTAATTCGTAATAACGTAACATAGCCAGTCACCTGCAAGCGTTTCATGAAAACATCACGCTTAACCTTTAACCTGATGCGAGATATATTGTGTAACCATAGTAACATAATTGAGCATCACATCAGGTTCCAAACTTTTCACTCTTTACTCCTTGAAACAGTTACGTCGTCGATGATTAATTAGATTATTTTTATAACGGATGCACACGGAAATGTTTCGACATTGCAGAAAGTGTAGATGGATATCTTTATTATTATTAATAAGCATAGTAAGAAATATATACACATGTACATGTATGTATATGTCTCTGGCAGAGCGTTACCTGGTAAGACAGATCCTATGGGGGGCCGTCTGATCTTGGGTCTACTCTGTTTGCAAAGGCGTAGACAAGAGACGGACAATTAGTTGTCGGGATATTTATAGTTATCTAGCAACTCCTTGCACGTGTTGAATTCATACTAACATGACTATGTAAACTGGGGACTGCTGGGCAGTATGAGAAGTTTAAAACTACGTTACGTATTTCTAACTATTAGGTAAATGATTGTAACCATCAAACTACTTCCCCTTTGTTAACTCTTTACTTTATGAATATTTATGTAAGAAATTGACTCCATTCTTATTAATTAGATGTATTTTTATAAGAACATATGACCATAAGAATTCTTAATCAAGAGTATAAAATCAGATCTGCGTTGTCATAGGCAAAGCAACCCCTTATCAGATAGCACCTACGGAAGAAGTTTGATCTGTGTCTAATCTGTTTACAAAGGCGTAGTTATGGAATAAAGGGTTAAAAACATGTGCGTGCAAGTATAAACACATAATTAGTGTTAAACAGTTTGGATCCTGATAAGACAGCGAGTTACTCGGTGTTCACGACGGACACATGGCCTGAGAACGGACGATGTTTACGGCGGACACATGACCTGAGAACGGACGGTGTTCACGACGGTCACAGGACGATTTCTAAACTCGTCGTGACACTTTGTGCCATGTGAGCTAAAAAAGCAAATACCAGTGGCAATAGTTTATAATTTATTTACTTCAACCAGAGTTTGAAAATTATACATAAATAGGGTTTCTAAAGCGACCATTTAATACACACGAGTGTCTTAAAAAGTCAGTTGTAGCTTTATCCAGGATGAACAACTGCAGAAAGCTCCCGAACTGCACGTGTCTACTATTTGACTTGAAGACTCAGAATTAGGAGAATCGCTATAGAGAAGTTTTACTGTAATAAACATACAAACAGTGAACAATCCTGTTCCAGATCCATTTTCAAAACGTTTCATTAGACCCAAAGACGGACGGTGTTTAACGGCGGATACAGGACGATTCTTTCTGCCTAGGTCACATTCACGGATCACAGGACGACTCATAAAACTCTTCGTTACACTTTATGTCATGTGAGATAAAAAGCCAAAATAAAACAAAAACCAGTAACAGTTTATATATATTTTTTTTCACTTCAACCACAATTTGAGAATCATACATAATATAAAATAGAGATTCTCTAAAGCGACCACGTAATATGTGTGTGACCCAGAATTAGGCCATTTTGGCAATCGCTTAAGAGAGGTTTTAGTGTAATATACATGTACATACAAACAGTGAGAGATCCTGGTCCAGATAGATTTTCAAACCGTTTCATTAGACACAAAATGAAATAAATGGGTATCTCGTGCTCAATCCAACGCTAACTGGTGACAATCCGAATGAGCGAATGACACTCTCATTTAGATCAAAGACTGAAAGTCAACACATCTGCCGTTGATTTTCTGTGTTTTAAAAGGCTGCTGAGAGATGAAAAAGATAATTTTCCTGATTTTTATGTTAAAACTTGTATCATTAGACTGGAAATGTTCCAACTAAGAAAACAAATAACTCATTGTTGGGTGTTTGAACAATTATTTCGAGTTTTACGGCTGAAAATAAGATTTTCACAATAGAATTATTCCACGTGCCACCCCAGGGAGATGAAAAAGTATTTTTTTCGGAATTTTGATTTAAAACTTGTATAATCCGACTGGAAATGTTCCAACTAAGAAAATAAGTACTCATAGTTGGGTATTTGGTTAATTCTAAGTGGTTTAAAAGACAAAAAGTAATGGAGGCCCGGAGATGAAAACCAACTTTTTCTTGATTTTTGAACTAAAAGTTGTTTTGTTAGACAGGAAATGTTCTAAATAATAAAACAAATACTGACAGTTGAATGTTTAAATGATTCCAAGATGTTTAAAATATGATAAAAGGCAGCTGAGAGATGAAAAATAACTTTTATTTGAAGTTCTAGTTGAAACTTGTCTCGTCAGATAGTCAACGTTCTACACAGTAAAATGGACGCTGACAAGTTTTGTGTTTGACCAAACATTTCACTTTATTGTTTGTTTGTGTGGAACTCTATCGTACATGTGTTGGATCTGTCATAATAATGGTATTGTGTCACTGTCAGACCGGGACAACCACGGAGGAAAGGCTCCAGGTCTACACGGTCCTCACTCTCCTCTCTAACTGTTACCCCCCATAGTGTTACCTGTACGCGTCGTTTTGTCTGTGAAATCCTCAGTGCTAACTCACACAGAGTCGTCATTGATAAAGTAACATCCTCCAGGACAACCCGCTCCATACATTGTGTCACGGTCGGTAGATTATCTACACACATGTACCACAGGTCAAGTGTCTGTAACTGTGTCATAGTAGACACGTCTATACGAGCTCTACACTCGTAGCCATGGTCTGTACAGTATAACCACAGGTATAACTCTCTAATGGAGGCTGACTGTGATGACGCGTTCAACAGTTTTACTTTATCTACATGAGTCAGTCTAACCCCACCCAGCCTAAGCGCCATTAAACGCTCGCTGATACTGCGACATATTGAAGTCACTCCACTCTCTGTTAGTGTCACTTCACTGTCCAAGTATAAACTGGTCAACTTGTTCCTGGAGTTTCGTAAGAATGTTGTCAGCGTCTTTCTGGTAATACGCGACTCGGGGTCATACAGGTACAGTTTCTGCACTGCCTGGCTGTGTAGTAAGAGACCAGTTATAGGTCTTAACTGGTCAACTGTCATGACGTCAGTGTCGGTTATGTACACGGACTTTATGCATGACGTCACGTTGCCTAGCAACGCACGTGCTACATGGCTAATAATGCGGCAGTAGATAGGTTCTAACCCAGACACTCTGTTGCTTGGCAACAAGCGTTCTACATGTCTAAAAGTGTCACTGTCAATATACAAGTCCTCTAAACCGATGTTTTCGTATGTGTGACCATTATTTTGACCTTCAATTACACAGTCGGCCACAAATGTCTGTATGTCTCGTATCAAACGTTCTCCAGACCAGTCACTATCTAAACTCTGTCTGTAGTTTTGTATTCGTTTGTCAGCATTAATAACATTAGTGAAGTGTTTCATCAACTGTCTCATTGTGTCAGGACTCATCCCAGACACAAACAGCCAAACTTGAGACATTTCTATCATTATATCTATTGAACTACAGAATTCTCTGAGACATTCTAAGGTATTTTCAATAGGCTCGACAGTTACTATATGTACTGCTGCGAGAAATTCTTGCATTTTTTTGTGCAAAAATGAGAACTTTTTATATTTTCCTGTATAATTACCAAAATCCTTATTTTGAGATAATATGCCACATTGTAAACAAAGGGTGATATCTGATGGAGAAATTCCAAATATATCAAGTTTCGAACTTTTGAAGACCAAGACTTCTTCTCTTTGTTTGTTAAACAGAGATTTATATGCCAACTTTGATAAGCACAGTAGTAACTCTGAGTGACTCTGGCAGCAATCTTGTGTACTGAAACATTCTGGCAGCAGTATTTCCTGTTTATTAGCAGCTGTACATGTACTTTGTGATTGTTTTTCAGACATTCTTTTCTTAGACCATTCAAACAGCAGATCTAGCATACTACAGTACAACTGTAATTGTGAGTTACCAAAGTCTTTGCCACAATACCACAGAGTTACCAACTGTATCAAAAGAACTGGCACAGTTATAAGGTCAGACAGCTTTCTCTCATATATTTCAATGTGAAAGGTGAAGATATTTGTTTTTGTTGGTCTTTTTGATTTTCTGTCTAGATAATCAACCAATTTCTGAGCCAGTTCTTCTGAGGATTTCTTACCAATGCCACACAACTCTATGTATTTATCTACATCTTTTGTTTTTAGATCACTAACATCATACTTCCAATTTCTTGTTGTAGTAAGAAAGACACAGTTCTTATTCATTATGTTTCTGCCCGGTATGTGCTCATTCAAACCAGGGCATTTTGTCTCATCTGGACAAGACCATTCATCCAAACCATCAAGAACAATCAAACATTTTTCGGTTTTCAGTAAGTTGGATATGTCTACAGATATTCGAGCATATTTCATAAACTTTTCAAGCATTTCTTCAACATGATAGATTGCCTCAGTGTCTCTCAAACTAATGTAAAACAAGAATTTAAATTGTGACAGAACTGTCAGATCTTCTGCTGAAACTGCCCCGTCACGGACATTCTGCACTGCTTTGCACCAGGTGAGAGCCAGCTGGTTACAGAATGTACTTTTTCCAGTGCCAGCATCTCCTGTTATGTATACATTTGTACATGGCCCGGATGGAGAAGAGAAGATCTGTTGATAACTTGGACGAAAAGGCTGTGACTGTACTTGTTTCACCTCTTCCAATCCACCATATTCATCTTTCTCCCTCATTAGTTTTGCTGCTGGTGGCACACACATATCAGAAATACATTGTTGGTCAGTTGTCATCGGATTTTCCCACAAGCACTTGGTCTGGTATATCTCAATGAGGTACTGTTGTACAGCTGAAATAAAAGACAAGAAAAGTCTAAATACTTATATGGGTTAACCCTTTCCATCATACAGATGACCTCTGGTACCCTTGAAAACATAATGTACCAAATCAGACAATATATATAGAAGCAATCTGATCAGGGTCTATTCTGTTTGCTTATATACGGCATAATATGGTTCTGATTACAAAGTTTGGGGCAATATTAACCACAGGGACATTTGCAAATGTGTTGGCTTTTCATGTAAACTATAAGAACTCTAAGCCTTCTGTTTCAATGATGCTCTATAGAATTTGAACTACATATTTCTATTGAACATAAGCCACCCCTGGGTTGGGCCAATATTAGCACCCCTACCCATGGGGAAGGCATATTTGAACCTCAAGATGATGCTACATTACCAAATATGAAAACTCTAGCCTATCTGGTATCTGAGGAGTAGCTTTTCTAGGTGTTTGGGACTTTCAAAGTGTTGCCTATATAGTGCCCTACCCTAATTGGGGTAGTGACCCTCAAGATGATGCTACATACCAAATGACAGCTATAGTTCCATTGCTCCTTTTTTGTTTCTGACAAAATTTAAAAGTTTTCTATTAAAAACAGTGTATCCACAGGGTCGGGCAAATATCAACCCTATGGATATGATTCGAACAAAATGACAGAGGACCTCTAAATGATGCTATATAAAATGTAGCGCTCTAAGCCCTCTGGCAGAATTTATGAACTAACTTTCCAACTGTTTGCTTTTTAAATCCTTTTCCGTCTTTGACCTAGATATGCATCAAACCAAAATTATTATAAGAATCTTAAAATAAATCCTGCCACATTTTATAAAACTTGGCCAAGCGGTTTAGATTTAATTTTAAGAAATTGTTGATGATGGACGCATTACCTCACATTGAGCCAGACAGACCTACCACAATACCCCACATTGAGACAGATCGACCTACCACAATACCTCACATTGGGCCAGACAGACCTATCACAATACCTCACATGGAGCTCTGTAAGCCTAAGTGGGCTTAAAATCTCCATGAATAACTATGCAGTGAAAAAGCAAAAGGTTAGTGAAAATGGACATCCTGACATCAACAAATTGTATGGATCTATATCATTCAGAACCTTTGAATGGGCAATCTGATCAAGATGTTGTGTTTGTTACATTCAGCATGATATTCCTTTAAAACAGGAAAAATCCATGTTAGAAATAACAACAAAGAAAACCATCTATTGTATAAAAGTTTTATAATGGTACATGAACACATTTTAGTTTAGGCAGAAACTGTCTATACAATGTCATATGGAAACAGAGCAGATACTGATAAGACACTATCAACATGAGTTGTCTGATCTGGGTCTAGTCTGTTTGCAAAGGCATAACAAAGAGTGTTGAACAGGTACCAAATGAACTTGTCTTGTCTGGCTGGTTAACCAAGATGTTATAGCCACATAGTTTCATGAAGTTTGGCGAACATCCGATTACTTTGAGAGTGGACAAGGCTGTAATATACATTTTTGCTAACTCAAGGGCCATTACTATTAACTGACTAGTTTTCACCCTTGGTCGAGACATCACTACATACAATTTTATGAAGATTTGTTAAAAAATGTTTGATTTAGAAAGTGGATTAATAGAATCAAGCATGGGTTTTGTTAAAGACGGGGGTTTCTATACCAGAGGTTGGTCTGTTCCAGTCGGAAACAAGCTTTAGCCCCAGGTTTAACAAAACCCATGCTTGATTATTTTTCTTGCTGAAATACGCCCTAAAACCAATTAAATTAACGAATTTTGTGCGTAATATGACTTCCATATCTAATAGCAACAGACCGCATAACTTTAGGCGTGACACCAAAATGACGTCATTTGTTATGAGAACCACAAACGTTACGTTTTGGCATAAATATAAATGACTGAGTGACTACATAACAACGTCTTCGGTTAATTAAATATAGGCGTTTAAAGTGTTTATATAAATAGAATTTTATATTTGTGCTAATTACTTATATTAATTTCAATTCATAAGGTTGTTGCCTATAGAAAGGTTGGTATAATTCTGTAAGAATTCCTTCCCTGGTATTGATTTTACCCAATCGCGCGTATGAATACACTAGTCACGGGGTGTTCCAGAAAAGGATTTCTAGTACGGCTATTTTTAGTAACTCAGCTTATCTAGCACGTCTGAGAAGCGAGAAAATAAGTTCTGAAGGGGTCATCCCCCGATAGCAAAAATTGCAACACAAAAAGAAAATATTGCAGACTCGGTTTTATGGCGTCTGTTCATGAAGAGTAATTGAAAGTGCAACACTGCTCACGCCGCATAGCACCAGTTTTAAATGGACAGTGTTTGCTAATTCAAAGGCCAAAACTTTCAAGTGCCTGAGGTTATCTAGCTGGTTATCAAACTTTGCTGGGATATTATGGCTGGATACATTTTGTAACCATGTAACCATTTCCTTCATATAAACGTGTTTTTGCTCATTTGCAAACAGAGTAGACCCTGATCAAATGGCTAATAGGCTACATGATCTGTTATGTACATCGCCAACATGTACCAAAATATAGTTCCGACCACTCTGTTTCAAAGGAAACACAACTTGTAGGTTTTGAAAAAGAAGCATTTGATTGGTTAGCTCCTGTGTCCTACGTTTGTACAAGATTGGAACCATTTAGTTTAACATATAAGGATCACTACTCCGAGTTGATTAAACTCGTATAGCGAAAATGTTGAATTTAGCTTCTGTGTTACATTTATACAGTGGACCGGTTGCATTTATATAAATATGATAAGTTTGAGATTGCTGAACGTTGTTTTGCCATTTATCCCTTTAACTCATTAATATTTATTAATTGGCATCTTGTTTTGGATAAAAGAACTATCAATAAAGTCGTGAAATACCCCCACAGCAGTCTTGATCGCAAATCCAAGGGCAAGTTAGATGCTGAAAATATTTATGTGATACACTATACAGAAATCATTTTATCAACTTTATGTTAATAACTAGAACTTCACTCCACAAACTTTATTGGATAGCAACACATACTGCTACATGTCATTCGGCAGATAACTCTTGTATGAATTTTAGATATTACAAATAAGTATATGTTATGCATATATATTCACTTAAAAAAGATCATGTGTTCATCCAAGTTCAAAGGGCAGGCAACTTAATATAACATGGAGACAAGCAAACGAAAACTATTTAATACAGGTTCACCTCACAGAGGCCATGTATATGAACTTATTTTTATTGTAGAAAAGTTTGAAGCAGACACAAACTACCTGGGTACATGTTAAAGGCTCAAAATTCAAGGGGAGATCATTTTGCAATACCTGACAATAAAACATGAAATCTGTGCTGTGCATATCTGCTATCCGTGGTTATTATGTAAGGCAAATATTAATTCAATAACCTTTTTCAAACTGAAGGAGGAGATTGCGACACTAACTACCTTTACTACGGCTGGTGCTAAAGACATGTCTGGCACTTTGCACATCTACTATTTGTGTTTATTATGTATGGCCAATATCAATTCAATAACTGTTAACTGAAGGAGGAGTTTGCAACATTATACGGACTAACCACCTGACTGCAAGGGTGATTCCAGTATACCCTCCCAAAATTGTTTGTGGGCCTATAATTAGAAACATAAGTCATCTGTTGGTTTACTTCAAAAGGTATGGCGTCAGAGCAAATCACAGGAGGTTCATGAATTAAATCTCAAAGGAAATTGACTTTGAGACATTTCCAGTTTGACATAAAACATTTCTTGCCTATATCCCCTCAATCAACTGACCTTTGTCAAATATACCAACCTTTACACTGATCCTCCCAACTAGAAGTACTTTTACACGCAGCAGTTTCATCTTTATGCTGGAAGTAAAATAAATATGCAATTTATATAAGCCGAAAACTAAACTATCCTTTACCCGTTACCTCATATTGACGCCTTTCGACGCCTCTGTAAAAGCCACTTTTGAAACCGCAGTAATAAATAGAGCATTTGCTCCTATGAAGCGAATGCTCTATTTACCACAGTGGTTTCATTATTACACAGTTCTAAAAGTTTCCTTTTCTCTAGTAATAATTTATTCAAAGGGGTTTGGTATAAAAAGACCTATAGGGGAATGCGTTAACAATGATATACAAGGCCTAGTGTGATCCCAATAGCTTAAGTTGGCACTGTGTGTCAGGTTAGGTACCAAAACTACAAATGCTTTTAAATGATTTTTGGACTTTCTCTGAATTTTTACATTAATAATTGCAAGCAAATACATTAGATATATTCTAATATGCAAATCACATACAAATAGTCACACCATGTTTTCTAGCAATTCAGTCGTGGCACTAGATCACATATTGGAGGTTACAAGAAGCAAATTTATAGAATTGATATCCGGTGCCAAAGATATTACCTAATAAAATGGCAAACAATGGGGGAGACTATGACAGCCCTGGATCACTCAGTCAGGTTTTACTTGTCTTTGATACATACCAATACCTTAAATAGATATTTTGACGTTTGTCTCTGGTTCTTGTGTATCTTTTGGTGTTTTCTGTGTTCATTTTTTTTTGTGTGTGTGTGTGTGTGTGTGTGTGTGTATGTGCGTTTGGGTGTGTGGTTGTGTGTGTGTGTGTGTGTGTGTGTGTGTGTGTGTGATGCTGTCTATCGGTGTTTTGGTGATGGTTGCGTCTTGCATGTGGCTTTGCCTGCTTGACTTTACTACTTTTCCATTTATGAATATTGGGCCAAATTACTGCTTTCTATGTACAGCAATCTTTAATAATAGTGTACAAGTTTTGAGTCATAACAAGGGGAAATGTGCCTTAATGTATTATAAAAAGTATAGACCTATACTGTCTGCCGTGTCTCCACTGTGGCATTTGATCCAGTTTTTGCATTAGTTGTTGTTTGTATATACTATACAGTTTATTCTGATATAGTGAATCATTAAATATCGGATTGGATGTTGGGTTGATGACGTGGTTGCTGATCAGTTGCTGAACAGATTCTGAACTGTTTGAATCATAAAACCTATATAATGAATATGAATGCTGTATATTCTATTTACCCAAAAGAACTTACTTTAAACAAAGCAATTTCAGTACTTCTTGTTTTGAAAATTGAATACCGCTTAAGCCGGTGCTAGGGGGCGTGAGCAGTGTTGCACTTTCAATTACTGTTCATGAACAGACTCAATAAAACCGAGTCTGCAATTTTCTCTTTTTGTGTTGCAATTTTTGCTCTCGGGGATCACCTCCCTTCAGAATTTTTACTTTAAACAAAGCAAACCTATCTGACATTCAGGCTTCCTTTTTAGAGTTGAATCTTTCCATCACTAATGATAAAGTTTCGTCTAAAATATACAATAAAAGGGAAGATTTTTATTTCAAAATTGTAATTTTTTATCCTTCTCTAGATGGAGATGTTCCCCGGTCTACATGTTACGGGGTTTACATTTCTCAAATTATTCGCTTTGCCGGAGCCTGTTCTTTGCTAGTAGATTTTAATAGTCGTATTTAAATAATAACTCATAATCTTCTTAAGCAAGGCTACAGATATCATAAAATTCGGAAAGCTTTTTCAAAATTCTATTATCGAAATTTACCCCTCATTAGTAAATATAACTGCGATTTACGGACGTTACTGCAACAAGGTATTTCTCATCCAGATTTCTATGGTGATGTTATCTACAAACTTAGGAAAATTTGTAGTCATATCAATTTTCAGGATTTGTTTATTAAACGCATTAAAACTTTTAGGAAGAAAGGTTATGGCCCATTATATTGCAACACACTGCATGTTTGGTCATCGACCCCTTTACAGTCGGTCGCTACGCTTTCCTCTTTGCTTGCACGATGACAGGCCGAGGGTAGTACTCTATGATGGTATACTCTTAAATCCAGAAATGGGATGAGCTTACCATACTCATGTATTACCTTTTCTCTGTCGTGCCCTTAACGGCTTCCCTGCAGTTGCTCTGTCTTCAGCAAAATCATTGAGTACATATATATGACGGACTTTCACAGTTGTTATGCTATGTTTTACATTTTGTACTGTGATTACTGTCTTCTATGTTGTGGGGAAGTCCGGCGGGGATACCTTTATTTCTAATGTTTGTTTAGCTATGGTCACAGTGACTTTGAAATAAGTGAGAGGTTAAGACGTCCATATACCGGTTTAAACCCCCAGTAGTGATTTTGCTACAGACCGTGCCAACATGGTTCTCTCTTTGTCACCCTTACTTTTGTTTGTCTTGTGTCTTTGTGCTTGTGTTTTGTTCATGTTTGTCTCTGGTGCTCGTGTTTTTGTTGGTGTTTTCTGTGTTCTTCTAGTGTGTTTGCGTGTGTTTGGTTGTGTGTGTGTGTGACATGCTGTCTATTGATGTTTTGGTGGTGATTGCGTCTTGTATGTGACTTTCTACTGTATGTGTGTGCATGAGTATAAATTGCTATGCTTTCTGTAGGTGTTTTGGTGGTGGTGGCGTTTTGTGTGTGGCTTTTCCTGCTTGACTTTACTACTTTTTCTTTCATAAATCATATTCAAATACTTAATGCAAAACAGTATTGAATGCAATACAGTATCCCTTGCTTTCGGCAGGGGATAAGGGCAGTAAATATATGATATTTGTGAATCAAGGGGAAATAACTCCTAAAAGCTGCATGCCATCGGAAAAAGTAATACATAGGAATAATGTCATGGCGATAACAAATATTCATGCTGAGTTTCATTGAATTCTGTCAACATGTTACAGATATAGCATTGGACAGGAAAAACATGATTTCTGAGTATCAAAGGGTAATAACTTCAACATGTTACAAGTGACCTGAAAAAAGTAATACTTGGGAATGATGCCCCCGTGATAACAAATATTCATGTTGAGTTTCATTGAATTCTGTCTATCTGGTACAGAGATATGGCATCCGACGGAAAAAAACATGTAATTTTTGCGTATAAAAGGGCAACAACTCCTAAATACCAGAAACGATCTGAAAATGTAATACATGGGAACGATGCCCCAGTTATAGCAAATATTCTTGTCGAGTTTCATCGAATTATACCTATCTGTTACAGAGATAAGGAATCTGACAGGAAAAATATGTCATTTTTGCGTAAAAAGGGAAATAACTCCTAAATGCAACAACCGATCTGGAAAAGTAATACATGGGAATGATGCCCCAGTGATAACAAATATTTAGGTCAAGTTTCATTGAATTCTGTCAATCTGTTAGAGATATAGCATCGGATGGAAAAAAAATGTAATTTTTGCGTATAAAAGAGCAATAACTCCTAAATGCTGCACGCGACCTTACAAAAAAATACATGTGAATAATGCCCCAGAGATAAAAAATATTCATGTTGAATTTCATTGAATTCTGTCAATCCGTTACAGAGATATGGCATCTGACGGGGAAAATACGTCATTTTTGCGTATAAAAGGGCAATAACTCCTATATACTACAAGCGATCTGGAAAAGTAATACATCGGAATTATGCCTAAGTGATTACACATATTCAGGTCAAGTTTCATTGAATTCTGTCATTCCATTACAGAGATATGGCATCAGACGGGTTTCATATAATTTTCAGTTAATAGGATGACAAGGGATTAAATTCACTCATTTCACAGAATTATGAGGGATCAGACTTATCTGGTGAGTCCTTGGTTATGACTTAATAAGCCATAGTCTGCAATGTTCTTTTTTTTGCAAGGATCTTTTTGCTTTTGTTTTGGAAGGATCTTCTACTTTCAGAGTTTATGATAGGTTCTTGGGTATGGAAACCATTTGATAAGTTCTTGGGTATAGGGCTCATGTAACAAGTTCCTGGCCCGTGGGCATATGACTCAAATCATAGGGACCCGTAGTTTGACTCAAAGTAGACATTCTTGGGTATGGGACTCATGTGAGAAGTTCTTGGTTATACGACCCATGTGAGAGGTTCTTGGGTATACGACAAGTTCTTGGGTAGAGAACTCATGTGAAAATTTCATCGGTATGACTCATTTGAAAAGTTCTTGGATATATGACTCATGTGACAAGTTTTAGGGTATAGAAATCATGCACCTTACAAGTTCTTGGGTATAGAACTCATGTGAGAAATTCTTGGATATATGACTCATGTGATAAGTTCTTGGGAATAGGGCTCATGTGACAAGTTCCTGGGTATAGGACTCATGTGACAAGTTCTTGGGTAGAGAACTCATGTGACAATTTCATCGGTATGTCTCCCATGACAAGTTCTTGGATATATGACTCATGTGACAAGTTTAGGGTATAGAAATCATATGATAAGTTCTTGGGTACATGTATATGACTTATACGACTGACAAGTTCATGGGTATAGAAATCATGTGAGAAGTTGTTGGGTATATGACTCATGTGATAAGTTCTTGGGTATAGGACTCGTGTGACAAGCTCTAGGGGTTAAGACACATGCAAAGAAGTTCTTGGGCATAGGACTCATGTTAAAAGTGCTTGGGAATAGGACTCATGTGACAAGTTCTTGGATATAGAACTGATGCTAAAAGTTCTTGGGTATAGGACTCATGAGATGTTTCTTGAGTACAAGACGTTAATCACGTGTCAATCAAGAGACTGGCTTCCTGTGTTTAAAACATTTGAAGCAATTATCCCCTATAGTGGCATACATAAAGAATGATGCACAACTGATGCATATGAAAGCACATGCATCTTCACTTTAACAAGATTGTTTACTGCTGAAGAAGTTCCCAAAAGATTGTTTACTGCAGAAGAAGTTCCCAAAAGGTAGATTTCAATGTTTAAGTATATGCGTATACCTTCATGCTTTCTTCAATTACGTAAATTCTCTGGTCTTGCTTATCTATCCTTTGATCTTGTAGGTTGAATCTATCACCATACTCCTCTATTGTTTTGGACAGTCTCGCAACGTCACTAACAAGATTGTTTTTCTGTAGAAATTCTTCGAAGCAGTCTTTTGTTTTTTCAACTGCAAATAAATACACTCCGCTCTAAATACAACATCCAATACAGTGTTATTTCGCACAATGAAGTAAACCTGGTAGGAAAAATATGATACAGTAAAAATTGCTTACAACGTATTGCAATGGACCGTGGTGAAGAAAACATTGTAACAGAGAAATGTTATATTAATATTTTATCTTTCATTCTGAGCAACAAGCTACCTGTGTCCACTGAGCCATTCACATACGTCTGTTACTTCTTTTGAATCGATAGATCTATTTGTTTCTATTTCTTACCGTATTGTGATAAAGCTTAAATCAATTTTTCGTTTTTAGGACCTCAGTGTCCGTGTTTCCCATGATTGCATGTTAAAATAAATATTTCCCTATTGTAAACATCTTTTCAAATTGCAAATGGCGGACTAATGATGTCGAATGGAACTTTCGATTTTTTCCGAGGGTTAATAAAGCTCTTAGAACTTGATGTCATAATATAAAATTGGATCGAGATCAGGTTCCAAACAGTCATAGTTTTAACGGGATATAGATTAAGAATTGCACGAAAGTAACCACAAATCAGACTAGAGTTTTGACAGATCAATTTCAACGGTGCGGTAATGAGTGAGTAAGTGAGTTGGGTTTTACGTCCGACCAACAGTATTTCAGTTATTTGCAAACGGCACCCGCATGAGACAAGTTATAGTGCTGCCTCACTGGAATACTCCTGCCGCAGGTACATGGCAAGGGCACCCCACCCAGTCACATTATTCTGACACCGGGCCGACCAGTCCTAGAACTACACCTTTATTGTCGAGCATAGACAAGGGAGCTACTAGTACCAACTTTTAACGACTTTTGGTCTGTCGCGGCCGGGGATCGAACCCACTACCTTCCGTACCGCAGGCGGACGCTCTACCACTGAGCACCACCGGTAATGATAAAACTCGGACCGAATCTCAACAGAAAGTGAATGGTTTAAATTGAAGCAGCAATTCGTGGCTATTCATTCTTTATTTTACTTGATCCTGTACAAACGTATTTACCCAATGTTAAACGAAATATGCCATACCATTACGTGTCAAGTAGTGACTCTAAGTTTGCGTATTCGCTAAAGTGTTTGCAAACACGCTTTTGGGTCACTTTTCACGGTTAATTGATTCCCACGCATGACCGTTGTCATCGCTACATTACGGGAAAACGTTATAATTACAGCTATTAGCGGTTTGGGACGAGCTCACTCGTACATACAAAACAAGGAAAAGTTCAAAGGAAGAACGTTGTATCTGATCTTTTGTAATATAGATAAACAAGGCATTTGGCCAGGACTTGCCAATCTAAACGTTCTATCAAAGGAAACGTATTAACAAAGAACGTTCTATCAAATCTTTACTGTATAGAGTTATGGTTCTTGTATAAAAGTACAAAAATGAGTCATGCAGGAAACACCACAAACAGAACAAACACTCGCCCGAACAGCAACACAAGGAAACAGTAAATGTACATAGGTAGAAAAAACAACAAGAGACGCACAAAGACAAAACAAACATACAATAGGAGGAAGATGGAAGTACCGCCTTGGAACGGTCAGTGACAAAAGTCACCGGGGGTTTAAACCGGTTTATGGGCGCCCAACCTCACCCTTATTCCATCCCCATCCTAAAAGACAAACAGTGTAAATAAACGTATCCCCTCTCCGACTAATCTACAACAACCGCGACAGCAAATACAGTGGTAAAGTGCATGTATAACAAAGAAAACATTTAATTGAACATACTGTATCCACCTATCGCTAGTGTACTCAATGATTGAGCTGCAAACAGAGTAACTGTAGAAAAGTAATAAAGGGTACGACAAAAATGAAATAGTACAGATATCCGACATTCTCCTTCCATTTCTGGATTTAAGAGGTCGCCTTCATAGAGTACTAAACCTTTCTTGTCGGCGTACATGCAAAGAGGCCAGCGTGATTGCAAACATTTCTCCTCATTGCGATATATCTATATATGAGCTTCAAGTCAATAGCTTTTGACTTTGAAAATGTGTTCTGGATAAAAAAAATCAAACAACAAGAGGGCCATTGGCCCTATATCGGTCACCTGAGTTACAGTAATATATTGACAATGTTAATTTTTCAGCGGACAAGATTTCTAGCAGATGACAGAAACTTAGTGTTTACCCTTTCACTTCTGAGCCAACTTGAATTAAAATTGACACACAGATTGGATTCAGATCTAATACCAAGTAACTGTCTGACCAAGATCTAAACTGTTTACAACTTGTGACAATTTTGCCTGAGGGCTGTTCCAGGAAAAAAGGCCTGGGGGGGGGGAGGGGGGGGGGGGGGGTAGGAACGCCAGCCAAAAATAGGGGTACCACCAACACAATTTTATTTGTTTACCCCCCCCCCAACAAGAGAATTAAGATAAGTCAGATACCCACAACCACTAGATTTATATTTAACTTGCCACCCACCACCAAGAAAACTGAAATTTCCGATTCAATAGTACTTTCTAGATTTCTTTACCACTCAAAGCTTGACAAGTTTTACTATGAATGTGCTGTTTTCTGAATGCAAATCATATTGACAGCATATATTGTTTATGTATAGGTTAGACCATGGTTGAGCGTGACTAAACGATATAGCTCAAGGGGGCATAGCCCCCCCCCCCCCCCCGAGAAATATTTCATTTAGTCGCGCTCAACCATTGGCTAACCTCTTTAGCACTGGCTTGGGCTCGAGGAAAAACAAGAAATAAACGTCATCAAATTCGCAATTTCACGTCATCGGGCGTGTGCTGATTTTCCCTCACTTCTCTTCGCACAAGATTGAAAACCATGATTGCACCTGAATCCATTAATATTTTGGAAGAAGAGGAAGGAAAAACGACAAAGCTGGAAATTTAACGGCAAGATTTTAAAATTGTGTACAATTAAATATTCAACGATAATTTCAATTTCAATATGATGCATTTGAAATAAAAGTTACTTTTAAATATTGAATTAATTTGATCTAGATCTAGATCATTTTATTAAGATTTTTATTATCTTATTTTGTTTAATTTTTTTTAATAAAGATTGTTTTCACCTTTTCACGCATTGATTAGATTGTATACAGTAAAATCTATGTACAATGGTCAATAAAATACGCTATGCATTGTGCCGCTTTTTAAAAGACAACTTTTTATGCTTGAATGCAGGTTAAAAGTAACACATAACGCTCAAAATAGCTTTCTGCATACCTTTAGTAATGCATTAACTGTCAACTGTATTTAAAATTGCATATTCATTTCCCTTAATTGTCGATTAACCTAAGTTTTACTGTATTTCAGTGTAACCAGCTGATCAAGGCTACGATGCATTGGGGTGAAATATCACGTGAAAGCCTAGGATGTAACGTCAAAAAAACATTATAATGATTGGTCGACAGGAACCATTGACTAAATAAACAGTTTGTTAGTTAGTCCATGGTTTTTTCAAAAAGCGTCGAACTAAACGATATAGTCGACACTATTTGAGGCATCTGATTGGCCGAGAGTTCCAAGCTATGTGCTAAATATTGAAATCATCTGCTTTTTGTTGAGTTTGTACACATTACATTGGCATGCTGAAACAATAAACTATTTGCCATCTTGTTTCTAGTGTGGAATGCTTTTTTCCCCCATTCAATTATATGATCATTAAATTTAACCCTTTCTAAGGTGTAAGAACATAGCAGACATTAATTATGCAAATATGAGCCATGACTGTTGATAACTTTATATCTAACATAACCACTTTTTGATCCAATTTGGGAAATTTAATTTTCCTGCGTTGACTATTTGTATGGCAGAAATTGAATATTAAGACAATCACATTACATTGAATTACATGATTACTAAATTTCTTTTATCGGTATATACAGAAATCAAATCACAAGAGATTGTTACAGTGTTGACCTAGATCAGCTGGTGCAATGAAAATCTGATCTGATCTACACTGCTTGCAAATTACCACCACTATCTCTAGTTTGCCAATTTGTCTGGAAAGCAATTGGGAATATCCTGATCAGATACCTCATTTATATGCAACAGCTGATCTGTGTCTACACTGTTTGCACAGTCCTCTGGTTGGATATCTCTTAGCAGGTCTTATATAAGGGAGGTAAATATTACAAAAACACCAGTAAAATGGGTGAGAATAGCTGTTTGTGAAAAAAAAACAGGAAAATTTGATGGGGTTAAAGGGAGCCTGCTTGTATGGGGGTTAAGGGGCGGGACCCCCCCCCCACATTCATGTGTTTTTACAATTATACTCCGGTCGCATGTCATACGTTAGCTGTATTTCAAACAAACTGGTTGCAGTGCATGTCCATACAATTTACATTCAGTTTATCCTGGATCTATTCAATATTGCCAGATTAATTTCTTGTAAAACACAAGCAATTAAAACTCACGCGTTAAAGATATGAAATTTGATTTAAAAGTCAGCATGGTATTATAACACTTAACAATTAGTTAACTTACTAGACATAGTTCACCTTTTTATACACAATTATAGTCACAATTTCTAATCATATTTACATTCAAACTCAAACTCTTTATGTCATTATAAACCATCTTCAGTTCTAATTCATTAAACTGGTATATAAGTTTTCTGAATCGGTACATGTCGACTAGTTCCTTTAACAAAGCTATATTGACAGACACACATTTCTGGTGAATACTCAATATTACAGGGTTTTACCTGTGACTTGAACACGCTGTATCAATAACTGGACATGTCTAGCGGTTTTCAAATGGTTCCCAAAGTCTACACAGCCGCGTTTTCCGTAATTAATTTGTTTGTTTACAGTATTAAACAAGGAACTCTCTCCCGGGAAGGTTTACTTTCACTTTCACGAAATCGCCAACTATCACTTTTCTTGTTTCTTTACTAAATGTCAACGTCATTTCTTACTCTAGCCATCTTGGGCTGAACTTATTTTTGACACTCAGATCGTAATCTCGGTCTGTGCTTTTCATTTTTGTCTTATATTCACATTAATTGGCAGGTACAGATACCGAATTTCATAAACGGACGCCATATTGGATTTGTTGAACGAACATTCGATAATTATATTACGAGTGTTTTGATTGGCTGTAAGACAAGAGTCTCGTTATTCGATTAGCCGAACCGAAATCTCGCTGTTGACGTGATAAACGTTATTAACAAGGATTTACTTAAAAACGGGAAAGAATATCGGCGACGATTTTTTCTTATTTGGGAAATTTTAAACAGAATTACCGTGCTTAATGCCCCCCCCTCCGAATTGAAATATTCAATAACCCCAGATACAACACAATTACAATTGAAAAAATCGCCCCAACCAACACAAATTTAACTCTTTATTACCCCCCACCCACAAAATTTTAATTCATCGCCGTTCCGACCCCCCCTGGCCTTTTTTCCTGGAACAGCCCTGAAGTCAAAATGCCATAAACAGATCTTTCAGAAATTCAAACGACGACAAATCTGAAGCAGACGACATTACAAATCTATATGAAAGAGCTTGTAGTATGAGAGTATGCAGAGACCTGGAGAGATTTTAGCATGATGTAACAGTTACCCTAAGGGCACTACTGCAGGGTCTGAATTTAGGCTAAAAACTTACTGGCATTATTTTGCCAGTTGCAAAAAAATAAACTGGCAAAATCAAATTTCAACTGGCATTTTCAATATTACTATGCATTATTTATAATCCTTTTCTTAAAAGTTTCACTGGCAAAAAATTGCAAGTACCAAATTTTGGTACTTGCAATTTTGAAATTTTACTTGCATTTTGCCAGTATGCCAGTTTAAATTCGGACCCTGTACTGGTCAGTGCTGTAACCTTTAAATGTAGTTTTTGATGTGAGGAAGACTATTTAACCATTTCCCTCATATAAACTTGCTTTCACGAATCTGCAAACAGAGTAGACCAAGATCAGACGGCTCCTATAGGATCAGTGTCTGCTCTGTTTGCTAATGGAATTTGATAGATCTGTTTTATGCCTTCTAAACAGCTACACTGATCCACCTTCTTTATGTCATTATATATATTTTGTCCATAACTAATCAGGAGGTATTGAAATTTGTAATAAACATAGAACAGAGAAAAGGTTAAAAGTATGCGCAGTGATCTCCCCTTGTCCCCTAATCGCTATGCTGATGAGACAAGGGAGATCAATGTGGGGAAATTGGTTGGATACTAGCTAGGTCTGAGTAAGGGGAAACCTTTTAACTGTAGTTTCTGATGTTAAGAAGTCTAAAGCCCCAGGGAGGGCCATTATTGTCACAGGGGTAATAATTTGAACAAACTACATACAGATGTTTCATAGCAAATATTTTAGCTCTAGAGTATGTGGTTCCAGAGAAGAAGATTTAAAGGTTTTCCTATGCAAACTATGCAAAACTTTTTGCATTTTTGGCCCGGGGTCATAATTTGAACCAAATTGGTAAAGGATCATTAGATGATGCTACATACCAAATATAAAATATCTAGGGTTTGTGGTCTCAGAGAAGAAGATTTTTAAAGACTTTTTGACCCAGGGGTCATAATGTGAACGAACTTGGTAGAGGTCTATTATGTAATGCTTCATACCAAATATCTAATCTCTAGATTATGTGGTTTCAGAGAAGAAGATTTTTAAAGGTTTTCCTATACAAGTCTATGTCAAAATTACAAGCCCCGGTGGGGCCATTTTTGGCAAGGGAGTCATCATTTGAACAAACTTGGTAAAGGACCATTAAATGATGGTATATACCAAATATCAAAGCTCTAGGAATTGTGGTTTCAGAGAAGAAGATTTTTAAAGATTTAAAAAAAGCCTTATACATAGTGGGACGGGGCCATTTTGGCACAGGGGTCATGATTTGAACAAACTGGATAGAGGACTCCATAAGGTACATTTCTGTGAAATTTAGTTAAAATCCTCTCAGTGGTTTAGGAGAAGAAGTCATTTGAAATAAAAGTAAACAGACAGACGGACGACGGGCGGTCAAAATAGCTCACCTTGAGCCTTTAGCTCAGGTGAGCTAAAAAGGGCAATAACTCAAAAAGTACTGATTATAGAGTTATTTTTTGCGCACTACAGTCCTACTGTTTATGGTCAATATGCATGGCATTCCTCCTCCCTGTGATCTATCTGTAAATGAAGTCTCAAATCGAAAGCGTTTGTGCTTTTGAACTATCCTATTGTACTACAACATACTGCATGCCTGGTTGTCAACCCTTTTACAGTTAGCAATCACCCTGACTTCTTTGCATGTACGCCGACAAGAAAGGTTTAGTACTCTATGAAAGCAAACTCTTAAATCCGGAAATGGAAGGAGGACGTCGGATATCTGTACTATTTCGTTTTTGTCGCACCCTTTATTACTTTTCTACTGTTACTCTGTTTGCAGCTCAATCACTGAGTACACTAGCGATAGGTGGATACAGTGTGTTTCACTTAAATGTTTTCATTTTATATGCACTTTACCCATATATTTGCCATCGCGGTTGTTGTAGATAAGTCGGAGAGGAGATAGGTTTATTTACATTGTTTGTCTTTTAGGGCGGGGATTGAATAAGTGTGAGGTTGGGCTCCCATAAACCAGTTTAACCCCCAGTGACTTTTGTCACTGACCGTTCCAAGGCAGTACTTCCATCTTCTCCCTATTGTGTGTTCATGTTTTTGATAGTTATCTACATTTTCTGTTTTGATAGTTATTTACATTTGCTGTTTTCTTGTGTTGCTGTTTGGGCGGCTGTTTGTTCTGTATGTGGTGTTTCCTGCATGACTCATATTTGTACTTTTAAGCTCCGGACACAAATGTAAAGTATAGCTACCTAACCATAGAATCACCGATATACATACTGATGATGGAAATTCATGGAATTATGGTTATTGTACACTATATTCCATATTTCTTGAAAGGCAAGGAATTAATCTGGCAAGTTTGAATATGCAGTTTTAAAATGTCTGTACACATTTTGATGTTTATAGTACCTCATCCATCTCAGCCTTAGTCTGCCTGTATTCCGCATCAAGGGACTGTAAATCTCCGGCAGTTTCTGTCAGATCATTGCGAACTTTCTCATAGTCAGTGCATCTAACTGCAAGACTGGCAAGGTCACCCTCTACAGCATGCATTTTTGAAGTCAAGACGATGACTTCCCTATTGAGGGTGACATCTAGCGTTTTGTCCCTCAACTACAATAAAATATCATTCTGAGAGTAAATCTAAGACCTATTGCGATGTAATGTACAATATAGTAAATCTAAGACCTATTGTAATGTAATGTACAAATTTTGTAAATCTAAGACCTAATATAATGTACAAATGTAGTAATCTCTATTGAGGGTGACATCTAGCGGTTTGTCCCTCAAATACAATAAAATACACGTTTTGTGAGTAAATCCAAGGCCTAGTGTAATATATACAAATGTAAATTTATCAGCACATCTATACTGAACTTTCCAAAATGTCTAAATCTGTCTGATCAGATGTTAAGATTGTTGGCCCCTCATTTATTGACCCGTTTGACACCCTTCTTGCATTTTGAAAACAATCATTGCATAATAATGACAGGATCAAATGAATAGTTAACCAATTGCTTCTGTTCATAAGAAGTAGTGATTGCTGCAATGTCTCTGCCATGGGCAAGTTACTGCCAATGAGATGTTGCAACCATCTATACAAGTGCAAAATATGACTGACACACAATTTGCATGCGGAAACAACCTGTAAACAATTATGTTGATTGTATGGGAACACCAATTGTCAGTAAAAATTTAAAAGCAAAATAAAAGCTATCCAAGTTATCGATTTTTGTTATTATCCCTGTCATTTATGACCAAGCATCATTTCAATTTCAGAGATCACATGCCTTTGCATTCCCGTTATTGAGTAACAAGAGTGTTCGGAGGAACACATATGTCACCTGCTAGCAGCTGACATAAAAAACAGTTAATATGCTGGAGTGCGAAAATCAGAACAAATAGGAATAACGCAAACAGTATTGCATGCAGAGTGATATAATGTTACATCAATGGTCCTCAATGAGAGGAAGGCACATGTGAAATTTGAAAGCTCTATAATGATTAGTTCAGAAATGACAGCCAAAAAAAGAAAATGTGACAGACAGAAAGAGAGACGGACAGACAAACAGACAGACGACGGACAAGTGATCTCTAAGTGACACACTGCCTTTTGGCAGGTGACACAAAAATGGAATTTGTGTTCAAGTCATATTTAACTTGACTTGTCTGCAAGTCATTATCAAATACAGAACTATTTTGAATAATACCTTGGTGATGTTGTCAATGGCTTTTTTAACACTGTCTTTTTCTTCCATTGTCAGGCCTACCAGACTATTTAACAACTGAATCATCTTGTTTGTGTCTCGCTGCAATTGGTCGTCACTGGTAGACATGTTATTAGAGTGCATTAGTCTATGACGTGCATCTAACACCTGTTAGGTAAAAGAACATCATGAATATAAAGTCAGACATCGGAGTTTAATATTTACAAAATGCACAAGCACAATAAAATGTTTCTATCATAGGAAAACAACGAGCAGTGAACCATGAATGTACTTTACATTTTGGTATGTTCCACGATTTAGCGGTGTCGGCATTGCTGCAGTCCATCTAAGATATGTACTTTAAATGCGACAGTTGATCACGATTATTTCATGCAGGTGTTTATGCTGACAGAATGCTGATACCCCGACAAATGGACTATGTGGATTTTTATGGTTCAATGCCAGTTGTTTACTTATACCACTTTATATTTGATTATGTTTGTTTGTTTGTGTTTACACAGATTGTGTTTACTACAAATTGTGTATCTGAGTTTTGTATGTTTCTTAAGTTTTTATTAAACAAGAGGGCCAGAATGGCCCTGAAGCGCTCACCAGACAATCAGAGGACAAGATTTTCAAAGTTTTCACTATGTTTCTATAGAAAACTAGCCTGTCCTGGGGCGGGGCTAATTTTGACCCAAGAGGCACAATTTATATAACTTTTGTAGAGGACCTGAACATGATGCTATATGCCAAATATGAAAGCTGAGAACATTCCAGTTTCAGACGAGAAGATTTTCAAAGTTTTCACTATATGTTTCTATTGAAAACTGCCCTCCCCTGGGGCGGGGCCAATTTTGACCCCGGCCATAACTTATTTAACTTTTGTAGAAGACCTGAACATGATGCTCTGTGCCAAATATGAAAGCTGAGCACCTTCCAGTTTCAGAGAGGAAGATTTTCAAAGATTTCACTATTTGTTTCTATTGGAAACTGCCCACCCCTGGGGTGGGGCCAATTTTGACCCTGGGGCCATAATTTATAGGTGAAGGTTTTCAAAGTTTTCACTATTTGTTTCTATTGAAAACTGCCCTACTCTGGGGCAGGGCCAATTTTGACCCCGGGGCCATAATTTATATAACTTTTGTAGAGGACCTGAACATGATGCTCTGTGCCAAATATGAAAGCTGAGAGCCTTTCAGTTTCAGAGAAGAAGATTTTCAAAGATTTCATTATTTGTTTCTATTGAAAACTGCCCAATCCTGGGGCGGGGCCAATTTTGACCCTGGGGCCATAATTTATATAACTTTTGTAGAGGACCTGATCATGATGCTCTGTGCCAAATATGAAAGCTGAGAGCCTTCCAGTTTCAGAGAAGAAGATTTTCAAAGATTTCACTATTTGTTTCCACTGAAAACTGCCCACCCCTGGGGCGGGGCAAATTTTGACCCCAGGGCCATAATTTATATAAATTTTATATGGAGTAAAGCGTTTTTAGCTCACCAGAGCACAAAGTGCTCAGGGTGAGCTTTTGCGATCGCCTGATGTCCGTCGTCGGGCGTCAACAATTTCAACCTTTTAAAATCTTCTCCTCTGAATCTACAGGGTTCTCAGCTTTCATCTTTGGTACATAGCATCATCTGTAGGTCCTCTACAAAAGTTATATAAACAAGAGGGCCATGAGGCCCTGAAGCGCTCACCTGAGGTACCCCAGGGGCGGGGCCATCATTTATACAACCTTGGTAGAGAACCACAAGGCAAAGCAGTATGCCATTAATTAAAGGTCTAAGCTTTATGGCTTCAGAGAAAAATAATATATTTTTCCCATGAAAAACTGATAAGCCAGGGCCAAGTTTCGCCCAGAAGTCATGGTCGTAAGTTGAACAATCTTTGTAGAGGACCATTAGATCATGCTACATGCCAAATATCAAAGGTCTAGGCCTTACAGTTTCAGAGAAGAAGATTTTTAAAGATTTTCCTATGAAAAACTGATAAGCCCTTGGGTGGGGCCATTTTTGGTCCGTGGGTCATAATTTGAACAATCTTTGTAGAGGACCATTAGATGATGCTACATACTAAATACCAAAGGTCTAGGCCTTACGGTTTCAGAGAAGAAGATTTTTAAAGATTTTCCTATGAGAAACTGATATGATAAGCCCCGGGGCGGGGCCATTTTTGATCCGAGGGACATAATTTCAACAATCTTTGTAGAGTGAGTGAGTTGGGTTTAACGATAATAAATTAGACAAGAGTACCGCATACGGTACATAATACGCCCACTTGCAAACTTTCTCTGATTCAACATGCCTTATAAGTGTTGACATTTTCTAATCTGTGCTTCAGATCTTGATTTCCATATTAAGGTGATACTATTTTTTAAAAAAATGAAGTGAATATCTTATTAAATAAAAAAGTTACAGCTAATCCTCATTTTTGCAGATTTTTGTAAAGTGCAATGGCCATAACTCTGCTTAAAACATTTGTGTTAAGTTTCATTTATAAGTTCAAGGACCATAACTTAAGAATAAAATGACATATCAAAACCCCCACAATATATGTGTAAATTCACATTAAGGTTTAACCATATAAACAAATTGAAGTAAATATCATTTCAAATGAAACAGTTATGGCCATCCTCATATTTGCATAGATTTGCATTATTTTTTTAAGTGCAAGGGCCATAACTCCGAAACAACAAATCAAATGATCCTCAGAATCGACTTAGCTTCAGGTCTTGATGCATTAAACATGTGGATGAAGTTTCATTAATATCTGTCAAACAGTTCTCCCAGAAAACAGCGGACAAACTATTAGCATATATTTGCATTTTTTTAAGTAAAAGGGCAATAACTCCGAAACGAAAAATCAAATAAACCTCAAAATCAATTCAGCTTCAGATCTTGATGCATTAAACATTTTTGTGAAGTTTCATTAATATTTCTCAAATAGTTTTCCCAGAAAACAGCGGACAAACTATTTGCATGTATTTGCATTATTTTTTAAGTAAAAGGGCCATAACTCCGAAACGAAAAATCAAATGATCCTCAGAATCGACTCAGCTTCAGATCTTGATGCATTATACATTTGTGTGAAGTTTCATTAATATCTCTCAAATAGTTTTCCCAGAAAACAGCGGACAAACTTTGCATATTTTTTAAGGGCAAGGGCCATAACTCTGAAATGAAATATCAAATGAATCTCAGAATCAACTCAGCTTCAGATCTTGATGCATTTAACATTTGTGTGAAGTTTCATTAATATCTGTCAAATAGTTTTCCCAGAAAACAGCGGACAAACAAAATGTTGACGAACGAACGAACGAACGAACGAATGAACGGACGGACGGACAGGGCCACGACAATATACGACCACCTTTATTAGTAGGGCGTATAATGATAATAAATACTAAATTTCAAAGGTGTAGGCCTTACAGTTCAGGAGAAGATTTTAAAGATTTTCCTATGAAAAACTGATAAGCCAGAGGCCGGGGCCATTTTTGGTCCGTGGGTCATAGTTTGAACAATTTTTGTAGAGGACTATTAGATGATGCTACATACCAAATATCAAAGCTCTAGGCTTTGTGGTTTCAGAGAAGAAGATGTTTAAGTAAATTGTTGACGACGCACATACGCACGACGCCGGACACTGCCCCCTCACAATACCTCACCTGGCACTTTGTGCCAGGTGAGCTAAAAACGGATAAGCCCTAGGGCGGGGCCATTTTTGGCACAGGGGTCATAATTTGAACAATCTTTGTAGAGCACCATTAGATCATGCTACATACCAAATATCAAAGGTCTATGCCTTACAGTTGCAAGAAGAAGATTTTTAAAGATTTTCCTATGAAAAACTGGTAAGCCCTTGGGCGGGGCCATTTGTGGTCTGGGGGTCATAATTTGAACATTCTTGGTTAAGGACCATAAGATCATGCTACATGCCAAATATCAAAGTCTAGGCCTTATAGTTTCAGAGAAGTTTTTTAAAGATTTTCCCATGAAAAACTGATAAGCCCTTGGGCGGGGCCATTTTTGGCCCCTGCGTCATAATGTGAACAACATTTTGTTCCCCCTAGCCACTGATGCTTTTGATAAAATTTGGTTAAAATCAGGTCAGCAGTTTCAGAGGAGATGTCATTTGAAAATGTGGACGGACGACGGACGGATTGCGGTCACAATAGCTCATCCTGAGCCTTTGGCTAAAAATGGAAATAAACAAGAGATGTTTGTAAAACATGTATACCCCCAGACCCCCTGACCTTTGATCTAGTGACCTCAACTATAGAGGTCATCTAGCGGTCATGACTAATCACCACAGCAACTTTGAAGATCCTAAGCCAAACCACTGATCATTTATTGATCTGAAAACATTTCACATATTAAGGACATGGTGACCTTGACCTTTGACCTAGTGACCTCAACAACTATAGGGGTCATCTAGTGGTCACGACCAACTACCACAGCAAGTTTGAAGATCCCGACCCAAACCATCGAGCAGTTTTTATTTGGAAACCATTTCATCAGTTAAGGTCATGATGACCTTGACCTTTGATCTAATGACCTCAAAATCAATAGGGGTCATCTAGTTGTCATGACCTACCACCTTAGCAAGTTTGAAGATTCTAAGCCAAACCCGTGAGCAGTTATTGATCGCAAAACATTTCACCAGTTAAGGTCATGGTGACCTTGACCTTTGATCTAGTGACCTAAAAATTAATAGGGGTTATCTATTGGTCATGACCAACCACCACAGCAAGTTTGAAGATCCTAAGCAAAACCCTTGAGCAGTTATTGATCGCAAACCATTTCACCAGTTAAGGTCATGGTGACCTTGACCGTTGACCTAGTGACCTTAAAAACAATAGGGGTCATCCAGTTGTCATGACCAACCACCTAAGCAAATTTGAAAGTCCTAAGCCAAACCCTTGAGCAGTTATTGATCAGAAACCATTATACCAGTTAAGGTCATGGTGACCTTGACCTTTGACCTAGTGACCTTAAAATCAATAGAGGTCATCCAGTGGTCATGACCAATTACCACAGCAAATTTGAAGATCCTAAGCCAAACCCTTGAGCAGTTATTGATCAGAAACCATTTTACCAGTTAAGGTCATGGTGACCTTGACCTTTGACCTAGTGACCTCAAATACAATAGGGGTCATCCAGTTGTCATGACCAACTACCGCAGCAATATTGAAGATTCTAAGCCAAACCCTTGAGCAGTTATTGATCGCTAACCATTTCACCAGTTAAGAGCATGGTGACCTTGACCTTTGATCTAGTTACCTAAAAAACAATAGGGGTCATCTAATGGTCATTACCAACCACCACAGCAAATTTGAAGATCCTAGGCCAAACCTTTGAGCAGTTATTGATCGCAAACCATTTCACCCTTTAAGGTCACAGTGACCTTGACCTTTGACCTAGTGACCTAAAAAACAATAGGACTCACCTAGTTGTCATGACCAACCACCTAAGCAAATTTGAAGGTCCTAGGCCAAACCCATGAGTAGTTATTGATCAGAAACCATTTTACCAGTTAAGGTCATGGTGACCTTGACCTTTGACCTAGTGACCTCAAAATGAATAGGCGTCATCCAGTGGTCATGACCAACTTCCACAGCAAGTTTGAAGATTCTAAGCTAAATCCTTGAGCAGGTATTGATCGGAAACCATTTAACCAGTTAAGGTCATGGTGACCTTGACCTTTGACCTAGTGACCTCAAAATGAATAGGGGTCATCTAGTTGTCATGACCAACCACCACAGCAAGTTTGAAGATCCCAAGCCAAACCCTTGAGCAGTTATTGATCGGAAACTATTTCACCATTTAAGGTCATGGTGACCTTGACCTTTGACCTAGTGACTTCAAAAACAATAGGGGTCATCTACTTGTCATGGCCAACCACCACAGCAAGTTTGAAGATTCTAGGCCAAGTCGTTTATTAGTTATCATTCGGAAACCATCTATCTACCGACCGACCGACCGACCGACCGACCGACCGACATGTGCAAAGCAATATACCCCCATTTTTTCAAAAGGGGGGTATAAAAATAAGCACAAATGAGCTTGAAACCCCTGTAATTTGACTATCACAATACAATTGCAATAGTTCTGTCAATATCGCAATACTAATTCTGACTATTGCAACAGAGCTACTATCGCGATGGTAAAATTGTACTCAATAGTCACCCCTATTTATACGAAGGAAAGGGTTAACTCTCTACTTACTGACTGAAATGACCTGTGATTGGGAATTCCACAGCAAAGTTCATGCTTTGTTTTTATTTCAGTGCATTGTTTCCAACAGTTCATTCCATTTTATCATGCAACACAAACAAATATAGCCACTTCCTATTACTGTCTGTTTCACCTAGTTCTGTCACTCGATTTGAATCGAGATTTTTTTTATTCCGCTGCACATTAAGATTAAATATACATGATTCGATTGCACTGTTTCTGCCAGCTCTGATATTTTAGGGGTCATGTTTGACCCCATGTTTAAAAATCTGGGGGTCATTTGAAATATTGGTGGGTCATACCCTAGAATTAAACATTGACATGTATGATTTATGAAATGATGTTTGAAGAGTTTTTTAATATACCAATCCTTAAAGTAGTGGCCTCCACAGCTGCCCTATGTTGATTTGAGGCTAAATCATAAATGTCAAACAAAGAGTTGAACGGTGAAAGTTGGTGCAGCCAGTTGTTAATGGATTGTCTTTCCCCTCATTGGTGCATACCTTACAATTCAATTTATTACAGACGTAAGAAAGCCATGATTTTTCATTCAGCCATTCCTGGTGAATTTCCCGTTTAGACAAATTAGGGTTGCGTTTTCAGACATGGTGACGGACTTTTCACTCACCGACTTTTCACTCGCCGAACTCGGCAAATTATCAGTTGAAGTAGATTTGGTCGGGGAACTAGCCCCCCATTTCTGCGAGTAAATCATCTATTTTATCACAATAATTGTCTAGGTGACATGATGATTCTTTCTGAAAGAAGGCTGTCAAGGAGCAGACATTGTGTTTATTTTTTTTCGCGGAATATGGCTGTATCAACACACTCGCCTAGGCGCTTATATGTCTTTGATAATGATAAAGCGTCTACTGACCCGGAACGGGTTGGACACTACTAAAACCCGGTACAATGGGACACGGAATTCAAGACTTTGAATAATTCGGCGACGAAAAAATTCCTGCGTCAGGGAAAACGCACAGTCCGAATTTCATTGCGTCAAGGCCGAAAATGTGCGCCAAAAATGCCGGATGGCATAATTTTTTATGAACTCTCACATTGAATATCACTCTAATAGATCTATGCTATAACAAGGAAGAAACAACAAAAATACATTTTCTGCATGCTAATTCGATCAGCTCTTTCTTTGCAAATGGCCGCCAAATGACGTTGTGCGCATGCATGTAAATAACCATTTTCCAACAGGGACGACAGGTTATAATTAATTGAAAACATGAACAATGTAACAGATCTTGGTATTTTTTAATACTTTGTGGTGTATATTATGTCATATGCAGCCATATTACCTTTTATTCAGCCAAATCAGTACAACTTCCCAGTGTTCGTATTTACCGTATGCCAGTTTGAAATTACCAAATAACTGCAATATGAGGTCAAAAGGGGAATACTAAAACGCATCTGGGCGGCTTTTTTCAAATTTTCGATTATCGTTCTTTCAAATATGACACTATTTTTTATTATCTTATAAAAATCAGCTAAAATAGAAATACCGCGTTCAAAAGATAAAATTTATGCCTATAATTTGGAAGAGTTTCGAATGCTTTACACTTGAATTTGCGGACAGTGTATTGCATTTTGCACCCATCAGAAGAAATGAAAAAAAAAATTCTGGGCCATAGATCTAGTGTGATTTGTGTGAGTGCTAGGCACATTTGGAGTGTTCTTTAGGTAGGTAGTTTTATTTGAAAGAAGGAGAAAAGTCGAAATGTGTTTCATGTAAGCTGCATGAGTCTGTATTGAAGAGAACGCTGTAGATCTGGAGAGAGAGACAGAAAGAGAAAAAGGAGAGGGAGAGAGGGGAGAGAGGAAGGAGAGAGAGGGGTGATAGAGAGGAGAGAGGGGGAGATCGAGAGAGGGGGAGAGGGCGGAGAGAGAGGGGCAAGAGAAAGGGGCGAGAGAAGATATATTTATAAGGGTTATCGATAATCATGTTAAAACATTCTTCCACATTTTGTTTATTTATTTCAATAAGAACAGAATAACATTTAATGCACCGTGTGTATACATATAAAGAACTCAATGACAGTGTTTGAAAGTTTTTAAGCAACAGACCCGCTAGCCTACACCAATTACTTGTTTGAACACTAGATCTCCCTACATTATAATTTACGAATGGACTGTTCTAGAAAAATTATGTCCATCGGCGGCAATTTTAACTGTTAACAAGAGTACCGCATACGGTAGATAATACGCCCACTTGCAAACTTTCTCTGATTCAACATGCCTTATAAGTGTTGACATTTTCTAATCTGTGCTTCAGATCTTGATTTCCATATTAAGGTGATACTATTTTTTAAAAAAATGAAGTGAATATCTTATTTAATAAAAAGGTTACAGCTAATCCTCTTTTTTGCAGATTTTTGCAAAGTGCAACGGCCATAACTCCGAAACAACAAATCAAATAATCCTCAGAATCGACTTAGCTTCAGGTCTTGATGCATTAAACATGTGGATGAAGTTTCATTAATATCTGTCAAACAGTTTTGCCAGAAAACAGCGGACAAACTATTTGCATATATTTGCATTTTTTTTTAAGTAAAAGTGCAATAACTCCGAAACGAATAATCAAATAAACCTCAAAATTGACTCAGCATCAGATCATTGATGCATTAAACATTTTTGTGAAGTTTCATTAATATTTCTCAAAGTTTTCCCAGAAAACAGCCGACAAACTATTTGTATTATTTTTTAAGGACAAGGGCCATAACTCTGAAATGAAAAATCAAATGATCCTCAGAATCAATTCAGTTTCAGATCTTGATGCATTAAACATTTGTGTGAAGTTTCATTAATATCTCTCAAATAGTTTTGCCAGAAAAAAGCGGACAAACTATTTGCATATTTTTTAAGGACAAGGGCCATAACTCTGAAATGAGAAATCAAATGAACCTCAGAATCAATTTAGCTTCAGATCTTGATGCATTAAACATTTGTATGAAGTTTCATTAATATCTGTCAAATAGTTTTCCCAGAAAACAGCGGACAAACTATTTGCATGTATTTGCATTATTTTTTTTAGTAAAAGGGCCATAACTCCGAAACGACAAATCAAATGAACCTCAGAATCGACTCAGCTTCAGATCTTGATGCATTAAACATTTGTGTGAAGTTTCATTAATATCTCTCAAATAGTTTTCCCAGAAAACAGCGGACAAACTATTTGCATATTTTTTAAGGACAAGGGCCATAACTCCGAAACGACAAATCAAATGACCCTCAGAATCGACTCAGCTTCAGATCTTGATGCATTATATAAATTTGTGTGAACTTTCATTAATATCTCTCAAATAGTTTTCCCAGAAAACAGCGGACAAACTTTTTGTATTATTTGCATTATTTTTTAAGTAAAAGGGCCATAACCCCGAAACAAAAAATCACATGAACCTCAGAATCGACTCAGCTTCAGATCTTGATGCATTATACATTTTTGTGAAGTTTCATTAATATCTCTCAAATAGTTTTCCCAGAAAACAGCGGACAAACTTTGCATATTTTTTAAGGACAAGGGCCATAACTCTGAAATGAAATATCAAATGAATCTTAGAATCAACTCAGCTTCAGATCTTGATGCATTTAACATTTGTGTGAAGTTTCATTAATATCTGTCAAATAGTTTTCCCAGAAAACAGCGGACAACCAAAATGTTGACGGACGAACGAACGAACGAACGAACGGACGGACGGACGGACGGACAGGGCCACGACAATATACGACCACCTTTATTAGGTGGGCGTATAAAGACTAATGCTACAACATGAAAAATAAATTTTTGCTGCAAGGATCAAAATTTTATTCAGGATCTTTACTACATAAAAAATAAATGCATCGATTGATTTAAGTTTAACAACACAAAAAACATGGAATGAAAACAAATCTCCATTGAAATCGAGTGACAGAACTAGGTGAAACAGTCTCAGACAGTAGCATAATTTTTGTCCACGTCGACGCTGAATTTTGTGAGGTATAGTGCATGTGTACTGATCCCACTGGGATTAAAGTTTGGTTCAGCCAAAAGGAGGAAAACAGAAGAAAGACAAGAGGGCCAGAATGGGCCTGAAGCGCTCACCAGACAATCAGAGGAGAAGATTTTCAAAGTTTTCACTATATGTTTCTATAGAAAACTAGCCGGCTCTGGGGCGGCCCCAATTTTGACCCCAGGGGCGTAATTTATATAACTTTTGTAGAGGACTTGAACATGATGCTATGAGCCAAATATGAAAGCTGAGAACTTTTCAGTTTCAGGAGAAGATTTTCAAAGTTTTCTCTATATGTGTCTGCTGAAAACTACCCACCCCTGGGGCGGGGCCAATTTTGACCCCAGGGCCATAATTCATATAACTTTTGTAGGGGATCTATACATGATGCTATGTGCCAAATATGAAAGCTGAGAACTTTCCAGATTCAGAAGAAGATTTTCAAAGATTTCACTATTTGTTTCCATTAAAAAATGCCAACCCCTGGGACGGGGACAATTTTGACCCCAGGGCAATAATTAATATAACTTTTGTAGAGGACCTGAACATGATGATATGTGCCAACAAGAGTACCGCATACGGTACATAATACGCCCACTTGCAAACTTTCTTTGATTCAGCATGCCTTATAAGTGTTGACATTTTCTAATCTGTGCTTCAGATCTTGATTTCCATATTAAGGTGATACTATTTTTTTAAAAAATGAAGTGAATATCTTATTAAACAAGAGGGCCATGATGGCCCTGAAATCGCTCACCAGAGGGAAAGATTTTTAAAGTTTCAACTGCATGTATGTTTCTAAACAAAACTGGACACCTGTTTTGTGGGGTGTTATTTGACCCTTTCTCTGTTTAATTATAATGGCAAGCTTTCTGGGATGATTTGCTTTATTATAAATATTTTCTAAGACCAATACCGAACGTTTACCGACCGTTAACTTGGAAAGCATAATATATCGCACAAAAAATATGTGGAAAAGTTTCATTTTCCATTACATATTACTACGCATAACCTAACAACTCCTTGATATATTGCGTATTTAGAAACGAACGACAACTCTTGTAGAGCACATTTCGTAACAAAACCAGTTCACACCTGAACGTTTCGAACCCCTTCAGAATTAGAGTACTGATGATTGTTTCAAAGCAGAAATTGTATAAAAATCGCGATTTCAACAATTTATACAAACGGAATTGTTATGGAAATGGAAAAGTAAAACTTGTTAACAATAACTGGTGATAATAACCATTGTGATAAATAGAGCATTTGCCTTAGTGATAAATAGAGCATTTGCTCCATAAGAGTAAATGCACTATTTATCACAATGGTTTCAAATCTACACAATTCTGAAATTTTCCTTTTCTCTAATTAACCCTTTTCCTCATATAAACATGTTTTCACCCATTTGCAAACAGAGTAGACCCAGATTTACCTCTTTGAATAAGCAGACAACATTTCTAACAGATGACAACCCTATCACAGCTTAGCAGGACTTAACCAAAATTAGCACACAGTTTGAACTCAGATCTGACACAGACCGGTATGTAACTTTATATGTGGTTTGTATATGAGTTAATTTACTCCTATGCAGCAAATGCTCTATTGATCCCAATGGTTTTAAATCTACACAATTCTGAAATTTTCATCTTCTCTAATGAATGCTCCTTATCAGTAGATTTATTCAAAGAGGTAGGATCTGAAAAAGGCCTTTGTGATAAATAGAGCATTTGCTAACCATTGTGATAAATAGAGCAAAAGCTTTCAAATCTACACAATTCTGAAATTTTCCTTTTCTATAATTAATGCTCCTTATCAGTAGATTTATTCAAAGCGGTAGGATCTGAAAAAAGCCTTTGTGATTAATAGAGCATTTGTTCCATAGGAGTAAATGCTCTATTTATCACAATGGTTTCAAATCTACACAATTCTGAAATTTTCCTTTTCTATAATTAATGCTCCTTATCAGTAGATTTATTCAAAGAGGTAGGATCTGAAAAAGGCCTTTGTGATAAATAGAGCATTTGCTAACCATTGTGATAAATAGAGCAAAAGCTTTCAAATCTACACAATTCTGAAATTTTCCTTTTCTATAAGTAATGCTCCTTATCAGTAGATTTATTCAAAGCGGTAGGATCTGAAACAAGAGGGCCAAGATGGCCCTTAATCGCTCACCTGATTACCATAGATTTAAGATTTTTGCTGGGTAGCCCATGGTTAGGGTCAATATTGACCTTAGGGGCAATATATGAACAATGTTGATAGTGGATCATGAGCAGTGAATCATGAGCAGTGGTTCTGCAGAACAAGAGTTTCAAAAATTTAGTCTATTGATTTGATCAAGACAATGATTCTGACCAATGAAGATAAAATGTGCCCTCTAAAGTATTTTTTCAAAGATTTAACCTAGTGACCTACTTTTTATTCCCACCCAACCCATAATCACACTCAACCTTGATATCACCAAGACAAACACTCTGAGAAAGTTTGAGGAAGACTGGGCTAAAAATGTGGCCACTGGAGTGTAAACTAGATTTCTCTAAGATTTGACCCAGTGACCTACTTTTTGACCTCACATAACCCACTTTCAAAATTGTCCAAGATTTTATTAGGACAATCATTCTGACCAAGTTTCATGAAGATTTGGCTATAAATGTAACCTCTAGAGTGTTCACAAGGTTTTCCTACTATTTGACCTAGTGACCTAGTTTTTAACCCTACATAACCCACTTTCAAACTTGTCCAAGATTTTATCAAGACAATCATTATGACTAAGTTTCATGAAGATTGGACTAAAATTGTGACCACTAGAGTGTTCACAAGGTTTTTCTACTGTTTGACCTAGTGACCTAGTTTTTAACTCCACCTAAACCACTTTCTAACTCGTCCAGGATTTTATCAAGACATTCATTCTGACCAAGTTTCATGAAGATTGGACTAAAATTGTGACCACTAGAGTGTTCACAAGGTTTTTCTACTGTTTGACCTAGTGACCTAGTTTTTAACTCCACTTGACCCACTTTCGAACTCGTCCAAGATTTTATCAAGACATTCATTCTGACCAAGTTTCATGATGATTGGACAAAAATTGTGACCACTAGAGTGTTCACAAGGTTTTTCTACTGTTTGACCTAGTGACCTAGTTTTTTACCCCACATGACCCATTTTTCAAACTCCTCCGAGATTTTATCAAGACAATCATTCTGACCAAGTTTCATGAAAATTGGGCTAAAAATGTGACCTGTAGAGGGTTCACAAGGTTTTCCTACTATTTGACCTAGTGACCTAGTTTTTAACCCAACTTGACCCACTTTCGAACTTGTCCGATATTTTATCAAGACATTCATTCTGACCAAGTTTCATGAAGATTAGACTACAATTGTGACCACTAGAGTGTTCACAAGCAAATTGTTGACGACGGACGACGGACGACGGACGACGGACGACGGACGCCGGACATTCAAGTATCCCAAAAGCTCACCCTGAGCTTTGCTCAGGTGAGCTAAAAAGCCTTTGTGATTAATAGAGCATTTGTTCCATAGGAGTAAATGCTCTATTTATCACAATGGTTTCAAATCTACACAATTCTGAAATTTTCCTTTTCTATAATTAATGCTCCTTATCAGTAGATTTATTCAAAGAGGTAGGATCTGAAAAAAGCCTTTGTGATAAATAGAACATTTTGCTCCATAGGCTTAAATGCTCTATTTATCACCATGGTTTCAAATCTACACAATTCTGAAATTTTCCTTTTCTCTAATTAATGCTCCTTATCAGTAGATTTATTCAAAGAGGTATAATAGTCACTTTATGAAACCATTATGATAAATAGAGCATTTTCTCCATAGGAGTAAATGCTCTATTTATCACAATGGTTTCAAATCTACACAATTCTGAAATTTTTCAAGAGGCAGATTCTGAAAATATCCTATGAGGGAATGAGTTGAAACTGTGAACAAACAGAGACTAATTCTGAAGCAGACAACATGATAGAATTTTGACCAGGAACTTGACCTATTCAGTGATTATGCAACACAGATGGAGTGACCTCAATCCCTCTAGTTCAGAGGAACCTTTATAGTGTAAAATAATATTTTAAAGTATAACCAACAGGTCAGGGCCAATTTTAACCTCAGAACTATGATATTTACCAATGTCAATGAGGTATACTAAGTAAATCTATACACCAAATATCTAAGCTCTGTGACATGTAGTTTTTGACAAGAAGATTTTTTAAGTTTTCCCCATGCCTAACCTAAGTGAGCCCAGCATTCTGCTACTTGTACAGAAAACAACAGTCAGCTAGAAAAAAACTGGCCACCCCTGGGACCGTTGCGGGGCCAATTTTGACTCCAGGGACATAATTTATATAACTGTTGTAGAGGACCTATAGGTGATGCTATGTGCCAAAGATGAAAGCTGAGAACCCTGTAGATTCAGAGGAGAAGACTTTTAAAGTTCAAATTGTTGACGACGCACGACGAACGACAAACGCCGACAGACGACGGACATCAGGCGATCACAAAAGCTCACCCTGAGCACTTTGTGCTCTGGTGAGCTAATAAAAAAGTTACAGCTAATCCTCATTTTTGCAGATTTTTGTAAAGTGCAACGGCCATAACTCTGCTTAAAACATTTGTGTTGTTAAGTTTCATTTATAAGTTCAAGGACCATAACTTTAGAATAAAATGAAATATCAAACCCCCCACAATATATGTGTAAATTCACATTAAGGTTTAACCATATAAACAAATTGAAGTAAATATCATTTCAAATGAAAAAGTTATGGCCATCCTCATATTTGCATAGATTTGCATAATTTTTTTAAGTGCAAGGGCCATAACTCCGAAACAACAAATCAAATGATCCTCAGAATATACTTAGCTTCAGGTCTTGAAACATGTGGATGAAGTTTCATTAATATCTGTCAAACAGTTTTGCCAGAAAACAGCGGACAAACTATTTGCATATATTTACTGCATTTTTTTTAAAGTAAAAGTGCAATAACTCCGAAACGAATAATCAAATAAACCTCAAAATTGACTCAGCTTCAGATCTTGATTCATTAAACATTTTTGTGAAGTTTCATTAATATTTTTCAAATAGTTTTCCCAGAAAACAGCCGACAAACTATTTGCATTATCTTTTAAGGACAACGGCCATAACTCTGAAACGAAAAATCAAATGATCCTCAGAATCAATTCAGTTTCAGATCTTGATGCGTTAAACATTTGTGTGAAGTTTCATTAATATCTCTCAAACAGTTTTCCCAGAAAAAAGCGGACAAACTATTTGCATATTTTTTAAGGACAAGGGCCATAACTCTGAAATTAGAAATAAAATGAACCTCAGAATCAACTCAGCTTCAGATCTTGATACATTAAACATTTGTATGAAGTTTCATTAATATCTGTCAAATAGTTTTCCCAGAAAACGGCAGACAAACTATTTGCATGTATTTGCATTATTTTTTAAGTAAAAGGGCAATAACTCCGAAACGACAAATCAAATGAACCTCAGAATCAACTCAGCTTCAGATCTTGATGCGTTAAACATTTGTGTGAAGTTTCATTAATATCTCTCAAACAGTTTTCCCAGAAAACAGCGGACAAACTATTTGCATATTTTTTAAGGACAAGGACCATAACTCTGAAAAGACAAATCAAATGAACCTCAGAATCGACTCAGCTTCAGATCTTGATGCATTAAATATTTGTGTGAAGTTTCATTAATATCTGTAAAATAGTTTTGCCAGAAAACAGCGGACAACTTATTTGCATGTATTTGCATTATTTTTTAAACGAACGAACGAACGGACGGACGGACAGGGCCACGACAATATACGACCACCTTTATATAAATATGAAAGCTGAGAACCTACTGGTTTCAGAGGAGAAGATTTTCAAAGTTTTCTCAATATATTTCTATTGGAAACTGCCCACCCCTGGGGCAGGGCCAATTTCGACCCAAGGGGAATAATTTAGAAAAACTTCTAAGGCACCTGAACATGATGATATGTGACAAATATGAAAGCTGAGATTAACCTACCAGTTTCAGAGAAGAAGATTTTCAAAGTTTTCTCAATATATTTCTATTGGAAACTGCCCACCCCTGGGGCAGGGCCAATTTTGACCCCAGGGCCTTAATTTATATAACTTTTGTAGAGGACCTGAATATGCTGCTCTGTGCCAAATATGAAAGATGAGAGCCTTTCAGTTTCAGAGGAGAAGATTTTCAAAGATTTCATTATTTGTTTCTATTGAAAACTGCCCACCCCTGGGGCGGGGCCAATTTTGACCCTAGGGTCATAATTTATATAACTTGTGTAGAGGACCTGAACATGATGCTATGTGCCAAATATGAAAGCTAATAACCTTCTGGTTTCAGAGGAGAAGATGTTCAAAGGTTTACTATATGTTTCTATTGAAAACTTCCCACCCCTGGGGCGGGGCCAATTTTGACCCCAGGGGCATAATTTATATAACTTTTGTAGAGGACCTATAGGTGATGCTATGTACCAAAGATGAAAGCTGAGAACCCTGTAGATTCAGAGGAGAAGATTTTTAAAGGTTCAAATTGTTGACGCCCGACGACGCCCGACGCACATCTGGCGATCACAAAAGCTCACCCTGAGCACTTTGTGCTCTGGTGAGCTAAAAAAGGCATTAATTAATTAAACATAAACATCAAATTTAACACATTTGCTCACCGTGGTCTCAACTACTCATCTATATAAAATGATTAAATCAAGTTTGTTTGTGTTGTAAAAGTCGACTGAATGCCAATATGACGTCACAAATATCGCACTTGCATGTATTTTTGCTCAGGGGACGAAACCGCTTGAGCACAGTGACACTTTCTTTTTCTTCATTTTCTGCCCTTTTTCTTGGTGTTGCATGATAAATAAATTACTATGCTAGTAGTTTTAAAGTTAAGCTGTATTTTGGCTCGTCAGAAAAGTTGTTAAATGCTCGCAATGGCTTGCATTTAACAAATTTTCGAACTCGCCAAACTGTAACTCGTTTTACAGCTGAACTTAAAATCTACCAGCATAGTAATTCTTATATATTTTACTAGGGTTTTAATAACTTTCAGTAACTTGTGATAATTGTGTCAATCTAGATAGCTTATTTAATAGTTTTCATGTATTTCTAGTAATTAACCCTTCGCTTGCTATTTGCGCCAATATACGTACCTGTAAATAGTGAAGACCAAGATGAGACAGCTCCTGCAGGAGCTGTCTCATCTGGGTCTGCACTATTTACAAGTTGATTGCACAACCAGCACACTCCACAGCAGTGATTGCACAGCGAAACGATATATGTAATTATACAACAGGGCATGGGTAAAGAAGGAGAAATGTATTTTAAAATTCAGCAAGCGAAGGGTTAATAGTGCATTTACAACACTGTGATATATATACATAAAATAAAAAAAATCTTATTTTTCCATATAAGTCAATTATTTGATGTTCTTCATAAGTCATGCTCTATGTCAGGCTGTCAATAACAAGGACCGCAATGTGAATAAGAGATCTATATATTTTCTCTTGTTTTTGTCATCACTGATATTGATGCGACTGACATGGCTCAAAACACATCTAACAATATTATTATAATATTATTTATATTGTTATACTTTTAAAATATGTACAATATGTATATGTTTTTAACTATTGTCTTGTTGCTTGATACTGAACAGCTAACGGCATGTAGATCTGTAGGCGAACAGTAACTCTCTGCAACAGCTAACGACATGTAGATCTGTAGCCGAACAGTAACACTACAACAGCTAACGGCATGTAGATCTGTAGGCGAACAGTAACTTTCTACAACAGCTAACAGCAAGTAGATATGTAGGAGAACAGTAACACTACAACAGCTAACGGCATGTAGATCTGTCGCCAAAGAGTAACTTTCTACAACAGCTAACGGCATGTAGATCTGTCGCCAAACAGTAAATCTCTACAACAGCTAACGACATGTAGATCTGTAGGAGAACAGTAACTTTCTACAAAAGCTAACGACATGTAGAACTGTAGGAGAACAGTAACTCTCTACAACAGCTAACGACATGTAGAACTGTAGGCGAACAGTAACTTTCTACAACAGCTAACGACATGTAGAACTGTAGGAGAACAGTAACTTTCTACAACAGCTAACGGCATGTAGATCTGTCGCCAAACAGTAACTTTCTACAACAGCTAACGACATGTAGATCTGTAGGAGAACAGTAACTCTCTACAACAGCTAACGGCATATAGATCTGTAGCCGAACAGTAACTTTCTACAACAGCTAACGACATGTAGATCTGTAGCCGAACAGTAACTCTCTACAACAGCCAACGGCAAATGGTAGCCAGACAGTAGCATTTACCTGCGTTCAACAGTAAAAGATGGCTGATCAATAACACTAATCTTACTGTAATTAACGGTAGCCTGTCACCTTACAAGCACCACACAATTCAGTCAACCATAGCTAATCTGTTGTGCGACTGGAGCGACAATTTGTGTGTTATCGAGTCAAATCGACACACTGGCACCTATATGCTGAGTACTGTGCATGACTGCTTAGGACGTGTTTGAACATAAATACGAAATGATTTTTATTCCGCTTTCCTCTGGTCTTCTCAGAAGGAAATGTTGAATGCGGACCTAATTGCACACATTCATTTATATATGTTAGTATTGATTACTGAAACAAGAGGGCCAGAATGGCCCTGAAGCGCTCACCAGACAACCAGAGGAGAAGATTTTCAAAGTTTTCACTATATGTTTCTATAGAAAACTAGCCGGCCCTGCGAAAAACTTGTAGGGGACCTGAACATGATGCTATGTGCCAAATATGAAAGCTGAGACTAACCTTCCAGTTTCAGAGAAGAAGATTTTCAAAGATTTCACTATTTGTTTCTATTGAAAACTGTCCACCACTGGGGCGGGGACAATTTTGACCAGAGACCATAATTAATATAACTTTAGTAGACGACCTGAACATGATGCTATGTGCCAAATATGAAAGCTGAGAGCCTTCCGGTTTCAGCGAAGAAGATTTTCAAAGATTTCACTATTTGTTTCTATCGAAAACTGCCCATCCCCATTTTGACCCCGGGGCCCTACATTATATAATTTTTGTAGAGGACCTGAACATGATGCTATGTGCCAAATATGAAAGCTGAGAGCCTTCCAGTTTCAGAGAAGAAGATTTTCAAAGATTTCACTATTTGTTTCTATTGAAAACTGCCCACCCCTGGGGCGGGGCTAATTTTGACCCCGGGGCCATAATTTATATAACTTTTGTAGAGGACCTGAACATGATGCTATTTGCCAAATATGAAAGCTGAGAACTTTCCAGTTTCAGACGAGAAGATTTTCAAAGATTTCACTATTTGTTTCTATTGAAAACTGTCCACCCCTGGGGCGGGGCCAATTTTGACCCTGGGGCCATAATTTATATAACTTTTGTAGAGGACCTGAACATGATGCTATGTGCTAAATATGAAAGCTGAGAACCTTCCGGTTTCAGAGGAGAAGATTTTCAAAGATTTCACTATTTGTTTCTATTGAAAACTGCCCACCCCTGGGGTGGGGCCAATTTTGACCCCAGGGCCATAATTTATATAACTTTTGTAGAGCACCTGAACATGATGCTATGTGCCAATTATGAAAGCTGAGAACCTTCTGGTTTCAGAGAAGAAGATTTTCAAAGTTTTACTATATGTTTCTATTGAAAACAAGGCACCCATGGGGCGGGGTCAATTTTGACCCCAGGGGCATAATTTATATAACTTTTGTAGAGGACCTGAATATGATGCTATGTGCCAAAGATGAAACTTGAGATCCCTGTAGATTCAGAGGAGAAGATTTTTAAAGGTTCAAATTGTTGACGACGGACGACGAACGACAAACGACGAACGACGAACGACGGACGACGAACGACGCACGACGCACGCCGACGGACAAAAGGCGATCACAAAAGCTCACTCTGAGCACTTTGTGCTCTGGTGAGCTAAAAATGGACAGATAATAATGATACGGTAAAATGTGTGTTTTGTAATGTTTTCATTCAGGACTAGGATACATTTCATACAGAGGCTACAAAACAAACTGTATATAATCTTACCTCCTGCACTAAACTGAGGTCTCGGAAGAAGTTATACATGAAGTCGCAAGAATTCATCAATTTTAAAATTGCAGCCGGATCAGCATCTTGTGCAGCAGCAATATTCTCACTACCAAGAGGAAGGAAGCATTTTGCCACTTCCCATGGATGAGTGTCCCAAAGTTGAGGCTTCAGGTTGGTGTGTGCAATGTTTCTGCCATCTGCGTGCCTTTTCAAGATTTCTTTGAACCAGGTGCTGCACACATTAGACAGACACCTAATTTCCCAGGTGCCACGGTGTTTTTGCACATTTTGGTACGTACAGGAACTGCATGATGAGGTTTGTTGCTGAGACAGATGTTGAGACACAATGCTATGTAAATCAGCGTGCAAATCTGACACTCTCTTGTTTGTGAAGTCTTTAATGCCTTCCTTTAGAAACAGGAGAGCCATACTGTCACGAAACCAATTAAGATAATTTTCATCCTCCAGTCTGGGAGATGATGAAGCCATCCTAAAATAGGAAAAGAAATATGTTTACAATGGTAACCGTAAGTATGATTCCATACAATAGAATACCCTTTTACTCCATACATACTCCATTCTGCTCCTTTCATTAAGGTCTACTCCATTGCTAAATGCTTTCCTTCATATATAAAGGCCTTTTTGCAACTTTGCAAACTGAGTAGACACCGACCACACGGCTCGAGTCTTGTGGTAGCAGTCTGATCAGGGTCTGTCCTGTTTGCTTTTATTTAAGAAATGAATGACGTGCTCCCGGTGTTCATGAGGTTATGCAACCCATAGCTTTACGCGAAAAGTTAGTGATAGCCGCTATCTAGGTCGTTGCCAGGTTCGTTTCTAATGTAGTAGGATCTCTATATATGGTATGAAAAATAGTCCCAAACACATATTATAAATATAGAATGAATACAAGATTTTAATCAGTAATCAGTAAATTTCCAGCTATGTTTAAAGAAAAGATTATCCAGATATTTCAAACCATATATATTGTCGAAATGTTGGTATTAAAGCATCTTCTTAAATGTAGGTCGGGGTGTCGAAGCCAATTTACTCAACCGCCAATACTTGATCGAACGCGGGTCACAACGTTGGATTTTATTCTCAGATTTTTCTTTGTTAACGGTGAGGTCATTGACTTATATAAGCTTCACTTATTACTTGATAATAAGTTGGCAATATTATGTATTCAAGCGATAATTCTCAGTAAGAAGATGCCACATTTCAAATTTTCAGGGCCGCTTGAATGGCAATCCTTTTTCTGTTTTACGCTTTAAACTCATGGGGGCTCCAGTTAATGTCTGCTACACTTGATTCACACCCATTGACAACATGCTGTGTTGTATCATCATGTACAAGTTCAATTACAGGATTTTATCCAGATCATACGGTTCCTGTAGGAGCCGACTGGTCAGGGTCTGATCGGGGTCTTCTCTGTTTGCTTCAGATCTTGTAAATTAGACATGACATTTTCTGCAATGACCACCACTAAATACGTGATTAATGAATATGAATCTAATTAATGGTGATCGACGTCGTCATTTATCGCACTAATATAGTAGAGCCAGATCGGACGAAAAATGTTACACTAATATAGTAGACCCAAATAACGTGATGATCTAATTAATGTTGATGTCGCCATTTGTTGAACTAATATAGTAGACCCAGATGAGACCGCCCATGTAGGAACCGACTGATCAGGGTCTGCCCTGTTTGCTGCTGGTAATAGATACTTCTTAGTTCTCAGACATACAAGACGAAGCTGTACTTTACTAGAACATTGATTTAGATTTATTTATTTCATTTTTATTCGTGCATTGCAAAATAAACATTTCCACATAAGTACTGAAATAAGGCGTCGTGAATCGCTGACGTTTCATTGAGTGGAGTGTTTTGTTTACATTGTCACGTATCGATTCCCCATTGATAAATCTTAAAATACGTCATAACTGGGTCAGTACAGTATTACTCCGCGCTTACACAGCCGAATTCTTGGAAAAGGAGAACCGACCCAAACCAGTATTGAAATGAACGTGCTGCTGATCAATCCTATTAAGTTTCATGAAAATTCAATCAAATATTTTGAAGAATCTGTGAGGACAAATTTTCCATCGGCTATATCACAATCAACTGGTCCACAAGCTTTTCATTTTTGAAGAAAAATGAACTTCAATAAACACTTCCCATTTATATTCTAAATTTAGTAATAGGGCCTCCATAATCATAATCCAAAATTCTAGATATACAACAACTGTCATAGTTTTTTTTCCAGTGAACATTCAAACATACTGGGTAAGAGGCCGTCACAGACACTACAAGTCTGCTGAGATGCAATTTTGAAGGGAAAACAGTTGACATAGGCATTTTTTTTTTTATGTTTCTGATATACATTTGACTGGACCAAAATCAACAGAAGAGCGATATAATGGTTTAACATGTTTTTAATCTGAAAATAGACTTTAAGCTGTCTAAGAAATGGGTTTTACCCAATAAAAATGACTTTACCAAATCAAATATTGTTTAAGTACTTGAACATGGTGCAAGGGATTTCATTTTCTTAAAGCTTAATGTATTCTGGAGATATGCTCTGCCTTGAACGAAGCTCTGTGATAAATGTCACAGACACTAAAGATTCCACAAAATATTGTTAGCCTAGGTAGTTTCATCTTGCCCTTTGATTTAGTTAAATTTTTCAACATCAAACTTCTCTTTTTATGCTGCAAATGTTAATGAAACAAGAGATGTTTGTAAAACATGTATACTCCCCAGACCCCCTGACCTTTGATCTAGTGACCTCAACTATAGAGGTCATCTAGTTGTCATGACCAACCACCACAGCAAGTTTGAAGATCCTAAGTCAAACCCTTGAGCAGTTAATGATCGCAAACCATTTCACCAGTTAAGGTCATGGTGACCTTGACCTTTGACCTAGTGACCTCAAAAATAATAGGGGTCATCTATTGGTCATGACCAACCACCACAGCAAGTTTGTAGATCCTAAGCCAAACCCTTGAGCAGTTATTGATCGCAAACCATTTCACCAGTCAAGGTCATGGTGACCTTGACCTTTGACCTAGTGACCTAATAACAATAGGGCTCATCTAGTTGTCATGACCAACCACCTAAGCAAATTTGAAGATCCTAAGCCAAACCCTTGAGCAGTTATTGATCAGAAACCATTTTACGAATTAAGGTCATGGTGACCTTGACCTTTGACCTAGTGACCTCAAATACAATAGGGGTCATCCAGTGGTCATTACCAACCACCACAGCAAATTCGAAGATCCTAGGCCAAACCCTTAAGCAGTTATTGATCGCAAACCATTTCACCCTTTAAGGTCATGGTGACCTTGACCTTTGACCTAGTGACCTAAAAAACAATAGGACTCATCTAGTTGTCATGACCAACCACCTAAGCAAATTTGAAGATCCTAAGCCAACCCCTTGAGCAGTTATTGATCAGAAACCATTTTACCAGTTAAGGTCATGGTGACCTTGACCTTTGACCTAGTGACCTCAAAATCAATAGGGGTCATCCAGTGGTCATGACCAACTACCATAGCAAGTTTAAAGATTCTAAGCTAAACCCTTGAGCAGTTATTGATCGGAAACCATTTAACCATTTAAGGTCATGGTGACCTTGACCTTTGACCTAGTGACCTCAAAATCAATAGGGGTCATCTAGTGGTCATGATCAACCACCACAGCAAGTTTGAAGATCCCAAGCCAAACCCTTGAGCAGTTATTGATCGGAAACTATTTCACCATTTTAGGTCATGGTGACCTTGACCTTTGACCTAGTGACCTCAAAAACAATAGGGGTCATCTACTTGTCATGACCAACCACCACAGCAAGTTTGAAGATTCTAGGCCAAGTCGTTTATTAGTTATCATTCGGAAACCATCGATCTACCGACCGACCGACATGTGCAAAGCAATATACCCCCATTTTTTCAAAAGGGGGGTATAACTAGAGGTTTTTGTCAAAAAAACGGATGTCTCCCCTCTAATAAAAACAATATGTAAAGGGAAATCACTAAAAATGTTATGGTCTTGACGAATGATACTTCCCCTCATTATGCGTTTTCCACACTACATTTTTTCAAGAAGAAAATGATAACAGCTAATAACTCCAAAAATACTGATACCAGATTGATGGCCCTTGTGCATGACACTTACTTTCATCATGCTCTTTCCCAAAATAAAACGTCATTCCAATAGCATCATTCAATAGGAGTTATTGATCGGCCAAAAAATGTAACAAAGGGCAATAACTCCAAAAGTATTGAAGCCAGAATTATGGCCCTTGTTCATGACACTTTCTCTCATCATGCTCTTTCCATATATGAAGTTTCAATACGATGGCAAGAGCCATGTAGCAGTTATCGTCCGGACAAGAAAGAATTAAACAAATGTACAAGGGGCAATAACTCTAAATTTATTGAAGCTGGAGTTAAGGATCTTATGCATGACACTTTCTCTTATTATGATTGTTCCATGTATGAAGTTTCACTCCAATGGCATGTGTCACATAGGAGTAATCATCCGGACAAAAAATTGTGATTGTTTTTAAAAAGGGCAATAACTCCAATATTAGTGAAGCCAGAGTTATGGACCTTGTGCATGACACTTCCTCTCGTTATGATCTTTCCTTATATGAAGTTTCAATCCAATGACATGAGCCATATAGAAGTTATCGTCCGGACAAAAAAGTGTGATTTTTTTACAAAGGGCAATAACTCCTATATTAGTGAAGCCAGAGTTATGTACCTTCTGCATGACACTTCCTCTCGTTATGATCTTTCCATATATGAAGTTTCAATCCAATGGCATCAGGCATATTGAAGTTATTGTCCGGACAAAAAATTATAATATTTTTTACAAAGGGCAATAACTCCAATATTAGTGAAGCCAGAGTTATGGACCTTGTGCATGACACATCCTCTCATTATGCCCTTTCCATATATGAAGTTTCAATCCAATGGCATCAGGCATGTAGGAGTTATCTTCCGGACAAAAAAGTGTGATTTTTTTACAAAGGGCAATAACTCCAATATTAGTGAAGCCAGAGTTATGGACCTTGTGCATGACACTTCCTCTCATTATGCTCTTTCCATATATGAAGTTTCAATCAACTGGCATCAGGCATATTGAAGTTATCGTCCGGACAAAAAGTGTGACAGACAGACGGACAGACGGACAGACAGACAGACGGACAGACGGACAGACAGACAACTCTCACGAAAACAATATGTCTCCCCCATATAAATATGGGGGGAGACATAATAATTTAACCTAGAATTTAACTTGATAACTTAAGTTTAGTAGTAAAAACCACCATATAAAGCATTGTTGCCAGCATTTTATCAAACATTCTGATGACATTTGTGAATCTGATGTAAGTAAACCACTTGAATTGATCTGCAACACTTTTCTTAACTCACAACTGTTTTTAACGACACTTTTATCAATGAAAAACACATGAGATCTGATTTGGAGAAATTGACACAGACACTACACAATAAGGCCTAAAAAAAAAATAGGGTTGTTTCTGGTTACATGCCCCAAAAAAAGTTGGGTCGGTAGGTCGGGAACTTTTTTTTTTATTATTATTTTTTTTTTTTGGTCAGCAGTATGCTAAAAATCGAACTGATACCTAAATACTAATATATATTCATAGTAGGCATAGTCTTATATGAATAATCATCAACATTCATCAGGTAACGGTTAATCTGTGGTATGGACCTATTGGCATTTAGCACCCCACTGTAAAACTCCACTATTTACCAAATCGTATTTTCTACGAGGAATGTATTGTACGTAGTTTAACCAAGTAAACTCTTCTTTCAATTTCTGACAGAATTGCCTTTTTTCTTCCTCATATTTTCTCTTCGACGACTCCTTACATTTCCCTTTCTTTCTTGTCATCTCCACTGACCGTAAACCCAAATTGAAACTGGCATTTATCGTCGCGAGTGTACATAACGGAAAAGTGGTGTTAGTGTGGGAAACCAAGATTTACGACATCTATTTTACGACATACATTTAGGGAACGTTTCATAATGTTTCAAGTGGTGTCATTATTAATCATTTGGCTAATATTTTTTCTGTAAATATATTCCCTTAAAATATAAATTTCCACAAAAACGTATTTTACATGAAACCTTAACTGAAATAAAAGCATTAGAATAACTAGCGATTTTTCGACAACGACAGTATTTTATCACAATACCCTAACTTAATTTGAGACAACCCCGACCTCGACGTTAGGAAGGAAGTCACGTAGTTGCAAGGTGCTCGCAGCTTTCTCTACTTAGAACAATGATAAAAACAAAACAATATTAGAGCGACAGAAGGAGAAAACGAGTGGAAAAACTTGCAAAATGAATGGAATTTTTCTAGAATCGATTATTTCGCACTGGACTATTCGGACCAGTTGAATATTTAACGACTGGACCTGACCTGCACTATACTAGAAATGTCGCTCGGTCTATGGTTAGTGTCAAACTCCGATGTATCTTTTTAGCGTATTCTTTGACTGTGGCGAAAAAATCTTTGGCCGTTGGAAATGTTGAGATAAGTCAACATAATGGGAATTTCTCCATCGTTTTTTTCTTTGAAATTCTTTCACAAAAAGTTGGACATAAAAAATAGTCTTTTCGAATTGGGAAGTCCCCGGAGATCGGCCTTTCACCAAACTCGTAATAATCACGAGAGACAGAACGGCGGAAATTTCTGGATGCAATAAAAAAAAGTGAGTCGGGGGTAAAATGGACGGTCGGTCGGATAACCAGAAACAAACCTATTTTTTTTTACGCCTAACGGTATCTCTAAATACTTAAACAATTCCGAAGTCAAAATTGATAAGTTTCTAAGCCCACATAAGGTAATATTCCATGGTTTGAAAATAGTATTTGTTGGATGATAACTAGAGGTTTGTTTTTGTCACAAAAACAGATGTCTCCCCCTCCCAACCTCTTTCCAATTCACAAGTGTAATGTCTGTAACTCCAAACTTATCAGGGTCTAATTTTTAAGACATCAGGGGCAATAACTCCAACATTGTCAGGGGGAGACAATTCAAAAGCCCTAGGTACACAAAAGCACATGCTAGTCAACATTCTTGTGAAGTTTGGTGACTCTAGTACTAGTGATTTCAGAGATACATAAGACACAAAGTAAAGTTTCTCTTATTTTAAGTCATAAGGGGCAGTAACTCCAAAGTTATCAGGGAGAGACAATTAAAAAACCCAGATGCACAAAAACTCATGCTGGTGAACATTCCTGAGAAGTTTGGTGACTCTAGCACTACTGGTTTCAGAGATACATGCAGCACAAAGTTTCTCTAATTTTAAGTTATCATATCAGGGGCAGTAACTCAAGAATTATCAGGGGGAGACAATTACAAAAACCCAGGTGCACAACAACTCATGCTGGTCAAGATTCCTGTGAAGTTTGGTGACTCTAGCACTAGTGGTTTTAAAGAGATGCATGACACAAAGTTTCTCTAATTTTAAGTAATCATATCAGGGGCAATAACCCCGAAGTTATCAAGGGGAGACAATTCAAAAATCCCAGGTGCACAACAACTCATGCTGGTCAACATTCCTGTGAAGTTTGGTGACTCTAGCCCCAGTGGTTTCAGAGATATGCACGACACTAAGTAAAGGTACAAAAATGAGTCATGCAGGAAACACCACATACAGAACAAACACTCGCCCGAACAGCAACACAAGGAAACAGCAAATGTACATAGGTAGAAAAAACTAGTTTGTCTAATTTTAAGTCATCAGGGGCAGTAACTCCAAAGTTAACAGGGGGAGACAATTCAAAAACCCCAAGAGCAAAACAACTCATGCTAGGGAGCAATCCTGTGAAGTTTGGTGAATCTAGCCCTACTGGTTTCGGAGATACGCGAGACACAAAGTTTGTATAAATTTAAGTATTCATATCAGGGACAATAACTCAAGAATTATCAGGGGGAGACAATTCAAAAACCATAGGTGCACAACAACTCATGCTGGTGAACATTCCTGTGAAGTTTGGTGACTCTAGCCCTAGCGGTTTTAGAGATACGCGCGACACAAAGTTTTTCTAATTTTAAGCCATCAGGGGCAATAACTCCGAAGTTATCAGGGAGAGACAATTCAAAAACCCCAGGTGCACAACAACTCATGCTGGTCAACATTCCTGTGAAGTTTGGTGACTCTAGCCCAACTGGTTTCAGAGATACGCGCGATACAAGTTTCTGACGGACGGACGGACAGACAGACAGACAATTCTGGCAAAAACAATATATCTCCCCATAAATGGGGGAGACATTATTAATCATTTTTTTCTTATTTGTGCTCCAAACATATGCTGCGGGTATGATACTTGTTTATGTTAGAACTACCTCAGAGGGTAATAGTAATTTTATTAACTACCGTACGGTTACTACTCAGTCCATATTTTGGAGCAGAAAAAAGTTATATACTGGAGATGTCTTGAAACCCCCACTTTAAATTATATACCTATATATGTATAAGGTATGAATTTCATGGATTTCTTAACTTGATGTGCTTGAAAAAAGGAACAGCTGAAGAAAGTAAGAATGCCTTAAAAATTTAATTCTCAAAAGCTTCAGTATTCAGGAACAGCTTATAGTAAGAAAATGGCAATAACTACAACAATTAGGAACAGATAAAAAATCTTGAACTTCTAAAACAACATCAGAACAAGAGTACTGGATACGGTACATAATATGCCCACTTGCAAACGTTCTCTGATTCAACATGCCTTATAAGTGTTGACATTTTCTAATCTGTAAATATCATTTCAAATGAAAAGCTATGGCCATCCTCATATTTGCATAGATTTGCATTATTTTTTTAAGTGCAAGGGCCATAACTCCGAAACAACAAATCAAATGATCCTCAGAATCGACTTAGCTTCAGGTCTTGATGCATTAAACATGTGTATGAAGTTTCATTAATATCTGTCAAACAGTTTTGCTAGAAAACTGCGGACAAACTATATGCATATATTTGCATTATTTTTTAAGTAAAAGGGCCATAACTCCGAAACGACAAATCAAATAAACCTCAAAATCTACTAAGCTTCAGATCTTGATGCATTAAACATTTTTGTGAAGTTTCATTAATATCTCTCAAATAGTTTTCCAAAAAAACAGCGGACAAACTATTTGCATTTTAGGACAAGGGCTATAACTCTGAAATGAAAAATCAAATGAACCTCAGAATAAACTCAGCTTCAGATCTTGATGCATTAAACATTTTTGTGAAGTTTCATTCATATCTCTCAAATAGTTTTCCAGAAAACAGCGGACAAAGTATTTGCTTGTATTTGCATTATTTTTTAAGGACAAGGGCCATAACTCTGAATAGAAAAATCAAATGAACCTCAGAATCAATTCAGTTTCAGATCTTGATGCATTAAACATTTTTGTGAAGTTTGATTAATATCTCTCAAAATGGTTTTCCCAGAAAACAGCAGACAAACTATTTGCATGTATTTGCATTATTTTTAGGGACAAGGGCCATAACTCTGAAAAGAAAAATCAAATGATCCTCAGAATCAATTCAGTTTCAGATCTTGATGCATTAAACATTTGTGTGAAGTTTCATTAATATCTGTCAAATAGTTTTCCCAGAAAACGGCATACCAACTATTTGCATGTATTTGCATTATTTTTTAAATACAAGGGCCATAACTCCGAAACGACACATCAATGAACCTTAGAATTGACTCAGCTTCAGATCTTGATGCATTAAACATTTGTGTGAAGTTTCATTAATATCTGTCAAATAGTTTTCCCAGAAAACAGTAGACAAACAAAATGTTGACGGACGAACGAACGAACGAACGAACGAACGAACGGACGGACGGACAGGGCCACGACAATATACGACCACCTTTATTAGGTGGGCGTATAAAAAGAACAGGTTGAAAACTTAATTGTCAAAATATAAACAAAATAAGCTTTCAACTCCTAGGAAGTTTAAAATACAATTGTCAATTGTTTGGTTTTAAAGTGACTTAGGTCCGATTAAAATAGGTTAAATGTAGTATGAATAAGGTATTGATCTGAGTCCATTAAGAAATCATACCATTTCAATAGTTTGATTAAAATGCTATTTTAAAACAGTACATTCTTCCTAAGACCCTGAACTCCTAGCTTCTCAGGCAACGAAACAGTCCCAACATTCTCACTTGATTTTATCTCTCTGTTTGCTGACCATGTTAAAAGTTTAGTTGAGCTAGTTATATCTGGAGAAAAGGGTTGATCGATGAGAGCAATCTATGTGTTTATCGCGTATCTCTTTACATATGTAAGAGACAAATTAAGCCTTTACTTCATGAATATTCATGTAATAAATAATGTCATCATGAATATTAATTAGCTGACTTCTTATAATGACTTATGAACACAGGATATGTGTAAAATTCCCAGAATATCATCAAACCAGAACGGGAACTAGAGGTTTTTGTCACAAAAACGAATGTCTCCCCTCTAATAAAAACAATATGTAAAGGGAAATCACTAAAAATGTTATGGTCTTGATGAATGATACTTCCCCTCATTATGCGCTTTCCACACTACATTTTTCAAGAAGAAAATGATAACAGCTAATAACTCCAAAAATACTGATACCAGATTTATGGCCCTTGTGCATGACACTTACTTTCATCATGCTCTTTCCAAAAGTAAAATGTCATTCCAATAGCATCAGTCGAACAGGAGTTATTGATCGGCCAAAAAATGTAACAGAGGGCAATAACTCCAAAAGTATTGAAGCCAGAATTATGGCCCTTGTTCATGACAATTTCTCTCATCATGCTCTTTCCATGTATGAAGTTTCAATACGATGGCAAGAGCCATGTAGCAGTTATCGTCCGGACAAGAAAGAATTAAACAAATGTACAAGGGGAAATAACTCTAAATTTATTGAAGCTCGAGTTAAGGATCTTATGCATGACACTTTCTCTTATCATGATCGTTCCTTGTATGAAGTTTCACTCCAATGGCATGTGTCACATAGAACTAATCATCCGTACAAAAAAAATGTTTTTTAGAAAGGGCAGTAACTCCAATATTAGAGAAGCCAGAGTTATGGACCTTGTGCATGACACTTCCTTTCGTTATGATCTTTCCATATATGAAGTGTCAATTCAATGGCATGAGCCATATAGAAGTTATCGTCCGGACAAAAAAAAATGATTTTTTTACAAAGGGCAATAACTCCTATATTAGTGAAGCCAGAGTCATGTACCTTCTGCATGACACTTCCTCTCATTATGCTCTTTCCATATATGAAGGTTCAATCAACTGGCATCAGGTATATTGAAGTTATTGGCTGGACAAAAAATTGATATTTTTTTACAAAGGGCAATAACTCCAATATTAGTGAAGCCAGAGTTATGGACTTTGTGCATGACACTTTCTCTTGTCATGATCTTTCCATATATGAAGTTTCAATCCAAAGGCATGAGCCATATAGGAGTTATCGTACGGACAAAAAAGTGTGATTTTTTTACAAGGGGCAATAACTCCTATATTAGTGAAGCCAGAGTTATGGACCTTGTGCATGACACTTTCTCTTATTATGCTCTTTCCATATATGAAGTTTTAATCAACTGGCATCAGGCATATTGAAGTTATCGTCCGGACAAAAAGTGTGGCGGACAGACGGACAGACGGACGGAGGGACAGACAGACAGACAACTCTCACGAAAACAATATGTCTCCCCCATATAAATATGGGGGGAGACATAATAAGATATGCACAACTAGGCATGATGCTAATCAATCATATGAAATTTAATGAATATCCAATTCAAGTTTTTAGAGAAACCCCGCAGACAAAATTTCCATGTAAAAAATTCAAAGTCCCATAAATCAGGTGCAATAACTCCAATATTTATGAAACATTTGCAAAACACTTCCTTCTATCAGGCTCTTTCTATAAATGAAATATTCCAATAGCATTAGTACAACAGGAGTTATGAATCCAAAAAATAAATATAACAAGGGGCAACAACTCCAAAAGTATTGAAGCCAGAGTTATCTCTCATCATGCTCTTTCTACGTATGCAGTTTCAATAAAAGAGCATGAACCATATAGGAGTTAAAGTCCGGCAAGAAAGTGTGAACAATTGACCATGAATTGTGACCATGACCTTGACCTTTGACCATGTGCCTGAATCCTTTATTTCTGCACATCGGATTGTTAAGGAGAACATGTATGCCACAGTATTTCGGGATCCTTCCAAGGGTTATACAGATGTGGAGCAGACATGAAAATTAAGGCTAAAATATTTGACCTTGAATTGTAACTTGACCTTTGAACAAGAGATGTCACAGTCACGTGACAAATGCCCCCCAAAAATTGTACCCTGTGACCTTGACCTTTGACCTATGGACCAGGGAGTTGACACATCGTCTTTGTGTGGTGAACATTTGTGCCAGGTTCCTTTGAAATCCATTCAGAGATAAACAAGTAATTGTACCCTGTGACCTTGACCTTTGACATGGACCAGGGAACTGAACGCGACACATCGTCTTTGTCTGGTGAACATCTGTGCCAAGTTATATTGAAATCCATTGATAGATAAAGATGTTACAGACCAGACACCAAATTTGTGACAAAGTAATTGTACCCTGTGACCTTGACCTTTGACCCATGGACCAAGGAGTTGAAAGCGACACATCATCTTAGTCTGGTGAACATTTGTGCCAAATCATATTGAAATCAATTGATATATAAAGAAGTTTCAGACCGGACACGAAATTTGTGACAAAGTAATTGTACCCTGTGACCTTGACCTTTGACCCATGGACCTGGGAGTTGAACGTGACACATCGACTCTGCCTGGTGAACACTTGTGTCACGTTATATTGAAATCCATCGATAGATGAAGAAAATACCGACCGGACACGAAATTTGTAACAAAGGTAATGGTACCCTGTGACCTTGACCTTTGACCCATGGACCTGGGAGTTGAACGCGACACATCGTCTCTGTCTGGTGAACATTTGTGTCACGTTATATTGAAATCCATCGATAGATGAAGAAGTTACAGACCGGACACGAAATTTGTAACAAAGTAATTGTACCCTCTGACCTTGACCTTTGACCCATGGACCTGGGAGTTGAACGCGACACATCGACTCTGGTGAACATTTGTGTGAAGTTATATTGAAATCCATTGATAAATGAAGAAGTTACAGACCGGACACGAAATTTGTGACAAAGTAATTGACCCTGTGACCTTGACCTTTGACTCATGGACCAGGGAGTTGAACGCGACACATCGTCTCTGTCTGGTGAACATTTGTGGCAAGTTATATTGAAATCCATTGATTGATGAAGAAGTTACAGACCGGACACGAATTTGGGACGGACGGAAGGACAGACGGACAGACGGACGGAAGGACGGACAATGCGACTACTATATGCCCACCGTTGGGGGCATAAAAATGTGTCTGAATCCTGCTGTCTGCATATCAGTTGGTTATGGAGAACATTAATTTTTGTGCCACAGCATTTTGAAATACTTCCAAGGGTTTAAGAGATTTGGAGCGGACTAGAAGGGTGTGGCTTTAAACATTTGACCTTGAATTTGACCCACATGCCTGAAACAAACTCTCTGCACATCCAATATTTGTGCAAAAGCATTATGAAATCCTTCCATGTTTGTGAGAGATATGGAATGGACATATATGTGACATACAGACAGAAGGACAACTTGACCAAAAACAATAAGTCTCCCCAGTCCCCATAATAAATGGGAGAGACATAATTACCACAGCAAATTTGGTTAACCTGAGCCAAACCTTTGAGCATTTGATTGGAAACCATTTCACCAGTTAAGGTCATGGTGTCTTTGACCTAGTGATCTCAACAAGAGGATCATGATGGCTCTTGTATCGCTCACCAGACAATCAGAGGAGAAGATTTTCAAAGTTTTCACTATTTGTTTCTATAGAAAACTGGCCAACCCTGGGGCGGGGGCAATTTTGACCCCAGGCGCACGACTTATGTAACTTCTGTAGAGGACCTAAAATGATGTTATGTGCCATATATGAAAGCTGAGAGCCTTCCAATTTCAGAGGATAAGATTTAAGGATAAGTATTCACTATTATGTTTCTATTGAAAACTGGCCACCCCTGTGGCGGGCACATTTTAACCCCAGGGGCATAATTAATTACACTTTTTGTAGAGGACCTGAACATGATACTCCGGAAAGGCTTAATTTGTCTCTTACATATGTAAAGAGATATATATGCAATAAACACATAGATTGCTGTCCGGATCGGAAACGTTATGTCTACCGACCGACAGATCGACATTTGCAAAAGCAATATACCCGTTTTTTTTCAAAAGTGGGGTATCATAAATGTATTTTCATGATATGAGTACTCCTTGTATATGTATAGTGAACAGGCAGATAATATAGATATGATTCTTGTGTACATTTTTGTATGAAAACAATCTAGTTTACAATCATAATCATGTCATTATTTCATATGTGAAGTTTTAGAAAAATTACTATGGCATAATAGGGTTTAGCACAGTCTAGCAATTGAAGTCCATGACAAAGCCCTCAAATGTCCTAAGGGTTGCTAAAACCCAGAAGAAACAGCATTCCTTATTATTTCAAATTTCACTAGCATATATATAGCGATTTTTGGTCTTTTTGTCACAATTTATGATGTATCACTTCTGAGCAAGTTTAAAATATATGGCCTTCAACATCATTTTTTGAAATTCCCCCATAATATTCTTACATTTTTCTTTATACTGAGAGTAAAGACAAATGTAATCTGCAGGGTGAACTTTGATTTAGATTTGAGCAAGAACTTCGCAAATTAATTTTTGTTTTAGGTCAGAATTAAGATTCTCAATTCAGATCAATGTACCAGATATTAAACAAGAGTCGCGTGCATCCCAAAAGCTCGTCTGATTTAATGCTTGTCCAGCTAAATTAAAAGCTTTTGAAAACAAGAGGGTCAGAATGGCCCTGATATCGCTCACCAGACAATCAGGAGAAGATTTTTAGAGTTTTCACTATATTTTTCTATAGAAAACTAGCCAGCCCTGGGGCGGAGCCAATTTTATTCAGAAAGATTTAAATAATCTATACTTATGTTCAAAAGTTCAGATATTTTCATTACACTTTCATGAGTTCATACTTTTATTCATATCTTATTCATAACTTATTTTTTTCTCTGTTTTATGTTTATTCAAAATGTCAATACCTACCGGGTACTGCATATTCATGGACAAAATAGTTATAATGAAATATGGAAGGTGGGACAGTGTATCCATTTTAGAAAGTAAAGAAACATCTTTCAAATTCCATTGACAAACAGAGCAGACACGGATCAGACAGCTGCTATAGGAGCCGTCTGATCTGGGACGGCTCTGTTTGCAAATGCCTGAAAAGGCGTTTATATGAGGGAAAGGGTTAATTAAACATAAGTACCGGTACATGTATATTGTACACAAAATGAAAATAATTTATTCTAATGCAATTTGCACTATACATGTATTATAAGCAAATGTAGCAGATTGGTCAGATGGCTACTACATGAGCCCTATTTACTATGCAACATGCCAGATATATTACCCAGAAGGGAGGCAATCAAGTTGTTATCAAAAAGTGCAAAGGGAGATAACCTACCTTTCATGTATGCTTAAAATAGCAAGCTGAAAATAGACACTATCTCTAAGAAGAATGCAGCTTTCAAAAACTTGTTGTTTTTGTAGAGGACCTGAACATGATGCTATATGCAAAATATCAAAGCTGAGAACACCCCAGGGCGGGGCCTATTTTGACCCTAGGGGCATACTTTATATAACATTTGTAGGGGACATAATTTTTATAGGTGATGCTATGTGCCAAAGATTAAAGCTGAGAACCCTGTCAATTCAGAGGAGACGATTTTCAAATGTTGACGACGGACGACGCACACCGACGGACGACAGACATCAGACGATCACAAAAGCTCACATTGAGCACTTTGTGCTCTGGTGAGCTAAAAATAAATGGCCATAACTCCAAATTCTTTAAATAAATAGTTATGGTTCTTATAAAGGGGCATTCCCCTCAATGAGATCTACTAACCTATGAAGTTTCGTGTTGATATCTCTTATACTTTTCGAGTTATTAGCTACATTAAAGTTATTGCACGCCTACGACGACAACGACGCGAACACTAACGACACAGTGGTCACAATAGCTCGACTTTTCTTTGAAACAGATGAGCTAACAAGAGCAGCGCAAGCGGGTGCGAATTTTCGTCTGTTATTATTTTGGTATGTGTGGATTGGCCTTGTCAAGATGAACATGCATACATCATGATAATGAAGGTAGTAAATGAAAAATTGAAGAAGTTATGGTCAATGTTAAGATTTCGGACGACGTCAATGAGGATGCGGACGCTGGAGTTATGACAATAGCTTGTGATTTCTTCGAAACAGACAAGTTAAAAATGGGTTCAATCTGTAATGGATAAATAGAGTTTTAAAAGAGAATAATGCGAGACTCTGGGTTCGTATTTATCAAAATAGCTTTACTATGAAAGCAGGCTTGTCAGTACTGAGTATACTCCACGTTCACTACCCAAAGCTCTGATTCTCCTATGCATTGAATATAATAACTCTTCTTATCTGGATATTGGCCCATTCTTCTCTTAGGGCTGTTCTAATTGGGCCAATTGTTCAATTGGAGATACAGTGCTCCAGATATCTTTTGGGTAACATCAGTGCAGTACTGATCCAAATTAAACTTCATCAGCACAAGCTATTTCCGGCCAGTATAATCAGTATTCCAGGCCCAATTACTGACTAGAACTAGAGTTTGTTTTGAGAAAAACATATGTCTCCTCCCGGTACCCCGCCCCCGCACCCATACGAGAAATGAGTTCACCCTCTGGTACCCTCTACCCTGGCACCCATAAGAGGAATAAATTCATGTCAAAATAGTATAGGAGGAGTTAGCTGCACAATACTTTTTCGCTATTACTCTATATAAGGAAAAACTCCAAAGGGTCATAACATGTCAGAATTGTTGCAGCCAAAATACCAAACCACCTGTACATCCTCACATATAGCTGGTTCATATGTAAAAGTTTGAAGTAAATCCCTCAAATAGTGTAGGAGGAGTAAGCTTCACAAGATGTTTTCGCTATATATTCTATACAAGGAAAATCGTGTTGGAGCACAAGTTTTTTTGCTATATATTCTATATAAGGAAAATAGTGTTGGAGGAGTTAGCTGCACAAGATTTTTTCGGTATAAGGAAAAATTACAAAGGGCCATAAGTTCTGTCAATATTGTTGCAGTCACAATTCCAAAGCACGTGACCATTCTCACATATAGCTGGTTCATATGTAAAACTTTGAAGTAAATCCCTCAAATAGTGTAGGAGGAGTTAGCTGCACAAAATGTTTTCACTATATATTCTATACTGAACCAAAAAAGAAACCTGACGCCATATAACTTTAATTAACATTTTAAATAGAACACTATATGCATTTATTTGCTTACCAGTGTATCGGGTTATCATCACACAACACGTGTGTACAATTTGTGCTGTGTGCTATCGTTTAAACTCGGTCAAAACCACATTGATTATCTTGTTTCGCACGTGAACCTTGTGCAGCACAAATCCGGACAGATAGCAGGCTAACAAAAGTCTCACAAGTTAGCTAAGCTACACCGACATCACAAATACAACAACAAGAGGGCCAAGATGGCCCTTAATCGCTCACCTGATTACCATAGATTTAAGATTTATGCAGGGTAGCCCATGGGAAGGGTCAATATTGACCTTAGGGACAATATATGAACAATGTTGATAGTGGATCATGAGCAATGGATCATGAGCAGTGGTTCTGCAGAACAAGATTTTCAAAGATTTAGTATATTGATTTTATCAAGACAATGATTCTGACCAATGGAGATTGGGCTAAAAATATGCTCTCTAAAGTAATTTTTCTAAGATTTAACCTAGTGACCTACTTTTTATTCCCATCCAACCCATGATCACACTCAACCTTGATACAAATGTGGCCACTGGAGTGTAAACTAGATTTCTCTAAGATATGACCCAGTGACCTACTTTTTGACCTCAGATAACCCACTTTCAAATGTGTCCAGGGTTTTATTAGGACAATCATTCTGACCAACTTTCATAAAGATTTGGCTTTAAATGTGACCTCTTGAGTGTTCACAAGGTTTTCGTACTATTTGACCTAGTGACCTAGTTTTTAACCCGACATAACTCACTTTCAAACTCGTTTGAGATTTTATCAAGACAATCATTATAACTAAGTTTCATGAAGATTGGACTAAAAATGTGACCACTAGGGTGTTCACAAGGTTTTTTCTACTGTTTGACCTAGTGTTTAACTCCACTTGACCTACTTTCAAATTCGTTGAAGATTTTATCAAGACATTCATTCTGACCAAGTTTCATGAAAATTGGACTAAAATTGTGACCACTAGGGTGTTCACAAGGTTTTTCTACTGTTTGACCTAGTGACCTAGTTTTCAACTCCACTTGACCCACTTTCGAACTCGTCAGAGATTTTATCAAGACATTTCGAGGGCTTGGTGCAAAACTATTCTAACTCCTTCACTTTGTGAAGGAGTTAGAATAGTTTTGCACCAAGCCCTCAATTTATTCTGACCAAGTTTCATGAAGATTGGACTAAAATTGTGACCACTAGAGTGATCACAAGGTTTTTCTACTGCTTGACCTAGTGACCTAGTTTTTTACCTCACATTACCCATTTTTCAAACTTCTCCAAGATTTTATCAAGACATTCGTTCTGACCAAGTTTCATGAAAATTGGGCTAAAAATGTGACCTGTAGAGGGTTCACAAGGTTTTCCTACTATTTGACCTAGTGACCTAGTTTTTGACCCAACTTGACCCACTTTCGAACTCGTCCGAGATTTTATCAAGACATTCATTCTGACCAAGTTTCATGAAGATTAGACTACAATTGTGACCACTAGAGTGTTCACAAGCAAATTGTTGACGACGCACGACGCACACCGCACGACGGACGACGGACATTCAAGTCTCCCAAAAGCTCATCCTGAGCTTTGCTCAGGTGAGCTAAAAAATCAAGACCGAAATAATGCCTAGGCTTTCAGGAGCAGAGAGAAATAGAGCAATTGGGATGCTGCAGGGTGGAGTATCTCCGATCAACGTCAGCCGGACATTAAATTGTAGCAGACTGGTACTGTGCATGATCGTCCCAGGTCACGTAGACCAAGAGCAACTAGCCAACGGGACGATCATGCTACTGTATTACGTCACTTACATAACAGGTTTACACCCGCAACTCAGACAGCACGTCACTTTAACGTCCACCCGCAGACTGTCCGCAACAGATTGCGTGAACAGAATCGCCCTATCACAGCCGACGTCCATATACTGTAAGTGTAATGACGTTATGCCACCGCCGTGAACAGATGCAATGGGCGCGTAGGCACCGTCACTGGTGTCGCCGGGACTGGAACTGTCCTTTATTCGGACGAGTCGAGGTTCAATCTGAGTTTTGCCGACGGTCGGCAACGCGTTTACCGTCGAGGTGAAGGATTCTCCCAATGTTGTGTCAGGGAGCATGCTAGGTTTGGCGGCGGAGGCGTGATGGTATGGGACGGCATTATGGGCGGCGGAAGACACAACTCGTTGTCATTCATGGAAACATGAATGCCCAGCGGTACATCAATGCAGTTTTAGTCCTGGAAGCCATTACATTCTTTCAAAGACATGCTCCTGTCACAATGCAACAGGACAACGCCCGTCCACATGTAGTACCCCGGGGGCCAGAAAGGGTTACCGTGCACCCCCCGTCTGACTTTTTTTCATGGGTACCAGGGTGTTTGGTAGGGTCTGCTGAATGGAAATCAAAATTGTACCCATGAAAAAACTCATTCCTGCTATGGGTTTTTCTACTGTTTCCATGGCAACCAGTGGTCTTGACAACGGCCATGGGTAGAGGCTATAATGTAGTATATCTATGCTATTCGGGACACTAAGAGTTTGAAACTGGTGCCAAACTAAAGGTAAGACATTGGTCTTTAATTAAGAATATGTTTTTGTTAATTACCTCACTTGCATAATCATGAATATTAATGAGAAACCCAAAAAATGAAGGAAAAACGACTAGAAGATGGTGAAAACTAGATCTGAAATCACCTGTGATGGTCCAAATACACCCAAATATGTTTTTATACATAAAAAATCCCCAAGGAGTGTATTATTTAAAACAAAATCGTGTCTCTATGGCTTATTTGCATTTTTATTGCGTTTTTGAGTATCCATAGCAGAGGAGGTACGTCCGGATAGCGTAAGCGCATAGAGAAGATAGCATTATATCTCAAGGCCTTCGAGAGCTGATAGGTAACAATATTAACTTATTACCAAACATAAAATAAATACACTGGTATTTGATTTAAAATATATTGTAGTTAATAAGTTCATTAGCATATTCATGAATATTAACGAGAACCCCCTAAATTAGAGAAAAAGACAGGGAAATGGTGAAAACTAGAACTGAAATCACCTGTAATGCTCCAAATCGATAGAGATATGTTCTTATACATAAAACCATCTCATTGAGAGTAATCTAGCTGATGCTATGTAAAAACGTGTCTCTATGGGTCATCTGCATTTTAGAGTGTCCATAGCAAATGTACGTCCGGACAGCGTCAGCGCATAGAGAAGGTAAAATCGTTATATCACAGGGCCTTGGGCAGCTGGGAGCTAACATTATCAACATGTTACCAAATATAATTTTAAGAAATATAATGGTGCTTGATTTAGAATATCATGTTGTTAATCAGTTCATTAGCATATTCATGAATATTAATGAAAAAAAAGAAAGAAAATTATTAAAAATTTAGAAATGAAATTCTTAAAGATCAGTTATTCTCCCAGTACACCAAAACAAGTAAGAGATACATCAAAATATTTCTAACAAGTTTTAAGTTATGATTTAGCTGGTATTATATTAAAAGATGATGTCTTTATCCGGTATTTGCTTTTTCGTATGCGGGTGCGAGTGTGAACCCTTCTGGTATGAAAACAAATTAACCATTAAAATACAAATAACAGACTGTTTCAATTTGCAAGTATAATATGGAAATTTAAACCACGTTCAAATAAAAAAACTTGAAGGGTTAAGATTTATCTAAATCGTTCTACTTACTTGCTTATTTATAAATAATGATTTGGGTATCACAAACGGTCATGAAATGATTTGAAATGATTTAGACTGTATTATGACTTGACCAAAGAACAAAATATTGAATCAAGAACTAAACTAATATTACCATGGGTAGGCTTGTGTCTCGGCTCATATGAATTGTATACTATTTCGTTTACGTTATCCTCATCAGTGCATCACAGTTATGGTGATTGAAAAAGATATTTCTATCAAGAGTATCAACTTTTGAGGAGATGCTTATATAATGACTTGTACACTACACTCTACTAGCAGAAAATGCAATGAAATGAGGTCTGTAAAGTGGAATTAGAATAGACAGTAACAGAGAGAAATCATTGCGTAGTGGTGTTTAACTGGTGACATACAATTAACTTTGAACTAATCGAAGCATGTATTATTCGGCATATTTACAAATCATTATATCATTGTCGCCTTAGTATATGTACAAAACATTATGTCCCTGAATACTGTAAAGAATGTCTCAACCGGTTTACAGAAAAAGACATCACCATATCTGTATGCATTATAATGCAAGTTTAGTCCCAATGATACATGTAACCAGTGTCTTCAAATATCCCCATTTTTATCTTCTCTATGTGCCTCAAATTGCAGAATGTCTACCATGACTTGTGGAGGCAAGTAATCGCAGACTCATAATGGAATGGTCCAAGATTCACATTGACATGGCTCCAGTCATGTGCTTCTGAGGCTGGGGTATTACTGGATAGACTATATGTGAGCTCGTCCAAATTCGCACCTGATTGATGACCCATTAAATGTGTCAGACTAAGCAAATCAACGTGGTGGCAAAGATCCCATGTCAATGTTATGCAAATCATTAATTGGCTTATCTTCGCGCGTCTCCTTAGCAGCAGTTTCAATTCAGCGTACATTGTGCATGTGAACGAGTCTTATTCACCAATTAGATTAGCTTAAACATCCCAAGTTTACAAGTCTTACTAGTGGAGTTACGAATCTCGGTCTCTTTCCAGGAGTTGTTATTTGGTGATACATACCCTTTTCCTTAAATGTACTTGTAGACTCACAGTAAGCATGAAGACCCAACATAGCATCCTCACATTAGAAGCTGTCAGTGTAATCAAACAGTATGAAAATGTTGTTGGCTAGCGTTCTTACTTGAACAGTCGTGCAGTCTTGTTCTCTGGCTAAAATCTGATATCAGTTTCTTCTTGTGTCGACTTCAAAACAGTTTTACTGTATGCTTTACAAATTACTTGTGTGGTGTGGTGGTATAGTGGTAACGCACTTGAAATTTCAGAGACGCTTTTCAGTGTCTCCCACCCGCACATCCTCTCCATACGGGGATTAAAGTGGGTACCTGTGAGGGTCACTAGTCGGTACTGCGGCTGCATGATTGCGCTATATGTTAGCAATGCTCAATATTGTAGGCGAATGACTCAACGACCAGGGGAGTACGTGTACAGTCGACTGAGCGGTCCTTTGGACTGAAAGTAGACTATAACTAGGTACTTTATTTCTAGTTTTTTACTTGAACACGTTACCTCATGTTGTCATCGTTCATCAAAAAACCTTCCAGTCAGCAGGTTTCTTTGTATCCTCCCCTTACACTAGCAGCTTTTCTGAACCCCCATTTCCTCATTCTCTCCATATGTTTTTAGTTTTCCTGATACATATCTTACATGAATACGTTCAGGCGTCATGTTGAAAATTCTTTCAGATATTTGTTTGAAGATGCCTGAATGTATCACATTGAATGAAATAAAACATTCTTGATTTCTTTTACAATGTGTTTCTCATCTTGTGTTGGTGAATTTGTCATGTCTACCTCTTCTATTAGGTATTCAGCTCCTTTGACGTATAGTATTTTGCTAAACAGACTCCAGCATTACCAATGCTGAACGACACTGGTGCTTCATGAGATCCCCAAGATAGATATCCACATATGACCCTTATGACTGATTTAGTAATTGCACTCAACTATATCCGTGCTGCCAGTATACTAACACCAAACCTGCCATTGTCTTCAAATCAGTCTTTAACAACTCGAGGAACCGTGCGTGGGTTTCCAGCCTGTTGTTTATAAAAGCTTCTTAGCGACTTTATCTCTTACATCTGGCCTGAGAAAGTCATCTTTATTTTGAATGGATTCTTGGACACGCAATACAAACGATATTGAGCGCGGGATTGACATCGATAATTGTCACCTTGTAGACAGTTGGTTGCGTTGATTAACGCCCATTACAACTTTAGGCTAATTTGATACCCCAGAAAGAGGTGAGCGGATACAGAGAAAACCGGGTGCGATGCCCTACTACTTTCTCTGGTTCCATAATGGATTGAGGGTAAATTGGGGAAGCATTCTGTAGAAAGCTCTTGAAGCAAATGAAGAATATGAAGAAGTGGATGGGGGCTCTTTGAAGGTTATTATTCGATCTAAACTTACATTACGATTAATACAGATGTGATGATAGTTAAATATATCACACAGAAAGGTCCACTGCTTAAACCCGTAGACACATTCTTAATATTGAGGAGCAGAATCGAAATGAGGGATGGGTTTTCCGTTTCTTGTGTTATCATCAGTATCTATTGAATTTGACATGATAATGTTTCATGCATTTTTTGCCATGTATCTTATTTTAGGAATGTGAAATGTATTGTTTCTAAAAATCTAGCTATGCATCTACAGCATGCACTGACAACGTTTTGTACATGTGCTGAAAACAACAATGACATAATGGTTTGTAAATACATGTATATTTTTATCTGTAAATACATGTATGCGTCAAAAGCATTAGCATAATGACACTTGTATGTTACGAAATACACCATGTAAAAAGCCTTGTTTCATTTCTACTTTACAAATCATGTTATATTACTTTTAGATGTCCTCATCAATACTGGTAATTTACACGTCATTACAAAGGCCGAGACATCAGCCTACACATACTCCGTTTAGTTTACTTTATAAGTTTAAATTCTGGAGTCAATTATCTTAATATTTGCTTCAGTCATGAACTGGGTAAATCATTTCACTTTTTTTGTGATACCCTGCTCATTTTTATGAATATAAAAGTAAGCAGATTTTAAAGTTTCATATCACACTTGGAAATTGAAACGCTATTTGTACTTGAACTGTTCATTTGTTTTCATACCAGAAAGGTGTACAATCATGCCCGTATAAAGAAAATAACGGATACAGACACCATCGTTTGATATAAAACCATAATTGAATCATAATTAATTTGAAAGCGGTTGAATTATTTCGGTATACTTTGACCAAACCAGATGGTTTAAAAGTCGTTCTACAATTTTTAAATAATGTCCCTTCTTTTTGTTTTATTTAAGCATTAACCCATTCCCGCATATTGACACCTATTGACGCTTTTGTAAAAGTCACTTTATGAAACCATTGTGATAAATAGAGCATTTGCTCCACAGGAGCAAATGCTCTATTTATCACAATAGTTTCAAAACAGCACAATTCTGAAAATTTCCTTTTCTCTAGTTATTGCTCCTTTTTGGTAGATTTAATCAAAGAGGTTAGGTCTAAAAATAGCCTAAGTGGGAATGGGTTAATATTCATGAATATGCTAATGAACTGATTAACAACATGATATTCTTAATCAAAGACCATTGTATTTCTTATAATTATATTTGGTAACATGTTGATAATGTTGGCTCCCAGCTGCCCAAGGCCCTGTGATATAACGATTTTACCTTCTCTATGCGTTGACGCTGTCCGGACGTACATTTGCTATGGCCACTCTAAAATGCAGATGACCCATAGAGACACGTTTTTGCATAGCATCAGCTAGATTACTCTCAATGAGATGGTTTTATGTATAAGAACATATCTCTATCGATTTGGAGCATTACAGGTGATTTCAGTTCTAGTTTTCACCATTTCACTGTCGTTTTCTCTAATTTTAGGGGGTTCTCATTAATATTCATGAATATGCTAATGAACTTATTAACTACAATACATTTTAAATCAAATACCAGTGTATTTATTTTATGTTTGGTAATAAGTTAATATTGCTAGCTACCAGCTCTCGAAGGCCTTGAGATATAATGCTATCTTCTCTATGCGCTTACGCTACCCGGACGTACCTCTGCTATGTATACTCAAAAACGCAATAAAAATGCAATAAGCCATAGAGACACGATTTTGTTTTGAATAATACACTCCTTGGGGATGTTTTATGTGTAAAACATATTTGGGTGTATTTGGACCATCACAGGTGATTTCAGATCTAGTTTTCACCATCTTCTAGTCTTTTTTCCTTCATTGTTCGGGTTTCTCATTAATATTCATGATTATGCAAATGAGGTAATTAACAAAAACATATTCTTAATTAAAGACCAATGTCTTACCTTTAGTTTGGCACCAGTTTCAAACTCTTAGTGTCCCGAATAGCATAGATATACTACATTATAGCCTTTACCCATGGCCGTTGTCAAGACCACTGGTTGCCATGGAAACAGTAGAAAAGCCCATAGCAGGAATGAGTTTTTTCATGGGTACAATTTTGATTTTCATTCAGCAGACCCTACCAAACACCCTGGTACCCATGAAAAAAGTCAGACCGGGGGTGCACGGTAACCCTTTCTGGCCCCCGGGGTATAGCGAGGGTCACAAGGGCTCGGTTGGCCGCTGCTAACGTCAACGTTATGCAGTGGCCAGCCATGTCTCCGGACATGCATCCCATCGAATATGTATGGGATGAGTTAGGGAGACGTGTTCGCTGCAATTACAACATCGGCCTGTTGGCGAACGCCCTCACAGCAGAATGGAACAACATGCCAAATCATGCGATCCAGCGCTACGTCAACTCGATGAGGAGGCGTATATTGGCACTCATACGGGCAAGGGGTGGTCACAATCGATTTTAACGGCAACATGGAAACGACAAACTGCACAGAAACCTGACTTACGGGACATCCAGTGACCATGTTACACACATACACATTTTGAAATTTTCGTTTTACACCCCTACCATATAAACTGGCGTCTAAATCATACGTTACGTATGCAAGAAAGATAAAAAGTCACATACATGCTCAAAACACACCCGATTTAAGTTTATTACTCCAAAATAAATAACACATCCACCAATTTCCACGAAAATAGGCAAACTATGCACAGTCAGGTTTCTTTTTTGGCTCAGTATATATAAGAAAAAACTACAAAGGGCCATAACTTCTGTCCAAATTGTTGCAGCCAAACTTCCAAACCACATGACCATACTCCTAAAGGGGGTCGACATAAAAAATAACCAATCGGATGTGAAGAAGTTTCATTCAGATCACAAGACTATTCATGAGGTAAGGGGTTATATTGAGTAGTCACATTGCACATTGTCTCACTAGGCTCAAGGGTCACATTGCAGAACAGGAGCTGTCTCAATAGGCCCAGGGGTCACATTGCAGAAGAAGAGCTGTCTCACTAGGCTTAGGCGTCACATTGCAGAAAAGAAGCTGTCGCACTAGGTTCAGAGGTCACATTGCAGAACAGGAGCTGTTTCACAAGGTTCCATGGTCACATTGTAGAACACGAGCTGTCTCACTAGGTTTAGGGGTCACATTGCAGAACAGGAGCTGTCTCACTAGGTTCAATGGTCACATTATAGGGCGAATCGCCGTGACGTCACGCGCACCTGTTATCTAAGCCGATAAAAGCTTGGTGGGCAAAAAGACTGACAGCTCATATGTAAACAATAACAAAAACGTTGACAGCACTTTGAAAACATCGGCTAAAATTAATAAAAAACGATTATGGTGCAATCGTGTGTCGTGGTGGGGTGCTCAAATAGATGGGAAAAGGGTAGCAGGTTGTCCTGGCATAGAATTCCCTCTGAAAAGAATCCTGGCCGGAGAAAAATGGCTTTCAGCTATCAACAGGAAAGATTGGACACCAACTTGCCAAGATCGCGTGTGTGGCGTGCACTTTATATCAGGTATTTTTACCAAGTTGTTATTTTTCATAAAAATGAGTATTTTAATGCTGTGTGACTGTCACGATAATCTTATATACACAAATGGAGAAATTACAACTCTACCTACCCACCTGTCTGTCAATCTTCCCATAACGAAAAACCCCTGAACGTAAACGTTTTGCCAGAAATATGTGTTTAACGCCGTGTTTAACCACCCATCTAGTTTGACAGTAACTAAATTGTAAGCAGGACGAGGCAGTTGAGCATGCTAAAGTGTTTTTTTTCATCTGATGTTTGTCTTTTAACCCTTAACCTGTTCCAAATCTCACTAACTACTCGATCATGGACAAAACAGTTGAAATAAATATTGAAGACAGTAACACTTGAAATAGAAGACAAGATAGATAGTGGTAAATTTCTACCCATTTTAGAGGGTAAAGAAACAAGTCAGTCAAAATCCGTTAGAAAAAAAGAGTAGACCCAGATCAGATGGTTCCTATAGGAACCGTCTGATCTGGGTCTACTCTGATTGTCAAAGTGTGAAAACACGTTTATATTCATGACCTCTTGCACAGTGTGTCAATTCTTTTCTTTCTTTTTTAAAAAAAGTACATGTTTATTTCTCAAGATTCAACAAAAGCAATTTTTTTTATCTAAATATATCAGTAACTATGCAGATGTATTTAAAATTTGAAAAATGTTTTGGTATACAAAAAAGGGTCTGTCGTTTGCATTATATAGAAGAATTACAGAAAAATGTATTTCTTCCCCAAAAATCCATGCTTTTAAAGTCAACACTTAAATAAAACGTTACACAATATTTTATTGGGGGGGGGGGGGGCTGACATAACAAGGCAGGGGACAGACATTGCATAACAGTATTGTACAATGGTCCAGCACTGTCATAGATAAGTTATCATATCTCACAGTAATTGGCACCCTGCTGTTTTGTTTTTGTGTCCTGTAAGTACTTGTTTATTGAACACATGCTGTTATCAAAAGGGAAATGGTGCATGAGACAGTAAATCGCTCAAGCAGGAAATTGGGGTTATCTACATCACATATATCACAATTTCAAAAAAAAGCTTCAGCTTTAATTAATTTGTTATTCTGCAATTAAATTTTGACTTTCGAAATACAACAAAACGAAACAGCTGTGAAACTGATAGAAATATTTATTTTAATTGTATGTTCTGTTTTTAAAATATCAAATGCCTGATCTGGGTCCATACCTGTTAGAAAGTCAGTGAAGTTTGCAAATGTCTATTTTTTGACTAAAATAAATTAATCATAGTCCAGATGGTTGTTTGCACCAAAATTATGTTTGCAAAACAAACAATGCAGATCCTAGTGAGAAAACCTCTAAGAACCAATTCATCAGGGTCAACACAATATCTTATGACTTATTATCTGGTTTCCTACGTTGCAAGGGTAAAATGGTTTAATTTTAACTTTTGCAGATTTGATATCTGAAGTAAGTTTTGATATGAATTAGAAAATATACTTTGAATCTTTTCTACAATGAAACACAATGTATGGTCAAACACCATGAATTTTAATCAGTCATAAAACAATTCTAAAATTTGATCTTGGTCCAAACTGTTTGAAGTCATAAAAATCATGTGTTAACCCTTTCCTCCATGATTATTCATGCAAGAAATAACTATATCTTAAGCAAACAGAGCAGACCCTGATCAGACGGCTCCTATAGGAGCCGTCTGATATGGGTCTACTCTGTTTGCAAAGGCGTATTTATGAATTAGAGGATTAAAATCATTATTTCAACATATATTCAATCAAGTTTATTTCTGGTATAATATCAATGTTAACCCATTGGTCCCCTGTCACAACTGTAGTTGCATTTGCAATCAGACTCAGTGTAGACCCAGATGTGAGAGTCTTGTTTGGGTCTGCAATGTTTGCCATGGAAAATCCATGTCGGCATGATCTATGATTTTGCCTAGGAAAATCATTTCAACATACAATGTATAGCATCCTGTATATTTTTGTAAAAATTTGCCCTATTAATATACATTAATGTGTATTTTGTTAAAAAATTAAGATGGTTTCATTTCCTATACATCACTTATGTTATACCTGTCAAAAGGTCCATGCAAACCGACATGAATGCAGTTTGCACTTTGAGTGTTACTTTGATCCTTCACAAAATGCTATCTGACATTAAGTTATATTTGTAAACTGAGTAGACCCAGATCAGACAGTTCATTTAGGATCAGGGTCTGCTATTTTTTTTTAATGGAATTTGATAGATGTTTCTAAAATGGCTGCAATGTTTCACCTTTCATATTTCATTATAACTATTTTGGCCATGAATATTCTGTCTAGGTATTGAAATTTTGAATAAATATAGAACAGGGAATACATGTAAGAAATAGCATCCTGAAATATATATTTTTTAAATGGCATATTAACACATGAAATAACACATGAAATATTTGCCAAAGTTTAAAGTGTGGAATCAGTTTGTCAGTTAGATTCAGATATAAACATTTATTTGAACCTAGTCATATTAGGGAAATGGTTAAATATTTTTATTATGATTTGAATAATTGCCATGCAGACCTGTTTAAGAAATAATAACATCATGAATATTAATGCCCGATTCATTATTCATCATGCAGGTTGTGCTAGTATGAAGACTGAGGATCCAGACTATGTTCCTTCTCTTCATTTGGGGTATTTGTGTCATCCCTCATCCACACCACTTGGCAAGGTGAACCGGTTTGTGAGAGCAGGACACAGACAAACAAAAAGGAGATTACTGGAACAGGATGAAAATGATAGGCGCACAGCTGCATCCATCCTAATGGACTTGTCATCATCAGTAAACTGTGATCTGTCTGCTATAGATGCAGATTCTGAAATTACTCCACCACGGGGACCCTCATGCCATGGTATGTCACAATAATTCAAAACTGAATGCTAGTACAGTATAACCTCTCTATAACGAACACTTAATTCCATCAAGTATTTTGTGTTAAAGGCAGGTGGCTACTTAAAGCAAGGTGAAAGTAAAACAACGCTCCTATATAGAAGCGTTATGTTTTACTTACACCTTGCTTTAAGCAGCCACTTGCCCTAAATACCAACTAATTAACATAATTTAGTTGTCGTGATAGAGAGGTGTTACTATTTTGTGTATAAGGGAAAATAAGAACAAGTTTTCAAAGTAGATCCTTAGAAAACAAAAGTAGGCATGCAAAATTGCAGACTCGGTTTTGTTGAGTTTGTTTATGATCAGTTAATATAAGTGCAACTTTACTCACACACCCTAGCACTGGCTTAAGCTTTATTTAATATTCAAAACTAATAACATCGAAACTATTGATCTCGAAGAATCCTGTAATATGCAGTAATAAATATGTACATAGTCAAGTCGGATATACAACTTCAATGTTCTATGTTTACTACAAAGCTAAATAACTACTGAATATTCATGCTAAAAATATTTAGAAAGAAATATGGAAGGTGGAACATCGTATTTTAGAAATTATAGAAACAGACCTTTCAAATTTCATTAGCAAAGAGTGAAGGCCCTGATAAGACGGGTCCTGGAGAAGCCATCTGATCTGGGTCTACTCTGTTTGCAAATGTGTGAAATGGCATTTGTATGAAAATTTCTTTTTACCTGTCATTTTTGGAATGCATTATCATAACATATGCTTCATCCATTGTGCAGTGAAGAGAAAAAAGCATACACAGTTGAAAGAATAAACCCATAAAAAAATATTAACATACAGTTGAACTTCAATATCTCGAACTTCAGGATAACTCCAACGAAAAGTTCAGTCCTTCGAAAACTTACAATACAGAATTGCTCTAAAAACATATCGCTGCAGATGTGACAGCTTAATACAGGTCTAAAGTAATGCTAAACTTTCAGCATTACTTAAGACCTGTATTAAGAGTTTAGCATTACTTTAGACCTGTATTAAGATGTGGCCTTGAGAATTTTTTCAGGTTAGAAATCAAATGACTTGAGCATCCGTCTCTTCTGGGTCTAAAGGGGGGATTGTTGAAAAGAAAACAGCATGTGGACAGGCTTTCTTTCACGACTCAAGCACTGATACAGCTGGCAATTCATCTCTTCCGGAGGGTATAACAGACTTCACAGGCTTAATTCTGTTCCCTCCTTTAAGCATTGGCTGAAGCTCTGTAACTGTCATTGGTTCTAACTGAAATTGATAAAAAAAACAATGTTCTTGCTGAATGTGCTTAAATGACCCTTTGATAACCCTTTCCCTGATATATATGAGTTTCCCGCATTTGCAAACAGATCAGACCCAGATCGGCCTTCTGATCATGGTCTGCTCTGTTTGCTTATAAATGGCATGATGTAGATTATATGATTCTACAGTAGTTGTCAAAGCAAAAAAATCCCTTGAAATTTGAACAGTATTAAAATTCAGCTAATAATTATTCATGATTTCTAACAGAATGTTGAACAGGTAAAGGGTGCAAACTAGTGCCAATACTCTGCAATTGAATATGGAATACATTTTATCAAATTTAACTAATTTAAATAATGTACATGTACACTAAGAACAGTAATTCTTATTGTATAGTGCTTTCTTCACTCAGCATGTAACAAATTAAAATTGAATGTGTCTTGGGAGGAGTAATATTATATTAATTACATGGTGCTTTCTTGAATTAGTAAGAATTTAACCAGTAATTGTTTTCACAATAAACTTCTGAGGGGTATTAAGTGAGGGCCTGTCTCTTTAAGATAAAACTAGAACTAAAGGTGATAGAATATCCCTGCTCAGCTACCTTTATCACAAATCAAACAAGATCTGTGCCAAGTTGTGCCCCGGACAGACAGACTCACTGACTGCCCAACACACCAACTCCTATATACCCCCTTCGTTTACGGGGGTATAATGAATAACATACCTGCTTACGAAAGGCTTGATTCCACTTGCAGAGCTCACTGGTTGGGGCAATATTGGTCAATCCCAGACGAACCTCCATCTCCATCTTAAACAAGAGGGCAGCCACATGACTACATACCTCACCAAGCCTGAAGAATAAAAGCACATATCTCTTATGCACATTTAAATTGGTTTGATTTAAAAAAAAAATATGCATAGTACAATGTCGTATACCTTATTGTAAATACTTGATAGCCATTAACCATCTTGCAAATAACTTGCCACTTGTCCGAGATTGTACAGTACCCCCCCCCCTCCTCCTGTACCCTACCTTAATAGACAATTTCCCTTTACAAAAGGAACCAATGACAGCTACTTCATCTTAATCATAACAAAACTTTAAATCTGTTTGGATAGAAATACAAATGCTGTAACTCTCCTAAGGTGTACATATGATGGTAAAGATGTATGCCTCTTAACCCAGAGATTGATGGGTTCAAGCCCTTCATGGGGTGAACGACCATGTTTCCTCCATGTTACTGGTTAGTCCATGGAATTCATGTAACAAATACCGATATTAATGACATCACGATTAGGTATGTGTATTAATAAGATTAATTATTATAATACAGCATATGGACTAAAGATTTTTCAGACATGACAGAAAATGTATGATCATATCTATATATGTCAAAAGCAAACAGAGCTGTCTGATCTGGGTCTACCATGTCTGCTAAGGCATAAAAAGGTTTATGTATGGGTTTTAATGGGGGTTTACTTCGCTTTAGTGGTTTTTCAGTCCTATCGCGACGTAAAGCTTACTACAGGTGGAGGATGACCCCAGAGGTTCTTCTGTGCACAGAACTTGTTGAATGATTCATGCACAGAAGAACATATGGGTAGAACAACTGACCTGCCGCAAGCCAGCTGGAAGGCTCCCTCAATTCTCCAGACCGGGATTCAAAACACTGCGGTGAGGGTCTAAGCGATTGCAAGTTGTTGACCATAACCACTCTGCCACAGAGACCCCATCCATATGTATGGTGTTGGGGTTTAAACTTACCCTGCAAGACAGGTGCAGTGTGCACAATAAACTGCTGCTGAGTTTTTGTCCAGATAGGCCCATGGCTGATGGGGCTTCTCATTTATCTTCTGTGAGGGAGTCACTTTAGCTCGTACAGTACAGTAAGGAACATCTTCACCTATTCCATTGTACTCTACCACTTGTACATGTCCACTAACCACAAACCTGTACACAAATAAAATACTTCTTTATTAGTTGACTAGATAATAAAACATTTTCTTGTTTTGGTCAGACACTGTATCAAATGTAAATCTATCTTGCTCATTACAGAATAATCAGACTACCCCAGTACAATGGAGTTTACCTCAACACTTGGTTTTACCTCAGCTGCAGTCAGCAGTATGCTTTAGGAGAGGCATAGATCTCATTGTTTCTTTATCACAAAGATATTAATGACAAATACAAACTTATGGGTAACATAAATATAGAATGACAATAATCTTACAGACCTGTTACGAAATGAGCAATAGACTATCTGAGGCGGTACCCATCTGAGGTGAAGAAACGACCAGACATATAGAACGGTCCGAAATGGAATATGTGTTGATTGTCATGCACGAAAATTTATTTATTTCAAAAGAAAAATCACAAACCTATAAGCCTCCAGTGATTTGAATGCTTGCAAATCCTGATGAGTGAATGTTCCTGGGGTCTCTATGAGGTAGCAGTAAATGTTCCCAAATTCAACGTTCGGCCATAACATTGGATCGCCAGTCCAGTTTTTCTTCAATAAATATGGATCAGGTAGCATATTTTGACCGTAGTTGTACAGAAGTTTAGTCGCATAACGTTTTCTGGCCTCTAGCGGTAGGTTTAGGACATAATCAGATAAATCTACGCCATCTTTTAATACATCGATGCGCTCCGAACGTGCATCAACTTCAGCCATTGTTGTGTCTTTTGCCCACCAGCTTACTGCGCATGCGCGAAATCGACGGGTTTGTTTACCAACAGAGATTCGCCCTATAGAACAGGAGCTGTCTCATTAGGTTCAATGGTCACAGTACAGAACAGGAGCTGTCTCACTAGGCTCAGGGTAACATTGCAGAACAGGAGCTGTCTAACTAGGTTCAGGGGTCACATTGCAGAAAAGGAGCTGTCTTACTAGGCTTAGGGGTCACATTGCAGAACAGAAGATGTCTCACTAGGTTCAATGGTCACAGTACAGAACAGGAGCTGTTTCACAAGGCTCAGGGTCACATTGCAGAACAGGAGCTGTCTAACTAGGTTCAGGGGTCACATTGCAGAAAAGGAGCTGTCTTACTAGGCTCAGGGGTCACATTGCAGAAAAGGAGCTGTCTCATTAGGCTCAAGGTCACATTGAAGAACAGGATCTGTCTCACTAGGCTCAGTGGTCACATTGCAGGACAGGAGCTGTCTCACTAGGCTCAGGGGTCACATTGCAGTACAGGAACTGTCTCACTTGGCTCAGGGGTCACATTGCAGAACGGGAGCTGTTTCACTAGGTTCAGGGGTCACATTGCAGAAAAGGAGCTGTCTCACTAGGCTCAGGGGTCACATTGCAGTACAGGATCTGTCTCACTAGGTTCAAGAGTCACATTGCAGAACAGGAGCTGTCTCACCAGGCTCAGGGGTCACGTTGCAGAACAGGAACTGACGCACTAGGGTTAGTATATTATGTTTGCTTGGAGAGTAGTGTGTATCTAATTCTTTGCATCAGATTATGGCTAAATGTCCATTGTGTAATACTTAGTATGTTATATTTAACCCTTTCATCCATACGTAAGTATTTCATCACCTATACAGAGTAAACTCAGATTTATGAAAGGCATCTCCAGCAGATGGCTTGTCAGGGTCTACTCTGCTTGACATATGACAGGTCTGACATGTCTCTTTAACCAGTGGGTAGAAAAGTACATTCTAAATTTAACTAAGTATATATCCATAGTTTTTAGAGTTTCCCCATGAGTATTCTTAGAGGAAATGGTTCAAATGAATGATAGTCAAGACAATTTGAGTTAAAAGTACAAACATGTCATGCAGGAAACACCACATACAAAACAAAAGCCGCCCGAACAGCACCACAACAAGAAAACACGGTAAATGTATGTGTAAAGCCCTTTTTCAGGTTTTGGGGAAGTGTGGCGGGGCCTTTAGACCGGAGAATTTTGCATCGTAAACGGGCCATTTGGGCAAAATTAACGCTTTATAGGCGACAGGTACTCAGTAAACAAAGGTTTACTTTAAACACTATTAATTGTGTTACATCAACAATTTAACGCAATGTGACAACGTCACATTTACAACACAATGTCTCTTTTCTTTGAAAATGTCTATAATTCTAAACGTATCCGCTCTGCGACTGATCTACAACAACCGTGATGGCAAATACAGTGGTAAGCTGTACGTAAAACGAAAAGATATTTAAGTGAGGTAACTGTATCCCCAATCGCTAGTGTAATCGATGTTTGAGCTGCAAACATAGTAACTGTAGAAAAGTAATAAAGGGTACAACAAAAACGAGATATTACAAATATCCGACGTCCTCCTTCCGGATTTAAGAGGTCGTCTTCATAGTGAGTGAGTGAGTGAGTTGGGTTTTACGTCCGACCAACAGTATTTCAGTTATTTGCAGACGGCACCCGCATGAGACAAGTTATAGTGCTGCCTCACTGGAATACTCCTGCCGCAGGTACATGGCAAGGGCACCCCACCCAGTCACATTATTCTGACACCGGGCCGACCAGTCCTAGAACTACACCTTTATTGTCGAGCGTAAACAAGGGAGCTACTAGTACCAACTTTTAACGACTTTTGGTCTGTCGCGGCCGGGGATCGAACCCACGACCGTCCGTACCGCAGGCGGACGCTCTACCACTGAGCCACGCGGCCAGTCCGTCTTCATAGAGTACTAAATATATCTTTTCAACGTACATGCAAAGAGACCAGCGTGATTACCAACTGCAAAAGGGTTGACAACCAGACATGCAGTATGTAAATTCTGAAGGGAGGTGATCCCCCGGGAGCAAAAATTGCAATACAAAAAGAGAAAATTGCAGACTCGGTTTTATTGAGTCTGTTCATGAACAGTAACTGAAAGTGCAACACTGCCCCCCTAGCACCGGCTTAAGCGGTATTCAATTTTCAGAAGTACGGAAATTCATGATCTCAAGGATCAGAAGGTATAACAACACTGAGATTGAAGTACGGGGCGACGTTTTACGGCCGCCACACAAGCACAAAGCCATAATTGTTAAAACAAATTATCTTTGTTTATTCTTGGAATATATTCCTCTGGTATGTATTCTTCATATAGAATCTTCATCTTTACATAATCATTCAAAATAGAGTCGTGTTTTTAACCTATACGCCCACTGATGTCTCCACCGAAGAAGACCGTACCCAATGGCAAAAGTCATCAATGTCTGTTTGCAATACATCAATCAAATTGCAATTGACTACATCATATGCTGCAGAGTCTTCGCCAAATAGATAAATGGCGCACAAATATATGTCATTATTAGTGCAAATAGAGCAGACTCTTATCAGAAGGCTGTTACAGGAGTCGTCTGATCTGGGTCTTAGTCTTCTCTGTTTGAACATGCATGAAAAATCGTTTATATGAAGGAAATGATTAATGCGTTCACAAGCCTAACCAGATATGGCCTTCTTGACCGTAATCGACAGGAATCGATTTCAAGTGGCCGGATTCGACCTGATGAAAGTACAAAAATGAATCATGCAGGAAACACCACATACAGAACAAACAACCGCAAAAGTCACTGGTGGAGCCATTATATGTACACATGTAATTGTAAAATATTTTAAATTGGTTTGTTAAAAATCATTATTTCGTATAAATATGTGAAAATGCACTGTTTTTTGTACATTTATTGTTTAACTTGGTGAGATATCTTATGTAGTATACCATCGTCCTCTGTCTATTCACGTGGATCCAATTTATAAACAAAACACAATACAATGTTTAGTTTGAATATCATACCGCAAGAAAATATAAATGCACTTTGACGGCAGACAGAATGACTGGAAAAGTTTTCTTTGCACTGGTTGTTTAGAAGTACATAACTGCACGCTAACCTGCGATTACCAATGAAAATACATCCCATCAGGTTCAAAACTGTTTGACACTCTGACCATATTGTTACAAGTGATCGATTTATATGTTAAACATTTCCCTTATATAAATGCCTTTTCGCGCATTTGCAAACATGGTAGACCCAGATCAGATGACCCGTATAGGAGCCGTCTGATCAAGGTCTGTTCTGCTTGTTTTCGCAGATCAGATTCTACAGTTTTTATCAAAGCAAACAAAGTTCTTGAAACTTTTACATTATAACACTGAAGCTAAGAAATATTCATGATATATTAAACTTGGAAAGGGTTAAGAATTTAAGCAGACGGCAATAACTGCTGACAAAAACTATAAAGTGTGCAACGAGATAACCAACAAAACATCAAAATCCAACTTCCGTGTATGCATTTTCTTCCCTGGTTAATGAATACAAGAGGGCCAGAATGGCCCTGAAGCGCTCACCAGACAATCAGAGTAGAAGATTTTCAAAGTGTTCACTATATATTTCTATAGAAAACTAGCCTGTCCTGGGGCGGGACAGTTTTGACCCCAGGGACAAAATTTAGAAAACTTTTGTAAAGGACCTGAACATGACGCTATGAGCCAAATATGAAAGCTAAGAACCTCCCAGTTTCAGGAGAAGATTTTAAAAGTTTTCTCTATGTTTCTATTAAAAACTACCCACCCCTGGGGTAGGGCTAATTTTGACCCCAGGGCCATAATTTATAAAAAAAAATAAAAATTGTAGAGGACCTGAACATGATGCTATGTGCCAAATATGAAAGCTGAGAACCTTCCAGTTTCAGAGAAGAAGCTTTCAAAGATTTCACTATTTGTTTCTATTCAAAACTGCCAACCCCTGGGGCGGGGCCAATTTTGACCCCAGGGCCATAATTTATAAAAAAAAATTGTAGAGGACCTGAACATGATGCTCTGTGCCAATTATGAAAGCCGTCAACCTTCCAGTTTCAGAGCAGAAGATTTTCAAAGATTTCACTATTTGTTTCTTTTCAAAACTGACCACCCCTGGGGCGGGGCCAATTTTGACCCCAGGGCCATAATTTATATAACTTTTGTAGAGGACCTGAACATAATGCTCTGTGCCAAATCTGAAAGCTGAGAGCCTTTCAGTTTCAGAGAAGAAGATTTTCAAAGATTTCACTATTGGTTTCTATTGAAAACTGCCCACCCCTGGGGCGGGGCCAATTTTGACCCAAAGGCCATAATTTATACAACTTTTGTAGAGGACCTAAACATGATGCTCTGTGCCAAATATGAAAGCTGAGAGCCTTCCAGTTTCAGAGCAGAAGATTTTCAAAGATTTAATTATTAGTTTCTACTGAAAACTGCCCACCCCTGGGGCGGGGCCAATTTTGACCCCAGGGCCATAATTTATATAACTTTTGTAGAGGACCTGAACATGATGCTCTGTGCCAAATATGAAAGCTGAGAGCCTTTCAGTTTCAGAGGAGAAGATTTTCAAAGATTTCACTTGTAGTTTCTACTGAAAACTGCCCACCCCTGGGGCGGGGCCAATTTTGACCCCAGGGCCATAATTTATGTAACTTTTGTAGAGGACGTGAACATGATGCTATATGCCAAATATGAAAGCTGAGAACCTTCTAGTTTCAGAGGAAAAGATTTTCAAAGTTTTCACAATTTGTTTCTATTGAAAACTGCCCACCAATGGGGCGGGGCCAATTTTGACCCCAGGGCCATTATTTATATAACTTTTGTAGAGGACCTGAACATGATGCTATGTGCCAAATATGAAAGCTGAGAGCATTCCAGTTTCAGAGGAGAAGATTTTCAAAGTTTTACTATATGTTTCTATTGAAAACTTCCCACCCCTGGGGCGGGGCCAATTTTGACCCCAGGGGAATAATTCATATAACTTTTGTAGAGGACCTAAGGGTGATGCTATGTGCCAAAGATGAAAGCTGAGAGCCTTCCAGTTTCAGAGAAGAAGATTTTTAAAGATTTCACTATTGGTTTCTATTAAAAACTGCCCACCCCTGGGGCGGGGCCAATTTTGACCCTAGGGTCATAATTTATATAACTTTTGTAGAGGACCTGAACATGATGCTCTGTGCCAAATATGAAAGCTGAGAGCCTTCCAGTTTCAGAGGAGAAGATTTTCAAAGATTTCACAATTAGTTTCTACTGAAAATGCCCACCCCTGGGGCGGGGCCAATTTTAACCCCAGGGCCATAATTTATATAACTTTTGTAGAGGACCTGAACATGATGCTATATGCCAAATATGAAAGCTGAGAACCTTCTAGTTTCAGAGAAGAATATTTATAAAGTTTTCACTATTTGTTTCTATTGAAAACTTCCCACCTCTCGGGCGGGGCCAGTTTTGACCCCAGGGCCATAATTTATATATCTATTGTAGAGGACCTGAACCTGATGCTATGTGCCAAATATGAAAGCTGAGAGCCTTCCAGTTTCAGAGGAGAAGATTTTCAAAGTTTTACTATATGTTTCTATTGAAAACTTCCCACCCCTGAGGCGGGGCCAATTTTGACCCCAGGGGCATAATTTACATAACTTTTGTAGAGGACCTAAGGGTGATGCTATGTGCCAAAGATGAAAGCTGAGAACCCTGTAGATTCAGAGGAGAAGATTTTTAAAGGTTCAAATTGTTGACGACGAACGACGCACGACGCCCGACGATGGAAGACGGACATCAGGCGATCACAAAAGCTCACCCTGAGCACTTTGTGCTCTGGTGAGCTAAAAACAAACACTTCCTTAACACTTTAGTATGCATTTTCTTCCGTGTTTATATATTAAAAAACAAGATGTGTTTGTGAAACACTATGCCCCCTCATATATTTGACCTTTGACCTTGAAGAATGACCCTGACCTTGACATGTCACCCCTCAAAATGTGCAGCCTCATGAGATACACAAGCATGCCACATATCAAGTCTCTATCTCTACTGGTCCAAAAGTTATGGCCAATGTTAAAGTCGGCGATTTGACCCATATATTTGACCTCCGACCTTGAAGGATGACCTTGACCTTGACACGTCACCCCTCAAAATGTGCGGCTTTCTGAGATACATATGTATGCCAAATATCAAGTCTCTATCTATACTGGCTCAAAAGTTATGACCAATGTTAAAGTTGCTGACAAACAAACAGACAAACGGACAAACAGACAAACAAACAAACAGACAGGGCAAAAACAATATGCACCCCGACTATCGTTAATGGGGGCATAATAAGTTCATTCTTTTAACCCATTCCCTAATATAAAATATTTTTCTTTTATTTGTAAACAAAGTAGACCCAGATCAGAGGGAGGCGTTCGATCAGCGTCTGGTCTGTTTGCTAATGAGACAATATATATATCACGTTCTTGTTTTTAGTCAAGCAAACATCTCTTAAAACTTTCACCTTATAAACCTTCAAACAATAAATATCATGATGTAATTAATGCTTACATGTATGAATATTGAAGAGGTTAAGAAGTTGACGGCTGAATATTCAAGCTTCTAATTGGTCAGATTTGAGCCAGAGGTAAAAGCTGTCTAATTAGGATTTGCTCAATGTGATTACGGTAGTTGGTGTCTAACTAGGTTTTGCTCTATGTGATTACGGTAGTAGCTGTCTAATTAGGGGTTGCTCTATGTGATTACGGTAGTTGGTGTCTAATTAGGGTTTGCTCTATGTGATTATGGTAGTAGCTGTCTAATAATGGTTTGCTGTATGTGATTACCGTAGTAGCTGTCTAATTAATGCTTTGCTGAATGCGATTATGATAGTAGCTGACTATTAGGGTTTGCTCCATGTGATTGCGGTAGTTGGTGTCTAATTAGGGTTTGCTCTATGTGATTATGGTAGTAGCTGTCTAATTAGGGTTTGCTGTATGCGATTACCGTAGTAGCTGTCTAAATAATGCTTTGCTAAATGTGATTATGATAGTAGCTGACTATTAGGGTTTGCTGGATGTGATTGCTGTAGTAGCTGCCTAATAAGGGTTCCTAAAGAACTCAAATTGAATAAAGCTAACCCGTTCGACAATTATGCAGCGTTTCTTGATCTTAGACCTTAAAATTGATAATGGAATGATTTCGTCTAATTTATTATTGTAAATGTCCCTCATCTTGACGGAGATGTTCCCCGTGCCCCATCTTACGGAGTTTATATATCTCAACTTATTCGTTTTGCTAGAGCTTGTTCATCTATTGACGATTTTAACAGTCGAAATCTTATTTTAACTGAAAAGCTGCTTAAGCTAGGATATAGATACCATAAACTAAGAAAAACTTTCTCTAAATTTTACTATCGAAATCTCTCACTTATTGGCAAGTACCAATGCAATCTCACGGCACTTCTGTGACACTATATTTTACATCCTGAATTTTATGGTGATGTGATTTACAAACTTCGTAAAATTATTGGACATACCAATTTTCTCACTTTGCTAATCAAATGTGTTAAAACATCATTAAAAGGGGATATATGATCCTATAGTACTACAACATACTGCATGTTTGGTTGTGAACCCTTTTACAGTTGGCAATCACGCTGGCCTCTTTGCATGTACGCCGACAAGAAAGGTTTAGTACTCTATGAAGGCGATCTCTTAAATCCAAAAATGGAAGGAGAACGTCAGATATCTGTACTATTTCGTTTTTTTCGTACCCTTTATTTTTCTACAGTTACTCTGTTTGCAGCTCAATAATTGAGTACACTAGCGATAGGTGGATACAGTTTGTTCACTTAAATGTTTTCGTATACATGCACTTTACCACTGTATTTGCCATCGCGGTTGTTGTAGCTTAGTCGGAGAGGGAATACGTTTAATTACACTGTTTGTCTTTTAGGGTGGGGATGGAATAAGTGTGAGGTTGGGCGCCCAAAAACCGGTTTAACCCCCCCCCAGTGACTGACCGTTCCAAGGCGGTACTTCCATCTTCCCCTATTGCATGTTTGTTTTGTCTCTTGATGTTTTTTATAGTTATGTACATTTGCTGTTTCCTTGTGTTGCTGTTCGGACGGTTGTTTGTTCTGTATGTGGTGTTTCCTGCATGATTCTTGTACTTTTACTGTCTAATTAGGATTCGCTCCATGTGATTACGATGGTAGCTGCCTAACTAGGGTTTGCTCTATGTGATACGATAGTAGCTGTCTAATTAGGGTTTGCTCTATGAGATTATATATTAATATAGATATTTTCTACTCTTTCCGCCACACTAATTAATGTCTTGCTCTTAAATGTATTTATCGACTAAATATTCAGAGAAATTAAAGATATATTTATTTCAATATTGAGCAACAAGACATTAGTCAACAACACATACATATTATACAATTATAACAATATAAATATTAATAATGATAGTGTTATATGTGTGTTATGAACCATGTCAGTCACATCAATATCAAGGATGACACAAAAGTGGTCCTTGTTTATGATGGTTTGACATAGAGAGACATGAGTTATTTACAATTATCACAAGTTACTGAAAGTTATAAACATTTTCTTAAAATATAATGTAATACGGAATCCGTTATAAACAATTTATTGAAATTAAAAAAACAATTAATTTCCCAACCGCAGGTCATTTCTGTCAGAAAATAGAGTTAACACTTTTCTTTATATATATTTACCTACTTGCAAACAGGGAAGACCCAATTTATAATAACAAAAGTACAAAAATGAGTCATGCAGGAAACACCATTTATTCCATCCCCGCCCTACAAGACAAACAGTGTAAATAAACGTATCCCCTCTCTGACTAATCTACAACAACCGCGATGGCAAATACAGTTGGAAAGTGCCTGTATAACGAAAACATTTAAGTGAACAAAGTGTATCCACCTATCGCAAGTGTACAAGTTAAATAATGTGAAATCGTGCATAAACTTGGCACTGGTAATACAAGTTCATACAATTTATGTAAAAGTAGAAAAATGAGTCATGCAGGAAACACAACATACAGAACAAACAGTCGCCCGAATAGCAATACAAGGGAACATCAAATGTACATAACTATAAAAACATCAAGAGACGCACAAAGACAAAACAAACATACAATAGGGGGATGATGGAAGTACTGCATTGGAACGGTCAGTGACAAAAGTCACTGGGGGATTTGGTATGAGATTGATATAAAATGTCACTACTAAAAAGTATTCTTTTACAACCCTTTTAAAGTTAGTTAGGTTGGAGGTATCTCTAATTTTGGGAGGTAACATATTCGATAACTTTCAGCCTAGTCGGACTTTAACCACAAACCTTTGACCTTGCAGTCACAAATGAACCATGCTGGCTGTATCTAGTTCTACAATTATGTATGAACAGAAATCTGAGTTACAAAAGTTTGGCAAATATAATCAGGAGACAGGCCATTTTTAATTATAAAAAACATGAAATCAGAACTGAGTGCAATTTGGTCCTCTCTTTTAGAAGCTGGTAACCAGTCAAGTGAAATAAAATGCGTATTATGAATATGAGACATGTGTTCCAAATAGAGCACAAAACGGACAATTTTATTCTGGGTAACCTGGAGCTTGCCTCTCCAAAATGTAGTTAGCCCATGATACCAGGAAAAAAACAAGCACAGTCAAAATGGCACTGAATAAGAGCTGAAATCAATAGCCTTTTGGTGTGATCTGTAAGATAAGCCTGTTTCTTATACAGAAAATTTAACATAGCATTTGTCTTTTTGATAATGGAACTAGCCATGGATTCACCTGTTAAACACCGCTGTAAAGTGGCTCCTAAATATTTGACAGATGCAGTTGTATTGATAATCTGACCATTGCATGTAACATTAATGTCCTTGTTAACATATACCATTTATTATACAAACAGCGAATACATACAAATTATGTTAATCTTAAAGGTTTTATTCAGAACAGAACATCTCCACATCTGACCATTGCAATTCATAAATATACCTTTCTACAATGCAGAGTAATCGTCTAATCAGGATCTGCTCTGGTTGTTTATGGTTTAAAATAAATATTACATAGATATACGGCGATCTATGAGCGCATCTGATGTCAATTGTTTGAATAATGTAATAACAAATGTGCAGATTTACATTGAAAATAAACTTCAATATGATAACATTGTACATTATACAATTAACGATTTTCTGTTCGTCGTTGACGTATTGCCAAGAGTCTGAAAGACGGCAACCATCACAAAATTGATGAGACTACAGTAGTACAACGATCAGATGACGTTCTTTACAAAACAGTGTGTATTGTTGTAACTACACTACAAATGCAATGCACTACAATTAAACCTACCTCTGGTTTGGATCCAGATAGGTCCTCGAGTTTTCTAGTCTTTTTGTGCTCTCTCTTCAATATGGCGTCTTTCCTTTCTCGCGCCTCTTTCCAAAGACCCCGCGGAAGTGGGGTTTCCTCCGGTCCCGCACGACCGGGTTATGGCTAAAACCCGGCCGTCACCACACTCCTCCCCACTTTATTTGAAAGGATAGGGTTAGGACTGCTACTGGGCCTCCTAGTGTGCATCGGATTATAATCTTCACGGGCTGGTCACTGGGGCTTCAAAGTCTTCCCTATCATCTTGGCCTCCGCGGATCTCACCCCTGCAGAGGAGGCTGCCTCTGGACATACAGCCTCTCTGCATTGGCATACGTTAAAGAGAGGAGGTCTGCCATGGTAGGCCAACGACCTCCTCCAACTCTGCAGCCACCGCTCCCAGCAGGCTTGGTGTGGACCGCCGGAATCCTGGGGGGCTGAAGTATGGAGCGTCTGTCTCCAGAAGCAATCTATGCCGGTCAATGCCCCGGATTGCTTCTTGCTGGGCCATAGGCAATTTCTTGGCCATCTGGGTTACGCTCACATACGTGTTGGGGAACGCCTCTAACCAACTCTCCAAAACCCTTGCCGTTCCGGAAAAGCAATGGAGGTGGATCAGCCGTTCCCTTCCTACTTTAGGATGAGCTTGCAGTTGAAACATCAGGCTCAGCAAAGCCTCATCCGGCACAGAGCTGGTTCCTCTGGCATGCAGCACGAGCACGTGCTCCTTCTTTAAGAGAAAGAGCACCCTCTGCAGCTTATAGACCTGCTTCACCCATTGGTCTGGACTTTCAGTATGGTCCAGGCCAACTCCTCCCAAGGCGCTCACTCTATCTAACTCCAGCAGGTTCCCTAGGGTCTGAAACTCCTCCTCAGAAATCAACTTCTTGGGGTGGATTCCAACCGCTACAACAACTCCCTGCTGGGTCAGCCTTTCAACAGCATCCTGGTCTGGATAGGTGTCAGGGTCGCTGAACACTCCAACCACCCTATCCACTTGGACCTCGTAGGGCTCCCGGGCAGTCTGGTACTGCAGAATGGATTGAAAGTCCCACGAGTCCCGCATACCAAGGTTCCTGGCCGTCCTGTCCAAATGGCAGTGGCTATCAAATGCCTTTGGTAGCATAGGTAGCAGAGCCTGTTCCTCCTCATCAAGCTGGTACAGCTGACGAAAATCCTCTGCTTGATGACTCTCCAGCATGGACACCAGGAGCAGCACTACTCTCCAGTGTACAAGAGCAGTGACCCTGTTGCCCGACTGCCGGAGAGACATATCGCCGATAGGCTCCCGCAGGTACTGACAAAGCTCCTGCATGGCCTCTGTGGTGGCATCGTCGACCTCCCAGTCACGCATTCCCCCAGAGCTGTCCAAGTAGCGAACCATATCTCTGAAAGAAGCCTTCTGGCCCATTAACCAACGGGTGACTAACTTCAGGGCACCGATTCGTCTATTGACAATGTCCTCGCCCTTAACTGCTGGCTGGAACACTGCCGGAATGTGCCGAGCAAAAGCATGAGACCTTGTCAGCTCTGCCGCACAGCCTTGCACCAAACAAGACTCCTTCCGCCTCTTGGCATGATGATCCCTGGTGGAAGCCTCCCTTGTCTGAGTACTGGGAATGTCCTGTGAACTACCGGTCGCTGACCAAGGCTTGACCGGACTCACAGGCTTGGTGGCCGTAGATGATCTTGGAGGCGTGGAGGGCGCTAAGAGTCGGGCCTCTTCGTCCGACGACACTTGCCCCACCTCTATCTCCTCTTCACCTTTCGTTAGGCTAAGAGAAGGGCTAGACGCCCCTTTCCCCATATCCACCTAAGTCCCTTCGCTGATCACCCGAAGGGTTGTTCCTCCTGTAGTGAGGCGACAAAGACCTCTCCCTTCTTCTTTCTGGGGAATGTCGAGATCCTCGCCCTCTATTTCCGGACGAAGCCTTGCCTCGGTTTCTCCTCTGATCAACAGGAGAACTCCTTCGCTCCCTTCCCTTTTCCTCAGACCTAGCAGAACTCCGGTCCATTGAGGATCCCGGAGACCGCCTCTGAGAGTTGGTCGGGTTCTCACCCCGCTCGCGTGCCGGGGGCCTCCGTCCACCCTTGGCCTCGTCTGATGGGGGCCGTTTACCTCCTCCTTGATCAGGAGGCTTATCTGAGTCTGACATCTGGAAAAGACAAAGAGAACCACATATAAGTTTCTTAACTCTTGTCCTGATCAAACAGAGTTCTGACTCTGTTTTTACAGTCTGGGCACCTGTATTTCTGGATATCTACCGCATCTGTAGGGGTTATATCTACGCATGCACCATGGTACCATTCAGTACAATGATCACATTGTATCATGAAACGCCCCTGCCAAGGTTGCTGACAGAGGCAATAGACTCTATCATCACCTTGAACGGTAGTTTCTGTTTTGTTCGGACTACTTTGCCAATGCTTAATCCACTGTGGGAGTGTGTCATCATGACAGAGCTTTACCCTGTCATGGTTAACCACAAACACAGCATTCCTCAGCTTGACTCTAAAAAGGGAATCTGACAATTTGGATATAATGACAGCTGGACCCTTCCAAGGGGAGCACAGCTTTTTACATTTACCCTTGAGGGGTAGTGTCCAGCAAGTACACCACATCACCTACCTGATAGTTCCTAATAAGCACGCGCAGGTCATAATTTCGCTTCATTCTTTCAGAAGTTGTTTTCATGACCCGGCGTGCAGCCTCATGGGCTTGTTGCATTTTTGCTGCAAGTCTACCAGGATAACTCTCTGGAGCTGCTGGCGCCTGGCTTGAAATCGGAAACATTAAGTCAGCAGGCATATTCAACTCCCTCCCTAACATTAGCATATTGGCAGTGTGTCCGGTCATTCGATTTACGGAGGACCGGAGGGCACCGGCGATCTGCTGTAAATACAAATCCCAATGATTCTGCGACTTGCCAATAAAACAGCGAACAGCGTCCATCAGAGTACTATTGTACCTTTCAACCTGGCCATTGGCTGAGGGTCTATATGGTGTTGTGCGGGCCTTGTGGATATGCAGAACCTTACAAAGTTCCATAAAGAGCTTAGAGTCAAAATTGCGCCCCTGGTCTGAAAATACCTGAAATGGCATTCCGAACCTGGAGAAGAACTGGTCAACCGCTGCTTGGGCAGTTTCCTCTGCTGTCTGGTTTGGCAGAGGAATACATTCCACCCACTTGGTAAACTGGTCCACCATCATAAGTACATATTCATTACCTCTAGTAGACCTAGGTAAGGGTCCAAGAAAGTCGATATGTACTCTTTCCATGGGTGCCCCAGCCTGATATTCGATCATTGGACGTTTACCATGCCTGGCCGATTTCTTGTTCTGATTACAAGAAGAACAGCCCAACACATGGTTAGTAATATCCGCAGACATCCCATACCAGGCATACTTTTCTTTCATCCTTTCCTTGGTTCTCTGTACACCCTGATGCCCGACTGAAGGAAGGTTATGGTTCAAATATAAAGCCTTTGCCCTGAGTACCCTTGGTAAAACCAAGCGCTTATCCCCGGATTTTGGCTCATCCATATACAGAACCCCTTCAATCAGCGACAAACGATTCCTGTTCAACCAGTAGAATTTGGCTGCTGGGCTCGTTCTAAAGAGACTACCCTCACTGGGCTCCTCTTTAGATTCTAACCAAGATAGAACTGGTGACAAGTCAACATCGCTATGTTGCGATGATACCAGGTCTTCAATAACAAATCCCCAGCTTTTTGCCACAGGATTTGAATTATTCTCTGCAGGTTTCGTAGACTCTGCCGTCATAGTTGGATCAACGACGGTTTCCCCAGACGATGAGGGCTGAATGTCACGCCTTACTTTGGTGGCCTCCTGCTTCGCCGCCCGTCGTGTTACCACATTCACACTTACCACCTCATCTCCTGGTTCAGAGTCCTGCTCCCATGGTATGTCTTCTAGAATTTCTTCTAGCAAACTTACCTCTTGTTGAGCTACCGGCTCCCCCGGATCCCACACCTTCTGGACCTGTGGGTCCGACTCAGTTGTCCTGAAGATCGAGTCCTCTGCAAGTTGACAACCGGTAGTTGCACCTTCCGGCTTGCCACCGTCACAAGACTGGTATGATTCCATTCCGTCTAATTCCCCGTAGATTTCTTGCAGATCCGCCTTAACTTCCAGGGCCGTCTTACATTCCAGACCAGCTGGAATCCTAGACTTGGTCGTCAATGGCACTGCGTCATCTACCTCTTCCAGGAAGGGTGCCCACTGCATGTGGGCTCGTTCGCAATATTTACACCCGCTGCATGGCAACTCCTTTAATCGCACACCCTCTTGGTAAGCAAGACACTTGTCACTATAGAGTAACCGGGACAGTGCATCTGCATTACCATGGTCACGACCCGCACGATACTTAAGTATCATGTTATATTGAGACAGCTCTTCCAACCATCTCGCCAGTTGCCCCTGCGGCTCACGGAACTTTGTCAACCATCTCAAGCTCGAGTGGTCGGTACGTACAACAAATGGTCTACCTAGCAAATAGTGACGGTACTGTCTAGTAAACCGCACTACCGCTAGCAACTCTTTACGTGTAACACAATACCTGCGTTGCTCCTTAGTCAAAGCATAACTTCCGTATGCAATGACTCTTTCCTCCCCATCCTGTACCTGGTACAAGACTGCCCCGATAGCAAAGTCGGAAGCATCTGTATCCAACACAAAGGGATCTGTTGCATTAGGCAACGCAAGTACTGGCGGGTTTACCAATGCCTCCTTCAAGGTGCGGAAAGCATTGACCTGATCTTCAGTCCAGACAAAATTATTCTTGCCTGTAACCGCATAAAGAGGTGTGGCAATTCTAGAGAAGTCTTTAATAAAACCTCTGTGATAGTTCGCCAGCCCCATAAATCTCTCTACCTGCTTCGAATCAGTCGGTTCAGGCCAATCCCTCACCACCTGAATATCATCATCTGTCATCTTGACAAAGTCCTGGCCTACCTTCCTCCCTAGGAACTCAACCTCCTTTTGAAACAAGGAGCATTTCCTAGGTTTTAGCTTTAACCCATAATGACGAAATCGTTGTAGGGCTTCTCTCAAGTTAAGCAGGTGCTCTGCGAAACTTCTACGCAGCACTATGATATCGTCCAAGAAGGCCAGGACTGTTTTCCAAGTCAGTCCCCTCAGGATCAAGTTCATGGCTCTAGCAAATGTGGCTGGGGCTCCGCATAAGCCGAAACCCATCCGCACATGCTCGTACAAACCATATCTTGTAATAAAGGCCGTCTTTTTACGGTCTTCCTCCTTGACCTTTAACTGCCAATAAGCTGAATTGGCATCTAACTTGGAAAACCAGACACTGCCTGCTACAGTGTCTAAACAGTCATCTATCAATGGTAGTGGGTACACATCCTTGACCGTCTTTTCATTTAAAGCACGATAATCAATGCACCATCTAACACTACCATCCCTCTTCTTAATCAACACAGGAGCTGAAGCCCAATCAGAGACTGATTCTTGAATGACTCCAGCCTCCAACATTTTCTTCAAATGAGCTTCCTCCTCACCAGCAAAGCACGCCGGAGTTCTACGCATCCGCTGCTTTACTGGTTTCGCGTCCCCTGTTTCGATGATATGCTCCATTGCATTGAAGCTGCCCAAGTCGAAGTCATCTTTGGCAAAAACATCTTGGAATTCAATCAGCAATTGCGCTAATTGGATCCTTTCGTCCTCCTGCAATTGACTGGAGGCTTCCGCATAAAGTTGCCGCAGATGCTCTGGTATACCTTCTTGGTGTTGATCTTCAACTGTTTCGGTTTTTGACACTTCCCTTGCCCAAATAGGCTCGGGTTCTTCGGCGTCCTCCACAACAGTTTCTATTGGAAACGCGAGTCCAATCTCCTTACCCTTAGTGACTAACCGGTATCTATCACTAGGGTTTATGAGACAGACGTATGGATCCGACCCTTCTTTTCTTAGCACCTTTGGCATCCAGAACTGAGAAAGACTCCTGGGCTCTATGACATAATCAGGCAATGGCTGACTAAGACTACACCTAACTTTAGCAACCGAATGGGGGGGAATAACCCGTCTTTTAGAAACAGTAACCCTAGCCACTGAGGGGTTAGACCCTCCAGACCCGATGTTTAGTAGGAGCTCCATGCCATCAAATAGTAGGACCCCCCTACCCATATCCAGAACAGCCTTCTTATCCCTGAGAATATCAAACCCTAAGAGCATCTGCTGTTCAATTGGAGCTACATATACTTCCTCTCGGTACCACTGATGCCCTATTTTTAGCTTCAGTGGCCCTGCCACAAACCCGCACATGGACATTTTCCTGCCTGCAGCCATCAACTTTACCTTCCGGAGAACAGGGGGCTTATTGTTTAATGACTGGTAGACTTTATCAGAAATAATAGTCACTTGGGCAGCTGTATCAACTACTGCTGTTACGGGTCTATTACCCACTTGGACTCCAATTGTTAGCTGAGAGTCTGACGAGACTTGGCATACAACCACAGGTCTGTCCTCCACCGGTGACTGTTCATTCCCCTGCACCTTTTTGTCATTTGGACAAGAAGGTACAGTCTCAGGGAATTTAGCGGCCATTCGAGACCTCTTGGGCAAGGTCTCTAATTTCTTTCGGGACGACGATCGGCCTGACTCCCCGTCCCCCTGCCTTTTGGCTGCTGACCCTTCAAAGTGGGACAGTCCCTTTTGAAATGTCCCTTCTGGCCACACTCATAACAAGCTCCCTTAGCCTGGTGAGTTGTTAGACGTTGCTGACTTTGAAAGGTCTTAACTAATCTTTCTTAAAGATCGCGCAGCGCCTTCTTGAAATCCTCCCCCTCCGAGAAGGAAGAAGTCTTTTCCGCCTGTACGGCATAGACCTTTTCCTCCTCGTTTTGACGTCGGGAAGTTTTCGGCGTCTTGCCATACATCGCCGAGTGCACCTGCTGGTACTTCCTGACGAGCTGTATAGCTTCTTGTACAGTACCGGGTTCTTGCATACAGACATGGTGGCCTGCCTCCCGGTCTACTAACCCCTGGCAGAATCTGCTAATAATCTGCCTGTTGACAAAATCTTCAGGCAGCTTCTTAAAAGCTCTGCCCCCGAGTGTGAGCAATCTGTCTGCCCATTCGTCTAGGGTTTCAACTTGGGTCTGCACTTACTGCTGGAACCGCACTTGTGCAGCTTCCGCCAGTTCATGCTGCCCATATCTAGCTTCTAGCTTATCCATTAATGTGGAATAGCTAAGCGATCCATCTCGCTCGCACAGCAACACATGGTACTCGGCGGCTTTGCCAGTCAAGCACCACGTGAGCACATTCAGGCATTCGCCTTCTGTCCACTCCGCTACATTGGCGAATCTGGTGAACTTCAGACGAAATGCTTCCCAGCTACTCTTCCCGTCAAAACTTAAATTCTTTGGCAAGGACTTAATAATGTCCCGCTGCCGACTAAAGCTTGACATTGATCGACCACCATACGACTGGTCAGACCGTTCGGTAGAGGGTTCCCTGAATCGCAATTTCCTCCTTGGCGTTGATGTCCAAATCGGATCTGCAACTTTTTTCGTCGTAAAATCCGCTGGCGACTTTAGCACCAGCGGTGGACGAGGGTCCTTCACCGCAGTGGTAATTGGGCTGGTGATATCCCGCTTCTGTTCAAGAACACGTGAAGCCGCATGTACTACCTTGAGTAACTCAGGCCAACACGAAACATCTTTTTGATCATGGACATTTCGTCCACCGGTGACGGGCTCATCTTCCCCAGACGAATCACCTGACTCACAGGGCCCTCTCAGGGTGCGGTTCGACTCAAAATCAATCATCGAGACAACCTCCTGAGAGAGTTTTCTTCTAGTCAGGGCCTCAAGAATTTCCAGGGTTATATTCCCTGAGTTCTCCCTGACAGCAATAATTGTCCTAGCAAGCTTTGATTTGATGCCAGGAATCCGCTGCAATTCCAACTCGGTAGCAAAATTAATTGCTACAGAGCGGGTTCGCATTGGTAGCTCAGCCGCCTATACATTGTTGTCACCTCCCTCGGCCGTTACAAAATCTGGTTATTCTGCATATAAAATGCTCCAGAATCGTATAGACCCACTGTTTATTTCAAACAGAAGTCACGTGACCTGCAGGGAGATGCGAAATTGATGCGGATTAGAAAACTGGTTCTAATCCGACCAATTCCGGTTATATTCTCAATGTATAGTCGCTAATCCTTTCACATCCACAAAGAGTACTAAAACAATAAATCAAATGGTAGCGTACCACGGTTCCGATCGACGAAGTCAAAACGAAACCGTAATTATACCCCACCCACAGCTTAGCCGAAGGCGGAGTTTACAAACAAATATAACGATAACCAGCGGAGTTTTTTATCAACAACCGCTGCCACCAATGTTGTAACTACACTACAAATGCAATGCACTACAATTAAACCTACCTCTGGTTTGGATCCAGATAGGTCCTCGAGTTTTCTAGTCTTTTTGTGCTCTCTCTTCAATATGGCGTCTCTTCTTTCTCGCGCCTCTTTCCAAAGACCCCGCGGAAGTGGGGTTTCCTCCGGTCCCGCACGACCGGGTTATGGCTAAAACCCGGCCGTCACCACAGTATGTAAACACAGAAAATTAACGATAAGTACAACTGTGGCATGTATATTAGGATAGGAAGAAGTGGTGAAGCCACAAAAGTCAACTGCCTGGATTAACCTATACAACATGTCGCAGTTTAATTTATCATTAATTTTCTGTGTTTACATACGTACTGTTTTGTAAACAACGCCATCTGATCGTTGTACTACTGGAGATTTAATGTTGACTTCCGGGTTGGCTTCGTCGTCCTTCAAGTTAAGACAGCATGCTTGTTTTGTGATAATTGTCAAGCAGTATGAATTTAAGATCTCACCTCGAGTGGAACTGATGATATAACTCTGACGAGCCGGTCAGCTCTAGTCTGCTTCGTTTCCCTGGATCTCAGTACGTTTAAAGAGCGTGTTGTCAATATGTCTGTTGCTTTCACCATATCCGGTATGCAAGAACGTCATATCCGGCGAATTACACTGACTATTGTCACTCGGAATACCTCGGCTATTTCTATCGAAATATTCCGAACTCTGACGGAATGACGGAATACGGTAGTAGTTACGATTGTGACTATTGTCCGATGGGCTTTCCTTATACATATTTATGTAAAAGTCACAGGTCTACGGCTACATTCAGAACTAAAATATGGTAATCATTGACACATTGCTGCGGTTTACAATGTATTGCCCCTCTACCTTTGTTATTCAATCTGGTGTCGAGTCGTTTCAGAACAAGTTGTTTCGGCCACTAGTCATTTCGGTCCCAAGTCGTTTCGGTCTAAAATAAAATATAACGTGGATCCAAGCGATTTACATCCAATGCTACAACAGGCAACTATGACATAACTGACGGGAAAATAAGCCGTGTAATTGGAGCGAAATACAGGAACATGATGCTATAAAGTATCCTGTAACAATTAGTAAAAAAACAATTTTGGAAATTGTTATCAAACCAGTTGTAGAAATTGTTAAGTCAAGACAAGATCATTGCGGTTGAGATATAATTTATATTTTGATAACAAGCACATAAGCTATAATGCACATGTACATATATAGCTAAATGGCTTATACAATATAAAGCACAGAAACACGTTTACCAATCAATATATGTATAGAACAAGTACGTAATCGTAAAGATGAAACTGACATTTTATACATGTATATACAAACAAAACAATACATGAGTAATATGCCACGTGGCATTCACACATCTACACACTCTTAGAGACACAAAGTTACAACTACACTATAGATGAGCAATACTTCACATGTATATGTCTAGCAGTGGCTGCTTATATTTTCTCACACTACTTTTCTTATCTCTGGGTTAGAACAACGGGTTAAGATTTCTTTAGCAGTAAGACGTGTAAGAACACTTTAGAACAATATGACAGCATATGGAAACCACGTTTGCGTATGTTGTAAATATAATAACTTGTAAAGTTATTTAAACGGCGAAAACACACTTTGTTTGTTATGTGAGAAACGTAATCTGATTCCCGTTGTCTTTTAAGATCAAATGTTCTTAAACTCGACAAGAAAACATTACGCTCGCCAAAGGCTCATTGAGTTACATTTTCTTTTGCTTGTTTAGGAGCATTAGATCTTAAAAGATAACTGGCGAAATATCATCTATTTATGTATGGTTCATTAAACGCTAAATGCAAAATGCGAAATGCTTTTTGCCAATGGTGTAAATTGCTAAGGAAAGAACCAGAATGTTCCAAATGATGGATGTAAATGACAAATGCGAAATGCTTATTGCTAAATGCAGGTTTGCACTACAGTCCCATTTTTGATTTAGTAGTACAATAAGAATAAGCTTTAATGTAAATAAAAATTTACAGTCACATGGCGCTGTTCACTGTTCAATGCTAGTAGTGCAAACATGCATTTAGAAATAAGCAGTTCGCATTTGTCATTTACATCCATCATTTGGAATATGCCCTAGCAATTTACATAATTGGCACAAAGCATTTCGCATTTTGTATTTAGCAATTAGCATGGCAGAATGGCGTTCCATACTCATATAGAAAAAGACAAAAATAGCGCCAATCGTTACTCGTCTTATTCCGTCAGGGTTCGGAGTAAAACATGGGAAACTTATCCGATTGCACTCGGAACACATCAGATATTCCGATCCCTGGCGGAATAAGAAGAGTAGTTACGAATGATCCAATTGTTTACCGTTGAACGGGGCTAAGTAATAGATATGCGGGACCAAAAAACCGTAATTAATGGCAGGTACGAAAACGAATCATCTATATGACAATAAGAAGAGCAAATCTTATACCCCTTTCACTTTTCTTTTTGTATCTTTTTCATTTTTTATGTTCAGTCTTGAGAGATTTTTTTAATTGTGTGTGTGTGTATTTGTGTGTGTGTGTGTGTGGGGGGGTATACTCTGTCTCAACATTGAGGGGAGCGCCCCTACCCCTTGGCCCCGGCTCCTATAGTTTGTCCTTCGATGTCGAAGATGACCATAGTTTCATCTCTGCGTATTCCTTCTTTGAGTGTTGTGGGTTCGCAAATGGCTTACAAATCCAATCCTCGCATGGAACGTCCTTCCACATTTCGGACAAGACGGTCCGGATGGCACTGCTGTTTGGGCTTCTCTCTCCTTTCGCTTGGCCCTCTTCTGTTTTGCCAGGCAGATATGATTCTCTTCGTGTATCTTTGCTCCCATCTTGCTCCCGGCTCATACGCCTATGTTATACACGCCTCTTGGTCGTAGTGTACACTTGACTTTGCTGTTTTCTTGTTGTGTTGCTGTTCGGGCGACTGTGTGTTTTGCATGTGGTGTTTCCTGTATGACCCATACAAGTACTTTTATATAGGCCGCCTGTTACTCTTATACGTCTGTTGCTCTTTTCAGCATAAGAGTAAGAGGTTCAATCTTGAACAAGTTAAACCTTTACTCCATTTATGAAGGAACTAATGACGTCATGAATATTGATTATCCCATTCCCCCCATAAGTTATTTTAAGACCCAACCTCTTTGAATAAATCCACCAAAAGGAGTATTTACTAGAGAAAAGGATTTTTTTAAGATTTTTTTAGTTTGAAACCATTGTGATAAATAGAGCATTTGCTCCTATAGGAGCATCTGCTCTATTTATCACAATGGTTTCAACAGGTGATTTTTACAGAGGCGTAGAAAGGCGTATTTATGGAAGAAAGGGTTAATAGTTTAGTCTCTATAATGACACATGTATACAGGAATGTTTGGCCATTGCAGAAACTATAAAAGCATAAACAAACAGAACAGACCCTGATCAGACGACTCCTACAGCATCCGTCTGATCTTGATCTACTTTGTTTGCAAAAGTGTAGAAATGTGTATACATTGAGTAAAGGACTGACATATTTACGGAATAAAGGTTTATGCGTAGAAATACGTGTTTATGGAATAAAGGTATATGCGTAGAAAGGCGTGTTAATGGAATAAAGGTTTATGCGTAGAAATGCGTGTTTATGGAATAAAGGTTTATGCATAGAAATGCGTGTTTATGGAATAAAGGGTTATGCGTATTCTAAATGCGTGTTTATGGAGTAAAGGGTTATGCATAGAAAGGCGTGTTTATGGAATAAAGGGTTATGCATAGAAAGGCGTGTTTATGGAGTAAAGGGTTAAGATAAATATTTAACTAAAGAGACCGCCAACACGAAGCCTGTTCTCGGTCTTACAGACAGTTAATAATTCTAGTTAATTAAAACAGAATTTATGCATATATATCCTGTGTCTGCATTAGGACATTCCACTGAGCGGCGATTCAGCTACGCTTCAAATTTTTGTAAAAACGCCGCGAGTCGTAGTAGGAACGGCAACAGCGCAGTAGAAACGCCCTGATCGTAGTAGAAGCTTCTTGATCGCCACTTCACGGCGATTGTTTTGGCCTTGCTCAAAACAATCGCAGCGGCATCGCCGTGGACTCGAATCGCCGCAAAAGCGTAGTAAGAAATTCATGAACGCAGCAGTATCGTAGCCGCAGCGTGAGTAACGTAGCGCAGTCGCAAGCGCATCGCAACAAAAGCGTCGAGGTATTTGTCCGCATATTTATAAGTACCTTTTCACACATTTGCAAACAGAGTAGACCCAGATCAGACAGTTTTATTCTTGATCTGGGTCTTCAAAACAATTTGATCCATTTTCTTCGAATAGTGATGGTCAACTACTTCGAAAGGGGTGCTACTAAACAGAGTCTGGTAGAGTCCGGTAGAATCTGGTAGAGTCCGGTAGAGTCCGGAGGCATTTTAAGAAGATTAAGTGCATTTTCAAGATTATACTGCTGTTATATAACATTATTTAGTATGTTTGCAGCTATAGTAATTAATATCCATTTAAAAATGAGCGTATAATAGCTTGAAAACATCCGGTAATGGCCGACCTACGTCGGATAGAGTCTGGTCAAGTATTATCTAGAAGCCCTATTAGTATAAGAATACCCTGAATTATATCAGTAAACATTCTACATACATTCATAAGTGATTTCATCATAAATTCAAATGCAGTATGTTGGCCTAAACTTCCGTTTTCATCTCCGGACTCTACGTACACTACGGTACCCTCCGAAATTTCGCCAGACTGCAGTCTGGAAAAAGCGAAATAATAATCTGTTATACAATACATATCAAGTGCATACTGCTTTTATATTTATGATAAAATCACTTATTAATATAAGCAGAATGTTTTCTGATAAAATTAAGGGTATTCTAATACTAATAGGGCTTCCGATACTTGACCAGACACAACCCGACTTACGTCGGCCATTACCGTGTCACCGGGGTAATATTTGCCAGGTGTTTTCAAGCTATTATAGGCTATTTTGTTAAGGATATTACCTGTTACAGCTGCAAACATACTAAATAATGTTATTTATCAGCATTATAATCATGACAATGCACCTAATCGTCTTTAAAAGCCCCCAGACTCTACCAGACTCTACCGGACTGTACCAGACTCTGTTTAGTATCACCGCTTCGAAAGCAGTTTAATCACCTATTTTGTATAGAAACGTTCCAAAAGCGCAACAGAAGCGCAGCTCCTGCGCCGAGGTCGAAGCAAGGTCGTAACAGCAACGTAGTAAGCGTAGACGAAGCGTAGCCAGAAATCTCGTGTCGTAGTGAAAGCGTAGTAGAAGCGTCTTGGAGAGACCTCAAGTGCCGTAGAAGCGCAGCAACATCTCGACAGGATCGTAAACAGATAGATAGAGATAGATATATACATGTAGTTATCTTTATTTCCTCCAATCACCGAGTGCATTGCAAGTATACAGAAACACATACATGTATACATACATTAAATTATACATACATACATAGAAAGAAAACTCCCTGCAGGTACAATTGCACTACACAGTATGACAGACACGCCGACTTAACCAAACAATATAACTTAGGATAAACTATTTTCGATAGTATTGTCCTGTTTTATTAACCTGTCAAATTTGAATATTCGTACGTCACTGAAAGGATATATTTAGCTTGGATGTTTCAAACGTTTTTCACGAGATTCACAATAAATATACAGGTACTTGAATAAGCCAAGTAGGAAAGCTTTTATTAGCGGAAACAGTCGATATCAACCGAAGCTATATATGGCGTGTTCAGCAAGCGTATAATTTGACAGGTTAATAAAACTGGACAATACATACATACGATAACATGTTGAGATGGTGTGTTTGCCACCAAACTCAATCACATTTGCTTCATTGTTTATCAATACAATGTGGGGTCCTCAAGCCTTTGCAGACAGTGAAGATCCGGAAGAGAAGGTTCCCAGAAAAGCCCTCTGACCATGACTGCACTGTATTAAAAATTACTAGAAAACGTCCGTTAACGGCCATTCTCTATTCGACGACTGTCTGCAAGTTAGGGACACATCTTTTGAATATTAAGTACCTCTTGTCGTAGTGTGAGAAGCTACCTTACACTTGACCATGTATTACAATAATAAGGAATAGTTACAGAGATAAGACATCACTGTGTGTATCATACTTAACGAATTCACAATCATTTTGTGTATTAATTTCATGGACGATACAAGAATACTGCATTTTTTTCCCGGCTTGACAGAAACCAGACATGCCCGTAAAAAGATGAATTGCCTGTATTTCCGATCTTGCTCAGATCCACGATTCAAACTGTGTCTCACCGCACTGAGCAATAATAATTGACCATAATCTATACCTTTCTGTAGCACAACTATGGTAATATAAAAGTTACTGAAGCGTACTATAAGCGTACTGGAAACGCCCAAAAGTCCAAAATTTAGGCACATGACGGCGCTTCTGCGGCGATTTGGAAGGATTTGGAAAAACGCCATGATCGCCATAAGCGCAGTGGAACCGCCGCCCAGTGGAATGGGGGTAGCAACAAATTCATTCTAACGAAACTCGTGTTTATTGATAAATTTGTTGCTTAAATTTGAAAATGGAGAATAACAAATTTTGTATATGCTAAAAGGTAAAGGCTAAACTCGCATGATTCCATTATTCCATGAATATTCATCTAAGATATATTGACACCGGGAATATCAATTGTTATGATAGGACATGCCAGTAGAAAAAGTTGGTCATGGCAGAAACTGTAGAATCAGGGTCCATGCTTATAAAACTTTTTAGTTGAGTTCGAGTTCGTTCTCAAGGTTTTTGATTGGTCAGATTTAAGTTCTCAAGCTTTTGATTGGTCAGATTTGAACCAAAGGCTCAAATCTGACCAATCAAAAACTTGAGATCGAACTCAGACTCAACTAAACGTTTTATAAGCATGGACCCATATCTATATTATATCATGTACACAGTGCAGCCCCCGATCAGACGGCTCTTATGGGATCTGTTTGATCTGGGTCTACTCTGTTTGCAAAGGTGTATTTATGGAGTAAGACCTTAAGAGATCACCTTACTTACAGATAAGGAGACTTAGTAATCCGATACAAATTCAGACGGATATGTAGACCAAGCTTTACAAAGACGTGGATATTATGTGCCATGCTATTTAGAGTAAGCCAGTTTTACAAAGGAAAGGAGATTAGGTGCCATGATAATTAGAGTTAGCCAGCATTTCCGAGCACGTGCTAATGTGTAATAACGTAAATAGTTTGGAACCTGATGCGATGCCGAGCAACTCGGTGTCATATTTGCAAATGGCAGCGAGTCACCTGCAATTGTTTAATGAACAATAAAGACACTCAACCTTTAACCTAATATGAACACTAAAGACACTTAACCTTTAACCTGACATGAACACTAAAGACACTTAACCTTTAACCTGATATGAACACTAAAGACACTTAACCTTTAACCTGATATGGACACTGAAGACACTTAACCTTTAACCTGATATGAACACTAAAGACACTTAACCTTTAACCTGATATGAACACTAAAGACACTTAACCTTTAACCTGATATGGACACTAAAGACATTTAATCTTTAACCTGACATGTACACTAAAGACACTTAACCTTTAACCTGACATCAACACTACAGGCACTTAACCTTTAACCTGATATGATGGATGCTGCGATATAACGTCAGGTTAAGTCCGTTCACCCTTTGCTCCTCGAAAATTCAAGTAATAAAACAAATTACAGCATGGACATTAATTCCATTACTTGTTATAACGGCGCATGTATACATGTAAAAAGAAATGTTTCGCCAAGGTATCTCATTATTTTGCAACCAGAGCCAGACACATATATACACATGTAAGTACAAATGTATATGTCCCAGGCAGAGAATACCCTGATCAAACGAGTGAAACGACTTCTATTGGAGCCGCCTGATCTTGGTCTACTGTTTGCGAAGGCGTATAGAAGAAAAGGACAATTAGGTGTCTCATTAAGATCCAAACTGAGAGATCGTTATTTGTTACAGATTGAATATACGTTTTAAAAACCCGTTCACTGCCCGACTCCGAGAGCAATGTTATTGGCAAATACCTTGGAACCGGATGAGACGCCGTGTAGCTCGGATCCAAGCTGTTTCACACTCAGCACTCCGAGAGTAGTGTTACCGAGCACTATATTGAGAATAGCTTGAATCCGGATGAGACGCCGAGTAGCTCGGATCCAAGCTGTTTCACACTCAGCACTCAGAGAGTAGTGTTACCGAGCACTATATTGAGAATAGCTTGGATCCGGATGAGACACCGAGTAGCTCGGATCCAAGCTGTTTCACACTCAGCCAATATTTTAGCCAGCAATTATGTAACGTTTAAAACATGCAGCAGACGAGATATTGCGCATGCGCATAACTGCCGTGGCAGTAAAGTGTTAAACTGGGACTGAGCATTATGAGGAGTTTAAAACTAGGTTACGTATTTCACGTGCAGCAACCTAGAGTTAGGTTCCCTGCTAGCAATGCAGACCCTTATCAGTGAACAATTTACATAAAACTGATTGTAACCTTCAGAATCAAGGCGACATGGAAGGTACATTGTTACATATTCTGTATATAGCTTCTTTGATTAGGGGTAATTCTTAAAACTGCTGATTGCATCAATTCACAGTCTATATATAGCTTCTTTGATAAGGGGTATTTCCTCAAACTGCTCGATTGCATAAACTCACATGTAACTGATTGAAACCATCAAAATACTTCCCCTTTAATTAAGCCTTTACTTCATGGATATCCATGCAATCAATTGACACCATTCATTAACTGAGATGTATTTTTATAAGACCATAATTATGACCATAAGATTTCTAACCAAGAGTTTAAAATCAGATCTGCATCATATCATAAGCAAAGCAAACCCTGATCAGAAGTTTGATCTGGGTCTACTCTGTTTACAAAGGCGTAGTTATGGAATAAAGGGTTAAAACATGTGCGTGCAAGTATAAAGTTTTTAAACACATAATCAGTGTTAAACAGTTTGGATCCTGATAAGACAGCGAGTTACCCCGCGTCTTGCCAATGGATAGGCCCACAAACTTCATAAAGCTTACCATGTCTTGAATATCCAAATTAAGACTTCTTCCATGTGGTCGTTGTACAGTGGGAAAATGTCGCCAGATGGAGACAAGTCTATAGTATATGTAATTACAGATTACAAATGACGAAATTCAGTATTCTGTTGTCTTACAAACCAGTAGAGATACCGTGAAGACACCATGACCTGACAACGGACGATGTTCACGATGGACACATGACCTGACAACGGACACATGACCTGACAACGGACGATGTTCACGATGGACACATGACCTGACAACGGACGATCTTCACGATGGACACGTGACCTGACAACGGACACGTGACCCGACATGGCCTGACAACGGACGATGTTCACGACGGTCACATGACCTGACAACGAACGATGTCCACGACAGACACATGACCTTTGAAAATTATACATAAAGCGACCATTTAATAAACACGAGTGTCTTTAAAAGTCAGTTGTAGCTTTATCCAGGATGAACAACTGCAGAAAGCTCCCGAACTGCATGTGTCTACTACTTGACTTGAAGACTGAGAATAAGGAGAATCGCTATAGAGAAGTTTTACTGTAATATACATACAAACAGTGAACAATCCTGTTCCAGATCCATTTTCAAAACGTTTCATTAGACCCAAAGACGGACGATGTTTAACGACGGACACAGGAGGATTCTTTCTGCATAGCTCACATTCACGGATCAAAGGACGACTCCTAAAACTCCTCGTGACACTTTATGTCATGTGAGATAAAAAGCCAAAATAAAACAAAGACCACTAACAGTTTATAATATTTTCCACTTCAACCACAATTTGAGAATCATACATAATATAAAATAGAGGTTCTCCAAAGCGACCACGTAATATATATGTGTGTGACCCATAATTATGTCATTTTGGCAATCGCTTAAGAGAGATTTTAGTGTAATATACATACAAACAGTGAGAGATCCTGGTCCAGATATATTTTCAAATCGTTTCATTAGAAACAAAATGAAATAAATTGGTATCAAATGCTCGTGCTCAATCCAACGCTAACTGGCGACAATCCGAATGAGCGAATTAGACACTCTCATTTCGATCAAAGACTGAAAGTCAACAAATCTGCCGTTGATTCTCTGTTTTAAAAGGCTGCTGAGAGATGAAAAAGATATTTTTCCTTAATTTGATGTTAAAACTTGTATCATCAGACTGGAAATGTTCCAACTAAGAAAACAAGTACTCATTGTTGGGTGTTTGAACAATTATTTCGAATTTTACGGCTGAAAATAAGATTTTCACAATAGAATTATTCCACGTGCCACCACAAGGAGATGAAAAAGTATTTTTTTCGGAATTTTGATTTAAAACTTGTATAATCCGACTGGAAATGTTCCAACTAAGAAAATAAATACTCATAGTTGGGTGTTTGGTTAATTCTAAGTGGTTTAAAAGACAAAAAGTAATGGCGGCCCAGAGATGAAAACCAACTTTTTCTTGAATTTTGAACTAAAAGTTGTTTTGTTAGACAGGAAATGTTCTAAATAATAAATCAAATACTGACAGTTGAATGTTTAAATGAATCTTAGATGTTTAAAATATGATAAAAGGCAGCTGAGAGACGAAAAATAACTTTTTTTTGAAGTTCGAGTTTAAACTTGTCTCACCAGATAGTCAACGTTCTACACAGTAAAATGGACGTTGACAAGTTTTGTGTTTGACCAAACATTTCACTTTATTGTTTGTTTTTGTGGAAGTTTATCGTCCATGTGTTGGATCTGTCATTATACTGGAAGTATGTCACTGTCAGACCGGGACAACCACGGAGGAAAGTCTCCAGGTCTACACGGTCCTCACTCTCCTCTCTAACTGTTACAATGAATAGTGTTACATTTACATCTACGTGTCGTTTTGTCTGTGAAATGTTCCGTACAAACTCACACAGAGTCGTCATTGATAAAGTAACACGGTACAGGTCAACCTGCTTCATACATTGTGTCACGGTCGGTAGATTATCTACACACATGAAACACAGCTCAAGTGTCTGTAACTGTGTCATAGTAGACACGTCTATACGAGGTTTACAGTAGTCATGGTCTGTACAGTCTAACCTCAGTTCTAACTCTCTAATGGAGGCTGACTGTGATGACGCGTTCAACAGTTTTACTTTATCTACATGAGTCAGTCTAACCTCACGCAGCCTAAGCGCCATTAAACGCTCGCTGATACTGTGACATATTGAAGTCACTCCACTCTCTGTTAGTGTCACACTGTACAAGTCTAAACTGGTCAACTTGTTCCTGCAGTTTCGTAAGAATGTTGTCAGCGTCTCTCTGGTAATACGTGAGTTATTCAGGTACAGTTTCTGCACTGCCTGGCTGTGTAGTAAGAGACCAGTTATACGTCTTAACTGGTCAACTGTCATGACGTCACTGACGGTTATGTACACGGACTTTATGCATGACGTCACGTTGCCTAGCAACGCACATGCTACATGGCTAATAGTGCGGCAGTAGATAAGCTCTAACCCAGACACTCTGTTGCTTGGCAACAAGCGTTCTACATGTCTAAAAGTGTTTCCGTCAATATACAAGTCCTCTAAACCGATGTTTTCGTATGTGTGGCCATTATTTTGACCTTCAATTACACAGTCAGCCACAAATATCTGTATGTCTTGTATCAAACGTCTTTCAGACCAGTCACGATAACTCTGTCTGTAGTTTTGTACTCGTTTGTTAGCATTAATAACATTAGTGAAGTGTTTCATCAACTGTCTCATTGTGTCAGGACTCATCCCAGACACAAACAGCCAAACTTGAGACATTTCTATCATTATATCTATTGAATTACAGAATTCTCTGAGACATTCTAAGGTATTTTCAACAGGCTCGACAGTTACTATATGTACTGCTGCGAGAAATTCTTGCATTTTTTTGTGCAAAAATGAGAACTTTTTATATTTTCCTGTATAATTACCAAAATCCTTATTTTGAGATAATATGCCACATTGTAAACAAAGGGTGATATCTGATGGAGAAATTCCAAAGATATCAAGTTTCGAACTTTTGAAGACCAAGACTTCTTCTCTTTGTTTGTTAAACAGAGATTTATATGCCAACTTTGATAAGCACAGTAGTAACTCTGAGTGACTCAGGCAGCAATCTTTTGTACTGAAACATTCTGGAAGCAGTATTTCCTGTTTATTAGCAGCTGTACATGTACTTTGTGATTGTTTTTCAGACATTCTTTTCTTAGACCGTTCAAACAGCAGATCTAGCATATTACAGTACAACTGTAATTGTGAGTTACCAAAGTCTTTGCCACAATACCACAGAGTTACCAACTGTATCAAAAGAACTGGCACAGTTATAAGGTCGGACAGCTTTCTCTGGTGTATTTCGCTATTAAAGGTACCAATATTTGTTTTTGTTGGTCTTTTTGATTTTCTGTCTAGACAATCAACGAATTTCTGAGCCAGTTCTTCTGAGGATTTCTTACCAATGCCACACAACTCTATGTATTTATCTACATCTTTTGTTTTTAGATCACTAACATCATACTTCCAATTTCTTGTTGTAGTAAGAAAGACACAGTTCTTATTCATTATGTTTCTGCCCGGTATGTGCTCATTCAAACCAGGGCATTTTGTCTCATCTGGACAAGACCATTCATCCAAACCATCAAGAACAATCAAACATTTTTCAGTTTTCAGTAAGTTGGATATGTCTACAGATATTGGAACATATTTCATAAACTTTTCAAGCATTTCTTCAACATGATAGATTGCCTCAGTGTCTCTCAAACTAATGTAAAACAAGAATTTAAATTGTGACAGAACTGTCAGATCTTCTGCTGAAACTGCACTGTCACGGACATTCTGCACTGCTTTGCACCAGGTGAGAGCCAGTTGGTTACAGAATGTAGTTTTTCCAGTTCCAGCATCTCCTGTTATGTATACATTTGTACATGGCCCGGATGGAGAAGAGAAAATCTGTTGATAACTTGGACGAAAAGGCTGTGACTGTACTTGTTTCACCTCTTCCAATCCACCATATTCATCTTTCTCCCTCATTAGTTTTGCTGCAGATGGCACATACATTTCAGAAATACATTGTTGGTCAGTTGTCATCGGATTTTCCCACAAGCACTTGGTCTGGTATATCTCAATGAGGTACTGTTGTACAGCTGAAATAAAAGACCAGGAAAGTCTAAATACTTATATGGGTTAACCCTTTCCCTTCTATACATTACCTCTGGTACCATTGAAAACATAATATACCAAATCAGACAATATATATAGAAGCAATCTGATCAGGGTCTGTTCTGTTTGCTTATATATGGCATAATATGGTTCTGATTACAAAGATTGGGGCAATATTAACCACAGGGACATTTGCAAATGTGTTGGCTTTTCATGTAAACTATAAGAACTCTAAGCCTTCTGTTTCAATGATGCTCTACAGAATTTGAACTACATATGATTACAAAGTTTGGGGCAATATTAACCACAGGGACATTTGCAAATGTGTTGGCTTTTCATGTAAACTATAAGAACTCTAAGCCTTCTGTTTCAATGATGCTCTATAGAATTTGAACTACATATTTCTATTGAACATAAGCCACCCCTGGGTTGGGCCAATATTAGCACCCCTACCCATGGGGGAAGGCATATTTGAACCCCAAGATGATGCTACATTACCAAATATGAAAACTCTAGCCTATCTGGTATCTGAGGAGTAGCTTTTCTAGGTGTTTGGGACTTTCAAAGTGTTGCCTATATAGTACCCTACCCTAATTGGGGTAGTGACCCTCAAGATGATTCTACATACCAAATGACAGCTATAGTTCCATTGCTCCTTTTTTTGTTTCTGACAAAATTTAAAAGTTTTCTATTAAAAACATGGTATCCCCAGGGTCGGGCAAATATCAACCCTATGGATATGATTTGAACAACATGACAGAGGACATCTAAATGATGCTATATAAAATGTAGAGCTCTAAGCCCTCTGGTAGAATTTATAAACTAACTTTCCAACTGTTTGCTTTTTAAATCCTTTTCCGTCTTTGACCTAGATAGGCATCAAACCAAAATTATTATAAAAATCTTGAAATAGATCCTGCCACGTTTTATAAAACTTGGCCAAGCGGTTTAGATTTAATTTTAAGAAATTGTTGATGATAGACGCAATACCTCACATTGAGCCAGACAGACCTACCCCAATACCCCACATTGAGACAGACCGACCTACCACAATACATGTACCTCACATTGGGCCAGACAGACCTATCACAATACCTCACATTGAGCTCTGTAAGCATAAGTGGGCTTAAAATCTCCATGAATAACTATGCAGTGAAAAAGCAAAAGGTTAGTGAAAATGGACATCCTGACATCAACAAATTGTATGGATCTAGATCATTCAGAACCTTTGAATGGGCAATCTGATCAAGACGTTGTGTTTGTTACATTCAGCATGATATTCCTTTACAACGGGAAAAATCCATGTTAGAAACAACAAGAAAGAAAACCATCTATTCAGTATTGTATAAAAGTTTTATAATAGTACATGAACACATTTTAGTTTGGGCAGAAACTGTCTGTACAATGTCATAGGGAAACAGAGCAGATACTGATAAGACACTATCAACATGAGTTGTCTGATCTGGGTCTAGTCTGTTTGCAAAGGCATAACAAGAGTGTTGAACAGGTACCAAATGAACTTGTCTTGTCTGGCTGGTTAGCCAAGATGTTATAGCCACATAGTTTCATGAAGTTTGGTGAAGATCTGATTACTTTGAGAGTGGACAAGGCTGTAATATGCATTTTTGCTAACTCAAGGGTCATTACTATTAAGTGACTAGTTTTCACCCTTGGTCGAGACATCACAACATACAATTTCAGGAAGATTTGTTAAAAAATGTTTGATTTATAAAGTGGATTAATAGAATCAAGCATGGGTTTTGTTAAAGACGGGGGTTTCTATACAAGAGGTTGGTCTGTTCCAGTCGGAAACGAGTTTTAGCGAGTTTCCAATAGGAACAGACCAACCGAGGGTATAGAATCCCCTGGTTTAACAAAACCCATGCTTGATTATTTTTCTCGCTGAAATACGTCCTAAAACCAATTAAATTAACGAATTTTGTGCGTAATACGACTTCCATATCTAATAGCAACAGACCGCAGCATAACTTTAGGTGTGACATCAAAATGACGTCATTTGTTATGTTATGTTATGATAAATAGAATTTCATTTTCGTGCTAATTATTACTTATATTAATTTGAAAAAATTTCAATTCATAAGGTTGTTGCCTATAGAAAGGTTGGAATAATTTTGTAAGAATTCCTTCCCTTGTATTGATTTTACCCAATGGCGCGTATGAATACACTAGTCACGGGGTGTTCCAGATAAGGATTTCTAGTACGGCTATTTTTAGTAACTCAGATTATCTAGCAAGTCTGAGATGCGAGAAAATAAATTCTGAAGGGGTCATCCCCCGAGAGCAAAAATTGCAACACAAAAAGAGAATATTGCAGACTCAGTTTTATTGAGTCTGTTCATGAAGAGTAACTGAAAGTGCAACACTGCTCACGCCCCCGAGCACTGGCTTAAGCAGTATTCAATTTTCAAAACAAGAAGTACCGAAATTCATGATCTCGAAGGATCAGAAGGTATAACAAAACTGAGAATGAAGTACGAGGCGACGTTTTACGGCTGCCACACAAGCATTTAACACCTGCTATTGTGAAGATTATAAATTCTGAAGGGAGGTGATCCCCTGAGAGCAAAGAATGCAACACAAAAAGAGAAATTTATTGAGTCTGTACATGAACAGTAATTGAAAGTGCAACACTGCTCACGCCCCATAGCACCAGTTTTAAATGGACAGTGTTTGCTAATTCAAAGGCCAAAACTTCAAAGTGCCTGAGGTTATCTAGCTGGTTATCAAACTTTGCTGGGATATTATGACCGGATACATTTTGTATGTAGTTTGAATAAAACGACCACGATGGCTCTATATCGCTCACCTTCTTAACCATTTCCTTCATATAAACGTGTTTTTGCTCATTTGCAAACAGAGTAGACCCTGATCAAACGGCTAATAGGCTACATGATCTGTTATGTACATCGCCAACATGTACCAAAATATTGTTCCGACCACTCTGTTTCAAAGGAAACACAACTTGTAGGTTTTGAAAAAGAAGCATTTGATTGGTTAGCTCCTGTGTCCTACGTTTGTACAAGATTGGAACCATTTAGTTTAACATATAAGGATCACTACTCCGAGTTGATTAAACTCGTATAGCGAAAATGTTGAATTTAGCTTCTGTGTTGCATTTATACAGTGGACCGGTTGCATTTATATAAATATGATAAGTTTGAGATTGCTGAACGTTGTTTTGCCATTTATCCCTTTAACTCATTAATATTTATTAATTGGCATCTTGTTTTGGATAAAAGAACTATCAATAAAGTTGTGAAATACCCCCACAGCAGTCTTGATCGCAAATCCAAGGGCAAGTTAGATGCTGAAAATATTTATGTGATGCACTATACAGAGATCATTTTATCAACTTTCAACGAGTTATGTTAATAACTAGAACTTCACTCCACAAACTTTATTGGATAGCAACACATACTGCTACGTGTCATTCGGCAGATAACTCTTGTATGAATTTTAGATATTACAAATAAGTATATGTTATGCATATATATTCACTTAAAAAAGATCATGTGTTCATCCAAGTTCAAAGGGCAGGCAACTTAATATAACATGGAGACAAGCAAACGAAAACTATTTAATACAGGTTCACCTCACAGAGGCCATGTATATGATCTTATTTTTATTGTAGAAAAGTTTGAAGCAGACACAAACTACATGTTAAAGGCTCAAAATTCAAGGGGAGATAATTTTGCAATACCTGACAATAAAACATGAAATCTGTGCTGTGCATATCTGCTATCCGTGGTTATTATGTAAGGCAAATATTAATTCAATAACCTTTTTCAAACTGAATGAGGAGATTGCGACACTAACTACCTTTACTACGGTTGGTGCTAAAGACATGTCTGGCACTTTGCACATCTACTAGTTGCGTTTATTATGTATAGCAAATATCAATTCAATAACTGTTAACTGAAGGAGGAGTTTGCCACATTATACGGACTAACCACCTGACTGCAAGGGTGATTCCAGTATACCCTCCCAAAATTGTTTGTGGGCCTATAATTAGAAACATAAGTCATCTGTTGGTTTACTTCAAAAGGTATGGCGTCAGAACAAATCACAGGAGGTTCATAAATTAAATCTCAAAGGAAATTGACTTTGAGACATTTCCAGTTTGACATAAAACATTTCTTGCCTATATCCCCTCAATCAACTGACCTTTGTCAAATATACCAACCTTTACACTGATCCTCCCAACTAGAAGTACTTTTACACGCAGCAGTTTCATCTTTATGCTGGAATTACAATAAATATGCAATTTATATAAGCCGAAAACTAAACTATCCTTTACCCGTTACCTCATATTGACGCCTTTCGACGCCTCTGTAAAAACCGTAGTTATAAATAGAGCATTTGCTCCTATGAAGCGAATGCTCTATTTAGCACAGTGGTTTCATTATTACACAATTCTAAAAGTTTCCTTTTCTCTAGTAATGATTTATTCAAAGGGGGTTGGTATAAAAAGACCTATAGGGGAATGCGTTAACAATGATATACAAGGCCTAGTGTGATCCCAATAGCTTAAGTTGGCACTGTGTGTCAGGTTAGGTACCAAAACTACAATGCTTTTAAATGATTTTTGGACTTTCTCTGAATTTTTACATTAATAATTGCAAGCAACTACATTAGATATATTCTAATATGCAAATCACTTACAAATAGTCACACCATGTTTTCTAGCAATTCAGTCATGGCACTAGATCACATATTGGAGGTTACAAGAAGCAAATTTAAAGAATTGATATCCGCTGCCAAAGATATTACCTAATAAAATGGCAAACAATGGGGGAGACTATGACAGCTCTGGATCACTCAGTCAGGTTTTACTTGTCTTTGATACATACCAATACCTTAAATAGATATTTTGACGTTTGTCTCTGGTTCTTGTGTGTCTTTTGGTGTTTTCTGTGTTCATTTCGTGTGTGTGTGTGTGTGCGTTTGGGTGTGTGGTTGTGTGTGTGTGTCATGCTGTCTATCGGTGTTTTGGTGGTGGTTGCGTCTTGCATGTGGCTTTGCCTGCTTGACTTTAAAACTTTTCCATTTATGAATATTAGGCCAAATTACTGCTTTCTATGTACAGCAATCTTTAACTAGAGGTTTTTGTCACAAAAACGGATGTCTCCCCTCTAATAAAAACAATATGTAAAGGGAAATCACTAAAAATATTATGGTATTGATGAATGATACTTCCCCTCATTATGCGTTTTCCACACTACATTTTTCAAGAAGAAAATGATAACAGCTAATAACTCCAAAAATACTGATACCAGATTTATGGCCCTTGTGTATGACACTTACTTTCATCATGCTCTTTCCAAAAATAAAATGTCATTCCAATAGCATCAGTTGAACAGGAGTTATTGATCGGCCAAAAAATGTACAAAGGGCAATAACTCCAAAAGTATTGAAGCCAGAAGTATGGCCCTTGTTCATGACACTTTCTCTCATCATGCTCTTTCAATGTATGAAGTTTCAATACCATGGCAAGAGCCATGTAGGAGTTATCGTCCGGACAAGAAAGAATTAAACAAATGTACAAGGGGAAATAACTCTAAATTTATTGAAGCTCGAGTTAAGGATCTTATGCATGACACTTTCTCTTATCATGATCGTTCCATGTATGAAGTTTCACTCCAATGGCATGTGTCACATAGGAGTAATCATCCGGACAAAAAATTGTGATTTTTTTTACAAAGGGCAATAACTCCAATATTAGTGAAGCCAGAGTTATGGACCTTGTGCATGACACTTCCTCTCGTTATGATCTTTCCATATATGAAGTTTCAATCCAATGGCATGAGTCATATGGATGTTATCGTCCGGACAAAAAAGTGTTATTTTTTTTTACAAAGGGCAATAACTCCTATATTAGTGAAGCCAGAGTTATGTACCTTCTGCATGACACTTCCTCTCATTATGCTCTTTCCATATATGAAGTTTCAATCAACTGGCATCAGGCATATTGAAGTTATTGTCCGGACAAAAAATTATGATATTTTTTACAAAGGGCAATAACTCCAATATTAGTGAAGCCAGAGTTATGGGCCTTGTGCATGACACTTTCTCTCGTCATGATCTTTCCATATATGAAGTTTCAATCCAATGGGATGAGCCATATAGGAGTTATCATCCGGACAAAAAAGTGTGATTTTTTTTACAAAGGGCAATAACTCCAATATTAGTGAAGCCAGAGTTATGGACCTTGTGCATAACACTTCCTCTCATTATGCTCTTTCCATATATGAAGTTTCAATCAACTGGCATCAGGCATATTGAAGTTATTGTCCGGACAAAAAATTATGATATTTTTTACAAAGGGCAATAACTCCAATATTAGTGAAGCCAGAGTTATGGGCCTTGTGCATGACACTTTCTCTCGTCATGATCTTTCCATATATGAAGTTTCAATCCAATGGGATGAGCCATATAGGAGTTATCATCCGGACAAAAAAGTGTGATTTTTTTTACAAAGGGCAATAACTCCAATATTAGTGAAGCCAGAGTTATGGACCTTGTGCATAACACTTCCTCTCATTATGCTCTTTCCATATATGAAGTTTCAATCAACTGGCATCAGGCATATTGAAGTTATCCTCCGGACAAAAAGTGTGACGGACAGACGGACGGACGGACAGACGGACAGACGGACAGACAGACAGACAACTCTCACGAAAACAATATGTCTCCCCCATATAAATATGGGGGGAGACATAATAATAGTGTACAAGTTTTGAGTCATAACAAGGGGAAATGTGCCTTAATGTATTATAAAAAGTATAGACCTAGACTGTCTGCCGTGTCTCCACTGTGGCATTTGATCCAGTTTTTGCATTAGTTGTTGTTTGTATATACTATACAGTTTATTCTGATATAGTGAATCATTAAACATCGGATTGGATGTTGGGTTGATGACGTGGTTGCTGATCAGTTGCTGAACAGATTCTGAACTGTTTGAATCATAAAACCTATATAATGAATATGAATGCTGTATATTCTATTTACCCAAAAGAACTTACTTTAAACAAAGCAAACCTATCTGACGTTCAGGCTTCCTTTTTAGATTTGAATCTTTCCATCACTAATGATAAAGTTTCGTCTAAAATATACAATGGAAAGGGAAGATTTTGATTTCAAAATTGTTAATTTTTATCCTTCTCTAGATGGAGATGTTCCCCGGTCTACATGTTACGGGGTTTACATTTCTCAAATTATTCGCTTTGCCGGAGCCTGTTCTTTGCTAGTAGATTTTAATAGTCGTATTTTAGTTATAACTCATAATCTTCTTTTAAAGCAAGGCTACAGATATCAAAATTCGGAAAGCTTTTTCAAAATTCTATTATCGAAATTTACCCCTCATTAGTAAATATAACTGCAATTTACGGACGTTACTGCAATAAGGTATTTCTCATCCAGATTTCTATGGTGATGTTATCTACAAACTTAGGAAAATTCGTAGTCATATCAATTTTCAGGATTTGTTTATTAAACGCATTAAAACTTTTAGGAAGAAAGGTTATGACTCTATTATATTGCAACACACTGCATGTTTGGTTATCGACCCCTTTACAGTCGGTCGCTACGCTTTCCTCTTTGCTTGCACGATGACAGGCCGAGGGTAGTACACTATGATGGTATACTCTTAAACCCAGAAATGGGATGAGCTTACTAGACTCATGTATTACCTTTTCTCTGTCGTGCCCTTAACGGCTTCCCCGCAGTTGCTCTGTCTTCAGCAAAATCATTGAGTACATATATGACGGACTTTCACAGTTGTTATGCTATGTTTTACATTTTGTACTGTGATTACTGTCTTCTATGTTGTGGGGAGGTCCGGCGGGGATACCTTTATTTACAATGTTTGTTTAGCTACGGTGACTTTTACGGTTTCCTTGTGTTGCTGTTCGGGCGAGTGTTTGCTCTGTATGTGGTGTTTCCTGCATGACTCATTTTTTGTACTTTTGAGATAAGTGTGAGGTTAGGACGTCCGTATACCGGTTTAAACCCCCAGTAGTGATTTTGCTACTGACGGTGCCAACGTGGTTCTCTCTTTGTCACCCTTACTTGTGTTTGTCTTGTGGTGTCTTTGTGCTTGTGTTTTGTTCATGTTTGTCTATGGTGCTCGTGTTTTTGTTGGTGTTTTCTGTGTTCTTCTCGTGTGTTTGCGTGTGTTTGGTTGTGTGTGTGTGTGACATGCTGTCTATTGATGTGTTGGTGGTGATTGCGTCTTGTATGTGACTTTCTTGACTGCTTGACTTTACTACTTTTTCTTTCATAAATCATATTCAAGTACTTAATGCAAAACAGTATTGAATGCAATACAGTATCCCTTGCTTTCGGCAGGGGATAATGGCAGTAAATATATGATATTTGTGAATCAAGGGGAAATAACTCCTAAAAGCTGCATGCCATAGGAAAAAGTAATACATAGGAATGTCATGGCGATAACAAATATTCATGCTGAGTTTCATTGAATTCTGTCAACATGTTACAGATATAGCATTGGACAGGAAAAACATGATTTCTGAGTATCAAAGGGCAATAACTTCAACATGTTACAAGTAACCTGAAAAAGTAATACATGGGAATGATGCCCCCGTGATAACAAATATTCATGTTGAGTTTCATTGAATTCTGTCTATCTGGTACAGAGATATGGCATCTGACGGAAAAAAACCATGTAATTTTTGCGTATAAAAGGGCAATAACTCCTAAATACCAGAAACGATCTGAAAATGTAATACATGGGAACGATGCCCCAGTTATAGCAAATATTCTTGTCGAGTTTCATCAAATTATACCTATCTGTTACAGAGATAAGGCATCTGACAGGAAAAATATGTCATTTTTGCGTAAAAAAAGGGAAATAACTCCTAAATGCAACAACCGATCTGGAAAAGTAATACATGGGAATGATGCCCCAGTGATAACAAATATTTAGGTCACGTTTCATTGAATTCTGTCAATCCGTTAGAGATATAGCATCGGATGGAAAAAAATGTCATTTTTGAGAATAAAAGAGCAATAACTCCTAAATGCTGCATGCGACCTTAAAAAAAATACATGTGAATAATGCCCCAGAGATAAAAAATATTCATGTTGAATTTCATTGAATTCTGTCAATCTGTTACAGAGATATGGCATCTGACGGGGAAAATACGTCATTTTTGCCTATAAAAGGGCAATAACTCCTATATACCACAAGCGATCTGGGAAAGTAATACATCGAAATTATGCCTAAGTGATTACAAATATTCAGGTCAAGTTTCATTAAATTCTGTCATTCCATAACAGAGATATGGCATCGGACGGGTTTCATATAAGTTTCAGTTAATAGGATGACAAGGGATTAAATTCACTCATTTCACAGAATGATGAGGGATCAGACTTATGAGTCCTTGGTTATGACTTAATAAGCCATAGTCTGCAATGTTCTTTTTTTTGCAAGGATCTTTTTGCTTTTGTTTTGGAAGGATCTTCTACTTTCAGAATTTATGATAGGTTCTTGGGTATGGAAACCATGTGATAAGTTCTTGGGTATAGGGCTCATGTAACAAGTTCCTGGCCCGTGGGCATATGACTCAAATCATAGGGGCCCGTAGTTTGACTCAAAGTAGACATTCTTGGGTATGGGACTCATGTGAGAAGTTCTTGGTTATACGACTCATGTGAGAGGGGTATACGACAAGTTCTTGGGTAGAGAACTCATGTGACAATTTCATCGGTGTGACTCATTTGAAAAGTTCTTGGATATATGACTCATGTGACAAGTTTTAGGGTATAGAAATCATGCACCTGACAAGTGCTTGGGTATAGAACTCATGTGAGAAGTTCTTGGATATATGACTCATGTGATAAGTTCTTGGGAATAGGGCTCATGTGACAAGTTCCTGGGTATAGGACTCATGTGACAAGTTCTTGGGTAGAGAACTCATGTGACAATTTCATCGGTATGTCTCCCATGACAAGTTCTTGGATATATGACTCATGTGACAAGTTTTAGGGTATAGAAATCATATGATAAGTTCTTGGGTACATGTATATGACTTATATGACTGACAAGTTCATGGGTATAGAAATCATGTGAGAAGTTGTTGGGTATATGACTCATGTGATAAGTTCTTGGGTATAGGACTCGTGTGACAAGTTCTAGGGGTTAAGACACATGCAAAGAAGTTCTTGGGCATAGGACTCATGTTAAAAGTGCTTGAGAATAGGACTCATGTGACAAGTTCTTGGATATAGAACTGATGCTAAAAGTTCTTGGGTATAGGACTCGTGAGATGTTTCTTGAGTACAAGACGTTAATCACGTGTCAATCAAGAGACTGGCTTCCTGTGTTTAAAACATTTGAAGCAATTATCCCCTATAGTGGCATACATAAAGAATGATGCACAACTGATGCATATAAAAGCACATGCATCTTCACTTTAACAAGATTGTTTACTGCTGAAGAAGTTCCCAAAAGATTGTTTACTGCAGAAGAAGTTCCCAAAAAGTAGATTTCAATGTTTAAGTATATGCGTATACCTTCATGCTTTCTTCAATTACGTAAATTCTCTGGTCTTGCTTATCTATCCTTTGATCTTGTAGGTTGAATCTATCACCATACTCCTCTATTGTTTTGGACAGTCTCGCAACGTCACTAACAAGATTGTTTTTCTGTAGAAATTCTTCGAAGCAGTCTTTTGTTTTTTTCAACTGCAAATAAATACACTCCGCTCTAAATACAACATCCAATACAGTGTTATTTCAGACAATTAAGTAAACCTGGTAGGAAAAATATGATACAGTAAAAATTGATTATAACGTATTGCAATGGACTGTGGTAAAGAAAACATTGTAACAGAGAAATGTTATATTAATATTTTATCTTTCATTCTGAGCAGCAAGCTACCTGTGTCCACTGAGCCATTCACATACGTCCGTTACTTCTTTTGAATCGATAGATCTATTTGTTTCTATTTCTTACCGTATTGTGATAAAGCTTAAATCAATTTTTCGTTTTTTAGGAACTCAGTGTCCGTGTTTCCCATGATTGCATGTTAAAATAAATATTTCCCTATTGTAAACATCTTTTCAAATTGCAAATGGCGGACTAATGATGTCGAATGGAACTTTCGATTTTTTCCGAGGGTTTATAAAGCTCTTAGAACTTGATGTCATAATATAAAATTGGATCGAGATCAGGTTCCAAACAGTCATAGTTTTAACGGGATATAGATTAAGAATTGCACGAAAGTAACCACAAATCAGACTAGAGTTTTGACAGATCAATTTCAACGGTGCGGTAATGAGTGAGTGAGTGAGTTGGGTTTTACGTCCGACCAACAGTATTTCAGTTATTTGCAGACGGCACCCGCATGAGACAAGTTATAGTGCTGCCTCACTGGAATACTCCTGCCGCAGGGGCACCCCACCCCACCCAGTCACATTATTCTGACACCGGGCCGACCAGTCCTAGAACTACACCTTTATTGTCGAGCGTAGACAAGGGAGCTACTAGTACCAACTTTTAACGACTTTTGGTCTGTCGCGGCCGCGGATCGAACCCACGACCTTCCGTACCGCAGGCGGACGCTCTACCACTGAGCACCACCGGTAATGATAAAACTCGGACCGAATCTCAACAGAAAGTGAATGGTTTAAATTGAAGCAGCAATTCGTGGCTATTCATTCTTTATTTTACTTGATCCTGTACAAACGTATTTACCCAATGTTAAACGAAATATGCTATACCATTACGTGTCAAGTAGTGACTCTAAGTTTGCATATTCGCTAAAGTGTTTGCAAACACGCTTTTTGGGCACTTTTCACGGTTAATTGATTCCCACGCATGACTGTTGTCATCGCTACATTAGGGGAAAACGTTATAATTACAGCTATTAGCGGTTTGGGACGAGCTCACTAGTACATACAAAACAAGGAATAAGTTCAAAGGAAGAACGTTGTATCTGATCTTTTGCAATATAGATAAACAAGGCATTTGGCCAGGACTTGCCAATCTAAACTTCTATCAAAGGAAACGTATTAACAAAGAACGTTCTATCAAATCTTTACTGTATAGAGTTATGGTTCTTGTATAATGCATTTCTCCTTATTGCGATATATCTATATATGAGCTTCAAGTCAATAGCTTTTGACTTTGAAAATGTGTTCTGGATAAAAAAAATCAAACAACAAGAGGGTCATTGGCCCTATATCGGTCACCTGAGTTACAGTAATATATTGACAATGTTAATTTTTCAGCGGACAAGATTTCTAGCAGATGACAGAAACTTAGTGTTTACCCTTTCACTTCTGAGCCAACTTGAATTAAAATTGACACACAGTTTGGATTCAGATCTAATACCAAGTAACTGTCTGACCAAGATCTAAACTGTTTACAACTTGTGACAATTTTGCCTGAGGGCTGTTCCAGGAAAAAAGGCCGGGGGGGGGGGGTAGGAACGCCAGCCAAAAATAGGGGTACCACCAACACAATTTTATTTTTTTACCCCCCCCCCCCAAACAAGAGAATTAAGATAAGTCAGATACCAACAACCACTAGATTTATATTTAACTTGCCACCCACCACCAAGAAAACTGAAATTTCCGATTCAATAGTACTTTCTAGATTTCTTTACCACTCAAAGCTTGACAAGTTTTACTATGAATGTGCTGTTTTCTGAATGCAAATCATATTGACAGCATATATTGTTTATGTATAGGTTAGACCATGGTTGAGCGTGACTAAACGATATAATTCAAGGGGGCATAGCCCCCCAAGAACTATTTCATTTAGTCGCGCTCAACCATTGGCTAACCTATTTAGCACTGGCTTGGACTCGAGGAAAAACAAGAAATAAACGTCATCAAATTCGCAATTTCACGTCATCGGGCGTGTGCTGATTTTCCCTCACTTCTCTTTGCACAAGATTGAAAACCATGATTGCACCTGAATCCATTAATATTTTGGAAGAAGAGGAAGGAAAAACGACAAAGCTGGAAATTTAACGGCAAGATTTTAAAATTGTGTACAATTAAATATTCAACGATAATTTCAATTTCAATATGATGCATTTGAAACATGATGTGTTTGTGAAACATTATGCCCCCTCATATATTTGACCTCTGACCTTGACCTCTGACCTTGACCTTGACATGTCACCCCTCAAAATGTGCAGCCTCATGAGATACACAAGCATGCCAAATATCAAGTCTCTATCTCTACTGGTCCAAAAGTTATGGCCAATGTTAAAGTCGGCGATTTGACCCATATATTTGACCTCTGACCTTGAAGGATGACCTTGACCTTGACACGTCACCCCTCAAAATGTGCGGCTTCATGAGATACATATGTATGCCAAATATCAAGTCTCTATCTATACTGGCTCAAAAGTTATGACCAATGTTAAAGTTGCTGACAAACAAACAGACAAACAGACAAACAGACAGACAGACAGACAGACAGGGCAAAAACAATATGCCCCCCGACTATCGTCTATGGGGGCATAATAAAAGTTACTTTTAAATATTGAATTAATTTGATCTAGATCTAGATCATTTTATTAAGATTTTTATTATCTTATTTTGTTTAATTTTTTTTAATAAAGATTATTTTCACCTTTTCACGCATTGATTAGATTGTATACAGTAAAACCTATGTACAATGGTCAATAAAATACGCTATGCATTGTGCCGCTTTTTAAAGACAACTTTTTATGCTTGAATGCAGGTTAAAAGTAACACATAACGCTCAAAATAGGAGCTTTCTGCATACCTTTAGTAATGCATTAAACTGTCAACTGTATTTAAAATTGCATATTCATTTCCCTTAATTGTCCTAACCTAAACCTAAGTTTTACTGTATTTCAGTGTAACCAGCTGATCAAGGCTACGATGCATTGGGGTGAAATATCACGTGAAAGCCTAGGATGTAACGTCAAAAAAACATTATAATGATTGGTCGACAGGAACCATTGACTAAATAAACAGTTTGTTAGTTAGTCCATGGTTTTTTCAAAAAGCGTCGAACTAAACGATATAGTCGACACTATTTGAGGCATCTGATTGGCCGAGAGCTCCAAGCCATGTGCTAAATATTGAAATCATCTGCTTTTTGTTGAGTTTGTACACATTACATTGGCATGCTGAAACAATAAACTATTTGCCATCTTGTTTCTAGTGTGGAATGCTTTTTTCCCCCATTCAATTATATGATCATTAAATTTAACCCTTTCTAAGGTGTAAGAACATAGCAGACATTAATTATGCAAATATGAGCCATGACTGTTGATAACTTTATATCTAACATAACCACTATTTGATAGCCACTGTTGGTCCAATTTGTGAAATTTAATTTTCCTGTGTTGACTATTTGTATGGCAGAAATTGAATATTAAGACAATCACATTACATTGAATTACATGATTACTAAATTTCTTTTATCGGTATATACAGAAATCAAATCACAAGAGATTGTTACAGTGTTGACCTAGATCAGCTGGTGCAATGAAAATCTGATCTGATCTACACTGCTTGCAAATTACCACCACCATCTCTAGTTTGCCAATTTGTCTGGAAAGCAATTGGGAATATCCTGATCAAATACCTCATTTATATGCAACAGCTGATCTGTGTCTACACTGTTTGCACAGCCCTCTGGTTGGATATCTCTTAGCAGGTCTTATATAAGGGAGGTAAATATTACAACAAGGGGGCCATGATGGCCCTAAATCGCTCACCTGGCCTTACGGTTTCAGAGAAGAAGATTTTTAAAGATTTTCCTATGAAAAACTGATAAGCCCTGGGGCGGGCCATATTTGGTCCAGGGGTCAAAATTTAAACAATCTTTGTAGAGGACCATTAGATAATGCTACATACCAAATATCAATGGTCTACTGGCCTTACGGTTTCAGAGAAGAAGATTTTTAAAGATTTTCCTATGAAAAGCTGATAAGCCCCGGGGCTGGGCCATTTTTGGTCCGGGGGTCATAATTTGAACAATCTTTGTAGAGGACCGTTAGATGATGCTACATACCCATGTCAAAGGTCTAGACCTTACGGTTTCAGAGGAGAATATTTTTAAAGATTTTCCTAAGAAAAACTGATAAGTTTCGGGGCGGGGCCATTTTTGGTCCGGGGGTCATAATTTGAACAATCTTTGTAGAGGACCGTTAGATGATGCTACATACCAAATATCAAAGGTCTAGGCCTTACGGTTTCAGAGGAGAAGATTTTTAAAGATTTTCCTAAGAAAAACTGATAAGCCCCGGGGCGGGGCCATTTTTGGTCCGGGGGACATGATTTGAACAATCTTTGTAGAGGACCATTAGATAATGCTACATACCAAATATCAAATGTCTAGGCCTTACGGTTTCAGAGAAGAAGATTTTTAAAGATTTTCCTATGAAAAACTGATAAGCCCCGAGGCGGGGCCATTTTTGGCCCGGGGGTCATAATTTGAACAGTCTTGGTAGAGGACCATTAGATGATGTTACATACTAAATACCAAAGGTCTAGGCCTTACGGTTTCTGAGAAGAAGATTTTTTTAAAGATTTTCCTAAGAAAAACTGATAACCCCCGGGGCGGGGCCATTTTTGGTCCGGGGGACATAATTTGAACAATCTGTGTAGAGGTCCATTAGATAATGCTACATACCAAATATCAAATGTCTAGGTCTTACAGTTTCAGAGAAGAAGATTTTTAAAGATTTTCCTATGAAAAACTGATAAGACCCGGGGCGGGGCCATTTTTGGCCCGGGGGTCATAATTTGAACAATCTTGGTAGAGGACCATTAGATGATGCTACATACCAAATATCAAAGGTCTAGGTCTTACGGTTTCTGAGAAGAAGATTTTTAAAGATTTTCCTATGAAAAACTGATAAGACCCGGGGCGGGGCCATTTTTGGTCCGGGGGTCATAATTTGAACAATCTTGGTAGAGGACCATTAGATGATGTTACATACTAAATACAAAAGGTCTAGGCCTTACGGTTTCTGAGAAGAAGATTTTTAAAGATTTTCCTGTGAAAAACTGATAAGCCCCGGGGCGGGGCCATTTTTGGCCCGGGGGTCATAATTTGGACAATCTTGGTAGAGGACCATAAGATGATGTTACATACTAAATATCAAAGGTCTAGGCCTTACGGTTTCGGAGAAGAAGATTTTTAAAGATTTTCCTATGAAAAACTGATAAGCCCCGGGGCGGGGCCATTTTTGGCCCGGGGGTCATAATTTGAACAATCTTGGTAGAGGACCATTAGATGATGTGACATACCAAATATCAAAGGTCTAGGCCTTACGGTTTCAGAGAAGAAGATTTTTAAAGATTTTCCTATGAAAAACTGATAAGCCCCGGGGCGGGGCCATTTTTGGCCCGGGGGTTATAATTTGAACAATTTTTGTAGAGGACCATTAGATGATTCTACATACCAAATATCAAAGCTCTAGGCTTTGTGGTTTCAGAGAAGAAGATGTTTAAGTAAATTGTTGACGAGGCACGACGCACATACGCACGACGCACGACGACGGACGCCGGACACTGCCCCCTCACAATACCTCACCTGGCACTTTGTGCCAGGTGAGCTACAAACACCAATAAAATGGGTGAGAATAGCTGTTTGTGAAAAAAAACAGGAAAATTTGATGGGGTCAAAGGGAGCCTACTTGTATGGGGGTTTACATTCAAATATTTACATTCAAACTCAAACTCTTTATGTCATTATATTTACATTCGCCCTGCAACGTCCTTATATAACCTTATTCTAAAAAGAAAGTTGCATAACCTCATGAACACCGGAAGCACGTCATTCATTTCTTAAATATAAGAAATACAATGGAATATAAATATAAGAAATGAATGACGTGCTCCCGGTGTTCATGGGTTATGCAACGCATAGCTTTACGAGCAAAGATTCACGTGAAGCCCTTCGGGCTTCACTAACTTTGCTCGTAAAGCTATGCGTTGCATAACCTCATGAACACCGGAAGCACGTCATTCATTTCTTAAATAAACCATCTTCAGTTCTAATTCATTAAACTGGTTTATAAGTTTTCTGAATCGGTACATGTCGACTAGTTCCTTTAACAAAGCTATATTGACAGACACAAATTTCTGGTGAATACTCAATATTACAGGGTTTTACCTGTGACTTGAACACGCTGTTTCAATAACTGGACATGTCTAACGGTTTTCAAATGGTTCCCAAAGTCTACACAGCCGCGTTTTCCGTAATTAATTTGTTTGTTTACAGTATTAAACAAGGAACTCTCTCCCGGGAAGGTTTACTTTCACTTTCTCGAAATCGCCAACTATCACTTTTCTTGTTTCTTTACTAAATGTCAACGTAATTTCTTACTCTAGCCATCTTGGGCTGAACTTATTTTTCACACTCAGATCGTAATCTCGGTCTGTGCTTTTCATTTTTGTCTTATATTCACATTAATTGGCAGGTACAGATACCGAATTTCATAAACGGACGCCATATTGGATTTGTTGAACGAACATTCGATAATACGAGCGTTTTGATTGGCTGTAAGACAAGAGTCTCGTTATTCGATTAGCCGAACCGAAATCTCGCTGTTGACGTGATAAACGTTATTAACAAGGATTTACTTGAAAACGGGAAAGAATATCGGCGACGATTTTTTCTTATTTGGGAAATTTTAAACAGAATTACTGTGCTTAATGTCCCCCCACCCCTCCGAATTGAAATATTCAATAACCCCAGATACAACACAATTACAATTGAAAAAATCGTCCCAACCAACACGAATTTAACTCTTTATTACCCCCCACCCACAACATTTTAATTCATCGCCGTTCCGACCCCCTCTGGCCTTTTTTCCTGGAACAGCCCTGAAGTCAAAATGCCATAAACAGATCTTTCAGAAATTCAAACGACGACAAATCTGAAGCAGACGACATTACAAATCTATATGAAAGAGCTTGCAGTATGAGAGTATGCAGAGACCTGAAGAGATTTTAGCATGATGTAACAGTTACCCTAAGGACACTACTGGTCAGTGCTGTAACCTTTAAATGTAGTTTCTGATGTGAGGAATACTATTTAACCATTTCCCTCATATAAACTTGCTTTCACGAATCTGCAAACAGAGTAGACCAAGATCAGACGGCTCCTATAGGATCAGTGTCTGCTCTGTTTGCTAATGGAATTTGATAGATCTGTTTCTATGCCTTCTAAACAGCTACACTGATCCACCTTCCATATGTCATTATAAATATTTTGTCCATAACTAATCAGGAGGTATTGGAATTTGTAATAAACATAGAACAGAGAAAAGGTTAAAAGTATGCGCAGTGATCTCCCCTTGTCCCCTAATCGCTATGCTGATGAGACAAGGGAGATCAATGTGGGGAAATTGGTTGGATACTAGCTAGGTCTGAGTAAGGGAAAACTTTTAACTGTAGTTTCTGATGTTAAGAAGTCTAAAGCCCCAGGGAGGGCCATTTTTGTCACAGGGGTAATAATTTGAACAAACTACATACAGATGTTTCATAGCAAATATTTTAGCTCTAGAGTATGTGGTTCCAGAGAAGAAGATTTAAAGGTTTTCCTATGCAAACTATGCAAAACTTTTTGCATTTTTGGCCCGGGGTCATAATTTGAACCAAATTGGTAAAGGATCATTAGATGATGCTACATACCAAATATAAAATCTCTAGAGTTTGTGGTCTCAGAGAAGAAGATTTTTAAAGACTTTTTGACCCAGGGGTCATAATGTGAACGAACTTGGTAGAGGTCTATTATGTAATGCTTCATACCAAATATCTAATCTCTAGATTATGTGGTTTCAGAGAAGAAGATTTTTAAAGGTTTTCCTATACAAGTCTATGTCAAAATTACAAGCCCCGGTGGGGCCATTTGTGGCCCGGGAGTCATCATTTGAACAAACTTGGTAAAGGACCATTAGATGATGGTATATACCAAATATCAAAGCTCTAGGAATTGTGGTTTCAGAGAAGAAGATTTTTAAAGATTTAAAAAAAAACCTTATACATAGTGGGACGGGGCCATTCTGGCACAGGGGTCATGATTTTAACAAACTGGATAGAGGACTCCATAAGGTACATTTCTGTGAAATTTAGTTAAAATCCTCTCAGTGGTTTAGGAGAAGAAGTCATTTGAAATAAAAGTAAACAGACAGACGGACGACGGGCGGTCAAAATAGCTCACCTTGAGCCTTTAGCTCAGGTGAGCTAAAAAGGGCAATAACTCAAAAAGTACTGATTATAGAGTTATTTTTTGCGCACTACAGTCCTACTGTTTATGGTCAATATGCATGGCATTCCTCCTCCCTGTGATCTATCTGTAAATGAAGTCTCAAATCGAAAGCGTTTGTGCTTTTGAACTATCCTATTGTACTACAACATACTGCATGCCTGGTTGTCAACCCTTTTACAGTTAGCAATCACCCTGACTTCTTTGCATGTACGCCGACAAGAAAGGTTTAGTACTCTATGAAAGCAAACTCTTAAATCCGGAAATGGAAGGAGGACGTCGGATATCTGTACTATTTCGTTTTTGTCGCACCCTTTATTACTTTTCTACTGTTACTCTGTTTGCAGCTCAATCACTGAGTACACTAGCGATAGGTGGATATAGTGTGTTTCACTTAAATGTTTTCATTTTATATGCACTTTACCCATATATTTGCCATCGCGGTTGTTGTAGATAAGTCGGAGAGGAGATAGGTTTATTTACATTGTTTGTCTTTTAGGGCGGGGATTGAATAAGTGTGAGGTTGGGCTCCCATAAACCAGTTTAACCCCCAGTGACTTTTGTCACTGACCGTTCCAAGGCAGTACTTCCATCTTCTCCCTATTGTGTGTTCATGTTTTTGATAGTTATCTACATTTTCTGTTTTGATAATTATTTACATTTGCTGTTTTCTTGTGTTGCTGTTTGGGCGGCTGTTTGTTCTGTATGTGGTGTTTCCTGCATGACTCATATTTGTACTTTTAAGCTCCGGACACAAATGTAAAGTATAGCTACCTAACCATAGAATCACCGATATACATACTGATGATGGAAATTCATGGAATTATGGTTATTGTACACTATATTCCATATTTCTTGAAAGGTAAGGAATTAATCTGGCAAGTTTGAATATGCAGTTTTAAAATGTCTGTACACATTTTGATGTTTATAGTACCTCATCCATCTCAGCCTTAGTCTGCCTGTATTCCGCATCAAGGGACTGTAAATCTCCGGCAGTTTCTGTCAGATCATTGCGAACGTTCTCATAGTCAGTGCATCTAACTGCAAGACTGGCAAGGTCACCCTCTACAGCATGCATTTTTGAAGTCAAGACGATGACTTCCCTATTGAGGGTGACATCTAGCGTTTTGTCCCTCAACTACAATAAAATATCATTCTGAGAGTAAATCTAAGACCTATTGCGATGTAATGTACAAATGTAGTAAATCTAAGACCTATTGTAATGTACAAGTGTAGTAAATCTAAGACCTATTGTAATGTAATGTACAAATGTAGTAAATCTAAGACCTATTGTAATGTACAAATGTAGTAAATCTAAGACCTATTGTAATGTAATGTACAAATGTAGTAAATCTAAGACCTATTGTAATGTACAAATGTAGTAATCTCTATTGAGGGTGACATCTAGCGGTTTGTCCCTCAAATACAATAAAATACACGTTTTGTGAGTAAATCCAAGGCCTAGTGTAATATATACAAATGTAAATTTATCAGCACATCTATACTAAACTTTCCAAAATGTCTAAATCTGTCTGATCAGATGTTAAGATTGTTGGCCCCTCATTTATTGACCCGTTTGACACCCTTCTTGCATTTTGAAAACAATCATTGCATAATAATGACAGGATCAAATGAATAGTTAACCAATTGCTTCTGTTCATAAGAAGTAGTGATTGCTGCAATGTCTCTGCCATGGGCAAGTTACTGCCCATGAGATGTTGCAACCATCTATACAAGTGCAAAATATGACTGACACACAATTTGCATGCGGAAACAACCTGTAAACAATTATGTTGATTGTATGGGAACACCAATTGTCAGTAAAAATTTAAAAGCAAAACAAAAGCTATCCAAGTTATCGATTTTTTGTTATTATCCCTGTCATTTATGACCTAGCAGCATTTCAATTTCAGAGATCACATGCCTTTGCATTCCCGTTATTGTGTAACAAGAGTGTTCAGAGGAACACATATGTCACCTGCTAGCAGCTGAAATAAAAAACAGTTAATATGCTGGAGTGTGAAAATCAGAACAAATAGGAATAACGCAAAAAGTATTGCATGCAGAGTGATATAATGTTACATCAATGGTCCTCAATGAGAGGAAGGCACATGTGAAATTTGAAAGCTCTATAATGATTAGTTTAGAAATGACAGCCACAAAAAGAAAATGTGACAGACAGAAAGAGAGACGGACAGACAAACAGACAGACGACGGACAAGTGATCCCTAAGTGACACACTGCCTTTTGGCAGGTGACACAAAAATGGAATTTGTGTTCAAGTCATATTTAATTTGACTTGTCTGCAAGTCATTATCAAATACAGAACTATTTTGAATAATACCTTGGTGATGTTGTCAATGGCTTTTTGAACACTGTCGTTTTCTTCAACTGTTAGACCAACCATACTGTTTAACAGTTCAATCATCTTGGTAGTGTCTCGCTGCAACTGGTCGTTGCTGATTGACATGTTCTTAGAGTGCATTAGTCTATGACGTGCATCTAACACCTGTTAGGTAAAAGAACATCATGAATATAAAGTCAGACATCGGAGTTTAATATTTACAAAATGCACAAGCACAATAAAATATTTCTATCATAGGAAAACACCGAGCAGTGAACCATGAATGTACTTTACATTTTGGTATGTTCCACGATTTAGCGGTGTCGGCATTGCTGCAGTCCATCTAAGATATGTACTTTAAATGCGACAGTCAATCACGATTTTTTTCATGCAGGCGTTTATGCTGACAGAATGCTGATATCCCCGACAAATGGACTATGTGGATTTTTATGGTTCAATGCCAGTTGTTTACTTATACCACTTTATATTTAATTATGTTTGTTTGTTTGTGTTTATACAGATTGTGTTTACTACAAATTGTGTATCTGAGTTTTGTATGTTTCTTAAGTTTTTATTAAAAAACGCTTTACTCCATACATATGCCTTTCTATGCATTTCCAAACAGAGTAGATCCATATCAGACGGCTCAACTGGGGTCTGCTCTGTTTGCTTTTAATATAATGTGGTTCTGATTCTACAGTTTCCGTCATGGCCAAAATAGCCTGTGTTCATATGCCACTATAAAAATGAATATAGTTAATATTCATGATGTCATTATTTCTTGCATTAATATTCATGGAGTAAAGGGTTAAGCTATAAGTCATGGCAGTTGCTTTACTTGCGGTGATATTTACAACCTCAAGGTATTTCTAAGAGTATATGACAAGACCAACTGTCATATCCTACATGACATCCAGTGAGGGGCTTGTACATTTTTACATGGTCAGTTAACCATGCCTCCGTTCTGTATTCCAGTGAGGGGCTTGTACATTTTTACATGGTCAGTTAACCAGTTAACCATGCCTCTGTTCTGTATCCATGTAAGAAATAATGACAACATGAATATTTTAGCTCAATATTTATAATATTAAATATCAAAGGAAATGTTTGCTTTGACAACACTGTAGAATCAGACCAGTAATCCAGTATCATGTCAAAAGCAAACAGAGCAGATCATGATCAGACGAATCCTATAGGAACCATCCGATCTGGGTCTAACGGCTCAGGCAACATGATTTTACCAGCCGGGAATAAATCATCATGTACCCTGGGAAAGAACTGTATAACGAATTTATTATACTGCAAAGTTTCATGTGTCGGATAATTTACATAAATCCATTTTGGCATGTTGAATCACTAAACACGCTAATTCCCCTATAAGCGCCCCAATACATTTGTATATTAATTCTACCCGAAGGTATCCGAAGTGGTATGTATTGTATTTCGTCGGCATTCGTGTTATTACAGATGGCTGGACGATATAATAACTCCTCTGAAAACTGTTTTATTGGTCATTTCAAACAATGATGTTTTTTAATTCATTTCTGCATTTTTTCTTTACGTATTAATAGTTGTCTATTATGAATTTTGCTATTATTTAGCCGAGTCGAGAAGTCGGTCTTTTGGTTTCTGACCATAATATGTGGGGCCTGCCATGGGGCATATCTATGTACCCTGTCAGCTCACAGCGTACATGGACTCATGTACACGGCTAGTTAACCAATCAGAAGTGAGGATTTTACTTTGCAGTATAATAATAGGAGCCGTCAGATCTTGGTCTACTCTGTTTGCAAATGCTTGAAAACACGTTTATATGAGGGAAATGTTTAAAGAAAAAAAAGTCCTAAATTGCTCCCAAACGATGCATTAATAGTTCCGTGATTCGTCCCTTTGTGTACGAAACTAACAATATGGCGGAAGGAAGATTCAAAATTTGGGTCGAAATGGTTACGGTCTGGATTTAGAGTTCCAGTTTCATTTTCAAAATTGCTTCCGTTTTCATCTGGTAGATTGAGATATTATAGTAATTAGTGAATTTACTGCCGTTTATTATTGTTTAGTTCAGTTTTGTATGAGTTGACACATTATTTTTAGGGATTTAACACATGGATTTAGTTCGGGAAGTTTTCCTAGGATTCGTTAAACTGACATGAGTTTCATTGCATTTTTAAGCAAACTGGAATTCGAATCGGTGATTCTAGGACAATAACGGTTGTTTAACTGCTTGCAGCTTCACAAGAAAATCCTCATATTTACTGGTGGTCATGGTGTAGAAAAGCAGGGCAGCCTAAAGTTGAACTGTAAAGTTTCAATACCAAATATTGTATCAACACTAAAATCTTGAAATCTAAGTACTTACACTGTAGTTTATAACAAGAGGGCCATTAGGCCTGGAAGCGCTCACCTGAGATAAACCCCGTTGGGGGCCATTTTTACCAAGAAATCATCATTTGTACAACCTTGGTAGAGAACCACAAGGCAAAGCAGTATGCCATTAATTAAAGGTCTAAGCCTTATGGTTTCAGAGAAAAATATTTCATATTTTTTCCATGAAAAACTGATAAGCCCCAAGGCAGGGCCAAGTTTCGCCCAGAGGTCAGGGTCGTAAGTTGAACATTAATGGCAGAGGACCACAAGCTAAGCTACATATTTATAGAGGACCATTAGATCATACCAAACATCAAAGGTCTCGGCCTTACAGTTTCAGAAGATTTTTAAAGATTTTCCTATGAAAAACTGATAAGCCCTTGGGTGGAACCATTTTTGGTCCAGGGTCATAATTTGAACAATCTTTGTAAAGGACCATTAGATCATGCTACATACCAAATATCAAAGGTCAAGGCCTTACAGTTTTAGAGAAGATTTTCCTATGAAAAATGGATAAGCCCTAGGGCAGGGCCATTTTTGGCACAGGGGTCATAATTTGAACAATCTTTGTAGAGGACCATTAGATCATGCTACATACCAAATATCAAAGGTCTAGGCCTTACAGATTCAGAGAAGAAGATTTTTAAAGATTTTCATATATGGAAAAAATGACCACGCCCTCTAGCGGCCATGTTTTTTTGCCGGATCAAAATTCTTTTAACAACTTTTAATTTTTAAAGTCTATCAACTGAGAAACATTTTGGTGAAAACTATATTCAAATCGGACAAGTCATTCAGGAAGAAGATTTTTCTAGATATTGCGTACAGTTGCCATGGCAACAAGCCCGATGGCCTGCCCACTATCTTTTAACAACTTTTTAAGCACACACCCACAGTATGTATCTGACCAAGTTTGGTTACAATTGGGCAGTCGGTTTCAGAGAAGAAGTCATTTGAAAGTGTTGACGGACAGACAGACGGACATCCTAACAAATGGGTAGTTGTGTGACTTTTTCCTGTGATCTTTTCTTGTGGGACTAGTCCCACAAGTAAAACTATTTTTGGCTCTAACTTTGGAATAGAATGATCTGGAAGCTAACCCTAACCCTATGTCCCACAACTGGCCAGGTTAATGTCACAAGAAATGGCCAGGTTAATGTCACAAGAGATGGCCAGGTTAATGATTTTACTTGTGCGACTAGTTAGAAAAAGTCACACAACTACCCTTTGGTGAGTGCGGACGGACTGACAGACGGACGCCGGACACAGGGGTATCACAATAGCTCACCTTGACCACTTTGTGTTCTGGTGAGCTAAAAAGGCATTAATTTATTAAACATAAACATCAAATTTAACACATTTGCTCACCTTTGTCCCCACTATTCATCTACACTGGGGGCCAACTACGTATTATTATTAAATGTTACAATTTATATGGGTATTTTGATAGATTTGTTTTCCTACGAAGCCAGTGTATCAATTGGGAAGTGTTTTCCTAAGATAACAAAGTTGCTTTCGTAGGAAAACAAATCCATTAAAATAATCATATAAATTGTCGTAGCAAAATATTTTGATAACAATACGTAGTTGGCCCCCAGTGATCTATATAAAAGGATTAAATCAAGTTTGTTTATGTTGTAAAAGTCGATGACGTCACTGAATGCCAATATGACGTCACAAATATCACACTTGCATGTATTTTTGCTCAGGGGACGAAACCGCTTGAGCACAGTGACACTTTCTTTTTCTTCATTTTCTGCCCTTTTTCTTGGTGTTGCATGATAAATAAATTACTATGCTAGTAGTTTTGAAGTTAAGCTGTATTTGTGCTCGTCAGAAAAGGAGTTAAATGCTCGCCAAGGCTCGCATTTAACACCTTTTCAAACTCGCCAAACTGTAACTCGTTTTACAGTTGAACTTAAAAACTACTAGCATAGTAATTCTTATATATTTTACTAGGGTTTTTTATAACTTTCAGTAACTTGTGATAATTGTGTCAATCTAGATAGCTTATTTAATATTTTTCATGTATTTCTAGTAATTAATAGTGCATTTACAACACTTTGATGATATACATAACAAGAGGGCCATTGGCCCTATATCGCTCACCTGAGTTATACATAACAAGAGGGCCATTGGCCCTATATCGCTCGCCTGAGTTATACATAACAAGAGGGCCATTGACCCTATATCGCTCACCTGAGTTATACATAACAAGAGGGCCATTGGCCCTATATCGCTCACCTGAGTTATACATAACAAGAGTGGTCATTGGCCCTATATCGCTCACCTGAGTTATACATAACAAGAGGGTCATTGGCCCTATATCGCTCACCTGAGTTATACATAACAAGAGGGCCATTGGCCCTATATCGCTCACCTGAGTTATACATAACAAGAGGGCCATTGGCCCTATATCGCTCACCTGAGTTACAGTAATATATTGACATTTTTCAGTGGACAACATTTCTAGCAGATGAAAGAAGCTTAGTGCACTGCTTCCACTCTTTCACTGCTCAATAAACTTGAACTGGATTCAGATCTAATACCAAGTGACTGGTTGACAAAGATCTAAACTGTTTACAACTTGTGTCATTTTTGCCTTAGCTCAAAATGCCTAAAACTGGTCTTTGAGAAATTCAAATGACGTCAATAAAGCTATGCAATTATACCTTGATCCAGATATATAGGCAAATAAAGTGCTAGGCAGTACATAATGCCAGTTTTTGTGTGAAATGACCAATGCAAATATCTTTAAAAATCTTTTAACCCTTTCCCTCATATTAAGCTGTTTTTACGCATAAGCAAACAGAGTAGACCCAGATCAGACGACACCTATGGAATATAGATCTGATTCTACAGTTTTTGTCAAAGCAAAAACTTCTCTTCACAGAAATAATGTGTTTTACGCATTAAAAATAAGAGTAGATTAGATCAGACGACTGCTATAGAAACTGTCTGATCAGGGTCTGCTCTGTTTGCATCTGACAAGATATAGATTTGATTTTACAGTTTTTATCAAAGCTAAAACTTCTCTTTATGGAAATAACAATTTTTAACGCATTAGCAAACAGAGTTTGACAATTTTTGTCAAAGCAAACAGGTAAAGGGTTAATAGGTGTTTAGAAATAATTCTAGCTCTAGGTGTGAATATCTGATGATAAGTCAATTAAACGGGTCATAAGTTTTTTTAACCATTGAAATTGAGAAGAGTTACTAATTTTTTGAGTAACATTGATTGTTGATTGACAATAATTTTGATTAACTTAAGACATTATTTGTTTTAAAAATCAAATTAAAACAAATACAATTAGTAGCAAGGAGAAAATACTTTATTAAACACCTAAATTTCAACTAAATGTAATTAATGAAGACTTGCATAATAAAATTTATTAAAATAAATGATCATAATGAAACTAATTTCTTTTTCCAATCACATAAATGGTTTATTCCAATGTCTCCCACATTTTGGTTGACAAAATTCCAATAAGTCCCTCAATCAAGCCAGACAGGTAATTCAATGGAGCATGCATTAGACTATAGCCAGTATCAATTCATTGCTATATAGTTTGCTTGAACTGGCCTACCTATAGAAAGAGAACAAATATATGCAGAAAACTGATAAATACAGTTAATGACTCAAAGAAGATGATGGAAAAAGTTGAGGGTTGACTGTAATTAAAGTATTACATGTAATTAAGTCAGATTGCTTAATTAATTGACACTTAGTATTGTTTGTAATTGTATAAATCATATAATCAAAGTCATATTAAAACATTGTCTTTGATGCAATCAAAACAATAAATTCCATTGAAGTCTGTCTGATCTTGGTCTACTCTGGTAAACTTTGCAAATGCGTGAAAACATGTTTATTGACTTTTACCAGCAGTTTATATCTTAAAGACCGTCTGTTCTTGATGAGATGTTGAGTAATGTTATGAATGAAAGAAACATCTATTAAATTCCGTTAAATTCCATCTGATCTTGTTCTACTGTTTGCAAATGCATAAAAACACATTTATATGAAGGAAATGGTTAAATTATGACTGTTTCCAGCAATTTTGATCCCAATGAGATGCTGAGTGAAAGGTTTAAATACATATATACATGAAATCCTGAACAGTTTGATGTTTTTCACATTGCTAACAGTTTGGATCCAGATCAGACACTGCATAATGTGGTGTCTGATTTGGATTCAAACTGTTATGTATTTAATTTAAGAAATACCTACTATTTTCCTAAATATTTAATATTCTAAATATGGTAACTAGCATTATGCCTATTTTTTCCTAAAATGACTATTTTTTAGTTAATTAAAAGTATCAAAATGAATATATTGTTGGTATTATCTAATTTAAGAAATACCTAATATTTTCCTAAATATTTAACTCTTTGCACATAATGCGGCGTCTCATGATTCTCGTCATATCATCTTGATTACTTATGCAAACAGTTTGGATCCAGATGATAATGCAGCGTCTCATCAGGATCCAAAATGTTTGTCATCTTGATCATATTCTTGCAAAGAAATTACGGTTTACAGGGGGGGGGGGGCAAATGCATAATCATGTTTTCTTAAGAATTACCATGACAGATATCAGTTGGGCCATTGCATAAAATGAATAGCATGTTTTCACAGTTTTCTTAAACATTACCATGACTTACATCAGTTGGGTTTAGACCCAGATCAAAAGTCTAAATGATGATCATTTTCCTTGATTGACTGAATAGGTGTTACTCTTAGCTAAGGATTTCCATTATCTCTCACATCTAATTTGAGAGACATTGGTAACATCTAGCTGTATAGCACAACAAATCAATAACACTAATCTTACTGTAATTAACGGTAGCCTGTCACCTTACAAGCACCACACAATTCAGTCAACCATAGCTAATCTATTGTGCGACTGGAGCGACAATTTGTGTGTTATCGAGTCAAATCCACACACTGGCACCTATATGCTGAGTACTGTGCATGACTGCTTAGGACGTGTTTGAACATAAATACGAAATGATTTTTATTCCGCTTTTCTCTGGTCTTCTCAGAAGGAAATGTTGAATGCGGACCTAATTGCACACTTTCATTTATATATGTTAGTATTGATTACTGAAAAAATGGACAGATAATAATGATACGGTAAAATGTGTGTTTTGTAATGTTTTCATTCAGGACTAGGAACATTTCATACAGAGGCTACAAAACAAATTGTATATAATCTTACCTCCTGCACTAAGTTGAGGTCTGGGCAGAATTTGTACATGAAGTTGCAAGATTTCATCAATTTTAAAATTGCAGCCGGATCAGCATCTTGTGCAGCTGCAATATTCTCACTACCCAGAGGAAGGAAGCATTTTGCCACTTCCCATGGATGAGTGTCCCAAAGATGCGGCTTCAGGTTCCTGCGAGCAATGTTACTGCCATCTGCGTGCCTTTTCAAGATTTCTTTGAACCAGGTGCTGCACACATTAGACAGACACCTAATTTTCCAGGTGTCATGGTGTTTTTGCACATTTTGGTATGTACAGGAACTGCATGATGAGGTTTGTTGCTGAGACAGATGTTGAGACACAATGCTATGTAAATCAGCGTGCAAGTCTAACACTCTCTTGTTTGTGAAGTCTTTAATGCCTTCCTTTAGAAACAGGAGAGCCATACTGTCACGAAACCAATTAAGATAATTTTCATCCTCCAGTCTGGGAGATGATGAAGCCATCCTAAAATAGGAAAAGAAATATGTTTACAATGGTAACCGTAAGTATGATTCCATACAATAGAATACCCTTTTACTCCATACATACTCTATTCGGCTCCTTTCATCAAGGTCTACTCCGTTTGCTAAATGCTTTCCTTCATATATAAAGGCCTTTTTGCAACTTTGCAAACAGAGTAGACACCGATCACACGGCTCGAGTCTTGTGGTAGCAGTCTGATCAGGGTCTGTCCTGTTTGCTTTTATATAGCATTGTACAATTTCTGCAAAGGTAACGCTCCTGTATTCATGTAACATTATGAACAGTCAGCTAATACAAGAGAGGTTTGTCTAATATGTATACCCCCACCCCTGACCTTTGACCTAGTGACCTCAAAAACAATTGTGGCCATCAAGTGGTCAGACTCATGACTAACTAGAAATGTTTTTGATACAAAAACTGATGTTTCGCCCCACTGAGTGGACAAAATTTTCCAAAGTCCCATAACTCTTTAGAAAATCATCGAACTAGAAAAGGAATAAACTATTTTCATAACTAGGCATGATGCTGATTAATCCTATGAAGTTTCATTAAAAAGAAACCCGCGGACAAAATTTTCCATGTAAAAATTTCGAAGTTCCGTATCTCTGCAGAAAATCATCAAACATGAGCAGGAATAAGATATGCACATCTAGGCGTGCTGCTGATCAATCCTATTAAGTTTCATAAAAATTCAATCAAATATTTTGGAGAAACTGTGTGGACAATTTTTCCATCCGCTATATCACAATCAGTGGTCCACAAGCGTTTCATTTTTGAAGAAAAATGAACTTCAATAAACACTTATATTCTAAATTTAGTAATAGGGCCTCCGTAATCATAATCCAAAATTTTAGATATACAACAACTGTCATAGTTTTTTTCCAGTGAACATCAAACATACTGGGTAAGAGCCATCACAGACACTACTAGTCTGCTGAGATGCAATTTTGAAGGGAAAACTGTTGATGTAGGCATTTTTTTTTATGTTTCTGATATACATTTGACTGGACCAAAATCAACAGAAGAGAGATATAATGGTTTAACATGCTTTTAATCTGAAAATAGACTTTAAGCTGTCTAAGAAATGGGTTTTACCCAATAAAAGTGACTTTGTCAAATCAAATATTTTTTAAGTACTTGAACATGGTGCAAGGGATTTCATTTTCTTAAAGCTTAATGTATTCTGGAGATATGCTCTGCCTTGAACGAAGCTCTGTGATAAATGTCACAGACACTAAAGATTCCACAAAATATTGTTAGCCTAGGTAGTTTCATCTTGCCCTTTGATTTAGTTACATTTTTCAACAAACAACTTCTCTTTTTATGCTGCATATATGTTAATTAATAACAATTTTAACCTAGAATTTAACTTGAAAACTTAAGTTTAGTAGTAAAAATCACCATATAAAGCCTTGTTGCCAGCATTTTATCAAACATTCTGATGACATTTGTGAATCTGATGTAAGTAAACCACTTGAATTGATCTGCAACACTTTTCTTAACTCACAACTGTTTTTAACAACACTTTTATCAATGAAAAACACATGAGATCTGATTTGGAGAAATTGACACAGACACTACACAATAACGGTATCTCTAAATCCTTAACCAATTCTGAATCGAAAAGTAGTAAAGTCAAAATTGATAAGTTTCTAAGCCCACATAAGGTAATATTCCATGGTTTGAAAATAGTATTTGTTGGATGATAATTAATCATGTTTTTCTTATTTGTGCTCCAAACAAATGCTGTGGGTATGCTACTTGTTTATGTTAGAACCACCTCAAAGTGGTGGTAATAGTAATTTTATTAACTACCATACAGTTACTACTTAGTCTATATTTTGGAGCAGAAAAAAAGTTATATACTGGAGATGTCTTGAAACCCCCACTTTTAACTATATACCTATATATATATGTATAAGGTATGAATTACATGAATTTCTCAACTTGATGTGCTTGAAAAAAGGAACAGCCGAAGAAAGTAAGAAGACCTTAAAAATTTAATTCTCAAAAGCTTCAGTATTCAGGAACAGCTTAAAGAAAGAACACCTTAAAATGGCAAAAACTACAACAATTAGGAACAGATAAAAAATCTTGAAATTCTAAAACAACATCAGAAAAAGAACATTTTGAAAACTTAATTGTCAAACTATAAACAAAATAAGCTTTCAACTCCTAGGAAGTTTAAAATACAATTGTCAATTGTTTGGTTTTAAAGTGACTTAGGTCCGATTAAAATAGGTTAAATGTAGTATGAATAAGGTATTGATCTGAGTCCATTAAGAAATCATACCATTTCAATAGTTTGATTAAAATGCTATTTTAAAACAGTACATTCTTCCTAAGACCCTGAACTCCTAGCTTCTCAGGCAACGAAACAGTCCCAACATTCTCACTTGATTTTATCTCTCTGTTTGCTGACCATGTTAAAAGTTTAGTTGAGCTAGTTATATCTGGAGAAAAGGGTTGATCGATGAGAGCAATCTATGTGTTTATCGCGTATCTCTTTACATATGTAAGAGACAAATTAAGCCTTTACTTCATGAATATTCATGTAATAAATAATGTCATCATGAATATTAATTAGCTGACTTCTTATAATGACTTATGAACACAGGATATGTGTAAAATTCCCAGAAAATCATCAAACCAGAACGGGAACTAGAGGTTTTTGTCACAAAAACGAATGTCTCCCCTCTAATAAAAACAATATGTAAAGGGAAATCACTAAAAATGTTATGGTCCTGATAAATGATACTTCCCCTCATTATGCGCTTTCCACACTACATTTTTCAAGAAGAAAATGATAACAGCTAATAACTCCAAAAATACTGATACCAGATTAACGGCCCTTGTGCATGACACTTACTTTCATCATGCTCTTTCCAAAACTAAAATGTCATTCCAATAGCATCAGTCGAACAGGAGTTATTGATCGGCCAAAAAATGTAACAAAGGGCAATAACTCCAAAAGTATTTAAGCCAGAATTATGGCCCTTGTTCATGACACTTTCTCTCATCATGCTCTTTCCATGTATGAAGTTTGAATACGATGGCAAGAGCCATGTAGCAGTTATCGTCCGGACAAGAAAGAATTAAACAAATGTATAAGGGGAAATAACTCTAAAATCATTGAAGCCCGAGTTAAGGATCTTATGCATGACACTTTCTCTTATCATGATCGTTCCTTGTATGAAGTTTCACTCCAATGGCACGTGTCACATAGAACTAAACATCCGGACAAAAAAATGTTTTTTTTTACGAAGGGCAATAACTCCAATATTAGAGAAGCCAGAGTCATGGACTTTGTGCATGAGACCTCCTCTCATTATGCTCTTTCCATATATGAAGGTTCAATCAACTGGCATCAGGCATATTGAAGTTATTGGCTGGGCAAAAAATTGTGATTTTATTTTTACAAAGGGTAATAACTCCAATATTAGTGAAGCCAGAGTTATGGACTTTGTGCATGACACTTTCTCTTGTCATGATCTTTCCATATATGAAGTTTCAATCCAATGGCATGAGCCATATAGGAGTTATCGTCCGGACAAAAAAGTGTGATTTTTTTACAAGGGGCAATAACTCCTATATTAGTGAAGCCAGAGTTATGGACCTTGTGCATGACACTTTTTCTTATTATGCTCTTTCCATATATGAAGTTTTAATCAACTGGCATCAGGCATATTGAAGTTATCGTCCGGACAAAAAGTGTGGCGGACAGAGGGACGGATAGACGGACAGACAGACAACTCTCACGAAAACAATATGTCTCCCCCATATAAATATGGGGGAGACATAATAAGATATGCACAACTAGACATGATGCTAATCAATCATATGAAATTTAATGAATATCCAATTCAAGTTTTTAGAGAAACCCCGCAGACAAAATTTCCATGTAAAAAATTCAAAGTCCCATAAATCAGGTGCAATAACTCCAATATTATTGAAGCCAGAGTTATGAAACATTTGCAAAACACTTCCTTCTATCAGGCTCTTTCTATAAATGAAATATTCCAATAGCATTAGTACAACAGGAGTTATGAATCCAAAAAAAATATAACAAGGGGCAATAACTCCAAAAGTATTGAAGCCAGAGTTATCTCTCATCATGCTCTTTCTACGTATGCAGTTTCAATAAAAGAGCATGAGCCATGTAGGAGTTAAAGTCCGGCAAGAAAGTGTGAACAATTGACCATGAATTGTGACCATGACCTTGACCTTTGACCATGTGCCTGAATCCTTTATTTCTCCACATCGGATTGTTAAGGAGAACATGTATGCCACAGTATTTCGGGATCCTTACAAGGGTTATACAGATGTGGAGCAGACATGAAAATTAAGGCTAAAATATTTGACCTTGAATTGTAACTTGACCTTTGAAAAATGTGCCTGAATCCTGCTCTCTGCATATCAGTTGGTTATGGAGAACATTTGTGCCACAGCATTTTGAAATACTTCCAAGGGTTTAAGAGATTTGGAGCGGACTAGAAGGGTGTGGCTTTAAACATTTGACCTTGAATTTGACCCACATGCCTGAAACAAACGCTCTGCACATCCAACATTTGTGCAAAAGCATTATGAAATCCTTCCATGTTTGTTAGAGATATGGAGTGGACATATATGTGACATACAGACAGAAGGACAACTTGACCAAAAACAATAAGTCTCCCCAGTCCCCATAATAAATGGGAGAGACATAATTACCACAGCAAATTTAATTAACCTGAGCCAAACCTTTGAGCATTTGATTGGAAACCATTTCACCAGTTAAGGTCATGGTGTCTTTGACCCAGTGATCTCAACAAGAGGATCATGATGGCTCTTGTATCGCTCACCGGACAATCAGAGGAGAAGAATTTCAAAGTTTTCACTATTTGTTTCTATAGAAAACTGGCCAACCCTGGGGCGGGGGCAATTTTGACCCCAGGGTCACGACTTATGTAACTTCTGTAGAGGACCTAAAATGATGTTCTGTGCCATATATGAAAGCTGAGAGCCTTCCAAGTTCAGAGGATAAGATTTTCAAAGTATTCACTATTATGTTTCTATTGAAAACTGGCCACCCCTGTGGCGGGCACATTTTAACCCCAGGGGCATAATTTAATGACACTTTTTGTAGAGGACCTGAACATGATACTCCGGAAAGGCTTAATTTGTCTCTTACATATGTAAAGAGATATGCGATAAACACATAGATTGCTGTCCGGATTGGAACGTTATGTCTACCGACCGACAGATCGACATTTGCAAAAGCAATATACCCGGGTTTTTTTCAAAAGTGGGGTATAATAAATGTATTTTCATGATATCAGTACTCCTTGTATATGTATAGTGAACAGGCAGATAATATAGATATGATTCTTGTGTACATTTTTGTATGAAAACAATCTAGTTTACAATCATAATCATGTCATTATTACTTATGCGAAGTTTTAGAAAAATTACTATGGCATAATAGGGTTTAGCACAGTCTAGCAATTGAAATCCATGACAAAGCCCTCAAATGTCCTAAGGGTTGCCAAAACCCAGAAGAAACAACATTCCTTATTATTTCAGATTTCACTAACATATATATAGCGATTTTTGGTCTTTTTGTCACAATTTATGTTGTATCACTTCTGAGCAAGTTTAAACTAGAACTATCACTAAAGGTGATGAATACCCCCACACGGCAGCCTTGATTGCAAATCCAAGTTTTGAAGATGTAACAGGACCAAATAACAAAAATACCCAAAGTTCAAATAGAGAAAATTCTGTAATTTATGCCAAGTATCAAGTGAATCAGGCTGAAATTGAAGGAGGAGTTCAAAGTACAAGATTGTGCCTGCCAATTTCCAGGCCAAATGTCAAGATCAAGGTCACAGAGACCTGAAATTTGTGTCTTGCACATCTACTACTCCTGAGTAAGATTTATGCCAAGTATCAAGTAAATCAGGTTGAAAGTGAAGGAGGAGTTCGCCGTACAAGATTTTGCCTGCCAATTTTAAGACCAACTTCAAGGCCAAAGGTCAAGGTCACAGAGATTTTAAATTTGTGTCTTGCACATCTACTACTCCTGGGTAACATTTATGCCAAGTATCAAGTGAATCAGGTTGAAAGTGAAGAAGTGAAGGAGGAGTTCAAAGTACAAGATTTTGCCTGCCAATTTTAAGACCAATTTCAAGGCCAACGGTCAAGGTCAAGGTCACAGAGACCTGAAATTTGTGTCTTGCATATATACTACTCCTGAATAACATTTATGCCAAGTATCAAGTGGATCAGGTTGAAAGTGAAGGAGGAGTTCAAAGTACAAGATTTTGCCTGCCAATATCATGACCAATTTCAAGGCCAAAGGTCAAGGTCAAGGTCACAGAGACCTTGAATTTGTGTCTTGCACATCTACTACTCCTGAGTAACATTTATGCCAAGTATCAAATGAATCAGGTTGAAAGTGAAGGAGGAGTTTGCCTTACAAGATTTTGCTTGCCAATTTTAAGACCAATTTCAAGGCCAAAGGTCAAGGTCACAGATATTTTAAATTTGTGGCTTGCATATCTACTACTCCTGAGTAACATGTATGCCAAGTATCAATTGAATCAGGTTGAAATTGAAGGAGGAGTTCAAAGTACAAGATTTTGCCTGCCAATTTCAAGACCAATTTCAAGTCCAAAGGTCAAGGTCAAGGTCACAGAGACCTGAAATTTGTGTCTTGCACATCTACTACTCCTGAGTAACATTTATGCCAAGTATCAAGTGAATCAGGTTGAAAGTGAAGGAGGAGTTCGCCGTACAAGATTTTGCCTGCAAATTTCAAGACCAATTTCAAGGCCAAAGGTCAAGGTCACAGAGACCAGAAATTTGTGTCTTACACATATACTACTCCTGAGTAACATTTATGCCATGTATCAAGTGAATCAGGTTGAATGTGAAGGAGGAGTTCAAAGTGCAAGCTTTTGCCTGCCAATTTCAAGACCAAATTCAAGGCCAAAGGTCAAGGTCAAGGTCACAGAGACCTGAAATTTGTGTCTTGCACACCTACTACTCCTGATTAACAATTATGCCAAGTGTCAAGTGAATCGGGTTGAAACTGAAGGAGGAGTTCGCCGTACAAGATTTTGCAGACAGACCGACCGACCGACCGCCCGACCGACAGGCTGATTCCAGTATACTCCCCTCAAACTCTGTTTGTGGGGGTATAAATATATGGCCTTCAATATCATTTTTTGAAATTCCCCCATAATATTCTAACATTTTTCTATCTACTGAGAGTAAAGACAAATGTAATCTGCAGGGTGAACTTTGATTTAGATTTGAGCAAGAACTTCGCAAATTAATTTTTGTTTTAGGTCAGAATTAAGATTCTCAATTCAGATCAATGTACCGGATATTAAACAAGAGTCGCGTGCGTCCAAAACGCTCGTCTGATTTGGTGCTTGTCCAGCTAAATTAAAAGCTTTTGAAAACAAGAGGGTCAGAATGGCCCTGATATCGCTCACCAGACAATCAGGAGAAGATTTTTAGAGTTTTCACTATATTTTTCTATAGAAAACTAGCCAGCCCTGGGGCGGAGACAATTTTATTCAGAAAGATTTAAATAATCTATACTTATGTTCAAAAGTTCAGATATTTTCATTAAACTTTCATGAGTTCATACTTTTATTCATATCTTATTCATAACTTATTTTTTTCTCTGTTTTATGTTTATTCAAAATGTCAATACCTACGGTTCTGCATATTCATGGACAAAATAGTTATAATTAAATATAGAAGGTGGGACAGTGTATCCATTTTAGAAAGTAAAGAAACATCTTTCAAATTCCATTGACAAACAGATCAGACACGGATCAGACAGCTGCTATAGGAGCCATCTGATCTGGGACGGCTCTGTTTGCAAATGCCTGAAAAGGCGTTTTTATGAGGGAAAGGGTTAATTAAACATAAGTACCGGTACATGTATATTGTACACAAAATGAAAATAATTTATTCTAATGCCATTTGCACTATACATGTATTATAAGCTAATGAATCAGATTGGTCAGATGGCTACTACATGAGCCCTATTTACTATGCAACAGGCCAGATCTATTAGCCAGAAGGGAGGCAATCAAGTTGTTATCAAAAAGTGCAAAGGGAGATAACCTACTTTTCATGTATGCTTAAAATAGCAAGCTGAAAATAGACACTATCTCTAAGAAGAATGCAGCTATCAAAAACTTGTTTTTGTAGAGGACCTGAACATGATGCTATATGCAAAATATGAAAAGTATAAAAATGAGTCATGCAGGAAACACCACATACAGAACAAACACTCGCCCGAACAGCAACACAAGGAAACAGCAAATGTACATAGGTAGAAAAAAACAACAAGAGACGCACAAAGACAAAACAAACATACAATAGGAGTAAGATGGAAGTACCGCCTTGGAACGGTCAGTGACAGAAGTCACCGGGGGTTTAAACCGGTTTATGGGCGCCCAACCTCACCCTTATTCCATCCCCATCCTAAGCTGAGAATCTTCCAGAACACCCCAGGGCGGAGCCTATTTTGACCCTAGGGGCATACTTTATATAACATAATTTTTATAGGTGATGCTATGTGCCAAAGATTAAAGCTGAGAACCCTGCAAATTCAGAGGAGACGATTTTCAAATGTTGACGACGGACGACGCACACCGACGGACGACAGACATCAGGCGATCACAAAAGCTCACATTGAGCACTTTGTGCTCTGGTGAGCTAAAAATAAATGGCCATAACTCCAAATTGTTTAAATAAATAGTTATGGTTCTTATAAAGGGGCCTTCCCCTCAATGAGATCTACTAACCTATGAAGTTTCGTGTTGATATCTCTTATACTTTACGAGTTATTAGCTACATTAAAGTTATTGCAGGCCTACGACGACAACGACGCGAATACTAACGACACGGTAGTCACAATAGCTCGACTTTTCTTTGAAACAGATGAGCTAACAAGAGCAGCGCAAGCGGGTGCAAATTTTCGTCTGTTATTATTTTGGTATGTGTGGACTGGCCTTGTCAAGATGAACATGCATACTGATAATGAAGGTTGTAAATGAAAAATTTGAAGAAGTTCTGGTCAATGTTAAGATTTCGGACGACGACAATGAGGATGCGGACGCTGGAGTTATGACAATAGCTTGTGATTTCTTCGAAACAGACAAGCTAAAATGGGTTCAATCTGTAATGGAAAATATAGTTTCTAAAGAGAATAATGCGATACCCTGGGTTCATATTTATCAAAATAGCTTTACTATGAAAGCAGGCTTGTCAGTACTGAGTATACTCTACGTTCACTACCCACAGCTCTGATTATCCTATGCATTGAATATAATAACTCTTCTTATCTGGATATTGGCCCATTCTTCTCTTAGGGCTGTTCTAATTTGGCCAATTGTTCAATTGGAGATACAGTGCTCCAGATATCTTTTGGGTAACATCAGTGCAGTACTGATCCAAATTAAACTTCATCAGCACAGGCTATTTCCGGCCAGTATAATCAGTATTCCAGGCCCAATTACTGACTAGAACTAGAGTTTGTTTTGAGAAAAACAAATGTCTCCTCCCGGTACCCCGCCCCCGCACCCATAAGAGAAATGAATTCACCCTCTGGTACCCTCTACCCTGGCACCCATAAGAGGAATAAATTCATGTCAAAATAGTATAGGAAGAGTTATGAAAAACTGATAAGCTCTGGGGCGGGCCGTATTTGGTCCAGGGGTCATAATTTAAACAATCTTTGTAGAGGACCATTAGATGATGCTACATACTACATACCAAAGGTCTAGGTCTTACGGTTTCAAAGAAGAAGATTTTTAAAGATTTTCATATGAGAAACTGATAAGCCCTGGGGCGGGGCCATTTTTTGTCCGGTGGTCATAATTTGAACAATCTTTGTAGAGGACCATTACATAATGCTACATACCAAATATCAAAGGTCTAGGCCTTATGGTTTCAGAGGAGAAGATTTTTAAAGATTTTCCTAAGAAAAACTGATAAGCCCCGGGGCGGGGCCATTTTTGGTCCGGAGGACATAATTTGAACAATCTTTGTAAAGGGCCATTAGATGATGCTACATACTAAATACCAAAAGTCTAGGTCTTACGGTTTTAGAGAAGAAGATTTTTAAAGATTTTCCTATGAGAAACTGATAAGCCCTGGGGCGGGGCCATTTTTGGCCCGGGGGTCATAATTTGAACAATCTTTAAAGAGGACCGTTAGGTGATGCTACATACCAAATATCAAAGGTCTAGGTCTTACGGTTTTAGAGGAGAAGATTTTTAAAGATTTTCCTAAGAAAAACTGATAAGCCCAGGGGCGGGGCCATTTTTGGTCCGGGGGACATAATTTGAACAATCTTTGTAGACGATCATTAGATAATTCTACATACCAAATATCAAAGCTCTAGGCTTTGTGGTTTCAGAGAAGAATGTTTTAGTAAATTGTTGACGACGCACGACGCACATACGCACGACGCACATGCGCACGACGCACATGCGCACGACGCACAACGACGGACGCCGGACACTGCCCCCTTACAATACCTTGCTAAAAATCAAGACCGAAATAATGCCTAGGCTTTCAGAAGCAGAGAGAAATAGAGCAATTGGGATGCTGCAGGGTGGAGTATCTCCGATCAACGTCAGCCGGACATTAAATTGTAGTAGAAATACAATTTTTGAACTGGCAAGACGTTTTCGGCAGACTGGTACTGTGCATGATCGTCCCAGGTCAGGTAGACCAAGAGCAACTAGCCAACGGGACGATCATGCTACTGTATTACGTCACTTACGTAACAGGTTTACACCCGCAACTCAGACAGCACGTCACTTTAACGTCCATCCGCAGACTATCCGCAACAGATTGCGTGAACAGAATCGCCCTATCACAGCCGACGTCCATATACTGTAAGTGTAATGACGTTATGCCACCGCCGTGAACGGATGCAATGGGCGCGTAGGCACAGTCACTTGTGTCGCCGGGACTGGAACTCTGTCCTTTTTTCGGACGAGTCGAGGTTCAATCTGAGTTTTGCCGACGGTCGGCAACGCGTTTACCGTCGAGGTGAAGGATTCTCCCAATGTTGTGTCAGGGAGCATGCTAGGTTTGGCGGCGGAGGTGTGATGGTATGGGACGGCATTATGGGCGGGCGGAAGACACGACTCGTTGTCATTCATGGAAACATGAATGCCCAGCGGTACATCAATGCAGTTTTAGTCCTGGAAGCAATTACATTCTTTCAAAGACATGCTCCTGTCACAATGCAACAGGACAACGACCGTCCACATGTAGCGAGGGTCACAAGGGCTCTGTTGGCCGCTGCTAACGTCAACGTTATGCAGTGGCCAGCGATGTCTCCGGACATGCATCCCATCGAATATGTATGGGATGAGTTAGGAGACGTGTTCGCCGCAATTACAACATTAACAACATCGGCCTATTGGCGAACGCCCTCACAGCAGAATGAACAACATGCCAAATCATGCGATCCAGCGCTACGTCAACTCGATGAGGAGGCGTATATTGGCACTCATACGGGCAAGGTGTGGTCACAATCGATTTTAACGGCAACATGGAAACGACAAACTGCACAGAAACCTGACTTACGGGGCATCCCGTGACCATGTTACACACATACACATTTTGAAATTTTCGTTTTACACCCCTACCATATAAACTGGCGTCTAAATCATACGTTACGTATGCAAGAAAGCTAAAAAGTCACATACATGCTCAAAACACCCGATTTAAGCTTATTACTCCAAAATAAATAACACATCCACCAATTTCCACGAAAATAGGCAAACTATGCGCAGTCAGGTTTCTTTTTTGGCTCAGTATATAAAAGGAAAAACTACAAAGGGCCATAACTTCTGTCCAAATTGTTGCAGCCAAACTTCCAAACCACATGACCATCCTCCTAAAGGGGGTCGACATAAAAAATAACCAATCGGATGTGAAGAAGTTTCATTCAGATCACAAGACTATTCATGAGGTAAGGGGTTATATTGAGGAGTCACATTGCACATTGTCTCACTAGGCTCAAGGGTCACATTGCAGAACAGGAGCTGTCTCACTAGGTTCAATGGTCACATTGCAGAAAAGGAGCCGTCTCACTAGGCCCAGGGGTCACATTGCAGAAGAAGAGCTGTCTAACTAGGCTTAGGCGTCACATTGCAAAAGAAGCTGTCGCACTAGGTTCAGAGGTCACATTGCAAAACAGGAGCTGTTTCACAAGGTTCCATGGTCACATTGTAGAACACGAACTGTCTCACTAGGATTAGGGGTCACATTGCAGAACAGGAGCTGACTCACTAGGTTCAATGGTCACATTGCAGAACAGGACTTTCTCATTAGGTTTAAAGGTCACATTGCAGAACAGGAGCTGTCTCACTAGGCTCAGGGTAACATTGCAGAACAGGAGCTGTTTAACTAGGTTCAGGGGTCACATTGCAGAAAAGGAGCTGTCTTACTAGGCTCAGGGGTCACATTGCAGAAAAGGAGCTGTCTCACTAGGCTCAGGGTCACATTGAAGAACAGGATATGTCTCACTAGGCTCAGTGGTCACATTGCAGGACAGGAGCTGTCTCACTAGGCTCAGGGGTCACATTGCAGGACAGGAACTGTCTCACTTGACTCAGGGGTCACATTGCAGAACGGGAGCTGTTTCACTAGGTTCAGGGGTCACATTGCAGGACAGGATCTGTCTCACTAGGCTCAGGGGTCACATTGCAGATCAGGAGCTGTCTCAATAGGCTCAGGGGTCACATTGCAGAAAAGGAGCTGTCTCACTAGGCTCAGGGTCACATTGAAGAACAGGATCTGTCTCACTAGGCTCAGTGGTCACATTGCAGGACAGGAGCTGTTTCACTAGGATCAGGGGTCACATTGCAGGACAGGAACTGTCTCACTTGACTCAGGGGTCACATTGCAGAACGGGAGCTGTTTCACTAGGTTCAGGGGTCACATTGCAGGACAGGATCTGTCTCACTAGGCTCAGGGGTCACATTGCAGATCAGGAGCTGTCCCACTAGGCTCAGGGGTCACATTGCAGAACAGGAACTGTCTGACTAGGCTCAGGGGTCACATTGCAGAACAGGAGTGGCTCACTAGGCTCAGGGGTCACATTGCAGAGCAGGAGCTGTCTCACTAGGCTCAGGGGTCACATTGCAGAACAGGAGTGGTTCACTAGGTTCAAGAGTCACAATGCAGAACAGGAACTGACGCACTAGGGTTAGTATATTATGTTTGCTTGGAGAGTAGTGTGTATCTAATTCTTTGCATCAGATTAAGGCTAAATGTCCATTGTGTAATACTTAGTATGTTATATTTAACCCTTTCATCCATACGTAAGCATTTCATCACCTATACAGAGTAAACTCAGATTTATGAAAGGCATCTCCAGCAGATGGCTTGTCAGGGTCTACTCTGCTTGACATATGACAGGTCTGACATGTCTCTTTAACCAGTGGGTAGAAAAGTACATTCTAAATTTAACTAAGTATATATGCATAGTTTAACTGAATGATAGTCAAGACAATTTGAGTTAAAACTACAAACATGTCATGCAGGAAACACCATATACAAAACAAAAGCCGCCCGAACAGCACCACAACAAGAAAACACGGTAAATGTATGTGTAAAGCCCTTTTTCAGGTTTTGGAGAAGTGTGGCGGGGCCTTTAGACCGGAGAATTTTGCATCGTAAACGGGCCATTTGGGGAAAATTAACGCTTTATAGGCGACAGGTACTAAGTAAACAAAGGTTTACTTTAAACACTATTAATTGTGTTACATCAACAATTTAACGCAATGTGACAAAGTCACATTTACAACACAATGTCTCTTTTTCTTTGAAAATGTCTATAATTCTAAACGTATCCGCTCTGCGACTGGACTACAACAACCGTGATGGCAAATACAGTGGTAAGCTGTACGTAAAACGAAAAGATATTTAAGTGAGGTAACTATATCCCCAATCGCTAGTGTAATCGATGTTTGAGCTGCAAACATAGTAACTGTAGAAAAGTAATAAAGGGTACAACAAAAACGAGATATTACAAATATCCGACGTCCTCCTTCAGGATTTAAGAGGTCGCCTTCATAGAGTACTAAATATTTCTTTTCGACGTACATGCAAAGAGACCAGCGTGATTGCCAACTGTAAAAGGGTTGACAACCAGACGTGCAGTATGTAAATTCTGAAGGGAGGTGATCCCCCCGGGAGCAAAAATTGCAATACAAAAACCTATACGCCCACTGATGTCTCCACCGACGAAGACCGTACCCAATGGTAAAAGTCATCAATGTCTGTTTGCAATACATCAATCAAATTACAATTGACTACATCATATGCTGGAGAGTCTTCGCAAAAAAGATAAATGGCGCACAAATATATGTCATTATTAGTGCAAATAGAGCAGATTCTGATCAGAAGGCTGTTACAGGAGTCGTTTGATCTGGGTCTAAGTCTACTCTGTTTGAACATGTATGCAAAATCGTTTATATGAAGGAAATGATTAATGCGTTCACAAGCCTACCCAGAATTAGCCTTCTTGACCGGAATCGACAGGAATCGATTTCAAGTGGCCGGATTCGACCTGATGAAAGTACAAAAATGAATCATGCAGGAAACACCACATACAGAACAAACAACCGCAAAAGTCACTGGTGAAGCCATTATATGTACACATGTAATTGTAAAATATTTTAAATTGGTTTGTTAAAAATCATTATTTCGTATAAATATGTGAAAATGCACTGTTTTTTTGTACATTTATTGTTTAACTTTAGTATACCATCATCCTCTGTCTATTCACGTGGATCCAATTTATAAACAAAACACAATACAATGTTTAGTTTGAATATCATACCGCAAGAAAATATAAATGCACTTTGACAGAATGACTGGAAAAGTTTTCTTTGCACTGGTTGTTTAGAAGTTCATAACTGCACGCTAACCTGCGATTACCTATGAAAACACATATTTTAAACATTTACCTTATATAAATGCCTTTTCGCGCATTTGCAAACACGGTAGACCAAGATCAGATGACCCGTATAGGAGCCGTCTGATCAAGGTCTGTTCTGCTTGTTTTCGCAGATCAGATTCTACAGTTCTTATCAAAGCAAACAAAGTTCTTGAAACTTTTACATTATAACATTGAGGCTAAGAAATATTCGTGATATATTAAACTTGGAAAGGGTTAAGAATTTAAGCAGACGGCAATAACTGCTGACAAAAACTATTAAGTGTGCAACGAGATAACCAACAAAACATCAAAATCCAACTTCCGTGTATGCATTTTCTTCCCTGGTTAATGAATAAAACAAAAACTTCCTTAACATTTTCCTTATGCATTTTCTTCCGTGTTTATATATTCAAAAATAAGTTCATTCTTCTAACCCATTCCCTAATATAAAATATTTTTCATTTATTTGTAAACAAAGTAGACCCAGATCAGAGGGAGGCGTTTGATCAGCGTCTGGTCTGTTAGCTAATGAGACAATATATATCAATTTCTTGTTTATAGTCAAGCAAACATCTCTTAAAACTTTCACCTTATAAACCTTCAAACTATAAATATTCATGATGTAATTAATGCTTACATGTATGAATATTGAAGAGGTTAAGAAGTTGACGGCTGAAAATTCAAGCTTCTGATTGGTCAGATTTGAGTTCTCAAGCTTTTGATTGGACAGATTTGAGCCAGAGGCTCAAATCTGACCAATAAAAAACTTGAGAACGAATTCAGACTAAACTAAACGTTTATAAGCATGGTCCCTGATCATATTAGAGTCGGGTTCTTCAGATATGTATGATCTCAGTTTGGATCCAGATCACGCCCTACAAAACATGTGGTCTGAACTGTATTTCATGCAGGCTTGACTATTGCAAACAAATCAGAAAGAAATTATTAGTTTTTAATATGTTGCAGATGACACAGTTAATCGCCATGCAAAAGGCAAAACAACATATGCATCGATTCAGTACAAAATGCCAGATGATTTTGAATGACATACAGTGTAACATTGTACAGAGTAATCCCCTCTCGGTTTACAATGTTTGAAAATACCAATTCACATTTTCCCTCTGTTAAACATTTGTTTGCAAATAGTAGCCTTCAACATTTTACGCTCGGTGGAAAGGTTATCATCTTGACCTTTTTAAACCTTTTAACCAATGAAACACATTTTGCAAACAGATTTTAGCCACAAACGATTACGGTAAAAGCTGTCTAATTAGGATTTGCTCTATGTGATTACGGTAGTTGGTGTCTAACTAGGTTTTGCTCTATGTGTTTACGGTAGTAGCTGTCTAATTAGGGGTTGCTCTATGTGATTACGGTAGTTGGTGTCTAATTTGGGGTTGCTTTATGTGATTATGGTAGTAGCTGTCTAATTAGGGTTTGCTCTATATGATTATGGTAGTAGCTGTCTAATAAGGGTTTGCTGTACGTGATTACCGTAGTAGCTGTTTAATTAATGCTTTGCTGAATGTGATTATGATAGTAGCTGACTATTAGGGTTTGCTCGATGTGATTGCTGTAGTAGCTGCCTAATAAGGGTTCCTAAAGAACTCAAATTGAATAAAGCTAACCCGTTCGACAATTATGCAGTGTTTCTTGATCTAGACCTTAAAATTGATAATGGAATGATTTCGTCTAATTTATTATTGTAAATGTCCCTCATCTTAACGGAGATGTTCCCCGTGCCCCATCTTACGGAGTTTATATATCTCAACTTATTCATTTTGCTAGAGCTTGTTCATCTATTAACGATTTTAACAGTCGAAATCTTATTTTAACTGAAAAGCTGCTTAAGCTAGGATATAGATATCATAAACTAAGAAAAACTTTCTCTAAATTTTACTATCGAAATCTCTCACTTATTGGCAAGTACCAATGCAATCTCACGGCACTTCTGTGACACGGTATTTTACATCCTGAATTTTATGGTGATGTGATTTACAAACTTCGTAAAATTATTGGACATACCAATTTTCTCACTTTGCTAATCAAATGTGTTAAAAATCATTAAAAAGGGATATATGATCCTATAGTACTACAACATACTGCATGTTTGGTTGTGAACCCTTTTACAGTTGGCAATCACGCTGGCCTCTTTGCATGTACGCCGACAAGAAAGGTTTAGTACTCTATGAAGGCGATCTCTTAAATCCAAAAATGGAAGGAGAACGTCAGATATCTGTACTATTTCGTTTTTGTCGTACCTTTTATTTTTCTACAGTTACTCTGTTTGCAGCTCAATAATTGAGTACACTAGCGATAGGTGGATACAGTTTGTTCACTTAAATGTTTCGTATACATGCACTTTACCACTGTATTTGCCATCGCGGTTGTTGTAGCTTAGTCGGAGAGGGAATACGTTTAATTACACTGTTTGTCTTTTAGGGTGGGGATGGAATAAGTGTGAGGTTGGGCGCCTAAAAAACGGTTCAACCCCCCAGTGACTGACTGTTCCAAGGCGGTACATCCATCTTCCCCTATTGTATGTTTGTTTTGTCTCTTGATGTTTTTTATAGTTATGTACATTTGCTGTTTCCTTGTGTTGCTGTTCGGACGGTTGTTTGTTCTGTATGTGGTGTTTCCTGCATGATTCTTGTACTTTTACTGTCTAATTAGGATTCGCTCCATGCGATTACGATGGTAGCTGCCTAACTAGGATTTGCTCTATGTGATACGATAGTATCTGTCTAATTAGGGTTTGCTCTATGAGATTATATATTAATATAGATATTTTCTACTCTTTCTGCTACACTAATTAATGTCTTGCTCTTAAATGTATTTATCGACTAAATATTCAGAGAAATTAAAGATATATTTATTTCAATATTGAGCGACAAGACAATAGTTAACAACACATACATATTATAGAATTATAACAATATAAATAAAAATAATGATTGTGTTATATATGTGTTAACTGTTATGAAACATGTCAGTCACATCAATATCAACGATGACACAAAACAGAGAAAATATATCTCTTACATTATTTCCATTGTGGTCCTTGTTTATGATGACATAGAGAGACATGAGTTATATATATTGGCACAATTATCACAAGTTACTGAAAGTTATAAACATTTTCGTAAAATATAATGAAATATGGAATCCGTTATAAACAATTTAATGAAATTAAAAAAAAAAGAATTTCCCAGGTCATTTCAGTCAGAAAATAGAGTTAACACTTTTCTTTATACAAAAGTGTATTTAACTACTTGCAAACAGGGAAGATCCAATTATAATAACAAAAGTACAAAAATGAGCTATTCAGCAAACACCATTTATTCCATCCCCGCCCTACAAGACAAACAGGGTAAATAAACGTGTCCCCTCTGCGACTAATCTACAACAACCGCGATGGCAAATACAGTGGGAAAGTGCATGTATAACGAAAACACTTAAGTGAACAAACTGTATCAACCTATCGCTAGAGTACAAGTTAAATAATGTGAAATCGTGCATAAACTTGGCACTGGTAATACAAGTTCCTACAATATATGTAAAAGTACAAAAATGAGTCATGCAGGAAACACAACATGCATAACAAACAGTCGCCCGAATAGCAACACAAGGGACCAGCAAATATACATTTATAACTATAAAAACATCAAGAGACGCACAAAGACAAAACAAACATACAATAGGGGAAAGATGGAAGTACTGCATTGGAACGGTCAGTGACAAAGGTCACTGGGGGATTTGGTATGAGATTGATATTAAATGTCACTACTAAAAAGTGATCTTTTACAGCCCTTTTAAAGTTAGTTAGGTTGAATGTATCCCTAATTTTGGGAGGTAACATATTCGATAACTTGCAGCCTAGTCGGACATTAACCACAAACCTTTGCCCTCTGCAGTCACAAATGAACCATGCTGGCTGTATCTAGTTCTATAATTATGTATGAACAGAAATTTGAGTTACAAAAGTTTGGCAAATAAGATCAGGAGACAGGCCATTTTTTAATTATAAAAACATGACATGACAGAGTGCAATTTGGTCCACTCTTTTAGAAGCCGGTAACCAGTCAAGTGAAATAAAAGGCGTATTATGAATATGAGACATGTGTTCCAAATTGAGCACAAGACGGACAATTTTATTCTGGGTAACCTGGAGCTTGCCTCTCCTAAATGTAGTTAACCCATTATACCAGGAAAAAAGCAAGCACAGTCAAAATGGCACTGAATAAGAGCTGAAATCAATAACATTTTGGTGTGATATGTAAGATAAGCCTGTTTCTTATACAGAAATTTTACCCTAGCATTTGTCTTTTTGATAATGGAACTAGCCATGGATTCACCTGTTAAACACCGCTGTATAATGACTCCTAAATATTTGACAGATGTAGTTGTATTGACAATCTGACCATTGCATGTAACATTAATGTCCTTGTTAACATATACCACTTGTCATACAAACAGCGGATACATACAAATTATGTAATCTTAAAAGTTTTATTCAGAACACAACATCTACACATCTGACCATTGCAATTCATAAATATACCTTTCTACAATGCAGAGTAACCGTCTAATCAGGATCTGCTCTGGTTGTTTATGGTTTAAAATATATATTACATAGATATGCGGCGATCTATGAGCGTATCTGATGTCAATTGTTTGAATAATGTAATAACAAAAGTGCAGATTTACATTGAAAATAAACTTCAATATGATAATTAACGATTTTCTGTTCGTCGTTGACGTATTGCCAAGAGTCTGTAAGACGGCAACCAACACAAAATTGATGAGACTAGATTTGATGTTGACTTCCGGGTTGGCTTCGTCGTCCTTCAGGTTAAGACAGCATGCTTGTTTTGTGATAATTGTCAAGCAGTATGAATTTAAGATCTCACCTCGAGTGGAACTGATGATATAACTCTGACGAGCCGGTCAGCTCTAGTCTGCTTCGTTTCCCTGGACCTCAGAATGTTTAAAGAGCGTGTTGGCAATATGTCTGTTGCTTTCACCATGTCCGGTATGCAAGAATGTCATATCCGGCGAATCACACTGACTATTGTCCGACAGGCTTTCCTTATACATATTTATGTAAAAGTCACAGGTCTACGGCTACTTTCAGAACTAAAATATTGTAATCATTGACACATTGCTGCGGTTTACAATGTATTGCCCCTCTACCTTTGTTATTCAATCTGGTGTCGAGTCGTTTCAGAACAAGTTGTTTCGGCCACTAGTCATTTCGGTCCCAAGTCGTTTCGGTCTAAAATAAAATATAACGTGGATCCAAGCTATTTACATCCAATGTTATAACTGGCAACTATGACATAACTGACAGGAAAATAAGTCGTGTAATTGGAGAGAAATACAGGAACATGATGCTATAAAGTATCCTGTAACAATAAGTAAAACAACAAGTTTTGGAAAGTTGTAGAAATTGTTAAGTCAAGACAAGATCATTGCGGTTGAGATATAATTTATATTGTCATAACAAGCACATAAGCAATAATTGACATGTACATATATAGCTAAATGGCTTGTACAATATAACGCACAGAAACACGTTTACCAATCAATATATGTATAAAACAAGTACGTAATCGTAAAGATGAAACTGACATTTTATACATGTATATATATATACAAACAAAACAAATACATGAGTAATATGCCACGTGGCATTCACACGTCTACACACTCTTAGAGACACAAAGTTACAACTACACTATAGATGAGCAATACTTAACATGTATATGTCTAGCAGTAGCTGCTTATATTTTCTCACACTACTTTCCTTATCTCTGGGTTAGAACAACGGGTTAAGATTTCTTTAGCAGTAAGACGTGTAAGAACACTTTAGAACAATATGACAACATATGGAAACCACGTTTGCGTATGTTGTAAATATAATAACTTGTAAAGGTATTTAAACGGCGAAAACACACTTTGTTTGTTATGTGTGAAAGGTAATCTGATTCCCGTTGTCTTTTAAGATCAAATGTTCTTAAACTCGCCAAGAAAATATTACGCTCGCCAAAGCTCGTTGAGTTACATTTTCTTTGGCTTGTTTAGGAGCATTAGATCTTAAAACATAACTGGCGAAATAGCATCTATTTATGTATGGTTCCTGAAACGAAAAAGACCAAACCCAAACACACACACACACGCACGCACGCACGCACAAACACACACATGCGCGCACACACAAACACAAACACGAGATATTTTAAGTCTTATCCAGACACAACATGTCTTACGCTACACGAACTCTTGTTGAATCCAAACATGTATGTTTGTAATCTAAGAAGAACTAACACAAAAAAGCAAACATCATTTTAACACACAATAATTTGATCAGCACACTAAAGGTTTACTGACGCACACATCGTGTTTGCTAAACATATCGTGTAACTAAATTGAAAATTGCCTTTGTTTAATATGAACGAACATATATTTATCATTTATCATTTATACAGCAATACAAATATAGCATTGTATCTGATACGAATAAGGATCCATACTGTACTGGTTTTACAATTCTCATCTTAAACCATTATTTCTTATAAAACATAGGATGTTCAACTTTATTCATATTTTGCCTTAGGTTTTTATTTAACAAGATTTTGTTCGTAGAAAATTGCCACTGTTGATTATTTTTACATTTCTATTCAACAACATTGCCGGAAAACAGATCATATCAAAATAAGATATTGTGTCACTTGGTGTCTGAAATTTATCCAAACTGTTTGCATAAAGACTTCTGCCTCCCATAGGCGTCTGATTGTAGACTTAGCTCGCATTTTCTATAGTTTTTATGTTGAATTTACCGCATTTATATATAACATTGTGCAGTGATAAATGATATGTACATGTCTTAATTTGTATATGTTGCCTCGACCTTTATCCGATAAAATTCCAGCCAGACGCAGTAGACCCAACTATGGATGATGTCTGTATGTACCGTATAATCCAGAATCAGCACCATTTGCTATGAAAAAGAATACTCTGATTGGGCAGTTGAGCTACCATTAATCTCAAGACAATATGGGCTTGTTCTCTTACAATCTGGGAAGTTATATCATATTCATGGTGTGTCCAGCGTCTTCCTACATGTATTTTTGTCAGGGAATGATTAGCCGAACATTTTTATAATCGGTTCTGTGACTGAATGTCTGCATAATAACATAATTATGCATATTTTACTGCTGTACAACTGTATGTCCTTTATCATTCCTTATGTTGCTATTGCAGGCCCTATATATATATCTTGATATACCTGCCAACTCCATGCTTGCATGCATTTGTGCTACTTTTATTTTCATTTACTTTTGCATGGCTATTTCTTAGATTGTCATCATAAAATTGTTATTACATGTTTTAGCTTATCTATACCAGTGCACGTTTGATGAGTACTTTGTAACATTTTGTTATCATATGTGTCACATTATTTACGTAGATATTTGGTATCTCTAGAGAGCTTGTGTTATTTGTTGTATATCCGACTCTATTTAAATACACTTGACTTGACTTGACGTAAACATGACCATGTACTTATTGCAACAACTGCATTGTTGTTCCTTTACTTCATTCGTAAAAAGACTTTTCCATGCCGTTACAAACATGGTAAACCCAGATCAAACGGTCGCCTGACCAGAGTCTGCTCTGTTTGCTGATGACATTATATGGATTTGATCCTACAGTTTTTGTCTAAACCAGAACAAATTCCCCGAAAAGTTTACATGCTAAGCATTAGGTTAATTCTCGAATATCCACACATTGACTAATGTATGTATACATATAAATTAGAGAAGGACAGAGTAATAGATAAATGTGCGTACTCAGATACTGAAATAATCACTTCTCCCAGACGATTTAAGGAGTGGTCACAACATAGGGATTGGTGGAGAAATTGTCGCCTGGTAGATATTGTGGTGAAATAAGCTGATAGGCTTTACTGTGTGGCTTGGTAGCTCAGTGGGTAGAGTGCTGACATGTTACATTCGGCGCCAGCGTAAATAACCCACAGGGCGATATTTATGAAGACAATTAGTAATAATAAGAAACTCGTGGAGTGTTCTTTGATTAAGAAATCGGGGCGAATTCTTATGTAGAGGAGGTGTGTGTAGCCGGGTAGATACTGTGGTGAAATAGTTTGATATGTTTTACTGTGTGGTTTGGTAGCTCAGTTGGTAGAGTGTTGGCATTGTAAAAGCCAAAGGCCCTGGGTTCGAGTCCCAGTCAAGTCACAACTTTTTCACCATGTTACAAAATAAAGGATTTGTTTTTGAAAATCTTAAATTTATGCATTTATGGAAGGATGACTTTATAAATCTGAATCCCTGATCATGACCTCCACTGTTTAATTGGCCTTAATGTTGTTTTGTTTCTAGAAAAGTATAATTGTAACCAAGGTTTCCTCCTGCACTGTTAAGTGCGTTTTATTTTGATATAGACTATAACATTGTCTATTTCCAGCTGCTGTAGTCTGTTTCAATATTTACACTTATTTAGTTGTATGTCCTTGATTGGAAAGACAGATAGAACCGTATGGTAGTGACCGAATTATGCATGCGGCAGTAACTTTGTTTCTTCAGTCAAGTGACATGAGTTAACGTGTACCACCTCTCCTACCCACCACCCCCACCCAACCCCGTGCTCTTTTCCAACCAGCTAGTGAACTTTACTTGGTAGCGGTTGCGTCTTATTCATGAGTGGCTTTACTCGTTTATGACCCCATTTAGCTAGTGAACTTTACTTGGTAGTGGTTGCGTCTTATGAGTGGCTTAACTCATTTATGATGCCATTTAGCTAGTGAACTTTACTTGGTAGTGGTTGCGTCTTATGAGTGGCTTAACTCGTTATGATCCCATTTTTGAAGACCCGTCTTCATATATACCCTCTACTACTTATACATATATATTGACGTGCTGGAAGAATATAATTATTATGAGACAACTCCACCTAGGGATCTTTTTCACTATTTACTGCTCTGGTAACATTGGCGCCAAACATGGGACGGTGACTGTTTACAGTACTCTAGAGTCATTGCAAATTGTTCTCCGTATCATAGTTGACTGTTTACAGTTGTTCCGAAGGTTTAACAATAACTATACGATCTCGATGGGCGATAAACAATATACTATTCTTCTGTTTTCTTCAACTTTATTCTGCGAACATTACTTTACAACGATACTTTCGATACACGACCATGCCGACTATCTATTGCAACATCGACGAAAAAAAGACTTTTTCGGTCTAAAACCAAGACGAATAAAACTATGAACCTGGACGACATTAGTTCGGCCGACTGCGGCGCCTATGGATACGATCTCTTCAGAACATCCCCCCTTCTAGAAAATTCTTGCAATTTTCTACAGACCAAAATAACGAAAAAACGATGCAAACGATACCTTTGTAGACCAAACTTGTCTACTAAACTATTAACTAGCTATTACACAGATAATGTAAACATTGATCAAGTCTATTTGCAGTAAAATACCTCTCTATGCCATTCATAAAACTTTAAAAACTCAAGACACTTTGAATCTTAATAAAATTCTAAGCATCAGATGTGTTTTTCAGCACACCTCTCATATCAAGAACGATAACTCTTACAAGTACTAATAAATGCTCACATCCTTAATATTTTCTTTTTCTTGTCCTTTGACATTCCAATACAATTTACATGTACTTGCAATATTTCAACGAGCTTTTGTTCAAGTTCACTTTCAAAACCTCAACAAAGCGACAATGATACAAACATTTTTGGTTTAAACACGATATCAGAAATTCTATTTAACAAACTAAAAAAAGCAGATAGTTTTTCAATCATTTTCTAACACATCAACCTGTGAAAATATCTTGAGACATACAAATATTACTGATCAAGATCACAAGTAGTGTCAATAACTTGATCAGTAACTACTTTATTTCTTGAATAAACATTTTTACTTATAATCTCACAGGCTGATTACAAAACATGTCATATAACACATTGTTTAAGTTGGTCCATGACTCCTGACAATTCTAAAACATAAATCAATTAATTACACAATTACCTAGCAATACTTTAAAGAATTAAAACGAATACATACATTTTCCAAACGAGTATCATGAACATAAAGATGCATTTTTATGTTCTGACCTTCTTTGGAAAATATCTTTGCATACATGAAACTGTTCATGAATTTTACAACCTTGTAAAACATGATATTTTCTATGTAATCAAGACATGACAAACTTTTCTTTTATGTACATGAATGTGGCGCTGTGTAGACCTACCAAACACTTTCAAACAAAACAATACCTGTCAATATTCTTGGACTTTCGACACACATGTTCTAGAACCCTTTCTAAAGTTTTCAATATTAATCTATATGGAGTCTGGGTATCCCAGATCTCATATACAATACATTCACATTCAAATTATAAGAGACTATAATGGTATTTTTCTTTACACAGCTTCTAAAAAATGATTGTCTCAAATTACAACCATTTTTACTATATTGTATCTGGGTATTCCAGATCACATATCAATGCACTCAAAATAGAATAATAAAAGACTATACTAATCATTCTTTGACATAAGCTCTATAATGATTGTCTGAACCATTCATTATACCCTATATGATATCTGGACATTCCAGATTTCATACCACATACATTTCAAAATAGAATTATAAAAGACGACACATATATAAATTTTACAAAGGTTTTGTCTTCATCTGTCTTGATGGACCTCTGTAGTGGTTTAATTGTGTACTACGATGTGACGTCTGGCAGTCTATAAGCACATACTTTTGACGTCTAGCAGTTCATATACTCAATATTTGACGTCTGGCAGTTTATATAAATAAACACACATTCTGACGTCTGGCAGTTCTTTCTTGCGCGCAGACGCATTTTATACGAAATCTTACTTTTAAGATTTAGAGCTTTATTATGGCTCTTGAACGGCACTTTCTGATGGTACGATTAAACACAACCGGTGAATAGGTCGTTTCACAATTAGTTTTGTCACTGATTTCTTTCTTGGGAGAATCACAGGGTACTTTGAGTCATATGGCAAGTATTTAGCGAATTTCCAACGACTATCACTTCTCATTACTCCTTTGGGTTTAACGGCAAAAGTTTACTAGCGTATGGAATAGGTTTTTCCTTTTGCAAGTTCTGATATTCTTGTTCAAAGTCTTCAGCTTGGGCTCTGCGAGTCAACAGATTTTCAGCATTTTGAAGGTCACCTAATAGCAACTCTTTGCTATAGTTTCTTTTATCTTTTGCGAGTTGACAGTTCTCTATAAACCGATTGACCAATGCAGAGACTCGCACTAACCGATTCCATGACGAGTAATTCTCCGGATCTAAACGATTTTCATTGTCACTCGAACTTTTAAACGAAAAGTTCACCGCGTTTTCTGTTGTTGATTTTACTTTCATTTCACACTTCGCATTGACATTTTGCTGAAACTTGTTTTCTGGCCATTCTTCCTCTGGTGCCCTGAGAAATGGGGGACCACTCCACCAAAGGGTGTTTTCACCGAGATCAGTTACGGTTCTTTCTCGTGTGGTCAAGTCAGCGGGATTTTCTTTGCTTGGTACGTAACGCCATTGCTGAGGTTCCGAAGCGGTTTGAATACTTTCGATTCTGTTCGCGACAAACGGTTTAAAGCTTCGACTTTTAGCTCGCACCCACCAAAGTACATTGATGCTGTCTGACCAAAACATAACATCCGACATTGGAATTTTCAACGTTTTTGTAAGCTGTTCACACAATCTTAGTCCTAGCACGGCAGCTATCAATTCCAATCTTGGGATACTGACACTTTTCAGTGGAGCCACTCTTGTTTTTGCCGCTACGAATTTGATTACAATGTCACCATTTGGATAAACATGTCTTACATACGCTACAGCACCATATGCTTCTGTAGATGCATCAGAAAATATATGTATTTCACTGTGTAGCTCGTTCTGGAACTCTAAACTTCTATCTAATGTGACAGTTCTCAGTTCTGACAAGTCTGATAACCACATTTGCACTTTTTCTTCTAGTTCTGGGTCCAGAGGTTCATCCCAGTCTAATCCTGAAGTCCATATCTCTTGCAACAATATTTTTCCCCTAACGACCACTGGAGCTACCATTCCGATCGGATCAAACACTGTTGCAATCTTACTGAGTACAGTTCGCTTTGTTAGAACACCTGTTTCTTGTTTTTCGTTCACGCGGATATTGAATTTGTCATCAGCGGATGACCACCATACGCCCAATGTTTTTTATTGCTGGCATATTTGTTGTCTCTAAGTCAACTTCCTTCGCGCGGTCTTCTTGTGGAATGTCTTTCAGCACTTTCGGTGAATTCGATAACCATTTTCGCGCATGCATTCCAGCCCGTTGCCAAAGCTCTGACAACTGGCGGTAGAGTTCGACTCCTTGCTGTTCATCTGGCACTGAATCCATGCTGTCGTCCATATAGGTTGACTTCAATACTGTTTCTTTGGCGATTGGATACTCGTTTACGAGAAGACTAGCATGTTTCTGCGATACTAATTGAGCCAGAAAGGGGGAACAATTCACACAGAAAAACAGATATGTGTCTGGTGGCTTTTCAGGCTCTGATCTCCACAAGAATCTGTGATAGGGCCGGTCTGATTCCTTCAAACCGATCTGAAGGTACATTTCCGCTATGTCGCACACAACTGCCACTGGGTACTTTCTGAACCGCAGGAGTACATCGAATAGGTCACGTTGCAATTTGGGACCTTGATGAATTGTGTCATTTAACGAAACGCCCTTAGATTTCGCGGAGGCATCGAAAACAATGCGTATCTTTGTGGTATCTTTATCAGGCTTAATCACTGGAAAATGTGGTAAGAACCACTGTCCTGGTATCTCACCACAATTGACACTTACCGGTAATTTTTCTACATAACTTTTGTCCACATACTTCTGAATCGTCTCTTTATATGATTTTGCCAGTTCAGGGTTTCTATTCAGCCTCTTTTCAGTATTTTCTAGTCTTTTCAATGGCATGTCATAGTTTACTGGTAACTTTTGATATCTATCTTTCCATGGAATCGCAATTTCATACCTGCCATCTTTAAAAGTCACATTTTTCTCTGTCTTTCTTAACACTTGCTGTTCTTCAGCAGTTAACTCTTGTTTGTTCGAAGAAACGGTCTCATGTTCTATCTCCCAAAATTCTTTCAAGGTTTTATTTAATTCTTTTATTTCACAAGAGTCTCTTTGGAAGAATGTATACATACTGACGTTTGTTTCTGTGACAGTTGGACCTACGCATGTCCAACCAAGGGGCGTCAATCTGGCAACAGGCTCACCCTGTCTCCCGCTGATTTCGTGGAGAGACATGTGCAGTTCTGGGTAGTCTATCCCGATCATCAAGTCTACTTTTTGATCTCGAGCAACTTGCGGAAACTGGATTTCTCTTAAGTGAGGGTACTGTTTAGCATAGCAATTCCAATCAACTGCCGGTAGGTTTCCGGTAACATTCTTTATAGTTTGTACCTCAATGTTCTTTCTAATATGTCCATTTTAGCTTTCAATTCCGACAGTTACAGGTTTACTTTCAAAACTTTCACTTTTGCCACTCAGCACATTCACTGTGAGTTTTTGGGTATCATTATTTGAGTCCAGTCCAAGTTCAGCCACAATATCGGCATTTATGTAAGATTTTGTGCTCCCATCGTCCAATAAGGCATTCATTGACAATTTTCGTTTCCCATTTTGTAATATCACTGGGACTATTCGCAGTGCAACACGTGGCCTAGGCTGGTATGCTGAATATGAATTGTCATCATTTGAACTCGTCACAGTTGTGCTGTTGTAACTTGCCTGTGACACTAACTGGCGCTCATCACTAGTGTGAAGCAGCGTGTGATGATTCTTTTTACACGATTTCTCGCGGCATTTCCACTTTTTTGGGCAACTGGTTCCCATATGATTTTCGGAAAGACACCGACAGCACAATTTCAGCTCTTTAGCTTTGTTCCAACGTTCTGTGACAGGCAGCGCTTTAAAACTTCCACATTTCCATATTCCATGACTACCAGAACACAATGTACATTGATAACTGATTTTACTGTCTGATTCATTTTTCTTCATCGTGGTATAACTACGCTCACTTCTATGACTGTCATTGACTCTGTCACGATAATTTCGCTCATATCTGTCATTGCCTCTTTCTCGATCAGGCTTTCTGTCACCTCTCTGGGTTGTGTCTAGGCCAAATTTTGTTTCCATAGCAACATTATAAAATTCTGCCTCTTTCAACACCCACTCTCTTAGCGTTTCGATTCTTCATGTTTATGTTCAAATTTCAATCTTTCATAACGAGCAATCATGGAATGAGGCAGTTTCTTAAGGAGCTGAAGGCACAGGAAACCACTTTTAAGGTCATTTGACTCATTCTCTTTAAGATTTATAAGAGCAATGTCCAACAAATCAGCGAACTTGTTAATCATTGTGGTGTTTTCATATTTGATTAAAGGAAATGCGTCAATTTCCTCAAGAAATCTGTTTACCTTACGCCGCTGTCCTCCGAATTTTCTCTCTAAGCGTTCCTTAGCTGCGTCATAAGCCACAGCACTATGACCTAATCCTTCTATGGTTTTCAATGCTTCTCCACCTAAATATTGCCGTAACTGTAAAAACTTGTATTCAGCTGTGGCATTTGTCTCATCGATGCATGATTTAAACGCACTTTTCCAAAATTCATACTGTTTCTTCTCACCTTTGAATATGGGTATAGACACACGTTTTAATTGTTTGTACATGTCCGAGCTTACCGATTTATCCTCTGGCTCTTCTGTGTCCGATTCTGTCCCAAAACACTGATACAATTGGGCAGTCTCTTCATATTTAGCATTCATAGTGTCAATCTCAGACAATGCCTTTTTCATTTCACTTGTTCTTCCTTTCTCCTTATGATTTGTCACAATTGCCGTTATAATCTCCGATAAATTGTCCATTGCAGTTTCCAGCCGATCTAAATTTGTTCTTAATTCGTCTTTTGTTGAGTCTTCATCACTCAACAATTCATGCAAGCGATTTCTTGAACGAGTAAACACAGCTTGTGCACGAGACTTTTTTTAATTTTAGTTCAGCCAAGTCAGACTCTTCTAAGTGCTTATCATGTTCTAAGTCCGTGGCCATTTCGCCCGGATCCATAGCCATGATTCTTATCACGAATTGTAGATTTTCTCGATGAATTTATTGCGAGAATTCCTCATAAGCCAGGTGACACGGCTTATGTATTCTCGTCCGAAATCCTCGATCCGAACACCTGTAGTTCGATGATCCTTTGGGTCGAATCGAATTCAGCTATGGTTTCTTATCCTCCACGGCGGGTCACACGCCGTGAATAATCAACTTTCCTTGACTTAATCCTCCTCTTTGACGGGTAAGCACGACAAAGAATTACGATTGTCACAAATGTCCTCCATTCGTTGCTTTCGGCGACACGAAGCAGATTACACGATAAAAATATCCCTTTTACGCCGGATAAACACGGCATAAAAACCTCGCTCTGCTACCAACAAATGTTCCGAAGGTTTAACAATAACTATACGATCTCGATGGGCGATAAACAATATACTATTCTTCTGTTTTCTTCAACTTTATTCTGCGAACATTACTTCACAACGATACTTTCGATACACGACCATGCCGACTATCTATTGCAACATCGACGAAAAAAGCCTTTTTCGGTCTAAAAACAAGACGAATAAAACTATTAACCTGGACGGCAATAGTGCGGCCGACTGCGGCGCCTATGGATACGATCTCTTCAGAACAACAGTACTCTAGAGTCATTGCAAATTGTTCTCTGTATCAAAGAAATTCGGAACGAATTTAATATTTATGGGAAAGTTACGGTGTGTAGTTTACCTGTACCAACACTTGTACAGCCTTATTGTACAAGCAGGCTTTTATGGCGATGCTGTAGAATGTTGGACTAGGAACCTGGTCTCGAGTTCGATCCCCACACATGCCGGGTGTAGTTCCTCTCAGAGACTGAATCAAACAACACTGTACTGTCCAACCGTGACAGTGCAATATTCCAACTGTTAAATACAATTGTATATATTTCTATAAATATAACCATAAAGTCTGAAAGATACGGACATATGGTTTTCTTACTAAACCAATACACAATCAATTTGTGTATTAATTTCACGGATGGTACAAGAATACATCATTTTTTCCAGCTGGACAGAAACCAGACATGCCTGTTAAAAGATGAATTGCCTGTATTTCAGATCTTGCTCTGATCCACGATTCAAACTGTGTCTCACCGCACTGAGCAATAATAAATGACTATAATCTATACCTATCTGTAACACAACTACGGTAATATAAAAGTTATTGAAGAGTACTATAAGCGTACTGGAAACGCCCCCAAAAGTCCAAAATTTAGGCACATGACGGCGCTTCTGCGGCGATTTGGAAGGATTTGGAGAATTGTCATGATCGCCATAAGCGCAGTGGAACCGTCGCCCAGTGGAATGAGGGTAGCAACAAATTTCTTCTAACGAAACTCGTGTTTATTGATAAATTTGTTGCTTAAATTTGAAAATGGAGAATAACAAATTTTGTATATGCTAAACGGTAAAGGCTAAACTCGTGTGAATCCATTATTCCATGAATATTCATCTAAGATATATTGACACCGGGAATGTCAATTGTTATGATAGGATATGCCTATAGAAAAGGTTGGTCATTGCAGAAACTGTAGAATCAGGGTCCATGCTTATAAAACTTTTTAGTTGAGTCTGAGTTCGTTCTCAAGCTTTTGATTGGTCAGATTTGAGTTCTCAAGCTTTTGATTGGTTAGATTTGAGGCGATCAAAAACTTGAGAACGAACTCAGACTCAAAACAGTACAGCCCCGATCAGACGGCTCTTATGGGATATGTTCGATATAGGTCTACTCTGTTTGCAAAGGCGTATTTATGGAGTAAGACCTTAAGAGATCCCCTTACTTACAGATAAGGAGACTTAGTAATCCGATACAAACTCAGACGAATATGTAGACCAAGCTTTACAAAGACGTGGACATTATGTGCCATGTTATTTAGAGTAAGCCAGTTTTACAAAGGAGAGGAGATTAGGAGCCATGATAATTAGAGTTAGCTAGCATTTCCGAGCACGTGCTAATTTGTAATAACGTAAACAGTTCGGAACCTGATGCGATGCCGAGTAACTCGGTGTCATATTTGCACATGGCAGCGAGTCACCTGCAATCGTTTAATGAACGATAAAGACACTTAACCTTTAACCTGATATGAACAATAAAGACACTTAACCTTTAACCTGATATGAACAATAAAGACTCTTAACCTTTAACCTGATATGAACACTAAAGACACTTAACCTTTAACCTGCTATGAACAATAATGACATTTATCCTTTAACCTGATATGAACACTAAAGACTCTTAACCTTTAACCTGATATGAACAATAAAGACACTTAACCTTTAACCTGATATGAACACTAAAGACATTTAGCATTTAACCTGATATGAACACTGAAGACGATTAGCCTTTAACCAGATATGAACAATAAAGACTCTTAACCTTTAAACTGATATAAACACTAAAGACACTTAACCGTTAACCTGATACGATGGATGCTGCGATATAACATCAGGTTCAGTCCGTTCACCCTCTGCTTTTTGAAAATTCATGTAAGAAACAATACCATCATGGACATTAATTCCATTACTTTATATAACGGCGCATACATGTAAAAAGAAATGTTTCGCCAAGACATATATCTATTATTTTGCAAGCATAGCCAGAGACATATATACACATGTATGTATATGTCCCAGGCATAGTATACTCTGATCAAACTTCTATGGGAGCCGCCTGATCTTGGTCTATTCTGTTTGCAAAGGCGTATGCAAGAGAAGGCCAATTTGGTGTCTCATAAGGATCCAAACTGACAGATTGTAATTTGTTAGATAGAGATTGAATATACCTTTTAAACCCGTTCACTGCCTGGCCCCGAGAGTAATGTTATTGGCAAACACCTTGGATGCGGATGAGACACCGAGTAGCTTGGATCCAAGCTGTTTCACACTCAGCACTGCGAGAGTAGTTATTGAGCACTATATTGAGAATAGCTTGGATCCGGACGAGACACCGAGTAGCTCGGATCCAAGCAGTTTCACACACAGCCATTATCTTAGCCAACAACTATTTAACGTTTAAAACATGCAGCTGACGTGATATTGCGCCTCCGGATAACTGCCGTGGCAGTAAAGTGATAAACTGGCACTGAGCTTAAAAGTTAAACACTACGTTGCGTAAATCATCTGCATTATATCATAAGCAAAGCAATCCCTGATCAGACGGATCCTACGGAAGCAGTATGATCTGGGTCTACTATGTTTGCAAAGGCGTAGTTATGGAGTAAAGGGTTAATCAAACACGTGCGTGCAAGTATAAAATTAGTTTTAAATAGTTTGGAACCTGATAAGACACAGAGAACCTGATAAGACACTCCGCGTCTTGCCTGGATACAAACTTTAAATACATGACTGTGGAAGAGTTATATAGAACGTAAACGAATAAATTCGAAACGTTCAACCTGCATTAAGCTACCATGTCTGGAATATCCAGAATTTCACCAGATGGAGAAAAGTCTATAGTACATGAATTTACATTTTATTCAAAAAAGACGAAACCCAGTATAGATACCGTGAAGACACCATGACCTGTCAACGGACGATGTTTATGACGGCCACAGGATGATTCCTAAAACTCGTCGTGACACTTTGTGCCATGTGAGCTAAAAGCAAAAACAAAAGACCAGTGACAATAGTTTATAATTTATTTACTTCAACCACAGTTTGAAAATTATACATAAAGAGTGTCTCTAAAGCGACCATTTAATAAACACGAGTGTCAGTGATAGCTTTATCCAGGATGAAAGACTGCAGAAAGCTCCTGAATTGCATTTAGTTACCATCTGGCTTTAAGGCCCAGACTTTGGCAGTTTACTGCAATTTACATACAAACAGTGAAATGTACTGGTCCGGGCAGATTTTGAAAACGTTCCATTAGACCCAAATACGGACGATGTTTAACGACGGATACAGGACGATTCCTTCTGCCTAAAGATCACACATTCACAGATCACCTCACCGCCGGTTCCACTACGGATTAAATCTCACGGATGACCCCGGAAATGTCAATTTCCGTAATACCATACGGGTTCATACGCTGGGTTTGACGTACATAATATGATATAATAATATAGGAAATGAACCACATGTGATACGGATAATTACAGTACCACATGCTTTATACGGAAATGACACAGGTTAACGTGGAAAGACACGTGTCAGGACGCTAACATTTCATCTTTAGGTGACTAAATAATTACATGAGAACATTTTGTTTTGTTCTCATCGGTTTTATGTGGTTTATTTTCGGTTTGTGTGGCTATTTCGAACAAAAGAATAGCCGCATACACTCAATCCATTAGAACGCCTGCGGATAAACAACGGTTTGCTACGATGTAAGTAAGAAATAGTACGAATAAGAACGGTTTGATACAGAATAGCACGGATCGACACGGACCTAAGCAGTCCGACTTCGGGCGTACGAATTAGTACGGATTACTACGGTTTGAACATGGACTGAAACGGATTTATAAGTAAGTAAGTTCTAATAGGATTTAGTACGGGAGTTTGATCTGTGGTCAAATTTTGAACATGGTCAAACATTACGTTTAACTACGTCAATAATACATACAGTTACGGACAATTTAGATTGCCATGAATGATGCCGGGTCGCATCCGTAGCTAATCCGGCTTCAAATCCGAGAATCTGTGACCTAGGCATAAAACTCGTCGTAACACTTTAAATGCCACGTGAGCTAAACAGCCAAACCAAAAACAACACACAAAAGAAAGGCCAGTAACAGTAGAATCTAGTTTATATTTTTACTTCAACCACAATTTGAGAATTATACATACAATACAAAATAGGCTCTCTAAAGCAACCACTTGATAAGCAGGTGTGTCTTAAAAGTCGGTGGTAGCTTTATCCTGGATGAAAGACTATGGAAAGGTCCCGATCTGCATATAGCTATCACATGGCTTTAAGAATTAGGCCATCCTGGCAGTCACTTAGAGGAGTATTAGTGTAATATACATACAAACAGTGAAAGATCGTCGTCCAAATATAGATTTTCAAATCGTTTCATTAGACACAAATTTAAATCGGAATGAGCGAATTAGAAACTCTAATTTAGATGATGAGAAGGCTGAAAATCAACATATCTACAGTTGAATGTCTGTTTTAAAAGGATGCTGAGAGATGAAAAAGATATTTTGCCTGATTTTAATGTTAAAACATGTATCATCAGACTGGAAATGCTCCAACTAAGGAAACAAATTGTTGGATGTTTGAGCAATTATTTCGGGTTTCACGGCTGAAAATAAGATTTTCACAATAGAATTATTCCCCCTGCCACCCCAAAGAGATGTAAACATATCTTTTTTCTGAGTTTTGATTTACTTGAGTTTTGATCTACTTAACTTGTATAATCCGATAGTTGGGTGTTTGGTTAATTCTAAGTGGTTTAAAGGCAAAACTTATTGGCAGCTCAGTGATGAAAAACAATATTTTCTTGAATTTTGAGCTAAAACTTGTTTTATTAGACAAAAAATGTTCTAAATAATAAAACAAATACTGGAAATTCAGTGTTTAAATAATTCTTACTTGTTTAAAATATGATTAAGGGAAGCCGAGAGATGAAAAATAACTTTTTTTTGAAGTTCGAGTTGACCTTGTCTCATCAGACAGTAAACGTTCTACACAGTACAATAGATGATGACAAGTTTTGTGTTTGACCAAATATTTCATTTTATTGTTTGTTTGCGCGGAACTTTATCGTGCATCTGTTGAAATAGTCATCATACTGGTAGTCAGTCACTGTCAGACCGGGACAGCCACGGAGGAAAGTCTCCACGTCTACACGGTCCTCATTCTCCTCTCTAACTGTTACATTGCGACACCAACAGAGAAAAGTCTTCAGGTCTACACGGTCCTCACTCTTCTCTCTAACTGTTACCATGTATAGTTTTACCTGTACGTGTCGTTTTGTCTGTGCAATCCTCCGTGCAAACTCACACAGAGTCGTCACGGAAAAAGTAACCTGCGCCAGGATTACCTGCTCCATACATTGCGTCACGGTCGGTAGATTATCTACACACATGTACCACAGCCACAGTGTCTGTAACTGTGTCATAGTAGACACATCTATACGAGGTCTACACTGGTAGCCATGTTCTGCACAGTATAACGCCAGGTGTAAGTGCCTAATGGAGGCTGACTGTGATAACTCGTTCAACAGTTTTACTTTTTCTACGTGACTCAGTCTAACCCCGTCCAGCCTTAGCGTTATTAAAGACTCGCTGATACTGCGACATATTGCAGTCACTCCACTCTCTGTTAGTGTCACTCCACTTTCTGTTAGTGTCACTTTACTGTCCAAGTCCAAACTAGTCAATTGGTTACTGCAGTTTCGTAAGAATGTTGTCAGCGTCTCTCTGGTAATACGTGACCTGGGGTCACTCAGGTACAGTTTCTGCACTACCTGGCTGTGTAGTAAGAGACCAGTCATACATGTTAACTGTTCAGCTGGCATGACGTCAGTGTTGCTTATGTACACGGACTTTATACATGACGTCACGTTGCCTGGCAACGCATGTGCTACATGGCTAATAGTGCGACAGTAAATAGGCTCTAACCCAGACACTCTGTTGCTTGGCAACAAGCGTTCTACATGTCTAAAAGTGTCTCTGTCAATGTACAAGTCCTCTAAACCGATGTTTTCGAATGTGTGGCCATTTCTTTTACCTTCAATTACACAGTCAGCCACAAATTTCTGTATGTCTCGTATCAAACGTTCTCCAGACCAGTCATCTAAACTCTGCCTGTAGTTTTGTATTCGTTTGTCAGCATTAATAACATTAGTGAAGTATTTCATCAACTGTCTCATTATGCAAGGACTCATCCCAGACACAAACAGCCAAACTTGAGACATTTCTATTATTATATCTATTGAACTACAGACTTCTCGAAGACATTCTAAGGTATTTTCTATACGCTGAACGGTTACTATATGTAATGCTGCGAGAAATTCTTGCATTGTTTTGTGCAAAAATGTGAACTTTTTATATTTTCCTGTATAATTACCAAACTCCTTATTTTGAGATAATATGCCACACTGTAAACAAAGTTTGATATCTGATTGAGAAATTCCGAAAATATCAAGTTTCGAACTTCTGAAGACCAGAGCCTCTTCCTTTTGTTTGTTGAACAGAGATGTATATGCCAATTTAGATAAGCACAGCAGCAAACCTGTGTGACTCTGGCAAAACTCGTTTGTACTGAAACTGTCTGGTAGCAGCATGCCCTGTTTATTAGCAGCTGTACATGTACTTTGTAATTGTTTTTCAGGAATTCTTTTCCCAGACCGTTCAAACAGCAGATCTAGCATACTACAGTACAACTTTAATTGTGAGTTACCAAAGTCTCTGCCATAATACCACAGAGTTACCAACTGTATCAAAAGAACTGGCACAGTTATAAGGTCAGACAGCTCTCTCTCATATATTTCACTGTGAAAGGTGCCAATATTTGTTTTTTTTGGTCTTTTTGATTTTCTGTCTAGATAATCAACCATTTTCTGAGCCAGTTCTTCTGAGGATTTCTTACCAATGCCACACAACTCTATGTATTTATCTACATCTTTTGTTTTCAGATCACTAACTTCATACTTCCAATTTCTTGTTGTAGTAAGAAAGACACAGTTCTTATTCATTATGTTTCTGCCCGGTATGTGCTTATTCAAACCAGGACATTTTGTCACACCATCTGGATAAGACCATTCATCCAAACCATCAAGAACAATCAGACATTTCTCAGTTTTCAGTAAGTTGGATACGTCTATAGGTACTGGAGCATACTGCATTAACTGTTCTTTAATCATATCTTCAACATGATAGATTGCTTCAGTGTCTCTCAGAGTAATGTAAAACAAGAATTGGAAGGTAGACAGAGTTGTCAGATCTTCTGCGGAATCTGTCCCGTCTTGGATATTCTGCACTGACTTACACCAAGTGCGAGCCAGCTGGTCACACAATGTAGTCTTTCCAGCCCCAGCATCTCCTGTTATGTACACGTTTGTACAAGGCCCGGACTTAGAAGATAAAATATCTTGATAGTTCAGACCAGACGGTAGCCACCGTTTAATTTTCACCTCTTCCAATCCTCCATATTTATCTTTCTCCCTAATGTGCTTTACTGCAGGTGACACATACATATCAAGAATGCATTGCTGGTCAGTATTCATCGGATTTTCCCAAGAGCACTTGGCATTGTACACAGCAAGAAGGTATTGTTGTATAGCTGAAATAAAAGTCAAGAAGTTTAATACTTATCTGGGTTAACCCTTTCCTTCATATACATGTGGATGACTTCCGATACCTTTGCAAACATAACACACCAAATCAGACCGTATCTGTGGAAGCATACTATGGATCTGTTGGCGTAAGGCATACCGGTAACATACCAAATCAGAGAGTATCTGTAGAAGCGTTCTGATCAGGGTCCTTTCTGTTGGAGTATGGCACAATATGGATATGTTGGCGTATGGCATACCGGTAATACACCAAATCGGAGAGTATCTGTAGAATCGGTCTGATCAGGATCTGTTCTGTTGGAGTATGGCATAATATGGATCTGTCGGCTTATGGCATAGTATGGATCTCTTGGCTTATGGCATAATATGGATCTGTTGGCTTATGGCACTGTATGGATCTCTTGGCTTATGACATAATATCGATCTCTTGACTTATGGCATAATATGGATCTGTTGGCTTATGGCATAATATGGATATGTTGGCTTATGGCATACCGGTTATATGGAACTGATTACAAAGTTTCTGTCATAGCCAAATGTTTCCCTGTCAACACTTTCCCTGTTCTATGTTTAATCCGAATTTAAATACCTACTGAATATTCATGGACACTGAACATTGCAGCCATTTAATTAAGTAAAGAAACCTTTCAAATTCCATTAGCAAACAGAGGAGATCCTGATCAGACGGCTCCAATAGGTCTACTCTATTTGCAAATGCCTGAAAACACGTTTATATGAGGGAACGAGTAAATGTGTAAATCATAACAAGAGAGTCACGATGGGGGCATTTGCAAATATCTTGGTAGAGCTTTTCATGCCAAATATAAGAACGCTAAGCCTTTTATTTCAGAGACACTTTATAGAATATGAACTACATATTTATTTTGAACATATGCCATCCCTGGGATGGAACAATATTAGCATCTCTCGGTGGCGAGGCATATTTGAATCTCAAGATGATGCTACATTACCAAATATGAGAACTCTCGCCTATCTGGTATCTGAGAAGTAGCTTTTCAAAAGTGTCCACTGAATATATTTTTGTTTTGAAGACATGGTACCCCCTGGTGGGGTCAATACTTACCAAAGGAGAATAATTTTAACAATCTCTGTAGTAGACCACAATATACTGTTACATAATTCTTAGAGTTTTATCATTTTCTATTTAAAATACTACGCGTATACATATGAGCTCTAGACCTTCTGACGTCATGTTTTTTTGTAAGTTTTACTATATATTGCCATTGAAACCATAGTACCCCACCCCAATTTAGGTAGTAGATCTCAATATAATGTTCTATACCAAATATAAGAGTTCAAAGTTTTCTAATGAAAACATGGTACCCCCAGGATGGGGCCAACATCAAACCCATGGATATAATTTGAACATGACCGCGGACCTCAAAATGATTATGTACCAAATATTAGAGCTATAAGAAATCTACTTTCTACGAGAATGTATATATAACTTTTTAACTGTCTGCTTCTTAAATCCCTTTCGCTCCTTTGACCCAGATACAGACCTACATCAATACCTAGAGGATGATGGACACCAGACTGACCTACCACAATACATCAGACAGACCTACCACAATCTACCAGACAGACAAATCACGATACACCAGACATACCTACCACAATACACCAGACATACCTACCAAAATACCTAGAGGATGATGGACACGACACAGACCTGCCACAATACACCAGACAGACCTACCACAATACCTAAAGGATGATGGATACCAGACAGACATACCACAATCAGCCAGACAGACCTACCATAATGCACCAGCCAGACCTACCACAATACCTAGAGGATGATTGACACCAGACAGACCTACCAAAAAACCTAGACGATAATGGACACCAAACAGACCTACTAAAATAAACTAGAAAGACCTACCACAACACCTAGAGGATGATGGACACGAGACAGTCCTACCACAATACCTAGAGGATGAATGAATCGAGACAGACCTACCACAATACCTAGACACTGATGAATACCAGACAGACCTACCACAATACCTTGAGGATTATGAAACCAGACAGACCTACCACAATACCTAGAGGATGATTAAACCAGACAGACCTACCACAATACCTAGAGGATGATAGACACCAGACAGACCTACCACAATCCCTTGAGGATGATGGACACCAGACAGACCTACCACAATACCTAGAGGATGATGGATACCAGACAGAACTACCACAATACCTAGACACTGATGGACACGAGATAGACCTACCACATTACCTAGAGAATAATGGACACCAGGCAAACCTACTTCAATACACCAGACAGACCTACCACACTACCTAGATGATGATGGACACCAGACAGACCTACCATAATACCTAGAGGATGATGGACACCAGACAGACCTATCACAATGCCTAGAGAATGATGGACACCAGACAGACCTACCACGATACCTCACATTGACAGTCGGCTGAGCAGTCCTTCGGACTGAAAGTAGACTATAACTAAAACTAGAACTATCACAAGGTGATAAATACCCCCGCACGACAGCTTTGATTGCAAATTCAAGTTTGTGACACCAACAGCCCATGCGGACGGACAGAACGGACCGACCGACCGCATGACTGGCCGACCGCCGGAAAGGCTTATTCCAGTATATCCACTCAAACAAGTTTGCGGGGATATAACTGTCACTAAAAATGATCAATACCCCACTGGTACATTTGACACAGAGATGAGCTCAATGCAGGAAAATGTCATTCCGTAGTACTATCCATCAACTCAATGCAGGACAACTTCAATATGTAGTACCACCCACCAACTCAATGCAGGACAACTTCAATCCATAGTATTATCCATCAACTAAGATAGTATTATTATATCTATCACATAGTCTTAATTGTAACTAAGTATAAGGGGAGATAATTGAATAATAATGTGATGAAGTAAAACTTAAATCACAGGAGTACAACTGCCATTTCAAAAAAGTTCAATTGAAGTGTGTGTGTTTGTTTCTTAAATTCACTTTCATTTCTTAACTTAAGAAAAGGGAGATCATTTATGAAAAGAAGAGAAAAATCAAAATCCTTATTGTAGATGCACAGCTTCAGATAGTGTTCAACAATACATCAAAATTTAAAAAGGTTTTGTAGACTTATGACAGAGTAAAGCTCTGGGCCGCTAGATTTTCATTTTTTAAGAAAAGGGAGATAATTTATGAAAAAAAGAGACAAATCAAAACCTTTATCGCAGGTGCCCAACTTTAGATGGTATTCAACAATATTGCAAAATTTAAAAAACAGTTTTATCTATCAAAAGTACGAGAAGGGAGATAAATCAGTCGCAGGGGCACAACTTCAGATGGTGATCACCAATACTGCATTATTTAGCAAGATCCGTATCTGATTTGGTGCTTGTCTAGCTTAATTTCAAAAAACAACAAGAGGGCTTGAGAAACTTCCAAATTAAGAGTAGATTTCTAAAGTTTCTCAATTTATATTTCTATATAAAACAAGAGGGCCATTGACAGTGTTAATTTTTAAGCAGACAACATTTCTAACAGATGGCAACCTTATCACTGCTGAGCTTGACTTGACTGAAATTAGCAAACAATCTGGATTCTGATCTGATGCATATGTGAGCTTCATATGTGGTTTGTACACGATAGTTAATTATAAGATTGATATGCATTACCACTTTCTTCCATAAATACGCCTTTCTATGCCTCAGTAATAGACACTTTATAAAACCATTGTGATAAATAGATCATTTGTTTCGTAGGAGCAAATGCTCTATTCACCACAATAGTTTCAAATCTACACAATTCTGAAATTTCCCTTTTCTCTAAATATTGCTCCGTTTAGGTAGATTTATTCAAAGAGGTAGGATCTAAAAAAAGCCAATGAGGGAATGGGTTAAAATCAGTGTGAACAGACACTAATTCTGAAGCAGACAACATAACAGTGAGCAGGAAATTGACCTCTCCAATAATTACATAACATAAACTGGCTATCAGTAGTCCAAGATAAGGAGAAGCCTTTGGTCTGTAGAAGTCTATTATAACGTATAACTTACGCAGGGCAGGGCCAATTTCTACCCCAGAACTATGATATTAACAACTTTATAAAAGATATACGAAGTAAATCTATACACCAAATATCTAAGCTCTGGGAATGCCGTTTTTGACAGATAGATTTTTTAAGTTTTTCCTATGGCTACAACTAAATAGGAAACCTGAAACAGCAGTCTGCTTAAGAAACTGGCCACTCCTGGGGTGGGACCAATTTTAACCCCAGCAGCATAGTTTATATAACTTTTGTAGAAGATGTGAACATGATGATATGTGCCAAATATAAAAGCTGAGAAAATTCAGCGGAGAAGATTTTCAAAGTTTTCACTATATGTTTCTATTGAAAACTTGACATCCCAAGGATGGAGCCAATATTGACTCCAGGATCATTATTTATATAACTTTTGTAGATGACCTATAGGGGATACTATGTGCCAAAGATATAAGCTGAGAATCCTGTAGATTCAGAGAAGAAGACTTTTAAAGGTTCAAATTTTTGACGACGCACGACACACGACTAACGCCGCATCAGGCGATCACAAACGCTCACGCTGAGCTAAAAATGAAAACGATAAAAGGCCATAATACCAAACGTTTGACATCAAGAGTTATGGGACCTATGTAGCGGCCTTCACCTTAATGAGATATACTAACCTATGACGTTTCATGTTGATACCTCTTATGCTTTTCGAGTAATGAGCTACAGTAAAGTTTTTTCACACCGACGATGACGACAACTCCTTCAACCCCAGTGATGACAACAGCTTGACTTTTCTTCGAAACAGACGAGCTAAAACTGTTCCGTTGAAGGATGATAGAGTAACGCTTCCTTGTTGGGGTATGACTAGGTTCGTTACATTGAGCTCTTTGAGCCCAAATGAGCTTACTATTCAGTCCACGAATAACCGTAGAGTAAACAAGAGGGCCATGATGGCACCGATATCCGTATATAAACTTTCATTGAAATTTGTTGGAAAATTTCGAGGCAAATATCAACTACTTGCTACAGGCCTAAATTACAAATAAGCACTCAAAGTTCAAGGGGAGATAATTCTGCAATACCTGGCACTTGAACATGAAACTTGTATCTTGCACATCTACTATTCGTGTTTGAAATGTATGGTAAATATTAATTCAATAACATTTAAATGAAAGAGGAGTTTGCGAACTTATGTAACATACCAAAATGACAAAAATACTAAAATTTCAGGGGGGGGGGGGGGGTTATAAGTAGTATGTATGTCTCTGTAGAGCCCCCCCCCACGGCGATATCTAATATCTGGCATTCATAACACCACTGGCATCATGCAGTGTCTGGTATCAAGTTTTATCATACATGACTGAATCTCCAATAATCGATAATTCCATCACACATAAAAGGTGTATAGTACAATGCTTTCAGCCAATCCAAAAGGTAGAATTTATGATCAAATAGAAATAAGGTAAATCATGGGACTCAAAGGTAAGTCGTTGCTTTCTCATTCACATCATGAAGTTCCATATATCAAAGCATGCTTTTAATATGTATTTACATCCCAAACCTGAGCAGGATGCTTCCCGTTTTTATAACAACTAAATGTTCATTCCAGAGAAAACTAAAAATAGGGTTTCTAATGTTTCGCCGGTTTGAATACACTACCAATAAAAGTACAAAAATGAGTCATGCAGGAAATACCACATACAGAACAAACACTCGCCCGAACAGCAACACAAGGAAACAGCAAATATACATGGGTAGAAAAAACAACAAGAGACGCACAAAGACAAAACAAACATACAATAGGAGGAAGATGGAAGTACCGCCTTGGAACGGTCAGTGACAAAAGTCACCGGGGGTTTAAACCGGTTTATGGGCGCCCAACCTCACCCTTATTCCATCCCCATCCTAAAAGACAAACAGTGTAAATAAACGTGTCCCCTCTCCGACTAATCTACAACAACCGCGACAGCAAATACAGTGGTAAAGTGCATGTATAACAAAAAACATTTAATTGAACATACTGTATCCACCTATCGCTAGTGTACTCAATGATTGAGCTGCAAACAGAGTAACTGTAGAAAAGTAATAAAGGGTACGACAAAAATGAAATAGTACAGATATCCGACGTTCTCCTTCCATTTCTGGATTTAAGAGGTCGCCTTCATAGAGTACTAAACCTTTCTTGTCGGCGTACATGCAAAGAGGCCAGCGTGATTGCCAACTGTAAAAGGGTTCACAACCAAACATGCAGTATGTTGTAATAATACAGGATCATATCCCTTTTTAATGAATTGTTTTATATATTTGATGAACAAAGTGAGAAAATGGGTATGTCCAATAATTCTACGAAGTTTGTAAATCACATCAACTTTAAAATTAGATTTTCGATATTTTAGTTATTTTTTAACAAACATCTAGGGTATTAATAAAGGCTTTCGCTACAATGGTTGTGAATACAGATGATAATGGAAAAGTCCAAATCGAATCTATATACAATGATTGGATCATCCGCATTGTTAAACGCATAGAGTAATACTTTGCAATGTGTAAACTTATCAAACGCCAACTAAAATCGAGCTTAACATTGTTTTGACTTTGTCATATTTCTAAACTACTCATTTATATATGATGCCTATAATTTTATCAAATGTGTAACATATTATTGTATCGCTTTACAAAGAACTAGGCATAGAGCATGGTCAGGGTTTGCACCCCGAAAATCTATGAGATTTGAAAAAAAGAAACATATTTTGAGGCTAAGATGCCACATTTAAAACTGTGTATATGATTATATATTCTATTGTTTTACATAATCTGTATCTGTATTTAGGTACAAATTATGTCCTATATATTGCAAACAATGTAAACTTGTAATGCTAGAGATGACTGTAACTTCCTTTGTATGATGTGTAGATAAAATCTAAAATGGAAAAGTAGTAAAGTCAAGCAGGCAAAGCCACATACAAGACGTTACCACCACCAAAATAGAGATAGACAGCATGACACACACACGCAAGCACGCACGCACGCACACACACATATGCACACACACATATGCACACACACACACGCACGCACGCACGCACGCACGCACGCACGCACGCACGCACGCACGCACGCACGCACGCACGCACGCACGCACGCACGCACGCACACACACACACACACACACACACACACACACATACACACACACACGCACACAATAGTGTTAACAACATGGGGGGTTAGAAGTTGCAAAAAGGTCAATATTTATCTTCATGACTAGACACCTGATACTGACTACATGATCGCGTGATCAGTCACCAATACACACCGTAACCACACTACATAATATACATACCCTAATCACACCACATATTATACACACCTGAATCACACTACATCATACACACGCCTTAATCACACTACGCACACATTATTCCTTAAAAGAAATTGGCACTCTTGTAGTTTTTATACAACTGCGTTTTTATTCCATAAAGGATAGTCAACCAAACGTAAACGTACACATGTGTATTCGTTGAATTTATACGACATAGTTGTAGTATTCTATACTATGCTTACTACGTGTGAGGAATTCGCGCGTATTTCTCACTCGCGATTGTGACACCCACCTCACAGAAACGCAAACGCACAATTGAACTCTTACTCGCCTGCATATAATCGAAGACAGCACGTGCATACTCATATATACACAAGCACACATTCACTACACCAACACGCACGCACGCAAGTGTGAACATGAACCCATGCATTCATATATTAAAGTGGATGAAAGAGTACATGCTACAAAAATTAAAATAGAGTATAGACGGAAGTATGGTCTTACGATTTGAAGGCGGAATTTATCCCATCATCTACGATTCTGACGTTCAGTGTATAGGCACGTATAATACATCGCCGACTGCCTCATAACATAATTGATGTCTAATACAGACGTGAATATGCATATTAACCAAAAACATTGCCTTCAACAACCCAAAAGTTTAATTTTGATTTATACAATCACTGTAGAGAAGTCATGGGATACGACACAAATAAAATGAAAATACAGAATATCCTCTCGTTTTTGGGAATTCATCATCATAGAGTACTATGTCCTTCCTGGCATCGCACAATCACAGACAAGTGTTGTGATAATCGACCACCTACGGGTATGTTTGCCATTTATCCTTTAAGCTGTAACATGTGTCTTAAAATATACGTAGTGATACATTTTAGAACAATTCTATATTGTACATATTTGAAAGGCCGAACTTTTAGTTTGATTAATCCCAAAGTTCAAGTTATCCGAGTTCGATATCAAAGTTCAACTGTATTTGTCCATGGGAAACAGATGCCCAAAATGAGTAGAAATCAATCCTGGCTGACGAACAAACAGGCATGGTTAACACTTAACCCTTTCCTTCATAAATACGCCTTTCTACGTCTCTGTTAAAGTCACCTTTATCATGAATACTTATTAGCTGTATTAAAAAAAATAACATCATGCATATTTAATAGCTGAATTTACATAATGTAACATTTTCAATGGACTCTTTTGACAAATACTGTAGAATGGGATCTATTACATGTCGCAATCAAACAGAGCACAATCTGGGTCTACTCTGTTTGACAATTTGTAAAAAAAGGTTTATATGAGGGAAAGGTTAAATGCATAAAGTAGTAACCCGTTCCTCCATAAAAACGCATTTCTATGCCTCTGTAAAAGTCATCTGTTGAAACCATTGTGATAAATAGAGCATTCCAGAAATCCTTTTTTCCAGTTAATGCGCCTTTTCGGTAGATATATTCAAAGATGCTGGGTCTAAAATAGCCTATGGAGCAATAAATACGCCTTTCTATGCCTTTGCAAACAGAGTACACCAAGGTCAGATGGCTCCTATAGGAGCTGCCTGAGCAGGGTCTCCTCTGTTTGCTTATGATATAGTGTAGATATGATTCTTCAGTATCTGTCATTGCCTGTGTCCATATGCTATTATAACAAATGTATCTAATGAATATTCATGACGTCATGATTTCTTACATGAATATGCATGGAGGAAAGGGATAATAAATGTATAAAATGTAATGTATAAAGTATTTACTGCAATGGGAGCTTTTTGTGTAGTGCTAGTTAAACATTAACCATCTGAAATGAGTGTCATTTGCAAACAGTGTAGACGTTTTATAGGCATGGGTATTACTTTGAGGGTAGGAAATAAAGAAACCTATAAGTTTAATGATTTTATACCAAAACTAGCAATTCTTTTTTATCAGCATTCTTATCTTCAAAGCGTGTATAAAATTAATTGATTGTGTCTAAACATTTGTACAAAACATACGCATATTACATGTACGCTATTACTTTTAAGGAATTATGTGTGCGTAGTGTGATTAAGGTGTGTGTATGATGTAGTGTGATTAAGGTGTGTGTATGATGTAGTGTGATTAAGGTGTGTGTATGAGCCTGAGGTAGTGTGATTAAGGTGTGTATGATGTAGCGTGATTATGGTGTGTGTATGATGTAGTGTGATTCAGGTTTGTATATATTATGTGGTGTGATTAGGGGGTGTATATCATGTGGTGTGGTTACGGTTTATTATTCTGTCTTATTCTTATGCGCACCGTTAAAGTAGTGTCAAGCTTGACAGTTTAACGTATTATGTAGATGTTTATCAGTAAACTGTCAACAAAATGCACATTCTTAAATGTAAAATTTAACCAGACGAGTCTTCCATAGGATTTTTAAACAAGGCAGAATTCGTTCTTATTGTAAGGCGCTCCTGCTACACGGTATTTCACATCCTTACTTTTGTGGAGATGTGATTTACAAACTTCGTACATTTATTGGACATACCCGTTTTTTTCATTTCATCAAATATGATTTGATTCTATAGTACTACAACATAGTGCGTGTCTAGTTGTTGACCATTTTACAGTTGACAATCATGCTGCCGTCTTTTCATGTACGCCGATAAGGAAGATTTAGTACTCTATGAAGACGACCTCTTAAATCCGGAAACGGGTGAAGGACCTCGGGTATTTTTACCTTTTATTACTTTTCTAAAGTTACTATGTTTGCAGCTCAATCACTGAGTACACTAGCTTAGTTTAAACATATTTTATTTCCATTCTATACATATATTGGAAATGGGGTTGGGTCACAAGTTCTAACAGCGTTAGTTTCGACCCTCCCCCTACAAAATTGTGTACAATCAAAATACAATGGCGAAAAATACATGACATACAGCTAGTAATTACATAACAAAAACAAAGTGGAAAAAACCCCAAAAAGAAGATGAGAAAGAATGTGTAGGAGAATGACAGACAAATGATAAAGAGAAGAATAGGGGCGTGTAAGAGAAAGAGAAGTTGCATGTTAGAGAGAATGACAGAGTATAATAAACTAGCATTGAATCAATCAAATGATCAGACGACTAAAGCATTTGATGTTGAATACATAAATACAGACACATTAGAGGTAAAATCCAATTCAAATTAAAAGCTACCAGTTTGTTTAATGTAAGCATGCACGGCAGAAAAAAGTGTTTTATTGTCATCATCACTCAATTCTAAGTTACCGAACAACAACGTAGCCGTGTTTAGAAGGTAGTATTTTAGCGTGGCTTTAAAAAGGTTTACTCTCTGTTCTTGGAAAATTCTACATCTAAAGAAGTAGTGATGTGCATCTTCCATTTCATTTGAGCATTTACACATTGGGTTTGGGTTAAGGAGATTATTAAATAAATCACTGTTCAAATTGCTACAGTGGTTTCTTATTCTAGCGTGCATAACAGATAAACGTTTATCTCCGAAACAATAAACTGATGGAACAAAACAATTATTTGGGCTATAAGAGCTATCGCGTAAGAACTAAAGTATTTGAAATTCTGATATCAATGTTAATATTGTTCCATAAATCTATTGACGATGGAATACACGAATGTTTTAAATGGTTGTTCTAGTAAATGGAACTTCGGTGTTTCCTCGATTTTGCAAAGCATGGTGGGTTGTCTCCCCTACACTGGGTGGTAACAAGTCGCTTATGTATGATGGAACCATATTATGATGAGTTTTGTACATGAAGGATAGTTTCTGCATTTTACGTCTTCTTGAAAGAGAATCCCATCCACATTCACGATAGAGATTGTCAAGGGATACAGATCAGGTGAGTCCAGTTACAATGCGAGCAGCTTCATTTTGCATTTTTTCCAAAGACTCTGAGCAATGTATAGTACAGCCATCCTAAACTATTGAAGCATACTCCAGTATTGGCCATATATATATATATATATATATATATATATAATTCAAAGAATGTCTATTCAAAGTACATTTAAGTTTCTTCATTATTCCGGTTGTTTTTTATGCTGATTGCAATATATTGTCAATATGGTTATTCCACTGGCCATTTGAAGTCAAAGTTACTCCTAAGTGCTTATGTGATTCAACAAATTTAATGTAAGATTCTTCAAAAATAAGATTTGGATGCACAACATCATTTTTACGAAGCGAAAACATCATTGCTTCAGTTTTATTGGGATTAAAACTGACAAGCCACGTCTTTGCCCAAGCTGAAATTAATCTTAGATCGTGGTTTAACATACCCTCGATATCATTTAAATTAGATGCAGAAATGTACAGCGAACTATCATCTACAAATAATCTGGTTAAACTCAGTAGTTCGATATATCATTAATATATATTAAAAATAAAAGAGGCCCTAACACAGATCCCTGAGGAACACCGGCTGATAAAGTCTTTATATCAGAATTTGAAGATCGAAGAACAACTTTTTGAGATCTATTGTTCAGATAATTATAAATCCATGACAAAAAGTGTCCGCTTATGCCATTTTCCTGTACTTTAAAGATGAGGCCTTTATGCCACACTCGATCAAAAGCCTTAGAAATATCACAAAACACCATACAAGAATACTATTTTTATCAAAGGACTGGCATATATGATATACAATATTAATCAGTTGATATACAGTTGAATGATTAGGAAGGAACCCAGATTGATATTTATAGATAAGGTTATTTTCAAAGAAAAAATTGTACATATGTTTGAAGACAATTCTTTCGAACACCTTACCACAACAGCTGATTAGTGAAACAGGTCTATAGTTTGCTGGTAATGATTTATCCCCCTTCTTGAACAGTGGAATTACATTTGCTATTTTCCAAGAATCTGGAAAACACCTTCATTTAGAGATCTATTAAAAAGTATTGCAAGTTGTTTCGATATCGATTTTACTAATCCTTTAAGCATTCTGTATGAAATTCTGTCTGGTCCTGACGCTTTGTCTACAGCGATTGAAATAATAATTTCTTTTATCTCAGTTTCAGAAATATCAAAATTTGTCAATCTATTTTCAGTTTTAGGTGGGAGGAAGACGAGTATTTAAGCAATCAACATTTTGTTTCCCTGATATGGACCATTGAAGTTCTCCGCTGGGCCCAGATTCATACAACGGTGGTATATTTGATGGGCAGCTATTGGTTTTTAAAAAGTGCCGAATAATATTCCAGAAACGTTTTTTATTATTTGTTCTTAATCCTTCTAGATTATGTTCCAATGAGTTGAAAAATGTTTGCTTTGCATGTTTTTTTTTCATATTATTGACATTATTACGAATATGCTTATACCTATTAATATCATGCTGTTTCTTGGTTCTAAACACTATTTTTAAGCCTATCTCTTACTCTGCATGCTTTACGTAATTCAGAATCGAACAAAGGTGGCATTTGAAGTATGTTGACCAACTATATGTGAAAATACACAGACATTGTAGACCCACATCTTGATAAACACAGTTTCAGGCATTTAACGATTGCGGACCAAATATCAATGAAAAGTGTACATACTATGTAGATCCACCCCAGGAGACATCCTGATCTGGATCCATACAGTAACTTCACAAGTTGTGTTACAGTAAAGTCATGTATATAAAAAACTTACATGTACTATACATCGGCATGTACTATACATCGGTTCAAAAGAAACACACATAAATATATCACGACAACTCGGCAGTTGAAATTGAGTCCGATAAGTTACAATTCAATGGCCTATCCTAACAGTTTAGATCCCGATCAGGCGCCTTAAGAGCATCTTTCTCGATCCAAGCTGATTGACATGTGACCAGTCTCTTCTCGAAGGATTGTAGTTAAACTACAGTTTATCTCTTACATCCGGAAACGGATCTCGGGTATTTTTACCTTTTATTACTTTTCGATAGTTACTGTGTTTGCAGCTCAATCACTGAGTACACTAGCAGTAGGTGGATACAGTTTGCTTCACTTAAATATGTTTCCGTCCTGCATGCAATTTACTGCTGTATTTGCCATTGCAGTTGCTGTAGATTCGTCGGAGAGGGGATACTTTATTTACACTGTTTGTTTTTAAAGGTTGGGATGGAATAAGTGTGAGGTTGGGAGCCCCTAAATCTGTTTAAACCCCAAGTGACTACTGTCACTGACCGTTTGGGTGGCTCTTTGTTTTGTTTGTAGTGTTTCCTGCATGACTCATTTTTGTTCCTATCCAATGATGTTGTAACCCACTGTATCGTTGGTCGTCGATTATCACAACACTTGTCTGTGTGATTGTGCGATGCCAGGAAGGACATAGTACTCTATGATAATGAATTCCCCAAAACGAGAGGATATTCCGTATTTTCATTTTATTTCTGTCGTATCCCAATGACTTCTGTACAGTGACTGTGTATTTTTGTGACCAGCATCAAAATTACACTTTTTATTATAGTGAATTATTATAATGGCATACGAACAAAGGAATTTTTGGCCATTGAAAAAACTGATGTCAAATCTAAATTTCTTCATAAACAAACATCAGGTGATTATGTAATGATGTGTATAGATGGATTAAAGGATTAAAACGTATTTTGCTCACTGAATGTATTGTTGTTGAATATCCGTGATATGAAAATAAAGACACATTTATGAGGACTTTTGCTTTCACCTGAAACCCCTTTACCTACTGACTATTCATGCTTATTATGAATATTAATCTAATTTGTAAGTAGTTATGACAGCATTCTAGAACATGCGATTTAAATGTTACGAGATTGAAGTCAATCAAGTTATCAACCGATCTATTGTTTGACACCTCGTTGCCATAGCAACCGTTATTCTACATGAAAGGAATTTCGTAAAGGAGTACTCTAGAATCCTAGCTGTGATGTTAGATTGAAATTTTCTTAGTGATTTAGATGATCTTTAACTCTTTAATACATAAATAATCAGGAAATAATGACTTTTATGAATATTGATTAAAATAGCTTATTTTTATAATGGCACATGATCAAAATAATTTTTGGCCTTGACACTATAAAATTAAATCTATATTATTCCAAAAGCATACAGAACAGAGCCGATCAGATAACTCTTACAGTACAGGTGTCATATCTGTGCCTACCCTGATTGCAAATGTGTAAACTAGAACTACCACTAAAGGTGATTAATACCCCCACTAGCAAATTTGACACAGAGATTGGGTTAAAGAAATAAAGCTCCCGACCGCTAAAAAAAATCAGGTATGACAGAGAAAAGCTCCGGCAAAAAAATCATTAATTAAAACAGGCCCGATTTTGAGAAAAAAACCAAGCAGATTCATAGAATTGGTATCCCCTGCCAATGATTTTTATGAGGACTTTTGCTTTCACCTGAAACCCCTTTACCTACTGAATATTCATGCTTATTATGAATAATAATCTAATTCTTAAGTAGCTATGACAGCATTCTAGAACATGCAATTTAAAAGATAAGAGATCGAAGTCAATCAAGTTATCAACCGATCTTTTGTTTGACACCTCGTTGCCATGGCAACCGTTATTCTACATAAGAGGAATTCTGTAAAGGGGCGTGGCTAAGTTTGACCACAGCAGCACAATTTATATAACTTTTGTAGAGGACCTAAACATGATGCCTTGTGCCAAATATGAAAGCTAAGAACCTTCCAGTTTCAGAAGAGAAGATTTTCAAAGATTTCACTATATGTTTCTATTAAAACTGGCTACCCCTGGGGCGGGGCAAAATTTTGACCCCAGGGGCATAATTCATATAACTGTTGTAGAGGACCTGAACATGATGCTCTGTGCCAAATATGAAAGCTGCTGAGAAACTTCCAGTTTCAGAGATGATTTTCAAAGATTTCACTATTTGTTTCTATTTAAAACTGTCCACTTCTGGTGCGGGCCAATCTTGACCTCAGGGCCATAATTTATATAACTCCTGTAGAGGACCTGAACATGATGCTATGTGCCAAATATGAGAGCTGAGAGCCTTCCAGCTTCAGAGAAGAAGGTTTTCATAGATTTCACCATTTGTTTCTATTGAAAACTGCCCACCCCTGGGATGGGGCCAATTTTGACCCCGGGGCCATAGTTTATATACTTTTTGTAGAGGACCTGAACATCATGCTATGTGCCAAATATGAAAGCTGAGAGCCTTCCAGTTTCAGTGAAGAAGAATTTCAAAATTTTACTATTTGTTTCTATTGAAAATTTCCCACACGTGGGGAAGGGCCAATTTTGACCACAGGGTCATAATTTATTTAACTTTTGTAGAGGACCTAAACATGATGCTCTGTGCCAAATATGAAAGCTGAGGGACTTCCAGTTTCAGAGAGGAAGATTTTCAAATAGTTCACTATTTGTGTCTATTGAAAACTGCCTACCCCTGGAGTAGGGCCAATTTTGACCCAAGGGCCATAATTTATATAACTTCTGTAGAGGACCTGAACATGATGCTCTGTGCCAAATATGAAAGCTGAGAGCCTTCCAGTTTCAGGAAAGAAGGTTTTCAAATATTTCACTATTTGTTTCTTTTGAAAACTTGACACCCCTGGACGGAGCCAATTTTGACCCTGGGGTCATAATTTATATAACTTTTGTAGAGGACCTGAACATGATGCTATGTGCCAAATATGAAAGCTGAGATCCTTTAAGTTTCAGTGAAGAAGATTTTCAAAAAAATCACTATTTGTTTCTATTGAATATTGCCCACCCCTGGGGCGGGGACAATTTTGACCCAGGGCCATAATTTATATGACTTTTGTTGAGGAATATAATGCTATGTGCCAAATATGAAAGCTGAGAACTTTCTTGTTTCAGACGAGAAGATTTTCAAATATTTACTAAATGTTTCTACTGAAACAAGAGGAACAGAATGGCCCTGACATCACTCACCAGACAATCAGAGGAGAAAGTTTTCACATATGTTTCTATTGGGGCAGGACCAATTTTGACCCCAGGGGTATCATTTATATAACTTCTGTAGAGGACCTAAAGATGATGCTATGTGCCTAAGATGAAAGCTATGAACCCTGTAGATTCAGAGGAGAAGATTTTTAAAGGTTCAAATTGTTGACGACGGACGACGCATACCGCACGACGCACGACGGACGACGCACGCCGACGGACGACGGACATCAGGCAATCACAAAAGCTCATCTTGAGCACTTTGTGCTCTAGTGAGCTAAAAATAGCCTATAAGGAGATGGGTTAACGTATCTTTATCTTGTACATTAATCTCCAAGTAATCATGAAACAACTCGCATTTGCAAAGTTTGGTTCCAGGTGAGACGAATGACTTAGCTTGGTCAAATTGGAGGTAGTCAAATTTGCACCAGTACTAAATTTGAGCAGAGATTATTTTCTGAGCAGGGTAATAAGTTTTAATACAACCTATGCCCCAATTCTATAAATATTGATGTAAAATCACATCGCTGTTCTTTAAACTGTACCCGATGAATACTCGCAAGAAATACATAATGAATATTACATAATTACATAATGAATATTAATTTGATGATTTTTATACACGAGGAACACATGTGTCACCTGATCGCATCCGACACAAAAACTTATTCTAAATATGAAAAGGAGGAACAAAAAAATATTGATGCTAGAGTTGTGGCCCTTCCTCTCACCATGTTTGTTCCTTGTGTGAAATTTGAAAGCTTTATAATGATTAGTTTAGAAATGACAGCCAAAAAAGAAAGTGTGACGGACAGACAGACAGACAGACGGCGGAAAAGTGATCCCTAAGTGACACAAAAAGCATATGCAAACAAGATTTTTTACCATGACAGAAACTGGAAACCAATCTATATTAATCTATAAGCAAACAGAGAAGACATATGACTCCCATTGTTTGCAAAGGCATCAAAAGGTTTCTCTGCCAGGTTAAGGGAATAGAAAGAGAACTAAACTTACAAATATATTTATTCATTATCAACACATCATAACATGTATCTTATAAAATTAGGTGATATAATAAGAGCACATACACACTCAAACCTGTAGTGGATAAAATGTACAAATGACAATGTCAGACTTTGATGAAATTAATATATGATGATCCTGGAGCCAGAAAAACACACAAAGCTACATATAATGGTGCTTACTCAAATACCCAAATCGCCATTTCTCCACCAAACCATATGTTGTGACCACTCTTTAGAATCGTCTCTTTGAGACGATTTTAAAGAGTGGGTGGTCACAACATAGGGTGGAGAAATAAAGGAGCTATACTTGAAAATTTTGTAATTTACACATCTTATCTGGAGCTCTGACCACAGAATGTGAACTATTCAACCCAGTGATTATGATTTTGAAAAGCAATGGAAAAAAACACATTTACTATGAACAAAAACAGATATGAGCGAAAAGAAATAGATTGATATGACTTTATAAACCTTTTTTTCCTATGTTATGACCATTCTTTAGAATGATCTGTTTGAGACGTTTCTACAAAGTAGTCACAATATAGGGCTAACCCTTTCAACCCTGGACATACCTGTACTGTCATTGCAGACAGTGAAAGTCAGGATCAGAGGACTCCTAAAGCAGCCTAGAGGAGCCCTCTGATCAGGGTCTGTATTGTGTGTCACTCAAAATTCTCTAGCAAGTTTAACTCATTCCCTCATAGGCTATTTTTAGATCCAACCACTTTGAATAAATCTTCCGAAAAGAGCATTAACCAGAGAAAAGAAACATTTTAGATTTTTGTAGTTTGAAACCATTGTGATAAATAAAGCATTTGCTCCTATTGGAGTACATGCACTATTTATCACAATGGCTTCAACAGATGATTTTATCAGAGGCGTAGAAATGTGTATTTATGGAGGAAAGGGTTAAGCCTTTCATACTGAGTGAACTTGTTGGTTAAACAAAGATTGGCTATTCCTTTGTTAATAGAGATATAATTTTATATTTGAGACACCATTTTATCTATGGCTCAGTTTCCATGTGAGAACAGGTATAAATACATTGCAAACAGCATAGACTCAGAATGGTTGTCAAGTCTCCTACAAAACATCTGACTTGAAGAAGGTAGAAGTGTTGCACAGTTTATTCCCCCCATTACCATTTTCATAATTAACCGTTTACATAATAAATATTCTTGTTAGAAATAATGACAGTATGAATATTATTTACATGAAATTTGTAAAACAACGTGAAAACAGAAAGCTTTGGCCATGGCAGAAACTCTAGAAGCAGATCTACATTACTCCTTAACCCTTTCCCTGTTCAGTAAGAAATAATGACATCATGAATATTTATAAGCTGAAATTTTAAAATGTAAACTTTTCAAGGAAATGTTTCGATTAATAGACAAAACTGTAGAATCAGATCTATATAATTTCAAAAGCAAACAGAGCAGACCCTGATCAGATGGTTCCTGATCTGGGTCTACTCTGTTTGCAGTTGCGTGAAATACTTTTACATGAGGGAAAGGGTTTAGCAAACACACAACTCCTATCTGATCTAGGTCTTTTGTTTGCCAATGTGTACATGTCTATCAAGTAAAGGGTTAAATACATGTACCTTTGAGTACAGTGGCCAAGATTGTACAAGACACCACAAACATAACTATTGATGTTATAATTGTAGTTTTTAAAGGAAAGAGAAGAACAAGAGTACCGCATACGGTACATAAAACGCCCACTTACAAACTTTCTCTGATTCAACATGCCTTTAAGTGTTGACATTTTCTCATCTGTGCTTCAGATCTTGATTTCCATATTAAGGTGATACTATTTTTTTAAAAAAATGAAGTGAACATCTTATTAAATAAAAACGTTACAGCTAATCCTCATTTTTGCAGATTTTTGTAAAGTGCAACGGCCATAACTCTGTACAGACAAACTGAATGAACCTCAAAATAAGTTCAGCTTCAAATTTTGTTGCTTTAAACATTTGTGTTAAGTTTCATGTATATCATTTAAATAGTTTTCCCAGAAAACAACAGAAAAACTAAAAGTCGACCGACTAACAAAGCAACGACCACACGAAGTTCAAGGACAATAACTTTAGAATAAAATGACATATCAAAAACCCCGCAATATATGTGAAAATTCACTTTTAAGGTTTAACCATATAAAAAAAATTAAGTAAATGTTTAAGGTTTAACAATATAAAAATTGAAGTAAATATCATTTCAAATGAAAAAGTTATGGCCATTCTTATAGTTGCATAGATTTGCATTAATTTTTTTAAGGACAAGGGTCATAACTCCGAAACAACAACTCAAATGTTCCTCAGAATCGACTAAGCTTCAGGTCGTGATGCATTAAACATGTGTATGAAGATTATAAATTCTGAAAGGGGGTGATCCCCCCGAGAGCAAAAATTGCAACACAAAAAGAGAAAATTGCAGACTCGGTTTTATTGAGTCTGTTCATGAACAGTAATTGAAAGTGCAACACTGCTCACGCCCCCTAGCACCGGCTTAAGCGGTATTAAATTTTCAGAACAAGAAGTACTGAAATTCATGATCTCGAAGGATCAGAAGGTATAATAACACTGAGAATGAAATACGGGGCGAAGTTTTATTAATATCTGTCAAACAGTTTTGCCAGAATACTGCAGACAAACTGTATGCATATATTTGCATTATTGTTTAAGTAAAAGGGCAATAACTCCGAAAAGAAAAATCAAATAAACCTCAAAATCGACGCAGCATTAGATCTTTATGCATTAAACACTTTTGTGAAGTTTCATTAATATCTCTCAAACAGTTTTCCCAGGAAACAACTATTTGCATTTATTTGCATTATGTTTTAAGTAAAAGGGTCATAACTCCGAAACGACAAATCTAATGGACCTCAGAATCGACACAACTTCAGATCTTGATGAATTAAACATTTGTGTGTAGTTTCATGAATATTTCTCAAACAGTTTTTCCAGAAAACAGCGGACAAACTATTTGCATATGTTTTAAGGACAATGGCCTTAGCTCTGAAATGAAAAATCAAATGAGCCTCAGGATCAACTTCGCTTCAGATCTTGATGCATTGAATATTTGTGTGAAGTTGCATTAATAACTGTCAAATAGTTTTCCCAGAAAACAGCGGACAAACTATTTGCATGTATTTGCATTATGTTTTAAGTAAAAGGACCATAACTCCGAAACGACAAATCAAATGAACCTCAGAATTGACCCAGCTTCAGATATTGATGCATTAAACATTTGTGTGAAGTTTCATTAATATTTCCCAAATAGTTTTCCCAGAAAACAGCGGACAATATATTTGCATAATTTTTAAGGACAAGGGCCATAACTCTGACATGAACAATCAAATGAACATCATAATCAACTCAGCTACATGTCTTAAACATTTGTGTGAAGTTTCATTAATATCTGTCTAATAGTTTTCCAAGAAAACAGCGGACAAACAAAATGTTGACGGACGAACGAACGAGCGAACTAACGAACAGACGAACGGACAGGGCCACGACAATATACGGCCACCTTTATTAGGTGGGCGTATAAAAAATGCAGTTACCAGCATTCTTATTTACACTAGTAACTGCTTATGTTTCTGCTGCAATCCTTTTCCAGTACAATATTCATATAAGAAATATTGACACCATGAATATTTTAAAGTTCAATGTATACATTATAAATGGCATATGCACACACAGGATTTTAAAACTGCAGGGTGAGATCTATAATAAAAGTCATACGCAAACAGCAGACGCTGATCAGATGACTCCTACTGGAGCCTTCTTATCTGGGTCTACAGACCTGGGGAAATTAAAACTGTAATTGTAATTAATTACAATTAACTACATATTTTCAATGTAATTGAAGTAATGTGTAATTGAGTGTTATTTTAATTACATGTAATTGTAATGTAATTAATTACAGTGAAAAATTAGGTGTAATGAACAATTACTTTCCAATTACTTCTCAATTACTTTGGTTATTTACCCTATAACGCATATCCATTCAGTGATTTTAATACATTTACTTTTTAAACACTGAATCGGAATAATAGATTTAATTTTTAAATACTGAATTCATTGAGAACGTGAGTAAATAACAAATGTTATTTCAGTGTACATGTATTATATTGTTTAGTACACAGACAAGTTCAAATAACATATATATTCAATTGAATGAGATCCCATATTTTGCAAATTATTAATCTGCTTCAATCACAGTTTTATAATTATACCCCGCTGAATAATTTAACACAACTCATGAAAATGGTAAAATTGTAATATTCATTCCTCCATTATGAGCAAAGAGAGCAGACATTACCGGTATGTAAGTCTATATTGCTATCAGTACATACCCTACATAACAATACTACATGTATATCAGAACGGATTCAATATGCATTTAATTTCTGCATTTTATAGGAATGTGTTCATTTTGTTGTATTTTTGGACTTAGAACAAAACCTAGAGTAAAATTTCAAACAGTGCAGACATTGTTCTAAGGGCTCCTATAGCAGTACTTTGATCTGGGAATATATTGTTTTCAAGTACAATGTATCATCAGTGCAATGTAAACAAGAATATTGTGTTGGAAGATTGAAAGTGTTATTTCAAGTTTGGCGGACTACAAGTATCAAGAATAATAATTGAATACCTACATGTACAGCCAAAAGAGGTTTGCATTGACACCTTTACCTGTGATAATTATGCTATTGACAAAAGACACTGTGACACCTGACTGACCACAGAAAGCTAAATGCAGTGACCATACATTGTATAACCCTTTGCCTGGTAACAAATGACACAAGCTAAATTCTATGTCTGCTCCTTTGTTACAACTGTTTCATATTAATCAAAAGATGAGGAAAATTTTGAACTTACAGTGTCTAGTGTAAAATTAGTATTAAAGTGTGTAAATTTGAGCTTCAAAATAATTAAACGATGAGATTGTTATCTGATCTCTTAACAGGTTGCAAGATAGTTTTATTGGATAAAAACTGTTTTTCCCCAGTCCTGATATTTACTGGTATGGCAGATCTGCAGTATTCCAGATTATGTATGAAAAGTTAGAATCAATGTAGACTCTTATAAGACATCTGTATATAACATGTTTATGACAGCTTTCTGATGAAGATTTACTCTTTAGCATATTGGTATGTATATCCATTGACCTCTAAAATTGTTTTCTAAAACATTTATTGTTGCTAGTCTTTTGAAAGTAATTGAGATGTAATTAATTACACTTGGCAAAGTAATTGTAATTTAATTAATTACATGAATAAAACCCATATAATTGTAATTGTAATGGTAATTGACCTTTTATGAATGTAATTGTACTTTAATTAATTACATTGCCATGTATTTAACCCCAGGTCTGTGGGTCTACTCTGTTTGCAAAGCCGTGGGATTTATTGACTGATTGAGTTCGGTTTTATGGCACCGAAAGACTTTATTGGTTATTGGAGAGACCATCAGGTCTCTCCTCAGTGTTGGAATTGGATTTGGGATGGTTTACAATTTATCTCAAGGAGTTTTGAATTGGGATAGTAAAAAGAAAAAATCGCCGTCTACCGGACGGGACGAGTTGTGGCTATTCGCATGCGCGAGTTTTGGTTATATAAAAAATGCGCAGTCAAACTATCACTAACCATTCAGTTTGAATAGTATTTATAGAAAACGTGATTGAGTTTGAACAATAGGATCAGTTCAAAAAAGATTGTCGATATTTTAATTCAAATAGATATGGTTATTTTATCCCAGAACAAAGTGCAATCATTTTTGCATTCCGTATAAAATTCGAGTAACGGTCGGCTCAGTTTCGATTTTTAGATTGACCTCGATGGAGCTGAACATATTATTTAGGTCTATTTCCAGTCCCTTTTAGAGCTACTTAATCTAATTGACATGCGAGTAGAATGGAAACATGTACTTTTTATCCATTAATTCTTGCTTTCTGACTTGATTCTTATTAAACCCGCGTTTCTCCAACGGTGGATTTAAGTCGGTATGACTAAACACCGGATATGATTCTCATATCAGCAGATATGAGATTCGCAGCCTAAAATCGGCCACAAACGCATTTTGTTTCTTAGAAAAACATTTTGCCGAGCTGATTGAGTTAATAAAATTGATAAATCGTAACCAATTGAACCTATCTGTTTTTTCTATTATCTTATTTGTATATTTCTATTGGTGATTTTCCCGTTATTTCATCAACATATGCATATTTACAGAAAATTGGAATACATTGTTTCGTTATACATGCACTTTACCACTGTATTTGCCGTCGCGGTTGTTGTAGATTAGTCGGGGAGGGGATACGTTTATTAACACTGTTTGTCTTTTAGGGTGGGGATGGAATAAGTGTGAGGTTGGGCGCCCATAAACCGGTTTAACCCCCCCCAGTGGTTTTTGTCACTGACCGTTCCAAGACGGGGCTTCCATCTTCCCCCTGTTGTGTGTTTGTTTTGTCTTTGTGCGTCTCTTGTTGCTTTTATAGTTATGTACATTTGCTGTTTCCTTGTGTTTCTGATCGGGCGACTGTTTGTTCTGTATGTGGTGTCTCCTGCATGACTCATTTTTGTACTTTTACATTGTTAAGGATCATTATGCCTTAGAAACGGCTAGTATTATCACTAACCTAATAAACCTTCTAGATACTACCGGAAGAAAACTAATAGGAGGATCTAGCTTACTTGGAAGTGCTTGCTAGATCCATAAACCAATGTTTTGACTGGTGTGTCAATGTGCCTTAGAACTTTACGAGGAAACAAGATGAATAAAATGTATTGTTGTTTATTCGTGAGTTACTAATATGTGCCTAAAATATTATACACATGCTTTAGTTTCATGTCAATTATATTAATCATAATTATTTTAGTATGCGTTTATTTGTAACTCGAGAAGGTCCATGGTTGGTAAATAAAAACTGTTCTAATATATATTCTATTCTAAGAAACATAAGTTTATCCGCACCCCTTTATTACGTCACTAGAGAAGCTTGTTGACAGGATAAATTCCAATTCAAAGATTTTTTCAAAGAACTACACGTACTTGCAACGATTAAAGCATTATATATCTCCTAAGCAGTGTCGCTTGATATTAACCGTCTTCGTTCTATATATAACACACGTAATCTACGATCCGGTGCCAAAACAGTGTCAAACGGCCCCTGCTTATAGTAAATGTTAGATTAAAAAACTGATGCAGGTCTCTCCTTAGCGTCCTTTTAGAAGGAAGCCAACTTGTATGTTGTTGAGACAGGAGAAAAGTTGCTAGATCCAAATCTGATTTACATCGAGATAAAAATATGGGATACGGATCCAAAAACGTCAGAGATTTATAAACTCTAGGTTACATTACAAACGTACTAATTATTTGCCTCTTAATGCCAGTAAAAGTAAATCAGAGATCTCCTATAGGAGCTTTTTGCACTACTTTTGCCCTGCATCAAGCAACCACCTGCTTTTTAAGACTATAATGTTCAATAAATGAATGGCCGCTTAGGACAGGTTCTATTGTATAAAACATCATCTGTTTTCATAATTAAGATAACAAACTGTCAAAAGTAGGACACATGATCTGAATATTTACTTTCATTTGACCAAGACTCATTCTCAGATAGAGTATGAGGGAATACTTAGGGTGGGATAGGGCAGGGAGTATGAGGGGGTATACAGATCAGGTGGGATATGGCAGAGAGTATGAGGGAGTACTTAGTGTGGGATAGGACAGGGAGTATGAGGGAGTACTTAGACAGGGTGGAATAGGACAGGGGTTTATGAGGGAATACTTAGACAGGGTGGGGTAATAGGGCAAGGAGTATGAGGTAGTACTAAGGCAGTGTGGGATAGGGCAGGATATATGAGGGAGTACTTAGACAGTTTGGGATAAGACAGGGAGTATGAGGGAGTATTTATTTCTCCACAAACCTGATGTTGTGAGCATGTTTTAGAATCATCTTGACGAGACGGCCCTAGAGAATGGTCACAACATAGGTGTGGGTGAAGAAATGGCACTTAGAGTATTTGAATATGCACCTTTGTTTATTGTTCTCACCTAGAAATGCTGTTTGACATGGAGGCAAATGAATTTGTAATAAAATAATGAGAAGTATGGAAATTGTCTCGCCAATTTCTGTTTGAAGTAATGTATATAGTGATTACACAAACTTTGTATGGCATTTGCTGTTGGAATCCCTCAGACCCACGAAAGAAGTTTCCATTTTGTCACTGTCACTTTGCTTTCTTATCACAGATGATAAGTAACTATTGCATTGTTACATGATGCATTGGGTTTTGTATCAACAAAGGCCCATATACACTGCCATCATCACTGTGGCTCATAATCACTCTTGTCCATTAGTTCCTGGAAGATACTGGCGATGTAACTGCCTTTTGTTTCTGCGAGGTGAGTGCTAACTTCGTACAAACTCTTCCCAATCATCTGATTTATTATCTTCTGTTCTGTCTGAGGCAAGGTCTCTAACACATACTGGCCAACCTGGTCCTTTGAAGGTAGTCGGCCTATACCGATCATGACTCAGTTGATTTCCTGAAATTGCCAAATAGCAAAATGTTAACCCTTTCCTCCATAGGTTATTTTTAGACCCAACCTCTTTGAAAAGGCGCATTTACTAGAGAAAACGAGAATGTTATAATTGTGTAACATAGATACCATTGTGATAAATAGAGCATTTTCTCCAATGGAGCAAATGCTCTGTTTATCACAATGGTTTCAAGAAGCGACTATTACAGAAGCATAGAAAGGCGTATTTATGCAGAAAGGGTTAATTTAACATTTCATGCTAAGAATGACCTAACATGAATTTGCCAGTTTACGGGTATAAGAGATACATAAACAGGTTAACAGAGAAAAAGAACAAGAGTGTTAGGAGGAGCACATGTGTCACCTGCTCGGAGCTGACACAAAATCTTAATGTTAATATGAACAAGATGTGTTTGTGAAACACTACACTAAGCCCCCTACCACCCTAATAGGCTTGCTGACCTTATGTTAGCTTGCCTAGTAACATTTCGTATCATTACTGGGAAACTCTTAACCCTTTCATCGCCAGTGTTTCAAGGCAGCATCTGACCTGGGGCTTCATTTTTTGTTTCAAACTCTATTTCTATATTTACGCTTCATTCAAATTTGGTGACCTTTGACCCCGAAGAATGACCATGACCTTGACATGTCATCCCTCAACCAGTGCAGCTTCATGAGATACACATGCATACCAAGTATCAAGTTTGTATATCTACTGGTTCAATAGATATGGCCAATGTTAAAGTTGGTGACCTTTGATCCTTAAGGATTACCTTGACCATGACATGTCACCACTCAAACTGTGCAGCTTTGTGAGATACATGTACCCATGCATACCAAGTATCAAATTTGTATCTGTACTGGTTCAAAAGTTATGGCCAAATGTTAAAACCGGTGACCTTGGACCCTAATGGATGACCTTGACCTTGAAATGTCACCCTCAAACTCTGCAGCTTCATGAGATACACATGCATACCTAATATAAAGTCTATCTCTACTGGATCAAAAGTTTTGACCAACGTTAAAAGTCAGTGATTTGACCCATATTTTTTACCTCTGACCTTGAAGGATGACCTTGACATGGCATCCCTCAAAATGTGCGGCTTAATGATATACATATGCATGCCAAACATCACGTCTTATTTTGTACTGACTCAAAAGTTATGACCAATGTTAAAGTTGCTGACAAACAAACAGACGATTTGACCTTTGACCTGAAGGATGCCCTTGACATGTCACCCCTCAAAATTTGCAATTTCATGAAATACACATGCATGTTAAATATCAAGTCTCTATCTCTACTGGTTCAAAAGTCAGTGATTTGACCCATATATTTGACCTCTGACCTTGAAGGATCACCTTAACATGTCACCCCTCCAAATGTGCATGCATGAGATAGACATGCATGCCAAATATCAAGTCTCTATCTCTACTGGTTCAAAAGTTATGGCCAATGTTAGTCAGTGACTTGACACATATATTTGACCTCTGACCTTGAAGAATGACCTTGACCTTGACATGTCACCCCTCAAGTCTCTATCTGTACTGGCTCAAAAGTTATGACCAATGTTAAATTTGTGACAAACAGACAGACAGGCAGACAAACAGACGGCATAAACAATATGCCCCCCCCCCCGGCTCAGATTTGGGGGGCATAAAAAGGGAAATAATTACAAAACAATTGATGCTAGAGTTTTGCCCTTGCGAATGACACTTTCTCTAATTTAGAAATGACAGCAAACAAATAAAGTGTGACGGACAGACAGACAGACGGCCGTCCCGCGGAAAAGTGATCCCTATGTGACACACTGCCTCTCGGCAGGTGACACAAAAAGCATAATATAAACAGTAGTAAACACTATAAGATCCATGTGAACCAGGCAAAATAGAACAGCATGGATCATTTATGCCACTAAGTAACACAGTGTCTCATCAAGATCAAATCTGTTTGAAATAAGTTGGTCAATACCCGCCCCCCCCCAAAAAAAAAAAAAAAAAAAAACAGCAAAAAAAAAACCAACAACACCGCAGACAAATACCTGCACCAGACCTCATGTTCATAAACAATCAAGAAATGCTGGTCCTTTGAAGGAAAGCTGTTTGCAGTTTTCAAGGGTTCTACGGATTACGTCGAAGTAAAATATAAAGACTACGCGCTATGGCTAAGTAAGCCCTGGCCCATCGCGGAAGAAGATACTCATCTTTAGATCAGTTATTTTGGTGATCCTTAACTGACAGCTGATTTGTTTATTCTTTCCCCTGGTATGTTGCTTTCGAAGAAGACAGTGGATATACGTTTCTTTTGGTATACAGTTTACTGTATATAGTGTACATGTAACTGATTATGGACCGATGTTTCGCATGTGCATGCTTGTGATTTTGCTCCTAAAATTAACCGTGAAAAGTTTATGAGAGCTTCGAAGAACTTTATAAATGGAGATAGCATACAATTAGATAAATTTGTGAACAATAACTCTTTTTTATTTAAAATTCTCGACAATAAAATCACAACAGATTGAGCGCGCAATTACGTTTATTACTATGATACCGCTATTGATTAGGAAGCCAAATTTTGCATAACAATTGTCTTTGAATTTTATGGCCAATCTCTTGTTTTAGGCCGGAGGATCCAAAGTGCATATTAAGAAATGTAATCGGTGGCGTTTTGGAGGGACGTAAATACACAAGCATGACATGTGTACTTTCGTCCTTGAAATATGACACTGAAATATGCCTTTCGATGTTCCGTTTTCAAACAATACCGATTGTATCCCTTGCCATGCATGTTAACACATTTACGCATTTAAGGCACATGCTTTGCATTAAAGATGCATATAATACGTGTACATAGAAAAACGTACGGCGTGAGATAGTAATGACTTCCTGTGAAAACAAAAAATGAAGCTGACAAAAAACTCAATAAAATTGATGAAACGTGGCTTTTATCTAAAGGTGACTGCACTTGAGGCTGGATATAGAAAAAAAAACATGTAAATCCTCTCTCGGCCGCTACGGTTGTTGAGTATAAACTGCTCATAAAAAAATACATTGTATATTATATGCATAATTAAACTAATCTATTAGTGTCCTGTCTTTTAGTAGACTAAGCGCAGTTTATATTGATGCAATGCTTCGTAAAGAAACATTTCTCGTGTAATGAGGATCATTGAAAGTATTGAAATAATACTCTGAAATGCATTCAATTAACGAGAGTATATTGCAATTTTGTTTGTATTCGGTTTGGATTCTACTTAATTTTGTCAAAAATATTAAATATCCTTTCTTGGTAACTTTTGTCATTTGCAGAAAATGGTATATGCATGAGAATAGGGATACTATAGTTTTAATTATAACAGGAGTGTTTCCTCGACGGATAACAGGTGTTGGTCTCTGATCGAGCCATACTGTTTCCGAGACTTGATTTGGATCCTAAACTTTCATCCAAATCGTTATTCATTACTTAACCCTTTCCCCGTAGGACATACTCATGTAAAGCTGTAATGAATATTAATTTGATCTTTTATAATTGCATATGTCACAGTGCAATTTGGCTCATACCGGATCTGTAGAATCATGTCTTTATTGTACTGTAAGCAAACAGGACAGACCCTGAACAGGCGGCTCCTATGGGGTCGCCTGATCTGGATCTGCAATGCTTTTGCTAAAAGCTGAAAGGGCATTTATATGGGAGCGGATGTAAAAAATTACTCTTTTTAAGAAAACTTGAATATTAATTAGATACTTTTTTTTGAACAAAAAAAGCATATGAACAAAGGACTTTTTTACCCAGACAGAAACTTAGAATCTGAAGACCAGGCGACTCTTGGAGTGGTCTGATGTGGGGATCTGCTCTGCTTGTAAATGCGTGAAAATGCTTCAAAAGATTAGGGTCAATTTCATTTATACTGTGATATAAGAAAGTAGAGAATACCCGGATAGGGCGCCTCCCGTGGGAGCCGTCTGGGCTGGGTCTGCCCTTTTTGCAATTGCGTAAAATAACGTTTATAACGGTAACAACCAAATTATCTTATTCCATAAGCAAGCAGAGCGGGCCCTGGTCGGGCAGCTCCAGTGGGAACCGTCTGATTTGGTTTTACTCCGGTTATTATTATGTATTTTGTTAGCGAGAGAGTAAAAAATTCGTTTCTAACTGATATTACCAGATTAACTTATACCGTAAGCGAACAAGACAGACACTGACCATACGTCTCCTATAGGAGCCGTTTTGTCTGGCTCTGTTCTGTTCGCAAATGCATAAAAAGGATTTTATAACGTAAGATTCGTGCCTGTATTATACCGTTAGCAAGAAGGGCAGATCCTGATCTGCCGGCTCCTTTGGGGCGACCTGATCCGGGTTTGCTATGCTTGCAGATAAGTGGAAAGGTGTTGTGTGAGGAAATTAATGTTAAAGAAATTACTCACTTCAAAAAGAAATGGTATCATGAATATTATGGAGATCCTTTTTTAAACAGAATGGCATATGGACACAGGCCTATACCAAGCCTATATTGTACCATAACCAATCAGAGCATATAAGGATGCTGTCTGATCTGGGTCTGCTCTGTAGTGCAAATGCGTAAATATTCGCTTTTAACTATAGAATAAGATCTACATTATGCCATAGCAAACGGAGCATTCCCTGATTGGGCGATTGACAATCGTCTTGTCTGGGTCTGCTCTGCCTGCAAAATACGTAAAAAGTTTGTTTTTTCAACTGTAGAACCAGATCTGTATTATGCCAAGAGCAAACAGAGCATGCCGTGGTCAGGCGACTTTCCTTGAGAGCCGGCTGATCTAGGGTCTGCTCCGCCTGCGAATGCGTAAAAGGCTTTTATAACTGTAGTAACCAGATGATCCTATACCATAAGCGAACAGAGTATACCCTGATCAAGTGATCAGGATCTACTCTGTTTGCAAATGCGTGAAAAAGCGTTTATAGGATGTAACGTTTCAGATAGAATTTATTCATTTTTGGCATTTCATATGTTGAGTATTATACGTCATGTCTCAGACAAAATGGAACTGGTGCTTTAATTAAAAGGATGTTAATGTAATATGTTCATTAAACCGGGGTAGTAACTAAAGAGATACAGTATAGATGTGATGTGCAATTAGAATGCAGTTAAATCTGTACAATGTGTGATCTTAGTAATTAAGATTACTGCCCTTTTTATAAGGGATACAGAAAACAAACTGTACCCATTTTTTTGTGTCACCTGCCGAGAGGCAGGATGTCACTTAGGGACAAGTTACCGTTGTCTGACTGTCCGGCTGTCTGTATGTCTGTCTGTCAGTCTGTCTGTCCGTCCGTCCGCCTGTCTGTCTGTCTGCCTGTCTGTCTGTCTGTCTGTCTGTCTTTCTGTGATGTCTGTCCGTCTTACTTCCTTTTTTGTTATTTCTAAACTGGTTGTTGTAGAGCTTTCAAAGTTCACATGCGTCTTCCTCTCATTGTGAACCATTGATGTAAATAAGGGATATCATTCTGCAAGCAATACCCTTTGGTTTATCCCCTTTGTTCACCTTTTATTTTGTTTTGCTGTCGTTTATTAGCTAATTGTTATAGAGCTCAAATTTTGAACGTGTCTTTCTCTCAGTCATGACCTCTATAAATATATATCTCCAATCATATATCTCCTCATAGATCTTGCATACGGTTGAATGACATTTAAATGTTCTGTTTTGTTCTCGTTAGTATTGCTTTTTGTATAAATAAGGATGTAATTTATACCATAACAGCAACAGCATACTGCACGTACTGGAATATAACAGTATTATAGGAAATTTAGATGTACAATCACAACTAGTGTGATTAGAACTGTTAGTAAGCAAAGAGATATCACGACAGTCGTCTACTTTTTATTATCATATAATTTTTAATGGAAATTATATGTGCTTACATGTCTACACAGTCGTCTACTTTTTATTATCATGTAATTTTTTAATGGAAATTATATGTGCATACATATCTACATATCCTCGTAAAGTTACGGAGTGCACCTGTTTCATGGGCACGATAAGCATGCTAATTTGTTCATAGACCAATATGTTTCAGACATAATGGTCTACAAGCAAAGCAGCAGCATTAAGAAAAATAGACAATCAGAATATAGGATGGGGAAATACTTGTATTATAATCTTTGAATAATTTTCCAAATGTCTTTTTAATGTGCGATTTCTGCCATTGAATTTCTTTGGTGAAATGTTTGTGTGTGTTTATTTTGTACCTGTATTTCTATGTTTTTGCATTTTTCGTTTATCTTGCTGCCAAGGTCAATGTTACAACTATTTTTCTGCATATAAAAGTATGGTTCCCCTTTCAACAAAATCAAAATGGAAAGTCTTAAGATTTTGTCGCTTAATTGTAGAGGACTAAACGGTAAACAGAAAAGGTTGAATGTTTTTAATCATCTCAAATCCCTAAAATATGATATATTTTGTCTACAAGATACCCATTTTACCCAAGATTTATATAAAACATTTTATACAGAATGGGGATCTGAAGTTTACCTAAGCTGTAATTCTTCAAATAGCCGTGGTGTAGCAGTGCTTTTCAGAAAGTGTGATTTTAAGATTCATAATGAAATAATTGACCCGTATGGAAATTATGTTTTACTTGATTTGAGTGTACAATATGTTAGATTTACTCTAGCGTCAATATATGGCCCAAATAGTGATTCACCTTCTTTTTATAATAACATTTTTGATATCATAGACACAATCGGAAATACGTCGTATATAATCTGCGGAGATTATAACTTAGTGTTAGATCCAGATCTAGATTATTATAATTATAAACATGTAAACAACAAAAACTCACGCGAATTTCTTTTAAATAATATCTCGAATAGAGGGTTAATAGATCCATTTCGGGAAATGAATCCAGATAGGAGACTTTATACATGGAGAAAACAAAAACCAATACAACAAGCTCGTCTAGATTTTTTCCTCATCTCGCAACCCTTGTCTGTTTATTCTAATAACTCCTCTATACAACATAGTTTTCGATCAGACCACTCCATAATTACAGCAACATTTCAATTTAACAATTTTGAACACCGATCAGGACTTTGGAAACACAATAATTCCTTACTTAAAGACTTACAATACATTCAAACAATAAACCAGAAAATAGATGATGTAATAGAACAATATGCGTTGCCAGTTTATAATAAAGAATCAATTAAAGATATGCCGAAACAGGAGATACAATTTGTCATTAGTGATCAATTATTTTTGGACACTATGTTAATGGAGATAAGGGGTAAGTCAATATCATATGGTTCGTATAAAAAGAAGCAAACAAGATCAAGAGAAATGGAATTAATGAATAAAATTCGTGAATTAGAACAAAATTTAACTGAAGAAAAATTAGAAGAACATTCAAAATCGGGATCCCATGATTCGGTAATTTTGAATATGAGTATTTTATTATTATATTAAAGTTACACTAAACCTGATAAAAAATCGACTTGAGGATCAAACCTAAATTAGAATCAACTCTGTTTCTGTAAAATCTTTAAATGAAAAATATCATTATATTTTAAAATAGAATGTAATTAAATTGTTTTAAGCAGTATCTATCCCTTTACCCCATGAAAATTCATGTAGGAAATATCACACCATGAATAGTCAATCAATTGAATTTTAATAATGGCATAATTGTAAGAACACAGAAAATTTGATCATGGCAGGATTTGTACATTAATGTAATGTTAATGTTATGCAACCAGAGCAAATCCTGTCGGATCAGAATACTCCTACAGGAGCTGTCTACTCTATATCTAGTCTGTTTCCAGAGGTTTTAAACAAGGGTTTATTGAGTAAAGGGTTAAAACATCTTGAAGAAACTCGAAATACAAATGTGTTCCTGATCCTAATTTTGGTCATCTTATCTTTTCTGAAAAGAGATATATATTCCCTTTATTCCATTTACACATCTTTTCAAGCCCTTTGAAACAGTAGACCCAGATTAGTAAAGAAGACACAGGTCCCTTCAATATTTGCCATTTTAGCTAATGGAATGATATAAGACCTGGCAGTATAGTTTCTACCACGGCCAAGTCTTCCTGTGTTCATATACAACTATAAAAAATCATGTATGTAATAAATATTCATGATGTCATTATTTCTTAAATGAATATTCAACTCTGCATTTGAACAGAGGGTCCAAACTATTGATAATCCTATACAAGATTCTGAATGTGCATATGCAAATAACAGGTTGGGAAAGCGTGACCTAGAATAGGTGCTGGTGGGTGAAATATTTTAGCTCTGAAAGACTTTGCATGCAAAGGAAATGTCCGCAAAACACAAAACGTCACCTTTTAACTCTTTCCCTGGTTAACATTTAGTGAAGAATTCTTCACCTCATGAATATTCATGAACACAATTAAAACAACAGAACATGAAAACGTGGATTTGTTTACTGTTGTGGAAACTTCATAATCAGATCTATTAATTTCCCTCAACAAACAGTCTTCTGATCTGGGCCTATTCTGTTAGCAAATGCATGAAAATACATTTATATGAAAGGAAGGATAACAAAAATTCGTCTGTTACTTTTAAAACAAATACAATTGAACACCAGTTTTGATGTTGGTGAGACGGCATTTTACTTGACATTTCACCTGGATTCCAAATGGGTGCATCAGGGTTTATATAACCCTTTAGTCTTAAAATTAAACATGCTTTTTGATGCTTTTACAAAGAGACAAGACCCAGATCAGATGGCTCCCGTTGAAGCCCTCGAATCAGGATCTGCTCTGTTTGCTTATGAAATAATATACATGTAGATCTATATAATTCTAGTGTTTCTGACAAGGCCTAAAATCCTTATATATATTTATTTGCCATTTTAGAAATTAATTCAAATTCAAGGTGTTTTTATTTCTTACATGACTATATATGGAGTAAAGGGTTATAAGAATAAATGAGAACTATGGAAACATTTAACATCACTTACCTCTGTTCTAAGAGAGTTCACCACTAACACCATTGTGACCACTGTAAAACAAACAGCGAGCAAACTGATAAACAACAGATCAGAACAACAGATAAACATGCATACTCAAGTGCTAAAACCGTCATTTCCAATGACCACTCAGTCTCTTTAGAACCGTCTCGAAGAGTGGTCACTGTCATAACATAGGGAAATAAGTTATTCTTGAGAATGTTTTAATTTACGCATCTTTATCTGGACCTCTGAACATGTATGAGCAACTATCTGGGATAAACATCTGAGTGCATTGCAAATCCTGCAGAGAACCTGTAGTACTAATTGGTTCTCTCTCTTTATATATCCATACAGCATAAAAGACTGTCCAATACCTCATCAAGTATGTTATGCCTAGTATGAACTGTTTGCAATGAAGTAAGATCCCTTTTCACGGAAAGCTTCCCATAGTATATATACTAAATAGTTTAATCTGATATGTCCATAGATAATGACCAGTATAATTGAGCAGTTTTCCTGATATAAATGCCTTTTCATAAATTCATAGAAGACGTCTGATCAGTCTGCTCTTTTTACTAATTGAATTTGATAAGACATGTTCCTTTGGTTTATCAAATGGCTACAATCTTCCACCATCCATATTTTATTGGTGTAACTACTGTGTCCATGAATATTCAGTAGGTGGTGAAATGTGGTAAAGATATAGAACAGGGAAAGGATTAACCCTTATCCTCATATAACGTGTTTTCACGCATTTGCAACATAGTAGACCCAGATCAGATGGATCCTACAGGGTCTTCTCTGTTTGCTAATAGAATTTGAAAGATATGTCTTTAGTCTCTACAATGGCTACAATGTTCCACCTTCAATATTTCAGTATAATTATTATGGCCATGAATATGCAGTAGGTACTGGAAATTATCCAAACTGTTTGTCAATGAGACTGAACTTCTGAAAAACTTAGAAAGAAAGTGTGTAGTTACTTAGGATAACTTATGAATATGCTGCAGACAACAGTTTAGCAGATGACAAAATTACCAAGCATGCAAAAAGTTAAGCTGAAATTCATAACAGATATGCTCTATATTGATAGCGGGCAGTTTAATGCAGGGCATAGGTATGAAAAAAAGCTTTAAGAGTTTCTGCATTTTGAGAATTATCCGCAGTTTTCTCAATCTAAAATGAGTGTGTGTTATTTGTCTAAACACAGTCTAAACACAGTTTCTACTCTACTGATCAGGCTAAGGGTGATTACATCAGAACTCACACTGGCTGGTCTCAGAGGCTAAGGAAATCTATACACCAAATATCTAAGCTCTGGGACATGTAGTAAACATTTTTAAAGTTTTTCCTATGCATAACTTGTGATCCCATGGGCTGTTCAAGCAGTCAGCTACATAAAACTGGCAATCTCTGGGGTGGGACCAATTTTGACCCTAGGGGCATAATTTATATAACTTATGTAGAAGTTCTTACGTTAAAGCTATGTGCCAAATATGAAAGCTGGGGACCTTTTAGTTTTAGAGGAGATGATGTTCAAAGCTTTCACTATATGTTTCTATTGAAAACTGAAAACCCCTGGGGCAGGGGCATAATTTATATAACTTTTGTAGAGAACCTACAGATGATGCTATGTGCCAAAGATGAATGCTGAGACCCCTGTAGAAGAAGAATTTTAAAGGTTCAAATTGTTGACGACGAACGAGGCACGCCGACGGACGACAGACATCAGGCGATCACAAAAACTCACCCTGAGCACTTTGTGCTCTGGTGAGATAACAACCTGTGGAGTTGTAAAGATATCAGCTTTTCAAAGCATGGATAATACACAGTACAAAATTTTATTCAGAGAAAGTTAAATATTGATAAAAAGTTTAAAGGCTTGTGATCATATCTAAAGGGTATAATACTGATTACAGTTAAAAAAGTTACAAAAGTTCATGCATTTATAAAGATGTGTCACAGTTCCTTTCACCGGATACTACAGTCTAATTGCAATATCTCGGATGCTTGCCGGACCACATATAAAATCCGAATTATCAGATGATCCGAGTTATAGTATTTTCACCTCACAGGTCGTCAATGACTTGCCTGTCGTAATTTTCGATGTATCATAAAAAAATACTCAATTTACAGTGTAAAGGGTACAACTGCATGAAGTAGTACTAGACAAACCTTACCTGCACTTATCTTGGAACAAAATACGACATTAAACTCCTTTTTCATTTCAGTTTCTTAACACTTACTATGCTGACACACACAAAACTCATCTGCTCATATATTTTGAAATAATGTCTAAATTTCCCACAACCCTGGTTTATGATTGTTAAAAATCATGTGCATATTGAATAACAGTCGCCCTTGGATGATAAGGGTTAAAATAAAACGAGTGATTTCTGATGGTTGTTAACACTCTCACTGACCTCGAGTAACATCCTGTAAACACTTTGCCTGTTATGAAAATTTGCACATGTGAAGAATTAATGCAATAAGACTGTATACTGCCAATCATGACAAAAACGTTCTTTGTTGCAAATTCATATTAATCATAAGGCGTGAAATTTCGCCCAGAATTAAAGAGTTAACATCGTAATACACATATATATTGACTGAGACCCTTTACTCCGTAAATATTCTTGTTCACCCTGAGAATACCCTGATCCGTGTCAACTCTGTTTGAAAGCACGTGAAAAAGCGTCAATGTTTTCAGAACTTTTACTTCTGTTGCCAGGTCATGTTAGGTATACGTTTGTATACATTTTTATTTGAATTCGTAACTTAAGGTTGGTAAAGATCTTGGACTACTCTGTTTGCAAAGCATGAAACTTTATGTTTGGTAAAGGGATACGCAAACAGAGATGACCCCCCGATCAAACAGCTTCTATTTGCAATCTGATCTGTGTGATGATTAACCTTTTCCCCGTTCAATATTCATGTAAGAAATAATGATATCATGAATATTTATAAGCTCATGTTTTTAATGACATTTGTAGACAGGATTGTTTTGTAATTGGTAGAAACTATAGAGTCGGGTCGATTACAATTACATAAAGGAGTCGTATGATCTGGGTCTACGCTGTTTGCAAATGCACGAAAACATGTTTATATTAGAAAAAGGGTTACATCTTTGAATGCTTAAATTTTAAGGTGGAATGTCCTGTCATTGTTTAACTGTAGATTCCATTCATTATATAATAATACTTAAACTTGCTTTATGATTTTGAATAATAAACAGTGAAGACCCTGGTCAGAGGGTTGCTTTTTAATCTATCTTGTCTAGGTCTACATTTTTCAAATGTCAGTTCATTTATTTTCCCCATGAATTGTGTTAGACAGTTTGAGACTATACTATTACATGACTAACCCAGACGAAATACTGCTAATTTACTAACTAGATCTAGGAAAATAGTAACGATCAAAGGTGCCAGATGGTCAGTAAATCCCATAATTTCTCAGCAGGGGACACGGGTCAGCGATCACTAAACTGCCATCTATCACATACTGTTTTATCAACAAAGTTATGAGCTATTACATAACAGGAATGCTTCTAATGCAACAACTACCAAACAATGTGTCAATTGTCTAAAGTTATGATTTGTTAAACCTTTCCCTCATATAAACGTGTTTTCACACATCTACAAACAGAGTAGACCCAAATCAGACGGCTCCTCTATGTGATTAGCAAAGTTACATTGGGTTTCTAGAAATAAATAATATTTAACATGGTTAAAATTCGATTTAAGAATGTGGGACCGGTTTGACCAAAAAAACCAATTCATATGAGGCTGGTTTGACCAGGAGCCGGTTTGACTGGTGTCAGGTCGTTTCGGACACAGTCTGTTTCGGTCCATCGTCGTTTCGGACCCGATCCGTTTCGGCCCTGGCCGTTTCGGCCACATTATAAAATTTGCAGTCAAAGGTATAAATGGCACTTGTGTTATGATTGAATGGAATATGCAGAATTGAATCCAATAAGGACATAAGTCAGATGATAGGTTTAAGGTTAGATGTTTTTTGCAAACCACAATAATTCACCTGGAAACTGACACAGGTTCGTTTTAACGATTCCCCTCATATAAACACCTTTTCGGGAATTGGAAACAGAGTAGACCCAGTTCAGACGACAATAATTCCCTTGAGAATGCTACTTTATAACAATTTAGAATGTGCATCCATAACTTAAATTAACCCGATAATACATGCTGTTATTGGGTGATACAGGATTAAGGAAATAACCAAAGAAATAAACACTATTCTTATTGGGTTTATATTTGCTTCATATAGGGTGGAAACAGATGGAGCTTGTTGAGGAACAAATAAATGCAATAGCACTACCTAGAATTTTAGACATAGCCATGATAGGGAACTGTGCTATCTGACTGGGTGTCTCTTTGCTTTCTTCATTTCTTGTCAATGGTCAATTTTCGTAACAAGAGAGCAAATTTTGCTTAAATAAAATTTGATGTCTAATGCTGATATATTCCACCTATTCCTTGGTCGTTTCGGTCCAAAATATGGCCGAAACGGACTGGGTCCGAAACGACCCGGAACCGGTTTGACTTGAGGGTGGGTTTGACTGATATATGCATACTTATCCGTTCGGGAACCTCAGATAAGTCTCATTTTTATACTCCAAATTTATAAGCACATACCTGTATAAGGGGGTGCAGTTGCAATAACTCCAAATAAACATAACTATAGATACTGATAAAAGAGACATAAATTTCCATTTACGGTGACCTGATTCGTACAGATGACAGGCGACATACGTGTTATTTCCACACATTTCATTGTATTGCAAATTATCGCAGTGTAGAAACGACACATGCCCTATGCGTCCATATATCTCGATCTCAATTTAATCAAAAGAGTATATAGTGGAAGAAACTATATACCTGATTTTCCCACAACCTGCCCGCCATATTGTTGTTGTCTGGTAGTTTCCTCCGTTTTTCTTCGGAGCACTCCTTCAAGGACGTTCGACAGTTTCCTGTGCTGGTTATGTATATTAAATAGTCCGCACTATATATACTATATTATTAACGAGATTCAACATCAACATATTTATCTACGAGCAACCGTTTAAACCCGTTTCATGTAGATTAATATAAATAAAGTATTACAGCGAAAATTGCAACATCTTAAATAATTTTCGATGCGTTGTCCCGATCGTCAGAACGCCGATATATTCACACGACCGACCCTTTATCAACAACAATATTATTAAAACACGTGCAACGGATCATTGTTTTGGGTCGCAGAGATCTTTAAAAAATATTTATAGAACTGATTTGCATAAGAAACATAATAATTAAAGACCTAGATCGTTTTTACAACATCTTTACTTTCGGATAAGGGGTGGGGCCTCTATCGACAAAGGGCCGATTTACAAATAAAAAACAATATACAATTAAATAATAGCAATAAACTCCAATTGTTTAACCAACATTGTGAGATAGTACCACAGAATCAATCCCACAAAATATTATCAGGAGACATGCTCTAGGGGAGAAAAAAACACAGTATCTTTACTTTAAGATGGCATGAGGGGGCTTATGTCCGGACCGAGTTTATCAATCATAAACAATAAAAACTTAAGCTATAAACTCGTTTCGTAATTATTTTCAATGAAAAGGGTTACAATATAACTAAATTGATCTTTATACGCCGTTATTACTCGCCAGTACTGGCCACAATCCGTCATAACCGGTCACAACCTGTCATAACTGGTCATTACCCGTCATTGCTTATATTAGGCACACCGTGCTTCTTATACCAGTTAACTCCTCACTAACAGACGTAAGCGAGTCCTTAAGGCTATTTGAGTAGTTCTTAGACGCTCATTCGCGTTATACACTTGTTTCATTGCGCCGAATTCATTCTTCAGAGAGAGAACACAGCTGCGTAGATTGTCAGAAAACCTTTCTGTATAACAGTGATTATGTCTGACACTTGTCCGCTCAGTAGGAGAGGTAGACGTTGACACCTGTGTCGATGCCGAGGGTTGAGACACCGATGAAGCTCTCCTCTTAGAGATACTGAGTAGTTCATTCAACTTTCAACACTCGGCACGAAACGTCACCACCTTCCAGTGCTGAAATAAGGATGTGGATATCCAGGCAGAGCTTCTCTGCCAGGGTACTTCCATTACGCGTTTGTAGTCGTCGTTTCAGGGTAGAACCAGGGTAAGGGAACCGGTCGAGACTTGCCACTCTAGCATACAAATCAGACCTAACTTCAGAAAGTTTCTTTTCCCAAGAGGCATACACCCGTAGCAACGTGTCCTTAAACATGGTTCTTCTAGGATAGCCATTGTAATATACAGTCAACTGCTGTAGTTGAGCATCGGTAAGAGTCGTGGCACTTGACGGCTCTTCATTAGCAGAAAAGCATGAGAGTTGCAGTTTTGAGCAGCATAAGGATGAGAATCATCCATACAATTTTGCATTTGTTCAATGTTACAACAACTGGATCTGCTACTAACTTCGCGTTCACCAATAGTATTGGCAAAGGAACTACGCAGTTGTACCTCCATGGCCCGAGCCGTAGAAGACACATGCCTAGCGTTTGACACATTAGGGTCTACGGTTTCGTTTACAACCCTATTCGCATCACTTTTATATGCAGAGAACGAGACACCATAGTTTGCGGTCTAGGAACCACTAGTGCGACTATCTGACAAGTCGGTCCCACAGGTATCGAGTTTAGGATCCGGATTTATGGCAGAAGGACATGTAATATCCAGGACTCCCAACGTCGAGCCCGTGTAACAAGAAGTACCGCCGTTACATTCAGCAACAAAACTAACATTAATGTTACATTGACAACCTATTTCACTAGTGTTCTTAGATCTGACTCTAGGTCTCTGTTACCTACTGTTCCCCATGATTGACTTCTGAAGTTTGTTCCGAGAATGTTAAGACTAAACTCACAATCTTTAAGGTTTGGACAGATACCCTTGATGTCACTTTGGACGATGCAGCGCAACTGGTTTGAACTGATTCAAAGCGTTCAATACATGACTGTAATGACGCTAAACTATTAACAACGTTGCTTCTTATACTAGTTAACCTCTCACTAACATACGTAAGCGAGTCCTTAAGCTCGGCTATTTGAGTAGTTATTAGACGTTCACTCGCGTAATACACTTGTTTCATTGCGCCGAATTAATTCTTCAGATATAGAACACAGTTGCGTAGATTCTCAGAAAACCCTTCTTTATTACAGTCACTATGTCTGACACTTGTCTGCTCAGTAGGAGAGTAAGACGTTGACACCTGTGTCGATGCCGAGGGTTGAGCCACCGATGACGCTCTCTTCTTAGAGACACTGAGTAGAGTTCTTTCAACTCTGGGCACGAAAAGTCTCCACCTTCCAGTGCTGAAATAAGGATGTGGATATCCAGGCAGAGCTTCTCTGCCAGGGTACTCCCATTACGTGTTTGAAGTCGTCGTCGTTTCAGGGTAGAACCAGGATAAGGGAACCGGTCGAGTCTTGCCACTCTAACATACAAATCAGACCTAACCTTTAAAAAGCTTCTTGTCCCAAGAGGCATACACCCGTAGCAACGTGTCCTTAAACATGGTTCTTCTAGGATAGCCATTGTAATATACAGTCAACTGCTGTAGTTGAGCATCGGTAAGAGTCGTGGCACTTGACGGCTCTTCATTAGCAGGGAAGCATGAGAGTTGCAGTTTTGAGCAGCATAAGGATGAGAATCATCCATACAATTTTGCATTTGTTCAATGTTACCACAACTGGATCTGCTATCCGAAGATGGATGGGCACGGGATTAAACTCTGTTTTATCGTCTAGCAGTCTCAGAGACAATTCTGAGTTCGACATTACTATTACATAACAGGGTGAACACTTTCCTCGCGTATACACCTATTTACTCGATATACAGGCAAATAAAAGACTTGCTATATGTTACACAGTCGTTGCATTCTTCTGATCAGAAACTGGGAGGAGCAGTCATATTGTCCGATTTGAATGACTGCCACTGGACAACAATGGGAAACAATGGGATTTCAGAAAAACATCATAAATGTCATATTCTTCCCTTTTGTCAAAACTCTGAATCACCAGAACTTTAAAATGTACAAGGATACAGTACTCACAGTTCTCTGGACGGGGTACAATTCATATAAACTGTATAAAACTCCATTATTTAACTCCCGATCTAGCCTACTGTCCACACAAAATCACTCACGTGAACACTTTCGCAAAATTCGCAACTATTCATGATCCAAACGATGTGTATAATCACTATTTGCTATGATCGATACCGTGGTTATTCGCACGCTGTTTCAAGTAGAGGAGCCCTCTGATCTGGTTCTACACTGTTTGCAAATTACAGTGATATGTCGCTGCTACTGTTACTGCTACTGATACTGCTGCTGTTGATGTTACTGCTGCTGTTGAAACTGCTGCTGCTATTGCTTCTGCTACTGATGCAGCTACTGCTATTATTACTGCTACTGATGCAGCTACTCCTACTGCTGCTGCTTTTTCTACCGACTTCATTACTTGTTTTCCTTCCCCCTTCTCATTCTCCACGTCCTCCTTTATATTGTCACATTTTAGACAAAGTAACACCGATCCTTTGTAAATATCATAAAAGCCTTGCGTTATCATCAGGGCAAATGTGCCTTTCTCCTAGATAGCTTAACACAACGAAACATTTCCCGCACTCTATAAAACAGGGTCTAGAACAAATTGTACATGAGGTATTCATGATGACGGATTACTTATGTGCAGTGTTCTTATGTTCGTTCCAGCGAAAAACTCAAAAGATTGAATCCAATCAGAATGTCAACGATGTTTACATAAATCTGAGCGCACTGAAGACTTTTTTTAAAGTTAGATTGACACATTAAAACTGCCACTCCATATTTGAACAGCGTGCAGCAAAGATGGAGATATTTTCGTCGTTTTAGATTCGTAAACAAGGAGATGAAATATCTAACACTTTCGGTCTTCATCTTGACCTGGCGTACAAGCCATTGTCACCGATAGGTTTCGAATAAAAAGTTAGGCTAAATGGACACCAAGATCATTAAAATCGGTTGAAAGCTAAATGTGTTATGACAGGTAACGTATATTTAGCCTGCGGCATATTGCATTGAGTAAACATTCATAGTTGGTAGGCCATGTGTGTTTCTTTTAGATCTGATCTACACATCAGACAAAGGGAGATACAGCGATCATTATAGTAGTATAGGTTAACATTCTTTGCAATATATAGGACATAATTTATACCCAAATGCTTGCGTTTTAGCATCATGTAAGATAATAGAATATATATACATATACACAGTTTTTAATGTGACATCTTAGCCTCAAAATATGTTTCTTTTTTTCAAATCTCAAAGAAAACATTTCTAATTTTTAAATACATTATCGGGGTGTAAACCTGTTTGGACCCTGACCAGGCTCTATGCCTAGTTCTTTGTAAAGCGGTACAATAATATTCCACGCAGACCTAGAAATGAGTAGCTTAGAAATATGACAAAGTCAAAACAATGTTAAGCTCGATTTTAGTGGGCGTTTGATAAGTTTACACATTGCAAAGTATTGCTCTTAGCGTTTAACAATTCGGATAATCAAATCATTGCCTATAGATTCGATTTGGACTTTATCATCTGTATCCTCAACCATTGTAGCGAAAGCCTTTATTAATACCCTAGATGTTTATTAAAAATAACTAAAATATCGAAAATCTAACTTTATTGGTATTGTTTTCAAACCGGCGAAACATTATTAGAAACCCTATTTTTTATTTTCTCTGGAATGAAAATTTATTAGTTCAGAAAATACGGTTTTGAGGTCACCTTTATATGTGACGGAATTATCGATGATTTGAGATTCAGTCACGTATGATAAATTCTGGAGAAAGGTGACCCCCCGAAAGCAAAAATTGCAACACAAAAAGAGAAAATTGCAGATTCGGTTTTATTGAGTCTGTTCATGAGCAGTAATTGAGAGTGCAACAATGCTCACGTCCCCTAGCATCGGCTTAAGCGGTATTCAATTTTCAGAACAAGAAGTACTGAAATTTATGATCTCGAAGTATCAGAAGGTATAACAACACTGAAAACTTGATTCGAAAATCATCCCCTTTCTGCATGGCATTGACGACTTTCTTTTTATTGTAACATAACATATGTTTAACGATTTACCATACCTCTATATGATCATAAATTGGTTGAAAGCATTGTATTATACACCTTTTAGAGGTGATGGAATTATCGATTATTGGAGATTCAGTCATGTTTGATAAAACTTGATACCAGACATTGCATTATGCAAGGGGTGTTATGAACGCCATATATTGGATATCGCCCGGGGGACTCTAAATGGACATACATACTACTGATATATTTTTGCAATGGTTGGTGCTAAAGACATATGTATGGCACTTTGCACATATTATACTACGTGTAGTTATTATATATAACAGTATGACAAATATCGATTCAATATTTTGTTAAAATGAAGTTCACAACATTATCTATCCATGTTCAAATGCAGACGGACTGACTGACCACCTGACCACAAGCGTGATTCCAGTTTACTATCTCAAACTTTGTTTGCGGACGTATAATTAAAAACATGAGTCATCTGTTGATCATAAAATAAATCGCATATGAAATTGACCATGAGACATTTCTAGTTTGAAATAAAACAGTTCTGGCGTATATCCCCTTAATCAACTGACCTTTGTCAAATATACCAACCTTTACGCCGTTCCTCCAAACTAGAAGTACTTTTACAAGCAGCAGTTTCATCTTTATGCTGGAATTACAATAAATATGCAATTTATATAAGCCGAAAACTAAACTATCCTTTACACGTTACCTCTTATCGACGCCTCTGTAAAAACATCGTGACAAATACGGTAGAGCATATCCGCACATGAAGCGAATGCTCAATTACAATTGGTTTCATTACTACACAGTTCTTAAATTTCCCTTTTCTCTAGTTAATGTTCCTTTCCGGTGAATTAATTCAAAGAGGTTTGGACTAAATGGGTTAACAAGGATAAACGAGGGGCAATATGTGGTCCCAATAGCTTAAGTTGGCACTGTGTGCCCGGTTAGGTACCAAAACTACACATTATTTTCAATTATATTTGGACATTCTCTGAATGTTTGTATATATAATTGCAAATACATTAGAAATAGTCTAATATGCAAAATATATACAAATAGTCACACCATGTTTCATCTAGATAACACGTTGGAGGTTACAATAAAATCATTACAATAGTTACAGGAATTTTCCTTTTCAAATGAAAGACACAGTGAAAAAACTTATGTCTCATTTAATAGGATGACAAGGGATTAGGTTAGTTTAATTAGTCATTGGATATATCACTCATCTTATACAATGACGAGGGATCAGACTCATTTGACAGATTGACTAGGGATCCGACTTATTTGGTAAGTCCTTGGGTATGACTTGTTTTGTGCGGTGTCATTTCGTGTGTGGCTCTCCCTGTTTGACTATTTTTCCATATTTACTAACACAATAGTGTTGTGTGTGCCGTGTTGCGGCCGTAAAACGTCTCCCCGTACATACAATCGATATTGTTATTTCTCCCCTTACAGAGGGTGTTACTTACGTTATTTCATCATCACATATTCATCATCACCCTATGTTAGATGGTGTTTGGTGCGGTGTCATTTCGTGTGTGGCTCTCCCTGTCTGACTATTTTTCCATATTTACCAACACAATAGTGTTGTTTTGGCCGTGTGGCGGCCGTAACAATATACCCCAATTTGTTCAAAGGGGGGGGGGGTTATAATAATAAAATTCTAAAGGTTTCCTTTTTTCTCTAATTTATGCTCCTTTTTCGGTAGATTAATTCAAAGAGGTTGTATCTAAAATAGCCTATGAGATAATAGGTTAAACACGTGTCAATCAAGAGATGTGCTTCGTGTGTTTAAAACATTTGAAGTAATAATCCCATATAGTGTCATACATTAAGAATGATGTCACAACTGATGCATATTAAAGCGTGAGTCTTCACTTTAACAAGATTTGCTTACTACTAAATAAGTTCCCTAAAGGTAGAGTTCAATGTTTAAGTATATGCTTACCATCATGCTTTCTTCAATTACACCAAGTCTCTGACCTTGATTATCTATTCTTTGACTTTGTATATCCATCTTTTGAGCCTGTTTATCAAGTCGTTCATCCTGTTGGCCCAGTTGTTTATCCTGCTGGCCTAGTCGTTCATCATGCTGGCCTAGTCGTTCATCCTGCTGGCCTAGTCGTTCATCCTGTTTATCTAGTCGTTCATCCTGCTGGCCTAGTCGTACATCCTGATGTCCTAGTTGTACATCCTGTTTATCTAGCCGTTCATCCAGCTTATCTAGTTTTTCATCATGTCGATCTATTATTTCGTCCTGAAGATTGAATCTTTCACCATACTCGTTTGATTGTTTGGACAGTCTGGCAACGTCATTAACAAGATTGTTCTTGTGTAGAAATTCTTCGAAGCTGTCTTGTTTTTTTCAACTGCAAATAAATACACTCAGCTCTCAATACAACATTCAATACAGTGTTATTTTACATAATGAAAATCTGGTGGAAAAATTGATAGAGATATGATTCTCGTGTAATGCATTTTCTCCTCATTGTAATATATATCTATATACGAGGGGTGTTCCAAAAATAATGTCACTTGCATCGGTGCTCATATAGCGGAAGTGCTTTTGTTCATTTTAATTTGCTATGCCCTTCAAAATACTCTCCGCCAGCCAGAATACACCTTTTTAGCCGGTCAATCCATTTTTAGAAGCATTTTTCATACTCTTCAATGGGGACACCCATCAGACACAAGGGAAATTCTCGAATTGTATCTCCTTCCAGATAAATGATATTTAAGTTTTGGAAAGAGAAAATAGTCGCAGGAGGCCAAGTCTGGCGAATACGGAGGGTGCGGAAGGACGGTAACCTTCTCTGACTCCAAAAAGTCAGTCACAATACGTGCCTTGTGAGCGGGTGCATTATCATGCAAAAGTCGGACATACTTAAGTCCTGTTTTGGGGCAGCTACTTTTGTAGTAGTTCTTCAATTTTCTCAGAACAACGTTTTTATAGAACTTGCCTGTGACCGTTCTGCCTTTTGGCACCGTGATTTGAACAGCTGGACCCTTATTAGTGAAAAAAATAGCATACAAAACCTTCTTTACCGTTCGTATTCGTTTGGCAATACTTGGGCGTCTGGCATTTTTAGTGGCCCATATTCGGTTGGAAACCTTCCGCTTTGGTTCAAAATAATACACCCAGGTCTCATCACCAGTGACTATGTTATCAAAAGCCTTTTTACTATATTTTGGGTACATTTTGAGAAGTTTTTTTGCCATTGTTACACGCGTCTTCTTTTGCTCATCCGTTAACAAATGGGGAATCCATCTTGCATTTATCTCTCTAACTTTTAGGTGTTTCTTCAAAATTGCATGAACTCTTGCTAACGACAAGTTTGTCATTCGAGCCAATTTTCTAACGGTGAATCAAGCATCAGTTTTGAGGATATTTCGGATTTTTTCTATGTTACCTTTGGTCGTAGTTGTTGCAGGACGACCTGGGCGAGCAGCATCTTTCAGTTGCTGCTGTCCAGCACTTAATTTAGCTACCCACCTACAAACAGTCCTGTGGGACATTTGGTCCTCCCCATAAATGTCACACACCTCGCGGTGAATATCTACATCCTTTATGCCGAGTAATGACCTACCTTTTATATAGGCCCTAATTTCAAGAACATTTTCAGCTCGTTTTCCTGTCATTTTATGTATAGTCTAACGAGTAGGCTATGAAACGATGTACACTGTACCGAGGTAAGTGAACGTGTGGACGAGATATTTACCTGTGTCACGAGCCAGTGATCACTCAATCGACACAAGGTGGTTTTGTGCATGAATTGCACGATTTCCGCGAAATAAAGCACATATGACATTATTTTTGGAACACCCTCGTACCTGTATATGAGCTTTCAAGTCAATAGCTTTTGACTTTTGAAAATGTGTTCTGGATAAACTAGAACTATCACAAAAGGCGATGAATACCCCCACATGGCAGCCTTGATTGCAAAGTTTTTGATACCAGCAAATCATGTAACAGGACCAATTGACAATTAAAGGGCCATTGGCCCTATATCGCTCACCTGAGTAACAGTAATATATTGACAATGTTACTTTTTCAGCGGACAGCATTTCTAGCAAATGGTAACACATTTAGTGAATACTAAATGAATACTAATCTTCCATGTGGCCCTCTATTATATACATTTACATGTTAATACATAAAAAACAAGAAGAAACATGCACATACAATACATTTCATCCTGGATGGCAATTATCACGATTATGTGACAATCAGTAAATGCATTTCAAAGCTATATACACAGTGTCCTGCCTAGCTGATTGATTCCCTGGACTCATGCAGTGTCCAATTAGGGTCAATCACCATATGAGATAAAGTTATGCAAATATACATTGATCCAGGTATATAGGCAAATAAAGTGCTAGGCAGTACCTAATGCCATTTTTTGTTTGAAATGATCAATAAAAATATCTTTAATAATATTTTAAATGGAAAAGTAGTAAAGTCAAGCAGGCAAAGCCACATGCAAGACGCAACCACCACCAAAACACCGATAGACAGCATGACACACACACACACACACACAACCACACAACCACACACCCAAACGCACACGCACACACACATACGAAATGAACACAGAAAACACCAAAAGACACACAAGAAACAGGGACAAACGTTCCACAACATGAACAAACCACAAGCACAAAGACGCAAGGCAAACAAAAGGAAGGGTGACAAAGAGAGTACCGCCTTGGCACTTAAACCGTTCCCTCAAATAAACCTGTTTTTACGCATTAACAAATAGAGTAGACCCAGATCAGACAGCTCCTATAGAAGCCCTCTGAGAAGGGTCAGCTCTATTCGCTTTTGTCACGATATAGCTCTGATTCTAAAGTTTTTGAAATAATGTGTTTTACGATAGAAGCGGTCTGATCAGGGTCTGCTCTGTTTGTTTTGACACATGGTATATATTTGATTTTACAGTTTTTATCAAAGCTAAAACTTCTCTGTGGAAATAATGTGGTTTACACATTAGCAAACAGAGTAGACCCAGATCAGTTTTTGTCAAATCAAACCGGGAAAAGGAATAATAGGTGTTTAGAAATAATTCTAGCTCTAGGTGTGAATATCTGATAATAGGTTAATTAAACGGTTCATGAGAGGACTTCCTCATTTTTGAGTAACATTAAGTGATTATTTGTTTTCAAAATCAAATTAAAATAAATAAAATTACCGGAATTTGTAATAAATATTGAACCGGGAAAGGGTTAACATCCAATGCAGTTATCTCCCTTGTCCCTTAATAGCTATGCTGATGAGGCAAGGGACATAACTGTGAGGAAATTGAAGGTTTTCTTATATAAGTCCATGTAAAAACTACAAGCCCCGGGGCAGGGCAATTTTTGGCCCGGGAGTCTTCATTTGAACAATCTTGGTAAAGGATCATTAGATGAAGCTATATATCAAATATCTAGAACTTCTGGTTTCAAAGAAGATTTCTAAAGATAAAACTTTAAAAGTAGCGGGGAGGGGCCATTTTTTGCCCGAGGGTCATGATTTGAAAACTTGATAGAGGGCACTCTAAAGTACATTTCTGAAAAAACATAAGTGGTTTAGGAGAAGAAGTCATTTGAAATAAAAGTGACCGGAGAGACGACAGAAGGACGCCAGGCCGTCACAATACCTCACTTTGAGCCTTTAGCCGAGGTGAGCTAAAATACTTTAGTTCAAGTGGAGAAACTTCTGTAATGACAGCCACTAAAAACAACCAACTGGGAAAAATTGTGTCTTGCATGGCAAGTATCAATTCAATAAGTTTTAAAATAATGAAAAAGTATTAAAGTCAGGCAGGAAAAGCCACACACAAAACGCCATCACCAAAACACCGACAAAAAAGTAATTAATATAGCAATTTATACACATATACACACTTACATAAAATACGGCCATTGAAAGACGACAGCGACCAATCACACACCCATACACACACGAGAAAGAACACAGAAAACACCAACAAAAACACAAGCACCAGAAACAACATGAACAAACGCACAAGCACAAATACATAAGACAAACAAAAGTAAGGGTGACAAGGAGAGTACCGCCTTGGCACGGTCAGTAGTAAATTCACCACTGGGGGTTTAAACCGGTTTACGGACGTCCTAACCTCACTCTTATCTCATAGTCACCCTAGCTAAATAAACATTGTAAATAAAAGTATCCCCGCAAGACTTCATCACAACATAGGAGATAGTAATCACAGTACAAAATGTATAACATAGCATAACATCTGAGAAATTTCTGCAGGGTGGTGATCCCCCGAAAGCAACAATTGCAACACAAAAAGAGAAAAATGCAGACTCGGTTTTATTGAGTCTGTTCATGAGCAGTAATTGAAAGTGCAACACTGCTCACGCCCCCTAGCACCGGCTTAAGCGGTATTCAATTTTCAGAACAAGAAGTACTGAAATTCATGACCTCGAAGGATCAGAAGGTATAACAATACTGAGAAGTCTGTCAAATATGTACTCAATGACTTTACTGAAGACAGAGCAACTGCAGGGAAGCCGTTAAGGGCACGACAGAGAAAAGGCAATACATGAGTCTGGTAAACTCATCCCATTTCTGGGTTTAAGAGTATAATATCATAGTGTACTACCATCGGCCTGTCATCGTGCAAGCAAAGCGGGAAGCTTAGCGACCGACTGTAATGGGGTCGATAACCAAACATGCAGTGTATTGCAATATCATAGGGTCATAACCTTTCTTCCTAAAAGTTTTGATGTGTTTAATAAACAAATCGTGAAATGGATATAACCCCGAGTTTTCCTCAGTTTGTAGATAACATCACTATATAAATATTGGCGAGAAATACCCTGTTGCAGTAACGTCCGTAATTTGCAGATATATTTATTACTGAGGGATAATTTAAGACAATAAAATTTTGAAATTTTTTGAAAAAGCTTTCCGAATTTTATGATATCTGTAGCTTTGCTTAAGAAATTTATGTAACTAAATTACGACTATTTAAATATTCTAGCAAAGAACAGGCTCGAGGAAAGCGAATACGTTGAGAAATGTAAAGCCCATAAGATGAAGACCGTGGCACAACTCCATCTAGAGAAGGATAATTAACAATTTTGAAATCGAAATATTCCCTTTTATCGTATATTTTAGACGATAACTTTATTGTTAGTGATGGAAAGATTCAAATCTAAAAAGGAAGCCTGAAAGTCGGGTCGATTCGCTTTGTTTAAAGTAATTTCTTTTGGGTAAATAGAAGAAGTACAAAAATGAGTCATGCAGGAAATACCACATACAGAACAAACACTCGCCCAAACAGCAACACAAGGAAACAGCAAATGTACATGGGTAGAAAAAACAACAAGAGACGCACAAAGACAAAACAAACATTCAATAGGAGGAAGATGGAAGTACCGCCTTGGAACGGTCAGTGACAAAAGTCACCGGGGGTTTAAACCGGTTTATGGGCGCCCAACCTCACCCTTATTCCATCCCCATCCTAAAAGACAAACAGTGTAAATAAACGTATCCCCTCTCCGACTAATCTACAACAACCGCGACAGCAAATACAGTGGTAAAGTGCATGTATAACAAAAAAACATTTAATTGAACATACTGTATCCACCTATCGCTAGTGTACTCAATGATTGAGCTGCAAACAGAGTAACTGTAGAAAAGTAATAAAAGGTACGACAAAAATGAAATAGTACAGATATCCGACGTTCTCCTTCCATTTCTGGATTTAAGAGGTCACCTTCATAGAGTACTAAACCTTTCTTGTCGGCGTACATGCAAAGAGGCCAGCGTGATTGCCAACTGTAAAAGGGTTCACAACCAAACATGCAGTATGTTGTAATAATACAGGATCATATCCCTTTTTAATGAATTGTTTTATATATTTGATGAACAAAGTGAGAAAATGGGTATGTCCAATAATTCTACGAAGTTTGTAAATCACATCACCATAAAATTCAGGATGTAAAGCCATATTTTCACAATAAGGATTATCCAAATTCAAAATATCGTCTAAATACCTAGACGTTTTATTAAAAGCACTGACAATATCAGGTTGTGTATCCGGTTTTAGGTTAAGCATGAAATCCCTCTCATATCATTATAAAAAAATCTGCAACAAGAGGGGCACAATTTGTTCCCAAAGGTATACCAACAACTTGACGATATATGGTATCCCCATAGCGCACAAATATGTTATCTAAAAGAAATGTTAAAGATCTACAAACATCAAGGCAAGTCCACATCGTGCAATTTTCAGCTTCAGAATTCGAAAAGAATGAACGTTGAATATTACAAGCAAAGAACATTTTATTTTCTCTGGCAAAAGTTTTGTCTATTAATTTAATATGTTTATCCTTTATAAGAGTGTGAGGTAGAGTAGTATAGAGTGTAGAGAAATCATAAGAGCTCAATGAACAAATGTTGTACTGTTCAATCCCCATGTTTCATGCGAAAATGACCAAAACTATTCTAAGTTCAGGGGGAGATAGTTCTGCAATGACCAGCTGTAAACACTTAAGGACACAAACTCACGATGTTACATGCCAAAATGTAACAAGAGGGCCAGAAAATCAGAGGAGAAGATTTTCAAAGTTTTCATTATATGAGTATAATGAAAACTAGTCGGCCCTGGAGCGGGCCAATTTTGACCCCAGGGGAATAATTTATAAAATATTTGTAGGGGACTTGAACATGATGCTATTAGCCAAATATGAAAGCTGAGAATCTTCCAGTTTCAGAGAAAATGTTCAAAGATGTCACTATCTGTTTCTATTGAAAACTGCCTACTCATGTGGAACTGAACATGATGCTATGCGCCTAATATGAAAGCTGAGACCCTTCACGGTTTCAGAGGAGAAGGTATTTTAAAGTTTTCACTATTTGATTTTATTGAAAACTGCCCACTCGTGGGGCGGGCCAATTTTGTCCCAATGGCCATAATATATATTTCTTTTATTGAAGACCTGAACACGATGCTCTGTGTCCAATATGAAAGCCGAGAGCCTTCCAGTTTCAGAGAGGAAGATTTTCAAAGATTTCATTATTTGTTTCTATTGAAAACTGCCCTACCCTAGGGCTGGGCCAATTTTGACCCCGGGGCCATGATTTATACAAATATTATAGAGGAACTGAACATAATGCTATATGTCAAAAATAAAAGCTGAGAACCTTCTGGTTTCAGGAGAATATTTTCAAAGTGTTCACTATATTTTTCTATTGAAAACTGCCCACGCCTGGGGCGGGGCTAATTTTGACCACAGCGCCATTATTTATATAACTATTGTAGAAGACCTAAACATGATGCTACTTGTCAAATGTGAAAGCTGAGAGCCTTCATGTTTCAGAGAAGAAGATTTTCAAAGATTTCACTATTTGTTTCTATTGATAACTGCCCATCCCTGGGGCGGGGCTAATGTTGACCCCAGGGTCATAATTTATAAAAATTATAGAGGACCTAAACCTGATGCTCTGTGCCAAATATGAAAGCTGAGAGTCTTCAAGTGTCAGAGAAGAAGATTTTCAAAGATGTCACTATTTCATTCTATTGAAAACTGCCCACCTCTGGGCCGGGGCTCAATTTGACCTCAGGGCCAAAATTTATATAACTTATGTAGAGAACCTGAACATGATGATATGTGCCAAACATTAAATCTGAGAACCTTCCAGTTTCAGAGCCGAATATTTGCAAGGTTTTACTATATGTTTCTATTAAAAACGTCCCACCCCTTAAGCGGGGCCAATTTTGACACCTGGGGATTTTGTGCTCTGGTGACCTAAAAAGAATACTAAAAGTTCAGGGGGAGAAAATTCTGCCAAGGTCAGCGGTAAACACATAAAAATTACATCTTGCACATGTACAATTCGTGGTTATTATGTGTACCATATATATAAATTTAATAACTGTAAGAGAAGTTTGCAACACCAACTCCCCATGCTTCATGCAAAAATGAAAAAAAAACTTCAAAGTTTAGGGGGAGATAATTCTCCAATGAACAGCACTAAACACGTGCAAATTTTGTCTTGCACATCTATCATTCATGGCTATTATGTATACCAAATACTAACTGAATAATTTTCCGACTGAAAGAGAAGTTCGCGACACCAACTACTCATGTTTCATACAAAAATACAAAATAAACTCAAACATAATTCTGCAATGGCCAGCGATAAAGACATGACAATTACTTCTTGCACATCTACCATTAGTAGTTATTATGTATACCAAATATAAATTCAGTAACTGTAAAAATGAAAGTGTAGCCCGCGACACCAACGTCCCATGTTCAAATGCTAATGTGGAACGACCGACCGCCCGACCAAACAACTGACCGTCCGCCGGACAGGGTGATTCCAATATACCCCTCAAACAAGTTTGCGGGGGTATAAAAACATCAAACAAACAAGAGGGCCATCATGGCCCTGTATCGCTCACCTGGATGATTATGTTTTATATCAAAGCTCTGGCCATATACGTTTCAGGGAAGATCTTTCAAGATTTCACTATATAACTCGTAACTAATAAAACCGACAACCAAAAGGGCAGGGTCACTTTTATCCTGGGGCAAAATTTGAATAATCTTTGTGGAGGTCTATTAGATAATACTAAAAATCAAATATCACAGATCTAAGTCTTTGGATTTCAGGCAAGAGGCATTTTAAGTTTTTACTATACATCCTATGTAAAACTTTTGACCCACAGGGTGGAGACAGTCTGACCACAGGGTGCAATATTTGAACAATCTTTGTAGAGGTCCATCAGATGATGCTACATACCAAATTTGGTAGCTCTTAGGCCTAATGGAATTTGACAGTAAGATTTGTAGTTTTAAGTAAAATTTATGACTCCCGGAGCAGATCAAATTTTAACGCCAGGGACTTAATTTGAACAATCTTGGTAAAGGTTTACTAGATGATGCTAAAATATTACTTAAGCATTACTATATAACCCTATGTTAAACAGGGTGGGGACAATATTTACCCCATGGGCTAAATTTTAACGATTTTGATAAAGGTCCACCAGGTGATGTTGCATATCAAATATCGCAGCTTTTGGGTTTATGATAAGAAGATTTTTAAAGCTTTTACTATGTAATCCTATGTAAAACTTGTGACCCCCAGTGTGTAACCGTCTTTGACCCCAGGGGCATAATTTGAACAATCTTAGTAAAGGTTCACTAGATTATTCTACATACCTAATATCACAGCTCTGAGCTTTTCAGTTTCAGACAAGAAGAAGTTTTTACTATAAAATTCAATATAAAATTTGTGACTCCCAAGGGTTGAGCGAATTTTGACCCCAGGGACAAAATTTGAGCATTCTAAGAGTAGTATACTAAATAGGGGTTCGGCGCACCCTAATAGTCCTCTATACTTCAAACTAACCGCTATAACAATATAAAAATGGTTACTTAAGGGGCCTATGGGATTTGATTGGTCTATTCGAATTTTCACGTTATTATTTTTAGAAGGTCTTTGAGGGTCCTTTTCTACCGGAAATAATATCGCGAGAATACTCCACCATACACAGTCATCGTCCTTGTTTTGCACATTTATCACCGCATGTTTATTTTTTATAATTTTAGGTAGTTCTCTTAACGGTTGATACCGTACTATGTCCAACCATAAATTATTGAACAACCACCAATCCAGAGCCTCTCTGGGTCCATTTCTCGAGATTTTCGAGAAGTTGGGAAAAAACTTCTTTTAAAACCTCGTTAATTTCATTCGCCTGTTGATTTACCTTCTGCCTGCTCCGTAAGACTGAGTTGGTGTATTCCTCAACTCCATCTGGCTTTGCTTTTCTAAGCTGAACTTTAAATGATTGTTGAAATTTAACCCCACCCAGACGTAGGACTTCTTCTTCCAGGTTTTTATGAATTTTAGACTAAGCATATTCAAGAAACGCTGTCAAATCCATATGTCCTACTGATACATCTACCCTCAAACTGCGTAGGTACTTTCCGAATGCTTTGGGAGGGTTGGTTGATTTTTTGTTTTTTATCCAATTTTTTTTTCTAGCTCTGGAAAAGCCACTTTTCTTCGTGGATATGGTGGTCTTCCACCGGTTTCTCTTTCAAATTTCTCAACTCTCTCGCTCTCCCACCATAAGTGGGAATTGGTTCACGGGTTGGTGGCGGAAGTTCCCCCGTTGTCCTAGATTTTTCTAAACTTTCTTGTAATTCCATTAGATCCTCTTTAGATCGTGGATAAGGGGGTCGCTCACCGGTTTCTCTTTTAAACTCGTCCCTCAATGCTCTCGCTCTATCCCCATAACTGGGATATGCAACTTTCTGACCTGTTTTTTCATATACACGTACATAAATGAATCTAATATATGTGATAATTCCAAATAATCATCTTTTGTTCGTGGTAAACGGGGTCGTTCTCCGGTTTCTCTTTCAAATTCGTTCCTCAGTTCATTTGCAGCTTTCGCAAAATTGTTTGTTTTTACAATTCTTAATTGGTGTATATATAATACATATATTTCTTCAAATAGAAATATCTATAGACATAAGACGTTTAACCTCTTTTTGAAATGCTCTATCCTCCCGCTGTCTTTCTCTACATAGAATTTTATTACATCCACACCTATAACATACGCAATATTTATTTTTAACTCCTCTCCCGCAGATATTACAGGGTTTTGTCCCCAGGCTCACCCGTAAACGAGCAACATCAACCTTACAGTAGTCCTTCCTACAACTTTTATTGCATAACTCCGTCTTCCCGATGCTCAACCAATTGCATGTATTCTTCATAGTATATATAAGAAAAAAGTATTTATTTAATTAACTTTCTTTTCGATGTAATAACCGGGCCAAACATACAAACATTCCCCCCACAAAAAATAAATTGGGGGACTAAACATAGAAACATCCCCCACAAATAAAATATATTTTTTAAAATTTCTTTTTATTAATTTTTTTAGGATGTCTTTACGCATATGTTTTAGGATTTCTTAACGCATATCTTTTTGAATTTTTTCCTTTTCTACAATTTCTAGGTAGGCTATTTTATTTTCTATTTGATAATTTTCTCTACAAGCTTTCATCACTCTCTGTGAAAATTCTGACATGGTATATATAAGAAAATCATTCGTTTAATTAACTTTCTTTTCGATGTAATAACCAGCAAGCCCAGCAGCACCAAGTGCTAAAATAATGAAACCTGTTTCCCTAGCTTGCTGGTCACCGGATGGAGTATAATAGTCAAATAATTGAGGTTTGGGGGAAGTTGTGTTAACATTTTACTTTTCTTAGGCATGAATAGAGAATACTCCTGCATGGCCATATCTACGTCTTTAAATATTTAGATGGAGTCACCTTGCCGGCGAAGCTCATCCTGGATATGATCCAACCGCAGGGTCCGTTTTTTTGCCCAGGCCGCCTGTGCTGCCTGAAGTGTTTCTATAACGGCATCGTGCAAGAACTCTTGAACATCCTGAATAAATAGTTACTTCTAGTGAACGCCACTGTATTAGCGACTGCACCACCTAACATCATTGCTATACTTGCTTTTCTTATTTACTTTGAAAACATTACTTCAAATTATCGGCTTGGATGATGCCTTGCTTTATTAGGAGGTTTCTAGTGGCTAGGGCGGTTATGACGTCTGCTATGATCATACAAAGATCTCGAGGGTGAAATCTAGTTTAGGGTACACGACGCCTAGAACGGCCTTACTAATCCGGACATACCCAACTGTAAGCCCTGTTATTACAGCTCCATGATAGATAGCGTTAGCAATTTCTTTTCCATCTGCTGTTGCGGTTGACATTATCTCATATAATGTGGATCTCTTTTATTTAAAAAAGTTGTGGAGTATGTTGTATATTCGGTGTTTTGGTGGTGTTTTTGACCACTCCCAAATTACAAAACCTGAGACTACTTAAATTCACCCAATTAACACCCACCTAAGAGTAGAGTTTTGTTCAGCAGGTGTTAAACATATTCAGCAGGTGTTAAACAATGTTGAGCAGGTGTTGAACAATCTTCAGTAGGTGTCAAAACTCTTTTCCTTATAAAACTAAGCTGTTTAAAGATCTCTACTCGTTTTTTTTCTTTTGGATATTGCCGCTGTTTTACCCGCAGCCACTCTCTTAGGATCTTTAACTTTCGTTACTTTCTCTATAATCTCCGGTTGTGTTTCCATGATCTATATTTGTAGACCTTTCACAACGTTTAATTGTGTTGAGTATGGCCGTTAAAGGGGCGAAGTACATGCCATAACGGTGATAAAGTTCGCAAGTAGCAGCGCTTATTGCATACCCAACAAATGTGTCTTCCTTCAGGTCAGTAACAAGCAAATTATGTCGGTCATCTGGGATCGGTAGTAGGTAAGCCGCCAGTTTGCTATATAACTGAAGACTTACAGTACCAAGCGTCTTCGTCATACTCGCCCCCAACCTGGTCTCGAAGCGGGTGTAAAGCTTCTCTATCTCTTCTTTACTCAAATCTTCAACATGATCTGCAGACATGACTTTACCTCGGTACAGCTTCGATTGACCTCCCATGCCCAGGGCGGCTAACCTTTCTCTCTCCTTTAAAATATCTCCAGGCTCTCCATCATTCAGTGGCGAGTACACCGGTGGTGGAGTGCTGTTTTTCCTGTCTCAATAAGCGAGTCTATAATCTTATCACACTCCATTGTTATACATACACACTTCCTGAGTTTAATTAAAAGTTCCCAACAAAAAAAGAATAGCAATCCACCGAATAAAGCAACATCAACACTTTTAATCATATTATAATTCTATAGTTACTAGGCTGGGAAGTATTTAAAATCAACTTAGCGTGTTTAGTTTTAACCAACCTATCCCGATTTATAAATCTCTCAGAAGCCGGAATAACATCGTTCTCACGCAGACACTCCTCAAATGAGTCTCGGTCCTTACAGTGAAAAAGAGCGACCCAGCGTGTTTGCTCCCGAAGGTCTTTGAGAACTGAATTGTACTTCTGAATTAAGACCCAAACCGATTGCTTCGCATGCCGGCTACTAAACGCCAATTCGGAAAGCATGTCTTTCTGTTAGGTAAGTTACCTGTTAGCGGCCATATCATCGATAATATACACTATCGGTTCGCCCTGGAATACCTGGTAGAAACCGCGCAGGCAGTCATTAAGTCGTTTACCTGGATTTACAACGGAAACATCTTTATCTGTCAAAACCCACGATCGTTCTTGGTAAGTCTTATTGTGCTTAAGTGTCGGACAGATGATAACAATATAATTATATATTCCCTAAAACGGACCTTCGAGTAAGTTTAGGGTGAAACCCGTTTTTCGGCACCCTGTCATTCCACAGATAATCGCTGAGTGAGGTTCTTTAGTAAAGTGCTGAGACGAATCTCCCATTTTCTATATTGAGCTGTGCGTCCATAATGATGTAGAGGTACATGTTTAAAGCACCATTCGCTTCCGCTTCTTTAGTAATCTGGATCGTAATTCCCTCACTCGCGTTGTCTAGGCGTCGGCCATTACCATGCAAACTATCATCATCGGTAGTCCTCGGGTCCAGCCAAAGTGCAAATTCTTCAGTGAGGTAATTTGCGAGTTTACAGGCGTGCATCCCTAAATCTTTTGTAACCATAGCCACATCGGGATGTTGTTTAGACCCTCCAGCCATAAGCTTCCTAGCTTCATCCTACAGCTGGTAGGGACGCATTCCTTGAGCGTAGAGCTGGTTTTGAACTCCTTCTACCGTTACTTCCACCTTAGTAATTTTTGGGTTATAGAATGCCTCGGTTTGGGGGCAAATGCATCTTCCGGCTCCTTAAATAGTAGTAAAAATCTGAAGGGAGGTGATCCCCCGAATGCAAAAATTGCAACACAAAAAGGGAAAATTGCAGACTCGGTTTTATTGAGTCTGTTCAGGAGCAGTAATTGAAAGTGCAACACTGCTCACGCCCTCTAGCACCGGCTTAAGCGGTATTTAATTTTCAGAACAAGAAGTACTAAAATTCATGATCTCGAAGGATCAGAAGGTGTAACAACACTGAGAATGAGGTACGGGACGACGTCTTACGACCGCCACACAAGCACTTAACACCTGCTGTTGTGAAGATTATAAATTCTGAAGGGAGGTGATCCCCTGACAGCAAAAATTGCAACACAAAAAGAGAAAATTGCAGACTCGGTTTTATTGAGTCTGTTAATGAGCAGAAATTGAAAGTGAAACACTGCTCACGCCCCCTATCACCGGCTTAAGTGGTATTCAATTTTCAGATCTCGAAGGATCAGAAGGTATAACAACACTGAGAATGAAACTCCTTTCATAGACCTGACGGGGACGTTCAGGTTTATATTCCATAGTGTATCAATTTTTTTATTCTTCCGGTGGCGTAAAACACGGTCGTATAAGATAGACTTCCTCCCAGCATACTGTTGGCGGATGTTATCGGCCAACTCCTTATTAGTGACCATCTCCAATGCATGTCCCTCTATAGAGAACTTAGCATTGGCGTCGTTGTCTTCCTGGATCACACGGCTGTATTCATTAAACGTGAGTTCATACTCAAGTATGTCCCCGAAAGCCGCTTGGAAGAAGGGCATATGACTCTCAAGGATTTCAAAATCAAGCGGGATGATGAAGCGATTACCATAAGCATTTGCAACGGCAACGTCATTCTGTTTTCCATTAGCCTTGTCTACTCTCAACTTTGTCATATTTCTATTAGTAGTGGTGCCAATCCCTTGGTACTTGGAATTCTTCCGCTCATTATCGGTTTTTAAACGTCGCTATCATCAACACTCATCACCTCGTTTCCGGAGATTTTTATCGTGGTTTTCTGTACGATGGCTCGACCCAGATTGTTAACAACTGTACGATTAGCGTCGGTCGATTTCAGATTGATCTGAAAGGCTAGGTGGGCTGTCTCAGGGACTATAGCATCGTTGGCTCCGAGGTTCGGGAATATCAATAAAAGCTGTTGATTCTGGTCTATCGTGCATGGGTTATTTGTAATAACGACCGCCTGGTGGATACCTTTTACCCAATGGGCTCCCTTAGGCGTCTGTTTTGGTCAAGTTTTCTACCAAATTCTCTTTGAGTCATTTTAATTAAAGTTATATACGTTTATTTTATGAATTCAAATGAATGATGATATTGAAATGAATACTTTTTATGATACCCAGGATGACATGGTCTCGAATGATATTGTAACTACTTCTTCTTTATCCAATCAATTATTGTCGTTGATAGTTATTACAAAAAACGGGTAAACTTAATATATTCGACTACCGGAAATTTGAGACAGATAAACAGGGACGGTTCCACCCTAAAGGCCAATCATCGATCGAACTTAGAAAAAAAACTGGAGATCCCTATGCACTGTCTACCCTTTCATCAAAACATTGTGGCGTTAAATTCATCCGAGATGTACTTGGTTTCTCGGACTATAAGAAGAACAAACTTCCTAACAATTCATTAAAAAGGGATATGATCCTGTATTACTACAACATACTGCATGTTTGGTTGTGAACCCTTTAACAGTTGGCAATCACGCTGGCCTCTTTGCATGTACGCCGACAAGAAAGGTTTAGTACTCTATGAAGGCGACCTCTTAAATCCAGAAATGGAAGGAGAACATTGGATATCTGTACTATTTCATTTTTGTCGTACCCTTTATTACTTTTCTACAGTTACTCTGTTTGCAGCTCAATCATTGAGTACACTAGCGATATTTGGATACAGTATGTTCAATTAAATGTTTTTTTGTTATACATGCATTTTACCACTGTATTTGCTGTCGCGGTTGTTGTAGATTAGTCGGAGAGGGGATACGTTTATTTACACTGTTTGACTTTTAGGATGGGGATGAAATAAGGGTGAGGTTGGGCGCCCATAAACCGGTTTAAACCCCCGGTGACTTTTGTCACTGACCGTTCCAAGGCGGTACTTTCATCTTCCTCCTATTGTATGTTTGTTTTGTCTTTGTGCGTCTCTTGTTGTTTTTTCTGCCTATGTACATTTGCTGTTTCCTTGTGTTGCTGTTCGGGCGAGTGTTTGTTCTGTATGTGGTGTTTCCTGCATGACTCATTTTTGTATTTTTCCTAAAAAGGCTACAGACAAACTACAACAGGTTGATAGTGAACTGGCAGTGGCTGAAGGTGGTATTTTAGAGATGAGAGATATTAACAGGGTAACAACTTCGCTTTCGGAAGCGGAGGAAACAGCTCTAAAAACTATCGACGACTCCCGTTTAGATATAACGAATCTGGATAGGGTACAAATGATGAACAGTTACAGAGAGCTTAAAGGACTTGATAAAGCTATGCAAACCCAGCGCGGTGAGCTTGTGAACAACCTAGCAAGGCTCACCCAACTCGACAAAGATATAGAAATCTCGAGGAATAGAGGTATGCAAGGTTAGAGCCGGCTTCGGTTAATCGAAAGGCTTTGTGAGGTTGGGCGTCCATAAACCGTTTTAACCCTCCAGTGACTTTTGTCACTGACCGTTCCAAGGCGGTACTTCAATTTTCCCCCTATTGTATGTTTGTTTTGTCTTTGTGCGTCTCTTGATGTTTTTTTTATAAGTATGCACATTTGCTGTTTCCTTGTGTTGCTGTTCGGGCGACTGTTTGTTTTGTATGTGATGTTTCCTGCATGACTCATTTTTGTACTTTTAAGGTCTCAAATTTGCAGAATTCGTGAAACTATACGACAGATACTAGATGAAGACACCACACTTGCTGAACGGATAAGAACGCTATTTAGGGAGCAGGGGATTTCAATAGTTCCCATAATCACAGCGACTGGAATGGCCATACGCACGCTCGATCTAGCACTACCTGGGGAGGTGGCGGTATTCCTCCTACACCCCCTGTTACATCCGATAAGGGTGGCTTGAAGGAATGGGTGAAAAAACAGCTTAAGGCTTTTGGGAGGCTACTAGCAAACCTTGCTGGAAAGGCCGCAGCCGCGCTCCCTGGAATAATTGGAAGCACTGTTTCGTGGTTGCTCTCGACCGTAGGTAAGGCGGTTGGGTGGCGTGCAGAGGATACTTTGGCATTATTAATTGGTATAGGAGGCCTGTTACTTCTAGCAGTTTGCGAATGGTTAACGAAAGAGAAGCGACATGGAAAGTAACCCTACTGTTATACCACCTACTATAAGAGCTATCTTGTCTTCTTCATGTACTGATGCCGCCATATCACTTACTAGCGTTGGCGTCTGTGATGATGGTGGGTCTGTCTCTGGCGGGCCTACTATCTTCCCATCTTGAAAACCACCGTTAGTTTGTTTGTGAACCACGCTATCTCCCTGAACATCCACCTTTCCGACGTGGAGATCCGTTGTGGCTTTTAGTATTTTGTTGTTGTATCCCGCTATATCTTTATTTATGTTTAGTATCATATTACTCGGAGCCATATATAAACCGGTTCCAAACACCATATTTACCTGGCTTCCAGCATACTGTAAAACATTTTGATAACGTGTTATTGAGGCTGCAATGTTAACGGGTGAGTTGATAGCATCCTCCACATTAACTAAGAACTGTTTTTGTGCCTCAACCCCATCAATTATTCGTGATTTAGTTTGTGTCTGGGCTCGAAGTATCGCCCACACATAGGTTCGGATTGAATCATTCAGGCGATCCATTCCGGGTTTAGTGAATCCTTTAGAATTATCTAGCGCGAATGTACTCCAAGCCCCATCAACTCGTGAATCCTGCTTGATGTACGCAATATGAGCAACTTCAGCCGGAAACCAATCACAAAAATATTTTCCACTGAGGTGGTGACCAAAGACCCCCTATCCGATGGTCAAGCGTGTAGAATCTTTGTTTCCAATGTTGTCTAGGAAATATTTTTGGGTGAATACTACATGAACTTCTGCGTATACATCTCCGAGTCCGTTAGTATGCAGGTACTCTTTTTGACGCCAGTCAGTTTGAGGGTGTACACCAAACTCCGAACAAAGCCGTTCATATGCTCTTCCGTCATATGTATTGCTAACGGAATTCCGAGAGTTATCTTGGGGAAGAGCGATTTCTAAGTGGTGAAATACACGTGGAATAGATACACAGACTGTATTAACAGGTTTTTATTATTATTATTGTTATTATTATTATACCACATTTATATAGCGCTCTTTTCACACGGGATATGTGTGTTCAAAAGCGCTGTACATGGATGAAATCAATAATCGGAACGAACCGCATGATTATCTATCCAGACAATGAAATATTTACAATAGATATGCAATAAATATAAAGTCAGTGATTATTACAATCCATATCTATCGGCTAAATAAACCGACCGACTGGTTAACCGACAAAAATGAAACATGAAACAATGTTAAAAAAACATTATGCATTTCTATCAGCCACATGAACCGACCGGCTGGATGGATGATAAGAAAGAAACATGGAACAGAAGACATTACATCTTTCCATCAACTATTTGAAACCGACCGGCTGGATAGATGATAAAGAAAGAACATTAAACATAGAACATATGGACATTTCTTATCAGCTATATAAACCGACCGGCTGGATAACTGACAAGAATGAGACATAAAACATATCAGGTATATAATGCCTATCTATCAGCTATATAAAGTCACTAGCCGGAGGGTTAGTGAAGGATATACAAAAGATATAAAATAGATATGAAATCATAAACCGGAAGGAACGGTATGATCGTCCATCCAGTCAATGAAATGTATGCAATATATATACAATAAATATAAAATCACTATCCGGTAGGAACCACATGATTATCCACCCGGTCAATGAAAGATATGGAATAGATATACAATAAATGTATAACCACTAACCGGTAGGAACCACATGATTATCCACCCAGTCAATGAAAGATATGCAATAAATGTACAATAAGTATAAAATCACCAACTGGTAGGAACCACATGATTATTTATACCGAGTCGGTGAATTATAAGCAATATATATAAAATAAATATGATATACAATAAATATGAAATCACTAACCGGTAGGAACCACATGATTATCTATTCGGTCAATGAGAGATTGATTCCTACAGCATATCCCAAGGGCTGCAATGGCAGAGGAATCGTAAGGTACTTTTCCTAAACTGTCCTAGTAGTATATGTTGAAGAAATGTGTTTTCAGAGATCTTTTGAAACATGCCAGTGAGCTTGCATCTCTAATGCCTGATGGCAGAGCATTCCAGAGTTTTGGAGCTGCATTCATGAAACTTCTCTCACCGTATTTTACCTTACGACTTTTTGGTACAACAAACGACAAGGAGCTACTTGCTGACCTTAATTCTCTGTGGGGCCGATACACGTCAAGCATGTCGACAATGTACTTTGCGGATTCATTGTGCATGGCTTTATACGTAAGTGTCAGAATTTTGAATTCAATGCGATGTTGAACCGGAAGCCAATGAAGTTCTCTCAAAACAGGCGTGATATGATCATATCGAGGAGTCCTGGTTATGATGCGGGCTGCTGTGTTTTGAACTCTTTGAAGTTTCTGCAGTGTGTTTTTCGAAATTCCATGCAGCAATGAGTTGCAGTAGTCTATTTTTGATGTAACCAGAGAGTTCACCAAAGTGTTGGTAGCATCAGGTGAGAGGTACTTTCTTATATGACCTATTCGTCGGAGCTGTGCATAACTAGACCTACACACCGAATTGATGTGTGATGCCATATCCATTTGTGAATCGAGCTATGTACCGAGATTCTTTATACACAAAGACGGTTTGATCTTAGAGGGGCCTACTTGCACATGAATGTCTTCAGGTACTACTGTGTTTTTTGCATGAAACAGGATGACCTCAGTTTTTGTCAGTATTGAGCTTCAGCATGTTCTGGTGCATCCAAGAGTCTATTTCGTTGAGACAGATCTCAACTCGTGATAAAGCTTCTTGTTGACAGGAAATGTCTTTGGGCTTAAAGGACAGGTATAATTGCGAGTCATCGGCATAAAAATGGTGCTTTAGCCCATGGTTTCTGCAGATTGAGCCGACAGGTTTTGTGTACATGATGTAGTTTTTTGGTCCAAGGACCGATCCCTGTGGCACGCTATATTTCATTTATGAACCTCTGGTTCATTCAGATGGTCGTTAAATGAAACCCCGCTTCCTGCTGTGGCGAAATTTAGTTGATTTTGCCAGACCTGCAGCGGTTTGTTAGTCCAAGCTTGGAGTGCGGCGTCTGTTGTAACTTTAGGCAGTTTATAATTTTTTCAGATATCAGGTATGTTGGTAAAAAAAGAATTGATTGGGACCAGCTGTGATCAGGAGAATGGTTAGATTGCTGGCCTGTAGGTTTCTCGGATATACCGATCCTGTCTTATACTTTACTTCACTATTAAACTTAAACACATCCATTATTATAATAATGTTTCAGACTAAATATAATATAACTTATGGTCCGACATATATTCAACAAAATGTGGACAATAGAGACGGGCGTCTTAAGATTGGGCTACGATTAATCACATACATAGTTGGCTGGTATTATATTAAGACATATCTTTATTTTTTTCATAGGAAAAAACCCAAATAACATTCCTAAAGGCAGAATATCATCGGGGGGGGGGACGAGATTTTGGGAGAAATTACACATTTTAGACCCTACACAGAGATACACATCTTCCAAACCAGTACATTTCTCCCAGAACAGGTTTTTATATATTCACCTAGAGCAGATTAACAAATCTGGGAACACTTTAAATGGAGATTCTAGCAGTCTGCTCGCCATTGTTGCTGTCGGTGGTTGGTCGTTCGGAGAAATTGAATCATTTACCTTCCATAACCAAGAGTTCAAACTTCTTCAACAAGGCTCCCTATCAGAACTCTCACTCTCAATTAGAGCTCAGTAATAAAATAGACAACCACGGTTTGCCTATTTCTGTTGTTCTTGAAATAAAATGAGTATCTTTGGTGGTTGTGGTGGTTTTAAGGGTTGGAAACCCAGCTCAGATTTTCCAGATTTTAGCTCGTAAGAAAAGTGAATTATCAGTGATCACGACCTCCTCCTATATATTAGAGATATAACCCTATATAAAAAATATATATCCACCGATAATACACGTGATATATATCATTAATATTAGTCTACCCATCGCATCACTCATAATAGCTAATAATGCGATGTGGGTAGTTTATAAAGAAAGAGAAGATCTCAAAAGTGTTTTATTAACAGATTTTAACTCAGTAAAAATGTTTTTATTATATAAATAATGTATAACTTCTCACCCATAACTATGTTTACTTGTACATTAGACGGTTATATTCGTAATCTGCAACAGAACCATAAAGATCTCACCGATAAACTCATCCCTTTAATAAAAAACACAGATGGTAGGGTGACGGCTATAGATAGTAATTATGGGCACGCATGTTGTCCCGATTATAACAAATATCTCAGAAAGACGCCGCAAGAAAGCAGAAAAAAATCTAATCTGTCGAAACCTTTTTTAAAACAACGAAAATGTCAGGGGGATGGGACCTGCTTTAATTCATCATGAGAAGTGATTATATTCTTAGACAAAGAGGACCCGGATATTACAGAAGAATTGAAAGAAATCTTGAGCAACCGGCCAGCAATTAAATATTACATATTAAAATGTTTCCCGCTCGACGGGCAGGATTCAAATACCCGGCGTATTAATGAAAGATTACTCGGATGTTTTTTTATAGCCGAATGCTGGGCCAGCTATCTATCAGAGAAAAAAACTCGGGAATGACCCCCATACACCGATAAACTCCGTAAGCTCACACCCGCTGATGGTAAACTATAAATTCCATTTAATACGGAGAACAGAAAAAGAGATGTTAAATTTAAATAAAATGATTAACTATTTTAATGAAGAAAAAGACGACCTGTTAATACGTGAAATATGCCCCCCCCCCATGAGAGCGCAAAATTATCAATGAAATTCTTAGACAAAGAAAAGAAAAGAAAAATTAGAGTAATTTTATTTAATAGCGGGAAAATAAAATATTTTAGGTTCTCATGGGACATATATTAGAGAAAAAATATACCAGTTCTGTAAAAGAAGCATAGAGAATCATACAGAATTAATAGTTACACCCCCGAAATATAGCAATATAGATGGTGCTTAAAAGTAAACACATTTATATAGCGAGTTATAATTCGAATAGACCCATAAAACAAGAAATCCCATAGGCCTCTTAACTAACCATTTTTATATTGTTATAGCTGTTAGTGTGATGTATAGAGTCTATTAAGGGTGCTCCAAAACAATATTTAGTATACTACTCTAAGTTTTATCTAAGCATTCTACATTTTAAATTTGGTAGCCCTAGGCCTTACAGTTTTTGACAAAAATGTGTTTAAAGTTTTTATTTCTTTTTGGACAATGGCTGCCCGGGCAACCAGTTCTGCAGGGAATAAAATTATTTGAACAACTTTGGAAGAGGTTTATCCAATTTTTGTTATGATCTGAGTGCGTTGACATAATATAATAGAGCCACAGACAGATAAACTTACGGAAAAGATGTAGTTGATTTACCTATGTCCTAAATAAATTCTATTTTATTATTATTATTATCTATATATAATAATTATATATATTTTATTTTAAATGTTCTATAATTTACGCATTATTGTACATAAATTGTATCTTTGTGAAGCGCTTTCGAACGCAAATATCCTGTATGAAAAGAGCGCTATATAAATGTGGTATAATAATAATAATAATAATCCAATGAACATTTTTGCCACGTTTAGTAAAATCCAGCAAGACGTATAGGAGAAAATGTCATTTTAAGAACAAATGCCACGTGCGGCGCCAACACTCGTCTGAGCTGGTGCTTGTCCAGCTAAATTAACAAATTTAAAAAAGAATAAAGGGCCATAACTCCAGAATTAAAGATTTTGCACCACGTCGACAACAACGACATCGACGACGACAACGCCTGAGACCTAGTGATCACAATAGCTCAACTTTTCTTCAAAACATACGAGCTGAAAATGTGGACGACGGACACAGGGTGATCAAAATAGCTCACCGTGGCACTTCGTGCCAGGTGAGCTAAAAAGGGCAATAATTCCAAAAGTACTGATGATGGAGTTATTTTTATTGTGCACTGCATTCTTACTGTTTGTGATTTATATGTATATATGAAGTCCCATGTCATTATATATAGCACTTTTAAAGTAATCCTCTGGACAATAATTCCAATAATACCGATATTTGGTGTATGGTAAATGTGCAAATGCATTCGCCCTTCCTTTGATCTATCTGTAAATGAGGTCGCAAATCGAAAGCGTTTGTGTAACACCGTTTGTGCTGTTGATCTTATCTTGTCTTTTAGGGTGGAATAAGTGTGAGGTTGGGCGCCCATACACCGGTTTATACTTTATTCTCAGTGTTGTTATACCTTCTGATCCTTCGAGATCATGAATTTCAGTACTTCTTGTTCTGAAAATTGAATACCGCTTAAGCCGGTGCTAGGGGGGCATAAGCAGTGTTGCACTTTCAATTACTGCTCATGAACAGACTCAATAAAACCGAGTCTTCAATTTTCTCTTTTTGTGTTGCAATCTTTGCTTTCGGGGGACCACCACCCTTCATAATTTTTACCCCCCCCCCAGTGACTTTTGTCACTGACCGTTCAAAGGCGGAACTTCCATCTTCCCCCTATTGTATGTTTGTTTTGTCTTTGTGTGTCTCTTGACGTTTTTATAGTTATGCACAATTGCTGTTTCCTTGTGTTGCTGTTCGGGCGACTGTTTGTTCTGTATGTGGTGTTTCCTGCATGACTCATTTTTGTACTTTTATGGACAAAAATCTAAAGTATAAAATAAATAACCATAGTAACACCGTTAAACTGACGAAGGAGTTATGGTAATTGTACACTGTATTCAAGTTTTAGGAAGTTAACAAATCAGTTGGGCAAAATGTCTTTCCGTATCAAGATTGAATATGCAGCTTTAAAATGTGTACACATTTTGATGTTTATAGTACGTATACCTCATCCATCTCAGCCTTAATCTGCTTGTATTCAGCATCAAGGAACTGTACATCTCCTGCTGTTTCAGTCAGGTCATTGCGAACTTTCTCATAGTCATTGCATTTAACTACAAGACTGGCAAGGTCACCCTCTACAGCATGCATCTTTGATGTCAAGACGACGACTTCCCTATTGAGAGTGACATCTAGCTTTTTGTCCCTCAACTACAATAAAATACACGTTTTGTGAGTAAATCTAAGGCTTAGAGTAATATATACAAATGCAACGTTTCTAGCACATCTAAAGTTATCGTTCCAAAATGTCTAAATCTATGTCTGATCAGATGCCAAGATTGTTTGCCCCTCATTATGTTGACTGACCTTTTGTCACCCTTCTTGCCCCCCCCCTCCGGATTTTATCTGGGGTCATAAAAACACATAAGAAGAAATGGGATTTAAGCACAATATGTCCAAACTACTTCATTTTGGGACATAATTAGGTCGAATTATGACCTAGCAGCATACTAATTTTCAGAGATCACATGCCTTTGCATTCCCGTTATTCAGTAACAAAAGTGTTCGGAGGAACACATGTGTCAAACAACAGTTAATATGCCGGAGTCCAACAATCAGAACAAAGGGGAATAACTAAAAACGTATTGCATGCATAGTGATGGACCTTAATTACATTAATGGTCCTCAATGAGAGGAAACAAATTTGAAATTTGAAAACATTATAATGATTAGTTGCCAAATGACAACCAAAAACATATAGTGTGATGGAAAGACAGACAGACAGACAAACAGACAGACGACGGAAAAGTGATACCTAAGTGACACACTGCCTCTCGGAATGGAATTCCTGTTCAAGTCATACACCTTATTGAAGTTGACTGATTTGTCTGCAAGTAATTATCAAATACAGAAATCTATTGAATAATACCTTGCCGAAGATATCAATGGCTTTTTAACACTGTCGTTTGGGGGTAGAATTATCAAATACAGAAATCTAATGAATAATACCTTGCTGACGTTGTCAATGGCTTTTTTAACACTGTCTTTTTCTTCAATTGTCAGGCCTACCAGACTATTTAACAACTGAATCATCTTGTTTGTGTCTCGCTGCAATTGGTCGTCACTGGTAGACATGTTATTAGAGTGCATTAGTCTATGACGTGCATCTAACACCTGTTAGGTAAAAGACAATCATGAATATAAACTCAGACATCGGAGTCTAATATTTACAAAATACACACGTACAATAAAAGGTGTCTACTATAGGAAAACAACGAGCAGTGAACCGTGACACTTTACATTTTGTTACATTCTACGATTTGGGATGTCGGCATTGCTGCAGTCCATCTATTTAAGCTATGTATTTTAAATGTCGCAGTTAATCACGATCTTCTCATGCAGGTGTTTATGCTGACAGAATGCTGATACCCCCAACAAATGGACTACGCGGATGTTTATGGTTCACTGCCCGTTGTTTACTTCTACCACTTTATATTTGATTATGTTTGTTTGTTTGTTTGTGTTTACACAGATTGTGTTTACTACAAATTGAGTATCTGAGTTTTGTATGTTTCTTAAGTTTTATTAAACAACGCTTTACTCCATAAATATGCCTTTGTATGCCTTTCAAAACAGAGTAGACCCATATCAGACGGCTCCACTGGGGTCTGCTCTGTTTGCATATAATATAATGTAGTTCTGATGCTACAGTTTCTGTCATGGCCAAAGTATGCCACTAAAATGAATTTATCATGCAACGTCACGAAATACAGTCACTTCCTACTAGCATAATATTTTCCACGTCGACGCTGTATTTTGTGAGGTATAGTGCATGTGTACTGACCCCACTGGAATGCAAGTTTTGTTCAGCCAATAGGAGGAAAACAGAAGGACGAAAAAGGCATTATTAAACATAAACATCAAATTAACATATTTGCTCACCTTTGTCTCAACTATCTGTCCATATAAAAGGATTAAATCAAGTTTGTTTATGTTGTAAAAGTCGATGACGTCACTGCATGCCAACATGACGTCACGTAATACGTACTTGCATGTATTTTCATTCAAGGGACGAAACTGCTTTTGAAATCTTTCTTTTTCTTCATTTTCTCCTTTTTTCTTGGAGTTGCATGATAAAAGAATTACTATGCTAGTAGTTTGGAAGTTCAGCTGTATTTTGGCTCGTCAGAACAGTAGTTAAATGCTCGCCAAGGCTCGCATTTAACAACTTTTCTAACTCACCAAAATACAGCTGAACTTCCAACCTACTAGCATAGTAATTCTTATATAGTTTATATTCATGATGTCATTATTTCTTGCATTAATATTCATGGAGTAAAGGGTTAAGCTATAGGTAATGACATTTGCTTTACTTTACGGTGATATTTACAACCGCAAGGTTTTTCTAAGAGTCTATGACAAGACCAACTGTCATCTCCTACATGTCATCCAGTGAGGGGCTTGCGCATTTTTACATGGTCAGTTAACTATGTCTCTGTTCAGTATTTATGTAAGAAATAATGACAACATGAATATTTTAGCTCCATATTTAAAATATTAGATATCAAACGAAATGTTTGTTTTGACGACACTGTAGAATCAGACCAGTAATCCAGTATCATTTCAAAAGCAAACAGAGCAGATCCTGATCAGACGAATCATATAGAAACCATCCGATCTTCGTCTACTCTTTTTGCTGAAGATATGTTTATATGAGGGAAAGGGTTAACTCTCTACTTTCTGATTGAAATGGCCTGTGATTGGGATTTCCACATGACAGTAAACAGTCAGTTAATCATGTCTCTGTTCAGTATTCATGTATACAAGAGGGCCAGAATGGCCCTGGCATCGCTCACCAGACAATCAAAGGAGAAGACTTTCAAAGTTTTCACCATATGTTCCTATTGAAAACTGACCACCCCAGGAGCGGTGCCAATTTTGAACCCAGCGGCATAATTCATATAACGTTTGTAGTGGATATGAACATGATGCTATGTGCCAAGTATGAAATCTGAGAACATTCTAGCTTCAGGAGAAGATTGTCAAAGTTTTCACTACATATTTCTATTGAAAACTGACCACCGCTGGGGCTGGCCAATTTTGACTCCGGGGCATAATTTATATAATTTTTGTAGAGGACAGACACATGGTGCTATGTGCCAAATATCAAAGCTGAGAACCCTGTAGATTCAGAGAAGATTTTAAAGTTTTCAATTTATGTTTCTATAGACAACATTTCTAATAGATGACAGAAACTCACATTATAACCCTATCACTGCAGAGCATGACTTAACTGAATTTAGCACATAGTTTGGATTCTGATCTGACACATATGTAACTTCATATGTGGTCTGTACAAGAGAGTTAATTGTAAGACTGATATACTGTATTAAAAACAGTGTGAACAAGCAGACAACACTTCTGAAGCAGATAACATCACAGTACCGAAAGGATGGGTAGTGCATAGAACACTGGAACTTGTATTAGGCTGAACAGATATACTGATAGGCTCTATATTGATAGCTGGCAGCCTAATGCAAGGCATAGGTATGAAAAAAGCTTTAAGAGCTTTCTGCAATTTGAGAATTATCAAATAGTTTTCCTAATCTAAAATGAGTGTGTATTATTTGTCTAAACATAAGTTCTACTCTACTGATCAGGCTAAGGGTGATTACATAAACACTCACACTGGCTAGTCTCAAACTGATTTAAGGGGGTGGGCTTTTAACTGTCGTTTATTATATGAAGACGTCTATATATACACAGGGCAGGACCAATTTTAACCTCAGAACTATGATAATAACAAAACTCAGGTATGCTAAGTAAACATAAATAATAAATATATAAGCTCTCGGATATGTAGTTTTGACAAGAAGGTTTTAAAAGTTTTTCCTATGCATAACTAGTGATCCTATGGACTGTTTAAGCAATCAGCTACAAAACCTTGCAATGTCTGGGGTTGGACTAATTTTGACCCTATAGGCATAACTTATATATCTTTTGTAGAATACCTGAAGTTGAAGCTATGGGCCAAATATGAAAGCTGAGAACCTTCTAGTTTCAGGAAAAGAATTTCAAAGTTTTCACTACCCATACGTCTGGTCCACGTTGGAAGCACTGAGCAGCGATTCAGGTAAGACTTTGAGGCATAACTTGGTAATTACTGCATGAATCAACACCACATAAAGACGAGTACCTGGCATTTTCTGAGACATTTAAGCGTGCGAAGTACCATGTCCGTACAAAATGTACAAAACAAATTTACAAGCCCCAAAACTTTCGGTAGGCAGTTTTCCGTAATTCCGCGTTGGAGAAAGTAAAACAAATATTCAGCATAGTGCGGTAAAGCGCGCTTATCACACTATTTCAATGAATTTGTCGTCAGGTAGAACATCATTGGGTTCTGTGAAAAGCGACGTCACCTAAAAGTGTCTGTATGTAATGAAATAACGAGATTTGTGTAGACGAGCCGCGATGGATTAACAGCAATAAAGGTCCGCGATGGAGTGATCTGTACCTTTTCATGAACAGGGCAATAGAACGTGCTCAAATCAAGTATACGTGCAGAATGATGAATATTTGTTTACTTTCTCCAACGCGGAATTACGGAAAACTGCCTACCGAAAGTGTTGGGGCTTGTTAACTTTTTTTGCTAGATTTTGTACGGACATGGTACTTTGGAACTGCACGATTAAATATCATAGAAAATGCCGGGTACTCGTCCTTATTTAGTGTTGATTCATGCAGTAATTACTAAGCTTTGCCTCAAAGTCTTACCTGCATGGCTGCTCATTGCTTCCAAAGCGGACCGGACGTATGGGTACCTTGTATATGTTTCTATTGAAAAAAGACACCCCTGGGTGGGGGCAAATTTTGACCCCAGTGGCATAATTTATATAACTTTTGTAGAGGCCCTACAGATGATGCTATGTACCAAAGATGAAAGCACTGAGAACACTGTAGATTCAGAGTAGATTTTTGAAGGTTGAAATTGTTGACGCCCGAGGACGGACGACGCACGCCGATGGACGACGGACATCAGGCGATATTAAAAGCTCACCCTGAGCACAAAAGTGCTCTGGTGAGCTAACTTCCTTCGAGATGATGAATTTCAGTACTTTCTGTTCTGAAAATTAAATACTGCTAAAACCGGTGCTAGGGATGTGAACAGTTTTGCACTTTCAATTACTGCTCATGAACAGACGCAATAAATGCAAAAGTAGCAAAGTCAAGCAGGCAAAGCCACATACAAGACGCAACCACCACCTAAACACCGATAGACAGCACGAAACAGATACACGCACACAACCGAGTCTGCAGTTTTTCTCCTTTTGAGTTGCAATGTTTGCTTTCGGAGGATCACCTTTCTTCAGAATTTATGAATATTTAAGCTCAATATTTATAATGTTCATTTTTCAAGGAAGTGTTTGCTTTGACAACACAGTAGAATCAGAACAATATCATGTCATAAGGAAACAGAACAGACCTTGATCAGACGAATCCTAAAGGAACCATCCGATCTGGGTCTACAGTTCTTATATTCAATTATATTTTACTGAGGTTTTTATAACTTTCAGTAACTCGTGACAATTGTGTCAATATATATATTCATTTATGTAGTAATAAATAGGACATTTACAACATTGTTCTATACATAAAATAAAACATTCTTATTTTTCCATCATAGTAAATTATTTAATGTTCTTCATAATTCATGCATCTCTATGTCAGACACATGTTTAAAATATGTATATGTTTTTAACTATTGTCTTGTTGCGTGATATTAAACTAAATCTATCAATGTCTGTTTCTGCTGTGTATCGGCTAATTGAAAGCCCCGGATAGAGGGGAGGAGATATAGAAAAAGCCCGGGCGTATTGCTTTTATTATCGACAGAGTTTCTCTGGTTGTTTTAAATGCCCAGTGTAAAGCACTCATACATCGGAACTCGGTTTAAAGTCCCGTCCGAAAGACTTGGTCAGCTGGGGGGTAGATCCTGGGGCGCTTGGTTATATTTGAATATTAATTATTAAATTTCAAATTTTTCTACAAATCAATACAAGACTTTTAATTTCTTGTCTCATCTAGAGATTTATCAGGAAACTTTCTTATTATGACTGTTTATATTTCCCTGTCAAAATTCTCGCAAACAGTAACTCTCTACAACAGCTAACGGCATGTAGATATGTAGGCGAACAGTAACTCTCTACAGCAGCTAACAGCAAGTAGATCTGTAGCCAGACAGTAACTCTATACAACAGCTGACGGCATGTACATGATATCTGTATCCGAACAGTAGCATTTACCTGCGTTCAACAGTTAAAGATGGCTGGTCTATAATACAAATCTTACTGTTATTAACGGTAGCCTGTCACCTTACAAGCGCCACACAAATTCAGTCAACCATAGCTAATTTGTTGTGCGACTAAAGCGACAATTCGTGTGTTTTATTGATTGTTTGTGTTGATTAACGTCCGTTTCTGTTCACTATGGGTTAATTGGACGCCCCAGAGGGGAGAGGATACAGAGAAACCCGGACGCGATGCCCTACTCTTTTTATCGACTTAGTTTCTCTGTTTTTTTAGATGCCCAGTGTTAAACACTGATACATAGGACCTCGGTTTTTAGTCTCTTCCGAAGGACTTGGTATGGCGGGAGATCGAACCCTGGTATTGCGGTCGAGCGCGTTAGCCACACGACCACGTCCGCCGGTACAATTTGTGTGTAATCGATACACTGGCACCTATATGCTGAGTACTGTGTATGACTGCTTATGACGTTTTCGATTTGTCACTTCTATAACAAGATCTTGTCACAGGTGTTCAATCGAACACGATCATAAACTGAAATTCTGAACTAGAAAGATGTTCGTGGCACCAGTACTCAACTTTGAACATAAATACGAAATGATTTTTATTCTGCTTTCCTCTGGTCTTCTCAGAAGGAAATGGCGAATGCTGACCTAATTGCACACATTCATTTCTCAACATATACACTTATATATGTTACGTATTGATTACTGAAAAATTGGAGAGATCATAAAAATAAGTAGACTACTGTCGACGAAGGGCCCAACCTGCATAGGCGGCATTGAATATTGATTTTCCTAATGCAGACGTTCAGCAGCATAATTAAATATGCATGTAGTTTGCTTAACTTTGTACTCTTTGCTAGGTACTTGAATAATACGCATATGGTGATCAAGCTTGATAGAAATCGGACCAATCTTTCAGAAGATCTGTCACAGATGGTATCATCATCAAAAAATATGTGCAGAATATGCCCAACATTACCAGTAATAACATGACCAGCCGGAGAATAGCAAAATTTTAGGTGGCACAATCTCAATTATCAGGAATATTATTATTAATATTAAGATCGGCCACAATTTTATTATAGTTGAAAATTGTATTTCTGATGGGTTTGTTATATTTATAGCAGATGATAGGTGGTTCTGTTTTTTTAAGTATTTAGGAATAGTGTCAATTACATTTTTGTCTCTAAAATACTTTGGAGGTCAATAAAATCAATACCCTCATTAATAAAGGGAACTTTCAAGAAGAATCTTCGGTGTTCAGATAATTTGTCAATGTGCGGTCTGAGAACATGTAGAGAAAAGCATCGTATCAAACTAGCCGTTCCTATGAGAGGATCTAATCTAAAAATAATTTAACGGATTGCTCGTCAATTTCTTTCAATGAAGATGAAGATAAGGAGGAAAGTCTAGAAAGCATGGCATGTTTACCAGAAGTTTGACGTAAAGTATGTAGATCAAGAATAGTCATTTTCAAGCGAGATTTTCGTTTAATATTACCATTTTTGCGAATGCCATGTGATCGAGATTTGCGTTTTCTTATAGAAAAAAATGAAAATATATCTATATCGGGTACTTTTGAAATATTTACAGTCTGGTAAATATTATCATTTAATCCTAAAGGAAAAGGTTTTTTTTGCAATTTTTTGATCCAATTCAATTCAGATATAAATCTAGCTTTCGATTTAAAGCTACTAGTAGCATCCTTATCATATGTTATATGCTCAACAATTTGTACTAAAACTTTTTTAAAAGAATGGCCAGATTTCCGAAAGTGTTGGTATAAAAAGAATTTTAGGTTACGATTTCGACACTGATATGCATGCTCACGACATCGAGTTTTCAAAGCATGTCCTGTTTGTCCTACATACTGTATTCCGCAACTACGCGCGTTTCAAATTAAAACATAAATAGCGTTAGTAGTAGTACAATCAACGTCTGAGTTTATCTTGACATTAAATTTTCTACCATTAACAGTAGATTTTATAGTGAAATTACAAGAAATGTTACTACAACATATGCACCTCTTAGCAAAGCACTTTTGGATAATTGGATACACTCTGTGTCGCTTGTATGAGGACCGCTTACTAATATAAGAAACATTTTGGATAATAGATTTAAAAGGTGAAAGTACAACCCTTGGTCCATTGAAAAAACATATATTAATAGAAAGAGATGGTATGTGAAAAGATGATGCCGACTGAAGATTAAGTTGTTTTAAATGAACATACGGTTGAAGGGAAGAGAAATAAATATTTCTGGGTACTTGTACAGATGACACAGATTGCATATTTAAAGCTTTCAATTCAATCAGACGAATTTTAACTTTGTTCTTATTGGAAAGTGATAGAGGGGCAACACGTCAATCACATTAGTGTAACTACCATGTGCATGAAATTGTTGGTGAACACAACACCTACCACGAGATGCGTGACATACTTATAAATTCTAAAGGGAGGTGATCCCCCAAAAGCAAATATTGCAACAAAAAAGAGGAAAATTGCAGACTCGGTTTTTTGAGTCAGTTCATGAGCAGTGATTGAAAGTGCAACACTGCTCACGCCCCATAGCACCGGCTTAAGCGGTATTCAATTTTCAGAACAAGAAGTACTGAAATTCATAATCTCGAAGGATCAGAAGGTATAACAACACTGAGAATGAAGTAGGGGGTCGACGTTTTACGGCCACCACACAAGCACTTAACACCTGCTGTTGTGAAGATTATAAATTCTGAAGGGAGGTTATCCCCCTGATGATGTAAGAGGCGAATGAGAGTTGTGTATGTTACTTTCATATCCTGCAAGAGAATGATGACAGTCTGGTCGTACCAAGTATAGATGCGCTTTGCCGATCTTGTCCAATATCATAGGCATTTAAAGATGTTTGCAAAAGTAGGTCAAAGTCAAGGTCACATGGTAAAACACATTGGTATGGTTGGAAAGTCTTAAAACAAGAAAGATACATACCAAGTATCGAAGCCCCCTGCGTATTGGTCCCAATGTGTTATGCATCTAAAGACTTGCAAAAGTAGGTCAAAGGTTGAAGTCAAAGTTAGAACGACAAAATATGATGGCATGGTCATACCAAGTATGAAAGCCCAATGTCTATTTGTTCCATTGTTATAGGCACTTAAATACTTTTGCAAATGTAGGTCAAATGTCAATGTCTAATGGTAAAAATCATTGGTATGTTTGGAAAAGTCATAAGACAGAAAAGATGGATACCACGTATAGAAGTATATGCATTTAAAGACTTTTGCAAAAGTAGATAAAAGCTCAAGGTCAAAGTCAATAAGGCAAACATGTTGGCATGGCCATACCAAGTATAGAAGACCTAGGCCTATTGGTTGCAATGCTATAGGCATTTGAATTTGTTTTTCAAAAGTAGGTCAAATATCAATGTGAAGTTCACATGGTAAAAACAATAGTATGGCTGGAAAAGTCTTAAGACAAAAACGTTGCATTACAAGTACAGAAGCCATTGGCCTACTGGTTCAAATTATAGGCATTTAAAGTAGGTCAAAGGTCAAAGCAACATGGCAAAAACAGTGATATTGTTGGAACACAAAAACGTTTCATACCAAGTATGGAAGCCCTTGGTCCAATGGTTCATATGTTATTGTCATTATTTTATTTGGCAAAAGTAGGTCATAGGTCAAGGACAGAAGGGCAAACACTGTTGACATGTTCATACAATAGTATGGAAACCATAGGTATATTGGTTCCAATGGTAAAGACATTTAAAGATTTTTGAAAAAGTAGGTCAAAGGTCAGGGCCAGTCAGAAGGCAAAAATGATATTGTTGGAAAGGTCTTGACACAAGAATGGTGCATATCAAGTAAGGAAACCCTATATCCGTTTGTTCAAATGTTATAGACATCTAAAGATTTTGCAAAGGTAGGGCAAAGGTCAAGGTCAGAAGGGCAAAAATGTTGGCATGGTTATACTAAGTATGGAAGCCCTAAGCCTATTGTTTCCAATAATATAGGCATATCAAGTACACTAAGAAACATTTGTTCCTTGAGGAGATATTGCACAGAAACCAATCAGCTAATCAGACTGCAGCAGCATAAGTGAACATACCTATAATTTTCCGAAAAATGAATGGAAATCACCCAATTTGGATATCAAGTACACAGAACATGTTTGGTGAAAATTCGAACATTCGTTCAGGAGATATTTCGCCGAAACCAATTGTTTAATCAGATTCGAAGTTAAAATGCTCGTAATTTACTAAACAAGACAATTGCAAGCGGGTGCGAACACTCGTCTGTTGGCATTGTCAAGATAAACATGCATACCAAAAATGATGGTTGTAAATGAAAAATTGAAGAAATTTTGGTCAATGTTAAGATTTCGGACGACGACGACGACAACGACGACGCCGGGGTTACGACAAAAGCTCGTGATTTCTTCGAAACAGACATCCTAAAACTGCGTGGAAAATGCCGAACACAGAACCCATGCGAGGTATTTGGATATCAAGTACACTGAGCAAGTTTGGTGAAAATTGGACCATTCCTTGAGAAGAAATTGCACAGCAACCAATTAGCTAATCAGATTTCAGTAGCCGAAGTTAAAATGTCCGTAATATACGAAAAAATGCGTGGAAATTGCGAAACATGCGAGGTATTTGGATTTAAAGCATACCGAGCAAGATTGGTGAAAATTTGACCATTCCGGAGGAGATATTTCGCGGAAATTAATTGGCTAATCAGATCGCAGCAGCCAAAGTTAAATGCCCGTAATTTACAATAGATGTGCGGAAATTGCCGAACACAGAACCCATGCAAGGTACTTAGATATTAAGTACACTGAGCAAGTTTGGTAAAATTGGACCATTCCTTAAGGAGATATTGTGCGGAAACCAAAGACGGACAGGCCAACTGACAGACGGACGGTCGGATAGACGGACAAGCTGATTACTATAGGGCACCCACAATTTCATAAGGGGCCCTAATGATACGATAAAATGTGTTTTCTAATGTTTTCATTCCTAAGAAATATTTCCCACAAAGGCTACTAAACAAACAGTACATAACCTTACCTCCTGCACTAAGCTGAGATCTGGGATGAAGTTATACATGAAGTTGCAAGATTTCATCATTTTTAAAATTGCAGCCGAATCAGCATCGTGTGCAGCTGCAATATTCTCACAACCAAGAGGAAGGAAACATTTTGCAACTTCCCATGGATGAGTTTCCCAAAGATGTGGCTTCAAGTTGGTGCGAGCAATGTTTCTGCCATCTGCGTGCCTTTTCAAGATTTCTTTGAACCAGGTGTTGCACACATTAGACATACACCTAATTAACCAGATGCCACGGTGTTTTTGCACATTTTGGTACGTACAGGAACTGCATGATGAGGTTTGTTGCTGAGACAGATGTTGAGACACAATGCTATGTAAATCAGCGTGTAAGTCTGACACTCTCTTGTTTATGAAGTCTTCAATGCCTTCCTTCAGAAACAGGAGAGCCATACTGTCACGTAACCAATTAAGATAGTTTTCATCCTGCGGTCTTGATAAAGCCATTCTGAAATGGGAAAAGAAAAGTCTATCATTCACCATTTTTCACCCGATCTGACTTCCACTCTACAGGTACATGTATTCAGGAAACATGTCGTACGCCATATACAAGATTCACCGTAGGAGATTTCGAGCGACAAAAAGGTTAACGAACGACAAACAAGGCTTGCTATTATTACGTGCACTTTAGGTCAGAACGGTCTTTAAAAATACCAATCACTATACACCTGATACATGTATATCTCTATCATTATTACTCGATCGTGTGCTTGGTAATCTGCACCAGATACATATGCATGTATATGTCTCTGTCTGCACCGTATTTATATTTATATCATTAAATGTCTAATTTAGTGCATATTTTTACATGTATATAACATTTGTGCATTGTATTTTACATGCAATGATGTGCTATTCCCTTCAATCTTATTTGTCTTTTTTAATAAAATGTTTAGGTAAATGAATGGTTATTAATTTATTAATTTATTATATATGTAGATTTTATTTGTGATAATAAATGTTATATTAATGTATTAAATAATAGATACATATATATTGTATTAATACAAATTTGTATTTAGATTTCTTTACTTGTACGGCTTTGTACACTCGATTGCATACATAAATTAAAATATCATTTTTTTTTAAAAAATAAGGCCAAGATGACCCTTAATCGCTCACCTGATGATACTATTTTTAAAGACTATAGCTGGTAGGCCCAGGGCTAATAATCGACCCCCTAGCGGGATTTTTGTACACCTTTATTTTCTGAAAGCTTATGGTATATGATAACAAGTTCCGGTTGTTGGAAGGGTTTCGGATGCTGGATAAGCAAACGATCAGCGTGTTTTCATCCCAACCGCCAAAATTCGACGTTTTAGTATTAGCGTCATTAAGATGCAAAAACTTTATTTATTTTGTTTATAAAACATCCAAAATAGTTTTGAAATGATAACAATATATTTATTATATGTTAGGCGTCTTTTAATCATAATTTGCTCATTTGAGTATTCATGAAAAGACCTTATTTAGCAAACGAGTATGTTATGTTTATTCATTTTTCAGATTGAAAGGCTTCAAATGACACATAAATGTTAGGTCATTTATTTATTAATTTTCTGTTCCATAGATACACAGTATTGCTTCAGTATAGCTAAGAAAATTGGTGGGGTAAAATGACCCAATGAAATGTAAAAAAAGCTATTTTGTCAATAAGTGGTTTTACGATGAATGACAACATCATTTGCACATGGTAATTACAACGACGTTCTTTATACACACAAGTGTCCCAGTTTGAGAACAAACTGCTATCTTGCTCATTTGCATATTCATGAATATCAATGAGAATCTAAAAAATGCTTAAAATGTTAAAACATGACTTTAATTTAGCAAACGAGTATATGTTATGATTATTCATTTTTCATATTAAAAGGTTATCAAATGACACATGAATGTTGCCAGATCATTTGTTTATTCATTTTCTGTTCCATAGATACACAGTATTGCTTCAGTATTGCAAAGAAAGTGGGTGGGGTAAAATGATCCCCAAATATGTAGCAAATGCTATTTTGTCAATAAGTGGTTTCAAGATGATTGACAAAGTAAATTTGTCGATACTAATTACAACAACATTCTCTATGCACATAATCACCCAGTTTAAAAACAAATTACTATTGTGTCTGCTTCTGTGCTTTATACCATCCACCCCCTGCCCCGCACTAAAATGGACTATTATATCGATATTTTTCTTCCTCTTTAAAGTCACCGGCTGAACGATCTCGCCAGCCGGCATTCACTGTCTGGAACCAGTAAGACGTGCCTTGGTGGCAGCCGAACCAGCAGGGTCATGGGACACCCCCACCTCGGTGGCCCCATTCCCCTATCCTGCTTTGGCTCCTCCTTGCTTTGGTCCCCATCCAACAGCATGTATGGCATTCATACCGGTCAGGACATGTGATGCGTTTGTCTCAGGGAGCGACAGTCCTCTGCCTTACCAACTCACAGTCCACTTGAAGCGTGCCTGTAGTAAGATGTCATTCTCTCCGGGTAACGCCGTCGGCGACAGCCACCAGGTTGTAGTCTTAGGGGGGGGGGAGTCCAGTAAATAACGGCTCCTAAGGACAATCCTATTTTCAGATAGCGGGAACAAACTGGAGCGTCGCACCTAGAGGAGACTAAGTCGTCGGGCGTCGACGAATCTGAGCCGTCATCGTTTGCTTTTGATAAGGCGTGTGAGGACTGTTTTCGTCTTTCTCCCGCTTTCCATATGCCTTAGGCCCCTAAGCCAACTAACAAGGGCTCGCTCTTGTCCTTTGAGCTACTCTGAACAGGGAGAGCTTCCGAATCTCTCCAAGTCTCGGAAGTCTCCCCCCCCCCATTTCGGCTGGCAGACCTGGACGAAGATTATCATTTTAGGCTTGCAGTCGGTTGGACCATGTCTTCTGATACATGGCTCTTTCCTCATCTCTCAGGCCTCCAGTCTCTTCTGACAGCCACCCTGGGCTATTTGACGGGTTCCCTTGCTAGATGTCAACAACCTCAAGGCCTCGTCTCTACTCAAGCGGTAGGAACGGCCCTAGAGACAGCAAATGGGAGATGCTTCGAACATAGACCTTTTAGCTGCTGCTTTATCAGTAGAGCTAGCTTCAGAGTCTCCTTGCTCTGAAGTTACTATGCGTCTTTCCTGCCAACTGGGCCGTTAATCTGCCTCTGACCTTCAAGACACCTCCAAGGTTGAATTGTCGGCGGGTCCATTTGCCTCCGATCTTCTTTTCGGAGGCAAAATTGAGGAGAAGGAACACGTTGGTAAGACTTCTCCAAGGAGTTCTCCAGTATATTGACCTTCTCCCTGGAAGATCCCAAAAGTCCCGTGGCTATGAACAAACCTTCTAAGGGCCTTTCGAAGCCCCAGAGGAAACATGGTCTTAAGAACAAGCCATCTTCCCCCCACTTCCGTGTGGTTTAGCCAAGTACCGCATTAGTGCCGCATTAGACCAGTCCCTATACCCCACCCCCTCGGGACAGGCGGCCCAGAGTTTGGCTCGCTCCCACCCTAAGGGTTCTGGCCCTTTGAGGTATCAGCTCGAGGAACACGCTGTTTGTGCACCCACTCCTATTCGACCTTGCATTCTTTCTGACACCAGCTCGAGTAACACGCCCTGTCTGCACCCACTCCTATTCGACCTTGCATTCTTTTTCACACCAGCTTTCTTCACTTTGTCGCAGCATGGCACAGTATCCCACAGGATCCTTGGTCCCTCTCTATTACAGAGACAGACTATCATATCCCTCTGGTTCGACAGTCTCCTATTTTCAGAGTCCCTATTCATCAGTTGTTGGATCATGCGAACATACCGGACTCCGCGTCATCGCTTATCGTAAAGGGGCAATAGAAAGGGTACTGAATGATAATTTCTCGTATATTTCACGTTCCAAAGATAACTAGTGCATTTTGACCGACCGTCAACCTTTCTACTCTTAACAAATACGTAAAGGTCAAACCTTTCAAGATGGAGACCATCGTTTCCACTCGGCTGGCTATTAACTTGACCAACGGGGAATCTTCTGATTCACCCAGAAGACATACACCTATTGCGCTTCTGGCGTGGGAATACAATTTACTAGTTCCGGGCCTTTGTCCGCATTACGCCCCCCAGATATTTCACAAAACCCATTGGGTGTTAGCGACCTATCTCCAGCAGAATAGTGTCACTCTAATTCAGTACTCCGACAACTGGCTGCTTCGTCATTCTCTTCTGTTTAACCTCCGCTACAGCTGGGAGATCTTGTCTCAGTTTGAACTAGTACTGAATCCGGAGAAATCGGCTATTATCCCATCATTTTTTTTATCTTTGTGGGTCTGAATTTCCTTACGGATTCCAAAACGATCAGGATCTCTCAAACAACTCAGCATCTGTTATCTCTTTTCGGCCAGAAGGGCCACTGCTCAGAAGCAGGTCCTTTGAACTTAGTATCAGCCCTATCCACTTCCTGGGCATTGTATAATCACGCCCTATTGAATGAAATCCTTAGGGCTGCTTCCTGGAAGAACATCTCTACCTTTTCTTCCTTATATCAGCGCCCTTTTGCAGCCCCATAGAACAACCTAGCGGTACGTTCTCTAGGTCTGTTCGGGGCTTCTCAAAAAATTGTATAACCCCTCACTGCTAGCACTTTTCTAATGGTCGTCCGTGCGACCTTTTTGGAAAACATTATCATTCAGAAGAATCTACTAGCATAACTGTCCTAGAATCATTTGCAAATCAACAAACAAAGTGCAGCAATAGGAGATAGTTTATGAGCACATTAGATATAACATGTACAATTACAGTATCAGAAATGATAAATATGTTATGAAATTGTTTTATGTTGCAGATATTATATAAACTAAAATACTGACTTGGTCAGAGAGGGCCCTGCAAATAATATTTTGTGTAATATGGCATTTTTGATAAATAAAAGGCAGATTACTCCGGACATGGATGTGAAGAACTGTTTGAGTAACACTTCATATCAAAAGTGTTGTCAAAATTTGATGGCATTTTTTATGAATCAAGGGCAGATAACTCTAGACATAGTGATCTGATTCATACATAAAACTATGGGCATCTTCCTCTGATGATACTAACCATATGACCTCAATATGAAACCAATATGTAACGTACCGTTGCAGGTTATCCCGTCACATCAACTGTTAACGGACGGACGGACGAACGGACGGACGGACAAACGGACAGAAAATGTGATTCCTATAGGGCTACTGTAATTTCAATGCAGGACGCTAATGATTATACATTGTATTCAATGCATTATGCAAAATGTGTCCCCATATATAACTGAAAAATGTGTGAATATGTATATCAAGGCTAAGTCGTTTATTTTTACAGTTAAAAGGGAGATAAGCCTTGCTGTTATCTTTTCTTTTTCAAGCATGTTGATTGACATCAAATCTAATAGTTTTTAGCAATGTGGTTTGAGAACTTGTCATTTTGGACTCCGTAATATCTTGTATACATGAACATAAACGTAATATAGCGAATTCAGGGGCGGATAATCAATTGCATACTGTAAGCTTAATCAACACCCATATAACATCCAACAAGTGACATTCGATGGAGGATATATTAAGCTTTACAGTGATATAGGTGTCATAAAATCCAGCTAAGGGGACCTAGGGTACAGCTGGCCCTTAATCCAGCAGTGCATTTATATGTATCAAACTTTTGATATTGAAACATATTGCTGATGTACTGCAGCTTGTGTCTATGTAAGTTATGGATTTCCTGTACATATAAAAAGGGACAGTGATGTCAAATTAACCTAAATGTCAGTTGTAGAATGAGATGGTGAATATATACAGTTACTTTAAATTTATTTTTTATTTTTTTCATTCAAAATTGAAAAATGAAGATGAACTTCTGTACCCGTAAACCAGGCTTAAGTCCCCCAGTAGCTTATTTTGGTTGCTGGCCGTTCCAAGGCGGCACTCCTGCTTTCACCCTGCGGTCAATTTTGTTGTTTAATATGCTTAATGTTTAATGTGTTTCGTCTTGATAGGCGTCCTGTTATGTTTTGTCTTGTGGCTTTACCGTTTCTTGTTAGATGGTGTTTCGTGCGGTGTCATTTCGTGTGTGGCTCTCCCTGTTTGACTATTTTTCCATATTCAAATAATATCAGGTTTAGCAAACAATGTAGAGTGAAATGGATGGCGTCTACATTCTGATTTGGATCTACACTGGTTATGAAACCAAATGTGCAGCCAGAGTACTATTTTCAATCTTGTTAGATAACATTCTGGATTTCCACATTTTTTCTCTTTCTCCCTTTGTCTCCGTCAACCTCTCTCCTTCTTTCTATTTTTCTCTTCCCTTTTCTATCTCATTCTATTTCTCTCCCTATTGTTTTCACTTTCTCTGCCTCTGTCTCAGTATATTTCGTCTTTCTTACTGATACTCACTCTCTCTGCATATCTCTATATAGCTGTTAATTTCAATGACCACCTGTCATAACAGAAACATCGGTTCTGAACATTGTCTTATTAAATAAAACATAAGCAACAATTCATGAATAAAAGAAAACACATTACAGTGAAACCCCGCTAATGCGACCACTTAATAAACAGCCACTGATGTCGTCTAAAACAGGTGGTTGCTTAATGCAGGACGAAAGTTATGCAGAAAGCTCCTATGGGAGCTTTCTGCATAACTTTCGTCCTGCATTAAGCTACCACCTGCCTCTGCCACCCATAATTATTCCCGTTTTTGGTGGTCGCTTTAGCGGGGTTTTACTGTAGTTGAGAAATACTATAGACCATAACTCGCTATGTGTCTTCGAGTTTTGAGCTGGATCGTGGAATCTCCATGTTATGTTATTGTCATAATTCAATATTCATAGTTAAAAGTCCCAAATGTTCTCATCGTCTTAAAAAATATATTATTAGGGTTATAAAAATCAACCCTGAAATTTAGCACCGATTGTGAATATCGGATTAACGGTTTCTCATAATACCAGACATTGATGTGCACGGATAAATTTCATTTCGATATCACGTCTGGTAAAATCATATAAAAGGCTCAATTCAAGTTTATATTAGTTTCATGATAAGGGTTAATTTCTTTGAGGGCCCGTGTACTCGCTTAAGACTAACCTATTTTAACCTAAGATACATAGGATAATCATATTATATCCTACCTGTCAAACGGTTATGCCAATTTTCGGCAAAAATTAAGAATTGTTTCATCAGAGGAACTAATCAATCTGGAGTTTATCCTATAAACCGTTTTGTTCTACTCTTCTCGGAATTTCACTGTTGCTATCAACACAATACGGACACAATGGCGTAACTAATCGACGCATGGTACGTCACGTGACACATCGATAATACAGACAGATAGTCCAAAATAGTTATACTATAACAAACAGGATATTCCTCAATGGAAAAGTAGTAAAGTCAAGCAGGCAAAGCCACATGCAAGACGCAACCACCACCAAACCACCGATAGACAGCATGACACGCACACACACAACCACACACCCAAACGCACACTCACACACGAAATGAACACAGAAAACACCAAAAGACACACAAGAACCAGAGACAAACGTTCCACACATGAACAATATCACAAGCACAAAGACGCAAGGCAAACAAAAGGAAGGCTGACGAAGAGAGTACCGCCTTGGCACGGTCAGTAGCAAAAATACCACAAGTTAATGATCGACACGTCTACAATAATGTCAATTTGTAAAATTGTAACGAGTAAGTCCATTGCGAAAAATAGATGAACATACAAATGTATTTCGGTATATACGAGGGGCATATAAGAAGTAATGCAACTGATTATGCGACTCAATATGCACTGGATTCACCTTTAAACGTGCACCAGTTTAACGAAACATCCATTCTCTACACGAACATACCACATTTGTGTTTCCACGTGCTGTATTCCTGCTAATACATAGATAAACGTAACATATATCAATTGCACTATAGTAAAAATGGTCAGCAAGAAAAGTATAAAGGCAGCTGACATTCAGACTCGATGCCGACTTGGCGTATCTGTGTTTCAACTCCAAGTGGTGATTTAGCTACTGGTCGCTCCAAGGCGGTACTCTTTTTGTCGCCCTTACTTTTAATGTTTGTCTCGTGTATTTGTGCTAGGAGCGAGAGTAGTGTTGCACTTTGAATTACTGCTTATGAACAGACTCAATGAAACCAATTTTTTCTTTCTGCATTGCTGTTTTTACTTTCGAAGGATCTCCTACATTCAGATTTAATGTACTTCACAACAACAGGTGTGAAGTGCTTGTGTGATGGCCGTGAAATGTCGCCCCGTAATTCATTCTCAGTGTTGTTATATCGGGTCCTTCTGGATCTTTAGTGTCAATGTTATTTGTTTTGAAAATAAAATGCCGCTTCAGCCGGTGCTAGTGGGCGTGAGTAGTGTTGCACTTTAAATTACCACTCATGAACAGAACCAATAAAGTCGAGTCGAAAATATCACAAAGTTTCGATATATGACTCGTTGGATTAACGTGAGTTTGTCATATATAGGAGATATTCAGTCCCAAAGAAAGAAATACGGTGTTTTGGTATATTGATCCATGTTGATTCACTGATTTAATACACCATTCTGCATGCTATCGGGAAAATATTACACCAACATGTTCGGCAAACACAGATTTTACGGCTGCATACAAAGAAGTGCCGATCTTCTGAAAGTAGGAGTCTTTAAGGAGCAAAATACAAACTCACCTTTTAAATTGACTCTCGCTGCGCGAGGTAACCACAGCTTTATCGATGGGGTAACCATAATCGATTGGACGGTGTGCTATAGGTCCTCTACAAAAGTTTATGAATCATGTCCCTGGGGTTAAAATTGGCCCCGCCCTAGGGGTGGCAAGTTTTCCATAGCTGACTGCTGTTTAAACACTAGTATCTTCTTGTCAAAAACTACATGTCCCAGAGCTTAGATATTTGGTATATGGATTAACTTAGTTTACCTTTAAGAATTATGTTAATATCATAGTTCTGAGGTTAAAATTGGTCCTGCCCTTTGGGTTATGCTTTAAAATAGGCTTTGTCACTTCAGAAACTGCGGTAAAGGTTTCTCCTACAACCCAGTCCACTGAGACTGACCTAGTATAGCCAGTTCCAATGGTTTTACCCTTAGTCTAATCAGTAGAGTAGAAATTGTGTTTAGCCAAATAAATAAACACTCATTTTAGATTGAGAAAACTAAGTGGATAACTCTCAAAATGCTCTTTGCATATCTACGTCCTGCATTAAGCTCTCAGATATCAATATAGATGGAAAAGTAGTAAAGTCAAGCAGGCAAAGCCACATGCAAGACGCAACCACCACCAAAACACCGATAGACAGCATGACACACACACACACACAACCACACACCCAAACGCACACACACACACACACACACACACACACAGACGAAATGAACACAGAAAACACCAAAAGAGACACAAGAAACAGGGACAAACGTCCCACAACACGAACAAACCACAAGCACAAAGACGCAAGGCAAACAAAAGGAAGGGTGACAAAGAGAGTACCGCCTTGGCACGGTCAGCAGCAAAAACACCACTGGTGGTTTAAACCGGTTTACGGACGTCCTAACCTCGCACTTCTCTCAAAGTCACCCTAGCTTTACAATTATTGTAAATAAAGGTATCCCCGCTGGACTTACCCACAACATAGACGACGGTGAACACAGGACAACATGTAAAACATAGCATAATAACTGTGACAATCCGTCAAATATGTACTCAATGACTTTGCTGAAGTCAGAGCACCTGCAGGTAAGCCGTTAAGGGCACGACAGGGAAAAATAATACATGAGTCTGGTACGCTCCTCTTGTATCCAAGTTTAAGAGTATACCATCATAGAGTACTACCCTCGGCCTGTCATCGCGCAAGCAAAGAGGGAAGCGTAGCTACCGACTGTAAAAGGGTCGATAACCAAACATGCAGTATGTTGTAATATAATATAGGGTTAACCCTACTGTAATTTGAAATTTGCGACGGTATATGAGGTTTTTAACGGTCGCAAATTATTTTAATGGCGACGCCGAAGGCGGAGTCATTAAAATAATTTAAGAACGTTAAAAACCTCATATACCGTCGCAAATTTCAAATTACATTAGGATTAACCCTATTCTAACGCAATCTTAACACGAAAAATGCCAAATTGTTGTTATATCCTATGCGGGCAGGTGATTGAATGAGTGATGAGGCGAGAAATAGTGCCCAGTTTCTCTCAGATTTCTTAGATTTTTTCACCCTGGTTTACACAGTCAAAACACCGGCCCAGTTGTAAGTTCACTATTACATTTGTCATGAATCATTACGCGACAGCTATTTTACATTTCAATACACTTTCAATACACACGTCAGGAAAAGTAACGTTATCTTAGTCTTTGGCGCCGTACGCAAAAACGTCGTCTGTAACAATGACGTCACGTTATGACGTTATGTTTGAATCGTATGATAAATAAGGTTGAATCTGAATCACAACGCTACTTTGAGTATATCAATAATTCTCCACATGACATATAAAAGACCGGTCAAGTCGTGACAAAGAATGGAAATTAATAACTTTCAAAATACCGGACTGAACTTGAATATATGTCAGTGTATGCATACGAATTTATCAGTAGATCTAAGTGTTTGATAAACAAAGCGCATTAATATATTTACAGGCTAAAGCTGTTATTAGGCCGTTTTCGATTGGTTGAATTTGCGACATATAAAACACTTTTTATATGCCGCAAATTTGGTCACATGAGCCAATCAGATTGCAGGAAATTGACAGATTGCGTTAGAATAGGATCATAACCTTTCTTTTTAAATGTTTTAATGCGTTTTATAAACAAATCATGAAAATGGATATGACCCCGAATTTTCCTAAGTTTGTAGATAACATCCCCATAAAATTCTGGTTGAGAAATGCCTTGTCGCAGTAACGTCCGTAGATTGCAATTATATTTACTAATGAGAGGAAAATTTCGATAATAAAATTTAGGAAAGGTTTTCCGAAGTTTGTGATATCTGTAACCTTGCTTAAGAAGTTTATCAGTTATAACTAGATTACGTCTGTTAAAATCTTCAAGAAAAGAACAGGCTCGGGCAAACCTAATAAGTTGAGAAATATAAACACCATAAGATGTAGAACGTGGCACATCCCCATCTAGAAAAGGATCATTAACAATTAGAATCTTCTCTTTTATCGTATACTTTGGACGAAACTTTATCATTTGTAATTGAAAGATTCAAATCTAAAAATGAAGCACTAATGTCAGATTGATTAGCTTTGTTTAAAGACAGTTCTTTTGGGTAGATTGAAGAAACCATAGTATCAAAATAAGGATTATCTAAATTCAAAATATCGTCTAAATACCTTGAAGTTTTATTAAAAGCATTAACAATATCGGTCTGTGTATCAGGTTTTAAGCTAAGCATAAAATCCCTCTCGTAGCAATACAAAAACAAATCTGCAACAAGAGGGGCACAATTTGTACCCATGGGTATACCAACAACTTGACGATATATGGTATCTCCATAACGCACAAATATATTATCTAAAAGAAAGGTAAGAGATCTACAAACATCAAGGCAAGTCCACATTGTGTAATGTTCAACTTCTGAATTCCAAAAGAATGAACGTTGAACATTACAAGCAATGAACATTTTGTTTTCTCTGGCAAAGGTTTTTTTCTATTAATTTGATAAGTCTATCCTTTATAAGATGGTGAGGTAGAGTAGTATAGAGTGTAGAGAAATCATACGAGCTCAGTAAAGAAATGTTATACTGTTCATTTTCAAGTTTTGTTAAAACATCATTTGAATTTTTTATGGACCAAAAAACATTAATACCAGAATTTTCATATATTTTATCACAGTAGCGTTTAACATGTTCTTTGATCGTAGTAAGACAAGACGTCAAAAGTATAGATAATTTAGTAGTGGTACAACAGCTAGAGTTTGCAATAAAACGCGACTTATAAGGGTTTTTATGTAGTTTCGGAATCCAGTACAAAGTAGAAAGTTTATGTTGTTTTATGTTAGGACCAGACTTAAAATCATTGCACATTTTTACATGTTCCGAGACTATATCTTTTTCAGGTGTTTGAACTGTTGTATAAGTTTTTGAATCAGTTAGCTCCTTCTTTAAAACATCAACATAATACAATCTTCAAATAATGATTACATTGTTTGATGCCTTGTCAGCAGGAACAAGAACATAATCTGAATGAAAATTAGAAATGTTTTTTCTTCAAGTAGCGAAATGTAACTCTAGGTCGAGGTGGTAAAAGATGGTTATTTGATTTGTAAAAAGTTATTCGTGTATCAATAATATCGAAAATACATTTCTTCCAATCCGAAAGGGCATTAACATCAGCATGTTCTCGTCGACACCATTTGATGCAGAATTCTTGAATAGCTTCCGCAATATGAGTTCGACAAGCGTCAAAATCAATAAGGGAAGGTAATCTATATTTAGGTCCTATAGTTATGAGGGTCCTGAGACGTGTATCCTTAATGATATCAAAATTACCAGTAATGACATGACCAACTGGTTTATAGCAAAAGCTAGAAATGCTACAATCTCAAGAAATAGGGTCTTATCAGTATATCTTTTGTGAAGTTTAGCTGAATACAAGTAAAGTGTTCTATGCTGTAGCATTCTGTATCAGTATCAGTATTATCTGCTTCAGAATTGTTGTCTGCTTGTCTAAGAGAGTTCACATTGTTTTTTTCAGCGGCTAGCTGTCTATTTTCACCTTTGTTCTAGTTTTCCACCAATGAGAAACTATGTTACATTGTAATTTGCATATGACCTACGAGTATTTAGTAATAAACTGAATTTTCATTAGTGAATACCTTGACTAGCATACAAACTTTTTATATGCCTCTACACATTGCCCAACTATGTAAAATTCTGATATACAGTCTGCTAACGGCCTCGCAAATTGAATTCAATGCAATAATTAACATAATCACAACACATGTAAGGCATCATGTTACACAGACGTGTTCTATAAACTTCTTAGAGTTCAGTTAAAACGCCATATAGTACAGAAAATCCTTATTTACGCAGATATTTAGCATGGGACTGAAGACTGTCGTCTGTCGAAAGGTCTGTTCTTAAAATAGATTTTAAGACCTGGAAATTACCATAAAATTAAAGTACTGATGTACTGATATTTATCACCTCATGGTAATGTTTGCTGAGCAATATTACCAGTTTGTCGAAACTTTCAAACTTTTACTATCATTTTGCTATCAATTAATACAACATTTGATAATAAAGTCCACTTTGACGAACATGTAGTTTGCCGGAAACCACCATAATTCACAGGCAGTGCTATAGGAAATAAAGAAGAAGGGTTGTTTAGTATATTAGAGTAGTGGTATTAATAGTATTAATTACTATCCCCGACCACAGCACCGATGCTCTGGTTGTTGGCTCTCTGTGATATAAAGCTACTTACTGAAGGCTATTGCTACGGCTCTATCGCATTGGGCTTGGGCTCATAGACGTAGGTTGACGTTGCTAACTTTATATTGTTTTAAAAATACATGTAGATTCAGTTAATTAATGATGATGCATACAAGTCGATTAAAGCGTTGATCTAGGCTAAATAAATACCGTTCTTTAAGGAATTACAGACTCTGCACAAACAAAAACTTTATGCTGTAAAGTGTATTCAATTTCTTATCTTCATATCGATACAAATGTAAGCGCTTTCATGTACATCTTGAGATAGTTTTAAAACTTTACCTTGACATCGTACATTTTAAAAGTGATTTCCTATAAAAGCAACTTGAAATTTTCAATAACTGCTTCTTCTACTCAGTTTCATTTTCATTGCATGCTTCTCTGCTAGTGTAATAACAAACAACCCTTCATAGATCTAGTTCTCTGTATATTAGTAGAATCTCCAAACATTGAAAAAAATATTGCAGAGATTGTTTTGTACATTGTGTCAATATTTGAATGCCGCTGAATATCTTTTTTAAAATATATTTCTTGTTAATACATGTCAATCTTACAATTAACTCTCTTGTACAGAACAATTATGAAGTACAATATTGGAGTCTGATCTGACACATATGTAATTTGAAGTTACACATGCGTCAGATCAGAATCCAAACTGTGCTAGGTCTGCCTTTGCATTTTGATAACAACTGGGTTGCCTTCCTTCTGGGTAGACAACTGATATTTTTAGATCTGGCCTATTGCACAGACAATTAACCCTTTGCTCCATAATTATGCATTTCTGCACCATTGCAAACAGAGTAGACCCTGATTAGATGGCTTATTTAGTAGCCATATGATCAATCTGCTCTGTTTACTTATGATATTATATAGTGCAAATTGAATTAAATTATTTCCATTTTTGTGTACAATATACAATGTACTTATAATATGTTTACTTAACCCTTTCCATCATATAAATGCCTTTTCATGCATTTGCAAACAGAGCAGACCCAGATCAGGCGGCTCCTTTAGCAGCTGTCTAATTAGGGTCTACTTTGTTTGTTAATGGAATATGAAAGATGTTTTTCATTACTTTCTAAAATGGCTACACTTTCTATTTTTCATTATAACTATTTTGTCCATGAATATTCAGTAGGTATTGAAATTTTGAATAAACATAGAACAGGGGAAGTGTTAAAAATAAGTTAAGATATGAATAATAATATGAATGGAAAAGTAGTAAAGTCAAGCAGGCAAAGCCACATGCAAGACGCAACCACCACCAAAACACCGATAGACAGCATGACACACACGCACACACACACAACCACCTACCCGAACGCACACACACACACGAAATGAACACAGAAAACACCAAAAGACACACAAGAACCAGGGACAAACGTTCCACAACATGAACAAACCACAAGCACAAAGACGCAAGGCAAACAAAAGGAAGAGTGACAAAGAGAGTACCGCCTTGGCACGGCCAGCAGCAAAAACACCACTGGGGGTTTAAACTCATGTATCATCATCTTCAGGTCCTTTACAAAAGTTATATTAATTATGGCTCTGGGGTCAAAATTGGCCCCGCCCCAGGGGTGGGTAGTTTTCAGTAGAAACATATAGAGCAAACTTTGAAAATCTTATGAAACTGAAAGGTTCTCAGCTTTCATATTTGGCTCATAGCATCATGTCTAAGTCCTCTACAAAGTTATATAAATTATGCCCCTGTGGTCAAAATTAGCCCGCCCCAGGGCCGGCTAGTTTTCTATAGAAACGTATAGTGAAAACTTTGAAAATCTTCTCCTCTGATTGTCTGGTGAGCGCCTCAGGGCCATTCTGGCCCTCTTGTTTCTGTATCTAATAGTTTATGTAGATATGCGCCAAAGTGTGAAGGCTGAATTAATTTTGTTCTGATGTTTTGCATAGTTTTAAGAGGAAAATACTTTATAAAACTTTCCGAAACGTTTAAAAGAGATCTCCTCAACTCTGAATCCATCAAAGCAAGTTTACAAATGACAGATGTTGATGAGCTGGTTAACACATATACACAAGCGCTGGCGGCACTTGCCGATAAACATGCACCATTGTGTACTAAAACCATAACGCTCAGACCATCATGTCCGTGGTATACCCAGGAACTGCACGATGCCGAATATGCACGGCGCAAGTTGGAAAGAAATTGGAAAAAGTCCAGACTCACAATAGACCATTAGCTATACAGAGACCAGTGTGACAACGTAAACAAGCTGTTGACACAGTCAAAGGTTGATTTCTACTCAGAGAAAGTAGAATATTCAAAGAGTCTTTTCAAAGTCACTAAACACTTGCTAGGTACAACTAGTGACATCACATTGCCTAAGACTTCGTCCTCAAGACAACATGCACAAGATTTCAATGACGTTTTAGTCAACAAAGTGGACAAAATACTTACAGATATTGCACCAGACACTGTATCGAGTGCGCCAGTTATCACTTTAGTGCAGCATGCAACGAACGCTTGTGACAGTTTTGTTACAGCTACAAGAGAAGAAGTAGAACTGATCATTAAGGCATCCCCTTAGAAGTTATGTGAACTGGATCCTATACCTACATGGCTGTTAAAGTTATGCCTTGATGAACTAGATCTACCGATACCGATTCTGACAAAAATTGTAAACTCCTCTTTAGACAATGCCTACGTTCCAAAAAACTTCAAGACGTCACATGTCAGACCTATTTTGAAGAAATCGAATCTGAATTCAAACGCACTTAGGGAACTTAGGAATTATAGGCCTGTTTCGAATTTGCCATTTGTCTCCAAAGTGTTAGAAAAAGTGGTCGACGAGCGCATTGAGTCCCACTTGACCTCAAACGGACTACATGAGCACCATCAGTTTGCATACCGAAAGCATCATTCAACGGAGACTGCTCTCCTGAAAGTTCAAAACGACATCCTTCAATCCCTTCAAAGAAGTAGTCTCATGAATGCATCCGAACATGCTGAGGCTCAATACCGACAAGACTGAGGTCAATCTGTTTCATACGAAAAACACGGAAGTACCTGCAGAGGTTAGTGTGCAAGAAGGACCTTCTAAAATCAGGCCATATTCGTGTATAAAGAATCTCGGTGCATGGCTTTATTCACAAATGGATATGACATCACATGTCAATTCCGTGTGTAGGTCTAGTTATGTACAGCTCCGACAAATAGGCCATATCAGAAAGTACCTCTCACCTGATACTACCAAGACTTTGGTAAACTCTCTTGCAGCATCGAAAATAGACTACTGCAATCACTGCTGCATGGAATTTCAAACAACTCACTGCGGAAACGTCAAAGAGTGCAAAACACAGCAGCCCGCATCATAACCTGAACTCCTCGATATGATCATATCACACCGGTTTTGAAGGAACTTCACTGGCATCCGGTTCAACATCCGATTGAATTAAAAATTCTGACTCTTACGTATAAAGCCATGCACAATGAATCTCCCAAGTATATTGTCGACATTCTTGACGTATACAGGCCGCGTAGAGAGTTAAGGTCAGCAAGTAGATCATTGTCGTTGGTTGTGTCAAAAAGTCGTAAGGTAAAATACGGTGAGAGAAGTTTCATGCATGCAGCTCCTCTTTTAACCACTGTATTTGCTGTCGCGGTTGTTGTAGATTAGTCGGAGAGGGGATACGTTTATTTACACTGTTTGTCTTTTAGGATGGGGATGGAATAAGTGTGAGGTTGGGCGCCCATAAACCGGTTTATCCCCCCCCCGGTGACTTTTGTCACTGACCGTTCCAAGGCGGTACTTCCACCTTCCTCCTATTGAATGTTTGTTTTTCCTTTGTGAGTCTCTTGTTGTTTTTTCTACTTATGTACATTTGCTGTTTCCTTGTGCTGCTGTTCGGGCGAGTGTGGTGTTTCCTGCATGACTCATTTTTGTACTTTTTGAAAGCTCTACCTTCAGGCATTAGAGACGCAAGGTCACTGGCATCTTTCAAAATGTGTCTGAAAACGCACTTCTTCAACATTTGTTACCAGGACAGTTCTGTTCAGAATAGGAATGGCTTTCAGCCAACCTATTAAGCTAAAATGTTACCCAATAGTCATGTACAGTGGCAACCAAGCTAAGGATAGGAATGGCTTTCAGCCAACCTATGAAGTTAACAGATGACCCAGTAGTCATGTACAGTATCAATTGAGTTCAGGATAGGAATGGCTTTCAGTCAACCTATCAAGCTAACAGTTGACCCAATAGTCATATATATGTAATGATTTTCAGACAGCCCATTTATTCTAATTTATGCTATTGATGAGCATGGCTTTCAGTCAATTTGTCTGTATCAAGTTTTGTTAATACAGATTATTTTAATTTGTGATATTGATGAGCATGGCTTTCAGCCAACTTGTCTGTATCAAGTTTGTTAATACAGTGCTCCCTCCCTACAACGGCCCTCTCAATAACGATTCCCTCCTTACAACAACGCATGTCAATGTTTCCAAAACAACAAGGCTCCAGAAACAACTTTTTCCATCGTATTTTCTTTATGCCTCCATCAAACCCTATGTTGTGACCACTCTTTAGAATCGTCACAAAGTGACGATTCTAAAGAGTGGTCACAATATAGGGTTTGATGGAGGCATAGCGGTTTTAGTTCTCGAAATACACCTTATCTGGGGATCTGTAAACAAGCTAAGTATGTTTGATTTTTCCCTCCCTATAACAACTCCCTTTGATTTTTCCCTCCCTATAACAACTCTCCATTTGAACAACACATACAATATTCGTATCCCAAAGGGTGTCGTTGTAGAGAGGGATCACTGTACAGGTTATGCTATTACTTGCGGATAGTGATTTCATCTATAGTATATCTTTTGCATATCTTCCACTGACCGGATGGAAATAATGTAGTTCCTTCCGGCTAGTGATTTCATATATAGTGTACATCTTTCATTGTCTGGATGGATAATCATGCGGATCGTTCCGGTTAGTGATTTCATCCATGTTAAGCGCTTTTGAACGCACATATCCAGTGGGAAAAGAGCGCTATATAAAAGTGGCATAATAATAATAAAAATAATAGTATACATCGCTCTCTATGTCGCTCTCTCAAAGCCACGCATCAGCTAGATATTATTATTTTGCTCTAAATACTTGTTTCGTTCTTTCCTCTTTTCCTCATTTAGTTTTAGACTGTTAGATATCTCGAAATCTCTATGTCGCTCTCTCAGTGCAACGCCTCAGCTAGATATTATTCTATTGCTCTTTATACTTTTCTCGTTTTTACCTCTTTTCCTCGTCTAGTGTTAGACTGTAAGAAAATCACACGTACATACAGCTGAACATCGATATCTCGAACTCAGATAACTCGAATATCGTGAAAACTCGAAGTAAAAGCTCGGTCGTTGCAAACTTTTAAATACAGACTTGTATAATGTATCACTGTGTATATCTAGAAACACACGTTAATGCAGATCTAAAGTAATGCTCAAAGCTCCTGCAAGAGCTGTAGACCTGTATTAACCTTTAAACGATGATATTTGTTTTGAAAAATTGAATACAGCTTAAACCGGTGCCAGGGGCGTGATTAATTTTGCATTTTTAATTACTGCTCATAAACAGACTGAGTCCGCATTTTCTCTGTTTGTATTGGTTCTTTTGTTTTCGAAGGATTTCTTACTTTCAGAATTGGAGAAATTAACCGGATTAGAAATTGGATAACTAGAACTGCTGTTATTTCGAATTGATTTGTACGAGCCCTTGAAGTTCGAGATATCGAAGTCCAACTGTATTTGTCGGATCAGCGCCCATTTTAAAGCCTGGTATTCCGTCATGAATAGAAGAACGCTATCATGTTTCACACATTGAATGTGTTTACGGCACGTCGTCCGCTATAATAATACTATCGGCGAATCCATGATAAAGTTAGTGACGATTTTGACCCACCTGAGGCATTGGGCGCGGTTTAACTTATAATCACATCAAGATAGTAACTTTGACATCCAGAAATTGTTTAGTTATAAAATGGTATAAAACGTATGGGAACCTAAAGCAAGCAGAAATCAAATATGATGGTATTAAGATTTAGCCTGTGTAGCAAATTAGTTTTTAATTTTTCACCTACTACATTTTCAAAATTTGAGTTATAATCAATTTGTTTTCCAAAATGCAATCAGGGTGTCAAACAGTTTGGATCTTGGTGAGACGCTTTACTCGGCGTCTCATTTGATCCAAACTGTTTGTATAGGTATTCACTCATCCGCCAATAGAAGGCTAAAGGTTAATGTGCGCGCGAAATTGGTTATGGTAAATATGGCTGAAGCACACCCGTAAACTGAAATAAAGGTTGTGTTAAACACATGAATCTCTAGATATATGGAGAGAGTATATGTTTATTGATATTGAATGTAATATACCAATACAGAATGATTCATTTAACTTCCAAACAACTCATTCAAAGGCTTAATCATTAGATCTAGGCTTATGAATGACTGTGTGTAATGGTTCAGCAGATACACTTTAGATTGACGAAATAAGTTTCAAACAAGTTAAGTCTTATCCAGCCAAAACAAATGTAACGCTACATGAAACATCGTTGACTCCGAAAAGGTATGCTGTACATAGTCTAAGGAGAACTAATGAAAATAAAGCAAATGTCATTTTAACACACAACAATGTGGCCAGCACGCTAAAGATTTGGTGACGCACACATGGTGTTTACTTAAAATATCCTATATTCAAATTGAAGTGCCAGAATTCGTTTCCTATAAGCGACCCTATATTTATCATTTATATGGCGATACAAATATAGCATTGTATCTGATAAAGAATAAGAATCCATACTGCACTGGTTTACAATTTCTCATTATCATCTATACTATTAAAACACATACGAGAAAGTAAATCCAACGTTGCAAATTTAAATTCACTGCGTTTTTATAAATGAACTGTTCAAATGCAAAATAACTTTAACTGACTAAGGCACTCATATGTATTTCTTAGATATCATCTGATCTAGACTAGTACTGCTTGCCATTCAAACCATAAAGCAAAGTAATTTTACGACCAATGGACCATTAATGAATTTTGACTTTCGAACATTCCGTCTTTTGATTCATAATTTGCATTCTCAACTACAGTTCGAATCCTAATAAGATACGGCGTTACTCGACGTCTCGAATTGATCCAAACTGTTTGCATAGGGACTCATTCATTCGCCCTAAGCAGGCTAAAGGTTCAGGTGTATTTCGTCATGCTGCTGACTTCTGCTTTGCCATATAAGTTACAATGCTAAAACTACTAACAAACAAGTAGATAATGTACAGTAAAATATCACTACAGTAACACAAATTGAAAATAAAAACACGATAAACATGGTGTATGTAAAAGAATAACTGCTTATTGAGGAAAACAAAAGTCAGATTTCTGTATCTTTTTGTCCTGCTGTTATCTAAAAGTGGTAAAAGTCTATGTATGGGTTAAGCCTACACTTACTTTCTATATATTAATATTACTCGCGTTGTGTGGTACTGTATTAAAAATTCTGAAGAGAGGTGATTCCCCGAAAGCAAGAATTGCAATACAACACGAGAAAATTGCAGACTCGATTTTATTGAGTCTGTTCATGAGCAATAATTGAAAGTGCAATACTGCCCACACCCCCTAGCACCGGCTGAAGCGGTATTCAATTTTCCAGAACAAAAAGTACTGAAATTCATGACCTCGAAGGATCAGAAAGTATAACAACACTTTACACATGCTGTTGTGAAAATTATAAATTCTGAAGAGAGGTGAGTTTCACTCTGAATTGTTTGTTCTGCGTTAAGCGTTTATTAGGGCTCTACTGTCATATAAATGAGTGTCCATTTTCGACAATAATTGCAACTCTATGACCAATAATTGCAACTCTACGCACAATATTTACAACTATATGACCAATAAATGAAACTCTGTCACCAATAATTGCAACTCCATGACCAATAAGTGCAACTCTATGACCTTTATTGCAGCTATTTGACCAATAATTGCAACTCCTTGACCAATAATTGCAACTCTTTGACCATTATACAGATGTGTCATATTTTCTGTTCAGTGCAACAAACGGGTCACTGTTATCCTTATCAAACAGTACAGACTGAGATGATAGGGCTCCTAGAGAAGCCCTCTCATCAGGGTTTGCAATATTTGCCATGTTATATTTTCATTACGTAATAGCTTGAATATTCCTTGTAAGCTTGGTCTGAAATAATTAATTTGAAAATTCAGCTTCGAATTGGTTACATATATGAAGATTATTTCATCAGCAACCAGCTATTTGTTGATTATAGGAGTATTAGAAAAGCAGATGGGTGCTTAATGCAGGGTAAATGTGCTGCAAAAAGCTCCTACATGGCATATCTGCATTACCTTTGACCTGCATTAAGTTACCACCTGAAAAACAGACCCATAATGATAAATCCATAATGACGGTCATCTATTAAACGTTATACATATATGATCTGGATTTACACTGCCTTCGACACTGAGAATCCGTTGCAGTCATATGGCTAATATCAGTTTCAGCATGACACACCTTTTACCCATATAGTATTTGTCGTATTCCGTCTAATAAAAGTTTTAAAGCATATTATTTCTCCTTTCTACTTAACTTGATATGTATGGATACCTATGATATTTACCGTGTAGACATTGGTGTCTGTTCTATATCAAAACTGGATGCATGTTGCTGACCAGAAAACACAATGTCTTGTACTCATTTTCTATTTAGAAGGAAACAATAAAAAATTAGAAATGAAATCATATCCCGCTTACTGCCCACGTTTATGAATATAGACCATTGAATATTACCGACATGCTTAATATTGTAGACCTGCATCTGAATTCGGTATCGTTTAACCGTGTGGTTAAATGAAGAATAAGCACAGACAGAACGAAGACTGTGTGCCATTTTCACAGATTATCATACTGTTACCAGGCAACACTATAATACTCTCAGAACGGCAAGTTAAACAGTTAGCACTTATCCAGTTGACAAAATAGTATCTGACGTTGATCACTTCCGATCCGATCATGACGTACTTCATTCTCAGTGTTGTTATATTTTCTGGTCCTTCGGGATCATTAGTTTTCATATTATTAGTTTTGAAAATTGAATACTGCTTAAGCCGGCGCTAGGGGGGTGTGAGTAGTGTTGCACTTTTAATTACTTCTCATGAACAGACTCAATAGAACCGAGTCTGCAATTTTCTTTTTTTTTATTTCTACTTTTGCTTTCGAATGATCTCCCATTTTCAGAATTTATTAGCCTGCAGATGTATATAAACTGCCCTGCAATGACAGAGAATAACCTTTTCACAACGGATATACTTCAATCCTTTCTTCTGACGCCGTATGGTGTATAGTGTCCATATTAGGACAGGGTTACTTCTTTTCATCGCGTTGTCTTTGAAGTCGTCTCTAAGGACTCTTTCACAGATAAATGCTGAGTATCCCGAGTGAGCTGAACTTCAGAAGTCATCAGAAGCACTCTAGTCTGAATCTACACGTTTGTCTATGTCCTTATTTGCGGACAGTATGTACAGAACGATTAGCTTCTATAGGGACAATAGGTACTTACTGATAAGCTTATATAGGGACAATATGTACAGAACTATTAGCTGATATAGTAACAATATGTACAGAATGATTATCTTATATAGGGACAAAAGGTACTTATTGATTAGCTTAGATATGGACACTATGTACAGAATGATTAGCTTATAAAGGGACAATATGCACAGAATAATTAGCTTATATAGGGACAATATGTACAGAATTATGATTTTATATAAGGACAATAGGTACACAATGATTAGCTTATATACAAACAATAGGTACATAATGGTAAGCTTATATAGGGACAATAGGTACAGAATGATAAGCTACATAGGGGCAAAGGGTACAGAATGATAAGCTTATATAGGGACAATAGATTATTCATGATTAGCTTATACAGGGACACTAGGTACAGAATGATTAGCTTAATATATACAGGGACATAGGTACAGAATGGTTAGCTTATTTAGGGATAATATGTACGATATTATTAGCTTATTGTGCACTAATATTGAATCACAGATAAACCTTACAAACAGTGTGGATACAGATGAAATGCCATCTAAACAGGATTGAATTACACATGACACAATAGATTATATCATCATGTGTACTGTTTGGAACATATTGTATGAAATTCTCTCAAGCTATTCATTGCTGCAAATGGAAAAGTAGTAAAGTCAAGCAGGCAAAGCCATGCAAGACGCAACCACCACCAAAACACCGATGGACAGCATGACACACACACACACACACAACCACACACCCAAACGCACACACACACACACACAAAATGAACACAGAAAACACCAATAGACACACAAGAAACAGGGACAAACGTTCCACAACATGAACAAACCACAAGCACAAAGACGCAAGGCAAACAAAAGGAAGGGTGGCACGGTCAGCAGCAAAAACACCACTGGGGGTTTAAACAGGTTTACGGACGTCCTAACCTCTTAGACAAACGGGTTACATGTATACTGATTAATGCTGTACGTAATGTTAATCTCGTGTCCCTTTCTCCGTTAATTCATGAAATATGATCAAAGTGTTGAAAGCTTTTGTGGATCATTAGATTTTATCAATACTGATCCGTTATTTATATTCATGATAACATAATGAATGTTAATTATATGAATTTGTTTATGTAACCAGGGTTCAAGAAATATCAAATCCTCTGTGGAGTTCGTATACATATGTATTCCTCAATTGGTATGTTGTATGCTGATAGGATAGAGTAGTTCTTAGCTATATGTATTCTTCAATTGGTATGTTGTATGCTGATAGAGTCGTTCGTAGAACTATGCATTCTTCAATTGGTATGTTGTATGATGATAGGATATAGCCGTTCGTAGATATATGTATTTTTCAATTGGTTTGTTGTATGCTAGCAATACTTTCAGGTCAACCGGGGTCTGCCCGGTCGTCCGTCCCCACCCCAAGTCTAAGCTCCATTTGTATCGGTTTAGAAAGGTTATATTGTACTATAGCCTCTATGACTGGTGGGCCATAACACTTATGACAAACATTTCAGCAGGCGACACATGTGTTACTATACGTTATAATGGTATAATGAAATATCCCTTAATGAATTATCTAGGACAGGAATAGCAAATGCGTCTACATGTATTTATTTCCTAGATATGGACCAGCAGAAAAACGAACTGTTAATGGCTCTACTTCCAGCCATTGTGCCCTCCTCTGCAGATCATACCCAGCATGCAAGGGACATCCTTAACTTCTTGCTTATAAAGGTCAACAATCAACCATCCCCAGCCACCAACATAAGAAGACGAATATGTATACACAGGATGGGATGTTTTCACTTTGCTTGTTAGAAACAGATACCAAACTTACCGGATTAGAGTGGAAACGTCCGAACATTTTATGGAACTACAAATATCAAAGTAAAATATTTTATAAATGAACATGTTAAATAAGCTATTTCATTATTTCTATTTATTCATTTAGAGTCTACCAGTCACGCTTCGCAAATAATCAACACGCTTGAGATGCCCTTTGTTAAACCTATGAAAACGTCGTCATCTGGAGTTTAGGCCCCTAAACTGAAATGTGTTGGAAATGCCTAATAGGATATATTGGTAATTTGTATGCTGATAGCATAGTTTGGTATGTTGTATGCTGATAGGATATATTGGTATGTTGTATAATGATAGGATATATTGGTATGTTGTATGCTGATAGGATATATTGGTATGTTGTATGATGATAGGATACCGTATAATGGGTAATTTTTACTGATGTAAAGTTTACGTTTTTGGGGTAAAAACACATGATTTGATTTTATAAGACTTTTATTTTTACGAATCTATGAAGACGCGTAAAAAAGAGCTCATCAAAAGTTTACAGCATCAAAAATTCACAATAGTATGGTTAATACAAAGTCAACACATGTACCGGCTATCGCCATGGACATCAAACAACATAATTAACGTAATTAACCATTTTGTACTACATGTACACATATATCCCAATGTTTGTTATGGTCCAGTGTTCTGCCACTGCCGCAGAAAAGAAGTTGGTAAATAAAATATACATTATGAGCGCCATGGCAATAGGGACAAACTGATGCAGCAATGGTACCCCGCTTTATCTGACAAATTCAGTAAGTGACTGAAATCAGCTACAATATAGTAATCAGTTAGTAACCGTGCATCTGATTGGATGTCTGTCTCGTCTCCTCTCGTATGTTTTGATTTCGGCCAACAGAAACGTTTGTCAGATAATGTGTTGTTTCCTCATATTTTGTGTTGATGCTGATAGCCTATTACACAATGCACTGAAACACCTGTACACTACATGCATAGGTATTGACAATAACACGTCGCGCTAGTGTATCGGAAGGATAGGGTGACTTTGATAAGATTACCATGCTTACGGTTAAATTCAAATGCTAGATACTAGATCCTTTTACCGGAGTTTACGCAGCGAAAATATATGAGGAATATGTTTACAAAAATGACTTTGGTCGTAAAAATAAGTAAAAATTAGCAGCAGGTAAAAATAACCCGTTATACGGTATATTGGTATGTTGTATACTGATAGGATATATTGGTATGTTGCATGCTGATAGGATATATTGTTATGTTGTATGCTGATAGGATATATTGGTGTGTTGCATGCTGATAGGATATATTGCTATGCTGTATGCTGATAGGATATATTGGTGTGTTGCATGCTGATAGGATATATTGGTATGTTGTATGCTGATAGGATATATTGGTATATTGCATGCTGATAAGATATATTGGTATGTTGTATGCTGATAGGATATATTGGTGTGTTGCATGCTGATAGGATACATTGGTATGTTGTATGGTGGTAGGATATATTGGCATGTTTTATGATGATAGTATATATTAGTATATTGTACGCTGATCGGATAGAGTAGGTTCTGCACCAAATGAATAGAATGATAAATAGAGAGAACAGACTATTTCAAACAAATCCATTACGCGGAGTACTATAAATAAGAATAACACGTTGTTTATAGGCAATTATTTACTTTGTTTCTTGGTAGTGAAGTCCGGGTTTTAGTATTTTTTTATAAACACATAAAAAGCACAGGTCACTCCCTTTCCGGTTTGTTCTTTGAAGCACAACAAGGTAAAAAATGTTGTTTTTTTTACTTTTCTCAACGAGACATCTACATTTTCATAAGACTTCTCATATAAACAATTGAGACGTGCCCGATGTTGTGTTTTACGCGATTAAATACGATGGCTCAAGGAAACTCCATTTTGCAAGTTTTAGTGTGCGCGGCAGGCATGTTCGAAATTTCTCGAAACAGTATGGCAGTTGTATGTATTCATTGCATTGATAAGCACAAATATTCTTAATTTTCTTATGTGTCCTGCACCTCACGCATCTTTATTTATGTATTTTATTGCATCATAATATATATCGGTGAAACTTTAACGAGGGATGGCAATCAATGTAGACTTCCCTTGGAAATTATGGAGTGTGGTCGTTCACGCAATATCGGAGCTATAATAGAAGTCGCTATAATATTTGCAACTACATTAAAACCCCGCTAATGCGACCACCAAAAAGGGGAATAATTCCGGGTGGGCAGAGGCAGGTGGTAGCTTAATGCAGGGCGAAAGTTATGCAGAGCTTTCTGCATAACTTTCATCCTACATTAAGCAACCGCCTGTTTCGGACGACATCAGTGGTTGTTTATTAAGTGGTCGCATTAGCGGGGTTTCACTGTACATACACAATTGGTAAATGATAATAATGGTTAATGAATTTACAGACGGCATGCAACCATGGCTACAGGGAGATCAGTAAATAGTAGGCATGTGACAAACTATTACGGTTACGTACCGGTGACGTCATATACCATATACAACGTCACTAGTTTGGTCTCAAATTCTCAGCTTTCTTTTTGCATGACCTATGGCTCATCATCATGAGGAGTTACATGTATGATTGTGACATAGTTGGGTGTATGGTGTTGTTTATTTTTCATTAGAACTGCTACAATTTGTCTTGGTGATGTATATAACTATATCAAAACATTTGTCCAAACCCAATAGTCTACATTGGCTATCTCTAGGTTGCATGCATTGACGATTTTTAGAGTTCATAGATACAACAACAACAACAAAAATATATAATCAAAATATTATATTTAGAGTCTACCACATTTATTGGTCTAACGGATAAAGTATGTGATAACCGAAATAATTCAAATACAAAATTGTCATGGCAGTAGGCATTGCTTGCCTCATTTCACACCTTTCGTGACACTAAAGTCTTCTTTTATCTCGTTACATGGTCATGAGACGTTCTTCAAGAAAAAGGAAAACCCCAGCACGGTTGGTTCCGCCAGAGAATGTTGGATCGACAGTCAAACATCAGACAACCAGGCCATGCAGCAGGAGATCCAGTTCCATACACCTCTGTAACCGGAACCTATACACGTGGTTAATGTTGCCCGACCGCAAGCCTAGCCAAAGCAGTTATTGGTCCTGCAAGAACAAGAGACGCAGCCTATTCAGGCTCCTCACTTAGGTAATATGGGTAGTAGTATTCTGCCCGATCTTATTGGGCAGCCTGCTTCATTGATCAGTGTCGGTGCGGCGTTGGGAATATGGATCATTCAAGACATCCGTGACAAAGTAACACAGGGACAGTTTGTCGAGTTGTCCACCCTTGTTCCCGAGTCCGCGCCGCACATAGTTCAGGGGCCTAAACTCACCGCCAGTCGAGAGGGTTTACTAGCAATGGCCCCGGCAAATGTTTCTAATATTGAGGAATGACCCGATGCTTTGATCTGTATTAGTATTTACATAACTGCACACCCAGCCAAAGCACTATTACAATAATTTTCTGTTATTCGCTTTGCAGCTATCGACACAGCGGCTTAGGTTGGCTCAGTTATGATACTCAGTTTAGGCTTAGGCTGGCAGCCAGCCCGACAACAATCTCATTTTCTACCACTAATCAAGAACGTCAGTTGTTGTGTATGGGGCCAAGCACAAGTTGTTTCCGTCAGTGATAGTAAATGTTTTGATTTCAACCTCTTATCTTGTTACCGATCTATGTGTCACTATCGACATGTCTGTCTTAATTGCAGTGATGACCACCCATCTCGTCTCTGCAACCAACAACGCACATCCGGTCAGCCAAGGACAGGAAGGGTCGTGTGGAATTTCCGCCCAAGACATTTTACTCCGCGATCGGCAAATCAATCTGTCAGGCCGCGCTCAGCCCAATTCACACAGCGTTTCTAATTGCCCATGCACCCAAGACCTCCATCATTGTTTACATTTAGGTCGGTCACCAATTAAACTTCAAAATCTAAAGTTTACAATACTTTGATGACGCCCAAATACTGGCTAACGGCTTCCAACTTGATTTCAAAATAGAATATTCTGACCCTAGACATGCTTTTAAATGTCGGAACCTCAAATCGGCATTCGGTCATTAATCTGAATTAAAAGCAAGAATAGACAGGGAAATGTCATTAAGCAGAATAGCCGGTCCCTTCCAAGCGCCACCATATCTGAATTTGCATGTCTCCCCAGTGGGTGTCCTACTAAAATCAGATGGCGGTTGTCGTTTGGTAACTCACATTTCCTACCCCAACAACACTAGTATAAATGATTGCATAGACCCGAAATTTTGTTCAGTGCAGTACACATCATTTGATAAAGTTACTAGCATGGATTACGGTCTGTGCCGTTCAGCTGGCTCGTTGCAAAACGTTCAAAGGCAAATTCCATTGCAGATTTACTGGACAACTTTTTTGTCGGTGGGCCAAACAACTCCACCACTTGTTAACATTTAATAGTAACTTTTCAGTTGACATGCGCAGATCTAGGTGTTCCAATTTCGGAGGAAAAATCAGTCAATCCAACTACTATCATGGCATTTTAGAGCTTGAACTAGACACAAACAAAATATCGCTCCGCATGCCATGCCATAAGGTAATCGAATTAAAGTCTTTGTTAAACGATTTCTCGATCAGAAGGAAGATTTCCCTGAAAGAGTTACATTCTTGTTGGGAAACTAAATTTCTTTGGCCAAGCTGTTCGCGCCAGTCGGGCGTTTCTTCGTCGTTTTTAAGCCGCCGTAACCCCTTTGAAAAGACCTTACCCTCTTCTCAGACTTTCCAGAGAAATGAAAGCGATATATCAGAGTGACTTGATATCTTGAAAGATTTTAACGGGGTAACATACATACAACAGGCTATCTGGTTCACAAGCGATATATCAACAGATGCAGCTGGCACGTTCGGTTTTGGGGCTGCTTTCTACCTGAACGGTTAATGGTACTTTAGTTCATGGCCCAACGCTTGGGCAGAACACCATGTCTTGCGCCATGTCTTTCCTCGAAATGATCCTTATTGTTTTAGCTGTGCATCTCTGGGGAGAACACTTGAGCAACAAGAATGTTAGCATGCTCTTATAGATAAGGAGACTTTGGTCCATGTACTGAACAAGCAATCCACCGAATCCAAGAGGTTGATGCAGTTTATCCGCCCATTCGTTTTAATCTGCATGAAGCACGACATTGTTTTTCGAGCAGTTCATGCTCCTTCCAAAAAATAAAATTGCAGATTCAATTTCTCGCCAGCAGTGGTTCCGCTGTCGGCGTGCAGCGCAAGACGCTGACCCAGAAGCTCTCCTTATCCCGTCAGAGTTCCTATTAGTGATCTGCAGGCTGAGGCAGGGCGATTGATTAACGTATCTTTAGCGCCAAAAACTAAAAAGGCGTATGCTACTGGTCTGTCCAAGTTTAGAGATTTCCGGCAAGCTAATGGGTGGCCAGACACATGGCCCCCATCCATACAGGAAATTGTTTAATTTATTTCCTTTCTGTCACTTCACATGTTCATTTATCATACAGCAGAGTTGTACCTAGCCGTAGTCAGTTTCCAGTGCAAAATGCAGACCATGTCAAATCCAACCAAACACTTCCTAGTAACAAAAAAAACCCTCCCTTGTCTGAAACGAACAGCTAAGAAAAACGGGTCCGTCTTCCTATAACGGTGGACATTCTCCAGGGCATACTGTGTATGCTTCCGGCAGTGTGCAGATACACCTATGAATCTCTCATATTCATTTCCGCTTTCAGATTAGCATTTTTTGGTTTCTTTAGGGTGGGAGAAATTACCAGTTCCAGTCGGACCTTCACTACCCTATATAAAGTATTGAGCATTCAGGATATGCAGTGGGCCCAGAATGGGATTTTGTTAATGCACTTACGGTTTTCAAAAGCTGAACAGACGGGCAAAGGGGCGACAATACGCTTAATGAAAGAATCGAACTATACGATTTGTCCGATTCGAGCACTAACAGCATACATACCAGCCGGACCATCCGGACCGGGCCCCCTATTTTGTCATAACAACGGCCAACCCCTTACACGGTTTCAATTTTCAGCCATTCTTAAAAAAGCCCTCCGTGCCTTAGATCAACAACTTGAAAATTATTGTTCTCATAGTCTTCGTTTTGGTGCTGCAACCAATGCCTCGAAATTGGGCTGGTCTGCGGAGAAACTAAAAGAACTCGGGAGATGGGCATCCGACGCATACAAAGTACATGTGTTCATACAGCTTAATATTTTATTATTTTTCTTTACCGCATGTTTGCCATGTTTGTTTTCGTATTCACAACTATCAACATAATGTTCAATTCGTTTTTAATGCACACTATAGCGTTAACTTATCACCTGTGATATGATGGACGACAGGTATCTGACTGTTGTCAAAGTCATTCCAGGTACGCGTCAGGTGTGGCTCTTCGGGTCATCATTAGTCAACTATGCATTTCTGACTGCACGATGACGCCCCAGCGGAAGCGGCCTATCACTGGAGATATGTTTGTGTTGGCATGGGTACAGCGGCATGAACCTGCGAAAGTCTCAGCGGAAGCTGGTAACCGCGGATGACGCCCCATACTTCATTTTATTGCACATAGGCAACAACGATTTGGGCCGCATTCCTATTAAAATCTTAAATATTCACCCTTTCCACCTTCATTAAACAAAATATGCCTCAAACTACAATACTTTGATCTTAAATCCTTCAACGCGATTGGGAAAGGAGAACAGGCATGTCCTCTGCTACAAAACGTTTGAACACTTTTGCTGTCAAGCTGGTAAGCAACAAGGGGGCTTTTACCTTCGTCACAGGAATTTGCCATTTGCTACTGATCATTATATGGCTGATGGCGTGCATTTGGCGAATACGAGTAACCAACTGTTTGTTGAAAACATAAAAATGGGTTTATGTCATTTTCTACGCGGCGACCAGTCATGGTTTACTGTCTAATTAGAAAGACATGACTGGTAGGGGCGTGAACCTGGTTATAGGCCTTGCTGCCGCTTTTGGGCGAAGGAAGAGATGTGAATGCGGGTCAATGGCCCTTGGTCATTTCTTTCCCATCTGGCCAACAGCTACGGCCAAAACAACTGCCATTAGAAACTTTTATATGCTATGCTTTTAGTAAAACCAGTTGTTGCTTTGCTATTTTAAGCACCATGCGAATAAAAAGACTATTTTAACGTTTATTTGAGACGGGATACCATGTCTGAACGTATACGTACATGTCCGGGTGCTGCTACTATGAGTGCTTTGCTTTGCTGCGTAGGTGCCATATTGCTATTTTGTGGCGCCTGTATTACAATGAGGTTATTCAGAAGAAAGTGTAATGTAATAATCAAGTTTCGGTTTACTGGTGCTAACGAACTATTAATATACCAACCTATCAAGTGAGGTTTTGAAGTGCTATCTTTAAAAGCCCAAGTGTATTATGTGCTATTGAATGTTGTATGTTTTTGTGTGAAGGCTAAGTGTATATTGACAGCGCTATCTTGAATGTTTCATGCATTTCGATTAAAGGCCAAGTGTATATTGGCAGTGCTTATTTGAACATTTGTGATTAATATAAGTACAATTAGTGTTGAGTATTTAACAAACATGGTTCACGCCAACATTCGCCATCGTTAGGGAACTTAAATTTATTAAGATGTATAGAAATGATTACTAGTTCTTTCTATGATAAGGTGTAAGGGAAAGAACAGATCACGTATGGAGGAACTACACGTTTCCTCTTACACAATCAGGGGAGGGAGCGGAAAAGGAAAGTTCGCATTTCCCTTTTTTGTCTAATTTTCTTCCAAACAAAAGTCAGTAATGTGCGTCCGTTCCTGTTCTGCAATAAACTTTTCCGATGTTACAAATGAAACATAATGTGTGAACAATCGATTCAGCATCTGGTTAGATATACAGGTAACCTGTTTCTTTATGCCTTTACACTTTATTCCATGAATAATCATGAATGAAATAAAATAATGAATGCAAGACTAATAATAAGATAACGTGTTATAATGGCAAATGGACTCAGGACTTGTTTGCCATAGCAAAATTATAGGCAGTATTCAATTTTCAATAATAATAACATGAAAACGTATGATCCCAAAGGACCAGAAAATATAAAAACACTGAGAATGAAGTACGGTGCGACTTTTATGGCCGCCACACAAGCACTTAACACCTGCTGTTGTGAAGTACATATATTCTGAAACTGCGTGATCCTTTGAAGGCAAAAGTAGAAATGCAAAATGAGAAAATTGCAGACTCGGTTTTATTGAGTCTGTTCATGAGTAGTAACTAAAACCAGAAAATATAACAACACTGAGAATGAAGTACGGGGCGACAAAGCTTTACTCTACATGTTCTCAGACCGCACATTGACAAATTATCTGAACACCGAAGATTCTTCTTGAAAGTTCCTTTTATAAATAAAGGTATTGATTGTATTGACCTCCAAAGTATTTTAGTGACAAAAATGTAATTGACACTATTCCTAAATACTTTAAAAATACAGAACCACCTATCATCTGCTACAAGTATAACAAACCCATCAGAAATACAATTTTCAACTATAATAAAATTGTGGCTGACCTTAATATTAATGATAATATTCCTGATAATTGAGATTGCGCCACCTCAAATTTTTGCTATTCTCCGGCTGGTCATGTGGTTACTGGTACTTTTGAGATACTTAAAGATAAACGTCTACGATCTCGGGCGACTGTTTGTTCTGTATGTGGTGTTTCCTGCATGACTCACTTTTTTACTTACTTACAGATAAGGCGATTTAATTATCCGATACAAACTCAGTTTGATTAGGATCTAAACTACTTTCATTTGATATGAATGTAACACTACGGCGCGGGAGTAGCCCTTATCCCGTAGTAAAACAAGAGCTATCCGCATTCAACTTTCTTTAGTGTTGGATAGTGTAGTGGAAGTCAAAGTCGGAAAGGGGAGATAACTATAGCAAAATAAATTTTAGGGTTACTGTCTTTGTCCCCCTTTTGATAGTTAACATGCATATCAAATTCGAACCAAATATATTGGACAATTTCTGAGACATGGACCTTAACACTACTCTTAGGGTCACCTACCTTTGTGAAATGGGTTTCCCTTGTGATAATAAATATGCATAACAAATCTGAACCAAATGGCTCTGATGGTTTCTGAGAAAGGTTAACCAACAGCCGGCACCTACGCCGACGCCGACGCCGACGAGAGGGTCATGACAATAACTCCACGTTTTGAAATAGTAGAGCTAAAATGATGTCAAATAGCTTGGATCTTGATATCCTGATGAACAGCCGAGATCCAATCTGTTTTCAGATGTGAGTTACTCAGCGTCTCACTGGAATCCAGGCTGTTTTCAGATTTGAGTTACTCAGCGTCTTACTGGAATCCAGGCTGTTTTCAGATGTGAGTTACTCAGCGTCTCACTGGAATCCAGGCTGTTTTCAGATGTGAGTTACTCAGAGTCTCACTGGGATCCAACCTGTTTTTAGATGTGAGTATGGTAGCGCATAGCAGTATAAGAGATCACATAGCAAGCCTTACAAAGGCGTGGAGTTTCTAAAGATGTCATGATATTAAGAAGGGTGAGTAGCTTTACAAAGACGTGGAATTTAAATGTCATGATATTTAGAAGGGTGGGCAGCTTTACAAAGTAGAGGAAATTAGGTACCATGATATTTAGAGTTGAGTAGCTTTACAAAGGAGAGGAAATTACGTGCCATGATGTTTAGGGTTAGCTAACATCTTCGTTCACGTGCTAATCCATAATAACGTAAAGCGTTTGGAACCTGATACGATGCCAAGTAACTCGGCGTCTTGTCTCATATTTGCACATGGTAGCAAGTCACCTGCACTTTTTTCATAAATAATAAAGACGATTAACCTTTAACCTGATGCGAGAGATATTGTGTAACCATAGCAACATAATTGAGCGTCACATCATGTTCTTAACTTTTAACCCGTTACTCCTTGATTATTAATGTAAGAAACAATTAAATCATAGATATTAATAAGATTATTTTTATAACGACGCATGGAAACCGGAACGCTTCGCCAATGCAGAAACTGTAGATGCACATCTCTATTATTTCATAAGCAGAACCAGATATATTTCTATTCACATGTCGCTGGCAGGGCATATCCTGATAAGACGGCTCCTGATAAGACGGCTCCTGTCGGTCTGATCTCGGTCTACCCCATTTGCAAAGGCATAGATAAAAGAGGGACAATTAAACAGTTACATATATATCAACAGTGTTGTGCAATTACCATTAACCTTTCATGAAATCGTACCCCTAAATACCTGATAATATTCGTTTACAAACGTTAAAATGCCAACTTAATAAAACACAGTTTGGTCTAAGGTCAAACACTGATTTCTTTGTTTGATCTGGAACCTGGATGTCTGCAAAACCCAAACCTTCATAATTAGCAATTTTGGATGTACGCATTTGATTTACGCGTTTGTTTTGTGCGTATTAATAAGACGTTGCCTGTCAGAAAATATGAAGTCGGCAAAAACCCGATATAGTTCGATAATGATAATGTTCTTTCTTACCAATTGACAGCAAGTTTGGGTCCAAATTAAACACGGCGAATAATTTCCACCCATCCTGACACAAAATGTAACAAGAAACATTAACCTTTAGCCTGTCACCTTCTGCATTTCCAAAAATACAACCTACAATCTGATCTGGGTCTACTCTGTTTGCAAACGCGTAGTTATTGAATAAAGGGTTAATAATACACATATAAGCAAATACTCAGTGTTAAAAAGTTTGGATCCTGATAAGAACCCGAGTTACTTCACGTCTTACCTAGATACAAACTTACACCGAGTTACTCCGCGTCTTACCTAGATACAAACTTACACCGAGTTACTCCGCGTCTTGCCTGGACACAAACTTACACCGAGTTACTCCGCGTCTTACCTGGATACAAACTTACACCGAGTTACTCCGCGTCTTACATGACTGTTGAAGATGGAGAAAACGTCTATAGTACAGTAAAATCTCGTTACTACGAAATTTTAGGAGCTTTCTGTATGACTTTCACCCTACATTATTTAAGCTGACACCTGTTTGTTACAACTTCCTTTGACTTAGTGCTTTAATGATTTTTTCAGCGAACATTTGGACCATTGTTTCTGGGGACTGAAATATTTGCAGGACTCGTGCAAGAACATTTCTAAAAAAAATCACTGCCTTTGGGCGGGCCTCATTTGAACCCATGGGAATACACAGGTAAGTCATATGACTTTTGTAGAGGACTTCAAGATGATGCTTTGTGCCAAAAATCAAAGCTGAGGACCATCTAGTTTCAGAGACGGAGGTTTTCAAAGTTTTCACAATATGTTTTTATATAAAACAAGGCAAAAACTCAAACACCTATTATGCGCACATCTAATCAGCAATATGACACACTACAGAAATACATATGTACTAAAATAACCACTAATCCAGCAACCAAAATGATTTGAACACAATAATATACTCCACCAAAAACCTACAAGCAAGGCTTTACGCAAGCGTAAATATCTGCAGCTGTATAAAACATGTTTAAAAGCAGAGTAAAAGATTAACCCTTTCCCTTACAAATGTTTATACTAAATTTCAATAACTACTGAATATTTATGGATCAATTGGATATAATGAAACATAAATGGTAGAACAATATAGCCATTTTAGAAAGTATAGAAAAAAACTCATGTTCCATAAGAATAAAGTGTAGACCCTGATCAGACGTCTCCTACAGGAGTCGTTTGATATGGGTCTTCTCTGTTTGCAGATGCGTGAAAACGAAATTATATGAAGGAAAGGGTTAAAACAGAGATTATTATTTAGTAATTTAATAAAATTTATTATGCGAGGACATACAAAAAGTACAAAAAATGAGTCACGCAGGAAACATCACATACAGAACAAACACTCGCCCGAACAGCAACACAAGGAAATAGCAAATGTACATAACTAGAAAAAACAACAAGAGACACACAAAGACAAAACAAACATACAATAGGAGGAAGATGGAAGTACCGCCTTGGAACGGTCAGTGACAAAAGTCACTGGAGGTTAAACCGGTTTATGGGCGCCCAACCTCACTCTTATTCCACCCCCACCTTAAAGACAAACAGTGTAAATAAACGTATCCCCTCTCCGACTAATCTACAACAACCGCGACGGCAAATACAATGGTAAAGTGCATGTATAACGAAAAAACATTTAATTGAACATACTGTATCCACCTATCGCTAGTGTACTCAATGATTGAGCTGCAAACAGAGTAACTGTAGAAAAGTAATAAAGGGTACGACAAAAATGAAATAGTACAGATATCCGACGTTCTCCTTCCATTTCTGGATTTAAGAGGTCGTCTTCATACTAAAGTTCTGACTAAAGACAATCAACTGTTAACACAAAGTACAGTAGCCGGACTTTTCTTCTAAACAGACGAGCTAAAAATAATCTGATCACTACTAATGTATGAGAAGGACATTATTTCACAAATGAATATTTATATAAAGGCTTAAAGATCTTTGTTTTTGAAAAAAAAGTGAAATGGAGAAAAAACCTGAAAAAAAAGTTAAAATGTGTATTTACACTAATTTTGGCACCTATAATCGTCTATGTGCATTTCCTAATTAGAACAGCAATTTATGTGTACAAAGTACAATACAAATGGAAAAGTAGTAAAGTCTAGCAGGCAAAGCCACATGCAAGACGCAACCACCACCAAAACACCGATAGACAGCATGACACAGACACACAAAACCACACACCCAAACGCACACACACACACACACGAAATGAACACAGAAAACACCAAAAGAGACACAAGAACCAGGGACAAACGTTCCACAACATGAACAAACCACAAGCACAAAGACGCAAGGCAAACAAAAGGAAGGGTGATAAAGAGAGTACCGCCTTGGCACGGTCAGCAGCAAAAACACCACTGGGGGTTTAAACCGGTTTACGGACGTCCTAACCTCGCACTTCTCTCAAAGTCACCCTAGCTTTACAAATATTGTAAATAAAGGTATCCCTGCTGTACTTACCCACAACATAGACGACGGTGAACACAGGACAACATGTAAAACATAGCATAATAACTGTGACAATCCGTCAAATATGTACTCAATGACTTTGCTGAAGTCAGAGCACCTGCAGGTAAGCCGTTAAGGGCACGACAGGGACAAATAATACATGAGTCTGGTACACAAGTTGATTTATATGAATATTGTTGCTAAAACGATTACATAATCGATAATTAGTAACTTAGTTTGAACCAATCATCAATAGTAAAATCCCAACAGATTCCCAACACTAGCAACCACAGTATAAACCCTAGAACCAGAACTGTGTAATCCCAATTAACCCTTTCTCTGACACATGTTAACACAACATTTCAACACCCAACACATACTCGTGGACCAATACATTCATAACAAAAAAACCAAATTAGTAAATATTGCAGCCATTTTACAAACTTTTAAGAAACAGATCTATCATATTAGCAAGTAAAGTAGACCCTCATCAGATGGCTACTTAAGGGGCTTCTGATCATGGTCTACTCTGTTTGCAAAGGCAAAGAACAGTGCATTTCTGAATAAAGGGTCAAGACAGATGGTACAGAAAGCTGTATTTAGAGTTCCCTGTCTTACCCCTACACTCAGCAGCCACCTCTTACAGATACCTGATTTTTTCATTATTAAACTTCTCGTTCAACCCCTTCCCTTCACATAAACGCGCCCTCACACATCCGAAAAAACAACAGCAGACCAAGTTAAAACGGCTCCTTAAGGGGATGTTTGATCTGAGTCTACTCCATTTGCATACGTATGAAAATGCGTTATATGAGGGAGAAGGTTAACAAAGAAAGCAGATCACATTCCAAAGGCTCCCGCATGACCCACCTGGTTCAGATACACATGGCTTGCTAAGACATATGATTAATATTTATGGAGTAAAGGGTTAAACAACAGCCGCGTGCGGTACTTGTCCAGGTAAATAAAAGAAATGAAAACGATAAAGGGCCATTTCTCCAAATTTTTTAAATAAAGAGTTATGGTTCTTATGCAGCAGCCTCCCCATTAATGAGATCTACTAACCTATGACGTTTCATGTTAATACCTCTTATATTGTTCGAGAAATGAGCTACATTAAAGTTTTTGCATGCCGACGATGATGACCACGACGACGAATACGACTCAGTGATCACAATAGCTCGACAATCTAGAATTGGTTTTGATACAAAAACTGATGTCTCCCCAGCGCGTGGACAACATTCCCATAACTCTGCAAAATATCATCGAACCGGGGAAGGACCATATCATAGGTATCCATTAAACTTGTTCCCTACTACATGACGGTTTACCTGCAGGTGCTCTGACTTCAGCAAAGTCATTGAGTACATATTTTACGGATTGTACACATTTATAATATTTGTAAAGCTAGGGTGACTTTGAGAGAAGTGTGAGGTTAGGACGTCCGTAAACCGGTTTAAACCCCCAGTGGTGTTTGTGCCACTGACCGTGCCAAGGCGGTACTCTCTTTGTCACCCTTCCTTTTGTTTGCCTTGCGTCTTTGTGCTTGTGATTTGTTCGTGTGTGGAACGTTTGTCCCTGGTTCTTGTGTGTCTTTTGGTGCTTTCTGTGTTCATTTCGTGTGTGTGTGTGTGTGTGTGTGTGTGTGTGTGTGTGTGTGTGTGTGTGTGTGTGTGTGTGTGTGTGTGTGTGTGTGTGTGTGTGTGTGTGTGTGTGTGTGTGTGTGTGTGTGTGTGTGTGTGTGTGTGTGTGTGTGTGTGTGTGTGTGTGTGTGTGTGTGTGTGTGTGTGTGTGTGTGTGTGTGTGTGTGTGTGTGTGTGTGTGTGTGTGTGTGTGTGTGTGTGTGTGTGTGTGTGTGTGTGTGTGTGTGTGTGTGTGTGTGTGCGCGTTTGGGTGTGTGGTTGTGTGTTTGTGTGTGTGTGTGTGTGTGTGTCATGCAGTCTATCGGTGTTTTGGTGGTGGTTGCGTCTTGCATGTGACTTTGCCTGCTTGACTTTACTACTTTTCCATCCATCAGATAATACCTAGCTAAGACAAAGACTTAATAAACAACCAAAAATATCCCAATCAAATAGGTCCTATGCTAGCCTTTTGATCTGGGTCTATTCTGTTTGTAAAGGCATGAAAAGCAATGGAGATCCAGACTTTTAAATCTCCTAGAGGGTCCCCTGATCAGGACATGTACTTAAACAGTACTGTTTGTTATTCAGAGGGAAAGAGGCAATGCTTTGTATTTAATGCGTCATTATGCGGATCTGATTGAAATCACCATTAAGCAAAAATAAAAGGGCCAACATCATATAATTTTATGTCCCACAAGCTGTTCGATATGGATCCAGACACTGTCTGATACTTAATTGCTTCCAGCCCCTTGCATGCTACCAGCAGTTGTCCATGCCATTTTAAAATGAGCGAATAATTTGGATCAAGATCAGGCTCCATAAAGAGTTGGCCTGATCTGAAATCAAAAGTGTTTGTAACTTCTACAAACAAAAACTCAGAAAAAATGTATACACATAGTTTTGAAATTGCAATTCAGCAGCAGATGATATTGGAACAGATAACAAAGTTATTTATCAGGCAGATAAAAAACAACAGCTTTAAGAAATATGTTCTAAAAGTTAAATGAATCTTTTACATACATTTTAATATGTCAAATGGTGGATCAGATTTATATCCTTAATCCTTTCCTTGTTATATGTTTATTCCAAATTTTAATACCAACTGTATATATTCATAGCTACGTATCAGGCAAATAGTTTAAAATTAAAAAACCCAGCAGATTACAATTATTATACAATGCGTATAGTATAGTAAAAATATGTTTTAAAATTTCATCTTTTGCATTCATTTTAATATGTCAAATGGTAGATCAGATTTATATTCCTTAACCTTTTCCCAGTTATATGCGTAATCCAAATGTTAATACCAACTGAATATTCATAGACAAAATATTTATAATGAAATATGGAAGATGGAACATTTTAGCCATTTTAGAAAGTAAAGAAACTAGAAAAAAGATAGATTTTAAAAATCGGATGATAATTGACCAGGTGGTAAATTATCTTATCAATTAAGAGTCTAAAACTAAAAAGTTAAGTAGATGGAAATTCTTATATGAAAAACACTCCTCCAGACAAATGCACATATTTATTTAGATGTTAGTCTTTAATAAACGGTATACTATCGGTATTTGACAAAACTCAACTTGATTACTGGACCTATGATTTATGGTCACTTTATACAGCTATTTACAAACTTTAATCTAACTGTATATTCACTTTATAAAGGTTTCAGTCTTTCTCTATGGACACTTTATACAACTATCACTCATGCTCTATGACCACTGTTTCCCTTTCTATGGCCACTATGTCTCTCTTTCCGTCTTTCTTCATTATCTGTCTTTCTCTCTCGTTCTTTTTTATCCATATCTCTGTTTGTATTTCTAGCTGTCAGTCTGTCTCCCTCTCTACCTCCCTTTCTTGTCTCTCTCCGTCTTTCTCTCTACATGAGTGTGTCTCTCTCTACCTCTATCTCTGTATATACCTGCGTATATCCGTCTCTGTGTTTATCTCTGTCTCTATATGTCTCTGTGTCTATCTCTCTATAGCTCATTTAGTCTCTGTGTTTCCGTCTTTTTTCTCTTTCTCCCTTTGTCACCGTCAACCATTCTACTTCTTTCTATTTTTCCCTTTCCTTTACTCTCTCATTCTATTTCTCTCCCTATTGTTTTCACTTTCTCTGCCTCTGTCGCAGTCTCTTTATTCTTTCTTACTGACACACACTCTCTCTGCATATCTCCATATAGCTGTTAATTTCAATGACCACCTGTCATAACTGAAATATCGGTTCTGAACATTGTCTTATTAAACAAAACATAAGCAACAATTCATGAATAAAAGAAAACGCATTGGTTGAGAAATACTATAGACCATAACTCGCTATGTGTCTTCGAATTTTGAGCTGAATCGTGGAATATCCACGTTATTTTATTGTCATAATTCAATATTCATAGTTAATAGTCCAAGATGTTCTTATTATCTTAAATATATATTATTAGGGTTATAAAAATCAACCCTGAACTTTAGCATCGATTCTTAATCTCGGATTAACGGTTTCTCATAATACCAGACCTAGACGTACACGGGTGAATATCATTTCGATATCACGGTTGGTATGATCATATAAAAGGCTCAATTCAAGTTTATATTAGTTTCATGATAAGGGTTAATTTCTTTGAGGGCCCGTATACTCGCTTAAAACTAAGCTATTTTTACCTAAGATACATAGGATAATCATATTATATCCTACCTGTCAAACGGTTATTCCAATTTTCGGCAAGAATTAAGAATTGTTTCATCAGAGGAACTAATCAATCTGGAGTTTATCCTATAAACCGTTTGTTCTACCCTTCTCGGAGTTTCACTGTTGCTAACAACACAATACGGACACAATGGCGTAACTAATTGACGCATGATACGTCACGTGACACATCAATAATGCAGAGAGATAGTCCAAAATAGCTATACTTATAACAGACAGGATATTCCTCAGGTTGATGGTCGCCACGTCTACATTTTATAATGTCAATTTGTAAAATTGTAACGAGTAAGTCCATTGCGAAAAATAGATGAACATACAAGCGTATTTTGGTATATACGAGGAGCATATAAGAAGTAACGCAACTGATTATGCGTGTCAATATGCACATGATTTACGTAAAACGTGCACCAATTTAACAAAACATCCATTCTCTACACGGACATACCACATTTCTGCTGTATTTCTGCTAATGCATAGATAAACGTAACATATATCAATTGCACTATAGTAAAAAAAATGATCAGCAAGAAAAGTATAAAGGCAGCTGACATTCAGACTCGATGTCGACTTGGTGTATCTGTGTTTCAACTCTTAGTGGCGATTTAGCTACTGGTCGCTCAAAGGCGGTACTCTCTTTGTCGCCCTTACTTTCATGTTTGTCTCGTGTATTTGTGCTTGGAGCGACAGTAGTGTTGCACTTTGAATGACTGCTTATGAACAGACTCCATACAACCGTTTCTGCATTTTCTCTTTTTGCATTGCTGTTTTGCTTTCGAAGGATCTCCTACATTCAGAGTTTATGTACTTCACAACAACAGGTGTGAAGTGTTTGTGTGATGGCCTTGAAAAGTCGCCCCGTAATTCATTCTCAGTGTTGTTATATCGGGTCTTTCTAGATCTTTAGTTTCGATGTTATTTGTTTTGAAAATTTTGAATGCCGCTTAAGCCGGTGCTAGTGGGCGTGAGTAGTGTTGCACTTTAAATTACCGCTCATGAACAGACCCAATAAAGTCGAGTCTGCAATTTTCTCCTATTGCATTGCTCCTTTCGCTATCGAAATATATCTTACATTCAGAATTGATTTCTATTGATGTTTTGGAGGGTGTATGTCGTATGTGTGACATATCTTCTTGACATTGGTATATATTCACTTATTCATGTAAAAACGTATGAAAATGTGCAGAAGAATTGGATTAAACGTTGACACTTTCTGTACGTAGCAAGGAAGATTACTTTGACCGTATGCCACATAAATAATTTAAACCTATCACAAATAAATAAATTGAGCCTATCAAAAGCGGGTGTTGTATTACCGAAGTTGCATTACTTCTGAAATACCCCTCGTTCTCTGTAGTTATATGACCTTGCCATTCCTATTATCATTATTTAAACGTCGAGTATAGACTGTATGCCTAATGTCAATACCTCTGATGATTTAGTGTATTTATGATTATTTTACCTCGATGGTAAGTAAAATGAAATCATTGAGGCTCAATACAGTCTATTATATTTGCTATTGGATTTCATTTGATCTGATTCTTTAGTTTCTAAAATAGCTTCCACGTTTCATTATAACTATTTTGTCGACGAATAAGAAATATTTAGTAGGTATTGAACTATCGAATAAAGAGGAAAAGGGTTTAACACTTTTGACACTATATACACTTCGTCTACATAACGCGGCGTCTGCTGATAGTCTAATATTACCTTTCGCTGTGCATTGGATATTCTCTAGCATTAATTACAAACATTAGTATAAGTCACATTAAATAGTTTGCAGACCAAATCTAAAATAACCGAATGTCTTTTCATTTGGATATTCTCTAATATCACATCAAATAAGGGGATCATGAAGCCGCTGAATAGCTGAAAATATGTTGACTCGAGTCAGTAAACGTATTCTTAAAGTGGGAGATCCTTGGGAAATGTGAAGGTAAATGTTTATCTATAATATGACATTTCCCTTTAAAGAGGGTACTTTATTTCAGTTATGAACATAATCCAGCTATTTAATGACTCTAATTATACATTGAAACAATATTGTCATATAGCTTCTGAAACTGGTTAGGCCAAATTATCTGGAGAGTGATTAAGATGAGATATGATTGTTTTCATGATCAATTATCGGATTTTGGTGTAGAAGAATTGCCATACATCGTAACACATTTAACAGTATATGTGATTATAAGAATAAGACAATGTTATAAACTGCTAATAATGTATACTATTTCATATATACACATTTACCTTTACTTTATGAATATATATTAAGATGCTGTTTAATATTAGCAAATTTACACAGGACAAATTAGCCATGACAGAAATTGTAGGAACAAGTCTATACTATTACACCAGCAACATGAACAGGCCCTGATTAGACGACTTAAATCGTCTAATCTGGGCCTGCTCAATGTGTTGGATCTACTCTATCTGCAATTTCCTGAAATTGCGTTTTAGGGAGTAAAGGTTTATCTTTAAGAACTATCGATGGGCTGTAGTCCATATTCGGAATTCTTCGAGATCTGAAAATGATATTATCGCAATGCTCATGCCATTTTATACTAGAATACGTACTTCCATTTACTAATGACCTTATCTTGTATACTGATTAACTGACGAAGATATGAAAGGAAGGCGCTTAAGTCGGTCTAATTGAACATTGCCAATGGAGGTCATATCAATTTTGTGTTTTATTATCAACAATATTTAAAGGGACATCATCGGGACATTTGGCGGTTGTGTGTTTTGTAAGAGGTGTATCCTGCATAAATCGTACATTAGATTTTATTATCACTGGAAAACTACTAAAACAGAAGTACAGATATTACAAATTTCGACAGATCTTTTAACATTATAATATCATCTGCCTTACATTCAGTCACATTACTCTGGTCATACCCCTAGTCACTTTACCACTGTACCATTACTGTACCATTCATTCACCCAGTCACACTATCCTTGTACCGGCCATTTGCTATGTCACACTATCCTATTACCGGTCATTTATCCATTCACACTATCTTAGTACCGGCCATTCACCCAGTCACACTATCCTAGTACAATGCATTCACCAACTCACACTATCCTAGTACCGGCCATTCACCCAGTCACGCTATCCTATTACCATTCATTCACCCAGTCACACACTCCTAGTACAGGCCAATCACTCATTCACACTCCTACAACGGGCCATTCACCAATTCTCGCTCTCCGAGTACCGGCCAATCATTCATTCACACTATCCTCGTACCGACCATTCAATCAGTCACACTATCCTAGTACCGGTCATTCATCAATCCACACTATCCTAGTACCGGTCATTCACCCATTCACACTATCATAGTACTGGCCATTCACTATGTCACACTTTCCTATTACCGACCATTTATATACGGGATTTTATTATCACTGGAAAACTACTAAAAGAGAGGTACAGATACTACAAATTCTGACCGATCTTTTTACATTATAATAGCATCAGTCACATAACTCTGGTCTTACCCCTAGTCACTTTACCATTGTACCATTACTGTACCATTCATTCACCCAGTCACACTATCCTTGTACCGGCCATTCACTATGTCACACTATCCTAGTACCGGTCATTTACCCATTCACACTATCTTGTACCGGCTATTCACCCATCCACACTATCCTAGTACAATTCAGTCACCAGTCACACTATCCTAGTACCGGCCATTCACCCAGTCACGCTATCCTATTACCATGCATTCACCCAGTCAGATTCTCCTAGTACCGGTCAATAACTCATTCACACTCTCTACAATGGGACATTCACCCATTCACACTCTCCCAGTACCGGCCAATCATTCATTCACACATCTTAGTACCGGCCATTCACTCAGTCACACTGTCCTAGTACCGGTCATTCACCCATCCACACTATCCTATTACCGGACATTCACTCAGTCACACTATCCTAGTACCGGCCATTCATCCAGTCATGCTATCCTAATACCGGCCGTTCACCCAGTCACATTATCCTAGTACCGGCCATTCACTATGTCACATTATCCTACAACCGGTCATTCACTATGTCACATGATCCTATGTAACGGTCATTTACCGACACACCATCCTCTATACAAATTTCAAGTACCACAACTTTGTCAGGCCATTAAAGAGTTCCTCAAAATTGCATTATCGATAGCGATAGTTTGGGTCTATTTATTTTGTATCCATGTGGTGTTGTATTTGATGATTCAATCGATAATTAAGTAAACGATAGTATGAGATATTAAACATTCTTCTGTATGTAATATCATCAGTAGAATATTTCTATTCAGGTGTTCCAGCTGTCTTACAGTATATTGCACTGTGTACATAATCTGGACCACTGATCCGGTCTTTCTTTTTCTCTGTAATTCAGTGAGTCGTTCCTCCGTTCGTCGTTCATGTTTTTTTTTCTGTATCTATAGTATACATTGCTCTCTATGTCGCTCTCTCAGTGCAACGCCTCAGCTAGATATTATTCTGTTGCTCTTGATACTTGTCTCGTTTTTTCCTCTTTTACTCGTCTAGTGTTAGACTGTAAGAAAACCACATATATCTCAGATAACTCGAAGTAAAAACTTTAAAATACAGACTTGTTCTATAATGTAACACTGTGCATATCTAGAAACACAAGGGACAGCTTAATGCAGATCTGAAGTAATGCTGATAGCTCCAGCAAGAACTTTAGATCTGTATTAAGCTTGAAACGATATTTGTTTTGAAAAATTGAATACCGCTTAAACCGGTGCTAGGGGCGTGATTAATGTTGCATTTTTATTACTGCTCATAAACAGATTCAATAAAACCGAGTCTGCATTTTTCTCTGTTTGCATTGCCTCTTTTGCTTTCGAAAGATTTCTTACTTTCAGAATTTGAGAAATTGTCCAGATTAGAAATTGGCTAACTAGAACTACTGTAATCTCAAATTAATTTGTATGGACCCTTGAAGTTCGAGATATCGATGTTCAACTGTATTTGCCGGATCAATACCCATTTTATAGACTGGTATCCTGTAATAACTAGAAGATCGCTATCATTTTTCGTATGTTGAATATGTTTACGGCATGTCATCAGCTATAATAATATTATAGACGATTCCATGATAACGTTAGTGACAATTTTGGACCCACTTAAGGCATTGGGCCACGTATAACTTTTAATCACATTAAGATAGTAACTTTGGCATCCAGACATTGTTTACTTGTGATATGGCATAAAACTGAAGCAAGCAAAAATCAAAGCTGATGATATGAAGATTTAGCCTGTTGAGCAAATTAGTTTGCCTAATTTTTGACCTATTACATTTTCAAAATTTTAGTTATAATCAATTTGTTTTTCCAAAATGCAATCAGAATGTCAAACAGCTTGGATCTTGATGAGACTTACTCGATCCAAACTGTTTGTATAGGTATTCACTCATCCGCCCATAGCAGGCTAAGGGTTAATGTGCCGTCGAAATAGGCTATGGTAAATATAGCTGAAGTTCACCCGTAAACTGATATAAAGGCTGTGTTATATATGTTTTTAAACACATGAATCTCTAGATATATGGAGAGGGGCCCTCTGAGCAGGATCAGCACCGTTTGCCATTAAATGCTGTCCACAAGGTCCATCTTTATTGATATTAAATGTAATATACCGATATAGAATGATTCATTTAACTTCTAAACAAATCATTCAAAGGTTTAATCATTAGCTCTAGGCTTATGAATGACTGTGTGTATAATGGTTCATCAGCTGCACCTTAGATGAACGAAATGTCATTTTAAAACAAGTTAAGTCTTATTCAGGCAAAACATATGTAACGCTACATGAAACATCGTTGACTCCGAAAATGTATGCTGTACATAATCTAAGGAGAACCAATGAAAATTAAGCAAACATCATTTTAACACACAACACTGTCAACAGCACGCTAAAGATTTAGTGACACACACACGGTGTTTGCTTAAAATATCCTAAAATCAGATTGAAAACGTCCTTCGTTTCCTATTAGCGACCCTGTATTTATCATTTATATGGCGATACAAATATAGCATTGTATCTTCTGATAAAGAATAAGGATCCATACTGCACTGGTGTTACAATTTCTAATTATTTTACCATTAAAACATATACGAGAAAGTAAATCCAACGTTTGCAAATTTAAATTCACTACGTTTTTATAAATGAACTGTTCAAATGCAAAAGAACTTTTACTGACTAAGATACTTGTATGTGTTTCTGAGATATCATCTGATCTAGACCAGTACTGCTTGCCATTCAAACCATAAAGCAAAGTAATTTTACGACCAATGGACCATTAATCAATAATGACTTTCGAACATTCAGTCTTTTGATTCATAATTTGCATTTTCAAATACAATCCTAATAAGATACAGCTGAAAGAAGCTGAACCTTTGCACAAACCCCATATACCCCCTTATATTGATCTTATTATTAAGGACAGCAAAGGTGCCAAACGATTTCACAATGCTTTGAATATAAATAAAACTGAGCCAAAATGTATTTACACTTGGAATAACAAATTAACAGCACATATCCCGGATAAAAAATGGAGAGACATATTTTCGTTGCCATTCAAAATTACTACCGATACACAAATACAGTGGTTCCAGGTAAGAGTCATTCATAGACTTTTAGGAGTAAATTCATACCTCACTAAAATGAAAAACACAGACGATCCACTTTGTACCTTTTGTAAAAGTAATCGGGAAACGATTGAACATCTGTTTTGGCACTGCCCAATTACCTTAAACCTAATACAAAATATGTTTGATCTACACCATAATAAACAAATAACCGGCCTGGCAGCTTTTTTTGTTTTTTTTTGTTTTTTCTTTTTTATTATAATTGTGTTTTCATTTTCTTTGTTCAGTATGTTAATATTATAATTCAGCTGAACAGGTTCTTGCAGCGACTGCCTTTGAATGCCTTTGACTGCCTTTGAATGATTGTTCTTAGACAAGAAGATTAAAAGTATCATAAAAGATTTGAACCAAAACTAGTAAGATGAGAGCCTTATGTCTAACACTAGCTTAACATTTAAATGTATAACAACTCATTACAAAAACGTTGTTATCGTTATATTCGTTATATGTACGATATCCATTCTTTACTGCTTGTAAATTTATGTTTTGTATGCAGGTTTGTAAGATGTGGAGGGGGATGGTTCTCCGACCCTCACACATCAAAAGGACGGGGAAAATAAATGGGGTCCCTCGCTGCAGGGCCTGAAATGAAAAAAAAATCTGACCAATCAGCTATTTCAGACTGAACTAAAACATCAAATTCAAAAGTTTTAAAGGCCAGATCAGACTTGTCTGATCTAGTTGGCACTGTTTGAAACGGGAAATACTTTTTGCATATTTCTTATCTAACCCTTTCCCTGTTCAAATGCAAGAAGTGATGACATCATAAATATTTTTTAGCTTTAAATATTCTTTTTAATGGTACATGAACAGTGTATTTTACCTTGGCAGAAACTGATATGTATTTCACTAATTACATTTACATAAGCAATACTATACTTCTACTATGATACTATAGCAGCTGTCTGATCTGGGTCTTCTCTGTTTGCTAATGCCTGAAAAGGCATTTATATGAGGGAAAGGATTAAGCATTGCTTTAATTAGTAAATATTCAAGGACAATGATAGGTGTACTGGTAAATGCATTTGGAATTTATAGACTGTAACATAGACCTCAGTAAAGCTTGGCAAAATGATAAATCATAAACAAAAACAAGTGTATGTAGTATTTCAATAAAGGTCTTAAAACAATACATATAAGTACAAAAATGAGTCATGCAGGAAACACCACATACAGAACAAACACTCGCCCGAACAGCAACACAAGGAAACAGCAAATGTACATAGGTAGAAAAAACAACAAGAGACGCACAAAGACAAAACAAGCATACAATAGGAGGAAGATGAAAGTACCGCCTTGGAACGGTCAGTGACAAAAGTCACCGGGGGTTTAAACCGGTTTATGGGCGCCCAACCTCACCCTTATTCCATCCCCATACTAAAAGACAAACAGTGTAAATAAACGTATCCCCTCTCCGACTAATCTACAACAACCGCGACAGCAAATACAGTGGTAAAGTGCATGTATAACAAAAAAACATTTAATTGAACATACTGTATCCACCTATCGCTAGTGTACTCAATGATTGAACTGCAAACAGAGTAACTGTAGAAAGTAATAAAGGGTACGACAAAAATGAAATAGTACAGATATCCGACGTTCTCTTTCCATTTCTGGATTTAAGAGGTCGCCTTCATAGAGTACTAAACCTTTCTTGTCGGCGTACATGCAAAGAGGCCAGCGTGATTGCCAACTGTAAAAGGGTTCACAACCAAACATGCAGTATGTTGTAGTAATACAGGATCATATCCCTTTTTAATGAATTGTTTTATATATTTGATGAACAAAGTGAGAAAATGGGTATGTCCATTAATTTTACGAAGTTTGTAAATCACATCACCATAAAATTCAGGATGTGAAATACCGTGTCGCAAAAGTACCTTGAGATTACGAGAGATTTAGATAGTAAAATTTAGAGAAAGTTTTTCTTACTTATGGTATCTTTATCCTTGTTTAAGCAGTTTTTCAGTTAAAATGAGATTTCGACTGTTAAAATCGTCAATAGATGAACAAGCACTAGCAAAACGAATAAGTTGAGATATATAAACCCCGTAAGATGGAGCACGGGGAACATCCCCGTCAAGATGAGGAAAATTTACAATATTAAAATCAAAATCATCTCTTTTGTCATATATTTTAGAAGAAATTCCATTATTAATTTTAAGGTCTAGGTCAAGAAACGCTGCATAATTGTCGGACGGGTTAGCTTTATTCAATTTGAGTTCTTTAGGATAAATTGTAGGAATCAGAGCATCAAAGAATGGGTTATCTAAGTTAAAAATATCATCCAAATATCGACAAGTTTCATTGAAGGCTTTTATAACATCTTCTTGTGATTGAGGATTCAAACTCAACATGAAATCTCTCTCATAGCAGTACAAAAACAAATCTGCGACAAGTGGTGCACAATTCGTACCCATGGGAATACCAATTACCTGACGGTATATAGCATTCCAATAACGTACAAATATGTTATCCAAAAGAAAGGTTAGTGCTTCGCAAACTTCTGAGCAAGTCCAATTGGTGTAATATTTCATTTGCTCGTCAGTAAAGAAAGCTTTTTCAGCATTACATGCCAAGAATGATGTTTTTCTCGGGCAAATACTTTCTGGATCAAGTTAGTAAGCTTATCCTTAATTAAAATATGAGGAAGAGCTGTGTACAGAGTAGAACAATCGTACGTGCTTACAGTGGATGCAAGATACCTTTTGTTCTTAAGTTTGTTTAAGACTTCTGAAGAGTTCTTAATAGACCAGAAGAGATTTATTCCAGAATTTTCATAAGTCTTATCACAGTAAAATTTTACATGTTCCTTTACCTTCGTTAAACAAGAAGTCAAAAGTATAGACAATTTAGTAGTTGTACATGAACTAGAATTTGCAATGAAACGCGCTTTATATGGGTTTTTATGCAGTTTTGGTAACCAATACATAGTAGGAAGTTTATGTTGTGTAATTTTAATATCGGTTCCAAATTGTTCACACTTTTTGACATGGTCTGAACTGATGGTCTTTTCGTCAGTGGTAACTGAAATGTATGACTTGGTATTAATAATTTCCTGCTTCAAGACATCGATATAATGTAATCGTCAAATAATAATCACATTATTTGATGCCTTATCAGCAGGAACAAAAACGTTTTTTGAATGGAAATCCTGTAAACCCTTTTTAAGATGTCTAAATGAAGTTCTAGGTTTAGGTGGAAGAAGGTGTTTATTAGAGCTGTAAAAGGAAATGCGTTTATCAATTATATCAAAAATTAGTTTCTTCCAACAAGAAAGGGCATTAGACTCAACATGTTCTCTTCGACACCATTTAATACTAAAATTTTGTTAAGCCTCCGCAATCTGAACTCGAAAAGAGTTAAAATCTATCAAGGATGGTATTCTATATTTGGGACCTTTATTCAAAAGAGATCGTAGACGTTTATCTTTAATTATCTCAAAATTACCAGTAATCACATGACCAGCCGGAAAATAGCAAAATTTTGAGGTGGCGCAATCTCAATTATCAGGAATATTATCATTAATATTAAGGTCGGCCACAATTTTATTATAGTTGAAAATTGTATTTCTGATGGGTTTGTTATATTTGTAGCAGATGATAGGTGGTTCTGTATTTTTAAAGTATTTAGGAATAGTGTCAATTACATTTTTGTCTCTAAAAATACTTTGGAGGTCAATAAAATCAATAAAAGGAATTTTCAAGAAGAATATTTGGTGTTCAGATAATTTGTCGATGTGCGGTCTGAGAACATGTAGAGTAAAGCTTTGTATCAAACTAGCCGTTCCTATGAGAGGATCTGATCGAAAAATAATTTTATCGGCTTGCTCGTCAATTTTAATGAACATATAGATAAGGAGGAAAGTCTAGAAAGCATGGCATGTTTACCCGAAGTAAGGCGTAAAGTATGTAGATCAAGAATAGTCATTTTCAAACGAGATAATTCTGTAATGTGTTGTAACTCCATCCAACATCATCTTATTGTACGATTTAAATTCCCCAAAACATATACAGTTAAAACCTTTTTGAAACAACAGTTTACTAAATTAAAAAAAACTGTGGATTTTTAACCCTTTCCATTTTCACTCATTTGCAAACAGAGCTTTTTTCAGTGCAAAAAAATCCTTTAAGAGTGTTCATTATAAATATGGAGCTAATAAATATTTATGTCATTATGTCTTGCATGAATACTGAACAGGGAAAGGGGGTTACTGCTCCTTTGGGAGTTTTCGCATTACTTTTAGCTTGCATTAAGCTACCACTTGCCATAAAACATTCCCTCCTAGTGACGCATGTTGGCACTTCTGTAAAAGTCACATTTCAAAACCATTGTGATAAATAGAGCATTTGCTCCATAGGAGCAAATGCTCTGTTTGTCACATTGGTTTAAAAACTACACAATTCTAAAACGTTCCTTTTCTCTAGTAAATGCTCCTTTTCGGTAAATTTATTCGAAGAGGTTGAGTTAACTCTTTTCACACTAGCGGCGAACCCGTGATTACCTATGCAAACAGTTTGAATCCAGATGAGAAGTTAATCAATGCAGAAACTGAGGAATGTTATCTATATTATTCCATAAGCAAACGGAGCAGGCCCTGATTAGATGGCTCTTACAGGAGCAGTCTGATCTGGGTCTACTTTACTTGTAAAGGTATGAAAAGGCATTTTTATGAATGAAAGGGTTTAATATCAATCATAAAAGAACAAAATGTGATAGCGTTGCTTGCCCATCCAAACTCTGAACTTTTCCTCCTCAATATTCATGTAAGAAATAATGACATCATTAATATTTATTAGCTGAATTTTTATAATGTAAACTTTTCAGGGGAAGTTTTTTTCTAAGGTAAAATCAGTAGAATCAGATCTATATCAAGTCAAAAGCAAACAGAGCAGACCCTGATCAGATGGCTTCCATAGGAGCCATCTGATCTGGGTCTACTCTGTTTGCAAATGCATAAAAAGACATGTATGTGAGGCAAAGGGTAATATGATGTCTTTCTACCAAAAAATTCTACCTGCTTTAACTCTATGAATATTCATGTAATAAATAAAAACATCATGAATATTAATTAGAATATTTTTTATACTGACTTTAATACATGAATTTTTGGCCAGGGCAGAAATTGTAAAATCATATTATTAGTTATGCAGTGCTTAGTGTCCCTAATATGGACTATACACTGCCAGCAAATATTTATATGGGACGAGGCGAAGCCGAGTCCCATATTAATATTTGCTGGCAGTGTATAGTCCATATTAGGGACACTAAGCACTGCATAACGAATTTATCTTACCGACTACCTTTAATGTCAAGTATTTACACGCATGTTTGCATCATAGGCCTACGTGTATATCTTGCCGTAGGGAAGCAAGGGAATCACCTCCCTTTAATAGAATTAAATAAAATATTTTGCATTTGCCTCTAAAAAAAAAAAAGATACAGCGTTACTCGACGTCTCAAATTGATCCAAACTGTTTGCATAGGGACTCATTCATTCGACCTTAGCAGGCTAAAGGTTCATGTGTTTGTCGTCATGCTGCTGACTTCTACTTTGTTTGAGAAGTTACAATGCTAAAACTACTAACAAACAAGTGGATATTGTACAGTAAAATATCACTACAGTAACACAAATTGAAAATAAAAACACGATAAAAATGTTGTATGTACAGAATGATTCGCTTAGATATGGACACTAGGTACATAATGATTAGCTTATATAGGGACAATATGTACAGAATTAGCTTATATGTCGTAGGTGGCGGTGGTCTAGTGGTAACGCGCTTGAGTATCAGTCCGGAGATCCGGGGTTCAAATCCCGTTCCCACCCGGAAATATCAGAGACGCTTTTCCGTGTCTCCCCCCGCACATCCTCTCCATCCAGGGGTTAAAATGGGTACCTGTGAGGGTCACTCGCCGGTACTGCGGCTGCATGATTACGCCATATGTTAGCAGTGCTCAATTTTGTAGGCCAATGACTCAATGACCAGGGTAGTAAATGTACAGTCGGCTGAGCGGTCATTCCGACTGAAAGTAGACTATAATTAGGTACTTTACTTCTATAGGGATAATAGGTACAGAATGATTACCTTATATAGGGACAATATGTACAGAATGGTTAGCTTATACATGGACAATAGGTACAGAATGATTAGCTTATATAGGGACAATATGTACAGAATGGTTAGCTTATATAGGGACAATAGTTACAGAATGGTTAGCTTATACATGGACAATAGGTACAGAATGATAAGCTTATATAGGGACAATATGTACAGAATGGTTAGCTTATATAGGGACAATATGTACAGAATGGTTAGCTTATACATGGACAATAGGTACAGAATGATTAGCTTATATAGAGACAATATGTACAGAATGGTTAGCTTATACATGGACAATAGGTACAGAATGATTAGCTTATATAGGGACAATGAATACAGAGTGATTAGCTTATATAGGGGCAATATGTACATAAGTATTAGCTTATATATGTACAGAATGATTAGCTTATATAGGGACAATGAATACAGAATGATTACCTTATATAGGGACAATATGTACAGAATGGTTAGCTTATACATGGACAATAGGTACAGAAGAATTACCTTATATAGGGACAATATGTACAGAATGGTTAGCTTATATAGGGACAATAGCTACTTAGTAGTTAGCTTATTGTTCACTATTGTTGAATCCCTGATGATTTTTACAAACAGTTTAGATACACATACTCGTAGATACTCATCTAAACAGGATTGAATTTCAAATGACACAGTAAATTATAGCGGTACAATGTATTTGTACTGTTTGGATCATATTATATTAGATTCTCTCAAGCTAATTTTTGTGGCAAGCCCACTTAGACAAAAGGGTTACATGTATACTGATTAATGCTGTACGCCATGTTAATCTCGTGTACCTTTCTCCGTTATGTTATGAAATATTATCAGAATGTGGAACGCCTTTGTGGATCTTTATATTTTATCAATACTGATCCGTTATTTATAGTCATAATAATACGATTTTGTTTAGGTGACAAGGGTTCACGAAATATCAAATCCGTTGTGGAGTTCGTAGTTATATGTATTCTTCAACTGGTATGTTGTATGCTGATAGGATATATTGGTACGTTGTTTGCTGATAGGATATATTGGTACGTTGTATGATTATAGGATATATTGGTATGTTGTATGCTGATAGGATATATTGGTATGTTAAATGATGGTAGGATATATTGGTACGTTGTATGATGGTAGGATATATTTGTACGTTGTATGATGATAGGATATCTTGGTATGTCGTATACTGAAAGGATAAAAACTTTTTAGAAAACTTTTTTCAAAAAGTTTTTAAAACTACCAAGGGAAGTTAACGTGTAGGAAAAACATCGTCGCATTGTAAGCGTTACATCCCTTAGCTAATTATCAATGGTTTGGTTTCTGTGATGTCTTGCGTTTCACTTTAAATCTGTACTCCATGAATATTTACGTGGGAACTATGGACCATAGGACTATATTGGAGTTCTACTGCACATATACTAACTGTACCAGCCGATCACGTGACTACTCTCTTTTCGAACCCTGTGTTAATTCATTATAATCACTATATGGATGTCCTACTGTATATATACTAACTGTACCAGCCGATCACGTGACTGCTCTCTATTAGAAACCTGTGTTAATTCATTATAAATCACTATATGGAAGTTCTACTGCACATAAACTAACTGTACCAGCCGATCACGTGACTGCTCTCTATTAGAACCATGCGTTAATTCATTATAAATCACTATATAGAAGTTCTACTGTATAAATACTAACTTTACCAGCCGATCACGTGACTGTTCTCTATTAGAACCCTGCGTTAATTCATTATAAATCACTATATGGAAGTTCTACTGTATATATACTAACTGTACCAGCCGATCACGTGACTGCTCTCTATTAGAACCCTGTGTTAATTCATTATAAATCACTATATGGAAGTTCTACTGTATATATTCTAATTGTACCAGTCGATCACATGACTGCTCTCTTTGAAGGGGATTTTACCACATTACCTATTTTGGTGAGGAAACACAAGGCAAATGCATTCAAGAAATGATTTATTTGAGACAAGGCGGAAAACAACAACAACAATAACAACAACTACTACTACTACTACTACTACTACTACTACTACTACTACTACTACTACTACTACTACTACTACTACTACTACAACTACTACAGTAAAACCCCTCTGACCGGAATTCTAGTAGAGAGGAATTATGCCGGAGGGCTGCTTAGTGCGTGACTTTCACCCATGTTGACTGAGTTTGTATATAGTTGCTTTAACTCCTTGTACACAGAGCTCCGCAGAATTGTACATAGTTGCTTTAGCTCATTGAATGCAGAGCTCCACAGACCTGTACATAGTTGCTTTAGCTCATTGAATGCAGAGCTCCACAGACCTGTGCATAGTTGCTTTAGCTCATTGAATGCAGAACTCCACAGACCTGTGAATAGTTGCTTTAACTCATTGAATGCCGAGCTCCAAAGACCTGTGCATAGTTGCTTTAGCTCATTGAATGCTGAGCTCCAAAGACCTGTGCATAGTTGCTTTAGCTCATTGAATGCTGAGCTCCACAGAGCTGTGCATAGTTGCTTTAGCTCATTGAATGCTGAGCTCCACAGAGCTGTGCATAGTTGCTTTAGCTCATTGAATGCTGAGCTCCACAGAGCTGTGCATAGTTGCTCTAGCTCATGGAATACACTTACTCATCCCGATCTAAACCGGATATATGAATGAAATATAACAAAGGTACCTCAATAAATGAAACGACTGAGGCACTTTGAGGCTCCTAAAATAGACATTTCATACAAACTATTTTCAAATAATATTGTAAAACGGAGTAACAAATGCATTATTCGTGTAATTGCATAAGATACTCGTTCAATGTTATAAGAATCTCTTCTGTGCAGCCCCCAACTGTAATAAACGTAGATCAATACAAGAGGGAACCTTCTAAGAATGTCCACATTATTCTCATGTTTTATCATACCAAAAAACGGATGACGTACAAAACAACTGATTTGATTTTACACTGGTAGGTGATACGCGATCTGTGGAGCTCTGTATTCAATGAGTCAACTATGTACAGATCTGAGGAGCTCTGTATTCAATGAGTCAACTATGTACAGATATATGGAGCTCTGTATTCAATGAGTCAACTATGTACAGATCTGTGGAGCTCTGTATTCAATGAGTCAACTATGTACAGATCTGTGGAGCTCTGTATTCAATGAGTCAACTATGTACAGATCTGTGGAGCTCTGTTTTCAATGAGTCAACTATGTACAGATCTGTGGAGCTCTGTATTCAATGAGTCAACTATGTACAGCTCTGTGGAGCTCTGTATTCAATGAGTCAAATATGTACAGATCTGTGGAGCTCTGTATTCAATGAGTCAACTATGTACAGATCTGTGGAGCTCTGTATTCAATGAATCAACTATGTACAGATCTGTGGAGCTCTGTATTCAATGAGTCAACTATGTACAGATCTGTGGAGCTCTGTATTCAATGAGTCAACTATGTACAGATCTGTGGAGCTCTGTATTCAATGAGTCAACTATGTACAGCTCTGTGGAGCTCTGTATTCAATGAGTCAACTATGTACAGATCTGTGGAGCTCTGTATTCAATGAGTCAACTATGTACAGATCTGTGGAGCTCTGTATTCAATGAGTCAACTATGTACAGCTCTGTGGAGCTCTGTATTCAATGAGTCAACTATGTACAGATCTGTGGAGCTCTGTATTCAATGAGTCAACTATGTACAGATCTGTGGAGCTCTGTATTCAATGAGTCAACTATGTACAGCTCTGTAGAGCTCTGTATTCAATGAGTCAACTATGTACAGATCTGTGGAGCTCTGTATTCAATGAGTCAACTATGTACAGATATGTGGAGCTCTGTATTCAATGAGTCAACTATGTACAGATCTGTGGAGCTCTGTATTCAATGAGTCAACTATGTACAGATCTGTGGAGCTCTGTATTCAATGAGTCAGTTATGTACAGATCTGTGGAGCTCTGTATTCAATGAGTCAACTATGTACAGATCTGTGGAGCTCTGTATTCAATGAGTCAACTATGTACAGCTCTGTGGAGCTCTGTATTCAATGAGTCAACTATGTACAGCTCTGTAGAGCTCTGTATTCAATGAGTCAACTATGTACAGCTCTGTAGAGCTCTGTATTCAATGAGCCAACTATGTACAGATCTGTGGAGCTCTGTATTCAATGAGTTAACTATGTACAGCTCTATGGAGCTCTGTATACAATGAGTCAACTATGTACAGCTCTGTGGAGCTCTGTATTCAATGAGTCAACTATGTACAGCTCTGTGGAGCTCTGTATTCAATGAGTCAACTATGTACAGTCTGCTGAGCGGTCATTCGGATTGGAAGTAGACTATAACTAGGAAATTTACTTTTTCAGCTCTGTGGAGCTCTGCATTCAATGAGCTAAAGCATCTATATACAGCTTCGTCGAGCTCTGCATTCAATGAATTAAAGAACCTATTACAAATATAAGGAGCGCTGTACAGCTCTGTGGAGCTCTGTATTCAATGAGTTGAAGCAACTATGTACAGATCTTTGGAGCTCTGTATTCAATGACTTAAAGCAACTATGTACAGACCTTTGGAGCTCAGCATTCAATGAGTTAAAGCAACTATGTACAGCGCCGTGGAGCTCTGCATTCAATGAGTTAAAGCAACTGTGTACAGCTCTTCGGAGCTCTGTATTCAATTAGTTAAAACAACTATGCACAGCTCTGTGGAGCTCTGCATTCAATGAGTTAAAGCAACTGTGTACAGCTCTGTGAATCAGTTCTGTATTCAATGAGTTAAAGCAACTATAAATAGCTCTGTGGAGCTGCTCTATATTCAATGAGTTAAAGCAACTATGTACAGCTCTATAGGGCTGCTCTGTATTCAATGAGTTAAAGCAACTATGTACAGTTCTGTGTAGCTCTGTATTCAATGAGCTAATGCGACTATGTACAGCAATAATGAACTACTTACAAATGAGAAACCCTTATTCTGCAAACAAAAGTTTGAAATACATATATTAACATTTTACTGCACATACTCGTCTATTAGCAAATTTACAAACAGTGTAGACCTAGGTAAGATCGTTCCTACAGGAGCTGTTTCTTCAGGACACGGTCTAAATGCATACAGACTTAGGTAAGACAGTTACTGCATGAGCTGTTTCATTAGGACATTGTCTACATGCATATAGACCTAGGTAAGACAGTTCCTGCAGGAGCTGTTTCATTAGGACATGGTCTACATACATATAGACCTAGGTAAGACAGTTCCTGCAGGAGCTGTTTCATTAGGACATGGTCTACATACATATAGACCTAGGTGAGACAGTTCCTACATGAGCTGTTTCATCAGGACATGGTCTACATGCATATAGACCTAGGTGAGACATTTCCTGCAGGAGCTGTTTCATTATGACATGATCTACATGCATATAAACCTAGGTGAGCCAGTTCTTGCAGGAGCTGTTTCATTAGGACATGGTCTACATGCATATAGACCTCGGTGAGACAGTTCCTGCAGGAGCTGTTTCATCAGGACATGGTCTACATTCATATAGAACTTGACATGGCTGATTCTACACTTTCCAATAGGAACCGTCTAGACTGTGTCTTCTCTGTTTTCAAGCGTGTAAAAAGGCATTTATATGAAGGGAAAGGTTAATAGTCATTTATTTCAGAAATATATGGCATCATGAATATTTATGAACTGCTTTTTATAACGCCATATCCGCATTTATCATGGCACATTCTGTAGAAATAGGTCTATATAAAATCAAAATCAGACTTTCACCCCGCGTTAAGCTCTTAAAGGAGCATTCGACACTACTTTCACCCTCGTTGAGCTGTCACCTGTCTTAAATACCGATATAGATACACTAACTTGTTTTAGTGTTCGAACCATCGGGAGTTTACTGTACGCAATACAATACAATACAATACAATACAATACAATACAATACAATATCTTGAATTTGATTTAGACTAACAAAGACACAGCCTATAGCGTCCACGTAATAAAAAAGCACAGGTGTTTGCTTAATGTATTATGAAATTAATGCAGAACACTCCTAGGAACTTAATAAACAGAAATCTATAAATAAACACAGAGTCTATCAATAAACACAGGGGTATATAAATAAACACAGGGGTATATAAATAAATACAGGGGTATATAAATGCAGTTGTGTACTTAATGCATGATGAAAGTAATGCAGAACACTCCTAGAGGAGCTTAATAAACACAGGGATCTATAAATACAGGTGGTTGCTTAATGCATGATGAAAGTAATGCAGAACACTCCTAGAGGAGCTTAATAAACACATGGATCTATAAATACAGGCGGTTGCTTAATGCACGATGAAAGCAATGCATAAAGCCTCTAGAGGAGCTTAATAAACACTGGGTCTATAAATGGAGGCCGTTGCTTAATGCATGATGAACGTAATGCAGAAAACTCTCGTTCTTCATTAAGCTACCAACTGCTTGAATAAAACATAACTGGGCATACTTTATAAAGCCGCTATAGAACTGTATGTTATTTTAAAATGTTGACTCTCAAACCTGGATGAACTAAAAGCACCCCAGCTGATATTTACAAGTGTTCTCAAAGGCCGAATAGCTATGAAGCTGGTTAGTATACAAACCTAGGCAATGTTTAGTCAGTAGATTCTCAAAACATTGAGGACATAGAGCAAGACTTAAAGAACGGTGCAGCTTATGATGTATTCCGCTGACAACAGTTTTCGCGACAGAGCAAAGATAACAAATGTTTACCATGCTGTTAGGGAATAGATAAATACATTTGCCAACAGTTCCGATCCAATGAGACGCCGCTTTACTCGGCATCTCATCAGGACCCAAACTGTTTGTCATCCTCATTGAAGAGTTCGTAAAGAAAGTCCTGTATTTTTGACAGTGGTGTTGGAATTCTACAGTGTGGTGTTCAACTAGACTGCTGAAAACATGACGTCCGTTCAAAGATCTGTTATAACTTCTACTTGCTTCCCATTTATTTATAAATTAGATAAATATTGACCGAGTGTCAAACAGCTTGAGACGCCGGGTTTTATCTGTATCCAAACTGTTTGTAAATGCAAGCCGAGTAGCGGGATAATGGTTAAAGTTCAGAATGCTAAAACATAAGGTGAGTGTTGGACAGGTCGCGTATAGCGGGATAATGGTTAAAGGTCAGAATGCTAAAACATTATTTGAGTGTAAGACAGGTCGCGTATAGCGGGATAATGGTTGAAGGTCAGAATACTAAAACATAATTTGAGTGTTAGACAGGTCGCGTATAGCGGGATAATGGTTAAAGGTCAGACTACTAAAACATAATTTGAGTGTTGGACAGGTCGCGTTTAGCGGGATAATGGTTAAAGGTCAGACTGCTAAAACATAATTTGAGTGTTGGACAGGTCGCGTATAGCGGGATAATGGTTAAAGGTCAGACTGCTAAAACATAATTTGAGTGTTGGACAGGTCACGTATAGCGGGATAATGGTTAAAGGTCAGAATTGTAAAACATAATTTGAGTGTTGGACAGGTCGCGTATAGCGGAATAATGGTTAAAGGTCAGAATGCTAAAACATAGTTTTAAACCCTGATTAGACCCTAATTACTCGCATATTTTATTTGTATCCAAACTTAATGCGCGTGAAATCAATAATTTATCCGCAATGAGTTACAGGATAAAAATAGACATAAAACAAAAACACAAAAAATAGCCATGCAACCATATATACCTGAATTCAATAGGAAACAGTGCGTGAATAACTAAGTGATACATCTAGTAGTAAAAATATAATATTATCAATCAATAAATTCCCATAAGGGACATATACACATACTGTAGACCCTGATCAAAGCGCTTCAAAGGAATGTGTTTCCGAGGGATCCCTCAGATCAGGAGCTACACCGTTTGCTTTACCAACTAGCGCTGAAGGACATAACAACCATGTGTTTAGCATGGTGTGTTCCAATTTTCTGTTTGTACAAGATAATTGTAAATGCAATGGGAATTAAGGGTAAACAGTTTAGATGTAAAAAGTTATGTTCCAGACCATAGTATCTCGTTCTGGGTGGAGACACCGCTAAAATATCGTACATGCACACGGTCACCTGGACGGACGGACATGCCATTGTTGTTGACGATATCAAGAATTACGATCTCGCAAAGACTAACTGTCTGCTGACCGGAAGCCCGGTGCCTACAGTCGTCTACGATCCGTGCACCTCCCGCAACACCTACATCTGTGAGAACTCAAACTAGAGTCTACATCCGCCCTTTAAGTTCAGCAATTGTCCTTTGCAAAATCTGTCGTCTACTACTCAATCTATTGTCTGGTAACAAAATATGCCGTCTGCTAACTCTTTTTAACATTTTACTCCATAGAGGATATATTAGTTTTTTGAAACCTTTTCAAATAGAGTAGATCCAGATGAGACGGCTCCTGTTGGAATCGTCTGGTCAGAGTCTGCTATGTTTTCTTAAAATGTCGTAGATCAGAGTTTACTCACTTTAGATCTGGTGTTACTCGGCCTCTCATCAGGATCCAACCTGTTTCAATAAATGACTATATGATCGTAGTTAGAGTAAATAAAAACAATAAACATCGTTATCAGTTTGGATACTGTTAATAAACATATCCCGTTTTTTTCCGTATGTCACGTGACCGCATCTATTTCTACAGATTTGTCCATCTTAAAATGGAACAAATAAATTCTATTAGAGCCCTGAACTGCTGCATGCTTTACTTACATTTGACTAAGGGAGTGGGGGAGTGATATGGTTTTGTCTTTTCATGTCTTTAACCGTTTCCTTCATACTGACGATTTTTAGCGCCTCTTTAAAAGTCAATTTTAGAAATTATTGTGATATGTAGAGCAGTTGATCATGCAGGAACAAATGCTCCGTTTATCACAATTGTTTAAAACTACACAGTTCTAAATTTTCCCGGGGGAGCATGCTCTCAAGACCCATATAGCCACGGTACTTACATTACATTTGGATTCAGCTACGCTTCTGGTAGGGAGCATGCCCTCAGACCACTATCACTGTATGGTAGCACTGTACACCGACGATAATCGGAGTTTTCAATATGGCGGACGTGTAATGTCGACGAGGTAAGTGTCCTTTGTTTTTGGTCTAAACTTTTTTAATACGGCATCTCCTACACTAAATTTTATATGGAATGAAAGAACTGAACACTCCAAATGAACGGATACTAATTTTTTTGGTACAATCACCGCGTCTTCCTATAATCTGTTGGCAAACACGGGGTGTTGAGAATTTGAAAAATGAAGCGAGAGAACTGAACAAAACTGACGATTATTCTGCTTAAATGAATGCATCAATAAAAGTATATGTTCACACGTACGGGGACTGTCCAGCTTCTCATACATGTCCATTATTTGCTCATCAAAACCTGTTTTAGTAGATGTTTGAAAGGTTTTAAATACTACATGATGTACGCCACGGTGCATAACGTAAACAAAAGCAATGTACGCCACGGAGAAAGCGACTTATGTACGCCACGGTAATACGGATCTAGCAAAAAGTCTGTACGCCATGTTGCATTTAAGAACCCATGTCCACTCTCCCTTGTGTAGATAAAATATGTAACTGACATTTGTACATTACATATATTCACCTAAATTTTAATACAGCTGTTGCCCACGTTGTTTCTGTGTAAAGTTAAGATGCTAATTTCATTCTTTTATGTCCTATTTTGTTAGTACTGTTTTCAATTTTCCTATTTTCAGATTTTGATGCGCAGTACATTGCATAGTACATGATGACAATATGGCAGAAGTGGATAATACTGAAACGTAAGCATTTATTTTCATCTTTTGTTATTGTTTGATTTTCCCCGGTATATTTTGAATTTTGTTAACCAAATTTTAGAGTCTCACCTTGCACCAACACTGCTTGCCTATAGCTTTGATTTTGAAACAGTTACTACATTGGACCACTGGTTTTCTGCACATATCACACAAACTACCTTTGACCTTGACATCATTTGCACTTAGAAAACCACTTGGTTGGGCGTGAGTAACCGGGTTTAAAAGCTTAAGTTAGCACTAAAATCATCACTGTACCTTTAACGACAGTGACAGGTTTCACTAACAAGGCTTTTCTTATACCCTGAAAACTTACACAGTTGTTACCTTGCCTCATTGGCCATCCGCACATATCACCAACCTCTTGACGTCATTTGCACTTAGAACACCATCTTGAGTGCAGTTATTCTCTTTATGTTTTGTTTATATTACACCAATACTGCTTGGTTAGTACATTAAAACTTACATATACGTTAGATTCGACCAGTGGTCATCTACTCATATCGCCAAACCTGAATGTGGCTTTGACGTTATTTGCAGATGAAACAATCAATGTTGCTTAGTTTTTCATTTAACAGCCATATCACCTGTCTGAGACCTTCGATATTTACACAGTCATTACTTTAGACCATTCACAATCCACTCACATCACACAGCCGCACGTTCACCTTGACCTCATTTTCACTTACATCCGATCACTTTTAGCAAGGCTATTCTATAACAGATATTTAAGGCCTACAACTTTTGAAGTATGATTTATCTTGATTGATCATACTCAAATTGCATCTTGTCAAAATGGCATGGCTAGATTCCTTATCGCGTATATATGAATAGAAACCTTGACATTGTGTCATTTAACGGTTGAACACCATAAATATTGCCATTTTGTCCCATTTTTATGGATTTGTCTCATAGTCATGTATATTAGTTTTAGTTCTAGCTCGACGTACTTCACATTTAACCAATTTCATTATTATGTCGAAACACGGCTTTGAATTGCGTGTAACTCATTTTAAAGTCAAATACTTACAAAAGCTGTTAACAGGCCGGCATTTGCAACATTAGCGGCGCTATTTCCTTTAAAATGCTTTGGTTATATAAATATTCTGTAGTAAGCTGCTTCAGATTTGGTTTTACCCAGTACTGCAGTCTTTGGAGAGTAATAGCAACTATGCTTTTTGTATTTCAGAGTCGTATATCGATGTTACTACTGTGATCATGGCGGTAAAAACGATAATTGCTTTTGGCATACGCATTCCATCCAAGTTCTGAAATTAAAAATCTCGAACTAAACAGTCAGAGTGGTAAACTTGGATTCAGAACTCTGAACTATCAAGTAATTCCAGATATCTAACAAAAAACGATTTCTTTGCGTATCATCGACATTGCGGCTGAGAATGACTTTGGCATTTCCAACCTTTCCCTTGATGACATTTCTCTGGACAGTCAATTAGCTAAAAATATGCGCTTATCAACACCGCACAAAATTGCGTCTGTAGTATACTAAAGTCATATTGATGCTGCCGATGAAGAAATACCATTCAGCGATGATGAAATTTATGTTGCTACGAAGTACAATGAATTTGATGACATGATTATAGGATAATACGATAGAAAATGATGATAAGCTGATATCCGAAACACAGGCATGTCTTCCGGATGTTGTCACAAGTCTTAAAGCGTGTGGACAACTAGAAAACTGGATCCTCTTGATAACTTCGCGTTCCATCTATTCATGGATGTGTGTAGATTTTACAGCCTGAAGTCAACTGCCACTATGCGATGCAATACAGTGGTTATTAAAAGGTTCAGCAGAATCGGATATTGTCTCTTCCACGGGAAATTTCTGAATTTTATGAGCGGTCCTAAACACACAGGGGATAAAATTGAAAATCCTAGTGAGAGTCTAAATTCTCAAAATGCCAAAATTAATTTTGTTGTTCCGTTAAAATCTATTCGAAAGAGCAAAAGTGATGAAGAGTTTACTCCAGGATTTTTGCATGACCTTGTTGATAAACTTGCAGACCAGACAAATGAAATGAAAACTTACTGGCTATGTGTTGACGGCAAAAAAATAAATGCTGGTTGTAGTGTTAAAAGTGGTGATATTGACATATTTGGGTTTGAACAATCCCCTACATTGAGAGAAAGAAAGGATATGCTAAATGAAGAACTTTTGACAATTCAAAATTTGAATGTTAAACTCATTGCCTTAGAAAGTCGTGGTAGGATAAAACCAGACCAGTTTCCAGAGATAGATAAAATTCTGAAGGGAGGTGATCCCCCGATAGCAAAAATTAGCCGACGTTAGGAACTTGTTGGAAAAAACCATTCTTCACGTTAGCAATAGAATTAGAGATCTCCGAAAAACGAAAGTAAACAAAAACATTGTTTCAGAAAAACTGAAAAAGAAAGGTGGTTCGGATTGGCGTAAACCTAAATTTATGTATGTCATTAGTTCACTGCAAACAGATTAGTACGATACAAGTGTGATTAGCAATGATTTGTTAAAATCGGCGAATGAGTTGGGACATGCTGTCGCAGTTATTAATGGTACGTCACAGTTGTACACCGATGAGAAAACGGTTCATCTTGAATTTCAAGAAAACTATGTACATTTATCGGATGGCGACAGTAATGATCATTGTGCGAATGAACTTACTTTGCATTCAAACAAAAAAAATCAAAGTGTCATTTGTTTTACCTCAGGACATTCAGGGACTTTAAAAAATAGATAAATAAGAATTTAGTAAATGTCAATAAAAGAAAGGCATGCTATCTGGTTATTTTTTTCCTTTATATCTGCATCTTGGCGTACAGGTGTTTTGCTAGATCCGTATCACCTTGGCGTACATAAATCGCTTTCTCCGTGGCGTACATTGCTTTTTTTACGTTATGCACCGTGGCGTACATCATGTAGAATTACAAACCTTTCAAACATCTACTAAATGGGGTTTTGATGAGCAAATAATGGAAATGCATGAGACGCTCGACAGTCTCCGTACTTGTGGATACATACTTTTATAGATGCATTCATTTAAGCAGAATATTCGTCAGTTTTGTTCAGTTCTCTCGCTTCATTTTTCAAATTCTCAACACGCCGTGTTTGCCAACAGATTTTAGGAAGACGCTGTGATTGTACCAAAAACGATTAGTAGCCGTTGATTTTCGGTGTTCAGTTCTTTCATTCCATATAAAATTTAGTGTAGGAGATGCCGTATTAAAAATGTTTAGACCAAAAACAAAGGACACGTACCTCGTCGACATTACACGCCCGCCATATTATAAACTCCGATTATTGTCGGCGTACAGTGCTACCATACAGTGACTATAGCCACGGTATTTACTGTACATTTGGATTCAGCTAAGCTTCTGCTTGGCACTGATGGATTAACCTTTAATGCGTTGTACAGTTGAATACTTGATAACCTCAGACACGAGGAATACACGATAATCTCAGACACGAGGAAGAGGAAAACATGATAATCTCAGACACAAGGAATACATGATAACCTCAGACACGAGGAATACATGATAATCTCAGACACGAGGAATACATGGTAACCTCAGACACGAGGAATACATAATCTCAGACACGATGCGTACATCACATTTGGATTCAGCTACGTGTCTGTTTGGCGCTGATAGATTATCTTTTAATGCGATGTGCAGGTCAATACATGATAACCTCAGACACGAGGAATGCATGATAACATTTATAAACAGTTTGGATCCAAATCAAACACAGTAATTTGACACCAAAACATGAGTTGACACCTAAACAGGAGTTGGCACCTAAACAGGATTGGACACCTATATGGGTTTTGACACATAACAGGATTTGAAAACTAAACAGGATTTGACACCTAAACAAGGTTGAAACTCTTGTTGTACTTATCAGGATAAGTCATACACATAATGTTCATGCTATGAATATGTGTTCAAATTATGGTGTTAATTGATCTATACGAAAATGAACAGAATACCCCTTTAACTTATTCTCTCTTTACTGATTGCGCATTTGTAGAAAACTCACTTATTGAAACAATAGATTCTAAATGACATAAATTCTCCTTTCCTATAGTTAATGTTTTCTATAAATTATTCAAAGAGGTTGGATCTAAAGGTAGTCTTGGAGGGAATGAGTTAATGTAGAACAAAGGTTATGTAGAAAGTGTCCATGGAGGGCTTTCAGTTTTTGTTCCACATTAACCTTTTCGGTGCCATATTTCTAATTGTCTGCAACTCAGGTTTGTTAAATCAGTCTGTAAAATAAGGAAATTAAATAAATAAATGCAAATTTTTATCAAAGGAATAAACTACAATTATAGAACTACAGGTTGAGAAAAAACGTGAAATCCCTGACACGGATGAAACGGCTCGTGTATTAGACGCAGCTTTGAAAAGAGGCCTCTTATCTGGAACTGCACTATTTGGCGTGGTTTAATTATTCGACATTGGCGCTTAGAGGGTTAAACAGTCAACTGTTTCTAAACTTTTACAAGTAATTTTCGAAGAGAGGTGTTTTACCGTAAATCTTAGGTTCGTCTAAAGAGACAATTTTCTACAAGGGAAAGTAACGCTGCAAGAAAATTGCTTGTCGCGTGCCAAGAGTTGCGTCCCTTCGTCTTTTGCACGAAGTCTTTTTCCGATGTTACAAATGGAAAATGAATTGTGAAAAACATACAGAATCTGTTTAGATTTGGATCCACACTCATCACTTCTTGTATATGCCATTAATCCTTTATGTCATGATTATTCATAAACGAAATAATGAATTCAGGAATAAAAAATGAACTAATTGTTATAATATTACATGGACACAGAAATCATGTTGGGGCCAAAAAGATATCTTTTAGATTTTTGGTGAAACGGTGAAAGAAATTCGAAAGTGCAACGTTTCATTATCGCATTTTTTGATACTTTTTGTCCTCGAATCGTATAGTATTCCATTGAAAATTAAAAGTTTTCTGCAATTTGAGAATTATCCACAGTTTTCTCAATCTAAAATGAGGGTGTGTTATTAAACACAATTTCTACACTATTGATCAGGCTAATGGTGATTACATCGGCACTCACACTAGCTGGTCTCAGGCTGATATTAAAGAGAAACCTTTAGACTATAGTTTCTGATGTGAAGAAATCTTAATTCACACAAGACAGGGCCAATTTTAACCCCAGAACTATGCTACTTACAAAACTCATAAAGGTATGCTACGTAAATCTATACACGAACTATCTAAGCTGTGTGATATGTAGTTTCTGACAAGAAGATTTTTAAACTTTACTAGTGATCCAATGGGCTGTTTAAGCAGTCAGCTACAAAAAAAACAAGAGGGCCATGATGGCCCTAAATCGCTCACCTGGTTACTATAGACTCATGCATACACTGTATTTCTATGTAAAAAATAAGTCAGCTTCAGATTGGGGCCAATATGAAACCAAAGGCCATAATTTTAGTCCTGGAGGTTAACATTTGAACAATCTTAATAAAAGAATTTTAGATGATGCCAGGGGCGGGACAATTTTTGTCCTGGTGTCATAATTTTAACACTCTTGGTAGAAAACCATTAGATGATACTACATACCAAATTTAAAAGGTCTAGGCCTTACAGTTTCCGAAGAGAAGATTTTTAAAAATTTACCTATAAAAACTGATAAGCCATGGGGCGGGACCACTTTTGGCCCTGGGGGTAACAATTTGAACAATCTTTGTAGAAAATCATTAGATGATGCTACATACCAAATATCAAAGGTTTAGGCTTAACAGTGTTGGAGAAGAAGATTTTTAAAAAGTTTCAAAAATTGATAAATCCCGGGGCGGGCCATTTTTTGCCCGGGGGTCAAAATTTGAACAATCTTTGTAGAGGATCATTAGATGATGCTACATATTAAATATCAATGGTCTTGGACGTTTGGTTACAGAGAAAAATAATTCTAAATATTTTCCTATGAAAAACTGATAAGCCCCGGGGCGGGGCCATTTTTTGTCCGGGAGTCATGATTTGAACAATCTTTGTAGAGGGCCATTAGATGATGCAACATACTAAATATCAAAAGTCCAGGCCTTACGGTTTCAGAGAAGAATTTTTTTTAAAGATTTTCCTATGAAAAACGGATACGCCCTGGGGCGGGGCCATTTCTGGTCCAGGGGTCATAGTTTGAACAATATTAGTAGAAGACCATTAGATCATGCAACATACTAAATATCAAAGATCTAGGCCTTATGGTTTCAGGGAAGAAGATTTTTAAAAAAAATCCTTTGAAAAACTGATAAGCCCTTGGGCGGGGCCTTTTTTGATCCGGGGGTCATAATTTGAACAATCTTTGTAGAGGACCATTAGGTAATGCTACATACCAAATATCAAATGTCTAGGCCTTATGGTTTCAGAGAAGAAGATTTTAAAAAAAAATTCTATGAAAAACTGATAAGCCCTTGGGCGGGGCCTTTTTTGATCCGGGGGTCATAATTTGAACAATCTTTGTAGAGGACCATTAGATAATGGCTACATACCAAATATCAAATGTCTAGAATTTACCGTTTCAGAGAAGAAGATTTTTAAAGATTTTACTATGAAAAACTGATAAACCATGGGGCGTGGCCATTTTTGGTCCGGGGGTCATAATGTGAACACTCTATGTAGAGGACCATTAGATGATGCTACATACCAAATATCAAATATCTAGGCCTTATGGTTCCAGAGAAGAAGATGTTTAAGTAAATTGTTGACGACGCACGACGCACATATGTACGCACGACGACGGACGCCGGACACTGTCCCCTCACAATACCTCACCTGGCACTTTGTGCCAGGTGAGTTAAAAACTGGCTATCCCTGGGGTGGGACCAATTTTGACATAGGGGCATAATTTACATAACTTGTAGAAGTCCTGAAGTTGAAGGTATGTGCCAAATATGAAAGCTGAGAACCATCTAGTTTGGGAGGAAAAGATGTTCAAAGTTTTCACTATATGTTTCTATTGAAAACTGAAAACCCCTGGGACAGGGCCAATTTTGACCCCAGGGGCATAATTTATATAATTTTTTTTAGAAGACCTACATATGGTGCTATGTACCAAAGATGAAAGTTAAGAACCCTGTAGACTCAGAGGAGAAGAATTTTAAAGGTTGAAATTGTTGACGCCCGGCGACGGACGACGCACGCGGACGGACATCAAGCGATCACGAAAGCTCTCCCTAAGCATTAAAGTGCTCCGGTGAGCTAAAAACAGAGTAGACCCAGGTCAGACGTCTTCTATAGGAATACTTCTTCTGATATAAAATCATCTGCGAAACCCTTTTCTCCATAAATAAGCATTTTACACCTTTGCAAAAAGAGTAGACATAGATCAGACGGCCCCTGTAGGAGTATACCCAGATCCTGTAGGAGTCGTCTGATCAGGGTCTGCTCTGTTGGTTTACGATATAATATAGATATGATTCTCCCATGGCCAAAACTTCCTGTGTCAATGATGTCATTATTTCTTACCTGAATATTCATGGTGGAAATGGTTAATCCTTAACACCTTGGCAGAAACTGTGGGGCCATATGTGCATATTTCCCTAAGCAAACAGATCATATACTTATCCAATGGTTCCTACAGGAACCGTCTGATCTGGGTTTAAGGGTTAAATGACCCGATGTGCACG